>CM060938.1:8758713-10068713 GCA_030765085.1 Allium cepa
TTGTTTCATAATTAAATTTGATACTTGTAAAATAATGTAGTTTTGTTGAAATTTGCACTTGTGAAGTAACGATGTTTTGTTGCAATTTGGTACTTATGAAGTAATGATCTTCTGTTCTTAAAACAGTGCTACTCTTACTTGTAAAAACAATACTGATCTCCTAAAATGATATGTTGCGGTTAGTGTTCTTTTCTTTTTCTGTTGTTTATATTATAACAAGATTATATATAGTGTATGTTCTATCTGCAACTATGGATCCCACATAATATTATCAATTTTATGATGCAACTATCAATTGTGCAATGATATTATCACATTTCCTATCAAATTTCAATACAAAATAGTGACCTGGTATTAGTTTTTATGACTAATAGTATCAGTTTTGCTAAAACTGACATTCAACATACTTTATGAAACAACAATTAGTGCCGGTGTCAGTTTTTGCTAACACCAGATATCATTCTAATTATTTATTAGTACCGGTGTCAATTTTAGCACGTATTATAAAACACGAAACTGATACTAAAAACAAACCAAAACTGATGCTAAAGTCGTTTATATCCAATCAAACAAACTTTATCTCCGTCCAAGCTAATTGATACTGATATTGTAAAAACTGATACCAAAACTTGTAAAAAATGATACTTGTAAAAACTTATAAAAACTGGCACTGTAAAAACTGATACTGTAAAAACTGATATTGATACCAAAACTTGTAAAAACAAACACATGAACTGATACTGTAAAAACATATAACTGATACTAAAACTGATACTATCATTTATACTAAATGGCTAAAATTAAAATCAATTTGATAATATGCTATACTGAATGAAAATTAATAACAAAAGGTTCAATTATAATAAACCGTCAAAACAAGTCACACGTCCACTTATTAATCTGTACAAATTCAAAATGTAAATTCAAATCATATCCTCTTCGAAACTTGACAATTCCATTTATTATGACCAAACTGCTTGCACTCACCACATCTGTTTTGCCTATTTTTAAAATATGAAAATCATCCTTTGCACTTGACTGATGGTCTACTAGCGTCACATTCCTCCTTTGGTGGCTTGATAACATCTTGAATGCTACCATCAACAATAGGCCTATCATAATTTGGAATACGATTTATAACATTGGCATAAGAACATCAATAAGCATCAACAGTGAAATAATTCTCGACAAAATCATATATAGACAACTTAGACTTGTTCATACACTTTATATCACGAGCAAAAGGAAATCCCGTAATTTTCCATTGGTTGCAACTACAAACCCGTTCCTTCAAATCAACACAATGAGAGTTTGGAGATTTCACTTCAAAAGCAAAATCAGAAGCTTTATGTACATGCTATCCAAATCCTTCTTCAATCAATTCATCTAAACGTAACTTCATAGAAGGGCAAAGACTTATTCTCCAGAAACGACACTCTTCTCTTCTTCTAGCCATTTGTTCCATAATCTTAACATTAAATAATTGGCAATGCTCGTTCATATAAAATCCAACTATTAAAACTTTCTACAACATTCGAACTATATTCACCATAATGTTTCCCTGGAAAAAATAAATCCACTCACTTATCAAATGGCTTATCCTTTAAAAAATTCACACCAGCAACACCACCAATTTGACAGAATTTAGAATGTGCTCCTTCAAATTCATATAGATTAGAAGCTCTAGAACACATTTTGATTAGATCAACAATAGACACATTTGCATTTTTGGCTTTTATCGCTGAAGGAAGATTTTGTTGCATATGCAAATAACAATAACTGTGATAAGCTGAAGGAAAAACATCACGAACACCTAAAAGAAAACCTTGGTGGTGATCTGAGATAAAAACCAAAGTACGATCTTCTTGAAGCATTTTTTTTAAATGGTTCAAAAACCATGCCCAATTATCCACATTTTCTGCAGAAACTGCACTCATATCCAAAGGGAAGAAACCTGCAAATGCAAAAATAATTGGTAAAAAAAAGTAAAACTAATTATGACCATAAATTTGAAAAAATTCATGAAACTGATATTAACAGTAAAAAAATAATACCAAAAACCTGATACGACCAATATAAAAATATTGACAACCACAACCACAACACAACAAAGTAATGAACATTGACATATATTATGATACAACTGAAATTTCAATACTACACAACTATATATGATACCATATATTAATATACTTGAAATTGATACTAACATTATACACAAACTAATACTAATCTCCTGCTAAGCAGTATGAAATTATGATACCAAATAAAAACTTAAATTCAATACAATGCAAATTCTGATACTAGAAACTTGCTAACTATAAACTACGTATCTTAAAACTGATACCAACATAATACAAATTATGATAACAAATTAATATTAATGCTAATGCCAACTATTATGATCTCAGTACAAATAAATCAAAAATGAAAACAAAGACATACCTTGATCACCATTATTTGTAGTAGCACCCATCAACACACCAGGACGTCCCTTCAAGTGAGTAGCATATAAGAATATCATAGGACGACAATACTTGAAACCAAGTAAACAAGCGCCAAAAGCAATAACCTCCCTCTCAAATTAATTACTACAAGGATCAACATACATATCAGCATAACTATTTTGATTAGACTTCTTCACTGCTTTCAAATACCAACTCAAATCATTATAAGACAAAGCATCATTACCATGCAACTCCATTAATGCAAGTTATTTCCCATGATAAGCATAACCGTTAGACAACTGAATATTGTATTCTCTTCTAAAATCAACTATAATATCTTTAGGTTTTTTACTAGGAGAATCACGGATCTCGTCAATAATCAAGGATTTAACAAAAGAACTAGATATATGTGGATTATTCACATTTCTAAGACCAGTCCCACAAGAATCGGCAATCATATTTTTCATAAAAAACTTCTTCAATTCTTCAGAATCACAAGAGCCATAGACTTTGAAAAGACATACATCCTTATATAAAGAGCAAATTACGGTAACTCTTGTAGCACAATTCTTTAAAAATACTAACCATACCCCTTTTGAATTTGGTATGCTATCAAAAAATTTCTAAAATGTTCAACTCCTCCAAATAAAACCACCAAAATCGAAAATGCATAATGTTGACCATCTCCTCAACATATCTTTTAAATAACTTTTTAAATAACTTTTTAAATAACTTTTACAATTAACAACATTTGAACAGACAGAAGAAGACGAAAAAGCACAAACATTAGATGAACTTGAAATAGAAGCACCATCAACATATTCTAATTCAGAACCCTTCACCTTAATAGTAAAACCAAAGAAAGAACTTTTCTTGTATAAATGAAAACAAAGTACACTCTGAATGTCAGAATTAGTATCAACTATAATAACTCTGTCCTTACATAAGGAATCCGAATATAAGACAAAGCTAATTGAGACCAACATCGACATATCTCGTTCTTCAAATCATACAAAGAGCAATTGATAGACGATCAAGTGCTAAAAGTGTTATTATTCAACACAAACAGACAAAGAAGACTGCTATCACCACTGCCAAAAAAATAAAAATAAAACGTTAGTAAAAATATGTTCAATTTAGAACATTAGTTTTTCCATTTCACAAAATTGATACATGCCGTATACAAAACTAATACCTAGTTACTGTAACGACCCGGAAATTTGGTCGTTAGATTTGAATATTTAATTCATTTTAAATGTTGAATGTGAATTATAATTTGGTTTTGAAACAAAAATATTTTGGTTAAATTAATGAAATTAGTTAAATTTCGTATATGGCTATTCAATTGAAATTGGATAATAACAATCAAGTTATGTCGAATTGGGATAATTGGTGAATCTGGGTGTAAATAGATATAAAATGGTTTCTAAAATTTATTTTAAGTCCATTTCAATTTAAATAATGATGTTGGACTTTTGGATGGAATCAAAAGTTGACAAGTTTAAAATTTGGAATTTTTATATTAATTTAATAATGGAATTTAATAATATAATAATGCAAATAATCAGATTTTGGTTCGAAGTGAAACAGAATGATTTCTAATATGAATGTAAATTCTATATGATTATAAAAGAGTTAGTAAAATTTTAAAAGTGAAATTTTAAGTGATTTCGACGATTTTGGAAATCGCTCGAATTAATCGACAAGTTAAAATAGCCTTCCGGGGCACAGTCTCGGAATTTAACGAAACTAGTTCCATTAGATCCGTAATAATGTATTATTATCAGATTTCAATTTTCGTAGCAATCGGAGTTGTCGCTTGACCCTGGCAGCTCAAAACGCATAGAAACTATTTCAATCGATTTAATTTAAAATTGTTCGTTTATTTCCGTAACTCACGCATATGATCGAGTTAGCTTCCGAAACACGTTTCATTGTGTTCGGAATATGGGTAAAACCTTATAATCGCCTGGCAGCATGTCTGATTCGGAGTTCGTTTGAAAATATGATTTAAATGTGGATTTAATATTAAAATAATATTATAAAACGTTTATATAAATACATGGCCAAAAACCCTAACCTATCTTCTTCGGCTGCAACCCAAAAAAAGAATGGCCGACATTTAGTTTCCTTCTTCCCAATTTTTCTCGAAATCTAGGCAATATTTTCAAAAAAATTCTAAATGAAAGTTGAAGAACTCGTCGAGTACTACAGATCCAACGGTGGGAATTATCTATCGTTCGACGTAATGGCCGAGAATCGATAAGGAAGAGGTTCCGTTCGTTCACGTTTTTCACGATGGGAGAAGTGCCGAGCTTCGCCGTGTTTCGGCCAAAGGTGGAGGCCTCGACGAGCTGTCTCATGGTGAGTTTTGATCGAGCTCGAGTGAACTGTAGGTGGAGCGGCGTGTAACCCTAGGTCGTGACCATGGGTTTGGCTGTGTCTGGAAACGTCGCGTGGGAGAAGGAGCCGTGTGCGGCCTGGATTTGGTTAGTGAAATTGACGGCCAGATCTTGTTGGTATGATAATAAAAAGAAAATTTGTTTTAAAATTTATATACAAACTTTATAAATTCGTAACTTGAGCATACGTTGTCAGATTCAGACGAATTTGGTAGCGTCGGAATCGTAGCGACGAGCAGCACACTGTGATGTAGGCCTGGGATCATTTTAAGCAAGTGAAAATTTTAGATTAAATCGAACAAGCTCGATTTAATTAAAATTTGAAACGCCAATGCAAGGTGAGTTAATCTCACTCACATCTGGATGCCATTGAATTTAAATAGTTAATATTTAAATAATTGAGTGATTGGTTGAATATGAATATTAATATCAGGATGGATTGATATTTATTTGTTGTGCTAACGTCTGTGGATGCAGGGAAAACAGGTTGGAGGGATCCAACTGGATTCCTCACAATATAGAAATTATTTCCATAATTGATAATGCATTTATATATTGTGATAGATTAATTTGGAAATTGAATTGTGTTGTGTTATGATTGGATGAATATAATCTGGAAATTTAAATATAAATAAATAAAATGGGAGTAAAAGGGAAATGAAAAGAAATTTTAAGTAATGAATTTAAGGGAATTAAATTCGAGGAATTGGGTTGAAATTTGTAAATGGTTTTGAAAATTGAGATTGGAATGGAAATGAGAAACTGAAATTTATAGATTAGGTTTATAAATAAAGTGGTATATTTATCGGTGGATAAATTTTGAAAAATAGGTTTCCGGTGGAAAATTCTATAAGAAAGGAAAAATTGTTTTAAAGGTAAAGATGAGATTGTCTTTAAAGGATGGAAAGTGCAATTTTTTCCTAGAAATTTAGTATGTTTTAAAGAAAAGCTTTCAAAATATAAATGGGTTGTTTAATATGTGATTAGAATATTTTAGAAAGAAAATATTATTTTAATTGTTTAAAGTGTAAGTAAATATTTATTTAAGAGATTATGGTATTTAATTATCTTAAAGGTAATGTAGTGTTAAGTTTTCAAAAGGAAATTTTAATATAAATATTTGATTTAATAATTTTATTTTAAAAGTTAAATTTGGCTTAAATTACTTAGGAAACCTCTATGTATTTCCTTAAGTATTATTTTCAATTAAGTAATTCTAGTAGCTTTATTTTAAATATTTTAAGCATATATTTTGAAAGTGATATTCCAGGAAATAGAAATGTGTATAAAAATAAAAGGAGTTTTTTTTAAAAGTATGAAAAGGAATTTACGGGGTTTAAACGAAAATTTGAATTAAGATAAATCAAGCAGGATTTATAAAAAGAATTCTTTAGTTTATTCTGAAATGGAAGTGTATTTCCCTAAAAAGCCAAGTATGTTTCAAAGCAGTTTTTTTAGTGAATGTTAAAAGTTCTAATTTTTTTTTTAAAAGTTCTAAAGTTATGAAAATTTTTTTAGTGAATGTTAAGTTTAAAGGTAAATAGTATTAAAATAGTTATAGTAGTAATTATTTTAAAGGGTACATGGGTATTATGTTTAAAGATAATTTTTAATATTTATATGTTATAGAACAGTTTTATTTTAAGAATAAGTTTTGGTTAAAGTATTATTTGGAACTTGAATAGAATTTCATAACTCCTATTTTCAAAAATTTAATTAGCTTAACCTTTACTTTAAAGAAAATAGTTTATACTTTATAAAGCAGATTTATTCGAAATATTTTTAAAAGTATATATATTTTTTAAATTAAGTATGTAAGTAGTTTTAATATAAATGTTTTATTGTATTTTCAAGAATAAAGAAATTAAATTATTTTAAATCTAAAGTATTTGTACTTGGATGTTTTCAGAGGAAGTAAAGATTTGGGAATTTATTTCATGAGAAGAGTAGGGTTTGTAAACTGTTTCCAAAAAGGGTTGAAAATGGAAATATATCTTGCAAATATATTTTTGAGGATAATGAATAATTTGGGAAAAATTATTTATGTTTGATGGATATTTGTGAATATTAATTGATAGTTAAATCACCGACTATCAATATTGGACAATGCGTTGATCGTTTCGAAGAGACGGGATCGGGATTAATTTCTCGAAAACCACTTCGGTCCGGTTTGTACGTTTTCGTGAGGAAGACGAGTTCGGAGTCAAAGATGGAGCAGTGAAGTGCAAGGGCTAGTCGCTACTAATCCTGAGGATGTTTCCAAAATAGATGTGGTAGGAGTAGTGCCTCCGGTTCCGTTTGAACCCGGGACGAACTTGTATGGACGAATGCTTTTGGAACATCGTCAGATGGACAATGGACATTCTAAGTGGAACGTTCTATAAAGGTAACGCTTAGCCTCAAGCCTCATCAATCGGGAATGATTGAAAATCAGGGGTTATGCAGCAAGGCAATGTGGGTTGTAACAGCCCGCTATTTTGGACCATTCAAATCGACAATAAAACCGTACATGTCCGACTTGAATAATTCAAAATACCGAATTGTTAATAAAAATTTGGCAAAACTTAAAATATACAGTAAATAAATCAATCATAGATCACTTACACAGAGTAATACAATGCAGCGGAATAGATAAAAATAGTAGTTCATGAAGCTACTATATACATTAAAGTTAGAAATAAAATACAACCGAATAGTTCAAATGCCATGAAGTCTCCAATGCAACAGATGGCTTCTCTGAACCAATCAACTGGATGACTGAAGGGATAGATAGCTGGATCTTCAAGCAAAGCTCCAACTTCGAAGATGAGTCTCAAATGCTGTATCTCTCAGTCTGACCCGAGCGTAAAGCAAAACACAAAACACTCGAGTCAGGATTAACATTCTTATATCTATAAATCTAACTCAAGTGAAATATCAACTAAAATATAATTAACTCAAAGAATGTTTGGAATAACCATCCTCTAAGGGTCCATGGAACTATCTACAGGGTAGAAATATACACTATAACACCGTAGTCTTCCAACTTAATTTATACTTCAAAACCAACTATCATTTTCACTTCAAAAATCTCTATACTTCCCAAATAGTATTTATATATATTAAATAATTTATTCAGTAAAGAAATTTCAATTCCCTCAACTTAACCAATCGTTTAACATCAACCCGACCTTCCCATTTAAATCTTTTTCAATCTCAATTTATCAATTTAAATTCAACTCAATTTCTAAAATAACCATTTCAATTTTATTGATCTCAAGTTCGGATTTGAAATCACCAAATACCCTTTATATTTCAATATATTTCAAAACTTTAAGTAATCAACGTTTCAAACTAAACTTTATTCAATTTAGTTTTCTAAATAATAAATTCAACTTATATCGATTCAAATACAGATCTGAAACACCCATTTATATTCTAGTATAGTTCAAAGATTTAATATTCTACATTCCCAAAGTTCAATTTTACAGTTTCATAAGATCTTGATTTAATCAAATTATTATTTAGCCTTGAAATATTTCCTCCTTAGATTCAACATCATTTAAGTAAACCTGAAATTACCCTTTTACTCAATATTTTCTTTAATTTATTTAAACATGAAACATTCAATAAATCACTTAAAACAAAAATCCAGTTACAAAATCATACCCTTAAATTTCCCATTCAATAAATTCAAATTGATTTAATTAAATAAATCTTCATTTGAATACCATTTTTAATAAACCAAATTTATCTCCCAATCTTAATTATTAAAATTCTTTACACGGTAAAATTTGAAATATAAATCTTAAATAATACTTAAACATATTTTATGGATTAAATCAGTCTAAAATATTATTAAATTTATATATAAAGTTTCCATTTATATATAATATTTTAAGAACCAATATTTATTAATTCACATATGTTTCTTTTCAAACTGTAGAAATTTATCTTTAAATTATTTATATGGACCAACGGTGTCGGTATATATTTCCTATCATATAGTCAAATGCTACGGATATTTATCATTTCAATCCGTACACTAAATATATACGGGTGGATATCATTTCAACCCGTAATCCCAAATTCAATTTAAATGAAAATCGTTTGGGTTTATCATTTCAACCCATAACGATTTTCTCCTATTCTAAAGTCCGTTCGGGTATGTATCATTTCAACCCATAGTGATTTTTATACTAACAGGGAACTTGCAGAGTGATAGCAGATATGAAAATAATAATAATAACAATAGGTATATATCATCAAAATAAATATAAACAATAGGATATGGTGTCATATCCCATAAGTGAACTATTACAGATAATAGCATAAATATAACAATTTAAATAACTACAGCAGCATATTTCAATTGTCATTTCAATTGAAATCAAATTTAATAAATAAAAGAACGTTAATCGTGAGTGATTGCTCACCTTTCGAGGCTAGAGATATATGATGATGAAATGAGCTATGAAATCCAAAGCAACGCTGGATGGACAAGATTTGATGTAGAAAATAGGCACGACGGACAAGGCTGATAATGGGAAATCGATGAGAATGAATCGAATCAATTTTGATATTACAGAAAAAAATATAAATTATTATGATATTAATTCTCCCAAAACCAATTTTCAAATTAAAAGTGTATATTTAAAATCTATATATACCTATATGTAATTTAAACATAATTCGTCCAAAAAAACCATTGTATTATATTTTATAGTCAATAATTATTATAAAAACAATATAACCACTTATTGTAATATATATTACTTAAAAACCCCATGAAAGCAACCTATATATGTTCATAATAAAAATGTATATATAGAAATTCCAAATGCATAGCCTATATTCGGTTATATATATATATTACGTAAGTCTGAAACAAACACCTAAACGCATATATATGTCTCGAGATTTATAAACAACAAAATACTTATAATGACACATGCACTCATATACTTATATAGACTGTGAACAAGTATACATACTATGCCGTATAAAATCCAACACAAAAAAAAAAGTAAACTCACACTGAAAACATTTTAGTCAATTATTAAATATATATATATTAACTAGCGTATAAAACTAGCGTATCCTGTAACTTTATAATATATAAGCTATATCAGATATGAAACTATCATTATATCAGATATATAAATAGTTAAACATTTTATACAAAACTATCATAACTTTATTAAATTAAACATACATTACACACTTACACAAATAGACCGTAAACTGTAAAACTTCACCCATTTTAAAGTGGTAACAATATGTTTGCTAAAAATATAACCCACATAGCTCGTACTTCCCTATAAAACTATATAAATATTTGTAAGCTAACCATTAATATAGTATAATTCACAATATGCATACCTTTATAACTTTAAATCAAATGTGTATATATATACTTATAACCAGTTATTCACAAAATACATAGCTTTAAACATATCATATATTTAAATACATATACAATCGACTGATAAGATGAGTATGCTTTACGTTTTATATATGTACTAACTTTTTATATAATATTTATATATACACTTATCAAATTTTATAACATGCGAACAAAATTTTATATTATATAGAATCTGAAAACTGCAAACATTTCATACTTGGAACCATACTATATTTATAAGATGTATATATGATATCTTAAATCAAAAAAAAAAACTTACTTTGCTATAATACATACAATATTACTGCATAGATATACATTACTGACATATATTAAACTATATATTAACTAATATATAACCTTCAAACTTTTAAAATTGAATACCAACGTGACACATAAAGTATAAAACAATCAAGTTATCAAATCTCTATACATAGTATAATATCATACACACTATGAACGAAAAAAAAAAAGAAAAAAAAAAGAATATTGTTATGAACTCATATATATAATACCATATGATACATAACTAACATGAATTTAAAATCATGTAGGACAGATCACATATTCCAAATACAGACTTATAGAAAATATACAATAACACATATATATTATAAATATATGCTAACCTATTACTCAAAGATAACGTGTGGCATGATTGTTGATGGTGAAGGCTCTGAGGATGGCTGAGCATGCAAGCGATGACAACACGTGTAGAGAGATATGTGCATGA
The DNA here is from genome assembly GCA_030765085.1 of Allium cepa. NCBI lineage: Eukaryota > Viridiplantae > Streptophyta > Magnoliopsida > Asparagales > Amaryllidaceae > Allium > Allium cepa. The sequence continues at coordinate 8,769,682 of CM060938.1, forward strand.
GAGGAGGAGAGAAAAACGCGGAGGGAGAGGGATGAGTTGGATGTGGTGGGTGACGAAGCGATGGGAGGTGGAAGCACGGTAAAAGAAGGGAGAAAATAGGTGGATCTGTAGAAAGAAAAATGGAAGAAGGAGGAGGAAGAAAACTTAAAATGAGGAATGAGATTGGAAGTGACAGCAGTTTGTAATATGAAAGAAACGAAGTCAAACAAGGTTATAAAGGCAAAATAAATAAAGAAAAGAATCGTTGCATACGAAACGTATACAATAAATATGAATTGATTTGAATAGTAATGGTCAAATTCAGCTGAAAAGATTAAAGCGAATAAATACGGAGCATTGGTTATGGTAAAGTAACGCACAAAATTAGGGGAATAACAAAGGAAAGGACTGGTCAAAATAAATGAATGTAAACGTGCAACGAATATAAAAATCTATATAATTGAACCGATGGAAACGAAGGAAGCAAATAAAAGAAAGGGAACGAAGGAAAAAAAATGAGCTGTGTCCCGAGCATAAATAAAGGTGGTAACGTATGAGAGGAATGAGAAAAACAAACGGGCACAATTTGAAATCAATGCAATAAAACGGCCAAAAGCTGATTTTTAGGAAAATTATTAAAGAAATATTCCTTGGGCTGCGCGTTTGAGATCCGAAAAGGCATGGAAATCAAAAGGTTATAATTTAGATTGGAATGAAAACGTACAGGAAATAATAAAGGAAAAAAAAAAAAAATGCGAAATAATCATATAGCATTTATTACGTTTCAAACTTTTGACATGGCATGGGATGGAAACAGCTGTACGCTAATTGAGAAGCTATTAAAGCAATTTATTATTAGTGGCATGTTATACGTTTTTATATTTATTTATTTCCTAGATCTCAATTCATATCTGATTATACTATGCAGATTTATCTTTATTACTAAACGTTCAAAAAGAATAAAACGTATACAAATTTTCTTGATTTTCGAAACAAAATTAACGGCTAAAAGATGATGAAGGGACAAAATATAAGAAAGGGAAAGAGATGAATGCGTACAATTATTTATAAGAAAAGAGAGAGAAAAGAAAAACCCACAATTAAAAATGAATGAATGAACGCTGAAAGTCAGTCAGGAATATAGAAGGTACAATATGAAATAATGGTAATCACAACTACTTTTTTTAATGCAGACCTTAAATCAACCCTTAAAACATATACTTCATATATGTAGTTAAATATAGTATATACTTCTCTTCTTCTTTGGTTCATATGATATATGAAACCCTTAACTATCGTATTTATAGCTGACGACATATGTATAGATATACTAAATATGCACTAAAATAAACTGGAAATGGTGACACAAAAACCCAAAATCAAATATATATATATATTTAACATGACTAGAAATCAAACTTCAGTAAAACTATATACTAGTATCAAGACTAACATATATATATAGCTATTATAACACATATAAATTAAATAAAACTTGGTATAAATACGCTTTACTATATATACACTTCAAATAGACCATCATACATATACAGTGGTTTTCCAAAATAACTATATATGGAACGTACTCAACATACTTAAAATTTACACACCTTGCTGAAAAGCAAAAGGAGACCGTAAATTTATTACCCACGCTATTGATATTTATACCCAATAGAAATGAACTATGCTATCAAATTTACATCAAACTTAACTTATATTATAGTATAAATAATAGTTTATAAAGTTTTTGTACTAGATCTTATAGGTATAACCACAACCAAACTTTAAAATATATGTACACAGCTCGTACTACAAATCATTAATATACATAACATATTTTCTTTTTTTTTTCAAAATTTTATTATTAATAATTTCTCAAAATCCAATTCAATACGTTAAATACCAATTAAAAATTGCTAAAATTTTATGGGTCGTTACACTCTCCCCCACTCAAAACTTTTCGTCCCCGAAAAGGAATAAAGTAGGAGAATAGAAACAACCAGATGAAAAATTTAGACTTTGAAAAACAAATTAAAAAATTTTATTTAAAACCATATACTTTTTCTTTTGTTATTATTTAAATTGATTAATATTTAATAGATTACTCATTTTATCAAATCCATTCAATTAATTATGAGATCAATTATTTATAAAACACTAATTTTTCTCTCTTATTAAACCAGGTAGAATATAAATAAACAATGTTTTAAAGGATATATTCAAAAGAAGGAAAGAAGGAAAGAAGATAGATTCGGAAAAGAGAATATAGTTGAATAAATAAAGCAGGGCAGATAAGGTAGATTCAAAAGAATAGAATCGGGCAAGAATCGTACATTTCAAACCATGAGAGTTTCAATTTCAAATATTAACACAAAATTTCTTTGTTGGAAATACTTTTATAATAAATACCTTTTATATCGAAATAAATCTTTTCTTTCAAAAATATTTTTATAACTCGATGTTTCAACAAGTTTATCCTCGTTCTTGCAGACTCTGGCCATGCGTTGATCAGGTGCAAAGCTAGAATTCTTCAAGTACTTAGTAGACCTGTTTCAACAACCAGTGAAAATACTTGAAAAAAACTTTAAAAACAGATATGGAAAGTACAATCCAAACAAAACAACCAAACCAAAACCTTTGTCCGATCATGGTTCGCAGATACACAATGGTTACGCCTGGGTCCCCCAGGAAACAATCCATATCCGTAAGCTTTCTCAGCCCTGCGAGTTACGCCATGATGACTAGTAGAGTGCAGGATACACAATGGTTACGCCTGGATCCCCCAGGAAACAATCCGTACCCCTAGGCAAGACTCAGCCAGGCACTTGCGCTACTATTCGCGACCTACACAGATTGCAGGATACACAATGGTTACGCCTGGATCCCCCAGGAAACAATCCGTACCCCTAGGCAAGACTCAGCCAGGCAATTGCACTGTGCATTCACGAGAGAAAAAAAACCATGGGTTACGCCACGGTGGGAAACACTCGAGTATTACATCCGGAAAACCGAAAATCAGAGAGAATAATATCGATAGAATGAATCCACGATGTGGCCACAAAGCGGATATCAAGCAGAAGGCACTTTCCATATCTTTACTTCGAAAATATATATCATATAGTACCTTTTCAAATCACTTTCAAATATTGTACTTATATAAAGTCCATATATATAGGATTCCTTTCTCAAATTCGAATACTTTCCAAATCAATAGTAGATCAAATCATACTTATATAGATTTCGATTAAATAAAATCTCTTTCCAAATTGAGTACCTTTCAAATCAATAGATTTCAAATCAACCTCATACTTATACAATCCATTTTATATAAGTTCGACCACTCCCAAATCAAGTGCTTAGTAATCTAAGGTTCTCAATTTCAAATTATTTCAATACCAATTCAGTTTCAAAATCATATATGATTTCACCAAATTTTCTTCCAAATTAAATGTCTGAATTTCAAAGTTCCCAAAATAATAGGTGTAGAAAATTATCCCAGTTTCCAAATTAAAATAATTCAAGTCAAACAAATTCATTTCCAAAATCACCATATAAGTACTAGGTTTTTTTTTTCAATTTAATTTTCAAAACCAAATATTTTTCTCAAAATCAATTATATTCAAAATGGTTTCCAAATTTATAATTATCCCTTTAAAACCTTTAAACTATTTACTTCGATTTGAAATATCCAATTTACCTTTTTGAAAACCATTATTTAAAACTAAAATTCTTTCAAAACATTTAAAAACTAAATTCCATATTAGTATAATTAAAATAGCCATATTCTCTTACTTAATAAAAGGTTTAACCTCATACAACAAAACTTGCATACTTTATCAAATATTTTATACCTTTCGAAATATCTTGGTTTTTAAACCTTTAAACCTTGATTTGGAAGTGCTCGAACCTTCAAAATAGTCGGTGAAAATCAATTTCAAATCCAAGAGATGGAAATCAATTTTTATAAATAGAGTTATTCTAAGTCAAATCAAAAACTCGAGGACTGAACACCGGTCTTACTTCAAATTGTTTCAAATATATACATATATCTTTCGAAAATATCAAATTATACTTCGGAATTTGAAATCAAAAACGGTTTTACAAAATCACTCGCATAGCGAAGCTATTAAAGTGGCCTCTCCCCCACTCTGAAACTCGAAAATCAATGTCGATGATGCGTGCACTCATCACCGAAATTATTCTCCAGCGACATAAGTGAGTTCTGGACTTCTATTTTCTTGAAAACTTCTTTGAAATTTCTTCAAAATTATTGGAATTCATTTGAAATATTTCTTATTCGGAAAAATACTTTTAAATCGTATTATTTATATATAATTTCCAAAATCTTAAAACCAATTTCAAAATACCGGAATTCAATTCTCGAATTTCAAATTTAACACTTCAATTATAAATCATTTTTATATAAATCAATTTCTTATAATTTTTTCAAAATTTCAAATCCTTTCAAAACCCTTTTTATATAGAATAACATTTCTTATTTGCTTTATATATAGGTATATAATCTCTACCGAAAACATTTTCTTTATATATATAGAATAAAATCATAGTTATCAAAATAATAATTTCGGTATAAACAATTTCTAAAATACAAACAAAACCCGATTTTCAAAGGATGATTTAAGGATGGATTTCAAAAAAAAGATAGAGATTTAATTTAAAGGAACTCTAATCAATAGAATCCTGATTCGAAGATAGACTCGATCGAAGATGAGATAATTAAGTTACAAAATAGAAGATGGATATACTTCTATAAATCGCGGGCGACCTTTACCTGTCAACCGTGATTCCAAAATTAGATCGATGTAGAATTCTGAGGCAATTCGACATTCGATCGTCGGAGATATAGAATTCGGCATAACAAGATATATCAGCATCGTAAACCGAGGATACAGGAATCTTCGGTGAGTCAATGCCAATTGAAAAGGAGTTTTCACCCCCTTTACAAATCATTCAATGGAGTTATGGGATACTCCAGAATCAAACGAATATAAATAGGGAGAGACAGAATGAATTTCGAAACCGAGGGACATTCCAAAACTCAAAGGAAATTGAGTCAAAAAGGAAGAGATTCAACTCGAACGAAAGTGATTCTGTAAATAAATTTACCATATATGCTAAGTTTTGCCTAGAGCCAAAGCTCTGATACCAACTGTAACAGCCCGCAATTTTGGACCATTCAAATCGACAATAAAACCGTACATGTCCGACTTGAATAATTCAAAATACCGAATTGTTAATAAAAATTTGGCAAAACTTAAAATATACAGTAAATAAATCAATCATAGATCACTTACACAGAGTAATACAATGCAGCGGAATAGATAAAAATAGTAGTTCATGAAGCTACTATATACATTAAAGTTAGAAATAAAATACAACCGAATAGTTCAAATGCCATGAAGTCTCCAATGCAACAGATGGCTTCTCTGAACCAATCAACTGGATGACTGAAGGGATAGATAGCTGGATCTTCAAGCAAAGCTCCAACTTCGAAGATGAGTCTCAAATGCTGTATCTCTCAGTCTGACCCGAGCGTAAAGCAAAACACAAAACACTCGAGTCAGGATTAACATTCTTATATCTATAAATCTAACTCAAGTGAAATATCAACTAAAATATAATTAACTCAAAGAATGTTTGGAATAACCATCCTCTAAGGGTCCATGGAACTATCTACAGGGTAGAAATATACATTATAACACCGTAGTCTTCCAACTTAATTTATACTTCAAAACCAACTATCATTTTCACTTCAAAAATCTCTATACTTCCCAAATAGTATTTATATATATTAAATAATTTATTCAGTAAAGAAATTTCAATTCCCTCAACTTAACCAATCGTTTAACATCAACCCGACCTTCCCATTTAAATCTTTTTCAATCTCAATTTATCAATTTAAATTCAACTCAATTTCTAAAATAACCATTTCAATTTTATTGATCTCAAGTTCGGATTTGAAATCACCAAATACCCTTTATATTTCAATATATTTCAAAACTTTAAGTAATCAACGTTTCAAACTAAACTTTATTCAATTTAGTTTTCTAAATAATAAATTCAACTTATATCGATTCAAATACAGATCTGAAACACCCATTTATATTCTAGTATAGTTCAAAGATTTAATATTCTACATTCCCAAAGTTCAATTTTACAGTTTCATAAGATCTTGATTTAATCAAATTATTATTTAGCCTTGAAATATTTCCTCCTTAGATTCAACATCATTTAAGTAAACCTGAAATTACCCTTTTACTCAATATTTTCTTTAATTTATTTAAACATGAAACATTCAATAAATCACTTAAAACAAAAATCCAGTTACAAAATCATACCCTTAAATTTCCCATTCAATAAATTCAAATTGATTTAATTAAATAAATCTTCATTTGAATACCATTTTTAATAAACCAAATTTATCTCCCAATCTTAATTATTAAAATTCTTTACACGGTAAAATTTGAAATATAAATCTTAAATAATACTTAAACATATTTTATGGATTAAATCAGTCTAAAATATTATTAAATTTATATATAAAGTTTCCATTTATATATAATATTTTAAGAACCAATATTTATTAATTCACATATGTTTCTTTTCAAACTGTAGAAATTTATCTTTAAATTATTTATATGGACCAACGGTGTCGGTATATATTTCCTATCATATAGTCAAATGCTACGGATATTTATCATTTCAATCCGTACACTAAATATATACGGGTGGATATCATTTCAACCCGTAATCCCAAATTCAATTTAAATGAAAATCGTTTGGGTTTATCATTTCAACCCATAACGATTTTCTCCTATTCTAAAGTCCGTTCGGGTATGTATCATTTCAACCCATAGTGATTTTTATACTAACAGGGAACTTGCAGAGTGATATCAGATATGAAAATAATAATAATAACAACAGGTATATATCATCAAAATAAATATAAACAATAGGATATGGTGTCATATCCCATAAGTGAACTATTACAGATAATAGCATAAATATAACAATTTAAATAACTACAGCAGCATATTTCAATTGTCATTTCAATTGAAATCAAATTTAATAAATAAAAGAACGTTAATCGTGAGTGATTGCTCACCTTTCGAGGCTAGAGATATATGATGATGAAATGAGCTATGAAATCCAAAGCAACGCTGGATGGACAAGATTTGATGTAGAAAATAGGCACGACGGACAAGGCTGATAATGGGAAATCGATGAGAATGAATCGAATCAATTTTGATATTACAGAAAAAAATATAAATTATTATGATATTAATTCTCCCAAAACCAATTTTCAAATTAAAAGTGTATATTTAAAATCTATATATACCTATATGTAATTTAAACATAATTCATCCAAAAAAACCATTGTATTATATTTTATAGTCAATAATTATTATAAAAACAATATAACCACTTATTGTAATATATATTACTTAAAAACCCCATGAAAGCAACCTATATATGTTCATAATAAAAATGTATATATAGAAATTCCAAATGCATAGCCTATATTCGGTTATATATATATATTACGTAAGTCTGAAACAAACACCTAAACGCATATATATGTCTCGAGATTTATAAACAACAAAATACTTATAATGACACATGCACTCATATACTTATATAGACTGTGAACAAGTATACATACTATGCCGTATAAAATCCAACACAAAAAAAAAGTAAACTCACACTGAAAACATTTTAGTCAATTATTAAATATATATATTAACTAGCGTATAAAACTAGCGTATCCTGTAACTTTATAATATATAAGCTATATCAGATATGAAACTATCATTATATCAGATATATAAATAGTTAAACATTTTATACAAAACTATCATAACTTTATTAAATTAAACATACATTACACACTTACACAAATAGACCGTAAACTGTAAAACTTCACCCATTTTAAAGTGGTAACAATACGTTTGCTAAAAATATAACCCACATAGCTCGTACTTCCCTATAAAACTATATAAATATTTGTAAGCTAACCATTAATATAGTCTAATTCACAATATGCATACCTTTATAACTTTAAATCAAATGTGTATATATATACTTATAACCAGTTATTCACAAAATACATAGCTTTAAACATATCATATATTTAAATACATATACAATCGACTGATAAGATGAGTATGCTTTACGTTTTATATATGTACTAACTTTTTATATAATATTTATATATACACTTATCAAATTTTATAACATGCGAACAAAATTTTATATTATATAGAATCTGAAAACTACAAACATTTCATACTTGGAACCATACTATATTTATAAGATGTATATATGATATCTTAAATCAAAAAAAAAACTTACTTTGCTATAATACATACAATATTACTGCATAGATATACATTACTGACATATATTAAACTATATATTAACTAATATATAACCTTCAAACTTTTAAAATTGAATACCAACGTGACACATAAAGTATAAAACAATCAAGTTATCAAATCTCTATACATAGTATAATATCATACACACTATGAACGAAAAAAAAAAAAGAAAAAAAAAAAATATATTGTTATGAACTCATATATATAATACCATATGATACATAACTAACATGAATTTAAAATCATGTAGGACAGATCACATATTCCAAATACAGACTTATAGAAAATATACAATAACACATATATATTATAAATATATGCTAACCTATTACTCAAAGATAACGTGTGGCATGATTGTTGATGGTGAAGGCTCTGAGGATGGCTGAGCATGCAGGCGATGACAACACGTGTAGAGAGATATGTGCATGAGAGGAGGAGAGAAAAACGCGGAGGGAGAGGGATGAGTTGGATGTGGTGGGTGACGAAGCGATGGGAGGTGGAAGCACGGTAAAAGAAGGGAGAAAATAGGTGGATCTGTAGAAAGAAAAATGGAAGAAGGAGGAGGAAGAAAACTTAAAATGAGGAATGAGATTGGAAGTGACAGCAGTTTGTAATATGAAAGAAACGAAGTCAAACAAGGTTATAAAGGCAAAATAAATAAAGAAAAGAATCGTTGCATACGAAACGTATACAATAAATATGAATTGATTTGAATAGTAATGGTCAAATTCAGCTGAAAAGATTAAAGCGAATAAATACGGAGCATTGGTTATGGTAAAGTAACGCACAAAATTAGGGGAATAACAAAGGAAAGGACTGGTCAAAATAAATGAATGTAAACGTGCAACGAATATAAAAATCTATATAATTGAACCGATGGAAACGAAGGAAGCAAATAAAAGAAAGGGAACGAAGGAAAAAAAAATGAGCTGTGTCCCGAGCATAAATAAAGGTGGTAACGTATGAGAGGAATGAGAAAAACAAACGGGCACAATTTGAAATCAATGCAATAAAACGGCCAAAAGCTGATTTTTAGGAAAATTATTAAAGAAATATTCCTTGGGCTGCGCGTTTGAGATCCGAAAAGGCATGGAAATCAAAAAGTTATAATTTAGATTGGAATGAAAACGTACAGGAAATAATAAAGGAAAAAAAAATGCGAAATAATCATATAGCATTTATTACGTTTCAAACTTTTGACATGGCATGGGATGGAAACAGCTGTACGCTAATTGAGAAGCTATTAAAGCAATTTATTATTAGTGGCATGTTATACGTTTTTATATTTATTTATTTCCTAGATCTCAATTCATATCTGATTATACTATGCAGATTTATCTTTATTACTAAACGTTCAAAAAGAATAAAACGTATACAAATTTTCTTGATTTTCGAAACAAAATTAACGGCTAAAAGATGATGAAGGGACAAAATATAAGAAAGGGAAAGAGATGAATGCGTACAATTATTTATAAGAAAAGAGAGAGAAAAGAAAAACCCACAATTAAAAATGAATGAATGAACGCTGAAAGTCAGTCAGGAATATAGAAGGTACAATATGAAATAATGGTAATCACAACTACTTTTTTTAATGCAGACCTTAAATCAACCCTTAAAACATATACTTCATATATGTAGTTAAATATAGTATATACTTCTCTTCTTCTTTGGTTCATATGATATATGAAACCCTTAACTATCGTATTTATAGCTGACGACATATGTATAGATATACTAAATATGCACTAAAATAAACTGGAAATGGTGACACAAAAACCCAAAATCAAATATATATATATATTTAACATGACTAGAAATCAAACTTCAGTAAAACTATATACTAGTATCAAGACTAACATATATATATAGCTATTATAACACATATAAATTAAATAAAACTTGGTATAAATACGCTTTACTATATATACACTTCAAATAGACCATCATACATATACAGTGGTTTTCCAAAATAACTATATATGGAACGTACTCAACATACTTAAAATTTACACACCTTGCTGAAAAGCAAAAGGAGACCGTAAATTTATTACCCACGCTATTGATATTTATACCCAATAGAAATGAACTATGCTACCAAATTTACATCAAACTTAACTTATATTATAGTATAAATAATAGTTTATAAAGTTTTTGTACTAGATCTTATAGGTATAACCACAACCAAACTTTAAAATATATGTACACAGCTCGTACTACAAATCATTAATATACATAACATATTTTCTTTTTTTTTTCAAAATTTTATTATTAATAATTTCTCAAAATCCAATTCAATACGTTAAATACCAATTAAAAATTGCTAAAATTTTATGGGTCGTTACACGGGTAGCACCCATTGGGGTAAGGTCATCCTTGTCTAGATGTCCCATTTTATTCGGCTTAGCGGTGCGGTTGTTGATCCCAACCGTGGGGTGATCTTACTCGGGATTATCCAGTAAGAGGTAGTCCCAGTCTTGTGCTGCAGAGGATTGGGAGTAATCCTCGGTACGGTGATCTATGCCACGTACTGTGACAGGAGGTACCCTAGTCCTAGTCATTAGTTGGAAATCCATTCTCCCTACGAGCCTTTTACGATTTTTGTTTATATTACCCACGATTGTGGCTAATAGCTGGAATTTAATAAATGTAACAATTTCGGCTATTTGAATAAGTATTTGTATGTAACAACCCTGTATTTTATAATTTTTTTATTGAATTTCAAGATTTAAAAGTTTTATTTATGAAAAATAATAAATTTTGTTATTTTAAATATAAACTTTAATTTTGATATGGATTAGAATTCCAAATATGACTAAATAGAATAATTTTCCAAAAAGTGAATTTTGGTTAAAATAGTCAAATTTTGACATTTAAATTTAAATTTTAAATATTTGAAAATTTTAATTTTATCTTTTATTATGAAAGTAAATAAAATTTTAAGAACACTGCTTTTCGTTTCGTTGAAATCTGATTTATAATGTGGAAGTTATGCCTTTTTAACTATTGTGTGTAATTTGCTGTATTTAACAAAATGGTTTATGTTAAATTATATAAATAACAGTTTATTTGGCCATGTAATGTTATAATTATATTCATATGGGTAAAATAACATGCTATGTATATATTTTGGTTTTAAACATTTTTAAAAGTGTTATTGACATTTTCAAATGTCAGCTATATTCTGTTTATAAATTTTAAATTCCTAGTATCAAATAATCAAAGTAAGTCTTTATTTATCTTTATATTTTCTTAAAAACTTATTTATTCTCATTCCTAATTTATTTTTTTCCTTATTTATTTTATTTATTTAACTTTTATTTGTTTTAAAGTAAAATAGAATTTTATAAGGCTAGTGATATTTAATTGTAATTTTCATGTCCTGTTTCCAATTTTTAAACAATTTCTTTAGTTCTTTTTCTATTTTCTCTAAATTTAATTATTTGTTTCACTTTGAAAATGTTTTAAAAAATCATTTTATTTCAAATTTTGTTTTAGAATAATTTTAAAATGAAGTAAATAATTTTCCAAAGTCAATGGTGATTTATTTGTAATTTCTGGACACTGTTTTGGATTTTTACGCAATTTCTTTAAATCCTTTTCTATTTTCTTTAAATTTAATTATTTATTTTAATATTATTTCAATTTGTTTCGGTTTTTAAAACTATTTTATGAAATTATTTTGTTTTATTTGTTTTAAAAAGAAATAAGAAATATGAAGAGTTAAAAAGCTTATTTAACTTAAGTCTTTTCACCTCCTAAAGTCTTTTCACTTGCCACTACCCCTCCATTATGCTTTTGGCCGTGTAATCTTTTGACTAGCCATGTATTTTCATTATTTTCAGATGAAAAATAGTTCTCATCTCCATTCATTCACGGCTAGGAGAAAAAAATTGGTAATGACTTCTCTTTTGGTCTCTTTTCTTCTCATTTTCATACTTTTTGCCTTATCTTCTTTGCTAGTTTTTCTCAGCCTCCACTCCATAACCATGGCCACCACCCCCAACACCTCTTCTCTGCCATCACCACCACCTATACCCCCAGCCATGACCGAGGCCGAGCCCTTCAAGATGACCAAACCCCTCAAATATGCAACAACAAGCCTTAAAACAAGCTAGTTTGACCACTTTGGCATAATCTCCTTCATTTCCACCACCATCATCACCTTAGGCCGCCACCACCACCTCTGTCCAGACCACTACTCACCACCTAAACCTCTATCCAGACCTGTACCTGATGACGGCCGAACCATTTGACCCATAGATGGAGCCAAAAGTTGAACCAAACTCCACTATGTTGCCTAATCTCTTGATATTCTTATGTTGTAACATCCTCCACATGTTCTAGCCTTTATGCCATGCATTCCTATGATCAAACCTGAGCCAAACTCATGTCAAACCTGACCTAAATAAACCCCTAGGCCGTGCAAAGCATTGTAGAAAATAAGGCAAAAGATTTCACATTCGTATCTTTTTTTATTTCAAAGTTATTCCTATTCAATGTTGTATTGAGTTGTAATATTATTTTGTTTTGTTTTGGGTTGTAACACAAGTTCTAAGCTTGGATCTCTTCCCACTTGAGCCTATTGTTGTGTCATCGTGCCTTCTAGAATCCTTTGTGTCGTTTGTATTGCAATCTCCAGCACCAAAAAGGTGAGTAAAACTCACACGACGTTTATACTTATGCAGTTGTGAAACGACAACAATTGAATGTGTAGAAAATCATATGATGTATAACTGCCTGTGATTATTTATATATGATGTTAAACCTGTTAAATTTCATGTCATATCATCTATTATTATATATATGTTGTTACATTTCATTTGTATCTGTTTATCACACTGCAAGTTCCCTGTGGATTAGAAATCACTATGGGTTGAAATGATACATACCCGAACGTACTTTAGAATAGGGAAAAATCGTTATGGGCTGAAATGATAGGCCTGAATGGTTTTTATTTAATTTATTTAAACTTGAGATTGCGGGTTTGAAATGATAGAACCCATATTTTTCTTTTTAAAATACGAATTGAAATGATACGTATCTATATCACTTGACCTCGGTTAGAAAACTATATACAGGCCAGTGGTTATTTTACAAAGTGTTTTGGATATTTTTAAGTATTTTAAAAATATAAATTTATGAAATTTGATTTAAATAGATTTTTAAATGATGTAAAATAAAGAAATCATGATTTTTCTACGAGTTAAAAATGTAATTAATGAATGGTTAAATTGGATTATTGGAATATAACTTAAGTTTAGAATTTGGAATTTTGGTTAAAAATGATATTTAAGTTATATGAATAAAATGGAAATTTAATTATATTTGGAAAATGGTAAATATGATAATTTGATTTAAATTTGAATTTAAGTGATTTATTAAAGTATTATTAATTTTTCTATGAATTTAAGTGGTTAAATAAATGAATGCTTAAATTGTAACTTTAAAATATAACTGGACTGGGAAAGGAGGATTTGGTTTTAATTAAAGGTTTAAGTTAATTAAATAAAATTGGAAATTTAGTATAATTTGTGAAATGAAAATAAAACATAAGCGTTAAATTCATTTGTTAAATATGTGAAGAAAAGAAAATGATACCCTTGAATTTGTTAAGTGAAATTTGTTGGAAATTTGGATTTTTCTGTAATTGTTACTTTGTAAAAATCATAAATTAAAAGAGTATTTTAATGAACATTTTTAATGTTTAAAAGGTTTAAAATGAAGTTTATTATTTGCTGGAAATACACTAAAATCTGGAAATCACTTTTAATAGCATTCAGAAATGCTATGGTTTCTGAATTGAACTAAAACTTTGTAAAAAGAGCTATTACAACATTTCTGAAATGTTGTAGTTGCTGTAGTTGAACTTATAGGCTAAACTTGAACTCAGGTCTACTGTAGCATTTCTGTAAAAATGCTGTAGTGGTCTGCAGTCTTTGCTAAAATCAATTTAAAACCTTGTTTTGAAATCTGAGCTATCGCAGCATTTCTGGAAATGCTGTCTTTGCTGCTTTTGTAATGACCCATAAATCCGTACTCCTTGAATGGACACTAATCTCCAGTGATTAACTCAAGATGAATGGAAATGCGAACCTTTAACGTTGAAGAAGAAGAAAAAAAGGAAGAAGAAGAAACAGAAAACAGGAAGAAATAACAGAAAAATATCAGACTCTAACAATCGCAGCGGAACAACATATAATAGATAAATGAATAATCATTAAAACCAAAGAACTGTATATTTTATACATTACATCACATTACATTCATTATCAGAGTTTACAACAACAAACAGCGGAAAAGAAATACTATATACTTAGTAATATGCTACGCCATCTAGCTTGCCTCCAGATTTCTACAGCAACTTCTGAATCCAGAATGACCTGATAACCTAACTCTAGACTGCCCGTGTGGAAATTGGTGGGCACCCAGAGTTTAGGAGGGAAAATAATAAACTCCGAGTTAGTCATGTGACTGGTGTGAGAACTAAAACAGTTTATTTTAAAAAAAAAACAGAGGTATATTTTTAAAGTCAATTCGAAATGCTTTTAAAAATGAAACTACCATAAGGCCTCCCGGTGCACACATAATGCAAACGCAGACTTGGGGGAGATTTCTTCTTATGATAGTCAAAGATGCTTACTACGTAAAATCCAATCATTTTTGATATTATTATTAGTGCATAGTGTAGAAAACATTTCGAAAGTGGAATATAAAGCTTAGCCAGCATAGGTACCATTATATTATGCCTACTATAGCTACCATATTAGATGGCAGGTTCTACAACTAAAACCGTACAAGGTTCGTATTATTTCTTTGGATTTCCAACAAATGGTCAGGCCAAGGAACTTCCCATTTCCACATGGGTACGCCTATGGAAAAACGACCCGAGAACCTAACCGGATCTCTGCCAACACAATGCCGTGTTACCCCTAACTAGGTAACTACTGAAACGAATATGTCATTCCCCGATCGTAACCGATCTATATCCGAGGATCCTCGATCTCCAACAACCACAAAGCAATAAATTTGTAGCAACAACATAGGTTAAGGATCTGGGCTCCATACCATGATACAACCTCTATCCAGAAGGAATGACATACACTAAAGGGGCGCTACCCCCTAATAACATTGTCGCATCCTTCCTGTTTTGACCATTTCCAGGGTGTGAGGTCCGACGAAGTCTCGTCCACAAAGCCACGCTTTATACAAAAGCTGTGCATTGTTCAACAAATGCTCAACAGCACTTCGTATGCCACATTACCAAATTTGGGAATGTATTACTAGCAACCATAAACTACATAACCTCTAAGGGTGTTAAGCTAGGAGAATAAATTCTCCGCCACCAACGGGAATATATTTGATAGAAACCATATTTACATCTCAAACTGTAATGTCAGACACACATCCATACAAGTCCGTTTCGGGATCGAACGGAACCGAAAGCACTTACAAAGAAGTCCTTGCAATCCGGATATTCACTAATCACGACCGGACTTCCCATCACAAAGGGTAATAAATTTCTATATCGGAGATCAGCCGATGCAGAAACATTCGACGGTAATCCTTCCGTTTTCATAAATATCCGGTCTTCAACACCGGTCATCAATGATATCCATTACGACGTATCACATATTCGAAATGGGTTATACGACCCCAAGGTCCTTTCCCGGCTAACCCGAATAGTGAGCGCTTATTCAAAAATAAGTGTGGCATTCAAATTCAAGCAAATCACAACAAATACCTATTTAAAGGTAAATATTGATAGTCAGTTATTTAACTATCAATAGGCGTATTCAATATCACCAAATTCCAAATAATTTCCTAAATTATTTGTTTTCCAAAAATATCTTTACTAGACATATAATTTTCCACACTTCAACCATTTGAAAACAAATTTTCAAATCACTTTTCACCTTTACAACTTTTGAAAACAAATTTCAATCATTTTCATTACGCGGAAATACTTTCATTTCAAAATGGTTCATTTAAACCAATTAAATAAATCCTTACCTATTTACTTTATATTTACGTTCCAAATCCGTAAATTTATTCCCCACTTCAAAAATAAATCAATGTTTATTTTTTAAACAATTTCCCTTTCTTTTATAAATTCCATAGTGGATTTACGCTTCCAAAATATCTATGAATATACGATTTTCAAATCAATTTCTAATATTCTTTTCAATTTATCTTTAAAAGATAAAATCTCAAAATATTCACTTCATATTAGAAAACATTTCCATACTTATTTAATAAAAAGTAGTTCACAAATCCATTTATTTTCAACACTTGGAAAATATTCAATATACTTAAATCGAAATTAAGTATATATTTCATTCTTTAGAGAAAATGTTCTTTCAAACACATTTATTTGAGTCAAAACGAATGTTGCGTAAAACATCGTTACGACGACCCAAAATCACTAGTATAGGGATTCGAAATTAAGATAGATATATAAATCCCAATACTATATAAAACATTTCCTTTCGGAAATCATTTACTATAACAACAGTGTTATAGTCCACCATTTCCTTATATTTCACGAAAACGTCTATTTCAACAATGAATGTTGAAATCTATGGTTTCGATTCATAATATATTTTAAAACACCTTTAAATCCTTTTAAATTCTATTTAAAACATCACTTCCCCAAAACATTTCTTTAATATACTATTCACTGTCCAAAATCGTGAATATACAACGTTAACTAAATTTAACGTTTCTAAACATTTTATATAAGGGATAATTCGCTATCCGAAATCGCAAATATATCTCCTTTAATAACCTTCTATATTAAATTTATCAAATTCAATTGATTTCGAATTTATAAATAATGTTTATAAATTCCATTTCTATTTATAAAACTTTAATTGTAAAATTCCTTTTATAAATCAATTTAATTTATAACTCAACTTTATACCCAAAATCCGATTTATAAGTTAATTATTTATAAATCTTTTATTTTACAAAAATCTATTCATTTCATAACTTCACAATTTATAAATCTATAAATTTTATTCACTTGTGAAATCCATTTACGCTTCATTTTAACACTTAATAAAACTCGTTTCACAATTCCTATATTCTTAATTTATAAATATTAATCTTAGAAATCTTTTATATAAACCGTTTTAATAATTCAAAAATCTAAATTTAAATAAACCAATCCTTTTAATAATTTACAAAACGCTATTTAAAACTTATATAACTCCAAAATCATACTTAAGTACTATTTTCCAAAAATATAACTTTTATAACAATAAAATTATAATGTTTATTTATTTTAACAATTCAAAATTTAATATAACGTATACTTTCAAAAATCACTTTAAAATTCTTTTAGAAACCAAAATCATTATTTTAAAACTTCAAAAATGAATCCGATGATGCAACAGCACCAAATAGTCAATCCCGACAACAAAGACATCATATAACGATATGAAAATCAACAAATATCACAATATCTGTAAATAAATCAATATAGTTGAGGAATCCAGTTGGATCCCTCCAACCTGTTTCCCTGCATCCAAAGATGTTAGCACAATACCAATTCCATTCAAATACGGAATATCGCGGTATATGAGATTTTATAAAATATTATCCGCTATTATGCGGCGCAATAGGGTCTCATCCGCTATATAATGCGGGAAAATCAACTCCAAGTACATATATAATACCAATTCCAATCAAGATGGAATTATCGCGGTATATGTTTTTAATAAATAAAATCCACTTACTAACGGCGTATAATGTCTATTTCAACCAATAACAGATAATAATTTATTATTCAGGCATACAATCAACAATTTTAAATCTGACTATTTAAAATTTAAATCGAAACTTTTCGATTGAGTGAGAAGTTCTCACATTTGATTTTAATTTGCAGTCCATTTCCATCTTGACTCAATTTCTTGATTTACAAACCTCGTATAAATATTATATAAATTTATTAATATACGAATTAAATTGAACACTTAAATTATCGTTCAATTTATTAACCTATTATTTTTATTTTAACTAAAATTTTAAAATTCTAACTGATTTCCTTTAATAAATTTGCTTAACTAAATTTTTAGTTTAAAACTAAATTTTCTTCTTGCATTATATTATTATTTTTCCTAACTACATATACATACAAAATATCAAAACTGCATAAATATTTCTCTTTTTAATAAATTTATTTAATTCGAAAATTTATATTTAAAACTACATTCCCTTTAATATATTTATTCATATATTTTAAATCAAACTAAAATTAAAAAAAAAACTACCTTACTACGACAACGAATTGCTTCTTCCCAAAGCTTCGACCGACCCAACATTGGCCATGCCGTCACCTACCACCCGACTCACGAACCCTAGCCTCGACTTGAACCCCAAATTCGATCGCCTCGGCCTCACAAATCGCGCACGACCCCACACTGCCCGGAACTTCCCCACGCGAGCACCAAATCGCGACCTCTGCTGCGAACGACACCACAAGACACCGCCCTCCCAATCTCGACTATGATTCCCCCTAATAACCTTGATTGATTCGTGATTTATGAGCTTCAGATTAACTCGGGATTCATCGTTTCGTCCCCCATTCCTTTTTTTTATTTGAGGACGCGATTTAGTGAATTGAACGAGAGAGGGCTTCGGCCATTATACTTTGAAACGAACTAGTTCGAGGATTTTGAATATAAACGAATGAAATCGATTAGCTTGACTTTGTTTGTTTTTAGCCGAAGATGTGAATTGAATTAAACAGGAGGAGGTTGCGATTTACTGAAGGAAAGAGGGATTAATTTTGAAGTATCGACCATTGGTCTTGTTCTTGATTGATTTTTTATTTCTAACTGAGGAACTTCGAAATGAAATTGCGTGATTATTTAAAAAGAAATGGGGAGGAGACAAGAGTACGCGATGTTTCAGGGAGAACGTGTTTGCACGATTTTGTTCTATGATCTTCTGTCTGATTTAAGGAAGGAAAGTAGCTGATGTTGACCAATTTTAAAAATTAAATTTAAATTGAATTTGATTTAAGTTCAATGCGTTTATACGTCGTACTCTCACACAACAAATCCAAATGCTACGAAATTTGAAATCCGATAATAATTCAATATTACGGATCCAATGGAACTGCTTTCGTCGAATTCCAAGACTGTGCCTCGGAAGGCTATTTTTAAATATCGATTGAAACGATATAATTTCAAAACTGAACAATTCACTTTCAAATTCAATTCTGAAGCTTCTATTATCTTCAATATTATCAATATGGATTTTACAAGCCTTTGAAATATTTTTAACCAACTTAAAATTGAAGATTCAAATTTTTATCCAACTTTCAATAGATTAAATTCTATAATTTAATTACCAAATTCATTCTGAAAATTTGAAATTCAAGTCAAAACCATCATTCAAATATTTAAAATTAATTAAATATTTTCAATTTAAGTGGTTCAAAATTCTGGGTCGTTACAGTTTTAAACTAAAATTTAACTAAAACTGAGTTTTAACAATAAATTTGCAAGTGCTGTCTTTGCTGAATTAAAATGTTTTCAAGTATAACTTACAACAGCTGTTTCTAAATGCTGCGGAAGGCTGAAATTTTAATATTATGATTTTTGACTTAGTTAATGAGCTCAGAATGACTTGAAACTTTGAAATTTGAAACTTTGAAATTGAAAGAATAATAAATCCACTTTTAAAATGATTTAAATGAATAAATTAAATTGGAAATGAATTATTTTAAAAAGGGGTTCGAATTTTAATAAATGAATGTTATCTTTGGGTTTTAAAAGATACTTAAATTAGATATTTGGATTTGAATTTCAAATAATGATTTGAAAAGGAAGTTTTGAGAAGATATGATATTTTGATATATTAAAATGGTTTGTAAATGATTTGATCTTTATTTTGATAAAGATTTGAACTGGAAATGATATTCTATTTGAAGTAAAATATTATTTTAAAGTTATAACCACGGGTTATAATAACGATTTGTTGGCAAAGAGACCGGGATCGGATATCTGGCATACTCTCTGTCGATACCGAAAACCACTTTGACAGCTGTGTACGCGGTGGAGATTCCAGAATGAAGTAGGATGGTGGCGACGTTCTTGAGGTATATTACGTGGACCCAACTCCCGTGAGTTGGCATAAGGTGGCTAAAACAAGAGCGGTCTTGGGCCAGTTGAGGTCGCACCTCATAGCGGACGCATTTCTTCTATACTATACTCATACTTGTGATTGATTAGATGGCCATCCTCCGATTTTGATTGGGAGTGTGTTCCGCGGGGGGCGTATGTGGCTGCTGCGTTACCACCAGCCAGAGTGTCGTAAATGGTATATCTACCCTGGCATTGCCTTGTGTGCCGTGTCACCTACCATACCGAGCCTTTACTATGGGTTTGGATTTCTCCCGTAGCCCATGGAGTATTTAGCGTAGTCTCCCGGTCTGGAGATATGCTGATACTGGATGGACTATTGGGACTATTACGTGTTAAGGTGGAAAATGTAAAGCCTTAATGCTATTTAAAAGTATGTTCATTTTACTATTAGACATTATTATAATAGCGCAATATTACTACATAGTAAATAGTTTAACGGATCCTTAGAGGATGGGCGGTCTCAACCATCTTCTAAGTTACTTGTACTTTTACTGCAGTTCACTTGAGTTGGTTTACATTGTATAAGTATGTATGTCCTGACTCGAGTGTTTGTATTTTTATTTATGCTCGGGTCAGCCTGAGTTATTCACCGATTTGGATTCCACTTTCTGGAGATTGGAATCGCTGGAGATTATCTCCTTATCTAGTCTTATCTATTCCAGTTCTGTTGTTCTATTCAGCTTGTACTTGGTTGTCATCTTGAGACTTCTGTTGTACTTTATTTTCTTCTGTTGTATTTTAAATAACTCTGATATATTTATATAGTAGCTTCATGAACTACTATTTCTTTTACTTCCGCTGCATTATTAAATACTCTGTGTCTGTGATTATTATTTACCGCATTTTCTGATATTTGCCAAATTTTTATTTACAGTGCAAATTTTTATTTACAACGCGGTATTTTGAGCAATTCAATTCCGGCATGAGTGTCTACCTTTACACTTATAATGGATGTGAATGGTTGAAAATACCGGGTCGTTACAGTTGGTATTAGAGCTCTGGTTTTAGGCAAAACTCAGTATATAGAGTAGATTTAATTTCAGAATCACTTTCGTTCGAGCTTGAATTCCTTCTTCTTCAATTCGGTTTCCTTTGAATTTTGGAACGTTCCCTGTGGTTCCAAAATCCATTCATGTCCCTCACAATTTATCTTCTTTTGGTTCTGGAGTATCCCATAACTCCACTTCAAAATGATCTTTTTAACGAGTCGACGGTCTCGCCAATCTCAGATTGATTTGTAAAGGGGTGAAACTCCTTTACAATAGCATCGATTCACCAAAGATTTTATATCCTCAGTTTAGATGCTAGTATCTCTTATTATCCCAAACTCTATCTCCTAAGGTCGAATGTAGATTTACCCCAGAAAATCTACATCGATCTTATTCTTTAAGTCACGGTTGACCGGTTAAAGTTGCCCGCGATTTATATAAGCTTATCAATCTTCATATTCTGTTATTTAATCATTTCATCCTTGTTTCCAACTCATTTTCAAATCAAATTTTCCTTTGATTTGAGTTAATCATATTTGAATCTCCATCCTTCTTTGAAAATATATTCATGTATAGTGTATTTGTAAACTAATATTTAAAATTAAAACGTTTTATATATTGTGTTGTTTGAGTTGTTGATGTTGAATTGGGTTTCTGATCGATTCGTCTGATCAACGCTATCGATAAGATTTCCAAAAGACTTTGACAGAACAAACTGACACAATATTATTTTAAAATTTGGTTAATGAAATAAATTTTGATATATAAGTTTATGGAACTTAATAAATTGATTTAAGTTGATAATTTGAAATGATAATACTTGATTTATCATTTATTGTTCTACAAATGAATTTATAAATAGTTGTTTGTAAATTTATTTGGGAACTAAAATGAATTTAAAAGAAGAATTTGAGAATTCATATTCCGATGATTTTGAACTTTGGTTTAAAGTTTTTAAAAGGGATATATTATTTAAAGTATTTTCAAATAGAAATTTGTTTTCAAAGAATTTTAAAGTTTAAAATTAGTGCTCTTCTCTTTGTCACTGGAAAATAACTTTGGTGATGACTGCAGCATCATCGACGTTCATTTTCGAGTTTCGAAGTGAAGAGACTGTTCTGTAGTCTTGCTACAGCTTTGTTTTGGGAATTTAATTGATTTGAATTTCTAAAATATGACTTGATTTATAATATATATAGATATATGATTTAAAATTGATTTGAAATATTATGTATATATAATTACTTATCTCCAAATGGTTTGGAGGTAATCGGAAATTTAGTTCTTAAATTTTAGCATGAAGAATAATTTCAATTATAAAAAGAAAATCAAAATTTTGGATAAATGATTCAAACTTGAGATAATTGAATTTGAAAGTTTTATTTGTATAACACACATTTTCATTCCAATATAACTTACCTTAATTTTTAGAAGTTGAATATGAAATTGGATAATATACAATATAAAAAGATTTTATAAATAAAATTTGAGTGGTTATAATAAATGTTATACACTTAAATTTTAGTTATAAAAGATTAATAGAGGTAAATAGAGAAAAAGAAAATTTAAAGAATTTTATTTAAATAACTTAATAATCAAATTTGATTTAATGTGGAACCTTAAGTCTAACCTAGGAATTTTAATAAAAGTTATTTCTTGAAATGAGTATGTTTGTATAATAAATAATGTATCTTTGAATAGATAAAATAAAATATATTTGAATGGGATATTTTGTAATAAAGTTTATTTAACTTGGAATCATAGTTTAATTGATGTCTAAATGAAAAAAGGGTGTAAAGAAATTTGATTGTTATATTTGCTATGATAAATATTTTATTTATGTAATAGATATGAAAAATGAATAATTATGTCTTAAATAGATAATTGTATTTTTAATATCACTAAAATTAGACAATTGAGAATTTTGTTTTGAAATGGAATTTTTAAGTGTAACTTATTGAAGGAATATCTTATTTATGAAATGAGTATTTTAAATAAAGTGTTAGGTTATTTGTTAAATTAAGAGTTAAGTAAAATAGTGAACTTTTGACTTAATAAATGAAGTATAGTTTGATTTGGTATTCCATTCATAAAAGTTTGTTTTAATAAATCATAAGTAAATGATATCCAAATGAATATTTTTGAAATTGAACTCGTTGAAACACTAATATATCTACCGTAGTACTTTAAAAGTACTGCTGCTTTTGAAAATACAATGTTTTGGAAATTTTATAATTGAATAAATGAACTTAGAATGTTACAACTTTGAAATAAATATTATTTGACCTTGAATTTAATGGTTTAAATGAAGATTATTTTTAAGATGTTATGATTTTCTAAGTATTATGATTTTTTTGTAAAAAAAGGGAATAACATTTCCAATGTGTTATGGTTTTTAGTAGTATGATTTCCAAATGATAACATCTCTAAATTGTTATGATTTCAAAGCATCGTGGTTTCAAATTTATTATCTTATTTTATTTTTCAAACTATCTTTTAGTTGTCCTCATTTTCCTTATCTTGCTACAGAATGGGGGGGCTATTGCTTATACCAGTCTGTTTAGAAATCTTTCTATAATCTTTGAAAATCTTTGGTACTCATGTGGATCTAAGCACTGCTTACCATCCACAGACCGACGGTCAAACGGAAAGGGTGAATTAGATTCTAGAGGATCTTCTCGTGCATGTGTTTTGATTCTGGAGGATCTTGGAAGATCATCTCCACCCTTGTCAAACTTACCTATAACATTGTTGTTATCAGGTATAATTTCAATCTTCTTTTCATCTTATCTTAATCCTATTTCATTCTATCTTTTCTGTGCATTGCCGTACCTCGTTACTTTTCGGGGACGAAAAATTTTGAGTGGGGGAGAGTGTAACAACCCTGTATTTTACAATTTTTTTATTGAATTTCCAGATTTAAAACCTTTATTTATGAAAAAGAATAAATTTGGTTATTTTAAATATAAACTTTGATTTTGATATGGATTAGAATTCTAAATATGACTAAATAGAATAATTTTCCAAAAAGTGAATTTTGGTTAAAATAGTCAAACTTTGACTTTTAAATTTAAATTTTAAATATTTGAAAATTTGAATTTTATCTTTTATTATGAAATTAAATAAAATTTTAAGAACGCTGCTTTTTGTTTCGTTGAAATCTGATTTATAATGTGAAAGTTGTGTCATTTTAACTATTGTGTGTAATTTGCTGTATTTAACAAAATGGTTTATTTTAATTATATAAATAATATTTTATTTGGTCATGTAATGTTATAATTATATTCATATGGGTAAAATAACATGTTATGTTTATATTTTGGTTTTAAACATTTTTAAAAGTGTTATTGACATTTTCAAATGTCAGTTGTATTCTGTTTATAAATTTTAAATTCCTAGCATCAAATAATTAAAGTAATTCTTTATTTAACTTTATATTTTCTTAAGAACTTATTTATTTTATTCATTTAACTTTTATTTGTTTTAAAGTAAAATAGAATTTTATAAGGCTAGTGATATTTAATTGTAATTTTCATGTCCTGTTTCCAATTTTTAAACAATTTCTTTAGTTCTTTTTCTATTTTCTCTAAATTTAATTATTTATTTCACTTTGAAAATGTTTTAAAAAATCATTTTATTTCAAATTTTGTTTTAGAATAATTTTAAAATGAAGTAAACAATTTTCCAAAGTCAATGGTGATTTATTTGTAATTTCTGGACACTATTTTGGATTTTTACGCAATTTCTTTAAATCTTTTTCTATTTTCTTTAAATTTAATTATTTATTTTAATATTATTTCACTTTTTTTCAGTTTTTAAAATTATTTTCTGAAATTATTTTGTTTTATTTGTTTTAAAAAGAAATAAGAAATATGAAGAGTTAAAAAGCTTATTTAACTTAAGTCTTTTCACCTCCTAAAGTCTTTTCACTTGCCATAACCCCTCCTTTGTGCTTTTGGCCATGTAATCTTTTGAGTAGCCGTGTATTTTCATTATTTTCACGTGAAAAAAAGTTCTTATCTCCATTCATTCACGGCTAGGAGAAAAAAATTGGTAATGGCTTCTCTTTTGGTCTCTTTTCTTCTCATTTTCATACTTTTTGCCTTGTCTTCTTTGCTAGTTTTGCTCAGCCTCCACTCCATAGCTATGGCCACCACCCCCTACACCTCTTCCCTGCCATCACCACCACCTATACCCCTAGCCATGACCAAGGCCGAGCCCTTTAAGATGACCAAACCCCTCAAATATGCAACAACAAGCCTTAAAACTAGCTAGTTTGACCACTTTGGCCTCATCTCCTTCATTTCCACCACCACCATCACCTTAGGCCGCCACCACCACCTCTGTCCAGACCACTACTCACCACCTAAACCTTTGTCCAGACCTGTACCTGATGATGGCCGAGCCATTTGATCCATAGACCGATCCAAAAGTTGAACCAAACTCCACTATGTTGCCTAGTCTCTTAATATTCTTATGTTGTAACTTCCTCCACATGTTCTAGCCTTTATGCCATGCATTCCTATGATCAAACCTGAGCCAAACTCATGTCAAACCTGACCTAAATAAATCCCTAGGCCATGCAAAGCAGTGTAGAAAACAAGGCAAAAGATTTCACATTCATATCTCTTTTTATTTCAAAGTTATTCCTATTCAATGTTGTATTGAGTTGTAATATTATTTTGTTTTGTTATGGGTTGTAACACAAGTTCTAAGCTTGGATCTCTTCCTACTTGAGCCTATTGTTGTGTCATCATGCCTTCTAGAATCCGTTGTGTCGTTTGTAATGCAATCTCTAGCACCAAAAAGGTGAGTTTTAACTCACACGACGTTTATACTTATGCAGTTGTGAAACAACAACAATTGAATGTGTAGAAAATCATATGATGTATAACTGCCTGTGATTATTTATATATGATGTTAAACCTGTTAAATTTTATGTCATATCATCTATTATTACATATATGTTTTTACTGTTCATTTATATCTGTTTATCACATTGCAAGTTCCCTGTAGATTAGAAATCACTATGGGTTGAAATGATACATACCCGAACGGACTTTAGAATAGGGAATAATCGTTATGGGCTGAAATGATAGGCCTGAATGGTTTTTATTTAATTTATTAAAACTTGGGATTGCGGGTTTGAAATGATAGAAGCCGGATTTTTCTTTTTAAACTACGGATTGAAATTGTACATATCTGTATCACTTGACCTAGGTTAGAAAACTATATACAGGCCCGTGGTTATTTTACAAAGTGTTTTGGATATTTTTAAGTATTTTAAATATATAAATTTATGAAATTTGATTTAAATAGATTTTTAAATGTTTTAAAATAAATAAATCATGATTTTTCTATAGGTTAAAAATGTAATTAATGAATGGTTAAATTGGATTATTGGAATATAACTTAAGTTTGGAATTTGGAATTTTCGTTAAAAATGATATTTAAGTTATATGAATAAAATGGAAATTTAATTATATTTGGAAAATGGTAAATATGATAATTTGATTTAAATTTGAATTTAAGTGATTTATTAAAGTATTATTGATTTTTCTATGAATTTAAGTGGTTAAATAAATGAATGCTTAAATTGTAACTTTAAAATATAACTGGACTGGGAAAGGAGGATTTGGTTTTAATTAAAGGTTTAAGTTAATTAAATAAAATTGGAAATTTAGTTTAATTTGTGAAATGAAAATAAAACATCAGCGTTAAATTCATTTGTTAAATATGTGAAGAAAAGAAAATGATACCCTTGAATTTGTTAAGTGAAATTTGTTGGAAATTTGGATTTTTCTATAATTGTTACTTTGTAAAAATCATAAATTAAAAGAGTATTTTTAATGAACATTTTTAATGTTAAATTATGATTTTTAAAATGTCTAAAAGGTTTTAAATGAAGTTTATTATTTGCTGGAAATACACTAAAATCTGGAAATCACTTTTAATAGCATTCAGAAATGCTATGGTTTTTGAATTGAACTAAAACTGTGTAAAAAGAGCTATTACAGCATTTCTGAAATGCTGTAGTTGTTGTAGTTGAACTTATAG
The DNA here is from genome assembly GCA_030765085.1 of Allium cepa. Classification (NCBI taxonomy): domain Eukaryota; kingdom Viridiplantae; phylum Streptophyta; class Magnoliopsida; order Asparagales; family Amaryllidaceae; genus Allium; species Allium cepa. The sequence continues at coordinate 8,797,258 of CM060938.1, forward strand.
GCTAGACTTGAACTCAGGTCTACTGTAGCATTTCTGTAAAAATGTTGTAGTGTTCTGCAGTCTTTGCTGAAATCAATTTAAAACCTTGTTTTGAAATCTGAGCTACCGCAGCATTTCTGAAAATGCTGTCTTTGCTGTTTTAAACTAAAATTTAACTAAAACTGAGTTTAACGGCAGTTGTTAAGTGCTGTCTTTGCTGAATTAAAATGTTTTCAAGTATAACTTATAACAGCTTTTTCTAAATGCTGCGAAAGGCTGAAATTCTAATAAATATGATTTTTGACTTAGTAAATGAGCTCAAAATGACTTGAAACTTTAAAATTTGAATACTTGAATTGAAAGAATAATAAATCCACTTTTAAAATGATTTAAATGAATAAATTAAATCGGAAATGAATCATTTTAAAAGGGGGTTCGAATTTTAATAAATGAATGTTATCTTTGGGTTTTAAAAGATACTTAAATTGGATATTTGGATTTGAATTTCAAATAATGATTTGAAAAGGAAGTTTTGAGAAGATGTGATATTTTGATATATTAAAATGGTTTGTAAATGATTTGATCTTTATTTTGATAAAGATTTGAACTAGAAATGATATTCTATTTGAAGTAAAATATTATTTTAAAGTTATAACCACGGGTTATAATAACGATTGGTTGGCAAAGAGACCGGGATCGGATATCTGGCATACTCTCTGTCGATATTGAAAACCACTTTGACAACTGTGTATGCAGTGGAGATTCCAGAATGAAGTAGGATGGTGGCGACGTTCTTAAGGTATATTACATGGACCCAACTCCCGTGAGTTGGCATAAGGTGGCTAAAACAGGAGCGGTCTCGGGCCAATTGAGGACGCACCTCATAGCGGACGCATTTCTTCGATACTATACTCATACTTGTGATTGATTAGATGGCCATCCTCCGATTTTGATTGGGAGTGTGTTCCGCGGTGGGCGTATGTGGCTGCTGCGTTACCACCAGCCCGAGTGTCGTAAATGGTATATCTACCCTGGCATTGCCTTGTGTGTCATGTCACCTACCATACTGAGCCTTTACTACGAGTTTGGATTTCTCCTGTAGCCCGTGGAGTATTTAGGGTAGTCTCCCGATCTGGAGATATGCTGATACTGGATAGACTACTGGGACTATTACGTGTTAAGGTGGAAAATATAAAGCCTTAATGCTATTTAAAAGTATGTTTATTTTACTATTATACATTATTATAATAGCGCAATATTACTACACAGTAAATAGTTTAACGAATCCTTAGAGGATAGGCCGTCCCATGCATCTTCTAAGTTAATTGTACTTTTACTACAGTTCACTTGAGTTGGTTTACATTGTATAAGTATGTTTGTTCTGACTTGAGTGTTTGTATTTTTATTTACGCTCGGGTCAGCCTGAGTTATTCACCAATTTGGATTCCACTTTCTGGAGATTGGAATCGCTGGAGATTATCTGCTTATCTAGTCTTATCTATTCCAGTTCTGTTGTTCTATTCAGCTTGTACTTGGTTGTCATCTTGAGACTTCTGTTGTACTTTATTTTCTTCTGTTGTATTTTAATTAACTCTGATATATTTATATAGTAGCTTCATGAACTACTATTTCTTTTACTTCCGTTGCATTATTAAATACTCTGTGTCTGTGATCTATGATTATTATTTACTGCATATTCTGATATTTTCCAAATTTTTATTTACAACGCGGTATTTTGAGCAATTCAATTCTGGCATGAGTGTCTACCTATACACTTATAATGGATGCGAATGGTTGAAAATATCGGGTTGTTACATTGTATATAGACACTGTTATAATATCAGAGGATTTTATAAGAAATGTTTTAGATATCGTAAGGTAAAAAACCGACATGTTTATTTGTGGCGTGGTCTTACAAGATGCTTTTGTTTTCAAAAGGATTTTTGAACTTGAATAATCAATTTGGGTGTATTTTTATCAGCTAGTATTCCAGACTGACCCAGATGTTATTTCATTAAAATGCTCGGGTCAGACCGAGTATTATATATACAGGATAGGATTCTTGGAAGCTCAAGGGAGGAGCTGGAGACCGAGACGTATTATCCGTACTTGTTTATATCTGCAGCTGTGATTGTATGAAATTGTCAGGCTGGTAATTGTTGTTTGTCTCTGATACTTTGATGATGTAATATATAAACAGATATGTTTTCATTTTTGTGTAAAGATCTGATATTAACTATTATATTTTGTTCCGCTGCGATTGTGAGATTCTATTATTGTTTAGTTCATTCTTTCTTTTATCTTCTTTCTTTCCCTCAACTATCTGTCTTTTCTGACACTCGATCGTCGGCATAGTATACTGTGGCATATTTTGTGTCGATTTTCGAGGGTCGAGAAGGGCGGGTCGTCACACTTGGTTTCAGAGCTTAGGTTGGCGATAACCTAGGCTTTGGTGGGGAAATTATTCATTAAATAGAGTCCATAGTACTCTAGAATGAGTTGAGTGTATTAATAGCTATGAGAGCGTACTTGTTAGTGAATATAAAAATTGTTTTTATACTGTGTTGACTTATTGGTTGAGTGTTTATGAATTCTGGTCGGTACGGGAAGTACAACCATATCGATAGGGGTTTCTAAACTCTTAAACAAGATAAACTGACATGGTATTGTTTGTAAAATAGGTAAATGAAATAATTTTATCCGAAATTATATTTTGGTATAAAAGGAATAATTTTCTAAAATTATTATATATATTTGGAGGTTTGATTGTTAATATTATAATCAAATATAAGAATCTAAAATTTGAAATGATTTATAACCAAATAGAATTCTATAAGTATAATTTATCCAAAAGAAGAGTGACTAAATTTGAATTAAACCAGAATTTAAATCTTGGAAATTTTAAAAAGGGGTTTCAAATGAATTTAAACAAAAAGTTTGGAAATATAAAATCTTGGGAATGTTTGAAATGTTTTCCAAAGTGTTTGAAGGCAATGATGGTGTATTATTTTGGGAAATATTTCTGAATGGAAATTGTTTTGAAAGAAATTTGTGGTAGTAAAGAAGCACTGAACTCACTTCAGTCGTTGGAAAATAATCCTGATGATGATGGCCACGTCATCGGAATTCATTTCGAGTTTCTATGGTGATGGATTGCTACCGTAGTGATTAGTTATGATATTTGTTTGGATTTGTTGGGTATACAAGTGTTTTAGAAAATTCAAAAGGGGAAATTTGTTTTGGTAAAAACAGATTGTTTTGAAAATCGGGAAGTTTGATTTGATATACAAGGTATATATGAGTTATTTATTATTTCAAAATGGTTTTGAAATAAAAACCAGGAAATTGAGTTCTGGAAAATTTGATTTAAATAATGTGAAGGTTAAGATAAATTAACTACTGAACCTATAAAGTGAAGTTGATTTGAAAAAGAAGAAAATGAAAATTTTAATCCTGGAATTAAAATTTAACTTGAGTAAATGGAAGTGAATAAAATATATTTGCATTTAACTCAGGATAAGTTAAACATAAAATAAAATTGAAATTGAATTAAACTGAATATTAAATTGAAATGTACAATGATTATAATTGTGTAATGAAATTTTATACCCTTAAGCTAGTAAGTGGTGTGTGTGTGTGTGTGTCTATATATAATTTGGAATTGTTGTTATAAGGTGAAAATGACTCAAATAAGCAATATAAGCTTTTAAATAAATAAATTGGTGAACTTAAGAATAGGAAATGAAAGTTGTAAAACCAAAATAAAATGATTGGTATTTTATGGGGAATTCAAAATTTGATCCTAAATGAAATATAATTTGGATTAAGGTGAAGAAAAATAAGATGTGAATGAACTTAAGTTAGTAAATAAGTCTTGAACTTATGTATAGAGAAATAAAATTGGATCGAATTAGATTTAACTTTAAAAAAAAGAATTGAGTTAAATCTGGATTGAATTAAAATAAAAATTTGATCGTTTTATAAATTATATTGAATGAAATTCAATTCTTATTTAAGTAGTAAAGGAAGTGGAATGAATTTAAGTTGGCTAAATAAAATTTAATTAAAACTTGAATTAGAATTGGAAAAGAACTGAATTGAAAGAAAATTAAATTTAGTTGAAATGATATTGAATGAAGTAAATGCTCACTCAACTAAATCCAAAGGAATTGTTTGAAGATGAAACTAACGTAAGCTTAATTAAGTGGAATTCGACATATATTGTAAATGAATTAATTACGATCTGGATATTGTCGAATGAAATGAAGTTGGGCTAGAATAGACATGGTCCGAACTGCAAATAAATTCGGTTTGGATGTAAGATAATTGAAAATGGACATGTTATTAATTAAGTAAATTCAGAAATGAATTTAGAAGATGAATTAAATTTTGAAATGGATTGAGTAGGTAAACTAGTTGAATTAAAATTTGTAATGGATTAGAATTTAATGGGATGAGAATCAAATTAAAATGAAAATAAAACGGATGTAAGAAAAAATGGAGTTATTTTGGAGTCAAGCTTTATAAGGGATCTTGAAAGAAATTTTGTTTAGATAATAAAATTTTAATGCAAGTGAAAGAATTTTAATTTCTTATCATGATGAAATAAGAATGTTTGAGTTGTAGATAATCCAGAATGGAATGATATTAATATAAACTTAAGTTGGATGATGAACTTGAAATGAAAATAGGGATATGATTTAATAATTGTGATGAAGTAAAAATTGTTTGGGTTATAAATAATTTCAAATGGAGTTAAATTAATATAGTTTGAGTTGGAATTAATTTAAAATGGGTATAAAACTTAAGTAATGGCTATTTGCTTGATTGACATCAAATTTGCATTTAGATTAGTCGTTTTTGTTGTAAACGAAATTAATAAATTAAGGGAAGTAAATAAAATTGGTTTCTGAATCAATTGGAATAGATAAAAATTTAATTTAATGGATTTGTATATAAATGCAAGTGAATCATAAAGAAATGCAAATGTATCAAATTGAAAAAAAAGATTTGATTGTAAATTAATTTGAAATTGAATTGAAGTAAATATAAATTGTATGTAGAAAACTTGAATATAAATCATTCGAGTGGAATAAAATGAAGTTTGGATTTGTAAAGAAAACTAAAGTAGTATTGGAACGTTGTGATTGCTTATAACAGATGGATTACATGCAGGATTATGAAATCTATTTGTTTGGATATGTAATTGATATGTTTGGCTAAGGTAAATGAATGGAATGTTAACATTTCTCATATTATTGAAATGATGTGTTAGTTTGAGCAAGTACAGGTACGGAAGGCAATCGATAGAGTTGGAGCGCGTAAATGCATAATATATTAGCCGCTTGCTTTTAAAATGCTAATCAAAAGGTACGCCTACGCAATAAAATTAGGAAATGACATATATATTGTGATATATTTTGTTTTCCGACCGTGTGGGTCGATGTATATATATTTATCATTATTGTGATATCGTAAAACGCTCTCCGTACAAAGAAGACGCTGTCAAAAATTTTCTAAAATTTTGGGAGTTAGAAATTTTTTGAGGATTTTGAAAATTTTGGTTAACTAGGAAGATTGTTTTTGAAATGATACTGAAAACAAAACTTTCAATTAAAAATAAAGCGAATGGTTTTGGATTGAGCTAAAAGGGTTTTGAGAAGTGAATGTGAGTTTTACTTGAATGAATTTTGGGGTAAGTAAATGACTTTAGTAGCATTTTCCTACTCTAGCAAATTTCGGGGACGAAATTTTTATAAGGGGGAGGAATGTAACAACCTGGAAATTAGGTCGTTAGATTTGAATATTTAATTTATTTTAGATGTTGAATGTGAATTATAATTTGGTTTCGAAACAAAAAAATTTGGTTAAATTAATGAAATTAGTTAAATTTCATATATGGCTATTCAATTGAAATTGGATAATAACAATTAAATTATGTCGAATTGGGATAATTTGTGAATCTGGGTGTAAATAGATATAAAATGGTTTCTAAAATTTATTTTAAGTCCATTTGAATTTAAATAATGATTTTGGACTTTTGGATGGAATCAAAAGTCGACAGGTTTAAAATTTGGAATTTTTATATTAATTTAATAATGGAATTTAACAATATAATAATGCAAATAATCATATTTTGGTTCTAAGTGAAACAGAATGATTTCTAATGTTAATGTTTCTATATGATTTATAATAGAGTTAGTAAAATTTTAAGTAATTTCGACGATTTTGGAAATCGTTCGAATTAATGGACGAGTTAAAATAGCTTTCCGTGGCACAGTCACGGAATTCAACGAAACCAGTTCCATTGGATCCGTAATAATGTATTATTATCGTATTTTAATATCTGTAGCAATCGGAGTTTTCATTTGACCCTGGCAGCTCATTACGCATAGAAACTATTTTAATCGATTTAATTTAAAATTGATCGTTTATTTCCGTAACTTGCGCATATGATCGAATTAGCCTCCAAAACATGTTCCATTGTGTTTGGAATATGGGTAAAACCTTATAATCGTCCGACGGCATGTCTGATTCGGAATTCGTTTGAAAATATGATTTAAAAGTGATTTAATATTAAGATAATATTATAAAACGTTTATATATATACATGGCCGAAAACCCTAACCTATCTTCTTCGGCCGCAACCCAGAAAAACAATGGCTGACATTTAGTTTCCTTCTCCCCAATTTTTCTTGAAATCTAGGCAGTATTTTCAAAAAAAATTCTAAATGAAAGTTGAAGAACTCGTCGAGTACTATAGATCCAACGATGGGAATTATCTATCGTTCGACGTGATGGCTGAGAATCGATAAGGAAGAGGTTCCGTTCGTTTACGTTTTTCACGTTGGGGGAAATGCCGAGCTTCGTCGTGTTTCGGCCAAAGGTGGAGGACGCGACGAGCTGTCTCGTGGTGAGTTTTGATCGAGCTCGAGTGAACCGTAGGTGGAGCGGAGTGTAACCCTAGGTCGCGACCATGGGTTCGGCTGTGTCTGGAAACATCGAGTGAGAGCAGGAGTCGTGTGCGGCCTGGCTTTGGTTAGTGAAATTGACAGCCAGATCTTGTTGGTATGATAATAAATAGAAAAATTGTTTTAAAATTTATATACAAACTTTATAAATTCGTAACCTGAGCATACGTTGTCAGATTCAGACGAATTTGGTGGCGCCGGAATTGTGGCGACGAGCAGCACGCTGTGATGTAGGCGTGGGATCGTTTTGAGCAAGTGGAAATTTTAGATTAAATCGAACAAGCTCGATTTAATTAAAATTTGAAACGCCGATGCAAGGTGGGTTAATCTCACTCACATCTGGATGCCATTGAATTTAAATAGTTAATATTTAAATAATTGAGCGATTGGTTGAATATGAGTACTAATATCAGTCTGGATTGATATTTATTTGTTGTGCTAACGTCTGTGGATGCAGGAAAAACAGGTTGGAGGGATCCAACTGGATTCCTCACAATATAGAAATTATTTCTATAATTGATAATGTATTTCATTTATATACTGTGATAGATTAATTTGAAAATTGAATTGTGCTGTGTTATGATTGGATGAATATAATCTGGAATTTTAAATATAAATAAACAAAATGGGAGTTAAAAGGAAATGAAAAGTAATTTTAAGAAATGAATTTAAGGGAATTAAATTCGAGGAATTGGGTTGAAATTTGTAAATGGTTTTGAAAACTGAGATTGGAATGGAAATGAGAAACGGAAATTTATAAATTGGGTTTATAAATAAAGTGGTATATTTATCGGTGGATAAATTTTGAAAAATAGGTTTCCGGTGAAAAATTCTATAAGAAAGGTAAAATTGTTTTAAAGGTAAAGATGAGATTGTCTTTAAAGGATGGAAAGTGCAATTTTTTCCTGGAAATTTAGTATGTTTTAAAGAAAAGCTTTCAAAATATAAATGGGCAGTTTAAAATGTGTTTTAGAATATTTTAGAAAGATAATATTATTCTAATTGTTTAAAGCATAAGTAAATATTTATTTAAGTGATTATGGTATTTAATTATCTTAAAGGTAAAGTAATGTTAAGTTTTCAAAAGGAAATTTTAATATAAATGTATGATTTAATAACTTTATTTTAAAAGTTAAATTTGGCTTAAATTACTTAGGAAACCTCTATATATTTCCTTAAGTATTATTTTCAATTAAGTAATTCTAGTAGCTTTATTTTAAATATTTTAAGCATATATTTTGAAAGTGATATTCTAGGAAAAAGAAATGTGTTTAAAAATAAAATGAGTTTATTTTAAAGTATGGAAAGGAATTTATGAGATTTAAACGTAAATTTGAATTGAGATAAATCAAGCAGGATTTATAAAAAGAATTCTTTAGTTTATTCTGAAATGGAAGTGTATTTCCCTGAAAAGCCAAGTACGTTTCAAAGCAGTTTTTTTAGTGAATGTTAAAAGTTTTAAATTTGTTTTTAAAGGAAAGTTTTTAAGAAATTATTTAATTTGTTAAGTTTAAAGGTAAATAGTACTAAAATAGTTATAGTAGTAATTATTTTAAAGGGTTCATAGGTATTATGTTTAAAGATAATTTTTTATATTTATATGTTATAGAACAGTTTTATTTTAAGAATAAGTTTTGGTTAAAGTATTATTTGGAACTTGAATAGAATTTCATAACTCCTATTTTCAAAAATTTAGTTAGCTTAACCTTTACTTTAAAGAAAATAGTTTATATTTTATAAAGCAGATTTATTCGAAATAATTTTAGAAGTGTGTGTGTATATATATATATTAAATTAAGTATGTAAGTAGTTTTAATATAAATGTTTTAATGTATTTTCAAGAATAAAAAATTTAAATTATTTTAAATTTTGAAGTATTGGTACTTGGATGTTTTCAAAGGAAGTAAAGATTTGGAAATTTATTCCATGAGAAGAGTAGGGTTTGTAAACTGTTTCCAAAAAGGGTTGAAAATGGAAATATGTCCTGCAAAGATATTTTTAAGGATAATGAATAATTTGGGAAAAATTATTTATGTTTGATGGATGTTTGTGAATATTAATTGATAGTTAAATCACCGACTATCAATATTGGACAATGTGTTGATCGTTTCGAAGAGACTGAGGTCGGGATTAATTTCTCGAAAACCACTTTGATCCGGTTTGTACATTTTCGTGAGGAAGACGAGTTCGGAGTCGAAGATGGAGCAGTGAAGTGCAAGGGCTAGTCGCTACTAATCCTGAGGATGTTTCCAAAATGGATGTAGTAGGAGTAGTGCATTCGGTTCGTTCGAAACTAGGACGGACTTGTTTGGATGAATGCTTTCGGAACATCATCAGGTGGACGATGGGCATTCTAAGTGAAACGTTCTATAAAAGTAACGCTTAGCCTCAAGCCTCATCAACCGAGAATGACTGAAAATCAGGGGTTATGCAGCAAGGCTATGTGGGTAGCACCAATTAGGGTAAGGTGATCCCTGTCTAGATGTTCCTTTTTATTCGGCTTAGTGGTGCGGTTGATGATCCCAACCATGGGGTGATCTTACTCGGGATTATCTAGTAAAGACTCCCCACCTCTATACCCATGCTAGCCAAGGACACTACGGTGTAATGCCGTCAACTAACACAGAGAATAAGGCTGTTGAGGAGCGACCATCCGTGTAATGGCTTTGTGCGAATACCGATATGCCAGATAAAATATAACTTGCATTCTTTTCAAAAGGAAATCCGACATACCGACACAAACTCAAAGCTACTACACAGTGGCTATAATATCTTCGGAAACAAATATAGAAATAAACATAACACAAATCAGTCACAGGTAATTCATATCACAAAGGCGGAAATAGATATGAATATAACACTTAAAAGTGTGTATCAGAGTAGTGGTCAAACAAGATCCACAATATCACAAAATAATAGCTACAAGTGCTAGACAAAAGAATATGGATACATCAATGAGTCTATATCTCAAATGTATACAACAAAAACTACTAATCTAAGTAGTTAGCCAAAAACTAGGGTAATAATCCCAGATGTGAAGTCAGCAGAAGCACCTGTAACATCTCGTTCTGACCCGAGTATTATTTAATAAGAAAATAATAAACGGATCAGTCTAGCTATAAATATCATATGAAATGATATAGAATAAGAGATATGACAAAAAGGTATGATAACCATAAAACCATACTGTGATAAGTATGTAACTGAAAATCAACAAGAGATTAATCAACATCACAAGAATCTTCTCAAAGATCAAAAAGAATTGCATACTCTTTATTTTATTCACCAGACCATAAATATTCACAATATATTAATGCCAAGCACAAAAGTTAATGACACACAAATTTACTAATGCACAATAGTTGATAAAACTTATCAATGAAAATCACGAAAATTGGTGAAGCACAAATTCTAGAAATCATCAATAGAAATCCAGAAATCACAAAAGGGGGGAGGCCTATCACAAAACTGGAGCATGCCGACACGTGTATCACAAAATGGAACGCTATTCCATGGTTGCTAACCATTAATTTTGAGCCGAAGCTCCACAAAACGGCCCGAAGACCATGGGTCGCTACCCCACCAGATTGAGCCGAAGCTACACAGAAACGGGGTTTAGTCTCCCTCGTAGACAAAGAGACATCGCACATTTGCTAGTCTAAATCACAAAAATGATCATCAATGATCATCAAGAAGTGTCAATTACAGTAAGCTATTAAATATATAAGCTTAGCTTCATGTCCCATAACCACTAGCTTAACTTAAATATTTACGAACAAATTGTAGATCTCCACTCGAAAATTGTCACAAGAGATTTAATCGAACAAGTCCAAGAATTAACCGACGAAGTAAACACAAGCATTTCATACCACTTGTTTTACTAAGCCGTTTAATTGGATTTCTCGTACGAGTGAGGTAAAGGTTTATATATACTAGTAGATTGGAAAACGGTTTAAGAAACAAGCTTTGTAATAAAATAGGGTTGAAATCGTTGTGATGAAGGAGTTTTGATATTTACTACTAGTATTGAAACCTTTATATTTTTAAAATGACAAATCACAAAAATGATTGTAGAAACAATAAGTCACTAAAATTCACATTCGAAGACGTGAATAAAATCCAAAGAATTCGATTCCAAATCCATCAAAGTGGAAATACCCTTGTGACTTAACAGCCACGACTTACGACTTAACACAATTCAACACAAGAAAGCAGTGGCTCAACACATGCGACTCCACGACACAGGACTTAAGAGATCAGCGACTTAAGAAATAACATGCGGCCTAACAAAGCAACTTAACGTGGCGCGACCTATAGCATGCACGACCTATAGCATGGCGCGACCTAAGTTGGTGCGACCTAAGTGTTGCGAGCAGGTCGAGCGATCTAAGTGATGCGACCTAAGTGTTGCGAGCAGGCCGAACGACCTAAGTGATGCAAGCAGGCCGAGCGACCTAAGTTGATGCAAGCGAAGCGACCTAATCATGACGCGGCCTATGGCAGGCAGAGCGACTTAAGGGACGAGCGACCTAATTGGTTGCGAGATATAGCAGGTGCGACTTAACCGGCCGAGCGACCTAACATAGCCGACCTATAGCATGGCGTGACTTAAAGCATGGGGCGACCTATGTTGGTGTGACCTATATGCAGGCCGAGTGACCTAACTGGTAGAAGAGAAAACCAAGCGACCTATGTGGTCAGCGACCTAAAGGGGACAGAGTGACTTAAGAAAGTGAGGCTGTGCGACCTAAGTTGGTGCGACCTAAGTTGGCACGACCTAACTACAGGCCGAGAGACATATGTGCAGGCTGAACGACCTAAGGAACAAAAGTGCCAAAACTCTCTCAATTTGCAACCGGTCGAGCATGGACGCTAGGGTATTACGCCCATCGGCTACCCGGTCCTATTGGCTCCTCGATGCATCACTAAAAACGTGTTCAAACTTCAAAGTTAGGATTTTTAAAGATTTGAACCCAAAACACTAAAAATTGGGATGTTCACCAATTCAATCCAAACCAAAAGCAAATGCACATGAATAAGTGTTAGGAATTCATAACCAATAATCAAAGATAGTTATAGACAAAGATGTGAGATAAAAACCTCACATTTTCACAAAATCTATGAAGGAGAAGCTTAAAAGTAAAGGAAGAATCAACCACACTTCAATCTCAACACAAGAAGCTTGAATCAATGGCTTCTCTTTGGATTTGGAGTTAGATGTTTGGATTTGCAAATGAACTAGGGCTTGGAGTTTTAATTTTCCATTCCATTCTCCATTTTTGATGAAGCTTGAGTGTTAGGAAATGAAAGTGAAGTAATGAAGGGAAAAGGGGGCTGAGCTAGAGTTAATAGTTTAGGCTAATGGGCTAAACCAAACCCAAAGCCCAAAGTGAAAAGGTGGCAAAATTCAACTAACTTCAAACATATCAAACTTTATACTCAAAAAGATCGCAAACGGCATTTTGAACTCAATGGAAGTGGTCACAGTCCTAATTCGACCGTATGCAAAAAAATAACTTTTCGGACTATAATTCGACTAACGATAAAATATTTAAATAAAATATTTAAGTACTCAATCGTAAAATATGCGGGTTGTTACAGGATAGTCCCGGTCTTGTGTTGCACGGGATTGGGAGTAATCCTCGGTACGGTGATCTAGGCCACGTACTGTGACAGGTGGTACCCAAATGCCTATTCATTAGTTGGAATCCATTCTCCATAGGAGCCTTTTACGAGTTTTGTTTGTATTACCCACGATTGTGGCTAGTAGCTGAAATTTAATAAATGTAACAATTTCGGTTATTTGAATAAGTATTTGTATATAGACACTATTATAATATCAAAGGATTTTATAAGAAATGTTTTAGCCATCGTAAGGTAAAAACCCGACATGTTTATTTGTGGCGTGGTCTTACGAGATTCTTTTATTTCAAAAGGATTTTTGAACTTTAATAATCAATTTGAGTGTATTTTTATCAGCTAGTATTCCAGACTGACTCGGGTGTTATTTCATTATAATGCTCGGGTCAGACCGAGTATTATATATACGGGATAGGGTGCTTGGAAGCTCAGGAGAGGAGCTGGAGACCGAGACGTATTATCCGTACTTGTTTATATCCGCAGCTGTTATTGTATGAAAATGTCAGGCTGGTAATTGTTGTTTGTCTCTGATACTCTGATGATGTAATATATAAATAGATATGTTTTCATTTTTGTGTAAATATCTGATATTAACTATTATATTTTGGTCCGCTGCGATTGTGAGATTCTGTTATTGTTTAGTTCCTTCTTTCTTCTATCTTCTTTCTTTCCCTCAACTATCTGTCTTTTTTGGCAGTCGATCGTCGGCATAGTATACTGTGGCGTATTTTGTGTCGATTTTCGAGGGTCGAGAAGGGCGGGTCATCACAGTTACTATAATAAAAAAAATGATACTAAAAAACTAAACCTAAAATATGATGCTTTTCTACTTTATCACAACTTTATATACAACCCAAGAAATGATGCTTTTCCAATCATCCCAACATTAATGCAAGATAATACAAAATAAATTAAATGTAAAGCATATTAGAATACAACACTGCATAAAGAAACGAATAAAAAAACCTGTTGCTGCGTCCAAAAGTTGACACAGAAGAACGAATAAGCAATCAGAAAAACAACACTGCATGTAATTTGTAAAACAAACACAATTAGAAATCAGGAACAATTTTTTTTAACTCTAATAGAAAAGGAACAAAAAAAGAACAATATAAGCATACCTAGTTAATACAGTTTGAAGAAAAATGAGATAACAGTAGAAATATGAAAAGAACGAGGTCGACAAACGCGCGTGAGGATAATTTGGTCGATGAACTACAATTTGCAGAAGAACGAAATTGAAATGACCGAACGAGGTTGATCGATATTTTGATTGCGAGAGAGATATTGGATCGCGATTGAAAATTTTGATTGAAAGGAAGAAGAAGTAGCGCGCGAAAGTGGGCTGGAAGGAAAATACGATAATTTATCATTTAGAGAAAATTATTAGTGTGTTGTCATACATCCATAAAAGCTCTAAAAATTGTCCTTAAGAAAAATTTCTTGTAAAACTAATTTATTTTAATTTGTTATTGTTAGTGTTACCTTCTAATTTTAGCTTACAAAAAGTAAATTAAAATTTAATTAGTTAAAAGAGTTTGAAAACACGTTATAAAGCGTATAATTTGGTTAACACAAAGTTAAGCAATATTATACTTAAACTGATTTTGTAAAAAGTTAAGAAATGAAGATAACAACAACAAATATTGTAATAAAATCAATTTTGTAAAAAGTTAAGTGACGAATATAACAACGACAAATATTCTACTGAAATCGATTTTGTGAAGAAAATCAAGAATAAATATGACGACAACAAATATTGTACTCAAATCGATTTTTCAAAAAGTTAAGAAATGAATATGATAAGAACAAATATTGTACTCAAACCGATTTTCTTTAAACTTAAGAAACGAACATAACAACAAGAAATATGCTACTAAAATCGATTTTCCAATAAGTTAACAAATTAATATAACAGCAACAAATAATGTACTCAAATTGATTTTCTACAAAGCTATGAAATTTATATACAAGAACAAATATTGTATTAAAATCGATTATTCAAAAAAAAATTAAAATGAATATAATATTGATTTGAAAATAAGCATTAAGTATTATTACAACAAATATACAACCAAAAATTAAATCCTTTAGTCCCAAAAGGTTTAATTTATTTTAGAAAATACGGAAACAAAAATACTCCTCTTGATGGTAAGTTTAAATTTATAATTTATTTGTAAATTAATGCAATGTATAATTCGACCAATTTTAGTTTCAATATGCATGCCCAAGTTCGTGTCAACCCGCAGGATATGGATGTTTTTTTAAATCACTGGAACCAAAGAATACGTAAAAATTATAAAGACGTCATATCAAAAGCTAAGAGAGCGGGAAAGAAGCCATCTTGGATGGCAGCTGAATTCTGGGCTCAATTTCTGCACCTCTAAGATACTCGGAGTCGAGGGTAAGTATTATTATTTCATTTTGTTTAAAATTCGTATATTAGGTGCAGTAATTTAGTTAACTGTGTATTTAAATTTATAGGAATTATCGGCGCGGAACCACGCAGACAGAGCTAAAATCCTGCTTGGCACCGCGGCGGGTCAATGTCCATCCAACGAAATCGTAGAGAATTGGTAATGTTATGAAATGCGTTTATAAATAGTTGTAAGATAATTTAGTCACACATTATTCATTTGTATATATAACTTCAGTTTCATAAATTTAATCGTGAGCCTAAACTGGTGTCTTTCCTCACACACATGTCTTCGAGCGCATGGATGAGGAGGGAAATATTTCATATGAATTTACGGACGATAAATCTAAATCTGTGATGGTAAATTTGTTTAATTTTTTTACTTCACATTTGATAAGTTCTTTATTATTTATTGTTACAAACTATTGGTCGTCATGCATGAGAGATACGAAGCGGAGAAAGTTCGAGTGGCGCAGTCCACTGGCCGTGAGCTGACCTTAGAGGAGGAGGACCGTATTTGGGATGCTCCCATTGACCCGCCTACTCGAAATAGACATAATGGTTATGGAAATTAGAAGTTAAACTGCTTCATTAACTAATATATAAATTATATTTAATCCTGAAGCATAAATTATAACTTTTAATCGAATAATTTACAGGCGATGATGACCCTGAGGGCTTATAGGAGATGTCAGGCCGAAGAGGAGATGACTCAACTGAAGCAACAGATGGCAGAATTCAATGATTGGCGGAAGAGCGGAAGGCAAGCGCAGCTGCCAGATGAGCGGATTGCGGCATTTGTAACAGAGCATAGGAGGATGCCTTATAAGGATGGGTTGGGAGATGACGACGACGATGATGAGTAGGTACGTATTTTTTTGGACTGTTTTTGATCATTTTGTTGTGTAATTATTGACATGTGTTGGTCGAGTTAATAATTTACCGTTGGTTGTGTATTGTGATGATTGTGGCTTTGATGAACATGAGTATTTTTGTAGATATGCTTGTGTTGGTTGATGAAATATTTGTTTTAGTTGATGAAAGTTTATGTCAATATTGATATTTGCGTCGTATTTTTAATTATTTGTGATATGTATGAGATTATATGTTGCATGTGATGTTACTAGTTGTGATATTGAGTTTATATGTCTTGCAAATGAAGTGAGATTGAGATATGACGTTTATTGTGTGGTTGGAAGGCTTAAAAGCACATCTATCTTAAATTCTAAGTTTTCGACTAGCAACGACCAAATTGTTTCAGCTTGTGTCAGATTGCGACGGCTTTCTGGTTCTAGGCTTATGTTGGTACGCGAAAGCCAGCGACGGTCCATTTTCCAAGTTTTCGACGCTAATATGGCGATGATGTAGTCGCTAAAGTCATCGCTATTTTGATTGCTTAGTGTGATTTTGTTGGGGCTTTTGACAACGGCCGCCGCCAAACGAAGCCGTTCTTGTAGTGTACTAACACTTTCTTATAATGTAATTGTCACATAACAACATATGTTGCCATGGTGAAATTTAATCGGTCACTCCTAGCTTTGCTCATTTTACCTGTGATTTTTATTTTAATATGTATATATATGCTCTACTAAAGATAGCAGCTACAGGTCGATGCCGCCGCAGCCGTTCTGTATCAGCAAGGCGTTGCTGCATTGTAGCAGCTTGTGACTGCCTCGTAAGCAGCACGTTTATTTCAATGATTGAGGATCCGGCCGGAACCACGAGATTTTGACCATCTCGTATCGGTTCCGGCCATCACCGGGATGGATTAGGTCAAAATCCCGTCCCATTCAAACTTCGATTAAAAAAAAACAATTCGCGAAAAAAAAGAAGCAATACAAACAGAAAATCGTCTCGTGCTTGCACAGTGAAAGCATAAATTTTTTGCTTACAAATAAACGACCGCGAACGTAAATTACCACTTGTACTTCAGCAATCCTATTCGAGCAAGAAGAATCGCCGATTCACACAAATTCAAGAAAGTTCGACCTCGCGGCGTTGTTCTTCGAGTTGGCAGGAGTACTGAGCTTCAATTCACGATTTTTGATTTTCGTCTTCAGCCCTAGCTTGCTTTCGAACGAAAGGTGAATTTTTTCCCTTCTTCGTTTTCTGTCTTCTGCCCTAGCTTTCAGTAGATCTTTTTTTTATTCGTTTGTGTTTGGGTCATGAAGTAGGGGAAAGCGGAAAGAATATGCATATGTAAATAAGCGGCCTTCTATAATTCGTCTGTGTTTTTTGGTTGGGCCTCTTTTTTTAGCTAATATAGGCATTGTTTTAATTTTTTTAAGCCTTGCATTTTTGCTATTATAGGTTGAACATGAACATTGTTGGATATTGCATATGCAAACGGCCTTGAATATGTTGAACCGACTTAAATAAGTCGACTGACCTGAATATGTTGTACTGACCTGAATATTGCACTTGAATATGCTGATTTGATTATGGACTTGAATGTTGAACTTGAATATGTTGGACTGGAATATGGACTTGAACATTGGACATGGACATTGAACTTGACTCGAACTGTTGAACTTGAATAATGAATTTTGACGACTTCGATGAATGTTATTTTTGTATTTGTATTTTATTTTTGATTTGATTTGGAATATTAAATAGTTTAGCATTTACTTTTGTTTAATTATGTGTATATTGTGTCGTTTATTTATAATCGCGGGTACGTTATGGCAAATCCAAATGAAATCGGTTGGAATTATGGTACTGCGATCGACGGCAATCTTCGAAAAACAAAATGTAACTTTTGTAATAAACTAATTAATAACGGTGGTGTGACACATTTGAAAGAACATCTGGCAGGAGTGGACGGCTATGTATCAGCATGTCTAATTGTCCCTAAAGAAGTTAAACAACTTGTATGATCACGTATCATTCAAAAGAGAAATGAACGAAGCGAAGAAAAACTAAACAAACAACGCTTACAAGAGGAATTAATGAGCATACCGCACCATTATCAAACAATGAAAATGAAGACGATGAAGAATTTCAACATGTCATGCGGCAAAGCAGAGATGCATTTAGAGATGAAGAGCTGCACAAATCTCATACTATTCGACGATCGGGTGGTGGTTCAAGTCAAACATTGCAAAAATCTCATACTGTTGGAAAATCTATCGGAGTAGATGATGATTTTGACAATGATACTGCTCGACGAGTCGGCTCATACATGCACAAACGAGGAGGTAGAATTCAACCTTCTATTAAATCTGTAGTGAAAGGTATTAAAGATGCCAAAAAAATATAGGTCGAGCAATTTCTAAGTTCTTTTTTTTCAACCATATTCCACATAACATTGCTAATAGTTCATATTATACGACAATGGTTGACGCGATTGCAAAATGTAATCGTGGAATTGATCCACCAACGGCATATGAAATATCACACTCGTAAGAAATAGAAAAAATTGGACAATATATTAAAATATTGCATAATTTCTGGGATGAATATGGTTGCACACTAATGTGTGATGGTTAGAGTACACAGAATCGACGAAAAATAATAAATTTTCTCGTGTACTCTACCCATGTAACGGTATTTATCAAATTTATTGATGCCACAAATGAATTCTAAAGTGGAGAATATATTTGGAGATTAATGGATGATGTCGTCGAAACAATCGATGAAAATAGAATAGTGCAAGTTGTTACAGATAATGAAGCAAACTACAAAGCTGCCGGTCAATTATTAATGCAGAAAAGAAAGCATTTATATTGGACACCATGTGCAGCATACTGCATTGACTTGATTTTGAAAGATATTTTCAAAGAGCCAAAGGTAAAAACTATTATCACAAATTGTCAATTAATAACGACTTTTATATACAATCATGGTTGGTTACTTTCTATCATGAGAAAAGAGGCCAATAATAAATAATTGATTAGACCGGCAGTAACACGGTTTGCAACAGATTTCATCGCACTAGACTCTATTCATAAACATAAAGATAATCTGAGAAGGATGATTGCTTCGAGAGAGTGGATATCAAGAGTTTCTAGACTCAATAATAAAGATAAAAGAATAGCAAATATTATCTCTACATTGATTTACAACAACGCTTTTTGGACTAGTGTTGCTTCCATCATTCTTGTTTTTGAGCCACTTGTGAAGGTTTTACGAATGGTAGATGATGATGATAAAGCAGATATGGGATATCTTTATGAGACGATGGATCAAGAAAAAGAATCGATAAGAAAAAATATTGATGGAAGGCTGTGTCAAAAATGGTGGTATATAATAGACAAAAGATGGAGACAATTACATCGAAATCTTCGCGCGGCAGATAATTTGTTTTATCTTATCATCGTACAAACAGTTAAATACATAACATTTAAATAATATGCTACACTTTTCCCATGTAGATTATTTTCTTAATCTCATCATTCAATATGCGGATGCAACAAACGATGGAGAAGTACTAAATGGATTTAATAATGTCGTTGAAAGAATGGTGCCGGATATTGTAACACAAATTGAAATTGAAAAGGAGGTAAAACTAATATATGTAATAATTATGATAAACATTTAACATTTAAGGCATAAAATATTTAACATATACATCAACAGGTAGAAAAATAAAAAATGAAAATTGGTGCATTTGGTTCTGCAAAAGCATATGAAGCCGTAAAGACATGTTTTCCCGCTCAATGGTAGTCAATAATTGAAAAAGAAGATGCTTCAAATTTAACACATTTACCAATGCATATTTTAAGCCAAACAGTTTCACCTTCAAACTGCGAAAGAAAATGGACTACATTTTCAATGATTCATACAAAATTACGAAATAGAATAAAAATGAAAAATCTTGAAAAAATGGTATATATGCATTGCAACATGAGACTAAGAGCAAAAAATTCAAGACGCCGCGACACTGAAAATCAGTTGATCGATCTAGACTATATATTCCATGAAGAGAATCCATTAGCGGAATGGACTACTAAAATTGAACCATCCTTGTTGGACAATGACCCTTGGATGACCAATACACTGAATGTTGCAGCCGCTGCTGTTGATGGTATACCTGCACGAGCAACAAAGAGTCAAACCAATGAAAATAGTAGCAGCTCGTCAAATGATGATCATGGTAATGCAGGTGGAAGGGGCGTTGGTTTAACAAGTAATTATAGTATTGGTTCTAGTGATGGTGGTTTAACAAGTAATTATGTGTATATGAATCAAAATAGGGGATCACTTCCCTAGGGTATGACCATTCCTTCTGGAAAAGGGTAGTATCATGGTATGGAGCCCAGATACTTACTCATGTTGAAAACACTTTATGATTGTGTGATGATGGTGACGAGCGCTCGGTTTAAAGGTTCCAAAGGACCGGGGGTGGTATATCTGAGGGTTTGTAATATCCCTTGGGAAAAGGGATTCCCGGCTTTCTTTAGCGGAGAACGGTGGTTCTCGGGGCGTCCATCCAGAGGCGTTTCCATGTGGCAATGGGAAGTTCCTTGGCCTGACCATTTGTTGGAAAATCCATTCTTCAAATACGAGCCTTGTACGGTTTTAGTTGTATAACCTGCTATGGAATGTGGCGGTAACCCGCTATTGAACATGGTAGCTATAGTAGGCATAGTTCGAAATGTCTATGTTGGCTAAGATTTATATTCTACTTTCGAAATGAATTTTTCCTACACTATGCACTAGTAATAATATCAAATGTTCTTTTTAATGCGTATCAATCATCTTTGACTATCATAAGGAGAAATCTCCTCCGATTCTGCGTTTGCATTGTGTGTGTGTGCGGGAGGCCTTATGGTAGTCTCATTTTTAAAAGCATTGCGAATTGATTTTAAAAATATTCCTCTATTTTGATTTTAAGATAAATAAACTGTTTTGAGTTCTCACACCAGTCACATGACTGACTTGGAGTTTATTGTTTTCCTTCCTAAACTCTGGGTGCCCACCAATTTCCACACGGGCAGTCAAGAGTTAGGTTTATCAGGATATTCTGGATATTCTGGAGTTGCTGGAGGCAAGCTGGATGGCCTGGCGTATTACTAGTTTATAGTATTTCTTTTCCGCTGCACTGTTTGTTGTTGTTTGATGTTGTACACTCTGATGATATGATGTAATGTAATGTGATGTAATAACTGATATAGTTCTTTGTTTAAAGATTATTCATTTATTATTATATGTTGTTCCGCTGCGAATTGTGAGATTCTGATGTTGTTCTGTTGTGTTCTGTTCCGTTCTATGTTCTATTTCCTTTCTGTTCTATTTTCTATTTTCTCTTCTCTATTTTCTATCTTTTTCCCTCTATTATCTTCTTTTCTTCTCTTCTTTTCTACCTTTTCTTTTTCTTAAACCATAACATTTCGGGTTTTTGGCCTTCGATTTCTCGGCAGTCGATAAAGTGAGTATCGATGTTGAATTTTCGAAAGTCGAAAATTTTCGGGGCGTTACATTTGGTATCAGAGCTTATGGTTAAGCGACAACCATGGTTCTGTTGGGTATTACTCATTAGAGATAGAGTCAGTAGTACTCTAGAATGAGTTTGAGTGTAATAATAGCTATGAGAGCGTATTTGTTAATGAATATATAAAATTGTTTTATATTGTGATGATTGGTTTATTGAGTGGCATATGAACTTTCGTCAGCGTGGTCCGCAAGACTATGCCGAAGGGGTTTCTAAACACTTGAATAGAACAATTCGGCACAATATTGATTTTAAATTGGGTAAATGAAATAATTTTACTTGATTATATTTTATATATGAAGAAATAATTTTTCAGAATTATTAAAGTGTATATAAGTTGATTGTTTAGTTGTTTGAATAATCTAAATAAAAGAATACTTGTATAAGCAAAAGAACTATAAGAATTGAATTATAATTAATGTGATTTATAATTGTGAAATAAACTTATATATATAAGAAGTGAAACTATATGAATATATTTGAGTTTAATTAAATGAAACTATATGAAGCTATATTAAATCCAGATACATACTAGCGACCCTAGATTTTAATTTAGTTTAAATTGATAATTAAATGAAATTTTGAATAAAAATTTATAGAATTAATTATAAATGGAAGCGAGTTTTCTCGATTCAAATAGAAAATATATTAAGTCATATGGGTTTGAAAATTTGTATATATGTGAATATATATTTAAATTGGATTTGAAATAAAATCTTAAATAAATGGTTAATAATAATTTGAATTTATAAATTTCATATAAAACAAAGAAATTAAAGTAAGCATTTATAATAGATATAAATCTAAGAAAAAAAATGATGACAATAAACAAAGACAAAACAAAGTAGAACATAGAAACAAATTAATTAAATCTAATAACATGTTATTCATCAAATACAAAGCCAGCTAAAAGAACACCAAATAAAAACAAGTAAGCAAGTGTAGGCTGAGAATCAAAGGGAAATAAATATGCATGTACACTTAAAAACAAAACTAAACAAAAAGAAGACAAAGTGATAAAATAAAGTACAAATATAAAGCAAATATTATCAGCCGAAACAAGAAGTAAGAAATTAGGCAAGAATAGAAAAAGTAATATGTACAAAGTATGGTCAGCAAAGTAAAGGTAAAGTAATAAACAAATCAAAGAAATAAATTGCAGCTAGCAAACTGCATAATCAACAAGCAAAAAGCAAAGCTATGAAACAAACAAAGTAAAGGTAAGTATGTAGGCTGTAGCTTATAAAACAAGTACATAAGATCATCTCTAGCCCATAACTAATGCACCTCAGCCATACACAAGTCATTCCAAATAGTTACATCATGTACTTGCAAAGAACTTCAAACTGCATGCTTCCTTTGTATATGCATCAACTCCTCACTTCAGTTCATTATCACAACTAAGCAAACCAAAACATGCATGCATTCTTAAATCCTGAGAAAAGATCAGAAGTAAACAATAGCTCAACAATTTCAGTTTTCTCAGACTTTTGTTCTCTGCTTCCAAATATCAATGTGAGCAAACTTCCATCTTTAAACTTAATCTGTTTATATATAGGTTTGCATGCTAACAGGTTTCTCTGTTTCAATATCCTGTGAGTAACTTCATATATAATATTTTAAGGTTCAATTTAGTTGTATGGTAAAATCTGAGACTTTATTGATTGGGTGAGATACACACACACACACATATATATATTGGTGAATAAACCTGTACATATAAATACAGGAACCTCAGAATATAAATTGGAACTGGGAGTGCTCATATATGTTTACTCTTTGATACTCTGAAACAAAGTTTGATTTCAAAAAAAAAATCATTTCTTCCCAAACCATTAGATATTTGGACTTGAGATCAAAATAGCTATTGTTTGTTTAACCCTGAACTAAATTTTAAAAATAAATTTAAATTAAAATCACTTGGTATCACCTCTGGAAAGAGGTATTTTTGAGCACAACTTCAAATTGATCAAAATTTGAATCTTGAAATTTTCGAATTCAGATACTTAGCTTGGATCTTCACTGGAAGACGTGAATTTTAAAGTTCATATCATAATTTTTAGCGATCTAGTTTGTGAGTAGTTTGGGTTCGTTCGAATTTTGCATTTCGAGTCGCCGGGGTCGGTCTAGTTGATCAGAGGGGTCGGGGCTTGGGCTGGAGGTGGAGGAGCGAACAGGAAGTGTGGGAAAAATGGTGGATGGGGGTGCAGTGCCTTGTGGAAGCGGTGGCGAGTGGATTGTTTCCGATGACCTAGTTTTGGAGGGTCGAGTATTTTCATTTCGTTCAACCCCTATGTATTATCGAGTGTTGAGATACTTCGGGAAGTTGAAGTTCAGGTGTTGTCGATGACGAGGCCGGAGGTGGAAGCTCTCAGATGGTCGGAGTTGGGAGGAGGCAGTGTTGACAGGTTTGGTTGTGGTGAGGTCTCTGTGTTGCCAGATTTTGGGTCAAGCTTCTCGAATTTGATTTCGAGAAGTCTGGGTAGTTCAGGCGATCGGGATGGGTCGCGAGTTTGGATTGCGACTTACGGAGATGGTCGTTGATGGTCGGCGTCGGTCGTTGGAGCTGTGCAGGTGCACAAAGATGAAGGGATGTCTGGGTTGTTCAAATGTTTGGTGAGTTGTTTGGTTTCAGTATTGTCTCGAGTATTTCTCGAAGATGATAGGTGTTGGTCTCGAAGCAAAAACAGGGGTGCTTCGGGACATATGTGTTTACAGTTGAAAACTGTACCTGTTGAAGTAAGACTAAATTTTAAATTAAAATCAGGTTTAAACTGAGTTTAAAAAAAAAAAAGCAAAGTTTAAAATGTGAACTCAAGTTCAGTTTGAAACTCAGTTTGTGAACAAATTAAGATTTAAAAATTTAAACTTGTTTTTATTACTTTGAAGTATTTAAAGGGTTAAAAAAGAATTTGCATTTAAACATGGCATTTGAAATTGTAAACAAAGATTTAGATCAAAGCTTAAATCAAAAATTTTCCACATGTACTAAAATCTGGAAGTTTCGAAATGAATTTGGATTTCAAAGTTAAAGGCAAATTTTAAAAATCAAAAGATTTAAATCAAAGTTTAAAGCCATGTTTAATCAAATAGCTTTTTAAACTAATTTGCTTTCAAATAAATATTTGAATTGGATTTGGATAAAGTTCTTGTATAAGCTGATAATTAAAATTGGTAAATGTTTAAATATATGATCATTTTGAATCTTTGAATTCATGATGAAGTTTGAATCTAAGATTAGAAGGGTAATGTTTTAATACACCTAAATATTAACTAAGTCGTCAATAAAGGATGATTTATCTTAGAGATAATTAAGGTAATTAAAATGATTTACTTAATAAGGTAATTAAATAATGATTATTTTATTTATAAATCAATAAATTAGAAAGAATTAATAACGAACTAATCTAAGATAATTCTTTAAGAGAGTGATTAAGAAATGTTATTGGTTAATAAAGATAATTAACTGAGGATCATTAAGTATTGATTAATTCAGATGATCAATTATAAATTGTGTAAATATAATTACTAAATGAAAGTAATTAAGGATTAATCACTTATAGTAATTAAATTAGATCTTTTGATTTATTAAAGTTAATTAATTATGTAATTGGTTTAAAGGGTTGATTTAATTGATATGATTAATCAAGAATGATTAAATTAATTAAGTTGATTAATTTATTCATTTTGAATGATTTGTAATAATGTAATTAGAATTGGATAATTTATTCATAAGCAATTAATTTACTTGGAAATAAATTGAATCAATTAGGATTAGACAACTAATTAATCCTGTTTATAAATGATTATTGAATGCTTGACCTTACTTATGAATGATTATATTGTATGAAATGCCTTGAATTGATTATCCTATCTGATCTGTGATATTTTGTTCTGTAGATTGAGCTGTTTATATTTATTTGCATCTGTATATTATCTGTGAATCTGTGAATAGACGATAAGCGTTATAGCTTATATCGCTTATCGACTATATTTCTGTGTTTTGATCTATGATGATTGAATGATGTTGCACTACTGTGTATAACCCCTGGACCACACCATACACACACAAATATGGATTTCACGAGGAAATCGATTAAGTCGCAGATTTTTGAAATAGTTAAGTTTGAATTTTTAAATTCAAATGTTTTGGAAATGGAATTGGAATAGAAGTGAAAAACTTTTGAAATGGAATTTCAAAGATGGAAATTTATTTAATTTCAAAGATGGAAATTTATTTTGAATAACTGGATTAAGTGTTGGAATTTAAATACTTTAATTTAAATTTGAATTCAATATTCAAATTAAATTCTGTAATTTGAAACTAGGGATTAATGATATTATACTAGTCAATATGAGTTAAATCATTTTTAAAGTATTATTTTTGGGAATTTGAATTTAACCCAAGGATTTCAACTCGTATAAATGAATCAGATTTCCAAAATGAAAACTGTTGTTTTCAAATGATAAACACTTTTAGATAAGAACTGAGATTCCAGTTAATTAGGGAAATTTCAAGATTGAATAGAGAAATGATTTTCCTAAGTTATGAATGAATTCTTTTTGAAAGCTATGAATTAAATCTGTTTATTTTTAACAGATTTAAATTGATGATTTGTTTAAATCAAATTGAAATTGTTTTGAAGGCTATAAGTTAAATCTTTGATTTAAAGATTTAACGAGTTAAATCAAATTGAAATGAAAAATTGATTTGGAAAATCTGTGAATGAATCTTTTGTTTAAAAGATTAAAATGTGAAAATTGTTTAAACCGTTAATGGTGGTGAAAATGAATCTTTTTGTTTAAAGATTGAAAATGGTAATTTATTTAAGCCATTTGAAGAAAGTCTTGAATTATTAAGTTGTGACTTAATTGAAATCCCATATCCATATATTTTTAAATATTGCGCTCACTATTCGGGTTAGCCGGGAAAGGACCTTTGGGTCGTATAACCCATTCTGAATATGTGATTCGACGTTATGGATAGCATTTGAAGACCGGTGATGAAGACCGGGTATTTGCGAAAGCGATAGGATGACCTATCGATTGTCTCTGCACTGGGTAGCTCCTGGTATAGAGACTCCATATGTGATGGGAAGTCCGAACGTGATTAGTGAATATCTGGATTGCAAGGACTTCTTTGTAAGTGCCTTCGGTTCTGTTCGAACCCAGAACAGACTTGTATGGATTGTTATGTCTGACATTACAATTTGAGATATAAAGCTGATTTCTTTCAAATATATTTCTGTTGGTGGCGGAGAATTTATTCTTTTAGCTTAACACCCTTCTCTGAGACGTACGAGCTCAGAGGTTATATAGTTGAAGTTATCAGCGATATATTCCCAATTTGGTAATGTGACATGCTGAGTGTTGCTGTGAAATGATCATTGTGTTGATTATTTGTGATAGGATCATTTGTTTGATCGTCTATCTTGGTGATCATTTCTATGATCATTTGTTGACCCAAAGCATGGCTTTTGTATAAAGTGTGTTTTTGTGGACGAGACTTCGTCGAGCCTCACAAACCGGTAATGGTCGAAACAGGAATTGTGCGGCAAGGTTTTCAGGGATCGCTTCCCTAGGGTATGACCATTCCTTCTGGAAAAGGGTAGTATCATGGAATGGAGCCCAGATACTTACTCATGTTGAAACACTTATTATTATGGTGTGATGTATGTTAGAGAGCTCTCGTTTAAAGGTTCCAAAGGACCGGGGGTGGTATATCTGAGGGTTTGTAATATTCCTTGGGAAAAGGGGTTCCCGGCTTTGTTTAGCAGAGAACAGTGGTTCTCGGGGCGTCCTTCCAGAGGCGTTTCCATGTGGCAATGGGAAGTTCCTTGGCCTGACCATTTGTTGGAAAATCCATTCTTCAAATACGTACCGTGTACGGTTTTAGTTGTAGAACCTATCATTCACTTATGGTGGCGCCCCACTGTTTTGGATGGTAGCTATAGTAGGCATAGTTCGAAATGTCTATGTCGGCTAAGATTTATATCTTTATTTTCGAAATGAATTTTTCCTACACTATGCACTAGTAATAATATCAAATGTTTCTTTTAATGCGTATCAAGCATCTTTGACTATCATAAGGAGAAATCTCCTCCGATTCTGCGTTTGCATTGTGTGTGTGCGGGAGGCCTTATGGTAGTCTCATTTTAAAAAGCATTGCGAATTGACTTTGAAAATCTTTTGTTGAATGTTTTAAAAGATAAACAGTTTTTGTTGCTCACACCAGTCCCACGACTGATCCGGAGTTTATTGTTTCTTTCCTAAACTCTGGGTGCTCATTATTTTCTACACGAGCAGTCTAGAGTTGGGTTTTTCAGATAGTCAGGTTTAGTAGATTATCTGGAGTTAGTTCAGTCTTTGGACCACGCCAGTCTTGCTTAGCTTGGTGCATCGTTATTGGGGGTTTGAGCTATTGCTGGATTGATTCTTGGAAATGGAGTTGCAGTTCTCGGAGTTCTCTTTTGAAGACTATCTAAGAGTTATATTGTTCCGCTGCTAGATGTCATCTATTTTCTTTTCCGCTGCTATTTTATTGTATCATATCTCTGATGTATATTGATATCTATTGGATCATCTGTTGTATCAGATATTGTATCAAAGTTGTATATCAATGTATTATTCTTTTATTCCGCTGTGTCATTTACTTAATGTTGTTATAAGCTCCGGCGAATCGGATTTGAACGGTCGAATCTATGGCATTCGAATACGATATGAGGTGTGGATGTCGATTTTCGAGCGCGAAAAATCCGAGTCGTTACAATTTGGTATCAGAGCTAAGGTGAAACTTTAGCTCAGGAGTATAACACATTAAGTAGCTCATTAGAGATAGGGTGAAGTAAATCCTAGAATGAGTAATCCTTAAGATATCCGTTTTAACGCCTCAGTAAATTCTCTTACTATCTACTGATAGTAAGTATGAGTGCAAGAAGAGAACGCGATAGGAGACAGGAAAATACGACTATAATTAGTCAATACCCTGCAACGGTGGAAATAACTTTCTCTATCAATTTTTTTTGATTCGTTTCTAAATTCTTTTGAATTGCTTCGTGACAGCTCCAGAAAAAGAAGTTTCGATGCGGTGATGATCCTACGAATCGTTGTAGAAAATCCTTACTTCGTATCTTCATCGGTTTCTTATCAGCATTTTGATTTAAACCTTAATGAATTTGAAAATTGAAATTGGAGATTTTAAATGAATTAGAAATTTTAAATTGAGTTAAATTGATTAATAGAATATGAAGGATAATTTGAATTGTATCAATAAAATGATTTCGTTTGAAACCAAATTTGAAATTCTATTATAATTTCTTGTATCTATTGTTGATATTCTGATTTGGTGAGCCAAATGCAGAATTGATATCCAGTTTGATCTGAAAAGATATTTCTCTATCTTTCATCTATCTTTGTGTTGTTTTCGTGCCTGCAAATTTCGAGGACGAAATTCTTTTAAGGGGGGAAGTCTGTAACGACCCTAGATTTTAATTTAATTTAAATTGATAATTAAATGAAATTTTGAATAAAAATTTATAGAATTAATTATAAATGGAAGCGAGTTTCCTCGATACAAATAGAAAATATATTAAGTCATATGGGTTTGAAAATTTGTATATATGTGAATATATATTTAAATTGGATTTGAAATAAAATCTTAAATAAATGGTTAATAATAATTTGAATTTATAAATTTCATATAAAACAAAGAAATTAAAGTAAGCATTTATAATAGATATAAATCTAAGGAAAAAAATGATGACAATAAACAAAGACAAAACAAAGTAGAACATAGAAACAAATTAATTAAATCTAATAACATGTTATTCATCAAATACAAAGCCAGCTAAAAGAACACCAAATAAAAACAAGTAAGCAAGTGTAGGCTGAGAATCAAAGGGAAATAAATATGCATGTACACTTAAAAACAAAACTAAACAAAAAGAAGACAAAGTGATAAAATAAAGTACAGATATAAAGCAAATATTATCAGCCGAAACAAGAAGTAAGAAATTAGGCAAGAATAGAAAAAGTAATATGTACAAAGTATGGTCAGCAAAGTAAAGGTAAAGTAATAAACAAAGCAAAGAAATAAATTGCAGCTAGCAAACTGCATAATCAACAAGCAAAAAGCAAAGCTATGAAACAAACAAAGTAAAGGTAAGTATGTAGGCTGTAGCTTATAAAACAAGTACATAAGATCATCTCTAGCCCATAACTAATGCACCTCAGCCATACACAAGTCATTCCAAATAGTTACATCCTATACTTGCAAAGAACTTCAAACTGCATGCTTCCTTTGTATATGCATCAACTCCTCACTTCAGTTCATTATCACAACTAAGCAAACCAAAACATGCATGCATTCTTAAATCCTGAGAAAAGATCAGAAGTAAACAATAGCTCAACAATTTCAGTTTTCTCAGACTTTTGTTCTCTGCTTCCAAATATCAATGTGAGCAAACTTCCATCTTTAAACTTAATCTGTTTATATATAGGTTTGCATGTTAACAGGTTTCTCTGTTTCAATATCCTGTGAGTAACTTCATATATAATATTTTAAGGTTCAATTTAGTTGTATGGTAAAATCTGAGACTTTATTGATTGGGTGAGATATACATACATACATATATATATATATATATATATATATATATTGGTGAATAAACCTGTACATATAAATACAGGAACCTCAGAATATAAATTGGAACTGGGAGTGCTCATATATGTTTACTTTTTGATACTCTGAAACAAAGTTTGATTTCAAAAAAAAAAAATCATTTCTTCCCAAACCATTAGATATTTGGACTTGAGATCAAAATAGCTATTGTTTGTTTAACCCTGAACTAAATTTTAAAAATAAATTTAAATTAAAATCACTTGGTATCACCTCTGGAAAGAGGTATTTTTGAGCACAACTTCAAATTGATCAAAATTTGAATCTTGAAATTTTCGAATTCAGATACTTAGCTTGAATCTTCACTAGAAGACGTGAATTTTAAAGTTCATATCATAATTTTTAGCGATCCAGTTTGTGAGTAGTTTGGGTTCGTTCGAATTTTGCATTTCGAGTCGTCGGGGTCGATCTAGTTGATCAGAGGGGTCGGGGCTTGGGCTGGAGGTGGAGGAGCGAACAGGAAGTGTGGGAAAAATGGTGGATGAGGGTGCAGTGCCTTGTGGAAGCGGCGGCGAGTGGATTGTTTCCGATGACCTAGTTTTGGAGGGTCGAGTATTTTCATTTCGTTCAACCCCTATGTATGATCGAGTGTTGAGATACTTCGGGAAGTTGAAGTTCAGGTGTTGTCGATGACGAGGCCGGAGGTGGAAGCTCTCAGATGGTCGGAGTTGGGAGGAGGCAGTGTTGACAGGTTTGGTTGTGGTGAGGTCTCTGTGTTGCCAGATTTTGGGTCAAGCTTCTCGAATTTGATTTCGAGAAGTCTGGGTAGTTCAGGCGATCGGGATGGGTTGCGAGTTTGGATTGCGACTTACGGAGATGGTCGTTGATGGTCGGCGTCGGTCGTTGGAGCTGTGCAGGTGCACAAAGATGAAGGGATGTCTGGGTTGTTCAAATGTTTGGTGAGTTGTTTGGTTTCAGTATTGTCTCGAGTATTTCTCGAAGATGATAGGTGTTGGTCTCGAAGCAAAAACAGGGGTGCTTTGGGACATATGTGTTTACAGTTGAAAACTGTACCTGTTGAAGTAAGACTAAATTTTAAATTAAAATCAGGTTTAAACTGAGTTTAAAAAAAAAAGCAAAGTTTAAAATGTGAACTCAAGTTCAGTTTGAAACTCAGTTTGTGAACAAATTAAGTTTTAAAAATTTAAACTTGTTTTTATTACTTTGAAGTATTTAAAGGGTTAAAAAAGAATTTGCATTTAAACATGGCATTTGAAATTGTAAACAAAGACTTGGATCAAAGCTTAAATCAAAAATTTTCCACATGTACTAAAATCTGGAAGTTTCGAAATGAATTTGGATTTCAAAGTTAAAGGCAAATTTTAAAAATCAAAAGATTTAAATCAAAGTTTAAAGCCATGTTTAATCAAACAGCTTTTTAAACTAATTTGCTTTCAAATAAATATTTGAATTGGATTTGGATAAAGTTCTTGTATAAGCTGATAATTAAAATTGGTAAATGTTTAAATATATGATCATTTTGAATCTTTGAATTCATGATGAAGTTTGAATCTAAGATTAGAAGGGTAATGTTTTAATACACCTAAATATTAACTAAGTCATCAATAAAGGATGATTTATCTTAGAGATAATTAAGGTAATTAAAATGATTTACTTAATAAGGTAATTAAATAATGATTATTTTATTTATTAATTAATAAATTAGAAAGAATTAATAATGAACTAATCTAAGATAATTCTTTAAGAGAGTGATTAAGAAATGTTATTGGTTAATAAAGATAATTAACTGAGGATCATTAAGTATTGATTAATTCAGATGATCAATTATAAATCATGTAAATATAATTACTAAATGAAAGTAATTAAGGATTAATCACTTATAGTAATTAAATTAGATCTTTTGATTTATTAAAGTTAATTAATTATGTAATTGGTTTAAAGGGTTGATTTAATTGATATGATTAATCAAGAATGATTAAATTAATTAAGTTGATTAATTTATTCATTTTGAATGATTTGTAATAATGTAATTAGAATTGGATAATTTATTCATAAGCAATTAATTTACTTGGAAATAAATTGAATCAATTAGGATTAGACAACTAATTAATCCTGTTTATAAATGATTATTGAATGCTTGACCTTACTTATGAATGATTATATTGTATGAAATGCCTTGAATTGATTATCCTATCTGATCTGTGATATTTTGTTCTGTAGATTGAGCTGTTTATATTTATTTGCATCTGTATATTATCTGTGAATCTGTGAATAGACGATAAGAGTTATAGCTTATATCGCTTATCGACTATATTTCTGTGTTTTGATCTATGATGATTGAATGATGTTGCACTACTGTGTATAACCCCTGGACCACACCATACACACACAAATATGGATTTCACGAGGAAATCGATTAAGTCGCAGATTTTTGAAATAGTTAAGTTTGAATTTTTAAATTCAAATGTTTTGGAAATGGAATTGGAATAGAAGTGAAAAACTTTTGAAATGGAATTTCAAAGATGGAAATTTATTTTGAATAACTGGATTAAGTGTTGGAATTTAAATACTTTAATTTAAATTTGAATTCAATATTCAAATTGAATTCTGTAATTTGAAACTAGGGATTAATGATATTATACTAGTCAATATGAGTTAAATCATTTTTAAAGTATTATTTTTGGGAATTTGAATTTAACCCAAGGATTTCAACTCGTATAAATGAATCAGATTTCCAAAATGAAAACTGTTGTTTTCAAATGATAAACACTTTTAGATAAGAACTGAGATTCCAGTTAATTAGGGGAATTTCAAGATTGAACAGAGAAATGATTTTCCTAAGTTATGAATGAATTCTTTTTGAAAGCTATGAATTAAATCTGTTTATTTTTAACAGATTTAAATTGATTATTTGTTTAAATCAAATTGAAATTGTTTTGAAGGCTATAAGTTAAATCTTTGATTTAAAGATTTAACGAGTTAAATCAAATTGAAATGAAAAATTGATTTGGAAAATCTGTGAATGAATCTTTTGTTTAAAAGATTAAAATGTGAAAATTGTTTAAACCGTTAATGGTGGTGAAAATGAATCTTTTTGTTTAAAGATTGAAAATGGTAATTTATTTAAGCCATTTGAAGAAAGTCTTGAATTATTAAGTTGTGACTTAATTGAAATCCCATATCCATATATTTTTAAATATTGTGCTCACTATTCGGGTTAGCCGAGAAAGGACCTTTGGGTCGTATAACCCATTATGAATATGTGATTCGACGTTATGGATAGCATTTGAAGACCGGTGATGAAGACCGGGTATTTGCGAAAGCGATAGGATGACCTATCGATTGTCTCTGCACTGGGTAGCTCCTGGTATAGAGACTCCATATGTGATGGGAAGTCCGAACGTGATTAGTGAATATCCGGATTGCAAGGACTTCTTTGTAAGTGCCTTCGATTCTGTTCGAACCCAGAACAGACTTGTATGGATTGTTATGTCTGACATTACAATTTGAGATATAAAGCTGATTTCTTTCAAATATATTTCTGTTGGTGGAGGAGAATTTATTCTTTTAGCTTAACACCCTTCTCTGAGACGTACGAGCTCAGAGGTTATATAGTTGAAGTTATCAGCGATATATTCCCAATTTGGTAATGTGACATGCTGAGTGTTGCTGTGAAATGATCATTGTGTTGATTATTTGTGATAGGATCATTTGTTTGATCGTCTATCTTGGTGATCATTTCTATGATCATTTGTTGACCCAAAGCACGGCTTTTGTATAAAGTGTGTTTTTGTGGACGAGACTTCGTCGAGCCTCACAAACCGGTAATGGTCGAAACAGGAATTGTGCGGCAAGGTTTTCAGGGATCGCTTCCCTAGGGTATGACCATTCCTTCTGGAAAAGGATAGTATCATGGAATGGAGCCCAGATACTTACTCATGTTGAAACACTTATTATTATGGTGTGATGTTGGTTAGAGAGCTCTCGTTTAAAGGTTCCAAAGGACCGGGGGTGGTATATCTGAGGGTTTGTAATATTCCTTGGGAAAAGGGGTTCCCGGCTTTGTTTAGCAGAGAACAGTGGTTCTCGGGGTGTCCTTCCAGAGGCGTTTCCATGTGGCAATGGGAAGTTCCTTGGCCTGACCATTTGTTGGAAAATCCATTCTTCAAATACGTACCGTGTACGGTTTTAGTTGTAGAACCTATCATTCACTTATGGTGGCGCCTCACTGTTTGGATGGTAGCTATAGTAGGCATAGTTCGAAATGTCTATGTCGGCTAAGGTTTATATCTTTATTTTCGAAATGAATTTTTCCTACACTATGCACTAGTAATAATATCAAATGTTTCTTTTAATGCGTATCAAGCATCTTTGACTATCATAAGGAGAAATCTCCTCCGATTCTGCGTTTGCATTGTGTGTGTGCGCGGGAGGCCTTATGGTAGTCTCATTTTAAAAAGCATTGCGAATTGACTTTGAAAATCTTTTGTTGAATGTTTTAAAAGATAAACAGTTTTTGTTGCTCACACCAGTCCCACGACTGATCCGGAGTTTATTGTTTCTTTCCTAAACTCTGGGTGCTCATTATTTTCTACACGAGCTTCATATAGTTTCACCACCATTAGATGAATATAAAACAGCGGAACAGAATCAATATCATAAATAACATCACTGTTACAACATCAACATAATATCCATACTGCAACAGAGTACTTAATACATACACTACAACTCCAAATACAACATCATGATAATACAACAGTGAACATATATCCAAAAGTTCTCAAATGAGAGAGATGATTACGAACTCCCAAAAGCTAAACACCTGTAATCTCCAAAAGCTCCTAAGATAGCTCCAAGATAAGAGCTCCAAAATACTGCTACTCCAAAATATAGAAACCTGCTACTAGGCTGCCCGTGTGGAAATAATGGGCACCCAGAGTTTAGGAAAGAAAACAATAAACTCCGGATCAGTCATGGGACTGGTATGGGTAAACAAAACAGTTGTATTTAAATAAACAAGATTTATAAAAGAATTTTCGGAATGCTTTTAAAAATGGAACTACCATAAGACCTCCCGCCACACACACAATGCAAACGCAGAATTGGAGGAGATTTCTTCTTATGATAGTTAAATATGCTTGGTACGAGAAAAGAATTCTTTGATATTATTACTAGTGCATAGTGAAGAAAATCATTTCGAAGATAGAATATTAATCTTAGCCAACATACGACCATTATCGTATGCCTACTATAGCTACCATCTAAACGGTGGGGCGCCACCATAAGTAAATGGCAGGTTCTACAACTAAAACCGTACAGGGTTTCGTATTGTTTTATTGGATTTCCAACAAATGGTCAGGCCAAGGAACTTCCCATTGCCACATGAGAATGCCTCTGGATGGACATCCCCGAGAACCAAACCGGATCTCTGCCAACACAAGGCCGGGTTACCCCTAACTGGGTAACTACTGACACGAGTATGCCATCTCCCTGTCGTAACCAACCTTTAACCGGGGCCCCAGCAACAAATCACAAAATCATATATATATATCTGCGATATCAACATAAGTTAAGTATCTGGGCTCCATACCATGATACCACTTCTATCCAGAAGGAAATGTACATACCCTAAGGGGTGCTACCCCCAATAACCTTGCCGCATCTTTCCTGTTTTGACCATTTCGGGGTGTGAGGTCCGACGAAGTCTCGTCCACAAAAACACACTTTATACAAAAGCCGTGCTTTGGATCAACAAATGATCATAGAAATGATCACAAAGATAGACGATCAAACAAATGATCCTATCACAAATAATCAACACAATGATCATTTCACAGCAACACTCCGTATGTCACATTACCAAATTGGGAATATATCGCTGATAACCATCAACTATATAACCTCTGAGCTCGTACGTCTCAGAGAAGGGTGTTAAGCTAAGAGAATAAATTCTCCGCCACCAACAGAAATATATTTGAAAGAAATCAGCTTTATATCTCAATTTGTAATGTCAGACATACAATCCATACAAGTCTGTTCCGGGCTCGAACAGAACCGAAGGCACTTACAAAGAAGTCCTTGCAATCCGGATATTCACAATCCCGATCGGATTTCCCATCACTTAGGGAGTCTCTATACCGTTGCAACTCAGTGCAGAGACAATCGATAGGTCATACTATCGTTCTTGCAAATACCCGGTCTTCAACACCGGTCTTCAAATGCTATCCATAACGACGTATCACATATTCGGAATGGGTTATACGACACAAAGGTCCTTTCCCGGCTAATTCAAATAGTGAGTGTCAAATTTTAAAACATGTGGATGTCATTCACAAATATTCACAGAGTCGATGTGGGTTTCGGATAACAAAACTGAAATCCGATTCCCTGTCGCATCGAAGTTTAAATGCCGTTTTACGGACAACAGGGTTTTCACATCAATACAGAACAAATCACAATCACAGTGCAATAACTTGGCAATTACATCATACAGAATTTACATTCAATAGTTAACAACAATAGTTAATTACTTCACAATATGATTTAAATAAATTTACCCCTAAATTAATTTAATTTAATGATGAGAATTTGGATAAATAAACTAAATTTTGATTACTCAATTTATTGTTTCAAAATTTACAAATTCTTACTTACAAATTTATTTAAACACTTAATTGTTTATAAATCAATTTAATTACAACTTTGTAAATCATTCTTAATTTCTTTTCAAAATCATTGATTAGCAATTATT
Source organism: Allium cepa (assembly GCA_030765085.1). NCBI lineage: Eukaryota > Viridiplantae > Streptophyta > Magnoliopsida > Asparagales > Amaryllidaceae > Allium > Allium cepa. The sequence continues at coordinate 8,834,089 of CM060938.1, forward strand.
TACCTTAATTATCATTTTAAACTACATTATTTATTTATTAAACAATTTTGTAAAATAATGTATCTGGATTTAATAAATTAACCATATAAATATTATTATTATTTTTTTCTTGATTACTTTAATTATATGAATAATCTGGAAACCTTGCCGCACAATTCCTGTTTCGACCATTACCGGTTTGTGAGGCTCGACGAAGTCACGTCCACAAAAACACACTTTATACAAAAGCCGTGCTTTGGGTCAACAAATGATCATAGAAATGATCACCAAGATAGACGATCAAACAAATGATCCTATCCCAAATAATCAACACAATGATCATTTACAGCAACACTCAACATGTCACATTACCAAATTGGGAATATATCGCTGATAACTTCAACTATATAACCTCTGAGCTCGTACGTCTCAGAGAAGGGTGTTAAGCTAAAAGAATAAATTCTCCGCCACCAACAGAAATATATTTGAAAGAAATTGGCTTTATATCTCAACTTGTAATGTCAGACATACAATCCATACAAGTCTGTTCCGGGCTCGAACAAAACCGAAGGCACTTACAAAGAAGTCCTTGCAATCCGGATAATTTCTAATCACGTCCGGACTTCCCATCACATAGGGAGAACTCAATACGGTAGCTACTCGGTGCAGAGTCAATCGACGAGTTGTCCTTTCGCTTTCAAAAAGATCCGGTCTTCAACACCGATCTTCAAATGCAATTCACAACGACGTATCACATATTCGGAATGGGTTATACGACCCCATGGTCCTTTCCCGGTTAACCCGAATAGTGAGCGCTTATTCAAAAATAAGTGTGGCATTCAAATTCAATCAAATCACATCAAATACCCATTCAAGGGGAAATATTGATAGTCGGTTATTGAACTATCAATGGATATGCACACATCACCAGTTTCCAAATAATTTTCCAAATTATTTATTTTCCAAAATATCTTTACTAGATATATAATTTCACACTTCAAACATAAATCAATATTTATTTTTAAACCAATTCTCCTTTTCATTCATAAATTCCATAGTGAATTTATAATCCAAAATATCTATGAATATTCGATTTCGATTATTCATTTCAATTTATCTTCAAAAAAGATAAATTCTCTAATATTCACTTTATATTGGAAAAATATTTCCATACTTATTTAATAAGTAATTCACAAATCCATTTATTTTCAACACTTGGAAAATATTCAATATACTTAAATCGAGATTAAGTATATATTTCATTCTTTAAGGAAATCATTCTCTTAAACATATTTATTTGGGCCAAAACGAATGTTGCGTAAAACATCGTTACGACAACCCAAAATCACTAGTATAGGGATTCGAAATTAAATAGATATATAAATCCCAATACTATACAAAACATTTCCTTTCGGAAATCATTTACTATAACAACAGTGTTATAGTCCACCATTTCCTTCTATTTCTCGAAAACGTCTATTTCAACAATAAATGTTGAAATCTATGGTTTCGAATCTCAACACGTTTAAAACATCGTTAGATCGTTTAATTCTATTTAAAATATCACATTCTAAACATTTTCTTTAACATATTATTCACTATTCAAAAACGTGAATATACTACGTTAACAAATTTCATCCTTTTATTCATTTTATTTCAAAGGATTATTCACAGTCAAAAACGTGAATATAACTTCATTAATAGGTTTCAACAATTTACTTATCAAAATAAGTCGTTTTCGAATTTATAAAACAACGTTTATAAATTCCATTATAAATCTATTTATTTTATAACAACTTTTTATAAATCTCCTTTATTAATCTATTCGATTTATAACTCAATTATAAACCAAAAGTTCACATTATAAGTTAAACACTTATAATTTATTTGTTTATAAGAATCGTTCTTTTAAACATCCCAATTCATAAATCTTATAACTTATAAGATTCATTTAATCAAAAATCCGTTCTTCAATTAACTTTTCAAATTTTATAAACCTACTGCTTATAAAATTCCATTATAAATCTATTTATTTTATAACAACTTTTTATAAATCTCCTTTATTAATCTATTCGATTTATAACTCAATTACAAACCAAAAGTTCACATTATAAGTTAAACACTTATAATTTATTTGTTTACAAGAATCGTTCTTTTAAACATCCCAATTCATAAATCTTATAACTTATAAGATTCATTTAATCAAAAATCCGTTCTTCAATTAACTTTTCAAATTTTATAAACCTACTGCTTATAAAATTCCATTTATAACTTCACCGTTTATAATTCTATGAATTTCATTCATTTATGAAATTCATTCACAATCCATTCTAACACTTATAAAAACTCGTTTTATAATTCCAACATTTTAATTTATAAATATCAATTTATAAATCTTTTAATATAAATAAATTTATATTACTATTTTAAAAATGCCTTTAAACTCCTTTATAATTTCCTCATTTTGATTTATAAAATAATCAAACTTCATAAATCCTATTTTTAAACTTTTTATAATAAATTCAAAAATCATAATTTTATAAAACCATTAACCCCATATTTTCAAAAATGAACCTTTATCTATATTTCTCAAAAATTCATAATTTTTATAACATTAAAAATTATATCGTTTATTTATTTAAAATGAATCAATTTCCAAACATATAGTATATTTTCAAAAATCACTTTAAAAATCATTTTAAAATCCCAAAATTTGGTTCAATGACGCTACACACCAAATAGTCAATCACGACAACAACGATATCATATATCGATATGATAATCCATCAAATATCAAAATATCTGAAATCAAATAAAACTGTTGAGGAATCCAGTTGGATCCCTCCAACCTGTTTTCCTGCATCCACAAACATTAGCACAATACCAACTTCGTTCCAGTACGAAATTATCGTGGTATATGGGATTTAAAATATTATCCGCTTAATAGACGGCGCAATAGGATCTCATCCGCTAAACAAATGCGGAAAATCAATAACTCCAATATATACATATGCCAATATATATATATTGCTATTATATATAATACCAATTCCACTGTTTATGAAATATTCGTGGTATATGTTTTTAATAAATAACATCCGCTTACTAACGGCGTATAATGTCTATTTTAACAATCAATAGATAACAATCATCATTCAAACATGCATTCAAATATTTTAAATCTAACTATTTAAAATAAAATCGAAACTGATTCGATTGAGTGAGAAGTTCTCACCTTGATTTCAATTTCGTTTTAGCGATTTATTTCGAATAAAATTAAACGCGCGTTTAATTTTACCCAAAATTTTCACTAACTCCAAACGACTCTAATCCAATTCCATCGCGTAGTGCTCGTCCATACGATTCCAACGCAACTGGTTTCGCGCGTTTTCGACCTCGTATGAAAAAGATATTGATTTTATAAGTTACACGTATTTATATATATATATTACAACATATAATTTACTTTTTATAAACCTAAATCAATCTTGGCCTTAGGATCCTGCACCCCAAAATCACCACCGTGCGTTTCATCTTCCTTCTCTCTCGTTCTCTTTCACGTTTCCAAGCCGCACCATGTAACCCATCACTCAAGATTAGGGTTAATTAATTCGACTTCGACTTCTGCAACGATCAGAATGCGCCAAATCGAAGGCCTCCACCTCCTCCATGTTCGGCCTGAGCATGGTGGCACTCGGCCCCACCCTCTCTCGTGCGCACGGAGATGAACGGCCCACGCACGCACCCCCCTGGCTCCCCCTCCGACGCTCCAAACACGATCATCACCGTATGGATCTGAAGCTCTTGATACGCTCTACAATATTGCTGTTGAACACTTCGCGTGAATGTCAACGGATTGTGAGTGATTGAGGGAAGAAAGAGGAGAATTTCTGGCCATCCATACGAAACTGGCGGCTAGGGTTTTATCTCTTTTTTTTTTTTTTAGAATGGTGGGCTATTTATAGGGTTTTGAACGACACTATTCATCCCGGAAATTCCGAACTCCGATTCACGCGCCGTAACCAGCGTTTCTAGGGTTTACCCCGCGTTCCGGACACAATGGAACAGGTTTCGAAAGCTAATTCGGACATCTGTGCGAGTTATGGCAATAAACGTTCAATTTGAATTAAACCGATTTAAGCGATTTTCTAGGCGTTTTAATTTGTACCGGACAAACGGTAAATCCAATTGACACGAAATTTGAAACCTTACAATAATATCACATTACGGATCCGATGAAACTGGTTTCATCGAAATCCGAGACTTTTTGAAAAATGGCTATTTTAACTCGCTAAATTAAAATTAAAAATAATTCGATGCGTTTCGAGCTGCCACGATCAAACGATAACTCCGATTGACACGAAAATTGAAATCCGGTAATAACTAACTATTACGGATCCAATGGAACTGGTTTCGTTCAATTCTGAGACTGTTCAAAAATTGACTATTTTCACTAGTCGATTTAATATTAAAATATTCAATTTTCACAAATTAACTTTTAATTCGATTTTAAAAGTTCTAAAATATCATTCTAACTCCAATATGATAAAATAAAATTTTACAAATCATTTTCAATCATATTTAACTCGATTTTCAATTATTTCCATAATTTAACATATTAAATTATCGATTTAATTATCCAATTAAATCCAATAATTCAAAATAAAATTTATTCGACTTATAAATTCACTTATTAATATTTAAAATTAATTAAATATTCAAATTTTAATTACTAAAAATCCTGGGTCGTTACATATAATAATAAATGTGAACTTAGGAGATGTTGAATGAAGTTGATATTGGAATCAAAGTAAAATTATTAAAGTTAAGTGATAAATGTGAACTTGAGTTTTATAAATGAAATTCAACTTTTGAATTGAATTGAATGGATGGATTGAATGAAAATCAACATTGCCAGGACCCGATTCTTCGTCTTCCGAAAATTCAACATCGATACTCACGTTATCGACTGCCGAGCAATCGAACGACGGAAAACCGAACACTGAGGGTTTAAGTAAAAGAAAGAAGAACAGATAAGAAGGTAGAAAATAGAGAGAAAGAGAATAGAAGATAGAACAGAAAGAAAAAACAACATAACAACATCAGAATCTCACAATTCGCAGCGGAACAACATATAATAATAAATGAATAATCTTTAAACAAAGAACTATATCAGTTATTACATTACATCACATTTCATTACATCATATCATCAGAGTGTACAACAACAACAACAAACAGCGGAAAAAGAAATACTATATAAACTAGTAATACGCCATGCCATCCAGCTTGCCTCCAGCAACTCCAGAATATCCAGAATATCCTGATAAACCTTAACTCTTGACTGCCCGTGTGGAAATTGGTGGGCACCCAGAGTTTAGGAAGGAAAACAATAAACTCCAAGTCAGTCATGTGACTGGTGTGAGAACTCAAAACAGTTTATTTATCTTTAAAATCAAAATAGAAGAATATTTTTAAAGTCAATTCGCAATGCTTTTAAAAATGAGACTACCATAAGGCCTCCCGCACACACACACATGCAAACGCAGAATTGGAGGAGATTTCTCCTTATGATAGTCAAAGATGCTTGATACGCATTTAAAAAAGAACATTTGATATTATTACTAGTGCATAGTGTAGAGAAAATCATTTCGAAAGTAGAATATAAATCTTAGCCAGCATAGGTACCATTATATTATGCCTACTAATAGCTACCATATTAGATGGCAGGTTCTACAACTAATACCGTACAAGTTTCGTATTGTTTCTTTGGATTTCCAACAAATGGTCAGGCTAAGGAACTTCCCATTGCCACATGAGAATGCCTCTGGATGGACATCCCCGAGAACCAAACCGGATCTCTACCAACACAAGGCCGGGTTACCCCTAACTGAGTAACAACTGACCGAATATGCCATCCCCCGGTCCTTGGGGACCTTTTCACCGAGCGCACGTAATCAATTCACACAATCATAACAAAGTGTTTTCAACATGAGTAAGTATCTGGGCTCCATACCATGATACCACCCTTTTCCAGAAGGAAATGCACACATCCTAAAGGGCGCTACCCCTCATAACCTTGCTGCTTCTTTCCTGTTTTGACCATTCACGGGGTGTGAGGTTCGACGAAGTCACGTCCACAAAAACATACTTTATACAAAAGCCATGCTTTGGGTCAAAAAATGATCATAGAAATGATCACCAAGATAGACGATCAAATAAACGATCCTATCACAAATAATCAACACAATGATCATTTACAGCAACACTCAGCATGTCACATTACCAAATTGGAAATATATCGCTGATAACATTCAACTACATAACCTCTAAGCTCGTACGTCTCAGAGAAGGGTGTTAAGCTAAAAGAATAAATTCTCCGCCACCAACAGAAATATATTTGAAAGAAATCTGCTTTATATCTCAATTTGTAATGTCGGACATACAATCCATACAAGTCTGTTCCGGGCTCGAACAAAACCGAAGGCACTTCTTACGAAGCCCTTGCAATCCGGGTATTCACAATCCCGATCGAATTTCCCATCACTTAGGGAATCTCTATACCAGGAGCTACCCAGTGCAGAGACAATCGATAGGTCATCCTATCGCTTTCGCAAATACTCGGTCTTCAACACCGATCTTCAATGCAATTCACAACGACGTATCACATATTCGGAATGAGTTATACGACCCCATGGTCCTTTCCCGGTTAACCCGAATAGTGAGCGCTTATTCAAAAATAAGTGTGGCATTCAAATTCAAACAAATCACATCAATTACCCATTCAAAGGGAAATATTGATAGTCGGTTATTGAACTATCAATGGATATGCACACATCACCGGTTTCCAAATAATTTTCCAAATTATTTATTTTCCAAAATATCTTCACTAGATATATAATTTCAAAACTTCAAAAATAAATCAATATTTATTTTTAATCAAATTCGACTTTCTTTTATAAATTCCATAGTGAATTTATATTTCAAAATATCAATGAATATTCGATTTCAATTATTCATTTCAATTTATCTTCAAAAAGATAAATTCTCTAATATTCACTTTATATTGGAAAAACATTTCCATACTTATTTATTCATAAGTAATTCACAAATTTTATTTATTTTCAACACTTGGAAAATATTCAATATACTTAAATCGAGATTAAGTATATATTTCATTCTTTAAGGAAATCATTCTCATAAACATATTTATTTGGGCCAAAACGAATGTTGCGTAAAACATCGTTACGACAACCCAAAATCACTAGTATAGGGATTCGAATTTTAAGATAGATATATAAATCCCATTACTATACAAAACATTTCCTTTCGGAAATCATTTACTATAACAACAGTGTTATAGTCCACCATTTCCTTTTTATTTCTCGAAAACGTCTATTTCAACAATAGATGTTGAAATCTATGGTTTCGAATCTCAACACATTTTAAAACATCGTTAGATCGTTTTAAATTTCTATTTAAAACATCACATTCTAAACATTTTCTTTAACATATTATTCACTATTCAAAAACGTGAATATACTACGTTAATCAATTTCATCTTTTCTATTCATTTTATTTTAAAGGATTATTCACAGTCAAAAATGTGAATATAACTCCATTAATAAGTTTCAACAATTTACTTATCAAAATAAGTCGTTTGCGAATTTATAAAACAGCGTTTATAAATTCCATTTCTATTTATTTTATAACAACTTCCTTTTATAAATTCCTTTATTAATCTATTCGATTTATAACTCAATTATAAACTAAAGGTTCATATTATAAGTTAAATGCTTATAAAACGATTATTTTACAAAATCGTTCTTTTAAACTTTCCAAATTATAAATCTTATAACTTATAAGATTTATTAATTCACCCAAATCTATTCCTTTAATAACTTTATAAATTTTATAAACCTACTACTTATAAAATTCCATTTATAACTTCACCGATTATAATTCTATAAATTTCATTCATTTATGAAATTCATTCACAATTCATTCTAACACTTATAAAAGCTCGTTTTATAATTTCAATATTTCGATTTATAAATATCCATTTATAAATCTCTTAATATAAATCAATTTATCTTATTCTTTAAACTTCTTTAATCTCCTTTATTATTTCACCATTTTGATTCATAAAATAATTAAATTTTATAAATCCTATATTTAAACTTTTCACAACAAATTTTAAAATACCGATTAAATTATTTTATAAAATCATTAGCATCATATTCTCAAAAATCAGTCTTTAACTATATTTCTCAAAAATCATAATTTTTATAACTTTAAAAATTATAACTTTTATTTATTTAACATGGATCAATTCCAAAAATATAGTATATTTTCAAAAATCACTTTATAAATCATTTTAAAATTCCAAAACTTGGTCCAATGATGCTACATATCAAATAGTCAATCACGACAACAACGATATCATATATCAATATGATAATCCATCAAATATCAAAATATCTGAAATCAAATAAAAACTGTTGAGGAATCCAGTTGGATCCCTCCAACCTGTTTTCCTGCATCCACAAACATTAGCACAATACCAATTTCGCTCCAGTACGAAATTATCGCGGTATATGGGATTTAAAATATTATCCGCTTAATAGACGGCGCAATAGGGTCTCATCCGCTAAACAAAAAATGCGGGAAATCAATAACTCCAATATATACATATGCCAATATATATATATTGCTACTATATATAATACCAATTTCACTGTTTATGAAATATTCGCGGTATATGTTTTTAATAAATAACATCCGCTTACTAACGGCGTATAATGTCTATTTTAACAATCAATAGATATCAATCATCATTCAAACATGCATTCAAATATTTTAAATCTAACTATTTAAAATAAAATCGAAACTGATTCGATTGAGTGAGAAGTTCTCACCTTGATTTCAATTTCGTTTTAGCGATTTATTTCGAATAAAATTAAACGCGCGTTTAATTTTACCCAAAATTTTCACTAACTCCAAACGACTCTAATCCAATTCCATCGCGTAGTGCTCGTCCATACGATTCCAACGCAACTGGTTTCGTGCGTTTTCGACCTCGTATGAAAAAGATATTGATTTTATAAGTTACACGTATTTATATATATATATTACAACATATAATTTACTTTTTATAAACCTAAATCAATCTTGGCCTTAGGATCCTGCACCCTAAAATCACCACCGTGCGTTTCATCTTCCTTCTCTCTCGTTCTCTTTCACGTTTCCAGGCCGCACCATATAACCCATCACTCAAGATTAGGGTTAATTAATTCGACTTCCACTTCGACTTCTGCAACGATCAGAATGCGCCAAATCGAAGGCCTCCACCTCCTCCATGTTCGGCCTGAGCATGGTGGCACTCGGCCCCACCCTCTCTCGTGCGCACGGAGATGAACGGCCCACGCACGCACCCCCCTGGCTCCCCCTCCGACGCTCCAAACACGATCATCACCGTATGGATCTGAAGCTCTTGATACGCTCTACAATATTGCTGTTGAACACTTCGCGTGAATGTCAACGGATTGTGAGTGATTGAGGGAAGAAAGAGGAGAATTTCTGACCATCCATACGAAACTGGCGGCTAGGGTTTTATCTCTTTTTTTTTTTTTTTTTAGAATGGTGGGCTATTTATAGGGTTTTGAACGACACTATTCATCCCGGAAATTCCGAACTCCGATTCACGCGCCGTAACCAGCGTTTCTAGGGTTTACCCCGCGTTCCAGACACAATGGAACAGGTTTCGAAAGCTAATTTGGACATCTGTGCGAGTTATGGCAATAAACGATCGATTTAAATTAAACCGATTTAAATTGATTTCTAGGCGTTTTAATTTGTACCGGACAAACGGTAAATCCAATTGACACGAAATTTGAAACCTTACAATAATATCACATTACGGATCCGATGAAACTGGTTTCGTCGAAATCCGAGACTTTTTGAAAAATGACTATTTTAACTCGCCAAATTAAAATTAAAAATAATTCGATGCATTTCGAGCTGCTACGATCAAACGGTAACTCCGATTGACACGAAATTTGAAATCCGGTAATAACTAACTATTACGGATCCAATGGAACTAGTTTCGTTCAATTCTGAGACTGTTCAAAAATTGACTATTTTCACTAGTCGATTTAATATTAAAATATTCAATTTTCACAAATTAACTTTTAATTCGATTTTAAAAGTTCTAAAATATCATTCTAACTCCAATATGATAAAATAAAATTTTACAAATCATTTTCAATCATATTTAACTCGATTTTCAATTATTTCCATAATTTAACATATTAAATTATCGATTTAATTATCCAATTAAATCCAATAATTCAAAATAAAATTTATTTGACTTATAAATTCACTTATAAATATTTAAAATTAAATAAATATTCAAATTTTAATTACTAAAAATCCTGGGTCGTTACAATCTTCCCCCCTTAAAAGAATTTCGTCCTCGAAATTATTAAGTAAGAAAAGTTATAGAATCTATTAATTTTCCCAAAATCCATAGTTAAACTTTTTATAATAACTTTACTAAGTTTTCAAATCATACTTAGTTATCTTTTCAAAAACAACTACTATTGTTTAACTTTCAATTCCAATCAAAGTTAATAGTTTTCAAAATTTTCCAATTTTCTCAAATTTTTCCAACGCCTTAAATTTCCGGAAAAATTCGCCATAGTTTCCTTTGCGCGGCTCGATCCGAAAAAAAATGACAGTATATATATCACAAATATACATCTCATCAAGTAATGAGGCATCCCGCAGGGAAAAATTTGTAAAAGTACGGTATGTAATCCGAGATATGTACCTTATATTTTATTAGCGAGCATATACGGCTAATATAGCGCGAAAGCGAGCTCCAAATGCGAAGCAAACGCGATCCGCACCTACTAAACACTCAACAAACAACATGAGAATCATGCATATAGACAATAGTATCAATATACAACATATAGCAACATAATAACTATATATGTCAACATAGCAAATGCAAACAAACAACAAATGCAAACATCAACCAACTAGCATTCATAACCAATAAATATTCATTCATATTCTCATTCATATTCAATGAATTGGTTTTTCAATTTAAATCACATTTGATTCATTCACAGTGGATGTTCTTACTAACATTCATTTTCAATTAGTTTATATTCACTAATTCATATTCACGTTGGTTCACTTCCAAATCAAATTCAATTCTATTCAAAATTTACTTAACTTCCAATTGAATTTTAATTACTTTAGCTTTCAGTTGGTTTAATTAAATTGATTTTCAACCACTCTTTCAACTTCTAATAACATTAGATTTTAATGAATTAACACTTGCATTCATTATTCCAATTCTAAAGTAAATTTCCATTTAACTTTAAATTCATTTTTATTTACAACTCATATTCATAAATATATTCATATAGTTTCACTTCTTATATATATAAGTTTATTTCACAATTGTAAATCACTTTAATAATTTTGAAAAATTATTTCTTTATATACAAAATATAATCAAGGCAAAATTATTTCATTTACCCAATTTAAAATCAATATTGTGCCGAATTGTTCTATTCAAGTGTTTAGAAACCCCTTCAGCATAGTCTTGCGGACCACGCTGACGAAAGTTCATATGCCACTCAATAAACCAATCATCACAATATAAAATAATTTTATATTCACTAACAAATACGCTCTCATAGCTATTATTACACACAAACTCATTCTAGAGTACTGCTGACTCTATCTCTAATGAGTAATACTCAACAGAACCATGGTTGTCGCCTAACCATATGCTCTGATACCACATTGTCAGGACCCGATTCTTCGTCTTCCGAAAATTCAACATCGATACTCACGTTATCGACTGCCGAGCAATCGAACGACGGAAAACCGAACACTGAGGGTTTAAGAAAAAGAAAGAAGAAGAGATAAGAAGGTAGAAAATAGAGAGAAAGAGAATAGAAGATAGAACAGAAAGAAAAAACAACAGAACAACATCAGAATCTCACAATTCGCAGCGGAACAACATATAATAATAAATGAATAATCTTTAAACAAAGAACTATATCAGTTATTACATTACATCACATTTCATTACATCATATCATCAGAGTGTACAACAACAACAACAAACAACGGAAAAAGAAATACTATATAAACTAGTAATACGTCATGCCATCCAGCTTGCCTCCAGCAACTCCAGAATATCCAGAATATCCTGATAAACCTTAACTCTTGACTGCCCGTGTGGAAATTGGTGGGCACCCAGAGTTTAGGAAGGAAAACAATAAACTCCAAGTCAGTCATGTGACTGGTGTGAGAACTCAAAACAGTTTATTTATCTTTAAAATCAAAATAGAAGAATATTTTTAAAGTCAATTCGCAATGCTTTTAAAAATGAGACTACCATAAGGCCTCCCGCACACACACACATGCAAACGCAGAATTGGAGGAGATTTCTCCTTATGATAGTCAAAGATGCTTGATACGCATTTAAAAAAGAACATTTGATATTATTACTAGTGCATAGTGTAGAGAAAATCATTTCGAAAGTAGAATATAAATCTTAGCCAGCATAGGTACCATTATATTATGCCTACTAATAGCTACCATATTAGATGGCAGGTTCTACAACTAATACCGTACAAGTTTCGTATTGTTTCTTTGGATTTCCAACAAATGGTCAGGCCAAGAAACTTCTCATTGCCACATGAGAATGCCTCTGGATGGACATCCCCGAGAACCAAACCGGATCTCTACCAACACAAGGCCGGGTTACCCCTAACTGAGTAACAACTGACCGAATATGCCATTCCCCGGTCCTTTGGGACCTTTTCACCGAGCGCTCGTAATCAATTCACACAATCATAAACAAAGTGTTTTCAACATGAGTAAGTATCTGGGCTCCATACCATGATACCACCCTTTTCCAGAAGGAAATGCACACATCCTAAAGGGCGCTACCCCTCATAACCTTGCTGCTTCTTTCCTGTTTTGACCATTCACGGGGTGTGAGGTTCGACGAAGTCACATCCACAAAAACATACTTTATACAAAAGCCATGCTTTGGGTCAACAAATGATCATAGAAATGATCACCAAGATAGACGATCAAATAAACGATCCTATCACAAATAATCAACACAATGATCATTTACAGCAACACTCAGCATGTCACATTACCAAATTGGGAATATATCACTGATAACATTCAACTACATAACCTCTAAGCTCGTACGTCTCAGAGAAGGGTGTTAAGCTAAAAGAATAAATTCTCCGCCACCAACAGAAATATATTTGAAAGAAATCTGCTTTATATCTCAATTTGTAATGTCGGACATACAATCCATACAAGTCTGTTCCGGGCTCGAACAAAACCGAAAGCACTTCTTACGAAGCCCTTGCAATCCGGGTATTCACAATCCCGATCGAATTTCCCATCGCTTAGGGAATCTCTATACCAGGAGCTACCCAGTGCAGAGACAATCGATAGGTCATCCTATCGCTTTCGCAAATACTCGGTCTTCAACACCGATCTTCAATGCAATTCACAACGACGTATCACATATTCGGAATGGGTTATACGACCCCATGGTCCTTTCCCGGTTAATCCGAATAGTGAGCGCTTATTCAAAAATAAGTGTGGCATTCAAATTCAAACAAATCACATCAATTACCCATTCAAAGGGAAATATTGATAGTCGGTTATTGAACTATCAATGGATATGCACACATCACCGGTTTCCAAATAATTTTCCAAATTATTTATTTTCCAAAATATCTTCACTAGATATATAATTTTAAAACTTCAAAAATAAATCAATATTTATTTTTAATCAAATTCCACTTTCTTTTATAAATTCCATAGTGAATTTATATTTCAAAATATCAATGAATATTCGATTTCAATTATTCATTTCAATTTATCTTCAAAAAGATAAATTCTCTAATATTCACTTTATATTGGAAAAACATTTCCATACTTATTTATTCATAAGTAATTCACAAATTTTATTTATTTTCAACACTTGGAAAATATTCAATATACTTAAATCGAGATTAAGTATATATTTCATTCTTTAAGGAAATCATTCTCATAAATATATTTATTTGGGCCAAAACGAATGTTGCGTAAAACATCGTTACGACAACCCAAAATCACTAGTATAGGGATTCGAATTTTAAGATAGATATATAAATCCCAATACTATACAAAACATTTCCTTTCGGAAATCATTTACTATAACAACAGTGTTATAGTCCACCATTTCCTTTTTATTTCTCGAAAACGTCTATTTCAACAATAGATGTTGAAATCTATGGTTTCGAATCTCAACACATTTTAAAACATCGTTAGATCGTTTTAAATTTCTATTTAAAACATCACATTCTAAACATTTTCTTTAACATATTATTCACTATTCAAAAACGTGAATATACTACGTTAATCAATTTCATCTTTTCTATTCATTTTATTTTAAAGGATTATTCACAGTCAAAAATGTGAATATAACTCCATTAATAAGTTTCAACAATTTACTTATCAAAATAAGTCGTTTGCGAATTTATAAAACAGCGTTTATAAATTCCATTTCTATTTATTTTATAACAACTTCCTTTTATAAATTCCTTTATTAATCTATTCGATTTATAACTCAATTATAAACTAAAGGTTCATATTATAAGTTAAATGCTTATAAAACGATTATTTTACAAAATCGTTCTTTTAAACTTTCCAAATTATAAATCTTATAACTTATAAGATTTATTAATTCACCCAAATCTATTCCTTTAATAACTTTATAAATTTTATAAACCTACTACTTATAAAATTCCATTTATAACTTCACCGATTATAATTCTATAAATTTCATTCATTTATGAAATTCATTCACAATTCATTCTAACACTTATAAAAGCTCGTTTTATAATTTCAATATTTCGATTTATAAATATCCATTTATAAATCTCTTAATATAAATCAATTTATATTATTCTTTAAACTTCTTTAATCTCCTTTATTATTTCACCATTTTGATTCATAAAATAATTAAATTTTATAAATCCTATATTTAAACTTTTCACAATAAATTCTAAAATACCGATTA
This sequence comes from Allium cepa, assembly GCA_030765085.1. Taxonomy (NCBI): domain Eukaryota; kingdom Viridiplantae; phylum Streptophyta; class Magnoliopsida; order Asparagales; family Amaryllidaceae; genus Allium; species Allium cepa. The sequence continues at coordinate 8,849,192 of CM060938.1, forward strand.
AATTATTTTATAAAATCATTAGCATCATATTCTCAAAAATCAGTCTTTAACTATATTTCTCAAAAATCATAATTTTTATAACTTTAAAAATTATAACTTTTATTTATTTAACATGGATCAATTCCAAAAATATAGTATATTTTCAAAAATCACTTTATAAATCATTTTAAAATTCCAAAACTTGGTCCAATGATGCTACATATCAAATAGTCAATCACGACAACAACGATATCATATATCAATATGATAATCCATCAAATATCAAAATATCTGAAATCAAATAAAAACTGTTGAGGAATCCAGTTGGATCCCTCCAACCTGTTTTCCTGCATCCACAAACATTAGCACAATACCAATTTCGCTCCAATACGAAATTATCGCGGTATATGGGATTTAAAATATTATCCGCTTAATAGACGGCGCAATAGGGTCTCATCCGCTAAACAAAAAATGCGGGAAATCAATAACTCCAATATATACATATGCCAATATATATATATATTGCTACTATATATAATACCAATTTCACTGTTTATGAAATATTCGCGGTATATGTTTTTAATAAATAACATCCGCTTACTAACGGCGTATAATGTCTATTTTAACAATCAATAGATATCAATCATCATTCAAACATGCATTCAAATATTTTAAATCTAACTATTTAAAATAAAATCGAAACTGATTCGATTGAGTGAGAAGTTCTCACCTTGATTTCAATTTCGTTTTAGCGATTTATTTCGAATAAAATTAAACGCGCGTTTAATTTTACCCAAAATTTTCACTAACTCCAAACGACTCTAATCCAATTCCATCGCGTAGTGCTCGTCCATACGATTCCAACGCAACTGGTTTCGCGCGTTTTCGACCTCGTATGAAAAAGATATTGATTTTATAAGTTACACGTATTTATATATATATATATATATATATATATATATATATATATATTACAACATATAATTTACTTTTTATAAACCTAAATCAATCTTGGCCTTAGGATCCTGCACCCCAAAATCACCATCGTGCGTTTCATCTTCCTTCTCTCTCGTTCTCTTTCACGTTTCCAGGCCGCACCATATAACCCATCACTCAAGATTAGGGTTAATTAATTCGACTTCCACTTCGACTTCTGCAACGATCAGAATGCGCCAAATCGAAGGCCTCCACCTCCTCCATGTTCGGCCTGAGCATGGTGGCACTCGGCCCCACCCTCTCTCGTGCGCACGGAGATGAACGGCGCACGCACCCCCCTGGCTCCCCCTCCGACGCTCCAAACACGATCATCACCGTATGGATCTGAAGCTCTTGATACGCTCTACAATATTGCTGTTGAACACTTCGCGTGAATGTCAACGGATTGTGAGTGATTGAGGGAAGAAAGAGGAGAATTTCTGGCCATCCATACGAAACTGGCGGCTAGGGTTTTATCTCTTTTTTTTTTTTTTAGAATGGTGGGCTATTTATAGGGTTTTGAACGACACTATTCATCCCGGAAATTCCGAACTCCGATTCACGCGCCGTAACCAGCGTTTCTAGGGTTTACCCCGCGTTCCGGACACAATGGAACAGGTTTCGAAAGCTAATTCGGACATCTGTGCGACATATGGCAATAAACGATCGATTTAAATTAAACCGATTTAAATTGATTTCTAGGCGTTTTAATTTGTACCGGACAAACGGTAAATCCAATTGACACGAAATTTGAAACCTTACAATAATATCACATTACGGATCCGATGAAACTGGTTTCGTCGAAATCCGAGACTTTTTGAAAAATGACTATTTTAACTCGGCAAATTAAAATTAAAAATAATTCGATGCGTTTCGAGCTGCTACGATCAAACGGTAACTCCGATTGACACGAAATTTGAAATCCGGTAATAACTAACTATTGCGGATCTAATGGAACTGGTTTCGTTCAATTCTGAGACTGTTCAAAAATTGACTATTTTCACTAGTCGATTTAATATTAAAATATTCAATTTTCACAAATTAACTTTTAATTCGATTTTAAAAGTTCTAAAATATCATTCTAACTCCAATATAATAAAATAAAATTTTCAATCATATTTAACTCGATTTTCAATTATTTCCATAATTTAACATATTAAATTATCGATTTAATTATCCAATTAAATCCAATAATTCAAAATAAAATTTATTTGACTTATAAATTCACTTATAAATATTTAAAATTAAATAAATATTCAAATTTTAATTACTAAAAATCCTGGGTCGTTACAAGAAGGGTTACGAACGACAATCCTAACCGAAGAGATAGTAATGTAAATGTTGAATCCGGACATCAACATGATTACGAGCACCACAATCCATATATTTCAACCGATCTACTAACCTATAGGTATTCTACTTCTGACTATACAGGTGGTAACTCATATAGTGATATCTCGAGTGATCAAAATAGTCAAGTTACATATACAACACAAAATGATGAACCATCGTCTTTTAAAAATATGATGGCGACATATATGAACTCAGGACAAATGCAGTATGGTTATCCATCATATCATACAACACAAGACGATGAAGAAAATTATGAAAACATTCCATATGTAGCTTCGAGAAATGGTTTTTGGATGTAGTAGTGTTGTATGTAGCATTATTAGTTTATTGTATACTATATTTTTATTTGAATTTGAATCGTTTATCGTTACGTTTTCATTAAAAGTGCAAAAATCCAATATCAAGACCGAAACCGAAACAAGCAAAATTTTCAAAATTGACCGAAACTAACAAAATTTAAAATGACCGAAACCGAGTTCTCGAACCTTGATTTACTGACAGTACCTCTAATGAATTCTAACATACAAAAGGATTCTATCCTTATTTTACAGAATGGTACCTTTAATGAATACATCACATACGAAACTGCACACAAATGGAACCAGAAAAAAAAAATACGCAGAATTTCATTGGAAAACATAACACAAAATTCTCTGGAAATAACAGACTGCCATGGAGAAGTTTAGGCTAAGCTCATCATCCATCTTTTGATTTTTTCTTTGCATCTCATATGTATACTAAGAGCCGGCCCATGCAATATGATGCCCTAGCACATTTTTATTTGGATGCAACTGCTAAAAAAATAAAATCAAAATGTTGCACCTTTAGCCAGATTTGAACACTGCCCTTCGAACAGAAAGATAAATGTACTAACTACTAGGATACAACTGCAATTGGTTATTTACAAAAGTATTCTCTGTATTTATGATTTATATACATAATAATGTTTTTACTTTGCCCTTGACCAAGGGGTTGCCCCAGCCCATGGGCTTGGTGGGCTTACCCCTAGGCCGGGCCTGTGTATACTACCAAAGAAAGAACTCTGTTTACAATAAGAAATAAGCAGAAGACTAACTACTCTTTTATTGAAAACCTCATGTAAAAATTAATATAAAAAACTTGAGGATTTTAGTTTCGAATTCTTTTGATATCATAAACAGTTTTATACACATGTGCGTTGCATTCCATGGTACATTAGAAGAAATATTTGTAGTGCTTTCATAGTTTTCAAGTTCTATGACAAGCCTTTCAAAATGTCTATATCTATATTATCCAGAACCATACTCAAGCCAGAAAGACCAAATCCATACAGCCCAAGACCATAACCCACTCAACCACGCCTACAATTCCATCCTACCCATCCCCAATTGCACCCTAGCCGGCCCACGGTCCATATAACCCATCAAATAAATACGGTTCCTCCTATACCCGTTGCTTTATTTAATGAGACAATCTAGTACAAGTTCGGTGCCAATGCCAATAATATGGCAAAACTTGCAGATCCGAACTTAGCTACAAACAATGTCGCTAGGGAAAAAAACAACAAGTGGCCTAAAATCCAAATGGAGAAAAGTTTGACAGCTTTAATACTCAACTTACCGGTTGATTTCCAAAACCATAATTTCTATTATTATGGATCTTGTTAAGTCAATGAAAATATGTAGTCTTCTTGCTCCAATGTCATTTCAACATCCCCCAATTCCTCTTTCATCCTCACATAATCATCCTGTTGACATTACACATGTAGAATACATAAATAATTAACTTATACTCAACATTATATATTAAATAAGTAATTACACTTGCAAAAAATTCTGAAATCTATTTTTTTAAATAACATAGACACATCAATCAATTATTTTGAAACAATTTTATAGTGCATTTCATGATCACACTTGAAACATTGACACAATTTCCTACTTCTTATGTTATTGTTTTTGTTTTTAGAGAAATATAAAATCTTATGCCTGTAACTACTACAATGCTTCAGCGGGAAATGCAAACAATGGATGAAGTGAAATATGATTATTAACTTACTATTTTTGGTTACATATACACACACAGACATATAGATCCACATATAATAAACAAAATGTAATATATGTGTGTGTAGGCTGTTCCAATATTATGTTGAATACATACGCAATTAACTTTCGATCCGAAAACAACACTAATTTACTGTTTTTTGACTCTATTTGGTTACCATCAGTAGTGTTAGTCATGTTTCGATTTTTAAAACAACATATCTAACTATAAATTAATACGATAAGGTGTATAATATTGGTAGCTTGTATAATATGTGTGCGCGCCTCCTGACCTTGTGATTACTACTAAATAAATAAATTTGGGCCAGTAGCCAAAAAATAATGCTAAAATCTATGATACAGGACATAAGAGAGTAAATAAAAAAAAACCTATAATAATACCATCGTAAGTCGAAACATTAACAGAGCTAAAAACAAAAGAAAGAGGAGAAGATGAGAACTGCATTCACCATCAACCTAAAATGAGAAATACTACAAAGCAACATTTCAACATGCACAAGTGGACTGCATCGGTTCATAAACAAAAGCTTAAGAACGAATCGATATGCATTAAAAGAAAAGCCGAAAATATATAATATAATTTTGTGCTAGTAAACCAAAAAATACAACTCAAAGAATGAAAACAAAATTGAAAAATGGAAACAGTGGTCATAGTGATTGGAGGTTCGCAAATGGTATGGAGGATCACAGATTTTACTTAACTAAATAATTCTGATTTGCTCATTTTAAAGCAGAATCACATTTCGAGAACAATTTAACAGGTTACAAATAAATGAGAAAAACCAGTACACAACAACACAAGTAAACGGTATTCATCTCATATCAGAAGTATTACCTAAGATCTAGTCCAAATCTGAACTTAAACGCAAATCAGCAAATAAAAAATTTAAACTTCTAAAGTATTCACAACTAAAAAATAATATAAAGTTATTAATTCTAACAGAAATATCTAAACTCTTATCAAATCTTGTCGATGTTGCATATATGATTTTGATCCACCTTTGTGTAATGTGACAGCTTTATGTTGTTTTCTAGTGTTCATCTCCGACAATTTCTTCACCTCAAGCAGTAAACAACCTAAACAAAACTGACCGAAAAATCTTATAATTTTACATCCGAAATTAGGCAAAACTTCATTAATCAATGGACCTACAGAATTGATTCCCAAGAAAACTAACAAACATATCATGATAATTGATTTCAACTGAGAAACCTATATACTGAGAATGTACACCTAAAGCAACCTTAACAATCTTTTTAGCAAAAAAAAAAAAAATCAACTATTAACACAAAAACCATTGAATGGATAAAAACTTAGCTAAAACTGGCAAAAAAAAAAACATATTAGATGAATTATACCCTGCTTTCCGTAAATTTGGTTTTAATTATAGGAATCCCTAATGTGCCATAATATTTCTATTTCTACACCATCAAATTCCAAAACAAAATTGAAACGAAAAAAATCACCAAAATTCTTTTGAACATAACGAAATTAGATAAAATAGAAAAGATATAATACGTTTTAACATGCTTAGCTGTCTTGCAAAATGAAATTACATCATACAGAAACTTAGAATAGTCCAACAATTTTAGTTAACCAAGATTTGCTTGTTGTGAGTTATGAACCTATTCTAAACATTTTAAGTACACGGATTCGAAAAAAAAATTAGTTACTTCTAAATACCAATCTCTATAAAATATATAGAAAAATATCTACAAATTTCTATAATTAATAAACTTAAAAGTAATAATAATTCGGTGTTCTGAATTGTCATATCTTTTCATCTTCGATCGTTTACATATTTTTTGTTCCTTACCACAAAGTATAAAATTAAATGTTCAACTATATATTTCGGATAATTTTATCGTTCCAATAGCAAGATTCTTATTTCACAAGTTAGAAAACAATAAGTTGTCCAAGTCATCGTTGCAGTAAAAGAATCTTAATTGCACTTAACACATCAGTATAAAATTTTATCTTCGTGGACTATTATATTAAAGTTTTTATGTAAAGGTTCTTATTATATATAAAAAGTAGCTTAATGCAAATATGGTTATCATAGTCATATGACCGTTATTTCTATATATACCTCAAAGTCAACAACAATAATCAGAATTATGTACTTTTCACTTCATTTTCAGTACTTTATTTTCAATAAATTAAGACCGAAATGAATAGCCTATAAACAATAAAGACAAGTTATAATTAATAAGATTTTTATTCAAAATTATAATAACTGTCCATATATTAACCAGCATTAATGTCGACACCTCTTTAGAGTAAGGAATAAAATATGAACTATTTATACTATATAATGTTTGTATGTCTGTAATGTTATAAGTTTGTATTCAATATCATTGGAAAAATCTTTCCTTCTCTGTTAGTACAACAAATGGAACTATTTCAATACTACTTTTCTATACCAGAAATGTTTATGAAGTTTAAGAGATTTTTTTTCGAAAAGAGTACTGTCAAAAGATATAACCATGTAACATATTACAGTAAGTCAGTAAAACCATTGGAAAATATAAAAACTGAAATCAATTATAGTGATATGGCTTCCAATGTTTCTTCGATTTATAAAAAATAAGATGTCAGCCACTGACAACCTTGAATAGAAAATTCTCTAGGTTTAAGATGCAGATTAGCTACCTATTTATGATCCACTTTTAGCATTAATGTTAAGGACTTTCAGCAAGTAAACACAAATATTATGACCCTTATATAATTGTATGTAGTAAGTTACCATCCTCACATCAACTCTGTTTAGATTTTATTTACAGTTGTGTGAAAAAACTTGAGGAAATTGCTATATTACAACTTTGAAGCCTGATCAAAATGAATGAAATGTAGCAAACTTTCAAGAATTTGATAGAAACAAGATTATTTCATTATCGAACTGTACTTCTTTATAGGTTTGTCCATATTTTATCGCTGCTAGGAAAAATAATAAGCATTTTGTTACATAGGATGTTTTCTTGCATTTTTGCATCATGAAAATGCAGAAAATAAACATCAATAATTGTACCTGAAATCAAATATAAAGGAATCCAAATAATCAAACAAACAGAACAATAAAAGTTAATAACATACCTGAAATCAGTACAGAGAAATATTCTTCTATGTTCTGAAATGAAAAAACCGAAAATCAAAATATATATAAAGAAGCCTAAATCAATCCATCAATAATAAGAAAGATAAAAATTAATAACATACCTGAAATCAGAGAGATATTTTTCTTTGGTCTGAAACCCAAAAGTTCTGCCCTTCCCTCCCTTGTATAGATAGGGAAGGACAGAGGCCTTTGGTATTCTTTCAGTGGGCTCATAATCACTGGCCAATATTTCTCTCATTCCAATATTTCTCTCATGCTCATGCCTTTCTCTTTCTGGAGCAAGGATAGTTATTAAATCGTTAGTTATTCCTTGGATTTCTTCGAGACATTTTCCATTAAGTAGGTACGTGGTCATCACAATAACTTTAAGCAGGGGAAACAACACTAAATGTGCTCCAAGCCCTTGTACTGTTGAAGAGAAGAATTCAACCAAACTTGAATGGATGGTACAAAGTCCTCTAGCTTTTCATACCGGAGAAGTAACTAGGCCAATGCCAGAACACATATAAAGAAACCCAAATCAATTAATTAATAATAAAAAGTTTAGTAACATACCTAAGTTTCACACAGAGAGAGGTTTTCTGTCCACTGCTACTATTCGCGCTTATGTTAAAAGAAAAGATCAATTCGATGAGGAAGGATAGCGAAAATTACGGCTAGGGTTTTGGTAGCTGCTGAACAAGGAAGAATCTAAGAGTAAGAACGGGAATAGTGAAGTGCGTTTGCTATTGAATAAGGTATGGTGTGAAAAAAATGACTCAGCATCACTACGTTTGATAAGCAACGCCAAAACTATCAGAAATAAACTACGTATTGTTTTAATTGAAAACTTAAATTCAGTCAAATGATGGTTGGTAAATATATGTATAAAGGCAACTTTATTTAGCAGACAGAAAATTTACAAATGAATTGTTTAATTTTCCCCAAAAAAATTCTATATATTTAAGCAATAAATGTTGATTATTCTAAAATAATTATTTCATCCAAATTACAAAAAGCTTAACTTGTATATCTCATAAAAAATTGTTTAAAATATTTTATAAACAGTCGGCATATACGTCAGTTTGCTGGTGGTTATTTCAACAAGAAGATGTTCTCGTTAAGGACAAAATAGTTCATACTTACTTTTACAACTTTCGTAATACGTCGGGAAAAACGTCAAGATACCTACAGTTTTCCTGACATTTTTCTTAATTTAGTTAGGTGGTATTAATCATCACCATTTCGTCAGTCGTTGATAGTTTTTGTCACTAATGACAACGTTTCTAGTAGTGAAAAGATGTTTTATGCTATGTAATTTGCAAAAAAATTAAAATGGGTTGTTTGCAATAAAAATCGTACTTTCTGTTGCAAATCATCTATTAACACAATTGGTTATAATTAGAAGTATAAGTAACCTGTTTCCTTAATAAAATAATAATAAAGAAGTACAAAAGGGTATTAAACAATTCTTGATACTTATTAGATATGAATCGTTTTAAAATCCAAACGTTTTTTGTTTTCATTAAGCTTTAAATACTTTTTAAATCTATGTGATTTATTGCATATGATTTGATGTCAAATATTGAATGTACTTAGTTGAAACAATGATGCTAACAAAATTTCACCGGAGCAATGAACACGAAAGGTGTTTAAATAAGGTGATTCACTTTTGTTTATGTCAGATGGTATCATGTTAATTTTACATCTTCTTGAAACATTTTAGTTGTATGAAGATTATCCTATTGTACATGTTACGTAACAGATTGATATTGTATGAAACAAGTTCATTTTATTTCAACATTTCAACACGCAGAAAAACCAAGGGCCTATTTGGTTTTAATTTGTGTTGTATTTTACGTTTCCAACATTCATAACAAAATATGATGATAATGTAAGAGAAATATAAAATTTTAAATTATTGTGATGACGATGGAGAGACAGCAGAGGAAATGGATGGACGGTGAAGAGGACAAATTATTTTCTATTTTTTTGTTATTTCTCAAAAGACGAAAAACAAAATAAATTTGTTAGCTATTTTATATACATATCCTTAAAATATACTCAAAAATAAAAGTAGGAAAGAAGGAACACGAGAGCATTGATAAAAATCAGAAAACAACAAGATGGTCTAGTTAAGCGTAGCTTCCGACAAATGGGAGATAGCACCAACAACACATTTCGAGTAGGTCAGAAAGGATGTCTTGATTGGGTCAATAGGGAGCATTCGACAATGTCGGAGCTTTCGACAAGGTCGAAGGCTACCATTCAAAGGCGACAACAACGTGTTAGCAACATCCAAAGTACTCAAAGAGACACCTCTCGAAGGCAATGAATAGTGGGCACTCAACGTTTTGCGTCAAACCATTCGAAATGTCATGGTTTCGCCTTACTCACTTCCGCCAGAAAAGTATTCAACCCTTTCAAAAGCATATACAGCCTTTTTGAAACTGTTAGGGTCACTCTCACCTAAGAAAGAAGAACTAAACGTCTGTTACCATAAAGGACGAGGTTCCGAATTAGTTGGGGTAGAGGCTTTCGATGGAGACCATTTACAACATAACCTTTTAGGAGTTTCGACTCACTTGAAGCCAAAAAGAAAGCATGTTTCGACAGTATCGAAGGCTAACACCCAGGCTAATTATTCTGACACCTCTGCATATAATTCAAAAGCGCATCAAAAGGCCTTTCAATAAGGATGAAAGGCTGTTAGGCAACTCCTTTCGAAAGGAAACAAGGCAAGAAGAGAAGCCCAGCCTCCAGCGGCGACAGAAGGATGGCTAAAACCCTTTCGACTAGGTTGAAAGGTATGGTTCATTGGGCACTCACGAAAGCAAAGAGGTTGGCCTTTTGACCGCATCGAAAGCTTAGAGTCGAAAGCGCATATTTGCACCTTTGATGGGTCGAAAGAAGACCAAGCAATATACCCCTCGATGAAGTCGAAAGGTATCAAATAATACTTTTTGTCAAAGTTAGAGGCAATTGAGAAAAGTACCTTCCGACGAAATCGATAGGAGTAAAGCAGGAAAGAAGGAAGCCCGTTCTTCAGTAATAGCAGAAGGTTGGCCAGATGTTCCTTTCGACCAAATCGGAAGCTAAAACTCAAGGGATACATGCAAAAGCTGGAATGTTGACCTTTCGACCGTGTCGACAGCATTAGGTCAAAAGATGCCAGTCCACACCTATAAATAAGACTCCAGGGGGTCTGTTTAGGGGGATCCGATTACTTCTACTTCTCACTTGTATTTTTCTTAAACTAGTAGCCCTAATTCTCAAATCAGATCGGGGGTTTGGTTAATATGTTCAATTGAGTTCAATAAAAGAAGATTGTGATCATTTCATTAACTTAGCAATCTAGATTTCTACGTTTTTCACAAATGTGTCAATATGTAATTGAGTTAGTCGAAAGGGGCCCTTCCGACAATGTCAAAACCCCTAGTATACTTATTTCTTAGAAGCTCAGGCTCAAATCAACTAGATTGGAAGTGTTCCTCTTTCGATAGAGTTGAAACTATTCCAGCTCTGTTATTCGTTGCTTTCTTTAGATCCCCATCCTTAGTTACCTTAACAGTGTCAAAAGGTGGTTTCGACGGGAATATAACCCAACCGATTCGAAAGGATTTCCAATAGAAGATGTTAGACTTTTGACTACTTCGAAAGGTACCAAAGACACTTGTTAGTCACCATTTCCAGCCTAAGAAAAGCTTAAAACTTTCATTCCTTCGAAAGGAGGATTCGAAAGCATTACTCCTACTTCAACTTCAAATTTGTGGTGTTGACAAGTTTTTTTGTCAACAATATGTTAGTTTCGTTTTCCAGATCGTTTGGTAATGAAAACACGACCAAAATTGACAAACCTAATGGGGCTTAAGTTGCTAAGAAACAACCATGAAGTGTCCATGTTGTGAATTATGTGAAGAGTTAGAGATTCTCAATACATGAAAAGCACAAAACATTAACATAATAAACAATGATTTGATGAAATTGAAATTATATTAAAATGAAAAAAGGAACAAGATCGTACCAAAATCCAAATTTGTAATAACAAAAAACTAAAACCACTTTTATTTAGTCTTACTACCATTCTCATTAATTTTCCTATGCTTGATAGGTACAACATGCAAACCATCACTACAATAAAAATACCATATTAAAACGTCGTTTTTACAACGATCTTTAAATTTCCATTGTAATGGAAAACTATTACAACGGTTTTTTTAGGCCTACTGTAATAGACGCCACTTTTCAAAAACTCTTTTATTTTGCATGTTGTAATAGACACCTATTACAACGTTTTTAATTTGACCGTTGTAATATATATGTCTATTACAATGGTTTTTTACCCATTGTAATAGATACCGGTTTTCATCCATGTTTGCCCATTGTAATAGATGCCTATTACAACTATTTTCTTTTGCCCATTGTAATAGATGCCGATTTTACAACGGTTACAGAATGCCTGTTCTAGTAAATGCTCGTTGCCGATTTCTGGTTATTAATAGTTAATAATTAATAATTACAACGCTTTCTTCAAAAATATTAATTATTATTATTTAAAAATTAATTATTAATAATATTAATATTAATCATCATTATCTTTGATTATTTATACATACTTACTTAATAATTAATAATTAATAATTATAAATGACAACGTACATAGGTCATTATTTATAATTAATCACAATTAATGATTACCATTAAATAATTTATAATTACTAATTATTATCTATAATAAATATTTATTTTTATATTAATAATTTATTATAGTTAACTATTAATAATTAGTAAATTATAGCTAATATTTATAACTTATAACTAATAAATATTATTAATACTTAATAAAATAATTAATACTAAATGATTAATAATTAACTATTAATAATTGATATTTTGTAATTAATGTTTAATATCTAATGTTTAACTAATATATAATTTTAATAATTAATATTAAATTATTTACTATAATTTAATAATCTAGAAATAATTTTTTTCTAAAATTTAAAACAAGGAACGGTTGCCAAGTCCCTAGAATTGAAAGATGATGGAAGAAAAGTCCCTCCCGAAAAAGTATGAAAATTTGGTCTCTATTTTTAGTTTTTGATTAATATATGCTACTTTTACCCCTGGTTTCATTGCTGGACGATTTTCTAAAAGAGGATAATTTGGTAAAAAAATAACAAAACAGAGACCTCATTTACATGAGTTTATTAGTAGGGACTTTTTATGTATGAGCTTTGAGAATAGGAACCTTTGGTCCAAAACGCCAATTTAAAAAGATCCATAAAATTTAGAAATAATTAATATTAAATAATTAATGTTAAATAATTAATATTAAATGATTAATATTAAATAACTAATATTCAGTTATAATTAAGAAGTAATAATTAATAGTGGAAATTAGCCACAAGGACCTCTTTAGCAAGTGCAATTATTTTCTAGGACACACAACTGAAATAATTACTTTTAAGGACAAAATGCAAAATAATTAATTTCTAGGGCCATAAAACCTATGAAATTATGTCCTTGAAAGTAATTAGATTGGTGATTTTGTCCTTAAAAGTAATTATTTTGCTGACTTTGGCCTTGAAATTAATTTCTATGAATGTGTGTCCTAGAAACTAATTGGACCGCAAAGTTTGTCCTTTCAGCGAAATGCCCCTAATTAATAACTAACAGATAAGAAGTAAAATTTAATATTTAATAATTATTGATTAATATTCAGTTATAATTAATATTAAATAATTGAACTACTGAATAATTAATATTAAATAATTAATATTCAATTATAATTAAGAAGTAATAATTAATAACTAATAAATAAGAAGTAATATTTAATAATCAATTATTTCTATTAAATAATTAATAATTAATAAGTAATCTTTAATGATTAATAAGTAATATTTATTATCTAGTATTTAATATTTAATGATAATCTACGTTTCACTACAACAAAAGACCATATTGAACTAGTAAATTAACAACGGTCACAAAATGCCAATTTTAATAAACGTCTTTTACAACGTTTCTTTTTGAAGTCATAATAAACTTATTTTCAACAACTCTTTTATTTTGCCAGTTGTAACAGATGCCTTGGTATTGACAAAATAATGAATAATTAACAATTAAGAATTAATTTTTAACAATTAATAAATAAGAAGTAATAATTAAGAATTAACATTTAATTAATTAATATTAAATATATAATAGTTAGCCATTGATAATTCTATTAATATTTAATATTTAGTAATTAATTGAATATACGTAATAAGTAACACTTTGTTTGCGCCAAAATTGGTCACAAACCCCAAGTATTGTGAAAGCACCAATATATGAATATAAATCAATGATGTTTGAGCACAAATCATAGGTCTAAGCAAACAACAAACAACAATCCAGAAATAACGAACAGAAACACGAGATTTATAGTGGTTCGGCTATCTCCGGCCTACGTCCACTTTAAGTAATTATCTTTTATTGATGTTCTTCGCTGGTTACAGTCGACTACTGCGGATTACAATGAAGAATTTCGAATACAACAGTGATGGTAAGGTGTAGAATTGAATCCGGCAGGTCTGGACGTCGAATAGCCAAAAAAAATCCCTTTCCTGTAGGCTCCAGGGGGCTATTTATAGGTGTAGGAGGCTGATATCGCGTTCAAACTTCAAGAGACTTCTTCTGGCACGTGAGTGGGCCTACGCGATCGATCCTAGAAAGTTTCGACTCGATCCGTGATCGATACGAACCAATTTCGTATCAATCAAGAATTCATCCAATCGAGCCGAAACTTGGCAGGAATCTTCTTCAACTTGTATGTTAGCTCCTGTGAAAATTTCATCGCATTTGGGCCTGTGGTTTGGGAGATATGATCGATGCAAGATTGCATTTTCGTGAGCACTGTCGCGTTCGAATCCATCGTTCGCATCGCTCAATTTCGACTCGATCTGGGCACGTGAGTACGTGGTGATGTGGCGCGAGATTCTTGGATCGCCCCGCCTTTTGTGCTGAGTTGATCGAGTCATTCCTGAGCTTTCGCCTCGTTTGCATCGACGTGTTCGCACATATGGCTCATACTCTATTTCGTATCGATGAAGCACAGTTCGCATCGATGATGTATCGATATTTGGGGTGCCATTTCGTATCGATTAAGAATTCTAGGGATCAATACGAAAGGCGAATCTAGGATCGGTGCGAACAAGACTCCCACGAGATCGATACGAATAGACGACCTTGATTAATTCGAACATAGGGATACGAACATGACGGGTTCTCTCTAATCGATACGGACCTGATGGATTCGAACTATGCAGAACCTGATGGACTCAAACAAAGCGAGGCGAAGTCATTATGATCGATACAAATTTGATGGATTCGAATAGACCATCACCTCGACTTTGATGGGTACGAACATCATATTTTCTCTAAATTGTATCGATCATATCTCGTTCATACGAACTCCGATTAACCTGAAATTTCAAATGCTGGCTTTCACGGCTTTGCTTGCCATGTCTCGTCAATTATAGCCCAATCTAGACTCGGGCAAAATCCGTCGATATCCATAGTGTACCTGCAATGCATAATCGATATTCATGACTAGTAATTATTGATTTTCAGCTAATTTTTGGGGTATCTCGGCTTTGTCAAAAGGTGGGATAACATTTTACCCTCTAAAACATGCCTTTTTGTAAAAGGTTTGTTTTGAATAATTTCAAATGGAATGCAGCAAGTTCATGTTTAATTCAAAGCTTATAGCATTGTCAATCAAGTTTGCGGCTGTTTGAAGCCAAGAGATTATTCATTTTCTCCTGTGGAAATTAAGAATGAAATTCTACAGTCTCTCCAGACTATCAATGGTTACTGGACTATCAATGGTTACTCCAGACCCTTGCCAAGTCCATTCCAGACTTAACAATCGAATAGAAAGATCCTGTTGCACTCCGGCGTTGCTTTCTATCCCTTGCACTCTGGCCACGGCTAGGGCATATAGCGATGTCTTGGTCATTCTAGACCGATCATAGCCTCTCCAGGCTCTTGCTGGATCCCATCCTGTCACTCTCTGGTGAAGGGGAAACAGCGTTAAGTGAGTCGATCCTATCGCTCTCCGACGAAGCGACTCACTTCTTGCACTCCGGTTCAGTGTTTCTGAACATTAAGTGATGTCATGGCTTAGATCATAGGCCGATCATAGCAACTCCAGGCTCTTATCGAATCCTAATCCAATCACTCTCCGGTGAATGGGAAAGGACATTAAGTGAGTTGATCTTGTCTCTCTCCAGCGAAGCAACTCACTTCTTGCACTCCAGACCCCGCCTCTCTGGGTATGGTCATAAAGCGATCATGTTCGGGCTGGTTTATAATATTCATACTTTAACTCTCCAGTCAAAGGTTTATTTCGAGAAATTCAAATATATTTATTATTTCAAATCCCCGATTGTTTAATCTCAAACAACAGGGAGACTAGACATTGCCTCTCCGGGCAGATCGGTCTATCGCCGTCTCAGAGCATGCCTAGGGATCTCTCCGGTTCCCGTACATGTGTAGGTGGAACAGTCGTTTTATTTTTAAAATCAAATCTAAGAAATCTAATTGACCAAAGTCCTAATCCTGAACATGGCCCTTGCCATCATAATCAATTGATGTGAGTCGTGACCCCGATCCAAGATCAGTTGTGTTAGGTGGAGGTGGTAGTTGTTCAGGTCTTATGGCCGCTGTTCGTTCTCTAGTATATTGGGGCAATCTACCGCTCCTGCCATGTTCTTCCACCTCATCCTTTAGGTGGTAGTATTCATCGGTAGTGTCACCATACAGCTCATGGAATATGCAATATTTTCCACTTCTACGCTCCCGCTCTGTGGGATCTCTCCTGGGTGATTTTTGATAGGGGAGCCGCCCCCGAGTTTCCGTGTAAATCCATTCCAGGCTTGCCGTCAGATCTGTGTATTGCCTGAATATAGGCTCTCGGAATTTCTTCCATTTATCAGGACCATCATGTTTTTCATCCTGCTTTCTCTTTCTTTTGTCTGCTCTAGACTGTTCTCTGGCAGTTCCTTTTCCCTGCACATCGTTTGCTTCTCACCTCTCGGCTCGTGATTCTTCTAGTCGAATGAATCTTTCAGCTTCATGATAGAATTCTCCAAGATCTTGTGGTGGATCTCTTACCAATGAATCTTTGAATTCAGTGCCTTCTCCAACTCCTGCCACCGCCGCCATCAAAATCATCGATGGATCCGGGCGATCTACAGAAGCCACCGTTGCATTGAATTGCAGTGGAAAATCTTTTATGGACTCTCCGGTCCTTTGCTTTATCGAAGCCAAAGTCATCACACTCTTGGGTCGCGTCACGTGGACCCTAAACTATCTCATGAAGCAATCTACGAGCTCACCCCATGTTCTGATTGATCCACTTTCTAGTTGTTTGAACCAAAGCGCAGCCAAATCTGATAAAAATATAGGGAAACATCGTTCCATTACTTCCTCGGATTCTCCCAGCACTTCCATATGTCTGATGTATCTGGTAATGTGCATGGTCGGGTCTGACTTTCCGTCATAAGGGTCCAACATTGGTAGTTTGAACTTTGGAGGGTTCCTTGCATTTCTGATATTCAGAGTGAACGGACTCCGACTGACTTTTTCCAATCCTCCACTCGACAATCCTCCTCTCATGATTCGTCGCACTAGACCAATCATTCCTTCATCTCCATCCAGGGGTTGCCCCCTTGTCATGCTTCTATCCTGCCCCCCAAGTCTCGAAGGGAATTCTGGTACATACTCTTTGTGTGGCTCGTTAGTATTAGGGTTGGCTCTAGCCTGTTGAGCTTCATCTATAGGTCTTCCAGTGTTTGATCCTGAGGGTCTGCCCGCAAGTCCTTGTTGATTGCCTTCAGGTCCTGCATTCTGACCTTGAGCTTGGTCTCCGTTAGTTTCTGCAATCTTAACTCCTTGTTCAGCATTCACAGTTGCTGTAGTTGGTCCAAGGTTCCGCACATTCGCCGCCCTCATCTGTTCGAAGAAATTCTACAGCATCTCCTATTGACTCTTCATTATTCTTTCATGCATTGAATTAGCCATAGCCTCCATCTCATCCCTGGTGATGTAGGTCAAAGCCTGTCTTTCTCCAGCTCCAGAGAATGCCTCATGGCTTCCTTCTTGTTGGCTTCTCTCAGCTCTTTGTCTTCTGCTTGTTTGTCGAGTCATTGTCTTTCAAATCTAATTCCTTTAAGCCTACAAATCTGGATTCTGAATCTGATATAGCAGGTGCTAGTCCTTCTCAGTGAAAGCACCAAAGTGTTTGCGCCAAAATTGATCACAAACCCCAAGTATTGTGAAAGCACCAATATATGAATATAAATCAATGATGTTCGAGCACAAATCACAGATCTAAGAAAACAACAAACAACAATCCATAAATAACGAACAGAAACACGAGATTTATAGTGGTTCGGCTACCTTCGGCCTACGTCCACTTCAAGTAATTATCTTTTATTGATGTTCTTCGCTGGTTACAGTCGATTACAGTGGATTACAATGAAGAATTTCGAATACAACAGTGATGGTAAGGTGTAGAATTGAATCCGGTAGAGTCTGGACGTCGAATAGCCAAAAGGATCCCTTTTCTGTAGGGTCCAGGGGGGTATTTATAGGTGTAGGTGGCTGATATTGTGCTCAAATTTCGGGAGACTCCTTCTAACACGTGAGTGGGCCAACGCGATCGATCCTGGAAAGTTTCGACTCGATCCGTGATCGATACGAACGAATTTCGTATCGATCAAGAATTCATCCAATCAAGCTGAAACTTGGCAGGAATCTTCTTCAGCTTGTATGTAAGCTCCTGTGAAACTTTCGTAGCATTTGGACCTGTAGTTTACGAGATATGATCGATGCAAGATTGCATTTTCGTGAGCACTGTCGCATTCGAATCCATCGTTCACATCGATCCATTTTGACTCGATATGGGCACATGAGTGCGTGGTGATGTGGCACGAGATTCTTGGATCGCCCCGCCTTTTTGTGCCGAGTTGATCGAGTCGTTCCTGAGCTTTCGCCTCGTTTGCATCAACGTATTCGCATCTATGGCTCGTACTCCGTTTCGTATCGATGAAGCTCTATTCGCTTTGATGACTGTATCGATATTTGGGGTGCCATTTCGTATCGATCAAGAATTATGGGGATCGATACGAAAGGCGAATCTTGGATTGGTGCGAATAAGACTCCCATGAGATCGATACAAACAGACGACCCTGATCGATTCAAACATGGGGATACAAACAGGACGAGGTTCTCTCTGATCGATACGGACCTGATGGATTCGAACTATGCAGAACCTGATGGATTCGAACAAGGTGAGGCGAAGTCATTCTGATGGATATGAATCTGATGGATTCGAATAGACCACCACCTCGATTTTGATGGGTACGAACAACATATTTTCTCTAAATTGTATCGATCATATCTCGTTCATACGAACTCCGATTAACCTGAAATTTGAAATGCTTGCTTTCACGACTTTGCTTGCCATGTCTCGTCAATTGTAGCCCAATCTGGACTCGGACAAAATTCATCGATATCCATAGTGAACCTGCAATGCATAATCGATATTCATGACTAGTAATTATTGATTTTCAGCTAATTTTTAGGGTATCTCGGCTTTGTCAAAAGGTGGGATAGCACACTTAATAATTAATATTCAATTATAATTAAGAAGTAATAAGTAAGAATCAATAATTGGTAATTAATAAATACTATTAAATGATTAATAATTATCAACCAAGACTTGTTGGAAGTTTTCATAAATTTGCTTAAATTGATTGCCACTACGAGCGGTGGTGGCGATCCCCCTACGTTGCCCCTAATGACGGCGGTCACTACAAGAACAGCAGTGTTTTCCAACGGATATTTCTCCCGCCAACCCTGTTGACGGCGTTGGTTGTCGGAAGCACTAAGTTATTCAACTCATGCACACTAATTTCTTATCGCACAAACTAAATAAGTCGGTATTCAACACTTATAAGATAATAACAGTAATTAACATTCAATAAACTATACTACACAATCAACGAGGAAATATAAACAATTAAACTAACAAACTAACCCTAAATTAACATATTCATGAAATTAGGGTTTATGAATAATACCTAAAATAGAGGAGATTAGAGGTTTGGAAGAAATGAGATTCTGAATTGAAGAAGAAGGAGGTGATTTCGGTTGAATTTGGGCATTGAAGGTAGAGATGGAAATGGTTGAAGAAATATTTTGGCGATTTAGGGAGGAGAGCTCAAATGAATCTGTTTCGGCTTGAGGAAGAAGATAATCGCGAATTTCCGATGGCTACCAACGGCCGCAAATGGCATTGTTCTAATGGGTTCCGAGGCTAATTATTTTATTCATAATAAAGTTCAGAATGTACTTGCCGTCGGAAGCCGTAGGAAGTATTCCGTCGACGGTCATCGGTGCATATGGTCGAAATATATTGTTGTTTTTATATTAGGTCGACCTGACCGGTCAAGTCGGGGGGTCCAGGGGGCAGCGCCCCATCGAAAAACCGTACATTTTGTTTACTGTTTGAATTTGAATTCATAACTAAGACTAATGTTCAATATTTAATATTTAATTATAGGATTTCTTTAACAACTTCCATTGCATGACCATTGCAGATATTAATTTATACCGAACAAATGTTTAAATTTGAACTTGTCAGTTTATGCTTAATAAGTTATTATAATTAATAATATATAATTCGATAATTCATAAATAATGGAGTATGATATAATTTAAAAATGACTTCATTAATGATTCAGAACTAACTTATATGTAATAAGTTCTCCCGCTCTATGCTTTCATAAATTAATCAAATAATAATTCATAGCTAAAATTACATAATAATTAATATCTAATAAAAAATTAATAATAAATAACAATTAAATAAAAAATACTTAAAAAATAATTGATAACATATATATAACAACTAAACATTGATAATTAATATTTAATTATAACTAAGAAGCACTATTTAATAATTAGCCGTTTTAATTAATAATTACTATTAAATAATTAATAATTAAGACTAATATTTAATATTTAACACCCAACTAGTTATATTTAAGAATCTAGAATTTATCCTTTAGCATTTAATATTTAATAATTATATTTAACTAGTGTGTAACCCGTGCGTTGCACACGACGATGTAATAAAAAATAGCATTAATATTTTAATTATTGCTAAAATTAGAAATTTATTATGTAATTTATGATAAATTTATTGTGATATTAATCACAAATTAAAATGACATGTGATGCTCAGATGTAAGGTTGAAGGTTCAATCCTCGCTAACTATATATTTGTAGCAATTAATGTCCTACTAAAAAAATTAGAAAATTTAATACTATAGATGTAAATAATTTATGTCATATGATATATATTTTTTATATGTATGAGTGAATAAATAAATTTACCATTTTTGTTTTAATTGTTGTGTATATATTGAATTGTTATTTTTCAAGGATTTATAAGTAGATAAACGAATGTTAATTTAATTCAATATATTTAAATAATTTGAATTAATAATCAACATAACTATCAAATATAAGAAGTTGAATGTGAAAAGTTATAGAAAGTTACGAAGAGCTTTGTACATATTTGTACTTGAGAAGAGCATCTTATGCCCGTTTATCTACATGTGAACTTTGATCCATTATTTAGCTTTCGTTTTAAAGCAATTTTATAGTTAACTATAGATTTTGTGTTGTTATAGGAGAGCTATACTTACAACTTTGATAATCGCAAATAATGTTACGTAGCATTTAGTTGAGTTATGAGCTTGACATGGTTTGATAACATGTTGAAAGTAAATGTTTATATAATCTAATTTTTATTGATGTAATTTGTGTGTCTACATGGTAATGTTGTAAAATATAAATTTATCTTTTAAATGTTGTTGAAAATAAAATTATGTTGTAATGTAACATAATGTACAATAAAAATTCAAAGATAGCTAAATTAGAAATTAAAAAAGTTATTATTATTTATGTACACATTTTATGTTATGATTTATATATCCTTATGTCTGAATAAAGAAATAACTTTATCATTTTTTCCACATATAAATGAATATTGTATATATTGAAATTCTTATAGTTATAGTATTTATTGGATTGATTAGAATATCAGTTAATCAAATTTATTTATATAGTTTAAATTCAAGATTACACAATTAGTTAAATATATGGACTTGAGTATAAAATATTAGAAAAGAATTGATAATGGTTTCTAAGTAATTGTAAAAAAAAAATTTAAAATTTTGGTGTTTGAAATTAATAAAATTATATAATGTATTGTATGATAAATTCGTTCAGTAAATAAATTATGGAATAAATTTGTTATTATCGCTAATGTATATAATTTATGTTATGTGATTTATATACGCACATAAACACACACATATATCTAAATAAATAAAAAATCTTTTTTTTATACCAATTTGTTGATACGCCTGTAACATATATATTGAAACTTTAGTTTTTTAGAATTTATTAATAAATATTAGCTGACTAAGGTTGTCCATTAATTTAAATATTATGTAATTGATTTAAATATGCGGGTTTTGATGTAAAATATTGAAGAGAATAGGAAAAGATTTATAAATAATCGTAGGCTTATTAAAAAAGTAGGTATTTGAATGTAAAATACTATGAGAAGTTTAGTGTAATAATTGTAAAGTGATAAATTAAGATTTTAAAAATAAAATATCTATAGTTCGAGAGAATTAAGGGGATGAAGATAATTCCTAGAATTAATCGTAGAGCTTAAAATTCTTCTGCTTTACTATTATTTAATAGATATTTAATGTTTCAAAAATAGTAAAAATTTTAAATTTTCTAAAATAAACTTAGAAATACTTATTTTTTTTTTCAGATTTTCTTAAAATTCAAAAGTAAAAGTTTATGATAATATTTGTTTTTCACTTATTTTGGTTAAGAAAGTATTTTTGCTCCGTTGCCTCCAAAATTTTCATTTTCCGCTTCTTTTTTCTTAGCCCTAAATTCCAATTTCCACTAACTATATGCCAAAACAAAATATCAATCCTTATTCCTCCATACATCTTCACCGCCTCCTTCATCGAGTTCCTCCTCTTCACCATCCCAAAAGGCCTCAACGAATCCAACATCCGAGCCATCTCCAAACTCAAATCTAAACCCGATTAGCTCCTCGACTTTCACCTCAACGCTTATACCCTTCCAGTCAATGATCGAACCCGCTTGGTCGGACAACAGGTATCCACCTATCGATCTCAACTCTATTTCCTACTACTCGGAACCTTAGAAGAAACCTAAGCTAAATAGTTTAGATGAAGCTGATTCGAAATTGATTGAAACGTTTAAGAAATTAGGTTCCTATAAACGAGTAGGAGAGGTTGGCTAATGTGACCATGGATGCTGTAATAGATTCTACTTCTATTGCGACCACACATCGAGAGACCTTGATGAAAGCTGGTGTTATTTTTTGTTCGATTTCAAATGCGGTTAAGGAGTATCTGGATTTGGTTAAAAAAATATTTGGGGAAGATTGTGCCTATTGGTGATAGCTATTACGCTGCACTGAATTCTGCCATGTTCCATGATGGTTCATTTTGTTATGTGGCAAAGAATACCGTTTCACCTATGGAAATTAGTACTTACTTTAGGATTAATGATAAGGAGACAGTGCAGTTTGAGAGAACATTGATTGTGTGCGAGGAGAATAGTTTTGTGAGTTATTTGGAAGGGTGCACTGCCCACAGTATGACAAGAATCAACTATATACAGCAATTGAAGAGTTGTAATAGACTGCTAGCAAGTTGTACTCAAGTAACTAGCTTTTCATTGGGATTCATGGGTATGTTTCTTTGATTTTTAATTCTTTATGTTTTTTTTGCTTCTGTTAATTACATATTAAAAAATGTGGAAACATAACAATATAGGATGATTTCTGCAATGTCTTCTCTATTGTCAGACCGCTTCTTATTGTTGTTACCCATTGTTTCTCTTTGCGTCTTTTATCAACATAAAGGGTTGGAGACATGATGATGTTGATGATTTATGACGTACTATGTATGTGTCCTTGCTGCAGCTACTGTAGAATTCTGTTTATCTTGTTAGTCTGATGAAAGGTATGCATGTTATCTAGCCAAAGATCCTTGTGTACTACCTATTTCATTATTATTTGTTGGAAACTTGTATGATTATAGTTTGTCATATAGTTATTAGTGAATAGTTTCTACATATCTACTCTAATTCTCGAAATGTATTATAATACATTTCTTTATATGCCATATAGTTTGTTGGGCACTTTTTATTTTATATTCATATTAAATGTGCTTTCTTCTAATTTCTCTTGTATAAACTTTATTTCAGGGTTATCATGGAGATTCAAAACGCCTTGTGAGGGTAATATTTATAGGCATTGGTTAATATGACCATTTACTATGAATGAATATGCTAATGTCTGAGGGAGGATTGATGTTTTATTCACTATGTTTCTGTAAATTTGAACTTCTTTTAAGTAAATTTGTGAAGTACTTATGATAAGAATTGATAAATAACCTGGGTATAGAGGGTTAACTGTAATGTTTAGCTCCTCCTGATGCATGAAGAAATTGTAAAATGGTGCAAAATAAGAAAAGTACAAATTTGATAGTCCTGGTTTGCAGTTAAAAAAGAGGAAAAAAACTATTGTCGAAGTATTTTTGAATGTTCAGGTGACAGAAGAATGCATAGAGTTATGCATTAAGAATATTTATGCATAACAGCTTTTTGAAATATTATGACTTTGAAATATTGGTAATAAGCAGTATTCAGATTTTCTTACTACTCAGATGACCCCTTGGGTTTTAATATGCACATCGCCAATGAGACTGTCTTCGTAAGTCGGTTCTCTTGTGTTCGAGTGAGAGAAGAGGAAAAAAAGAACAATATAACACATATGTTAGGTGAGTAAAATCCTACTCACGTATCTATATTCTTTCTAACATTTCATGCATTTGTTGTGTATATTGGTGCGCATTTATCTGTGTTTGTGTTTTACTGGATTTGTGTTCACAGCAGGTTATTGAGTGTGTATGGTGAAGTGTATGTTGCTTGTTCATGTATATGTGTGGTTGGATGTCTTCATATGTCCAGCGGTTGTGCTTTTAGGGTGTTTGAGCTACTGTGTGTTTGTGAGGGAATGTGGGTCTGTACGGCATTGAATGTTCATGTACGTGGTGTTCTGTTAGGGTGTGCTCAGTTAGTATACATGTATGTGAACATGATATGTGTAAGGCTACAGTGTGAGTTTTGTATGCATTGCTGAGCATATGCTTGGCTATAGGAATGCGTCATGTGTTTTGTATGAGGACGATGACCAGATCTCTCTCTATGTGAGTGTATATGGAGTAAGCTAAGCTATAAATATAATGTGTGTATGGAGTGAGTTATGTTATAAATATAATGTAAGTAACAGGTGCCATAATGAGATGTTTTATCTCCTTTAAAGAGTGGAACTTTGGTTTGCATATTCTTAGGTATAGGAAATTATACTGTCGTGTATTGAACCTAGGCAAGTGGAGGGTATTAGTGCACATGCATGAGTGAAATTATGTGTTGGGTGTAAGAGTAGTACACGTGTGAGTGCATTTTCTTCATAGCATCTCCAACAGTTTGGAGTGCGGAAATTCGATTTTCCGCACTCCAAAATGTTGGAGTCCTCATTTCTACAACAGAAATGAGGGCAGGCGCCTGTTGAACAGGGGCCTGGGCATCAGGTGTCTGTCCAACAGGTGCCCGTGTTTATAAAACACCGGGAGCCTGTTGAACAGGCACCTGATGCCCAGGCGCCTGGTTAAAGCGCCTATACAAGGCGCTTTTTCCCCCCTCCCCTCATTTTCCCTCCTCCATCCTCTTTTCAGATATTTTTTTAATTCAACTTTGCGTCCAAATGCCGCTCCGTCCGGTCAAAACTGGTAGACGCATCGTTCGATATACGACCGATGCCAATATCGGACCTATTCATGTCCCTCCTAATGCTACCGTGACTCCAGACGATTTTCGATCTTTGCATGACTTGCCCCCTACTGTTTCACATCGACTTACTGCAGCTATAGCGACGCCACAGGTATACGTTTATTTCTTTATTTCTTGATGAACAACCATGTAAATATATATGTATGATAATTCTTTGTTTATTTTAACATTAAATAATCATATATTTAGGTTCGTCATGTAGCGAGCGAGGTAGTTGGTATAGGTGTATGACTAAGTATTTTTATTAGTTACTGGAGCCAATTTTGGATAGGTTACATGCGTCACCTTTTGGTGAATTTCTTGCTTTACTTAGATTTGCACATGTAGATCGTTGTTTGGTAGAAGCCCTCACCGAGAGATGGTGGCCTACCAATCACACATTTCATTTTCCTGATTTTGGGCTAGGACTGAATCCTCTAGATTTTTATATGCTCACTGGCATAGAGGTTGGTCGACTAGACCGTCTCCCTGTTCCATTTGATAGTTCATTTGAGGAGTTCGAGTCATATTCAGCTTATTTACGGACTTTGGCCGATGAGGAGGTTAGAGGAGGAGCTGTTACTCTCCCTTGTTTGCAGCGGTGTATAGTAGAGTACGTGGCCGTTGAGGATATGCACACTCCGGTTATTCTTGCCTTCATATTATACCTTTTTGGGTCTACATTTTTTAGTAACAATAAGGGTACTAGTAGGCTTTGTTTTTTGGCTGGATTAGTAGATGTGGATGGACTACATATATATGATTACGGTACTGCTATTATTGGTTATTTGTACGTAGCATTAAATACTTATGCACTTCAGCAGTCTAGACAGATGTATGGATTTTGGTACATTCTTCCATTTTGGTACTACGAGTATACTGCCAATATGCACCTCCGACTTATTGTAGAGGCGAATGCCACACCTTATATTTACTTTCCTAGATTGCATTGTTGGGGTCCTTCTATGCATTTGCCCCGTGTTGCACAAGGGGTGCACAATGAGCTGATGGAGGCTAGACAACAGATGAATATGAGGTGGCGTGGTAACATTATCGTTCGTCCATGGGATCGGTACTTACAGTTCCTAGAGCTCGGTCCTGATCAACCGCTCACTTTTCAGTTTTCCATGTCGCACGCAGGATTTGCTTTCAGGTTCCTACATGTCCATTCATATGGTATTTAGGGGAGCGGTGTTGGCTACAGTTGTGTGGTATAGTTCGCATTCCATCAGATCCGCTACCATGGGATGATATGTATGGTGATATTAGGGTTGGACCAGCTTATATTCTTGCGATGAGGGGTGCGGGATGGGTGGATGGTGAGCCATTTACAGTTCCTGGAGACTTTGATTCATATTGGGCTCGAGTAGCCCCATGTGCTTACGCGTTGCTTGATTATATTCGAGGTTTGAACTCCGATCATATTGGTCCGCGTACCTCTTCCGGTAGAGTTCCACTACCGCCTGCTACCTTTGAGTCTACATCATCTTAGTACGCACAGCCTCCTACTTTCGACCCCCCTTCACATTCGTTTAGAGCCTATGATGTACATGGTCAGGTGGTGGAGTACCCCTTGTAGTATCCTACAGATGACGATATTACGGGTGTACCATCCGCCGGATTGTATTAGCCTCATCAGGTTTGTACGAATTTTAATTGTTCTTTAAATAACTTGTCATTATATTCTCCACCTATGTATAATTCTTTTTTGCACATATCAGTATTCTCAGTACATGGATTATGATAGACGGATGATTGCTGCACTTGAGTGTATGACGCTCGATTATACACAGATGATGTATCAGAGTTACCAAACTGCGGTCCAACAGCAGCAGACTCAGTATGATGTGCAGGTATATGAATTACAGACCTAGATTCAGCAACTTCAGGAGCAACTGCATGCCGGACCTCAGCCTCACGACTTTGATGACGTCAACGATGACAGTGACGACGATAGTGGAGATGATGAGGAGATTGATAGCGGTTCCGGTAACATAGAATGATGTGTTGCATTTAGATGTTTTAGACCGTGTTATTATTTTTCACACCTTACATTAGTTGGTTGCATATTATGATGGTGATGATGCTACTGTTATATGCGATTGTCTATATGTTATGGCATTATGTCGATTATATTTTACGTTGAGTATTACATTGTGTTGATGTTAATTTACGCTTGTGTTTGTTTATTATTAAGCGTATGTTGTAACATTCCGAAATTTTTGAAATTTAAAATTTGATTAATAGTATGAACTTTGGGATCTAACTAGTAAAATTCAATCTAAATTTAATATTGATGATATTAATATTACACATTAATATAGGATTAAATAAAAAGAGATATTGATAGATGATCTTTTAATAGAATTTAAAATTTGTTAAGGTAAGTTATGATGAAATTATAAAATTTAAATAACATAATCATAATCTAAACAAACAAATAAATGAACAAATGAACAAAAGAATAAACAAACAAATAAATGAACAAATGAACAAAAGAATAAACAAACAAATAAATGAACAAATAAACAAACAAGATAACAAAACAGTAAGAAGAAAAAAATAATAATATAAACTGTAAAAAGAAAATAAAACAAACTCTTACATTAGCAAAATAAACAAGACAGCATGCTGAAAATATACAAGCATGAAACACTACATACTTTCATTAAATGCAAGCATCTACAAAGAACATACCTGCATTCAATGCCTTTACTTCCAGCATGGTTTATCTTGTACTTGTTTTAATAAACTTCAGTAAAAAAAAAATCTGTTATAAAGAAACATCAATTGCCTTAGTTATTTCATTCAACAAACTTCTGCAAACCTGAAAAAGAAAACATCATATTTCATAAATTCAAAAGCATTCAGGTGATCAAAACAGAAAGTAAAGAGAAGTTAAAAACCAAACCAGAGAAGAAGAAGCAAACTGCTGTTAAAAAGAAACAAAAATAGTCTATGTTTCTATATTGTTCAAGTGAGTAAACCCCTGTTTCTTTTAATTTTTCTTTGTTGCTGTGTATGCTTGGACCCTGTAGTGAAGTTAGTCCTTGGTTTGCTCACAAAAACATTGAGTGTATGATGAATGTAGGGTTGTGCATGTTGATTTTACAGATTTCATTCTCTGTTTTAGTTTCAGGAAAACAAAAAAATGAAAACCTGATGAACCTTTCTTTTTCTTCTTTCCCCCTGTTTCCATTTTCTATTAAATATGAAAGGAAAAGAAAAAGAAAAAAAAAAGTATATGTTTAAACCTGCACTAAGTTTCAGTGATCAAGCAAAGCAGTTTGAAACTTTCTTTTTTCCTAGAAACTAAACAAACACAGTAATTTTTGGTTGCAGGTCAACCCATATCAAAGAAAAAAATTTAAATCTCATTCTTTCTTTAATTTTAACAGAGATTTTTAAATAAGTTGAATATTATTTTAAACTCACATTACATATCAGTAAAGGATTAAAAACAGTTACAGAGTTCTTCTTCCTGGAAAGATGAAACACAGTGACAAAATTCAAAATCTCAAGGAAACCCAAATTTCACGAATTGTAACTTCCAGAACTTTAAGGGAATCCATTTTTAAAATGATGATTTTTAAGACAAATATGGGAATTTTTAATTGCCTAGATTACGTGCAGTCCAATGTTGAACGAGACATGCATTTTGATCGATTGCCAATCATCGAACAAATTTTAGGTGCTAAGATTTTGGTTAAAGCAAGATTGTTCATCGTGGAGTTCGGGAAAAATGTAAAAAAAAATTTCTATTGCATAAATTTCGAATTCGAATGAAAACTAGGGTTTAAGAACTGTTTCCAGTTCGCGTTGAAAATGGGATCGCCGCTCCACCTAGGGGTGATCGGAATCCACGTCGCCGGTGCCAATCGAAGCATCACATCTTGATGAAGCTTCAGTATGATTTTAGTGGCTTCTGATGGCCATATGGGGGAAGACGAGATGTTTTAGTGGTGATGTGTTGATGGGTTTATTCGATTGAACTACCGGAAGTTGAACCACGGCGATTTTAAAACTTCTGGGTGGTCGGCTAGGTTGAGGTAGTCTTCGTTGACTTGCCGATGGTCGCGCGGAGGGTCAGAACGTCACCGTTCAGGCGTACACGTATACGCGTATCATCGCGTGTCTGAAAATGGTGGGTTGTGGAAGAAGAAGTGGCATGGAGGAAGACTCGAAGCATGGATCGGGGAAAACTGAGCATGACTCGAAGGGAGACTCGGGGGGGGGGGGGGGGGTTTCAGCGTTGGGTCGTGTAACAGTTTGGACTTAAGTAAATTTTGAAATTTTTTGTTTTCACGGGTAGTTTTGGGAGGGAACTCGAAGCAGGAGGTGTTTGAACTCGAGCGTGACTCGGGGGAAGTCTCGGGTTGACCACCTGAACCATATTCCAGTATAATAATTTGTGGACAAATTAAGTTTAAACTATTTTTATAAGCATTCTTTATGAAATGATGATTGTTAATGAAATGTGAAGTTAAATTAAACAATGATTAAATAATTTATGATTTATAATTACTTTGTAATTTATAATAATAAATAAATAAAAGCAATTAAAAATTTAAGTTGTAAATTAAGAATCGTTAATTTGATAATTGAAGTTGATTGATTCAAAATTGATAGTTACATTAAAATAAGTTATTAAGGAATAATAAATTAATATATTCAATTGAGATCTAATTGAATTGTAGTTTAAAATGATAATTAAAGTGAATAATTGTCATTAATCAATGATTTTGAAAAGAAATTTAAGAATGATTTACAAACTTGTAATTAAATTGACTTATAAAAAAAATTAAGTGTTTAAATAAATTTGTAAGTAAGAATTTGTAAATTTTGAAACAATAAATTGAGTAATCAAAATGTAATTTATTTATCCAGATTCTTATCATTAAATTTAATTAATTCAGTGGCAAATGTATTTAAATCACATTGGAAAGTAATTAACTATTGTTGTTAACTTACATTGATATCTCTGTTCTGTTTGTAAATTCTGTATGATGTAATTGCCATGTTATTGCACTGTGATTATGATTTGTTCTATATTGATATGAAAACCCTATTGCCGTAAAACGGCATTTAAACTTCGATGCGACAGGGTATCGAATTTCAGTTGGTTATCCGAAACCCACATCGAACCTGTGAATATTTGTGAATGACATCCACATGTTTTAAAATTTGACACTCACTATTCGAATTAGCCGGGAAAGGACCTGTGTGTCATATAACCCATTTCGAATATGTGATTCGACGTTATGGATAGCATTTGAAGACCGGTGTTGAAGGCCGGGTATTTGCGAGAGCGATAGGACGACCTGTCGATTGACTCTGCACCGAGTTGCTCCGGTATAGAGTTCTCCATATGTGATGGGGAATCCGATCAGGATTGTGGATATCCGGATTGCAAGGACTTCTTTGGAAGTACCTTCGGTTCTGTTCGAGCCCGGAACAGACTTGTATGGATAGTCTGTCTGACATTACAAATTGAGATATAAAGCCGATTTCTTTCAAATATATTTCTGTTGGTGGCGGAGAATTTATTCTTTTAGCTTAACACCCTTCTCTGAGACGTACGAGCTCAGAGGTTATATAGTTGAAGTTATCAACGATATATTCCCAATTTGGTAATGTGACATGCTGAGTGTTGCTGTAAATGATCATTGTGTTGATTATTGTGATAGGATCGTTTATTTGATGGTCTATCTTAGTGATCATCGTGTTGATCATTTGTTGACCCAAAGCATGGCTTTTGTATAAGGTGTGTTTTTGTGGACATGACTTCGTCGGACCTCACACCCCGAAATGGTCGAAACAGGAAAGATGCGGCAAGGTTATTGGGGGTAGCACCCCTTAGGGTATGTACATTTCCTTCTGGATAGAAGTGGTATCATGGTATGGAGCCCAGATACTTAACTTATGTGGATATCGCAGATATATATATATATATATATGATTTTGTGATTTGTTGCTGGGGCCCCGGTTAAAGGTTGGTTACGACCGGGAGATGGCATACTCGTGTCAGTAGTTACCCAGTTAGGGGTAACCCGGCCTTGTGTTGGCAGAGATCCGGTTTGGTTCTCCGGGATGTCCATCCAGAGGCATTCTCATGTGGCAATGGGAAGTTCCTTGGCCTGACCATTTGTTGGAAATCCAAAGAAACAATACAAGCCCTGTACGGTTTTAGTTGTAGAACCTGTCATGCAGCGTGGCGGTAACCTGCCACAAAACATGGTAGCTATAGTAGGCATACGATAATGGTCGTATGTTGGCTAAAATTAATATTCTATTTTCGAAATGATTTACTTCACTATGAACTAGTAATAATATCAAAGAATTCTTTTCTCGTATCAAGCATATTTAACTATCATAAGAAGAAATCTCCTCCAATTCTGCGTTTGCATTGTGTGTGTGGCGGGAGGTCTTATGGTAGTTCCATTTTTAAAAGCATTCCGAAAATTCTTTTATAAATCTTGTTTATTTAAAATACAACTGTCTTGTTTACTCATACCAGTCCCATGACTGATTCGGAGTTTATTGTTTTCTTTCCTAAACTCTGGGTGCCCATTATTTCCACACGGGCAGCCTAGTAGCAGGTTTCTATATTTTTGGAGTAGCAGTATTTTGGAGCTCTTATCTTGGAGATATCTTAGGAGCTATTGGAGATTGCAGGTGTTAGATTTTGGAGTTCGTTATCATCTCTCTCATTTGAGAACTTTTGGATATATGTTCACTGTTATATTATCATGATGTTGTATTTGGAGTTGTAGTGTATGTATTATATACCCTGTTGTGGTATGGATATTATGTTGATGTTGTAACAGTGATGTTATTTATGATATTGATTCTGTTCCGCTGTTTTATATTCATCTAATTGTTGTTATAAGCTCCAGCGATGCGAATTTGATGTCGTTTATTGGACATCGAGTTTGGGTCGTCACAAATTGGTATTAGAGCTGTTGGTTGAGTAAGAACTTTAGCTACGGAGTATAACACATTAGATGGCTCATTAAAGATAGGGTGAAGTATACCCTAGAATGAGTATAATCAAAATTGAAACTTTGACATTTCTTAGTCTATTTCTTTTTACTGCTGATATTCCTTAAAATATTTCGCCTGTATATCTAAATCAATTTTCTTACTAATCTCAGATAGTGAAAATGAGTGGACGCAGAGGAAGAACTAGGGGTCAAGGCAATGCTGCAGCACCAAATCAAATTCCCGCAGCCGCAGAAGCAGTAATAGAAATTCAGCAGCAGCCGGACTTGGCTGAATTATATAAGAAGTTTGAAAAGCATGGTGGAAAACCATTCATTGGCAAAGAGTTAATTATTGACGCTCAAGCTTGGGTAAGATCGTGTGAAAAGATTTTTAAAGGGCTAAAATTGCAGGATGAGCAGAAAAGACTTATAGCTTCTTGGCAACTCCAAGGAGAAGCTTCAGCTTGGTGGGAAACCATCATTGTAGATGAACCCGAGGAAGAATTTACTTGGGATCGTTTTAAAGAAGTGTTTGAGAAACGTTACATGCCATCGGCGGGAGTTTCTAGAATGTATCAGGAATTTCTGGATTTGAAACAAGGAAGTTTGTCGTTTGAAGAATACTTGAATAAATTCAGTGAACTATCTCGGTTTGGCCCGGAATTGCTAAATACACCTCTGAAGAAAAACGAAAGGTTTATCCGGGGAATGAACCAGAAATATCATGGAAGAATGACAGGTCATGTTAAAGAATCTTTTTCGGATTTAGTAGATATGGGTTACAGGTACGCTACTCTTGATATACAAGAAGCAACTGTGGAGAAAGGCAATTCAGGTAGTCAGAATTATAAAAAGCGAAAATTCGGAGGCAAGAAACCTTGGCAAGGCAATGAGAAGAAGAGGAACACTCAAGGAAGAGCAACAGAAAATGTCACTTGTTACAACTGCAAAGAGAAAGGCCACTATTCAAATGACTGCCCAAAACCGAAGAAACCAGCTAGAGAATGTTACAATTGTCATAAACCGGGACATTTAGTTAAAGATTGCCCAGTGATGAAGCCAGCGCAGGTGGCAAAAGTTTACACGATAAAGGAGGACCCCTCATCTTCAAAAGCTGACAAAGGGAAAAGTGTTTTGGAAGGTAACCTTACTATTAATAATAGAACTGTTAAAGTTTTATTTGATACAGGAGCTTCACATAGCTTTATCTCCCAACAAACCGTAAATGAATTAGGACTTGAAACTAAATTTGCTGACGATCTTATTTGCGTGAAAAATCCGGTTGGAGGTCCCGCAAATCTTAGTTCATATTGTAAGAGAGTTCCTATTTCATATGCTAGCTATAAATTTCCTATCAACCTTTATGTCCTCGAATTTGATGAATTTGAAATCTTACTCGGTATGAACTGGTTAACGAGATACGATGCTAGATTGGAGTGTAGTAATCGGACAGTTTTAATCAAAACAAGTTTTGGAAATTTTATTGAAATCGCTTGTGAGAATCCAAGTCCAAGGAGCGACAGATTGATATATACTTTGGGAAATCTTGAACCCACTTTGCAGTCTATACCTGTTGTTCGGAATTTTTTCGACGTATTCAAAGAAGTGAAATCTTTACCTCCTCATCGAGAAATAGAATTCCGAATCGATCTTGTACCTAATACTCGTCCTGTTGTTCACGCAAGTCGCAGGATGGCACCCAGGGAGAAGATTGAATTGGTTCATCAAACTAATGAGCTACTAGCAAAAGGATTAATTCGACCCAGTGTTTCTGAATGGGGTTCAGCCGTCGTATTTGTTGCCAAATCAGACGGATCTTTGAGATTGTGTGTAGATTACCGCGATCTAAATAAACAAACTCTCAAGAATAAATTTCCACTGCCCAGGATTGATGATTTATTTGATCAGTTGCACGGCGCTCGTTTCTTTTCAAAAATGGATCTAGCCCAGGGATTCCATCAATTACGAATCGCCGAAGATTGTGTACATCTGACTGCTTTCTGAGGTCCTAATATGTTCTATGAATGGTTGGTTATGCCTTTCGGGCTAACCAATGCTCCAGCATACTTCGTAGATCTCATGACTCGTGTGTTTCGGGAAGTTCTGAATAAATTTGTGCTAGTATTCATTGATGACATCTTAATTTTCTCCAAAACTGAAGATGAGCATGCCGAGCATCTTAGAATTGTGTTAGAAATTTTAAGGAGAAATGTTCTATATGCAAAATTTTCCAAATGCCATTTCTGGGTCAATGAAGTCAAATTCCTTGGCCATATTGTTAATGAAGAAGGAATTTCGGTAGATCCTAGCAAAATTTCCGCTATTCTTGATTGGAAACAACCCACTACTCCAAGAGAAGTTCGAAGCTTTTTGGGTTTAGCAGGCTATTATCGAAAATTCGTTCAAGATTTTTCTAAGTTAGCTAGTCCGCTGACTAAGTTAACAATGAAAAATGCAAAGTTCATTTGGACTTCAAAATGTGAAGAAGTTTTTCAAGAGTTGAAAAAGAGATTGACCACTGCTCCTGTTCTCACTATTGTTAACGGGAACCGAGGCTTATCTGTCTATACTGATGCATGTGGTGAAGGGGTAGGTGCAGTATTGATGCAAAATGGAAAGGTGGTTGCCTACGCAGGTAGACAATTACGTCCGCATGAGAAGAACTACCCAACGCACGATTTGGAACTTTTGGCTGTTGTTTTCGCTTTGAAAATATGGCGACACTATCTTCTGGGTAAGAATCTTTTCAGCTTTGCTAACGATTTATGAAATTAACTAAAGAAATATACTTAATAAACTCTCTTTGTTATAGGTGAAAAATTCGAATTATTCACCGATCATAAGAACTTGAAATATCTTTTCACCCAGAAGGATTTGAATTTGCGACAACAACGTTGGTTGGAATTTCTGGCATCTTATGACTTAGATATCCAATATACGCCGGGAAAAGCCAATGTAGTAGCCGATGCTTTAAGTAGAAGACATGCTGTTCTTGCATATCTTGTTATCACTCCTACTCTCCTTGAGAAGATCGCGAGCAAACAAACCAAAGACAAGTTTCTTCGAGAAATGCGTAGAAGAATAGATCGAGGAAAGGATACTACTTTTGAAATAGATAATAGAGAAGTTATAAGGATGAAGGGCAGAATTTGTGTCCCTGACATTCCAGAACTGAAACGTGAAGTATTGGACGAATGCCACAAGTCCAAATTCAGCATCCATCCAGGAGTCAACAAAATGTATCGAGATGTTAAAAGAACATTCTGGTGGAAAACGATGAAGAGAGACATATCTATTTATGTGAGTCGTTGTGCTACTTGTCAGCAGATCAAGAGCGACCAAAGGAAAGTGGCCGGTTTACTTCAACCTTTAGAAGTACCGAAATGGAAGTGGGATCAGGTATCGATGGATTTCATTGATGGATTGCCTCGTACCAAGAAAGGCAATGAAGCGATTTGGGTTATTGTGGATCGTCTAACCAAAAATGCTCATTTCATTCCAGTTAAATCTACTCGGACTGCAGCAAGCTTGGCAGGTATTTATATAAAGGAAATTGTTCGCCTC
The DNA here is from genome assembly GCA_030765085.1 of Allium cepa. Taxonomy (NCBI): domain Eukaryota; kingdom Viridiplantae; phylum Streptophyta; class Magnoliopsida; order Asparagales; family Amaryllidaceae; genus Allium; species Allium cepa. The sequence goes on from CM060938.1 coordinate 8,885,198, forward strand.
CATGGTATTCCCAGTAGTATAGTGAGTGATCGTGACCCGATCTTCACTAGTAGATTTTGGGAAGCATTTCAGGATGCATTGGGAACGAAATTAAATTTCAGTACTGCTTATCATCCGCAATCTGATGGACAGACTGAGAGAGTTAACCGAATTTTAGAAGACCTACTGCGTGCTTGTGTTCATGATTTTGGTGGTTCTTGGGAGGACCATTTGCATCTGGTTGAATTCTCTTATAATAACAGTTATCAGGCCAGTTTAGAAATGGCTCCTTTTGAAGCTTTATATGGTCGTCCGTGTCGATCACCTACATGCTGGATCGAATCAGGTGATAGACTTGTTCTTGGACCGGATATGATAAAAGAAGCCACTGAGAAGGTAAATTTTATTCGAAAGAAGTTATTAACTGCCCAAACCCGTCAGAAGAGCTATTATGACCGTCGAAGGAGAAATTTGGAATTTCAAGTTGGAGATTCTGTATTTCTGAAAGTATCTCCGATGCGGGGTGTATTGAGATTCGGGAAAACTGGAAAGTTGGCACTGCGATATATTGGTCCTTTTCCTATTCTGGAAAGGATTGGTTCTCTAGCATATAGAGTGCAGTTACCCAGCTGGTTGTCTGGCGTACATGATGTGTTCCATATTTCTAATCTTCGGAAATATGTGCACGATCCAGATGATATTATTGAAGAAGCTGCTCAGCAGGATCTAGAAATCACTCCCAACTTGGCAGTTAGAAGGGAACCGATGAAAATTGTTGATCGTGATGAGAAGCGATTGAGGAACAAAATTGTGAAATTGGTCAAAGTTAAATGGAGTGGCGATCCAAAGGACTGTACTTGGGAGACTGAAGAGAATATGAAGAAGTCATATCCCAAATGCAGAATTGACATCTCGACTTAAATCTGTAAGTCATTTCCTTATTTCTGAATTCGTATATTATTTGTTTACGTTTCTCTCTCTTTCAATTTCGAGGACGAAATATTCTTAAGGAGGGGATATTGTAACATTCCGAAATTTTTGAAATTTAAAATTTGATTAATAGTATGAACTTTGGGATCTAACTAGTAAAATTCAATCTAAATTTAATATTGATGATATTAATATTACACATTAATATAGGATTAAATAAAAAGAGATATTGATAGATGATCTTTTAATAGAATTTAAAATTTGTTAAGGTAAGTTATGATGAAATTATAAAATTTAAATAACATAATCATAATCTAAACAAACAAATAAATGAACAAATGAACAAAAGAATAAACAAACAAATAAATGAACAAATGAACAAAAGAATAAACAAACAAATAAATGAACAAATAAACAAACAAGATAACAAAACAGTAAGAAGAAAAAAATAATAATATAAACTGTAAAAAGAAAATAAAACAAACTCTTACATTAGCAAAATAAACAAGACAGCATGCTGAAAATATACAAGCATGAAACACTACATACTTTCATTAAATGCAAGCATCTACAAAGAACATACCTGCATTCAATGCCTTTACTTCCAGCATGGTTTATCTTGTACTTGTTTTAATAAACTTCAGTAAAAAAAAAAATCTGTTATAAAGAAACATCAATTGCCTTAGTTATTTCATTCAACAAACTTCTGCAAACCTGAAAAAGAAAACATCATATTTCATAAATTCAAAAGCATTCAGGTGATCAAAACAGAAAGTAAAGAGAAGTTAAAAACCAAACCAGAGAAGAAGAAGCAAACTGCTGTTAAAAAGAAACAAAAATAGTCTCTGTTTCTATATTGTTCAAGTGAGTAAACCCCTGTTTCTTTTAATTTTTCTTTGTTGCTGTGTATGCTTGGACCCTGTAGTGAAGTTAGTCCTTGGTTTGCTCACAAAAACATTGAGTGTATGATGAATGTAGGGTTGTGCATGTTGATTTTACAGATTTCATTCTCTGTTTTAGTTTCAGGAAAACAAAAAAATGAAAACCTGATGAACCTTTCTTTTTCTTCTTTCCCCCTGTTTCCATTTTCTATTAAATATGAAAGGAAAAGAAAAAGAAAAAAAAAAGTATATGTTTAAACCTGCACTAAGTTTCAGTGATCAAGCAAAGCAGTTTGAAACTTTCTTTTTTCCTAGAAACTAAACAAACACAGTAATTTTTGGTTGCAGGTCAACCCATATCAAAGAAAAAAATTTAAATCTCATTCTTTCTTTAATTTTAACAGAGATTTTTAAATAAGTTGAATATTATTTTAAACTCACATTACATATCAGTAAAGGATTAAAAACAGTTACAGAGTTCTTCTTCCTGGAAAGATGAAACACAGTGACAAAATTCAAAATCTCAAGGAAACCCAAATTTCACGAATTGTAACTTCCAGAACTTTAAGGGAATCCATTTTTAAAATGATGATTTTTAAGACAAATATGGGAATTTTTAATTGCCTAGATTACGTGCAGTCCAATGTTGAACGAGACATGCATTTTGATCGATTGCCAATCATCGAACAAATTTTAGGTGCTAAGATTTTGGTTAAAGCAAGATTGTTCATCGTGGAGTTCGGGAAAAATGTAAAAAAAAATTTCTATTGCATAAATTTCGAATTCGAATGAAAACTAGGGTTTAAGAACTGTTTCCAGTTCGCGTTGAAAATGGGATCGCCGCTCCACCTAGGGGTGATCGGAATCCACGTCGCCGGTGCCAATCGAAGCATCACATCTTGATGAAGCTTCAGTATGATTTTAGTGGCTTCTGATGGCCATACGGGGGAAGACGAGATGTTTTAGTGGTGATGTGTTGATGGGTTTATTCGATTGAACCACCGGAAGTTGAACCACGGCGATTTTAAAACTTCTGGGTGGTCAGCTAGGTTGAGGTAGTCTTCGTTGACTTGCCGATGGTCGCGCGGAGGGTCAGAACGTCACCGTTCAGGCGTACACGTATACGCGTATCATCGCGTGTCTGAAAATGGTGGGTTGTGGAAGAAGAAGTGGCATGGAGGAAGACTCGAAGCATGGATCGGGGAAAACTGAGCATGACTCGAAGGGAGACTCGGGGGGGGGGGGGGGGGGGGGTTTCAGCGTTGGGTCGTGTAACAGTTTGGACTTAAGTAAATTTTGAAATTTTTTGTTTTCACGGGTAGTTTTGGGAGGAAACTCGAAGCAGGAGGTGTTTGAACTCGAGCGTGACTCGGGGGAAGTCTCGGGTTGACCACCTGAACCATATTCCAGTATAATAATTTGTGGACAAATTAAGTTTAAACTATTTTTATAAGCATTCTTTATGAAATGATGATTGTTAATGAAATGTGAAGTTAAATTAAACAATGATTAAATAATTTATGATTTATAATTACTTTGTAATTTATAATAATAAATAAATAAAAGCAATTAAAAATTTAAGTTGTAAATTAAGAATCGTTAATTTGATAATTGAAGTTGATTGATTCAAAATTGATAGTTACATTAAAATAAGTTATTAAGGAATAATAAATTAATATATTCAATTGAGATCTAATTGAATTGTAGTTTAAAATGATAATTAAAGTGAATAATTGTCATTAATCAATGATTTTGAAAAGAAATTTAAGAATGATTTACAAACTTGTAATTAAATTGACTTATAAAAAAAAATTAAGTGTTTAAATAAATTTGTAAGTAAGAATTTGTAAATTTTGAAACAATAAATTGAGTAATCAAAATGTAATTTATTTATCCAGATTCTTATCATTAAATTTAATTAATTCAGTGGCAAATGTATTTAAATCACATTGGAAAGTAATTAACTATTGTTGTTAACTTACATTGATATCTCTGTTCTGTTTGTAAATTCTGTATGATGTAATTGCCATGTTATTGCACTGTGATTATGATTTGTTCTATATTGATATGAAAACCCTGTTGCCGTATAACGGCATTTAAACTTCGATGCGACAGGGTATCGAATTTCAGTTGGTTATCCGAAACCCACATCGAACCTGTGAATATTTGTGAATGACATCCACATGTTTTAAAATTTGACACTCACTATTCGAATTAGCCGGGAAAGGACTTGTGTGTCATATAACCCATTTCGAATATGTGATTCGACGTTATGGATAGCATTTGAAGACCGGTGTTGAAGACCGGGTATTTGCGAGAGCGATAGGACGACCTGTCGATTGACTCTGCACCGAGTTGCTCCGGTATAGAGTTCTCCATATGTGATGGGGAATCCGATCAGGATTGTGGATATCCGGATTGCAAGGACTTCTTTGGAAGTACCTTCGGTTCTGTTCGAGCCCGGAACAGACTTGTATGGATAGTCTGTCTGACATTACAAATTGAGATATAAAGCCGATTTCTTTCAAATATATTTCTGTTGGTGGCGGAGAATTTATTCTTTTAGCTTAACACCCTTCTATGAGACGTACGAGCTCAGAGGTTATATAGTTGAACTTATCAGCGATATATTCCCAACTTGGTAATGTGACATGCTGAGTGTTGCTGTAAATGATCATTGTGTTGATTATTGTGATAGGATCGTTTATTTGATGGTCTATCTTAGTGATTATTGTGTTGATCATTTGTTGACCCAAAGCATGGCTTTTGTATAAAGTGTGTTTTTGTGGACGTGACTTCGTCGGACCTCACACCCCGAAATGGTCGAAACAGGAAAGATGCGGCAAGGTTATTGGGGGTAGCACCCCTTAGGGTATGTACATTTCCTTCTGGATAGAAGTGGTATCATGGTATGGAGCCCAGATACTTAACTTATGTGGATATCGCAGATATATATATATGATTTTGTGATTTGTTGCTGGGGCCCCGGTTAAAGGTTGGTTACGACCGGGAGATGGCATACTCGTGTCAGTAGTTACCCAGTTAGGGGTAACCCGGCCTTGTGTTGGCAGAGATCCGGTTTGGTTCTCGGGGATGTCCATCCAGAGGCATTCTCATGTGGCAATGGGAAGTTCCTTGGCCTGACCATTTGTTGGAAATCCAAAGAAACAATACGAGCCCTGTACGGTTTTAGTTGTAGAACCTGTCATGCAGCGTGGCGGTAACCTGCCACAAAACATGGTAGCTATAGTAGGCATACGATAATGGTCGTATGTTGGCTAAAATTAATATTCTATTTTCGAAATGATTTACTTCACTATGAACTAGTAATAATATCAAAGAATTCTTTTCTCGTATCAAGCATATTTAACTATCATAAGAAGAAATCTCCTCCAATTCTGCGTTTGCATTGTGTGTGTGGCGGGAGGTCTTATGGTAGTGCCATTTTTAAAAGCATTTCGAAAATTCTTTTATAAATCTTGTTTATTTAAAATACAACTGTCTTGTTTACTCATACCAGTCCCATGACTGATCCGGAGTTTATTGTTTTCTTTCCTAAACTCTGGGTGCCCATTATTTCCACACGGGCAGCCTAGTAGCAGGTTTCTATATTTTTGGAGTAGCAGTATTTTGGAGCTCTTATCTTGGAGATATCTTAGGAGCTATTGGAGATTGCAGGTGTTAGATTTTGGAGTTCGTTATCATCTCTCTCATTTGAGAACTTTTGGATATATGTTCACTGTTATATTATCATGATGTTGTATTTGGAGTTGTAGTGTATGTATTATATACCCTGTTGTGGTATGGATATTATGTTGATGTTGTAACAGTGATGTTATTTATGATATTGATTCTGTTCCGCTGTTTTATATTCATCTAATTGTTGTTATAAGCTCCAGCGATGCGAATTTGATGTCGTTTATTGGACATCGAGTTTGGGTCGTCACATATGTGAAGTCAAAATGTTGAAGTAACAAACACAGTTGTGTGTGTTTGTCAAATTTTTTATGGATGTTTGACACGTAGATGTTAATCTTATGCTTTATTTTTTTGATGCGGAGCACGACCTCTTTATTTAAGATAAAGTTTTATATTCTAATGTCACAACGTTTGAAAGTTCGGTTAAATCAATCAATGTGTAACATAATATTTTCGGCTACAAAATTGAAATTGTTAGTAAATTTTTATATACAAACGGATCAAATGTGCGACGATGAAGAGAAAATGACAACTCAGTTTTGGGACACTTTTGCTGAACTTTACAGTAGCAATGTTGATGGTAGAAGTAGACGTACGCAGGTGGAGTTGAGGACTGGTTATGGGAACTTCTGCAATGCCTGTACACAGTACAACACGGTTATGAATGAGGTTATATTTGAAAATTTGTTTAAACCAACCCGTTCTACATTTGAAGGACGTTACTTTCTCTAATATCATAGCACATTCATTAGACATGAGGCTTATATTATACATCAAAATTGGCTAGAACGATTTGGATATCCATAATTTGAGTGTATTATTGTTGAGTGTATTATTATCTCTGTGTATGCATATTTATTATTGTCTTGTTTATGAGTAATTTTAACTTTCTATTGTATTGTCAAATCAAAACACAGTGCTAATATTTAAACATAATTAATTTTTAACGTTCACACGCTTCAATATATATGTAAGAGCTTTTCTTCTCAAACACAAATTGAGTTCTTCGCTCCTTCAATCTTCTCATCCTCATATCAATGCCTTCCTAGTCATCATCTATTGACTCTGATGCTGGGTACGTTCCAACGGAAAGCGAACACACCGATGAAGGTTGGAATATCAATTACCAAGACCAACATTACGAGGACGTTTCAGTAACAATGACTTATTTCTTTTTGTATTATTGCGTTAAGAATATGGCAACAGTTGTATGATGGGACAAGACAGTGCAGATGTTACACTGCAGACAAGACACTGCATCTACAGTTAATAGTGTATGATGGAATGAGACACTGCATCAACAGTCAATAGTGTATGCAGGGACAAGACAGTGTAGACATTACACTGCAGACAAGACACCACATCAACAATTAATAGTATATGATGGGACGAGACACTGTATCAATAGTCATAGTGTTTAGATGTGACGAGACACTACAGTCGTGACATAAATGGAATCTACTTTATAGATAGTGGTTGAATTTAATTAATACTACCCACAAGTGATTGTTTGTCAGCCAACACGTGATTTAAGCTATAAAAGGCTTGTTAGATGCTGAGAAGTATTATTGCTCATTCTTATTTCATACAATTTCAAATATAACAAATGGCAGCAGAAGATTATTTTTTTGATATAACGACGACGAATTTGATGAAATGATGGAAGATCATTTTCGTCGCAAAAAGAAACTAATAGGTATAGCTGCACTATAGGTTGGTCAATCGAGTATGCAACACGGTGGATCATTTGTTGGTCGTCGGTATAAAAATCGTAGACATTCATGGCACAACGACAGACTGATGGAAGACTACTTTGTTCCAAATCCTACTTACACAGATGCTGATTTTAGAAGAAGATTCCGCATGAGGCGTCCTCTATTTCTTAGAATCGTACAATGCATCAAGCAGCATGACAAATATTTTATCTTCAAACCTAATGCATCTCGTACAATAGGATTGACTTGAATTCAAAAAATGACAGCTGCGCTCAGAATGCTTGCATATGCAGGACCGGCGGATGCGCTTGATGAAAATTTGAAAGTGGCGAAAAGCACGGTATTAGAGTGTTTAGAGCATTTCTACCAACTATCATGGACATTTACGGTGATCAATACTTACGCATACCGAACGAGGCGAATATAGTTATGTTATTAGATATGCATGGAAGTAGAGGCTAGCCTGGAATGTTAGGCAGTATAGACTGCATGCATTGGGAGTGAAAAAATTGTCCAAAGGCGTACGCTGGAGCTTATCAGGGTAAGTCTCGTAGGTCCTTTATTATTCTTGAAGCTGTAACGTCGTACAGCTTATGGATATGGCATGCATTTTTTGGAATGCCGGGTTCAAACAATGATCTTAACGTAGTCGAACGATCTACGTTGTTCAATGATTTAGAAAACGGTAGATCAACTCCTTGTACCTTTACTTTAGGAGGTAACATTACGACCATTGATATTATCTTGGCGATGGTATATATCCTAAATGGAGTACCATTGTCAAGACAATTCCTAACCCACAAAACAATAAACAATCAAAGTTTGCAGCGATGAAAGAAGGCCAGAGGAAGGACGTTGAAAGAGCATTTGGGGTTCTTCAATCCAGATTTGCCATAGTCAGTAATCCATGCAGACTTGGGTCACTAGTTAAAATGACCAAAATAATATACACTTGTATTATTTTACATAATATGATTATAGAGGACGAAAGAGACATGGAAGAAGATTACTTTTACGAGGGTGATCCAACATCACTGTCTGTTTGGCGCAACGATATGATTAGCAGCGCACTAGAACTCAAGTTTCATGTAGAAAGCTAAATGTTCTACCGTAGTGTTCAACTACATCGAAAACTGCAAAATGATCTCATAGATCATCTTTGGAGGTTTTCTTGAAATCAGTGAAACTATATTTCTGTTGTTACTTTTCCTACTGTAGTTTATGTTGTTGTTACTTATTATTGTTATTGTAATCTGTTTATCTTTAAATAACATAATGTTGTTATAATCTTTTTTCAATGTAATGCAATTTCAACGAAAATACTTATATTAATAATTGCTTGCATTCAGAACACAATACAAATAACGGTAATTAAAAGATACAAAGGTTGTAGAAACGGTAATTCATTTAATGACCCTCTTCAAGTCTACGCCTCATAATTTCTCTCTTTCTTTGCTCCGTATACTCCAGTTGTTCTGCAGACATGTGTGACGTATCCATGAACATTATTGCATCTTCATCTCTTTGTCGGTTTCCAGCAGGAAGTTGATCCACTCTTGATAACTTTTCTTGGTGTTGAATTGCTTGAGTCTCCATTGCCCGGTTAAATCTATCTTCAGATTCAAGCATGAGTTTTTAAATGTCAACTTGATCCGCTCCAGCCGTCTGCTTCTTTTTTGCCGCTTTTGCTTCCAGTGGCCTAACAAAATGATCTTCGGCTGGGGTTGGGTCTTCTTCTGATCCTAAACCGTAGCTCCCTTGCGATTCCCTAGGACTAGAGCTTTCTCCAACTCTAGGCCATTTTTCCCCGACCACTATTCGCTTGAACTTGTTGAACGGTTTTCTGAAGCGATGATTTTCATTTTTGTGCTCGACCAACATGTCATAAACATGCACGAACTGATAAAAATGTGGTGCTTGTTTATTATCAGGTTTATAGATTTGTTTGAACAACTTGTTTGCGGCCATTCTCTGTTAAAAAAATAATTAGTATAATTAGAGAACTGTGATAAAAATTAGAACAATGATATTATATCAAAGCTTACCAAATGCGTTTCATTTCGAAATCCACTAGTATTCGTTTGATTTAGCTTGAACATTTGAGAATTGAACGTTTGCGTTTGGTGATTTATTTTTCCATAATGACCTTTGATTGAAGACATCGTTCTTTTCCGATTGATGTTCTTCCGATTGCAGCAATTAGTAATTTTTCCCCAAAAAGTTTCACCACTTTGATCGGTCTCTCGAATAGGATCGACCGAGATGGCACTGTAAATGTAGCAAAGATCGTAATCTTCCGCAGCGCCCCAACTTGCATTAGTTACTTCTCCCCCAATTGGAACCGTAACGTCTTGTAATTCGTAGTCTTCAAAACTGGACCTTGTAGCATCGACATCGAAATCGGAGTACATTTTCAATTGAGATTAGTGGCAAAAAAAACTGTAATGGAGGAAGCAAATTAGTTGTGAATGGAAGAAGTGGGGAGATGTATTTGAACCGAGAAAAATGGCCGTTGGAAAATAACCGCTGGGGGAAATATGTGGGCGTGTGTTTAACAGGCGCCTAACTCTCAGGCGCCTGTTGAACAGGCGCCTGGCATCTAGGCGCCCGTCAAACAGGCGCCTCGCCAAATCTCCAATTCTCAGACGAGCCCCCCCTTTCTGCACTTTTGAGATTTCTCAACCTCTGTTGGGAGCTCTTCTAGGTGCAGATTCAAGAATTCTGCACCTGTTGGAGATGCTCTCAGAGCATCTCCAACAGTTTGGAGTGCGGAAATTCGATTTTCCGCACTCCAAAATATTGCAGCCCTCATTTATATAACAGAAATGAGGACAGACACCTGTTGGACAGGCGCCTGATGCCAGGCGCCTGCCCAACAGGCGCTTGTCCAACAGGCCCCCGTGTTTATAAAACACCGTGCGCTTGTTCAACACGCGCCTGGTTAAAGCGCCTATACAAGACGCTTTTCCCCCTCCCCTATTTTTCCCTCCTCCATCCTCTTTTCAGATAATTTTTTTAATTCAACTTTGCGTACAAATGCCGTCCCATCCGGTCAAAACTGGTAGACGCACCGTTCGATATACGACCGATGCCAATATCGGACATGTTCATGTCCCTCCTGATGCTACCGTGACTCCAGACGATCTTCGATCTTTGCACGACTTGCCCCCTACTATTTCGCATCAGCTTACTACAGCTATAGCGACGCCACAGGTATACGTTTATTTCTTTATTGCTTGATGAACAACAATGTAAATATATATGAATGATAATTTTTTGTTTATTTTAACATTAAATAATCATATATTTAGGCTCGTCACGTAGCGATGCGAGGTAGTTGGTATAGGTGTATGTCTGAGTATTTTGATCAGTTACCGAAGCCGATTTTGGATAGGCTACATGCGTCACCTTTTGGTGAATTTCTTGTTTTACCTAGATTTGCACATGTAGATCGTTGTCTGGTAGAGACCCTCACCGAGAGATGGTGGCCTACCACTCACACATTTCATTTCCCTTAGTTTGAGCTAGGACTGACTCCTCTAGTTTTTTATATGTTCGCTGGCATAGAGGTTGGTCGACCAGACCGTTTCCTTGTTCCATTTGATAGTTCATTTAAGGAGTTCGAGTCATATTCAGCTTATTTACCGACTTTGGCCGATGAGGAGGTTAGAGGAGGAGCTGTTACTCTCCCTTGTTTGCAGCGGTATATAGTAGAGTACATGGTCATTGAGGATATGCACACTCCGGTTATTCATGCCTTCATATTATACCTTTTTGGGTCTACATTTTTTAGTAACAATAAGGGTACTATTAGGCTTGGTTTTTTGGCTGGATTAGTGATGTGGATGGACCACATATATATGATTACGGTACTACTATTATTGATTATTTGTATGTAGCATTAGATACGTATGCACTTCAGCAGTCTAGACAGATGTATGGATTTTGGTACATTCTTCCACTGCCAATATGCACCTCCGACTTATTGTAGAGGCGAATGCCACACCTTATATTTACTTTCCTAGATTGCGTCATTGGGGTCCTCCTATGCATTTTCCCCGTGTTGCACAATGGGTGCACAATGAGCTGACTGAGGCTAGACAGCAAATGGATATGAGGCGGCGTGGTAACATTATTGTTCGTCCATGGGATCAGTACTAACGGTTCCTAGAGCCCGGTCCTGATCATCCCTCACTTTTCAGTTTTCCATATCGCGACGCAGGATTTGCTTTTGTGTTCCTACATGTCCATTCATATAGTATTTAGAGGAGCGGTGTTGGCTACAGTTGTATGATATAGTTCGCATTCCATCAGATCAGCTACCATGGGATGATAAGTATGGTGATATTAAGGTTGGACCAGGTTATATTCTTGCGATGAGGGGTGCGGGATGGGTGGATGGTGAGCCATTTATAGTTCTTGGAGACTTTGATTCATATTGGGCTCGAGTAGCCCCTTGTGCTTACGCGTTGCCTGATTATATTTGAGGTTTGAACTACGATCATATTGGTCCACGTACCTCTTCCGGTAGAGTTCCACTACCGCCTGCTACCTTTGAGCCTACATCATCTCAGTACACGCAGCCTCCTACTTTCGATCCCCCTCCACATTCGTTTAGAGCATATTATGTACATGGTCAGGTGGTGGAGTACCCCTTGCAGTATCCTACAGATAACGATATTAGGGTGTACCATCCGTCGGATTGTATCAGCCTCATTAGGTTTGTACGAATTTTAGTTGTTCTTTAAATTACTTGTCATTATATTCTCCGCCTATGTTTAATTCTTTTTTGCACACATCTGTATTCTCGGTACATGGATTATGATAGACAGATGATTGCTGCATATGAGCGCATTACGCTCATTTATACATAGATGATGTATCAGAGTTACCAGACTGCGGTCCAGCAGCAGCAGACTCAGTATGATGCGCAGGTACAGGAATTACAGACCCAGATTCAGCAGCTTCAGAAGCAGCTGCATGCCGGACCTCAGCCTCACGACTTTGATGACGTCAACGATGACCATGACGACGATAGTGGAGACGATGAGGAGATTGATAGCGGTTCCGATCACATAGACTGATGTGCTGCATTTAGATGTTTTAGATCGTGTTATTATTTTTCACACCTTACGTTAGTTGGTTGCATATTATGATGGTGATGATGCTACTGTTATATGTGATTGTCTATATGTTATGGAATTGTGTCGATTATATTTTATATTGAGTATTGAGTTGTGTTGATGTTAATTTACGCTTGTGTTTGTTTATTATTAAGCATATATGAAGTCAAAATGTTGAAGTAACAAACACAGTTGTGTGTGTTTATCAAAATTTTTATGGATGTTTGACACGTGGACGTTAATCTTATGCTTCATTTTTTTGATGCAGATCACCACCCCTTTATTTAAGATAAAGTGTTATGTTCTAATGTCACAACATTTGAAAGTTCGGTTAAATCAGTCAGTGTGTAACATAATATTTTCGGCTACAGAATTGAAACTGTTAGTAAATTTTTATATACAAACGGATCAAATGTGCGATGATGAAGAGATAATGACAACTCAGTTTTGGGACACTTTTGCTGAACTTTACAATAGCAATGTTGATGGTAGAAGTAGACATACGCAGGTGGAGTTGAGGACTGGTTATGGGAACTTCTGCAATGCCTGTACGCGGTACAACACGGTTATCAATGAGGTTATATTTGAAAATTTGTTTAAACCAACCCGTTCTACATTTGAAGGACGTTACTTTCTCAAATATCACTTCACATTCATTGGAATGAGGCTTATATCATTCGTCAAAATTGGCTAGAACGATTTGGATATCCATAATTTGAGTGTATTATTGTTGAGTGTATTATTGTCTCTGTGTATGCATATTTATTATTGTCTTGTTTATGAGTAATTTTAACTTTCTACTGCATTGTCAAATCAAAACACAGTGCTAATATTTAAACATAATTAATTATTAATGTTCACACGCTTCAATATATATGTAAGAGCTTTTCTTCTCAAACACACATTTGACTTCTCCGCTCCTTCAATCATCTCATCCTCGTATCAATGCCTTCCTGGTCATCATCTATTGACTCTGATGCCGGGTACGTTCCAACGGAAAGCGAACACACCGATGAAGATTGAAATATCAATTACCAAGACCAACATTACGAGGACGTTTCATTAACAATGACTTGTTTCTTTCTGTATTATTGCGTTAAGAATATAACAACAGTTGTATGATGGGACAAGACAGTGCACATGTTACATTGCAGACAAGACAATGCATCTACAGTTAATAGTGTATGATGGGACGAGGCACTGCATCAACAGTCAACAGTGTATGGAGGGACAAGACAGTGCAGACATTACACTGCAGACAAGACACTGCATCAACAGTTAATAGTATATGATGGGACGAGACACTGCATCAATAGTCATAGTGTTTAGATGTGACGAGACACTGCAGTCGTGACATAAATGGAATCTACTTTATAGATAGTGGTTGAATTTAATTAATACTACCCACAAGTGATTCTTTGTTACCCAACATGTCATTTAAGCTATAAAAGGCTTGTTAGATGCTGAGAAATATTATTGCTCATTCTTATTTCATACAATTTCAAATATAACAAATGGCTGCAGAAGATTTTTTTTTTATGATAGCGACAACAAATTTGATGAAATGATGGAAGATCATTTTCTTCGCGAAAAGGAACTAATAAGTATGGCTGCACTACAGGTTGTTCAATCGAGTAGGCAGCACGGTGGATCAGTTGTTGGTCGTCGGTATAAAAATCGTAGACATTCATGCCACAACGACAGACTGATGGAAGACTACTTTGTTCCAAATCCTACTTACATAGATGCCGATTTTAGAAGAAGATTCCGCATGAGGCATCCTCTATTTCTTAGAATCCTACAATGCATCAAGCAGCATGACAAATATTTTACCTTCAAACCTAATGCATCTCGTACAATGGGATTGACAAGAATTCAAAAAATGACAGCTGCACTCAGAATGCTTGCATATGCAGGACCGAAGGATGTGCTTGACGAAAATTGGAAAGTGACGGAAAACACGGTATTAGAGTGTTTGGAGCATTTCTGTCATGCTATCGTGGACATTTACGGTGATCAATACACACAGACCGAACGAGGCGGATATAGTTATGTTATTAAATATGCATGGTAGTAGATGCTGGCCTGGAATGTTAAGCAGTATAGACTGCATGCATTGGGAGTGGAAAAATTGTCCAAAGGTATACGCTGGAGCTTATCAGGGTAAGTCTCGTAGGTCCTCTATTATTCTTGAAGTCGTAGCATCGTACGACTTATGGATATGGCATGCATTTTTTGAAATGTCGGGTTCAAACAATGATCTTAACGTAGTCGAACGATCTACGTTGTTCAATGATTTAGAAAATGGTAGATCAACTCCTTGTACCTTTACTTTAGGAGGTAACACGTACGATCATGGATATTATCTTGGCGATGATATATATCCTAAATGGAGTACCATTGTCAAGACAATTCCTATCCCACAAAACAATAAACAATCAAAGTTTGCAGCGATGCAAGAAGGCCAGAGGAAGGACGTTGATGTAACGACCCGACTTCCTATCTCTAGGAAGACGCATCGCTAATAAGAAAGAAAGGGATAGAGAATAGAAAGAAAGAGAAGAAAGAAGAAACAACACATCAGAATCTAAACAGCGGAACGAATAAATTATATTAATAACATAAGTATTACATAGTATACAACAACTATCTGAGTTACACAGATTATACATCACATACTAGACAGTCATAAACACCTGTCTAGTTATTACAACACAATACAAACAACTCAAACAAACGACTCAGAGATACCAACACAGCGGAAAACTAGATAACTACAACGCAGAAGCCTCCTGCTCCATTTGCTCCTCCATAATTCGTCAAAGCTAACCTGAATCCCTTGGCTACTTGTAAAAATTTGAGTATCCAAGAGTTTATGAAAAACAAAAATAAACTCCAGGTCAGACATGGGTCTGGTGTGAGTAACAGGTTAAAGTTGCTTAATTTGAAAAACGTTTGAAAGAAAAGTATCACGTAAGACTTCCCACACATAAACATGGAAAAGTTTTTATCTTACGCTAACCAAAACATTTTGATAGGAAATCCAGTGATATTATAATAGGTTTAGGGTTTTCAAGTAAATATGAAATAGCCGAAATGGTTACATTCATTAAATTCCAGCTACTAGCCACAAAAATGGGTAATACAATCAAAACCGTTGGCACTTATTGGATTTTGGATTCCATACAATGGCAGGGCTACTGGGGTACCGCCCATCACAGTACGTGGCCTAGATCACCGTACCAAGGAGTACGCCCGCTCCCCTACAACACAAGGCCGTAACCATTCCTTACTGAACAGTTCCGAACAAGACAACCCCGGCAGTTGTCGCGAACCAACCGCCCACACAGCCGAATATAAAAGGACTTCTAGACAGGGGTAAATCTCACTCTCAAGTGGGGGCTATCCACGAAGCCTTGCTGCACCTCCCCTGTTCTAGCCATTCCCGGTTGATGAGGCTTGAGGCTACGATTACCTTTATATGACACATCACTTAGAATGCTCATCATCCACCTGACGATGTTTTGAAAGCATTCAATCCATACAAGTTCGTTCCGGGTTCGAACGAAACCGAAGGCATTATCTCGTTACACTCATTTTGGAATCACCCTTAGAGTTAATGACAACAACCCCTGCACTCTAAATCACCATCTCGAACCTATAAGTACTATTCCGTCAAACTCATTACGGAATCACCCACAGAGTTATACTGACGTATAGTTCTTACACCTCGAGTCTTCACTTGCTCCACTTAGATTCACGACCTAACGTTAATTGGAATCGATGTGGTTTTCGGATATCCAAATATGAAAACCCGATCCCGGTCTCATCGAAATCCAAAGCGTGTCTTTTAGGTCCAAGTTGTTTTAAGTTTAAAACAATTCAATCTAATCATCTATATACACACAGATAGATAATTCACATCATCACAATAGATAATCAACATTATCATCACAAACAGGTAACCATCACACATTGATAATCTACACTATTATCACCCGTATATAACTCATATCATCATCATAATGCAACCAATGTATCCATACCACACAATAGTAATACCATATCTGAGATTCAAACCATTCAAGATAAACAATATCATCCATTCATAAGCAAAGATCTATAATCACCATCTATAATTAATTTAAAATGAATTAAATTAATTACTTCCTCATTTTAAATCTTGCTTACTTAACCCTTAATTGATTACCAATCAATTAAATAATTATCCTCAAATTAATCACCTTAATTAATCACCCTTGATTAATTATCCCTTAATTACATTCAAGTAATTATCCTTAATTAATTTTACAAACTAATTATCCTTAACCAAAATCAGTAATTAACCTTTAATTACTTCATTAATTAATTATAATTAATTACATTAATCCTTAATTAATTACATTAATTAATTACTCCCTTAATCACTTATCATTGATTAATTAATCTTAATTAATTAATCCTTAATTACATCATTAATTATATTAATTAATGATCCTTAATTAAATTTAAATTAATTAATTATTTATTAATTACATTAATTAATTAACCTTAATTAAACCACAATTATTAATCATTCTTGATTAATTACATTTAGTAATTAACTACCCTTAAGTACTTCCTTAATTACTTCTAAATTAATTACATTTAATAATGAATTATATTTATTAATCATCCATGATTAATCTCATTAGTAATTAATTCCCTAAATTAATTACATCACTTAATTATTTCTAAAAGACTTAATCAATCAATGCTTAAATTAATTACACTAAGTAATTAATTATTAATCACTTTCACAAAGTAATTATCCTCATTATTAATTACACAAAGTAATTAATCCCAAAACTCTACCATACTTCAATTAATTACCTCCAGAAATTTATTTAACTTAATTACTTCTCTGAGAAATTATTCTTCACTGATTACTTATCATCTCATCCAATTATTATTATAAATTAATTAAACTTAATTAATTAATTTAAACTAATCTAATTAATAAATTAATTACAATAAGTAATTAATATCTTAAATTACCTTCATAAAGTAATCATACTAAATCAAGTTCCATAATTAATTATCTAAATTAATTAATCCAATTAATTATCAAAATTAATTACATTAATTAATTAATTAATAATCCAAAGTTAATGACCTTCATTAATTTATTAATGTAATTATTAATTACATTCCTTAAGTAATTAACTTAAATTAATTAATATTAATTACAAATTTAATTAACCTTAATTAATTTATTTCAAATGCTTAATTAATTAAATAAATAAATTAATTATCTTATTTAAATTACCTTATTAATTTAATGACTCAAAAAATCATTAAATTCTTTGATTTACTTTTAAAAATAAAACATCTCTTATTAATGATAACATTATCATTAACAAACTAATTTAAAACAATTTACTTTAAAATTTGTTTTCAAATTACATTTTAAATTTCTAAATTTAAAAAAAAAATGAGTCAAACTTAGCTTAAACAAAGTTTAAAACATTTCAAAACCCCTTTAAAACTTATACTAAATAATTTCTTATTGTATAAAGAATTTTAAAGGAAATTTAAACCCAATTTCATTTCAAATACAAATCATATTTTAAATTAGCTTTAACATTCAAAGTTGTATTTAAACAATTTAAATTTTAGAAACTTCCCTTATTTCTAAATTATGATTCAAATCTGAATTTGAATCTAGATTTAAACTTAAGTTAAATTTTTACTTTTATTTTTAAGCTTTACCTTTAAATTAAACTATTTAAACCCCTTTTAGAAAAAATTGTTTAAAACATTAAAATTTATAAAATTTAAATTAAATTTTAAAACTGGGATTCAAACTTAGTTTTGAATCCATACTTAAGATTTAAGTTTTAAAGTTTATTCTAAAAGTTGATTCAGATTTTACTTTAATTTTTGAGTTAAAAACATTCAGGTTTCTAAAGAAACCTGTAATCTCCAAATATACCCGAGCCTTCCTTATTTACTCCGAGTAAATCCCATAACTACTTCGAGCAAAAACTCAACTTACTCGAGCAAATCTCGAGTCAAAACACAGCAACCCCCAAATCCTCCCTGACACATTTCTTACACCGTGCATATGCACGGTGGTCTTGGCCACCTACGGCCACCACCCAGTCAACGATCATGTCGATCGTTCATTCCTAAATCACATCGCCGCCATCAAATCCCCTCAATTCACTCGAAATCAAATTCGAGTTCCCCCAAACTAACCTGCCTGGCAGCAACAGTATGGAACAACACCATCATCAAACCTGAAAACAGCTCGTCTCCTCAACGCCGACCATCAGAGACGTTGGAACTCCGTTGTGACGAAATTGATTTTTCACGCTCGAAAATCGACATCCATACTTCATATCGTATTCGAATGTCATAGATTCGACCGTTCAAATCCGATTCGCCGGAGCTTATAACAACATTAAGTAAATAACACAGCGGGATAAAAGAATAATACATTGATATACAGCTTTGATACAATATCTGATACAACAGATGATCCAATAGATATCAATATACATCAGAGATATGATACAACAAAATAGCAGCGGAAAAAAAAAATAGATAACATCTAGCAGCGGAACCACTAACTCTAAGATAGTCTTCAAAAGAGAACTCCGAGAACTGCAACTCCATTTCCAAGAATCAATCCAGTAATAGCTCGAACTCCCAATAACGATGCACCAAACTAGGCAAGACTGGTGTGGTCCAAAGACTGAACTAACTCCAGATAATCTACTGAACCTGACTATCTGAAATACCCAACTCTAGACTGCTCGTGTAGAAAATAATGAGCACCCAGAGTTTAGGAAAGAACAATAAACTCCGGATCAGTCATGGGACTGGTGTGAGCAACAAAAACAGTTTATCTTTTAAAACATTCAACAAAAGATTTTAAAATCAATTCGCAATGCTTTTAAAAATGAGACTACCATAAGGCCTCCCGCACACACACACAATGCAAACGCAGAATCGGAGGAGATTTCTCCTTATGATAGTCAAAGATGCTTGATACGCATTAAAAAGAAACATTGATATTATTACTAGTGCATAGTGTAGGGAAAAATCATTTCGAAAGTAAAGATATAAATCTTAGCCAGCATAGGCATTCCGCACTTATGCCTACTATAGCTACCATGTTCAATAGCAGGTTACCGCCACATTCCATGGCAGGTTATACAACTAAAACCGTACAGGATTCATATTGTTTCTTTGGATTTCCAACAAATGGTCAGCCCAAGGAACTTCCCATTGCCACATGAGAACGCCTCTGGAAGGACGTCCCCGAGAACCAACCCGGATCTCTGCCAACACAAGGCCGGGTTACCCCTAATTTGGTAACTACTGACACGAGTATGCCATTTTCCGGTCGTAACCAACCTTTAACCGGGCCCCAGCAACAAATCACAAAGTAATACATATATATATATATCTGCGATATCAATATAAGTTAAGTATCTGGGCTCCATACCATGATACCACTTGTATCCAGAAGGAAATGCACATACCCTAAGGGGTGCTACCCCCAATAACCTTGCTGCATCCTTCCTGTTTCGACCACTCCGGGGTGTGAGGTCCGACGAAGTCTCGTCCACAAAGCCACGCTTTATACAAAAGCTGTGCTTTGGGTCAACAAATGATCATAGAAGTGATCACAAAGATAAATGATCAAATAAATGATCATATCACAAATGATCAACACAATGATCATTTTACAGCAACACTCAGCATGTCACATTACCAAATTGGGAATATATCGCTGATAACCTTCAACTACATAACCTCTGAGCTCGTACGTCTCAGAGAAGGGTGTTAAGCTAAGAGAATAAATTCTCCGCCACCAGCAGAAATATATTTGAAAGAAATCAACTTTATATCTCAATTTGTAATGTCAGACATACAATCCATACAAGTCTGTTCTGGGTTCGAACAGAACCGAAGGCACTTCCAAAAAAGTCCTTGCAATCCGGATATTCACAATCCTGATCGGATTTCCCATCACTTAGGGAGTCTCTATACCGGCGTGACTCGGTGCAGAAACAATCGATAGGTCATCCTATCGCTTTCGCAAATACCCGGTCTTCATCACCGGTCTTCAAATGCTATCCATAACGTCGAATCACATATTCGGAATGGGTTATACGACACAAAGGTCCTTTCCCGGCTAAACCGAATGGTGAGCGAAAATATTTTTAAAACATATGGATATGGGATTTCAATTAAGTCACAACTTAATAATTCAAAACTTTCTTTTCAAATGGTTTAAACCAATTACCATTTTAAATCTTTTAAACAAAAAATTCATTTCATAAAGTTTTACCTAGTTTCACAAAGATTCATTTCCAGTTTTCAAAACAATTCCGTTTCAAAAAGATTAATTCATTTAAATCTTTTAAATCCAAGATTTGTCTCATAGTTTTCAAATCGTTCCTAAATATTCATTTTCAAAATTCGTTTTCCGAATATTCATCTATATCTTGGAAAACTATTTTAATTTAACTTGGAATTCCTTTTAATAAGATTTGAAACGAAAGTTTTTTATCATTTAAAAACAACAGTTTTAATTTAGATAAACCCGATTTCTTTTATACAAGTTACAATCTTTGGTTTAATTCAAATTCCCAAAACAATACTTTAAATATGGTTTCAAACCGTATATAACTAACATAACATTTTTAATCCCTAATTTCAAATCATATAATTTAATTTCAAATCTTGAATCTAAGTTTAAATTAAATTATTTAAATTCCAAAAACTTAATCGAGTAATTTAAAAAATAAATTTTATCTTGGAATTCCATTCCAAAAGCTTTTCACATTTATTCTGATTCCATTTCCAAAACTTTTGAACTTAAAAATTCAAATTCAAAACTATTTCAAAAATCTGCAACTTAACTAATTTCCTCGTGAAATCCATAATTGTGTGTGTATGGTGTGGTCCAGGGGTTTAACACAATAGTGCAACATCATTCAACCATCACAGATCAAAACACAGAAATATAGTTGATAAGCAGTATAACTATAACGCTCATCTTTATTTACAGATCACAGATCACAGATCACAGATCACAGATATAAATTACAGATAGATAAGTCACACAGCTCAAAACAAAGCATCACCTATCAGGGGTATCAAACAAAACAACTATTCAGCCAAGTCCAAACATTCACAAATGAATTTATTAATCAAATAATTAATTTAAATCGGATGTATCAATTATTAATCCGGGTTAAGTATCATAATTTAATTACAAATTATTTGAAATAAATTTCCTCTCACAATTTATTAGTTAACCCTTAATTATTAACTATCATTCTTAATCAATGAATCAATTAATCGTTAATTATTAAATTAATCTTAATTAATCACCATTATTCATTAATCTTTTAAATATATTAACAAATAATTTACTCAAATTTCAATCATCATTTAATTGATTACATTCATTAATTATCTATTACTTCTCTAAGTAATTATATTTTCAAAAATATTCGGGTGGTTATTCTGAACTAATTAACTTAAGTGATAAATCTGAACTAATCCAATTAACTCACTTAATTATATTTAATAATTAATTCTTTAATTATTATCATTAAGTAATTACACTTCACAATTCCATAAATGATTATTATTAAATAAATCAATCTAATTCATTGTTCTCAAATTCCCTTTTTCAATTCCATTTTAAATTCAAGATTGAAATGAATTCTTATTTATCTTTAAATAAGTTTAAAATAGAATTTTCTAACATTTTAAATTACATGTTAAAGAACAATTTATCATAAAGGAATTTCTTAAAGAGCTACAAATCAATTTTCCTTTCCCCTTTTTAACTTTAGTATATTTAATTTATTTTAAACACTTAAGTTATAAACTAAAATTTATTTTAAAAATTTAAAAACCTGATTTAAAAATTTATTTCAGGTTTAAACTTTTAAATTTCAGCTTGTTTAAATTTTCCATCTACAATTCAATCTTATTTTGAATTCAAATTGCTCCAAACATTTAGTTGCTTTTAAAGTTATAAAAGAAAACAATTTGAAATTTAAACTTTATTTGTTTCCAAATTTAACTCCAATTCAACTTGAATTTGTATTTTTAATTTAGCCTAAAATTCTGGAAACAGGTTCAGGTTGAAAATTTTGAACAACTCTTTAAACTCGAGGCTTCCGTTCTCCCTTCGAGTCCAA
This sequence comes from Allium cepa, assembly GCA_030765085.1. Taxonomy (NCBI): domain Eukaryota; kingdom Viridiplantae; phylum Streptophyta; class Magnoliopsida; order Asparagales; family Amaryllidaceae; genus Allium; species Allium cepa. The sequence continues at coordinate 8,907,739 of CM060938.1, forward strand.
CCCACAGAAACTCGAGCAAAGCTTCGAGTCAACACACGAGAGTTTACCCAGCTTCTTCTTCAACAACGCAACCCACAGCCAACCCAAATCTCAAACGTGCACGTGCACGTGTACGCGGCGGCGCCGGGGATCTGGCGATCGAGAACACCCCCTTCAAGTCGCAAATCACCTCAACGTTGACCACGAATCATCAAACAACCCAATTGCATTGTCGATCAAAATCGAGCATAGCTCGATAACTTCGAACCCATCACCACTCACAAAAATGCCTCGGCCTGACAACTACGACCTCCAGCATCACTGCTCCCTTCGCCTACATGCTCATCCACGACCCAGACACCTCCCCTCCAAACGTGGCCGCACTCGATGCTACGACGATGACGTGGCGATCACAAATATAAGCATCAGTAAAACTAGGGTTCCCAGAGGAAATTCGACACCGCCGCTACCTCCTACCTCGTGACTACTTCCCATTATTTTTCCCATCACCGTGGTACGCTCCTCCACCTTCACGCATGACCCCGACCACCCCAGTTCCATCAATCACCTGAATTCGATCAAAATGCCTCACACGCTCATCTCCAAACTGCTCATGAAACTCACCATTAAAAATCACCAAATTTGCCTTAAAAATCATTGTTTCGTGTAAGGATTCAAACTACAAACTTGAATCGGTGTTTTATTAAATTTGAAAATTTCAAAGTTTTAAGTACCCTCTGTAAAAACTGAATCTTCCTTCCTATATACGTTTTTTTTTCTTTTTTTCTTCATGGAATTATTTTTAGATCAAAGTCCTTACCTAAATACACCTTTTTACTTTAAACATCAAAGCTTGAAAGTGAATAGGAATAGGGGAATCAATTTTTATTTTTTTTAATATTGGTCTCATCCTAAACCATGAACAGAGAAGAACCTGTCTCTGTATCGTCAAAACAAACTTATATTCACAGCAATGAAGAAGGAATCCAAACCATATTGACATAAATCATCCACTGATCATCTTCGAACATAAATTTGATATTAAGTTTTACTCACCTTCCAGATCATTGTTTGAATCCAGGAGTTTATAAGTTGGAGTTTGGTTTATCTGAAGCTTTTCTTTGCTTCCAAACTGTCAAGCTTTGATTGATTTGAAAAATGTTTTATGTTGAATGATTGTTTGAGTTAAAGAATGGCCTTTATACTTCAGTTTATAATGGTGAACAAAACTGAGATGAGAAGGTGATGTATATAAAAATGAAGTTATAGATGATGTTGTAGTGTATAGGGTGATGGTTTATGTTGTACAACAGTCATGGCTAAAGATAATTTTAACTCCTATTCGTATGTACTTTGATTGGTCTTCATTATTTTGCAAGTGTGCATGCATATATACTTTCCTGTCATATGTATATCAGAGGTTACTTTATAAAGGGAGGCTGCAGTGATGTTGTACTTGTTTATTTTTGTTGAGATGTAAGCATTCAATGCTTAAGTCCTTTATGTTTTTACGTATTTTATATATTTTTTTATGTTCATAGATTTTTTTTTTATTACTTTGTTTAGCCTGCATACTTACTTTTATATTTGTTTGTATTTATTATGTTTGATCTGTTTATACTTAAATATATTTATTTTACTTTATGTACATATTTTAAAAGTTGTTATATTTATTTTTATTCTTACATGACTACTTATTTTTTTTTTCTATTTATTTTAAAACCATTTATTTAAGATTTTATTTCTAATCCAATATATACATATATTCACATATATACAAATTTTCAAATTCATATGACTTAATATATATTCTATTTGAATCAGGGAAACTCTCTGCCATTAAAAATCAATTTTACAAATTTTTAATTCAAAAATTCATTTAAATTATCAATAAAAATCTGGGGTCGTTACATCCGTCCACCTCTTCTTCAACACCCAAACAACTACCTCCCCAAAAATAGTTGCACTCGAACCACTATAGTCTTCATGCCGATCAAAATTTCCCACTGCTTAGAAACTAGGTTTATAGACTTCGTCAACCTCCCATCGCCTCCACCGAGCCATGTTCATCTTCCTGGCATTTTTTCCACACTCTCTGATCACTCCACTACCATCACCAAGAACCCCAAACACTCAAATCAACTCGATCACCAGAGTTTGCTTAAAACCCAATTCCTGTTCAAATAAGAACTGCGGCCTTAATCCCAAACTAAACACTATGATTTTTGTTTTAAAAATCATCTTTTTGTTTAGCTTTTTAGATTATAATACTGAATTGATAATTTATTATGTTTGAGTTTTCTCTTTTATTTATCGTACTCTGATGTTTTTTTCAATTTACAGAGACATCACCCAAATTTGATTTTACTTAAATAAGTTTTCTAAACTAAACTATGGTATAATTAACATATTGCTTCAGGACTTAATCCTTAACAAAATTTAAACAAGAACAAGAGGATTTTTATTTTTATTTTTAAAAGAATCTGGACCTGGAACCAGAGTCAGAGGCAATACAAATACATGCACAACAACATTTCATACATACACAAAGTTCACTGATAAATTCGGTCATAACATATTTGTTTTATAGATGGTCAGGCAACATAAGTATTCACTTAAATCTTTAAAACTGTTATGTTACTCACCTGGAAACAATGATGAAGCAGAGCACTAATTTGGAAAGCTTTTACTTTTATGCTTTAAGAAACTGAGTTGCCTACTGATTGAATTTTGCATGCAGGCTAGCTTCTATATGCATTTGAACCTCTTAAATTTGAAAAGCTTTAATTTGCAGAAGATAAACCCAGATTGAAAGATGCATGCAGGCTAATGAAACTTAAACTTGCTTCAGATCTCACTTGCTATTAGATCTAGTTGAAGAGATGGTTTAAGGCTTGATTTCCAGATTTTTAAGAAATGCAAAGGCTTTTCAATTTTCTTTCTGAAATGAATTTTAGGTTTGCATGATCTAAATTTTTACAGAGGACTTGCTTATTTTTAACACTTGCATTACAGATTTAGTTTTAAAGAGGGATTACAGGATTAACATGCAAGCTTGATTTTTTTACTTTATTTTTGAGGAAGAGTTTCAGCTGAGATTTATCTTTGGGAAAAAATTGAAGAATAGAAAACGAAAGAACTTGAAGAAAACATGTTTTATATGAGTGTAATTGATTTTTCTCTCAAAAATTTAAAAGAAAAATAAAAATAAAAGACACTTGTTACACTAGTTATTTAATTCAATTACACTTGTCATTCCACCCCTTAGTTTTATAACATGTGTCTTAAGTAATTTAGTTTATTTTTGTTTAATTTAAAGGTAATTGAAATCCTCTTTATTTATTAAATACATATAAAGTAGTTTCATAAATAAATGGATATGTATTTCTTTTTAATGAAAATGGAATAAAACAATTTATATAAAAATGGAAGCTTACTTACAAAATTTAGATATGTTTATTCATTTGAATTTCAAAATTAAATTCAATTTCAAATGCTATTTATACATTTAAAAATTCCAAATTTTAAAACTAATTTATCAACATATTTTAATTTTAAAATAATAATATTGTCTTTTAAAACAAATTTACATTTACACATTTATCATTATTATTTGAAAATAACATATTTATCAATTTAAATCATTTATAAAAGAAATTATAAATTACATATCTTATTTATCTTAATTAAATGTATTAATGGTTTAATATATAAATGGTATTTTAAATTTTTAAATAATTCCAAATTATAATTATTAAGCTATATTCAAAAAGAAATAAAATAAATTGTTTATCTTATTTAAAATTTAAACTATGTTTAAAATACAATTATACAATTTAAAACAATTTCTTTAAGTATTTTAAACCAATTAGTTATTTATTAAATAAAATAAAAATCTTCAAATTATTAAAATGAATATTAGAATTTAAAAACAAGATTTTATTTGTTTATTAATTTACAAATCAAAACCTATCTATCTATAATATATATACATATATACATTATAAATAGAAAGCAATTTATTAGTTTTTAAAAGATAAAATTCATTAATTAAACATTTATTTAATTGGATTATTAATCAAGTAAATTTTATAAACAAAATTTTATCAAATCAATTTAATTTTAAATACAGATTATTAAATTGATATTGCTAAAATTTTCGGGATATCACATTGAAAGAGCATTTGGGGTTCTTCAATCTAGATTTGCCATAGTCAGTAATCCATGCAGACTTTGGTCACTAGTTAAAATGACCAAAATAATATACACTTGTATTATTTTACATAATATGATTATAGAGGACGAAAGAGACATGGAAGAAGATTACTTTTACGAGGGTGATCCAACATCACTGTCTGTTTGGCGCAACGATATGATTAGCAGCGCACTAGAACTCAAGTTTCATGTAGAAAGCCAAATGTTCTACTGTAGTGTTCAACTGCATCGAAGACTGCAAAATGATCTCATAGATCATCTTTGGAGGTTTTCTGGAAATCAGTGAAACTATATTTCTGTTGTTACTTTTCCTACTGTAGTTTATGTTGTTGTTACTTATTGTTGTTATTGTAATCTGTTTATCTTTAATTAACGTAATGTTGTTATAATCATTTTTCAATGTAATGCAATTTCAATGAAAATACTTATATTAATAATTGCTTGCATTCAGAACACAACACAAATAGCGGTAATTGAAAGATACAAAGGTTGTAGAAACGGTAATTCATTTAATGACCCTCTTCAAGTCTACGCCTCATAATTTCTCTCCTTCTTTGCTCCGTATACTCCAGTTGTTCTGCAGACACGTGTGACGTATCCATAAACATTATTGCGTCTTCATCCCTTTGTCGATTTCCAGCAAGAAGTTGATCCATTCTTGATAACTTTTCTTGGTATTGAATTGCTCGAGTCTCAATTGCCTGGTTAAATCTATCTTCAGATTCAAGCATGAGTTTTTTAATGTCCACTTGATCCGCTCCAGCTGTCTGCTTCTTTTTGGCCGCTTTTGCTCCTAGTGGCCTAACAAAATGATCTTCGAATGGGGTTGGGTCTTCTTCTGATCCTAAACCATAGCTTCCTTGCGATTTCCTAAGACTAAAGCTTTCTCCAACTCTAGGCGTTTTACCCCAACCACTATTTGATTGAACTTGTTGAACGGTTTTCTGAAGCGATGATTTCCATTTAACGTGCTCGACCAACATGTCATAAACATGCATGAACTTATAAAAATATGGTGGTTGTTTACTATCAAGTTTATAAATTTGTTTGAACAACTTGTTTGAGGTCATTCGCTGTTAAAAAATAATTAGTATAAATAGAGAACTGTGATAAAAATTATAACAATGATATTATATTAAAGCTTACCAAATGCGTTTCATTTCCAAATCCACTAGGATTCGTTAGCTTTAGGTTGAACATTTGAGAATCGAATGTTTGCGTTTGGCGATTTATTTTTCCATAATGACCTTTGACTGAAAACAGCGTTCTTTTCCGATCGATGTTCTTCCGATTGTAGCAATTAGTAATTTTGCCCCCAAAAGTTTCACCACTTTGATTGGTCCCTCGAATAGGATCGACCAAGATGGCATAGTAAATGTAGCAAAGATCGTAGTCTTCCGCAGCGCTCCAACTTGCATTAGTTACTTCTCCCCCAATTGAAACTGTAATGTCTTGTAAGTCGTAGTCTTCAAAACTGGACCTTGCAGCATCGACGTCGAAATCAGAGTACATTTTCGGTTGAGATTAGTGGCATAAAAAAACTGTAATGGAGGAAGCAAATTGGTTGTGAATGGAAGAAGAGTGGGGAGCTGTATTTGAACCGAGAAAAATGGCCGATGGGAAATGACCGTTGGGGGAAATAAGTGGGCGCGTGTTTAACAAGCGCCTCAGGCGCCTGTTGAACAGGCGCCTGGCATCCAGGCGCCTGTCAAACAGGCGCCTCGCCAAATCTCCAATTCTCAGACCGAGGCCCCTCCCGCTTTTTGAACTTTTGAGATTTTTCAACCTCTGTTAGGAGCTATTCTAGGTGCAGATTCAAGAATTCTGCACCTGTTGGTGATGCTCTCAGGGAGTAGTTGAGAGAGCTAAGCGGATGAGTTTATATTTTTATATGAGAATATAGTGGAGAGTGTTGTGTTTAGATGTTTTACCCAGTTGCTATTTACGTTATGCATTGTTTTATGGACGTGACTATTGTGCCAACCTTTTATTATGTTTGCTTAATATATATGAATTCAATTTGCTGTTATTATCTCACATGTGTAAGCTCACTCTTTTATGAGCATATATTTTAATTTATTCTTTAATTTCATTCATTTGCAAGTACATTTAACTTTGTATTGATGAGAATCTTCCATGTTTTGACATTTCTATTTGCAGAGATAGCGAAATAAATTATGTTGTAACTACTTGTTGAATTGTGTCAACGTTTTGAATGACTAGCTCTTGCATCAAGAAGCTAGCAAGGACGGAGCGTGGATACTCAAAGAAGTTACCAAGTAGTTACCGTCTGATCTACATTTAATATAGACTAAAATCATGCATTTATCTAGCTTTTTTAAATCTACGATAGATATTCCCTACTAAAGACGTTACCATGAAGTTTTCTTAAGTATGGGAGAATATGGATAATATCAAAAATTAACAAATGGAGATATTCCACAAATATCTACTCTCACCACAAGAAAATATATATTTCGCAGCACGAGCGTGCAGTGTTTTCAATAAAAAAGATGCAGCTATTTGGGTGGATTATTAAAAAAAGGAAAAACAATTCTTAAACGCGGCTAGAAGCAGAAGTGGTCCGCATAAGTGCTAAAACGCTGCTGGTCTGCATGAACGTGGGGAAAACAAAAACTTGCCACCCCATGAATAATTCTGTCCAAACACAGGAAATTAAAACCCTCTTTCTCCCACATATCCCTAACCCAAAATTCCAAATGTTGCTCAACATCTACCTTCACTGTAGCATGCACTGTCATCTTCATCGCCGAAGCCATCTCCGCCATCGATTTAACATGTCGAGCAACCTTAAAGTGTCGAAACATAATAGAAGATATTATTTGATTCCTTCATTCTTGCTTTCGATATCTGATTCTTTTTTGTGGTATGAATAAACCACTACTAGTATGAGTATGTGATTTTATAGCATCCATTTTGTGAGTCTTGGGTCTATTATCTTGCTTGTAAGTTTTTTTGAATCTTTTGGAAATAGTAGAGTTTAGGGTTGAAATGAAACTAGGTATTTCATTTTAGACTGTTGAAATGAACCTAGGATTTTATCCTTTGATGTGGCTAGCTAGTTTCTTTAATCCAGATTTTATGGTATTATGATTAGAACCTTATTTTCAAGGGTCCATGATTTTTATATTCTCATTTTTTGACCAATTCTTCTATTGCCTGTTAACATTTTTAGCTGCTTCCATGTTTTAACTTTGACATTATATATTATTTTTGAAATTTTTGGATGCTAGATGAGTGCCTAATCATTAACTTTATTATATTCCATTGAATTTTTTTTATAGGTATTTATTCTAGTATCCTCTTTTATTAAAGCTACCATTATTCTTTCATTAGATAGCACGCTCTTTTTCTATGTTTTCAAGGTCATAAGAATAATGTTATTTTGTATCTGATTGTAGTTGTTCGTTTATGTAACTTGTTCAATGGGTTTTGGTATTTTTTCATATGCCATTTTCCCTTTGTTAATTGTTTCATCTACCATAGATTCTAACTTCATAAACTGAATATGCTGCCGCTTTTCATACCATTCTTAATTCACGTTTTGGAAAATATAGGACCCCTGTCGATTTGTACATACAAATCCATAACGAGTCCAGTTTCAATCAGGCTGCTGACTTTGTGCTTCATCATAGCACTAACCAAAGGTGAAAATGACAGTGTCGCGTTGTTAAAGCCAACTGTTGTGAATTTAGGAGCACTTCTCACGTTCAATTTTACTATTGGAGGATGGATGGGCAAGCGATTCAACTATTGGAGGGTAGCTGGGCAAGCGATTAAGCTCGCGGTTGAAGATATAAATGGAAATCATGGTATTCTTAATGGCATCAAGCTTAATGTCATTGCACAGGATACTGAATGCAGTGGTTTATTGGGATCATTGAAGGTAATCTTCATTTTTTTGTTGTATTTTAAATACGGATTATTGTACATATATGGATGCAAATGTTTTGTGCATCAATTAATAGCCGATTTAGAAATTTAGTTCAGAATAGATGAATCAGATGTGACTGAGGAAATTTGGTTAAATACAAAATATACTCGAGCTTAAGAAATTTTCATAAGCACATACACTACTCTCGCCTCTAATTGCATCTACCATGCATATCAATAGCAGATGAAAAGTCTCAGTAATGGCGTATGTTATATATCTTGTTAAGCTATATGACACATTAGTGATTTTTTTATCTATGCAGGACTATCTATTTGGTTCAAAATCAAACAAAGGACTCACTTATTGTTTTCAACCATTTATGGACTTTAAAAATTAATCCTTTTTGTAAATATTCTATAATATTATGAATTTGATCTATCAAAACTATGATCTAATGGAACGTCACAGATGTCTAAAGTTATACATCAAAGTGGTTAATGAGTTTGCAACTGAGGCCTTTTCTTCTTATATGGCCTTAAAGCTTATGATCTATCAAACTGATTTATGTATATTTTCAAATAAAAGAACTTAGTGAATTATTTTTCATTATGAGGAAATAGGTGTCTATTTAATTTGGTTTACTTTCACCAATGCTTGTGCAAATTTAAAGTACTATGTTGAAATAATTTAACCGAAGTTATATATAAAATATAACCAGTGCACCATCAAATTTGGTTTGTTAAGATACCGAAAAAGATATACCTGAATAATTTGGCTATGCTCTTGCTCATAGTCAAGTTCTCTCTTTTGAGTTAGAATGAACATGAATACATTATGGTGTATATTTATTAATTGGTGATTTAGATAAATAATCTTAAATAATGGTCCTAGCTAATAAAAGAAAACAAGGCATCATATCCTACTTTGCGTGTGCAATTCCACATACTATCAGCATTCTATTTTTCAATCATTATTATTGCCACATTCTGATGCTTATGCCAAAAAAGTAGAGAATAATTACCAAATGTTCTACAAACAAGAGGAGCATGATGCAATCAGGGCAAGGAAGAAAAATGAATCGGATCCAATAGAATGGGATGATCACAAGGCTATGCGCTTCACTCAATGCATATAATCTTTAAGTTCAGTTGATTCAGTCACCAAAAGTAAGTTGTAGTCCATAAAAGCTTATAACATGTATTTGAACATTCAAGTAATCAACGAGATTCTTCGAGTAGCTAACATAGATAGTGGAGTATTGAGAAGATCTACAAGTAACATACATTATAATGGTTTGGAGTAAAATGGATTTAACTTTTTTCTAGTCTATTCTGCTTATGTATTAAGTTAAAGAATGCCCACTTTTCACATTATTGGTAAACAGCTTAAGTTCAGGTCTTGTTGAAATTGTGTACACTCCACCAAGTATTACAACTTCCCTATTAAAAGAAAGTGTTGTTTGCATGCCCTTTTATATTTAAACACAAACTCACCGTGAAAATATACTGGATATGAACAATTGTAGAATATATAATACCCAAAGGGTGCAGAGTATTTGCCAGCTTCAGAGCTGTGCACATGGATCCAGATACTAACTTCAGAGATGCACGTACTTTCAATCCTTGGAGATGGCAGGTATATAAGCTCTACAAAGCTGGTTACTTCTTGTTTTACATAAATAAGTGCTTAACGTTGTCATTAGGCATAGGATTAAGTGGTTTAAATTCAATATAGAGTGCAAAATTAAGTTCCTAATGCTTTTTGTTAGAGAACCATGTATTATCACAAAACCAATTGGAAATGTGAAGGGAGGTCACTTAGTATTTATGCATGATTTATATTGTAAATTATCCGATGTGAGACTAATCTCAATACGCCCCCACATGTGTAGTGTATCATCAGCCAAAAACGTGGACATTCATTGAGGGTGACGTGTGACACAATTAGATCCGCTCTGATACCATGTTAGAAATCTATTTAGAAATCAATTTGCATGCCCATTGTATTCAACTTCCAATAATATATATGGTTACAAGAGTCAAGATAGGCTACAAACTAGCCAACTGATTTGCTAAAACAAAGGTAACTAAATAAATACTTTTCAAATAAATATATCGTCAAATCAACTGATTTGCTAAAACAAAGGCAACTGAATAAATATTTCCCAAATAAAGATATCATCAAATCAGAGAATAAATGTAGGAAATATCAGAAAAATTCTCTGCTTAGAATATATGTAAAATATATTCTATCACACCCCCTTAGTCGAAGCGGGAGGTTCTCGTATGCTTAGACCGTCCCTGAAATCATTAAATAATACACACGGAAGCCCTTTTGTAAAAATATTAGTAATTTGGTAACGGGACGGTACATGAAGCACACGCACTTCGCGACGAGCTACTTTCTCACGGACGAAATGAATATCCATCTCAATATGTTAGTGCGTTGATGTTGAACAGGATTGCCGGATAAGTATACAGCACTCACATTATCACAATAAACTAGAGTAGCCTTTTGAATAGGACAATGCAACTTTAGAAGCAAATTTCTGATCCAACACGAATCAGAAACAACATTAGCAACACCCCTGTACTCTGCCTCAGCACCACTACGGGAAAGAGTAGGTTGCCGTTTTGAAGACCAAGAAATCAAATTATCTCCAAGGAATACACAATAACCAGAGGTAGAATGACGGGTGTCAGGACCCCTCCAATCTACATCTGTATATAAGATAATACGATTAATATTGGATTTGTACAAGTGGAGACAAAAAGAAAGGGTACCCCAGAGATAGCGTATGATACGCTTAAGAGCTTTCATATGCTCACTAGTCGGGGCATGCAAATGAAGGCAGATCTACTGCACGGCATAGGAAATGTCTGGCCGAGTGAATGTAAGATAATGAAGAGCACCTGCAAGACTATGATACTTAGTCGGATCATCATAAGGAGTGTCTACGGTGGAACTTAGTTTGGACTTAGTGTCAACAGGAGTAGGATATGAACTGCAGTTAGACATTTCAGCACGTTCAATAATTTTTGCAGCATACCGTGTCTAAGATAAGAAAATACCATGGGCATGACGAATGAAAACAATACCCAAAAAGAAACTCAAAGAACCTAGATCCTTCGTAGCAAATTCAGAAGCTAAGAGAGTCATAATATACTTATGAAGACGATCAGAAGAAGCTGTAAGTAATGTCATCCACATATAATAGAATATAAGCAATATCAGAACCATTCTTGTAGATGAACAAAGAGTGATTTGATATACTATGAGAGAACCCAATGGTAGCAACAAAGTTAGCAAATCTTTGGTACCAAGTTCGAGAAGCCTGTTTTAATCTGTATAAAGATTTCTTCAAAAGGAAAACATGATTCAAATAATTTTTTTTTACGAAAACCCTTGGGTTCATGCATATAAATTGCTTCATTGAGATGACCATGCAAGAAAGAATTCTTGACGTCCGTTTGATGAATGGGCTAAGATTTAGAAAGAGCAATGCTGAGAACCGCTCTAATGATGATCGGTTTAACCACGGGGCTAAACATTTCATCACAATCAATGCCCTGTTGCTATGTATTTCCATCACATATAAGACGAGCTTTATAACGCTCAAAAGAGCCGTCAGATTTATATTTATGATGAAAAATCCACATAGGCCGAATAACATTAACATTAGACGGCCTAGGCACTAATTCTCAAGTCTTATTGTCAATTAAAGCATTAAATTCATCCAATATTGCACTTTTCCAATTATGGTCACTAAGTGCACTAACAGGATTTTTTGGAACAGGAGAAGTATCTATAGTGGTGGTTGTGTGATAGTTAGAAGAGTATTTGAGGTTGGGTTTAAAAATGTCATTTGATGCACGAGTGGTCATGCTGGTTGAAATGGGGTTGAGAGGCATAGCGGTGGTGTGATGAATTGTGGGGGAGCTCATAGACGGGTTAGACTATGAGGAAGAGAGGTTGGGTCAGAGGAGGAAATAGAGGACCGAGTGTGGGAAGCAGTGGGAGGTGTGGAATCTGGGCCTGTGTGAGAGTATGGCCCAGATTGAGGAAGAGAGGATGAGTAGTTGGGTTGTGTTGTTGGGACAAGCTGCCTATTTTGTGGTGTGGTATTTTGAGATAAATGATGTATTAATTGAGGATTAATATTATCACTCAAAAAATCATAATTCGAAGGTTTTGTTTTGTGGAGTTTGGAGAATGTAAATTTTGTTTCAACAAAACGAACATGACGACAAATTACGGTTTTACCAGACATGTCATAGCATTTGGAGCACGATGATTAGGAGCCTGACCTAAATAAGCACAAGGAGTCGACATTTCTTGTAATTTATGAATAGTAGAAGAGGGGAATAATGGAAAACAAAAGCAAACAAAAACATGCAAACCCGAATAATCTGGATCACTTTGATAGAGGATTTGAGCGGGAGATTGATAATTCAATACCTTGGAAGGAAGTATATTGAGAAGATCTGTTGCCATGGAGAGAGCATGATGCCCAAAGGAGAGTGGCATAGATATATGAGCAAGAATAGTCCGGGTGATATTATTTATGGATTTTATGTGTCTTTCGGCCTTCCCGTTTTGAGGAGATGTATAAGGACATGAGAGACGGAAAAGTATGCCATGTTGCTCAAAAAAATCCTTAAAAGTGACATTAATGTATTCCGCACCATTTTCACATTAAAAAGTCTTAATATTACGTTCAAATTATGTCTTGACTAAAGCATGAAACGCTAAGAAAGTTGTTTGACCTGAGATTTTTTTTTTTGCAATAGGAAAGGTCCACAAAAATTTTCTATAGTCATCAAGAAAAAGAACATAATAAAAATGGCCGGAAGTACTAACAATAGGAGAAGTCCAAAGATCACTATGAATAATATCAAACGAAAGAAAAGTATATGACACTAAATCATAAAAAGGTAGCTTAGAATATTTACCAAGAGGACAGTGAACAAAAAGTTTTACAAGCCTTATTACAATCAACAAACTTTTTACTCCAAAGAGACTTAAGAATAGCATCGCCAGGATGACCTAAACGATTGTGCCAAATATTCAAAGGCAAAGCAGTAAAGGCAGAATGATTGTCGGAAGAAATGGCTTGAGAGTTGGAGAAAAGTGGATATAAGACCTCAGTGCTATCACATCTCATTATCTGTTCCCCGTCTGTAAGCCATTAACAGAGAAACCAAAAGGGTCAAAAGAGATAGAAACCATGTTATTTGTAGTAAATATACGAACAGAGACCAGATTTTTAATGAGCTTAGGAGCATGTAACACATTGTTTAGGGTAAATGGTGGATAAGGTGGAGTTAATGTAGTACGACCGTGACCAATAATTGGAATTAAATGACCACTAGCAACAACAATGTTATGATGCTTATTACTTGAATTGAAATAAGAAGAGAGAATACCTGCATCCGCCGTCATGTGAGATGTAGCATCAGTATCCATGTAGTAGTTCCCATCTGGTTGAGAGAATGAAAGAGAATGCAAAGCGGCCTCAATGTCGGTGGACATGTAGCTAGGAGCAGGAGGAGCAACTGCATTGAAAGGTTGAGGTCTGGACTCAAGTAAGCCTGACCTAGAAGAGGAGGGATGTTGGGTCGCTGGATTGGGCCTTGGCTACCAAGAGTATGCGGGAAATGGGCAAGGAGGAATAGTCCACCCTCTCCAACCAGGCTGTTGCCACTGTGGCGGTGGGGCCTGCTGACGTGGCTGCCACTGGTGCTGCTGATATGGCGGCTGACTAGGACTGGACCCATTCGTACTTTGGTGGATCTTTTTCTTCCTATTGTTTTTCAAATTATTCCTCCCTTTATTATTTTTGTTGCGCTTGTTGCTTGTAAATGAATCAGTGGCAACCATAGCAACACCACTGGACCGATTCACAGAACCACCAGTTTCACGAGCTTGATGAGCCTTGATAGTACGCTCAGCTATTTTTCAACCTTGAACGACAACTCTCAAAGGATGGCAAAGGCTCTTGATTTTTGTATATAGTCCACCGTACCACTATACGCTTCTGGTAAGGACCTGGTGAGACGTAAAACCAGACGACCATTTGTCACCGGAGCATCAACATCAGCCAAACTATCTGCCAGAGATTGTAGATAATTACAATAATTGTCGACCGAGTTGAAAGCCTCAAAAGCAGCATTTGTAAAGTCCTCCTCGAGATGGGTAGCTCGAGAGGCTTCAAGACGGTTCCATGCCCCTTCTACCGTTACGTCTGAGGATAGTGAAGAGAAGATCGGAAGAAATGGTGCTATAAATCCATTGCAAGACAATAGCATCCAAAACGCCTACAAAGTGTTTTATCAGCAGACTTAGCCCGAACATAGGCAGCCATACCTTCTCCTTCGTTGGTGGAACTAAGTGATCGTAAAGATCATGAACCCTAGCAAGATTGGTAAACAAAGTAGCCCAAGAATAATACATGGCTTGCTCATTGTCTAATGTTACGGGAATAAGAGATTTAACATTAGTGATGGTGAGTGCGGGATGAAACTTGGACGAGTCTTCCATGGAAAAGAATTGAAGATAGAAGAAGAAGAACGGAGAAGAAGATAGGTGAGGCTAGGGTAAGGAGAATTACTCTGATACCATGTTAGAGAACCACATATTATCACAAAACCAATTGGTAATGTAAAGGGAGGTCTCTTAGTATTTATGCATGATTTATATTGTAAATTGTCCGATGTGGGACTAATCTCAACACTTTTCATGCTATGAAAACACCTGATAAAATAAACATATGTCAAACTACTCAGCTTCCTGCAGTTTGTTTGAATTATTATCCAGAATCGTAACCATAAATAACAATGTAGAACGATGACATTGAAAAACGTACGTTCACTCCTTTTGGAGGAGGTCTAAGAATGTGCCCTGGTTATGAGCTTGCTCGTGTTGAAATATCTATGTTTCTCCACCACTTGATCACTCGTTACTTCCGATGTTTATTTATTTTTTACTTATTTATTTTATCTTTTGGACATGAAACCTGATTGATTTAGTAAAACTTTTCAACTGGGAAGTGGTAGAGCAGGATAAGGTTTTTCACTTGCCGACAAGTAGAACTCTCAAAGGGGTTTCCATTATCGTCCATCGCCGTAAAACAACACTAATCAACACCAGCAAGTTTGTACAATAACTAAATAGTAATATTAAAATGGTTATCATTTTGTTCTATGTGCATTTTCTCATTCCAAGTAAGTGGAAATTAAATATTGATTCTCATTTTAGATGTATATAGCAAATTTTTGTTTAATACACACTAAACAGCACCAGGAAGTTTAATTTGACAAATTGCAGATAAGTATGGAAGGAATTAAATTTTATTGTAAATTAAATCTGCTTGAACTTGATTGCATATATGTTATCAGGCTACATGTGAAGATGTCTTTTCAGTGAGGTGCCATGTAGCGGCTAAGAAGCAAAGTCAAATTTCAATTTAAAAAAATTCCAGCCATTGAGATATACACAACATAATAGCCAAAGCACAAGAAGTATGATAGGAAAATATAAAATGACATAAAAGTTAATAGTCTGATGGACCATGACGAATGATAAAAAGAAAGGAGCATGGGTTGTTGGGCATGGGCAAAAATAGCGAATATATTGAATGGTACATTTATTTTATCATTTTTGAGAAAATCATCACCAAGTACCTGAAGTTATAAATATTGTTTATAATAATATCACTTCCATCTGTTCAATAACCAAATTAATAAATTATTTTGATTTTGACAAATCTCAATACTTTAATATACACTGCATAAGGGATCGGCATCATCCTTTATCATATTTTGGTGTTCTTTAAAATCTTATATTGTAGCAAAAAAATTAGAACCATAAAAGATAAATTGATAACTCCAAATTTTGTATGTATTTTTCTTGTAATCAATATCTGGTTGTTAATCATTTCAAATTTTAGAAAATTGTGTGCTTACGTATTATTTAGTGATGGATAAAGATTGGATGCATCTATACAGGTAATTATATAATACTAAATATAAGCATGACTTAAGAACCAAATCATATATTTCGATGTCAAAAGTTAATAGTATTGTTATCCGTATATTTCACTGTTAAAAGCTAGCTAAGTTTCATAATAATTAACTAAGTTTAGAACAACAACAATAAAAAATAAATCAACTATAAGTTTTATAAAATCTAGCTAAGTTTATATTAGTAATAATACTACTTCCAATAATAATAAACTATAAAATATTAACTAAGTTATTTAAGTTTTATCAAATGTAACTAAATTTATATAATAATAAATTATAAAATATTAACCATGTTATTCAAATTTAATGAAAAGTAATTAAATTTAATAATAATGCTAATAATAAAAATTAACGAAGTTCATAAACATTAACTCACTTAACTAAGTTTTATTCAAATTATATGTAGTTTAGACCGGCTCCTCTATGCGTAGCTCAATGCCTTTTTCACTTCAAATCAGCACGTAGTCCTGTTTACATTCGGGCTTTAGTTTGTTTCAGCTCGGTAAATTATTTTTTGATAATTGTTTGGTGGTTGATTATTTTGCAATATTTTAATACAAATGAAATTTCTGTAATGTACATGTATTCTAAATCTTGAAACAAGAAAACTATCTTTTTTCCACAACACATAACCATTCCTAAATGGATAGTTGGGCTAGTGTTCAATGTGATCGAGTTTTTTCCCCTTAATAAAAAGGTAGATTTACTTGTTTTGTCCTTATCGATCTTAATTGGCTAATAGTAAATTACAACCATATTCTTTTCAATAGTCGGCACCAACTGATGAATAATGAGTTTGAATAAGTGATAGTGATAGTAGCTAATTATATTCTACTTTCGAAAATTGATGAATTTTCTAAAATTGATGAATTTTCTTATAATTCATATTCAGAAAATGATACTTGATAGACCACCTGGCAAACCGTTGCTAGTGTTGTATATAATTGAAAATTATTATATTTTGAGTTAGTTACTTATAACGATCTACATGCTCAAACAACATAAATTTTGTATTTAGTTTAACTACCTTTTAATCATGAACTAAGTTAATGCATTTGTTTTTGTATCTCGGTTCTTCAAAAGACATGAAATTATTAGACGGAGTTGAAATTTTTATATCAAATGGAAATGTCATTTTCTTAGGGAATACTGTATTTTTCTTATGGCTTTGCATCCATCATCCTTAGCTCAACATTCTCATTAACAAGCCTACATAAACTCTATTCAATCAAGCATTGTGTTTGTAACCACGTATTTCATTATTATAGTAACCTATACTCACTTATTCATAAACTTAAATATTTTTCTAGTAGTGGTCTCTGCATAGGTTTTATTTCTTGTTTTTTGAAAGAAGAGGCTGGTATATGCACACAAAAAAAAGTTTGAGTATTTTTATGTGCGATTAAATATTCATAAGTAATCTACATTTATTAAATTGATCTATTTACGGCCCACACAAATGTTTTAAAATAACTCATCATCCTCGTGATGAAACCAAAAAAAATCATGACCAGATAAGAGAAATAACTTGTGAATGTTGCAAAATAAAACTACATGCATTTGAGGTAAATAATAAATTATACATAGTATTACTGAGTGCCGTTTTACTTTATATGCTTTCAACGTTGCTTATGTTATCAATCATTCATTTTTATTGCAAAGAATGATACTTTCTTATATGTTTGACATGTGCAACTATTTTGCCAGACATAAAATTATAATTGCAGGTGAATTTGATCTTTGCTAGTGCTAATTAATGATCACGCTTTACCCTATTGATTTAACAGAATAATGTCCCCTTCTAATTTTTGCAGGATTATTATTTTAGAAATATTACTACTAAATTGATTTACGTGGAGACAATGAACCAATCATCTGCTCAACCAATTCAGAATTGGCAACCTCTTCTTCAAGACCATCACTGCAAATTAATCCACAATTTTCATCTTCTGCTTCTAATGTCTCAGGATTACCTAAGTTTAGTTTCATGAATCAAAACCTTCGACATGCAGGTATCAACTAAACATTATGTTCCATTAATATGTTTTAAAGTAAATGATTGTTGGCAAGTTTAAATATTTCATAGTTAGAGTTTATATATTTGAAATCTCTTGCTAGGGTATGCACAAGGGAGTATTCCAATTTCTAGTTTCCAAGTTAGCTTAGATAGAAATTGACTAAGATCATAGTCTAATGTGCAACATAGTATAATATGTCCGGTCAAAACTGATGGGTCACTACAATGCATAATAATTGTGTTAGAGTTGTCATATGAATCAGTATAACCCAAAAAATAGAAGTAATATTTCAAATGGAAATATATCTTAGAAATTACGATGCTGACATCTCTTTAGAGCTTCTTTCTTTACTTGTAATAGTTGTTTAGACTTTAGTGGTTAAGTCATACTTTGCAAAAAATTACCAGCTTCTTTAGTCTTTACTTTATTGATAAGAAAGCAAACAAGCTCTAAAGATATAGATCATTAGACCCTCCTTGTACTTTCAACAATTTGATGGATGAGTAAACAATTGGGAAAAAAAATACATCCAAGTTACTTGTAATGTGCTACTCAAGCAATGGCCATACATTATAAAACAATATACATCTTAGGGTAGATTTGATTGCATAATTTTTGCATAGTATGTGCCACTTATTTTAACAATTTTTTAAATTTTACTGCAAATACAAGCTATATGGTGTTGAGTTGCATGTAATTCCTGAAGAATGATATGGAACTGTATTAATGGTGAAATTTTTCACAAAGTTAATATCAAAATTATCTGTTACATGATAGTATGCAATGATATACTCAAAGGTAGTGGCTATGTCGTTTGGGAGAATGGAAGAACTTATTTCGGTTGGAGGTTTGAATCCTGACGCTATCAAGAACCTTAGTGCTGCTATATCTTCTATCTTGGAAAGCAAACTGTCCAACTCCAAGTCTCAATTCTATCTCAAGTTCTATGGAGCTAAGGCAAGTTATCCAATTCGTTAAGAAAATTACTTGTGTTTTCATATATCTATTATCTTTGTGTTACAAATATCAGTATGTTTTGGCTGCCACACTCAAGAATATATTTAGTATTTAGAAAAAAAAGTATTCAATAACCCATATGTTGTATGCCCATGACAGTATCTTCCCTCTGTCGTTAAGCATAAATAGATAATATATGTTGTACCTTTTTGTTATCTTTTCCAAAATCTCTCAACACCGTTTTGACATTATACTCCTCTCAAGTAGCCGCACTGGTTATAAACCGTGACATGGTTTTCATTAAACAAATAAATAAATTTTAAAATACTAGCACTATTGCATTTACTATGGATGGGTCCATGAAAGTTCCTGAAAATATTTTAAGTCTATTTATTTACTACTCATACATGGCACTGGAGAAAAATTAAGGTGTAGAAATTAACTCTTAACATTTCAGTTGGATGAGAAAATGGTGATAGATTAATCTATAAATTTGATAATTTCATTTCTAACATCTAATGCATGAGTAGATTAAATTTTCTTTTTTGTACTTCAACTGTGAGGCAGAGATTGAAAGTAAGATATTATATGTTCTGAAGAACATGATTTTAAGTAGTAGGATCATATATTGAAATACTACTATTTATTGTATTGTTTAAGCCTTTTTATGTCATATATGTGAAAGAAAAGCACCGTCTCTTTTGTTTTACTACGATAGCATTGTTGAGTATTTGTTTTTATGGTAAATTTAGAAGCTTAAACCATTGATGTTGGTTATGTGATGTTGAGTGAAAAAATGTAGGCAAAGCTTTATTTTGTTTTTATAAGTCTTCAATTTTAATTCCCACCGTTGCTTTATTGGTTTTGCATTAGTTTCAATATAAGCCTAATGTACTCAATCTCATGATCAATGATAAACATTGGAAAAGGCCAGGACTAAATTATATCCTATTTGCATCACATAGTTGAATCATTGGAAAGGACTGTACATATACGTTTGTTGAATCATTAGACCAAACTATTTCTTATGTTTTATTATTTTAGTTTACACTATATATATATATAGTTTACAATTATATATATGTATGTATGTATGTATGTATGTAAAAAATCATTACGTTTTAATAAATTTATTTCTTAATTCCATTTCACTTCTATTAATGTATAATATATGGCCCATATAATGGTTGAGTTTTAATCTTCAAATTATCTAAATAAACATATCGTGTGCAATACATCTAGGAGACTTGTAACATCTGTCGATTTATAATTCATATACAGTTCATAGATGATAAAAACATATGAAAGGCATTGTATGACATGGTTCATTTGATTCAAGATTTTTGAACAACATAAAAAATCAGAACAAATATTTTATTCTCTATAGAAGATGGCATTCATTATAACGTATACGATATTGTGATAGAACCAGTCCATCCACATAACAGAGAACACAAGCAAATTAAAATGCAACTGTGGGTTGACATGACTAAAAAATTGATTTTGTTTTATTCTAGTAAAATTATTCGTTTAGTAATCTGAACTTCTAACAATTTAATAGTAGCATAAAAAATAATATTACTTAATCTTTTCGTTCACTTGGATCACATGGCACTATTTTTAAGCATAAAGTTCAAGGAACCTCTATCTTCTCGCCTTTGATATTACTATTTTCTGCATTATGTTTCTTTGATGGCCCAAAAGGCGGTATCAGGCCCCTCCAAAACATATTCATTTTCATATACACTTTATTAACCTTGGTTGAAAAATCATCACTGCGTAATGAAACCCTCAGTTGCTCGCCGCTACATGCAAAAAGGAAGGTAACAAGCATAAAACCAAAAAGAGATCATAGCTTTAGAGTCGCATATACAACGAGGACTTGATCCCTTCTTAGACACATAATAATGGAAAGGGAACATAAACTAAAGTTAGTGCAGTTCAAACTTAATATTTTATTTTGGAGGAAGGGAAATGGTAGGTTTTTATAGAATATAGAAAGAGTTTGTGTGGAATTTCTTTGCTGATTTGACATATGGCTTCTATGATCGGTCAATTAAAATCTATAGAAAATTTATATGATAATACACCACTACATAATATAGATATTTATCTCTAAGTGTTTACTTTGTTCTCATTAGCTTATTCCAGCAGTTAATTCTCATTTCTAAACTATAATTAACCTTTCTATATTGTGGATTTTCAAGCAAACGAAAAAATCAAGAATTATCAATAACCTATTACAGAACTTTAAAATGAACGAGACACTTTGAATTTAATAGGTAATTATCCATATTATTCAATATTATACTGCTTGAATAGCACATTGCAATTTGAAGAAGTTGCATTTCCCTTTGTTTGATTTCTGTTGGACATTTGATAGTTTAATGCTCAGATCCCAACATTGTTTTTGAACTACACACTCAAAAGTGAATAATAAAACATACCCATCCATGAAGTCTGAGAAATTTCAATCCCAACAATTTGTTTACCGTGCTAAGTAAACTACCAAATATATGTTAATGAACTTTGTTAGCAGTATAAATTATAAAACAGCAATTGTTTTGTTCATGCTATGGTCGAAATGAAGTCATACTAATTGTGCTAAGAGTCATATATTACAAACACATAAGGCAGTAATTCAGATATGAAAATACCAAGTAAATCAAAAGTTTTACCCACAAAGAAACTAAAATTATAATTCTCAGTTTGCAAATATTTAACAAATTAATCAATAGCCTTCCTGTAATGAAAATATTTACAAGTTAGTTGTGTGAAACATAATGGTTACATATTTTGACCAAATTCATCAATTACCTTGAGTGATATACAATATGCTGCAGAAGATCAAAGACTTTATATGTGTATACAGTGTGTTTATTTGTCATACATTGTTGCTTCTTCTATTTATACTAGTTAATGAGATCAAAGGATTTATATATGTATACAAGTGGAAAGCCCTTGTGTTGCATGGGGCTTAGGAATTGGTTGATGGATTATGTTTGGTAATATTTGGATTATACTTTTAGATTGATTGCATGTGTTAAACTTTGATGAACTCTGTTGAAATAGTATGAGTATGCAGGTTGTTATTTTTTGAATAACCATTCTTATTATGTATGTTGAATGATCATTTCCAAGCACTATACGACATTCTTCCACCATTTATCTCTAACCTTTTTTTCTTCTTGTAGGCATATGGACTTTTTGAAGGAGATGAGCTTAGACTTTTCTTGATTTATATTATGATCTTTTAACAAACTTTTTATATAATATTTTATGTCACTAACATTTGCGTTAAAACACAGTTTTTTTAATTTTGTATATAACTAAATCTTATAGTTAATGAAATTGATGTAGCTTTGATTACGTTTAATCTTTATAGTTGTTTATTATATCGCAGTATATTCTTATTGTGTTATAAATTGATCAGTTTGTTATTGAATTCATTGGCTATAACTGATTTAAAATGTTGTAGTAATTGAAAAAATAAAGCAAAACTTTGATATACCGCAGCATTTTTAAACCGCTGCAAAATAAAATAGCAAAATGCTGCAAAACAGAAAAAACGCTGCATTATATTTTACTACAGCGTTTTATAAATGATGCTATATTAACGACACGCTGAGGCATGTTTTTTGACTACGTTCTTCAAAATGCTGCTAAATTGATTCGCAATATTTAGAAAACCCTGCACTAACAACTTTATGCAGCGTTTTTTAAAAGCTTCATAATCCATTTTTAGCAACCTTTCGGATACGCTGTGGTATTTCATTTTTTAGCAACTTTTGAGAAATGCTACGGTATATTAGTGCTCTTTTGCAGCAGGACATAATAAAGCGTTCTTCGAAACACTACGGATGATAATGACAGCAATTCTAAAACGCTGCAAAAGTCCATTTTTGTTGTAGTGTCTAATTCTCAAAAAGGATACATTTCAATAGAACCATAGTAATACATAGTTTGTTATTGGTATATGTAGTATACCTATTATTAGCGTACCATATGGTCACCTATAGTAAATTGGATCACCACAAGTTTTACCTTATTACCGTGAATTTTCCTAATTAGTTTACTTTTCACTCATTGTCATAAATACCAATGGTAAAAAGTATTTCACTTGCTAAAATTTCAGCATGCTTATGTTCTTTTTTAATTATTTGTGTATTCCAATAGATTTAAAATTTATGATTTGTATGAATATGTTGTTGCTGAAAGAGCTGATGCGGGGGTTCAAGCAGCTAAAGTTCAAGGGCCGATGCATACATAGTTAGATGAATCATATATTCATTATATTTCCATTGTTTTGGTAGATATATATTTCTTCTATATGATCTGTATTATAAAATACTAAGAACACATGAATCTTTTTGGCGTTTAGAAATATAAATCTTTTTTGTTGTTTTTTAAAGATATGAATATGCTTGTTATTGGTACAATATTCTGGTTTCAATTATAAATTTATTTTAAATTTGTGAGTGTATTGTAATAATATTTACATATTTTTTCTTATTTGAATTTTTTTAACAATGGACAAAAACAATTGTAAAAGACTCTATTGCAACGCGCAAAATCAGTTGTAAATGATGCTACTGCAATGGGCAAAATCAGTTGTAAATGATGCTATTACAACGGCTACGGACCATTGTAAAAAATTTCACTGCAACGGGCTTTTACAATAGTTTCGAAGAATTGTAAAATCTTCTGCGTCTATTACAACATCGCCTAATAAGATGGGCTCTGGCCCATTGCGAAACCCCTATTACAACGGGCATTGCCCATTGTAAAAGGGTATTTTTGTTGTAGTACATTACACATGTACTATTGAAGTTCTTCTAGTGCTACAACCCTCTCCCAAATAATTTTCTCCTATAAATAAAAAATTCGAGTAGCAATTATTGATTCTAATCTTTCATTGTTGATTATTTTCAAGTACAATATAAACCAAACCAATCAACCCCTCAAACCATCAATGTTTATCAAAATACCTTTATCCTCCAGCACCTTCCCTCAAACCATCAATAAAAAATTAAATCCCAGACGTTATTACTTGAGTATAAGAAACTATACTATAATAATAATATAAATCAATATTTATTGTTCCAATATTTTTTCTTTTTTCTTATTATGGGCTAATCATCAAGATCCTTCAGAAATATCTAAAGAAACCAATCAAGAGAACGAACGTAGTCCAAGAGAAAAGGAAACAATTTACAGGAACTCATTTAAGTTCATTTTATAAATTTATAAAAAAAACTATGAAATGTTTGAAACCAACTCCTATAAATTTTCTGAAAACCACACAATTTTGAGAGTTTATCAATTTATTTCTCATAAAAGAACTTCAACTAAATGATATAAAATGGTCATCTAAATGTTAGATGAAGTGGTAAAGACAGATAATCCTGAACAAGAAAATTTTAAAATAAATGGTTTTCATTTAAAATTAAACTATAAACATGTTGCTAAAATATTTGGAATTTCAAGTAAATCTAAAATGTAAAAGAGTTGCAACAAAAAGAAAAAAAATGTCTACCTTTACAATGTAGACAATTTATTAATAATTATTTGCATGAAATGAAACTTTGAATAAAAAAGTAATTGACAGAGAAATTGTAAAACTCTGAAAAAAAGAGAATCAATCGTGTGAAGATGTGGTTAGATTCATCTAATGCACTTCATGTATTCATTTTTTTCTCAAGTAAGGATTTTTTTTACTCATTATACTCAAAAGTTTAGAAACTTATGCTAGTAAATAATGTTTTGTTTAATTTTATTTACTGGCAGCAATTCAAATTTAAAATGGTCATTCTTACAGTATGTTCGTGCCTTTGACAAAATGAAATAAGTCAATTGGTCAAAAGCTATCTTGTTGAATTTGGAGCAGCACAAGAAAAAATTTGCGAAAAATCCTAAGGAAAACCGTTCATGTGTAACAATAATACTAGTATTATTTCATTTTCTTTATTTTTTATTGTTATTCATCTTATTGTTATATAATTCAACTAATTTTAAAGTTGTAATTATTAGTTTTATTACTGGATTTGTGACTGTTTGCCCATAATGAAAAAGAGAAACTTAGCAAGAAGGAATGCCAATAATGACAAAGTGGAGACTATCACGACTGAAAAAGCCGCTCACGTTTAAGTTTTTGTCTACGGTGGATGAGCAAATGGTGAGCAGATAAAACTAGTATATTTTCTTAAAGCACATATTTGATTGCACTTTTTTCAATTGGCATTTAACATGATTTTTTTTGGTATGAATATGTTTTATTAAATTTAATAAAATTTAAACAACAAAACCGTTGCTTAAATTTTATAAAATTGCAACTTAATATTTAGAAATTGCACACCATCTTGCACTTTAACATATTTAAAATTTTAGTCACTTTAATGTGACAAAATAATTTTCTACTACAAACATATTTTATTAAGTTTTAAGAAATTTAAACTACACTTACTTGTATTTTTTTTTTTTTATATATTTGAACTTTTACATGAAAAGTTAAATTTTACTATAATTTTTTTTTAAATTTTCGGAAATTTAAACAAATTGAAAAAACAATAGCTTAACTTTTATAAAAGCACAACATAAGTTTCACAAAGTGCACACCTGCTTGCACTTTTTGTATATTTGTTATTTTAATTAATTTTTTGTATAACGAATTAAAATTTTAAAGCAAATATATTTTCTAAAATTAAAAAAAATGTAAACTACTTTGAAAAAAATGTAACCTAAGTTTCTCAAAAATTCAATAAATTTTTTTAAAAAAACACACCCTCTTGTGTTTTCCATATGTTCGAAATTTCTATTTACCTTTGAAATGAAAAGGTAATCTTTAAATATAAATATTTTTTAAGTTTTAATTCATTAGAAAAACAATGAGAAAACTGTAGCATAAATTTTTCAAAAGCCCACCTTAATATTTATAACTACTTGTGCCATTCCTATAATTTATACTCTAATTGAACATGAGTAGTAAATTTTACTGTAAATATTTTTTTAAACCTTCTAGAAATTTAAACAACACTAAGAAAACAGTAGCTTTAATTTTGAAAAAATAATAATATTTCACAAAGTGCACACCTGCTTGCACTTTTCATGCTTTTCTTATTTTTATTAACTTATAGTATGTTGAATAAAACTTTTAATGATAATATATTTTCTAAAATAAAAAAAAATCAAACCTAAGTTTCTCAAAAGCGGAAAATATTTTTAAAAAATACAAACCTTCTTTTGCTCTCCATATATATTAAATTTCTATTTAACTTTAAACGACAAAGTAAACTTTAAATATAGATATTTTTTTTTAAATTTTAATAGGTTCAGAAAAAAATATTGTACTGTAAATGTTTCAAAATCTCACCTTAATATTTAGAAAGCGCGCACACCTACTTGCACTTTTCAAACATTTTAAATTTTTACATGCAAAGTAAATTTTTAATGTAAATATTTTTTTTGAAAAAAGTTTGTAGAAATTTAAACAACAATAAGATAACAATAGCTTAAATTTCAAAAAACCCAAAACATAAGTTTACAAAGTGCATACCTGTTTGCACTTTCTGGACATTTTTTATTTTAATTAACTTTTATCACGACGAATTAAAATTTTATTGTATATATACTTTCAAAATAAATGTAAACTGCCTTGAAAAAAATGAAATCTCGGATTGTCAAACGCACAACATAATTTTAAAAAAATGCACAGCCTCCTGCACTTTCCATATATTTTAAAATTCTATTTAACTTTAAAATGACAAAGAAAACTTTAAATATATTTTTTTCTTAAAGTTTAATAGGTTTGAAAAACAAAAGTGCCGTAGCATAAATGTTTCAAAAGCTCATCTTAATATTTATAAAGCGTACATCTATTTGCGCTTTTCAAACATTTAAATTTTAGTTGCATTTTAACATGCAAATTTTTTTTACTGTAAATATTCTATTTTAAAAAGAAAGTTTACAGAAATTTTGACAATGTAAAGATAATAGTAGCTTAAATTTCTAAAAAAACCAACAACATAAATTTTACAAAGTGCACGCATACTTGCACTTTCTATACATTTCTTATGTTAATTAACATTTAGTATGACGAAATACATTTTTAACGTGAATATATTTTCTAAAATATAAAAACTGTAAACTACCTTGAAAAAAAGGGAAACTCGGTTTGTCAAAAGCACAACGTATTGTTTTTAAAAAATGCACAGCTTCTTGCGCTTTCCATATATTTTAAATTTCTATCTAATTTTAAAATGACAAAGAAAATGTAATTATTATTTTCCAAGTTCTAATAGACATGAAAAAAAAAAACTGTAGCATAAAATTTTGAAAAGCTTACCATAATATTATAAAGCACATACATAATTGCACTTTTCATAAATTTCTAATTTAATCGGACTTTAAGATGTAAAGTAAAATTTTAAGGTAAACATTCTTTTAATAGTTTTAGTAATTTAAGTAACCTTGAAAGAAAGCAGCATACTTTTTTTAATAATAAAACATAACTAAAATTTCAAAAAGTGCACATCGACATGCACTTTTTGTACATTAGATATTTTAAATAATTTTTAACAATATGAAGTAAAGTTTTAATGTAGATATATTTTCTTTAATTTTAAGAAATTTAAAATACATTGAAAAAATTGGGAATTAAGTCTTACATAGGTATAACTTCAATTTCAGAAAGAGCTCATCTGCTTGCACTTTCCATAAATTTCAAATTCTAATTGATCCTTAACGTAACAAATTAATTTTTTTGATAAAAATGTATTTTTTAAACTTTTAAAAAATGTACACAACACTAAGAAAACCACAACTTAAATTTACAAAAGCATAAATGAATATGCACATCGGCCGGTGCTTTTCATTTATTTTAAATTTTAGTTCACTTTAAACATGAGAAAGTAAATTTTTATTTCAAATAATTTTTTCCAAATACAACTAAAGCAAAAAATCATTAAGAAAACCATATTTTAAATAAATAAAAATGCAGCTTACATTTTAGGAAAAGCAGCTTACCTACGATTTTCATAAATATTCAGTTTTATTTGAGCTTTAACATTAAAAACTAAATATTTATTGTAATAGATTTTCTTAAGTTTTATTAAATTTAAACAATAGTAAGAAAATTATAGCTTAAATTTTACAGCAGTTTTAACTTTAATTTTCAAAAAATGCACAGTTTTTTGCACTTTTCAAATAGTTAAAATTTCTATTGTCATAAAGCACTGCAATGTAAACTTTTAATGTAAGCGTATTTTCTTAAGTTTTAAAAAATTTAAAAATCTTAAGTAAACTATAGCTTAAATTTTACAAAACTAAAGCAGAATTTAATAAAAATGCACGTCTACTTGCAATTTCCATATAGTTCAGAATAAAATTGACTTTTAACATAATAAAATTAAATTTTGATGAATTTTTTTAGGTATTAATCTTTTTCGTAATAAAATGCAATAAATTTATATTTTATTTAACAATGTAGCATGTATTATATCAAAATATTTCTTTTATGTCTAACAGATCATAATCAAATACAGGTGAATGTTGAGGAGACAAAGGATGGAAACTCGTCAAATTCATTGCACCAAAACTCATTATCAAGTTCACAAAGTGATAATTCTTTTCCATTCCAAGATTTTAAAAAGTAGTGCAAAATGCTGAAAATTTATGTTAAAGATTTGGAAAAACAAG
This sequence comes from Allium cepa, assembly GCA_030765085.1. Lineage (NCBI taxonomy): Eukaryota > Viridiplantae > Streptophyta > Magnoliopsida > Asparagales > Amaryllidaceae > Allium > Allium cepa. The sequence goes on from CM060938.1 coordinate 8,936,520, forward strand.
TCATAGCTCTAAGAAATGACGTTGAAAATATTAAAAAAAATAAAATTAGAAGGGAACCAATTTAGGAGGGTAGTTAATTTAATCATTAGTGATAGAGAAAAATTTTTGGAGAGTATAAATGATAAGTCCGTAACGAAGACCATGGATTAAAGAACAGTCAAGATAAATCAATGAATCAAAACATTTCAAAAACAACCGAAGAAGATTGTTCAAGTGAAAATGAAGCAATGGAATGGGAAAAATTAGAAGGTTTTGAAACTAAAGAGGTGTACGATGGAAAATACAACAATGGTGACTGAAAGAAATGAATTACCTGTAATTGCTAATGAAGAAATGACCGATCCACAAAATAAAGAACTTCTAGAATTTGAAAATGCTTGCTTAGCATATAACAAAAGGTAAGAAAATAACACTATAATACATATTTGTTATATTTGATATTCTTTTTTAATATCTTTGCAGCTTCGTAGTATACAAGAATACAAATGAGAATATCATAATATAATCTTTTATACTACAAAATTACCTATCTAGAGAAAGAGTTCATGAACAGGTATAAATCCTTAAATTCATTACAAATTTAATAGCTTGAAATTTAAAATGTATAATCTATTTAAATATTTATATATACTCATTTAATGTTTGTTATTTTGAAATTTATACAAAATTTTAATATATTGCTTTAATAATTTAATTGTATTATATACGGATTTTTAACCGGTACATAACAAACATTGTAAGAAAAAAGAACGAACCAAATGTCTACTTCACATCAGATGAAGTGGCGTGTTATTATATTTCCTTGCTGCTAGTATTTCACATGCACTAAGTAATAATACAGTCTATGCTTACGTTTAAATGTTTTGCAAGCATCTCTGACTGTAAAGCAAAAAACAATGAAGTCGTTCAAAAACGTTTCAGAGAGAAATTATTGTCAGATGGAAAACTAATTCAAATCTTTTTTTCCTTTTAAGCATTCGAATAATCACCGAACACTTCTTGTCTATTATTTTGAGGAGGAATGGTATCATTATAATTGTGTGGAAGCAAGACCTAACAACTATGCAAAAAAACAAATACGATATAAGATTTAATTTATATTGCAAGTTTAACTTTTGTTTATAGCATTGTTAGAACACGTATCCATTAATGTTGCATTTGCGCATAACAATTAATGGTTGCCAAACTTGTGTACAAAGTTTCTTCCAAGTTAAAGAATCAAACGTAATATTATGAATTTCATAACGTTACGTAGTGATGTTGTAGTTTCATTAGTACATAGCATTTATCTGCCTTCTAGATGCCACGGTTTGACTTACCTAAAAGGTATTACTTTGTGCATTTAATGAATTGGCAGATTATAACGAGCAATGATGCATAATTAATCTCAGTGCTAAGAAAACCAGATTTTAGAAAATTGTATCATAAACCATTTGATTTTCCTAAGAGAAAATTTAGTTTCCAACAACTTAAATATCGTGTATAAACATAGAATCTTGAATACATGACTCATATTTTAGATACATAACCAGTATTCAAACATACTCTATTCATACAACTCTACCATTACTTCATTTAGTTGTTTAAGAAAAAGATTTTGGTTATGGTTATCTTGTATGTATATTTTATAATATTAATTTAAACATATTTGTTTCCTGCAAAATGACAATGCACCTATTTCAATGAATGAGATATTAAAAGAAAAAGTAATAAATACAGAAAGAAAAAATGGTGCTGATGCAACATGAAGCATCAACAAGACGTTTTCCTAACCTGTAAGAAAATATCATACATTTATATATTTTTTCATTTTACAAGTTATATAATAAAAATATTTCAACTTGAAAATACAACAATTTTTTTACACAGTTTGTATATATACACATTTTCTCATTTCTATATATTTGGATGCACTACTAGAATCGGTCTATATAGTGTCCAGGCCTTGCGTCGGTGAGAATCGACTAAAAAACACGACCGATTCTAGCCGATTCAAGCGACGCAATATCGCATTACAGAAGCAACAACCCACGGACATTTTTCTCATTCTCTTCCCTCCCACTTTCCCTTCCAAAACCCTCCTCCTCGTCACCCGCCACAGCCGCCTGTCGTCACCACCGTCTCCAGTCAACATCTAGCCCCCGACGCTCTTCAGTATCTCCTTTCTTCCCGATTTTAGTTTATTTGAGGTATGATTTAAACCCTAAATTTTGAAATTAGTTGATGGTAGATTAGAAATTGATGATAGTTGGTATTATTCGATGATATTACTGTTTTAGATTGGTTTGGAAATATAGTTTTGACATTGTCGGCTTGAAATTAGGGAAATTAGGGAAAAAAGTTGATTATCAATTTGTAATTGTTGATTATTGCGTATGGGTTGATGCTAATGGTGTACATTAGTTGATGATAAAAGATATTAGTTGATTTAGTATAAAAAAATCTATTTTTACTAATTATATATGTGAACAACTTATTTTCATAATCGGCAAATTAAAGATTAAAATAGTTAAACGAAAGTTAAATTACGTTGTAAAATTTCAAATTTAGTTAATAAATATTTAAATAGTTGAATGAATATTGTTAATTATAAAAGTTTTATTTTTAAACCCCTTATAGAATTTTCGGCCCCGTCTGATAAGTGTTGTAGATGATCGTTATATAGTTGTTCGGATTTTCACAGAACGGGCATCTATATTCATCTGATACAATATTTGTCGAATTTGTCCCTGTATTGGACAAGCTACGAATACAATAAAGTATAATTACATTTTGTAAATCATATCATTTTAAACGGTTCACAAAATTTCGATAGCACTTCCGTTTTGTTCTCTGTGTACACGTATTTGTGTACGATACAAGGAGCAAAGAGGAAGTGCTGTCGAAATTTTATGAACCGTTTAAAATGATATGATTTACGAAATGTAATTACTTTATTGTATTTGTAATGGAAAGTAGGATGGTCGACCATCAAAGTTAAAACAATAAAGCAAAAAGCAAAAAATAAATCGAATTGATTATTTGGATTAATAAATGATGAAATTTATTGTGTTTCCAAAGTATATTTTCAAATCAGGAAAAATGTTCGATTATTTTCTCGACCGTAGTTGGATGTACGAAGTCAAAAATGGTATGAAAGGTTCAATAAAGAAACATTTCTGTAATGGTGTACACGAATTTATTAGATTCGCTAAATCTAATAGTCGTAATTACGAAGAACTTCGTTTCCCGTGGAGTAAGTGTAAACATTTGAAGCATTGGAAAGCAGATATAGTTGAAGTACATTTGTATAAAAATGGTTTTGTGCTGAATTATTACTTGTGGGATCGACATGGAGAACTTCTTGCACCCACACCTAATCTTGTAGCGTTAGATGATAATAATGTTATGACGAATCCAATAGAAAATATGGTGGAAGATGCATCACGATCAATGTTTCCAATGTTTGATCAAGATGACGATGAAGATGTAAATGTCGAAAAAGAACCGACCGTGGAAGCTAAAAATATATATGATTTATTGGACTCTGCTAAAAGGCCATTCTAGGATGGTTGTAAAAGTGGAAATGAATTATCAGTAACCGTCGAATACATTACTATGAAATCAAAATTCAACCTTACAGAAGCTGGATTTACAGCAGTTGAACAAGCAGCAAAATGACACATGCCACCCAATAATCTGATATGCGATAGTCATTATAAAGTTAAATAACTTATGTCCGCTTTCGGTCTGCCGTACCAAAAGATAGATACATGTTTAAAAGGTTGCATGTTGTATTGGAAAGATGTCGTTGAGTTTAGAAAATGCAGAATATGTAACGAAGAAAGATACAAACCAAGAAAAAAAAGAAAAAAAAGTTCCATACAAGAGGATGCATTATTTACCCATCACTCCCAGATTTCAAATGTTATATGCATCTTCTGCTACGGCGTGCCATATGCGATGGCACAGTGTGAGAACACCGAAAGAAGGAACTTTGATACATCCATCTGATGGAGAAGCGTGGAAACATTTCGACAGGACTTATCCCGCATTTGCTACTGAATGTCGTAATGTCAGACGCGGTTTATGTATGGATGGATTTGCACCATTCTCTCAGTTTGGTAGTAAATATTCATCATGGCCTATTATCGTAACTCCTTATAATTTACCTCCATCGATGTGTATGAAAACTCCATATATGTTTCTCACTACCGTCGTCCCTGGGCCTGATGATCCAAACGCATGGAACCAATGTTTATTTAAAATCATTGATTGAAGAGTTGAAAACGCTACGGAATGAAGGAGTTGAAACGTACGACATTTCGAGAAAAAAGAATTTTCGTATGTTCGCTTCTTTGTTGTGGACTATTAGTGATTTTCTTGCATACGGGATGCTTTCAGGTTGGAGTACGGCTGGTCGTCTAGCTTGTCCTTATTGCATGGGGCGTTTTCGCTACGGCATGGAAAGAAAATTTCTCGGTTTGATTGTCATCGGTATTTTCTCCATCTCAATCATCCTTTTAGAAGAGATAGAAAAAGATTTATAGCTAACAGAGAAGAGAGTATGCAACCATCGAAGATTTGGTCAAGCGAAAAAATATATGAAATTGTAAAGGAGTACCCGAAGATACATGAAACTGGAGTGCAAACTGAAATTCCAGGTAAATCAGACATTCATAATTGGTGCAAACAAAGTATATTTTGGAAGTTACCCTCCTGGAAAGATCTCCTGCTCCGACATAATATTGACGTGATGCACAACGAAAAAAACGTGTTTGATAATGTGTTTAATAGAGTTATGAATGTAAAGGGGAAAACAAAGGACGATTTGAATTCAATACTTGATATAGCAAACTTTTGTAAACGTCCCGAACTTCATATGAAACCCAACGACAATAAAAAAACCCAAAGCATGCTATGAGCTAGACAGTAAGCAAGTAAAACTCGTGCTAAAGTGGGTGGAAGCACTAAGATGTCCTGGTGGAATTTCTTCTAATCTTCATAGATGTGTTGACTTTAAAAACAATAAATTGAGTGGGATGAAAATTTACGATTGCCATATCATAGTGGAATATCTATTACCCGCGATTCTCAAAGAACTGTTGCCCGTAAAAGTATGGAGCATTATAACAGAATTAAGTTTGTTTCATAAACAACTTTGTTCGACGACGTTAAAAGTCGAGCGTATATGTAGACTTGAAGTAGAAATTCCTATACTGCTTTACAAGCTGGAAAAAATATTTCCGCCAGGTTTCTTTAATGTAATGGAGCATCTACCTATCTGTCTTCCATCTGAAGCACTTCTTAGAGGTCCTGTTCAATATGGTTGGACGTATCCAAAGGTAATATTGAATATTGGCAATATTTATGTTAGTTTAAAATTCAGTTTTATATACCTAAATTTAAAATAAATTTGTAATTGGTACTTGAATCATTTGAAGAAAAAAGCTAGGTAAAAATCACGAGTTGAATGTTCGATTTGCAAATCATATCTTGAAGAAGAAGCTTCATTCTTTCTCTCTCATTATTTTAGTGATCATGTGAACTTATCGTTTGTAAGTGTTCCTCGTAATGAAGAAGTCGTTGAACATGATTCTTCTCAAGCAATGTTATCTATTTTTAGACAATATGGCCGACATGTTGGAAAATGTGTAGAAATATGGTTAGACGATAGAGATCACCATGTAGCACACACATATGTTCTTCTAAATTGTCCAGAAGTTGCACCATTTTTCAGGTAATTATAAATTCATATACAATTCAATTATACTTACATATTAATTATATTAAAATATATTACATATTTGCAGTATATACGAATCACTGCATCCATCTGGCGATCTCAGTAAAGAATTTGCTAAATGGTTTTCAAATTACGTTTATGATCCAATAAATTGTGTCGTTGATGAAGGATTACGACATCTTGCAATCGGACCAAAAAAATGTCAAGACGTATCCAATATTCTTCGTCAATGGATTTAAATTCAACACCAAAGATTATGGTGCCGAAAAATCACTACAACAAAATATGATATTAATAACGCTATTTAATAACGCGTTATTCTGAAGCGTTATTATTGACCCTTAATTTTCTAGCTACCGGTTGATTTTTGTTCTCCCTACAGGTGTAACGCGCGCATCTCCCTTCTCCTTCACACGCTGCCCCAAAACATCTCCCTCCAACTTACCAAATTATTTTTCCTCTCCCTTCAAAACCATTCCGCCTCCCTCCAAAACGAGCGCATCTCCCTCCTCCAAATTACGTTAGCGATTCGAAGACCCCAAAACGCGCGCAGCTCCCTCCTCCAAATTACGTTAGCGATTCGAAGAAAGCACAAACCCTCTCAAGTTTTGTCGAAGAAAGCAAACTCCTTCGATCTGTCGAAGCTAGGGCTTTGCGTGTAGCTTCGATCTGTCGAAGCTAGGGCTTCGTGTTTTGGATATAATCTTCGATTTGGTTTGCAGCAGCGTTTTTGCCAACAATGCAGCAGGTCTCTTTAATTTTTCTCCTCGCACTCTTTCTTGATTTCTTCATTTTATGAGCTTTTAATCTTCAGATTGCTTCATTTTTTTATGGTTATAATATTGTGTTCAAATACTGAATTAGAGAAGTTTTATAGATACAATCTTTGGAGTTTATCATATTCGATATTAGTAGTTAAATTGGTTTTTTTACACGAACAAATTGATTTTCCATGCTTATTACATGTAAGTAAGATAGATCCAGTTCTTTATTTAGGTTTATCCTCAAGATAAAAGTTCTATGATTAGAACAGTGGACAATTTCAGCTTTGTTGATACAATTAATCTTCAGATTATTTTTATATTAGCAAATTATAGATAATAAATGTGTAAATTTGTCATCATAATCCATACTGGCAACTAAATTAATTTTTTTACACAAACAAATTGATTTTTCTTGCTTATTACATGTAATTAAGATCGATCCAGTGTTTTATTTTTAATTTATCCTCAAGAAAAAAGTTTCATAATTAGAATAGCACACAACTTTCAGCTTTATTTACACAGTTTAGTTACGAAATTTGTGCACATGATTTTTAGCATAAGACAATGAGTTTGGAATAAAATTTTGCTTATTATGTCTTAGGTTTACTTTGGATATTTAGTACATTGTAGTATCTGAGATTTAGTACATTGTAGTATCTGATTTTATCCACCTTCACTGATATTTATTCCCAAAGAGAAGTTGAATTCGGTTTAACCTATCTCATCTAAGATTCCACTAACTATGAAGTTAATATCACTAAGATTGCCAAGGACAAGGAAGACTTCTCCAAGAGGACGAGTCCGAGCTATGTTCTTGTCAACGGTCATTGCACCCTGGTTGACGGCTGCTTAAGGATTCCTGAGTACTACATGTTATGGAAAAGGTGAATGAGGGAGAGTAGGGCTCATTGTGGGTGACTCGCCAAATGATTCCCCCTTCCTCGTTAGCATGAAAATAACCATAATCATCACCATACTCAAACCCTCATCAATAGCCGGCTCTTTTCTTGGCCTTCTCAAAAATCTTACATCTTCCTTCGGGATTGTGGGCATTCTAGTACCACCATCGCCCTTGTCGTCGAGGGCATCATCTCTTACGAGCTCATCATCCCATATCTCGATAGCCTCTTCCTCATCATTCCTCATAGGTTCTTCAGCCTCTATATCAGCAGTCTCCTCTTCATATTCATCACCTAGTTCATCCTCTTCTTCTTCCCCTTGAGAGTTCTCGTCGAATCATGAATGGGCACATTAGAATAGGTGCACGATCTAGAGCTTCTTCTAGTCGAAGATTTGGTGTCAACTAACCTTCGAAAAGGGAGCACTCCATACTCTTGCAAGTTGGTGTTCATCAAAAGGAACTTGACGGTACGGTGGTTTGCCCTAACAACCTTTAAGTCATCAAGCATTTTCTAGTACTCCCATTTTTGACCCATTTCGGAGGACCTGCGGGAAACAAACGCTAAGTTAAAAACTCAAGGGTTCCAATATGAGAGAAACCAGTAAAGAGAAACTTACTTAATCTTATACAAAATGATAGAATCCTTCTAGGCAATGTAAGAAAAAGTATTTGTTACTGAAATAAGAAATAAGAAATAAGTAAATAATTTTACTATGCTTCACAACAAATTTCTTATTTCAGTAACAAATACTTTTTCTTACACTGCCTAGAAGGATTCTATCATTTTGTTTAAGATTAAGTAAGTTTCTCTTTACTGGTTTCTCTCATATTGGAACCCTTGAGTTTCTAACTTAGCGTTTGTTTCCCACAGGTCCTCCGAAATGGGCCAAAAAATGGGAGTACTAGAAAATGCTTGATGACTTAAAGGTTGTTAGGGCAAACCACCGTACCGTCAAGTTCCTTTTGATGAACACCAGCTTGCAAGAGTATGGAGTGCTCCCTTTTGGAAGGATAGTTGACACCAAATCTTCGACTAGAAGAAGCTCTAGATCGTGCACCTATTCTAATGTGCCCATTCATGATTCGACGAGAACTCTCGAGGGGAAGAAGAAGAGGATGAACTAGGCGATGAATATGAAGAGGAGACTGCTGATACAGAGGCTGAAGAACCTATGAGGAATGATGAGGAAGAGGCTATCGAGATAGGGGATGATGAGCTCGTAAGAGATGATGCCCTCGACGATAAGGGCGATGGTGGTACTAGAATGCCCACAATCCCGAAGGAAGACGAAAGATTTTTGAGAAGGCCAAGAAAAGAGCCGGTTATTGATGAGGAGTTTGAGTGTGGTGATGATTATGGTGATTTTCATGCTAATGGGGAAGGGGGAATCATTTGGCGAGTCACCCACAATGAACCCTACTCTCCCTCATTCACCTTCTCCATAACATGTAGTACTCAGGAATCCTTAAGCAGCCGTCAACCAGGGTGCAATGACCGCTGACAAGAACATAGCTCGGACTCGTCCTCTTGGAGAAGTCTTCCTTGTCCTTGGCAATCTTAGTGATATTAACTTCATAGTTAGTGGAATCTTAGATGAGATAGGTAAAATCAAATTCAACTTCTCTTTGGGAATAAATATCAGTGAAGATGGATAAACTCAGATACTACAATGTACTAAATCTCAGTACTACAATGTACTAAATCTCCAAAGTAAACCTAAGACATAATAAGCAAAATTTTATTCCAAACTCATTGTCTTATGCTAAAAATCATGTGCACAAATTTCGTAACTAAATTGTATAAATAAAGCTGAAAGTTGTGTGTGTTCTAATTATGAAACTTTTTTCTTGAGGATAAATTAAAAATAAAGCACTGGATCGGTCTTAATTACATGTAATAAGCAAGAAAAATCAATTTGTTTGTGTAAAAAAATTAATTTAGTTGCCAGTATGGATTATGATGACAAAGTTGCACATTTATTATCTATAATTTGCTAATATAAAAATAATCTGAAGATTAGTTGTATCAATAAAGCTGAAAATTGTCCACTGTTCTAATCATAGAACTTTTATCTTGAGGATAAACCTAAATAAAGAACTGGATCGATCTTACATACATGTAGTAAGCACGGAAAATCAATTTGTTCGTGTAAAAAAACCTATTTAACTGCTAATATCGAATATGATAAGCTCCAAAGATTGTATCTATAAAACTTCCCTAATTCAGTATTTGAACACAATATCATAACCATAAAAAATGAAGCAATCTGAAGATTAAAAGCTCATAAAATGAAGAAATCAAGAAAGAGTGTGAGGAGAAAAATTAAAGAGACCTGCTGCATTGTTGGCAAAAACGCTGCTGCAAACCAGAATCAAAATCGAAGATTATATCCAAAACGCGAAGCCCTAGCTTCGACAGATCGTAGCTACACGCAAAGCCCTAGCTTCGAAATCGAAGGAGTTTGCTTTCTTCGACAAAACTTGAGAAGGTTTCTGCTTTCTTCGAATCGCTAACGTAATTTGGAGGAGGGAGATGCGCGCGTTTTGGAGTCTTCGAATCGCTAACGTAATTTGGAGGAGGGAGATGCGCGCGTTTTGGAGGGAGGAGGAATGGTTTTGGAGGGAGAGGGAAAATAATTTAGGAAGTTGGAGGGTGACGTTTTGGGGCAGCGTGTGAAGGGGAAGGGAGTGCGCGCGTTACACCTGTAGGGAGAACAAAAATCAACCGGTAACTAGATAATTAAGGGTCAATAATAACGCTTCAGAATAACGCTTTATTAAATAGCGTTATTAATATCATATTTTGTTGTAGTGAACAGTGGTGTATTTGTCAAAGGTGGTGATGATACATATGAGCATATAAAAGATTTTTACGGCGTCTTAACACAGGTTTTAGAGTTGACATATTACATATAACCTGCAGAATTTTTTTTTATTCAAATGCAACTGGTTTAGCAATGTTCCTGGTACTGGAATCAACGTACACAAAGATTATAAACTTATTGAAATAAAATATACCTCACATTACTATAAGTATGATCCTTTCGTATTGGCCAAACAAGCGTTACATGTTTATTTTGCTCCGTATCCATCCTTGAAAAGAGATAAAGCGGATTGGTCGGTTGTTTTTTAAACAAAGGCAAAATTTCCATTTGACGGAAATAATATTTTAGACGAAACAGCGTATCAAGCGAATCTTGAACCAAATATTGAAGTAATAATAACCGATGACATCGATGTAGGATTGTTGGATGATGAATCAAATTTTTGGTAGATGCATTTGAAAGTGTTGAAGAAAACGATATAGAGTACGAGACCGAGTCTGAATCAGAGAACGACGAAGACTGATAATTTTAAATATTTGAATTGCATGTTGTATAATGTATTTTTATGAGATATGTAATATTTAAACTGTGAATATGAAATATGTAAATATTTGAATTGCATGTTGTATAATGTATTTTTATGATATATGTAATATTTAAAGTCTGAATCAAGTGGAATGTTTTATGTGATGATATGATATGATATGTTTAGATATGATGTGATATGTTCTGATATGATATGATATGTTATGATATACGATATATGATATGATATGTTTGTGGCAGATATGTCTTACAGGAGACATGACAGTAGGTCTGAGCCTTCTTCTTCTCCCGACGCAGGCGCTAGTGGCAGTGCGCCGGATTTACGCCCCACTGCTGAGTTAGTTCCGAAGACGGCAGGGTAAGTATCAAATATATTTCAAGTATGTTATTTATAATATATTAAATATGTACATCAAAATTTATACAGGGGCTTTGAGGTGGAGCCTTCAGATTTCATTTTACAAACGTCGAGACAGGCGTTTATGAGTAGGATGTCCGGCTGTTGGCTACGGTGAGACGACATCCCAGCGCCTGTAAAGAACGCAATATGGGCAGATTTGATGGTAATTAAGTATGAATTTTTATTTGATTTGAATGTCAATAGAATGTTTACAATTCAAGTTAATTTCAATATGCAGGCTGCCGTACGTGTTGAGCCCTAGGATCTGGATGTGTTTAGAAATCATTGGAATCAAAGAATGAGAAAAAATTACAGAAACACGATAACTAAAGCAAAAAGTGAGGGAAAAAGCCAAGTTGGATGAGCGCTGACGTATATAGTGAGTTTCTACGGCTTTGGGATACTCCTGAATTCGAAGTAAGCTATCCACTTTCGAATTATAATTTAAATATTTAAGATTTCGTATATTAGTTGCATTAATATAGTTAACCTTGTGTTTAAATGTATAGGAAATATCAGCGCGGAATCGCGAAAACATGAATAAGAATCCTGTTGTACATCGTGGTGGCTCGAAATCTTTTCAGCAACATAAAAACGAATTGGTAAATTTATAAATTGTGTTTATAAATATCTATAACTTTATTTAATCATATTGGTAACATTGTTTATTCATATGTATATTTTTAGTCTAAGAAGTACAATCGTGAGCCTACGATGGCTGAGTTGTTTACTAGCCACACATGCGGTGGAGGAGACAGACGAGAAAGGAAATGTTTCGTATAGATGGACAGACGCCAAATCTCAATTTGTAATGGTAAACATGCTTATCCATAATGATAATGTTTGATAATACTTTATTTCACAGCTAAAAAATTGTAAATTAATTTTTTTTTCGTGTCAAACTTTTATTTATAATCGCAGGAGTCATATGAGGTGGAGCTGACACGTGTGACACAGACCACCGGACGTGAGGAGTTGACCGTTGAGGAGTCAAATCATATTTGGGACGCCATTGTAGATCCGCCTACGCGAAATATGCGATATAGTTATGAAAATATGGAGGTAAACTGCTTCATTAACTAATATATACATTTAATACGATATGAAGCATAAATTATAACTAGCTATTAACTATTTCACAAGCGATATCGTCCCAGAGGGCTTACAGGAGATCCCTGACAGAGGAGGAGATAGCTTTGTTGCGTCAGCAGATTGCGGAGATCAATGACTGGTGGAAGAGCAATGCTTTTGCACAGCAGCTCGATGCGCATATCGCGGCATACCTGGCAAAGCATGGAAGAATGCCTGGAGAGGATGCGTCTGGAGATGATGAGTAGGTAAGGTTGTTTTGTGTTGAACTTATTGTGTTGTTTTGTGTTGAACTTATTGTTGTTTGATGTATGATGATGAGTAGGACAATGATGTATGATTTGTTTGATAGTAGTTATATGTATTGTTGAGTATGATGTATATTAGTGAACGTTATGTTTGATTGATGAGTTTTTGGATATATAGTTGTTGCTTGATGGAAAATTGTGAATGTTATGTTTGATTGATGAGAGGTTGGTGTTATACTTGCGTTGGAAGATTGAACGTTGTTATAGTTCGACGGAAATTGTTTATATTGTGGTTTGAGGATGCAAACAGTAGCTGTTTACAAATAGAAGAACTCAGGCTTGCGTCAGCTGGAATCGGCTTGCGTCGGCTCTTTGGTTACAGGACAACGTCGGCTAGTGACGACTAAAATCGGCTTTGTGGTTACAAGATTGCGTCGGCTAGAATCGGCTTGTTAAGGCCAATAGAATTTTGAAAAAAATGGCCACGTGGATATAGCCGTCACTTTCCGACACTAAAGTGGTGAAGAAGCCGACGCAAAACCCGACTCGAATGCTTGGTGGTGACATCTATTATTGCGTCGGTTTTTAGAATCGGCTTGCGTCGGCTAATCATGGCCGGCGTCGGTTATTAGCCAACGCAAATGCCGGTTTTCCTTGTAGTGATGTAAAGTGAAACTTCTGGATTTGTTATAGAGAAACAAGTGCTTTTGATGTTATGCTATTTAGGAAAGCTTGTTCATTTAAGCACTACTTGACAACTTCAGAGGATATGCAAGAATGCAAAGAATACTTTTCATATCTTATCCTATCAGATTCAAAATACGGATTAGAAGGAAGTACAATAAAGTTTATCTGAATGATATTTGGAGAAAGTTTATGTTGCTTTGATATTTTGAGACAGTTTTTGATACAATGCTAGTTTATGTTATTGTATGTTTGATAAAGTACTACTAACTACGGGTGCTGAAATACATGAACCGAAATATATAAATGATGAATGATCGATATGAAATGTCGACTCTAATGAAATGTTGAAATTATACATCTAACGCTATAGTGAACTTATATTCAAATTTGTTATAATGTTTAGTCATTCTCTGACTGCTACAAAAAATTGAAATTTTTGTCGTATGATCATGAAGTTTATATTATTGAATACAAGGCAAACATTAATGATACTAATTTGATGAAGAATATGACGTTCAGTGTTGTATTTAGATATTCACCATAACCAGTATGATTCAACAGGTAGTATGATGCAATTGATGTACAATGTTCTACAAAATTTAACATCCGGTACAAAATTAGCTGATTAATACTCTATAACCAAACATAAGTACACTCAGTTAAATAGTATACAAGTTCAAACTCAGAATTTTATATTACAAAAAAAAATGAGAAATGCAAGATTCAAAACAAAAAAAAGCTACGGAGAAATTAAGCAAACTTGAAACACGTGTTGATAATGTTGTATAAATGTTTTTTGGTAGATAGTAGCACTCAGGGACAGAGAAAATATTGCATCCTACAACTATTACAAACAATTCACAGTCATTTGCCATAGCATCGCAAATACAGTCATATAACTTTTTCAAGACAACTTTTTCAAGATCAAAAGGTTTTAACAAAATGCCATGCTCTTCAAATCTTTCACGCTGTAATAATTTTGCATTGAACTCAAGCAAGCCTTCTAATGTCTCCGCTCTCTACTGATGAGAAGAAGTATCAAACTGCCTGTGACTTGAGTTCTTTGATCCTTGAGTCAATGCATCGCAAACAATTGAATTTCTACCCGACGAGTCCCATCCATTATCACTCAAGATTCTAAATAACTCGCATTGTGACGCAGCGTGGGAAGCGAATTCGACAATATAAATCGAATCCGTGCAGGATCTCACACGATTAGCGGAAATAATCGGTGAATCGACGAAGAATCGATGGATTTATGAATACCGTAAGGCCCAAATCCGTTGATCACGAAGATACCGGACTTTAGCAATCTTCGACACGTTGATCGCGCACGATATCATGAGAGAAGATCTTCAATTCTCCGAACGTTGATCAAGCGCACTTGATTCCGTGAATTGGCTTCAACAATCGTTGATTCGAGCGCACTCGAATGTCGAAAGTGGAGATATGAGATAACACTCGACTACCAATTAAAAATGGAGGCACAAAGCATAAACCAAATTTTATTCAAATTTCAACCACTTTTACAAATGTCACAGCCCCTATTTATAGAGCTTTACAACACAACACACGACTTAAGAAAAATACAATACAAACGGCTTACAAAATAAACGACATAAGAAGAACAAGCAACGACTTAAACAAACTCGTCAGCGACTTATTGCACGCGACATAAGAAAGCTTCAGCGACCTAAACTTCGCGACTCAAGATCTCCCACGGCAAAGATAAGTCGGCCGCGACCTACTGCTTCTCGCCCGCGACTTAGGCTACTGCTCTTTGGTTGCGACTTAGGGTTGGGCACGCGACATATGGAGGAGGAGTAGGTCACTCGCGACTTATGGAGAAGGAAGTAAGTCGCTCGCGACATATGGAGGAGGAGTATGGATCTGCTTGCTCGCGACCTTGGACATGTCGCTCGCGACTTATGGTTAGGTCGTCATGTTGTTCGCGAGCTGGCATGAGTCGTTCGCGACTTATTGGGGCTTCTTGCACGCGCAACTTAAGGGGCACGACAGAGCGACTCAAGGCGGCAGAGCGACTCAAGGCGGCAGAGCGACTCAAGGAAGAGGATCGGCGATCTCGATTTGATCGACTTAAGGTATGCTCTTCATCATCCTCCCCTTGTTGGAAGGAATTCGTCCTCGAATTCACACTCTCGTCATCGTTGATAGGTTTCTCCTCATAATACGGAATTAAGTGCTTCATATTAAACACATCAGAAGTGTAAGCATTCTCTGGCAGCTTCAACTTATAAACATTTTCGTTGATCCGTCTTATAATTTCTACGGGTCCAATCTTTCGAGCTTTCAACTTGTTGTAAGTTCCAACTGAAAAACGATCTTTCGTTAAAACGGCATATACAAAATCTCCCTCTTTGAAGACAACTCTTCTTCGTTTCTTATCCGCCATTTGCTTATACTTCTCATTTGATTTAAGTAATCGTTCCTGTACAACCTTGTGGCATTTCTGTAACTCATTCACCAAGTCACTAGCTCGCTTAACAACTCCTTTCTGATATGGTATTGTCGTTAAATCCAATGGTCCCTTTGGTAAGCTTGAATATACAACTTGAAACGGACTGAATCCAGTACTTCGATTGACTGCATGATTATGTGCAAACTCCGCTTGACATAACTTCATATCCTAGCTTTTCAATGGTCTTTCACAAGACATCTCAATAAGTTTCCCAACGATCGGTTAACCACCTCTGTTTGTCCATCAATTTGCGGATGGTCCGCGCTACTAAAATTCAGCTTCGTTCCGACCATCTTCCACAAACTCAACCAAAAGTGGCTTAGAAATCGAGTGTCCCTATCAGAAACAATGGTCTCAGGTAACCCATGCAATCGATAAATCTCTTTAAAGAATAATTGAGCAACCTGGACGGCATCAGCTGTCTTCTTACAGGCTATGAAATGCGCCATCTTCGAAAACCTGTCCACTACAACATATATAGAACCATTTCCTCTGAGTTCTCGGCAAACCCAACACAAAGTCCATGCTAATATCAACCCATGGTTTAGTAGGCACGGGTAATGGCATGTATAATCCCGCATTCGTCGCTGTTCCCTTCGAAACTTGACAGATATGACACCTCTCCACAAATCTCTCTACCTCTTTCCTCATTGACGGCCAAAAATAAGATTGTGAAACTAACTGTAAGGTACGATCTCTGCCTACATGGCCTTCTTCATGTAACTCTTTGATAATCTTCATTCTCAAACTGCAGTCTGGTATGCATAATCGATTCCCCTTGAACAAGAATCCATCAACCAACACAAATTCATCAGTATCCCCATCCTTAACTTTCTCAACAAACTTTGCAAAGTAAGGATCCTCCTCAAACAACTCTGGCAACAATTCGAATCCTGTCACTTCAACCTTCAACGTTGTCAACAAGTGATTCCTCCTGCTCAAAGCATCCGCTACACGATTTGTTACCCCTGATTTGTGTTTCACAACGAAAGTAAATTGTTATAGATATGCTATCCACGAGGCATGTCTCGCCGAAATCTTGTCCTGCCCTTGTAGATGTTTTAATGCCTCATGATCAGTGTAAAGAACAAACTCCTTCTGAAACAAGTAATGTCGCCAGTGCTTTACCGCTTGAACAATCGCGTAAAACTCTACATCATAAGTGCTATATCTCAACTTGGCTCCAGATAATTTTTCACTGAAATAAGCAACTGGTCTTCCGTTCTGGCTCAATACTCCAACAATTCCCACTTTCGAAGCATCAATATGCAATTCAAACAACAACTGAAAATTCGGCAGTACCAGAATTGGTGCTGTCGTCAAGAGTAACTTGATCTTCTCAAAAGCAACCCCTGCTTCCTCTGACCATAAAAACTTCTTTTCTTTCATGCAATCGGTTGCAGGTGCCATCACATTGCTAAAGTGTGGAATGAATCTTCGATAAAAAGACACCAATCCATGAAAACTCCTTACTTCTGTAATCGTCTTCGGTTGTGGCCAACTCCTGACAGCTTCCACTTTATTTTCATCCACTTGAATGCCTTCCTTTGACAGAACATACCCTAGAAATAAAACACTGTTCGTCATAAACACACACTTCTTTGTTGCTGCATAAAACTGCTCTTGTCGTAAAATCAACAATACTTCTCGCAAGTGCTGGATGTGTTCTTCCGTACTCCCACTATAAATCAGAATATCATCAAAGTGAACAACTACGAACTTCCCAACAAATGGTCTAAAAATCTGCTTCATCACTCTCATAAAAGTACTAGGAGCGTTTGACAAATCAAATGGCATAACCAACCATTCGTATGAACCCTCCCTGGTTTTAAAAGCAGTCTTCCACTCATCACCCGGTCGAATACGAATTTGATGGTATCCACTCTTCAAGTCAATCTTGGAAAACACAACAGCCCCATGTGATCAATCAAATCATCAAACTCGGCATAGGAAATATGTATCTCACAGTGATCTTGTTTAGAGCCCGACTGTCCGTACACATCCTCCACGTCCCATCCTTCTTCGGTACCAATAAGGCTGGCACGGCATATGGACTCAAACTCTCCTGAACACGACCTTGTTCTAACAACTCCTCCACTTGCCTTCTCAGTTCTTCATGCTCCTTGGGACTCATCCGGTAATGTGGCCTGTGAGGTAATACCGATCCTGGCACAAGATCAATCTGATGTTGAATATCCCTCAACGACGGTAATTCCTTTGGCAACTCCTCCGGAAACACATCACTGAATTCTTCCAATACCGGCTTCACTTTCTCTGGGACTTCAACCGATTCAGTAGCTTCATGTCCAATCAACAAAAATACCTCTAGACTCTCCTCTACTTCTTCAACAAATTCTTTCAAAGTCAATAAAGTTTTCAGCTCCTCAATCTCCTCAGATTTACTCTCTCCCTGCTGTCTCTTCTTTGGAACTAAAATAATCTTAACACCTTCAAACATAAAACTGTAGCTATTGGTTCGACCGTCATGCTGCACTGCTCGATCATACTGCCACGGTCTTCCCAAAAGCAAATGACAAACATCCATCTCAACTACATCACACCAGATCTCGTCTTTATATTTCTTCCCAATAGAAAATGGAACTCGAACTCGCCTATCCATCTTCACCTCTCCTCCTTTTCTTAGCCACGCTAACTTGTAAGGATTAGGGTGTTTCTCCGTCTTCAACTTCAGCTTCCTCACAGCTTCAGTAGAAATAATATTGTCACAACTTCCTGCATCAATCACAAACTTACAAACTTTTCCCAGAATAGTGCATGTAGATTGAAAAATGTTGCTCCTCAACCAACTAGCCTTATCCTCTTGCTTCGGTGTTAAACAAGACCTCCTCATCATTAGATTACATCCTTCATCTCCCGATGTGATATCCAGCTCATTTTCCTCCACTGGACTAGAGTCACCTTCACCAACATCCTCGCCTTCAACTTCAGCAATCATCGTTCTCTTCTTTGGCTTTGGACATTCGTTACTCTTATGACCCACTTCTTGCCAGTTATAACACTTGAAACTGTTAGTAACCTTTGCCTTCGCCACTTCATTCACAACTGGTTTATTGACAGCTTTAGTAACATTGGAACTCCCACTAACACCTTTGCTTTGAATATTGGAACTTGTAAACACGCCACCTCCTCGTCTTCCCTGCTTCTCCCAAGCTATCGCCTTCTGGTATGCTTCCGCCACAGATCTCGGATCAAACATATTAACCATATCCTGGATCTACATTCGCAACCCTCCAACAAACCTAGCAGTCAACTGTTCCTCTGTCTCCATAATGTCATTTCGAGCAATCAATTGATAAAACTCGTCAGCATAATCATTAACAGTCTTTGTCCCTTGCCTCAAATTCTGCAACCTCTGATACATGAGTGATTGATAATTGTAAGGTAAAAATGTAGCTTTCACCAATTTCTTCATTTTCTCCCAATCCACAATCTTCGCCTTCCCCATCCGTTCTCGTGTAAGTTTGGTTTGCTGCCACCATGCCATAGCTCTCCCTCTCAACCTAGTAGCAACCAACTTCACTCGACGGTCTTTCGGTACCTCCTTGAAATCAAAGATCTCTTCAACATTAGACAGCCAATCCAAAAATTCTTCTGCAACCATTCCACCTTTAAATTCAGGAATCTCCATCTTCATTCCCGATTCCTATCGACGATCATCCTCTACATCTCGATACTGACGTCGTGTTTGATCTCTATCTCGGTAATGAACACTTCCTCTATCACCATCAAACTCCTCATCAAAGTCTGAAGTATATCGATGTCGATCACGACCACCAACCTCTCTACCACCACCACTTCTTCGATCTTCATTTCTATCACGATTGTCAGCACTTCTACGATCATGATCTTCTCTTCTCTCCCGATCTGAATGTGGTGAAACTCTACTTCTCCCATGGCTCGATTCAGGTGAAACTCTTCTTCGATTTTGATTCATTTCAAGCATCATTCTCTCTAATCGACCAATTCCTTCATTCAACTTTTCAGTGAAACTCTCGTTGATTCGTTGTTCCATTTCATCGGCCTCTTCTCTTCCATACAAAGCATTAATATTGCGATGACGTTGAGCTCGTCTCGCAGGCATGATTGAACTTCAAACAAACTCAAGAATAAATTTCAAACACTTTCCGAACTTTGATCCGAAGTGAGATGGATCGAAACTCCCAACTTGTTGCAACTTCACGATGAACACGATGAACACCAAACTCTCCCAATTTGCAAATCCGTTCTCCAAACTTCAAATTCTCGAAACCCAAGTCTCCAAATGGTGTAAACTCCTTGCGATCTCGCTCTGATACCAAACTGACGCAGCGTGGGAAGCGAATTCGACAATATAAATCGAATCCGTCCACGATCTCACACGATTAGCGGAAATAATCGGTGAATCGACGAAGAATCGATGGATTTATGAATACCGTAAGGCCCAAATCCATTGATCACGAAATACCGGACTTTAGCAATCTTCGACACGTTGATCGCGCACGATACCGTGAGAGAAGATCTTCAATTCTTCGAACGTTGATCAAGCGCACTTGATTTCGTGAATTGGCTTCAACAATCGTTGATTCCAGCGCACTCGAATGCCGAAAGTGGAGATAGGAGATAACACTCGACTACCAATTAAAAATGGAGGCACAAAGCATAAACCAAATTTTATTCAAATTTCAACCACTTTTACAAATGTCACAGCCCCTATTTATAGAGCTTTACAACTCAACACACGACTTAAGAAAAATACAATACAAACGGCTTACAAAACAAACGACATAAGAAGAACAAGCAACGACTTAAACAAACTCGTCAGCGACTTATTGCACACGACATAAGAAAGCTTCAGCGACCTAAACTTCGCGACTCAAGATCTCCTACGGCAAAGATAAGTCGGTCGCGACCTACTGCTTCTCGCCCACGACTTAGGCTACTGCTCTTCGCTTGCGACTTAGGGTTGGGCACGCGACATATGGAGGAGGAGTAGGTCGCTCGCGACTTATGGAGAAGGAAGTAAGTCGCTCGCGACATATGAAGGAGGAGTATGGATCTGCTTGCTCGCGACCTTGGACATGTCGCTCGCGACTTATGGTTAGGTCGTCATGTTGTTCGCGAGCTGGCATGAGTCGTTCGCGACTTATTGGGGCTTCTCGCACGTGCAACTTAAGGGGCACAACAGAGCGACTCAAGGCAGCAGAGCGACTCAAGGAAGAGGATCGGCGATCTCGATTTGATCGACTTAAGGTATGCTCTTCATCACATTGCTTGTTAATTCTAAACAACATACCAAACATTAGTTTTTCAGACTACAGGCATCTTACTACAACATTAATTTCCAACTGTATCATATTCTTCAAACTTTAGACAACAATAATTTTCCTACTTAAGTCGTGGAATATTCAGATAGTGGAACGATTTTGTTATGATATCATACAAATGGTGCATCATCTCTTGATTGTTTGAACTATTGTGGAGCTTTTACAAATATATCACCAGCTGATGATTCACTGATCTCTTCATTAAGAGAGAGAGAGAGTGGCATGGTGTTATGATTCTCATTGTTCCTTCTTTCTTTAACTTTAGTTCTATTGCATATAAAACACAAACCCCTGAAAATAAAATTAATATGCACAACACACACACACACACATAAGATTACTCGCTCACAATCTTGTTTACTGTACTCAAACAATACCTACCACTAACACCTGTAGTAATAACACCATTAGCTCCATCTCTATATACCAACTCGAATTCCCCACATGCTTTGAGTTAGATATTATGCGACCACCTTACTAACACTAATCTATATCAATAACATGCCTTTAAAATATGAATATAATATTCATACACAAATCATATGACGTAAACTTCTATTCTCATACAAATTTCTAGTCCATTTCAAACCTATCAATGCTTTAAAAACTATTAAAATAAACAACAAACTTGAATAACATACCGAGTTTTGACTCCCATTTAAGTCATTTTACTTCATACTTAAACTTTAAAATAAAAATAAAAAAATCATTTAACTACAGCTAAGCTAAAAAAATTTGATCAAATAAAATTTTCTATTTTTACTACTAAATCTATATATATGCAAAAAATCAAATAGGTAATAATCAATGTAGAATGGATTTCATAGATAGTCACCACAGAAACATAATGGATAACGGATCAATTAGAAAATTAATTTCAATACATAACACGCTGAAGTATGAATATTAAGCACAACAGTGATAAACTATAAACAAAAAATAACATGATAATACCAAATAAAAATCAAATTTCATATTCAAAACATTACACACTAGATAAACACTTTTGGCACTTCAACTTAAAACAACCAAACTATTTAACTAAAGGACAATTGCTCTTGTTGTGACCAAACTTTCGACATTTTTCACATCTTCGTTTCTACTTAGCTTCACCATTAGAATGTTTCTGTTTTTTAGGTGGACGACCAGGGCCACGTTTAGGAATTGGAGGATAAATTTGGGATTTTTTGAAAGAATTTCAGGCTTACCAGTATTTGTAATAGGAAATATAGGAAAAAAATGATGCACAAAAGTATGAAGTAGAAAAACAATGATCAATATACTCATAAACATTCAAACTTTGAGATCCAATGGTCCGAATAGCATGTGGACAAGGAAATCCATCGATAGTCCACATATTACAGCTTATGTAAAAGATCAACATGTTGTGACTCTTTGGACAATACTTCAAAACAATATTCAACAGACTTCTTAACAATCCAAACGTGACCCAAACTAATAAAAGAACTCAAACACTTTTCCGTTGTTGGACATATATTAGATTTCCATGTTTCATTCAATGTTGATATTTTGAAATTTGATCCATAATTTTAGTTCTAATGGAGTCCAAACAAGATGTTACTGGAAGATGCCTTTCTTCAAGAATCCATGAATTAAAACTTTCGGCAATATTATATGCCATTTCACCATATCTTTTACTTGGAAAGAAAGCTTTTGCAAAGTGTTCGAATTTAACTTCATTCAAAAATTTAGAAGCTATGTTACCTCCAAAATCTCTAAATAGTTTCGGTGCTACTTCAAACTTTGAATGAGTAGAAGCATATGAAACATCAACAAACAGTTTAACTATCAATTCCTTTCTAGGATCACTTTCTAACATAGCATGGTAGTTGTTTTTCATATGGTATGTACAGTTGCTATGACAAGAATATGGAAACAACTTTGAAATAGAAGATATAATAGCTGGATGCCTATCTGATATAAATGTTATAATTTAATCATCTGACAGCATCGATCATAGATTAGAAAGAAACCAAGACTAGTTGCTTTCATGTTTTCCTGACATAATAAGCTGGAAAATAACCTGAAGAAAGTGAAAAGTTGAAGAAAATTTAATTAAGTTCTGACATGATGATAACAACAATTTGATCGTTACTAATAAATAATAGACCACAACAAATGTGGTTAAAAAGACAAAATGTTAACAAAACAAAAAATACATCTCATCATTTCATTATGCTATAGATAAATAATAAAAGGAAAAATGATACATACCACTTATAGAATAAAATAAAAACAAAAGCCATTAGAGAGAGAAGACATTTTATTCATACAGATACACGTACAATGTAACGACCCGTATTTTACGAGTCGATAAATCGTAGAATTTGCAGGTCGATAGTGTTGTTTGTGTTGCTTCTAGCTTGAGTCGTTTAGAAGTTAACCCGGGTACAAGTGATGAGTCGTGACCGACTCATAGGGGACCGACTCAAGGAGGGGTAGCGGTTTAAAGTGTTGGCCGAGATAAGGATGGACCGACTCAAGAAGTTAGGCGACTCATAGGATGACCGACTCATAGAGGGCCGAGATAAGAAGTGTGGCCGAGTCAACGAGTTACGACTCATAGGGTTTGCCGAGTTAAGGAGTTAACGGGTTAAGGGTGTAGCGACTTAAGGGGTTTAGGCTTAGGTCGTGGGTAATGAGTCGGCAGGGTTTTGAGTCGTAGGGCCTGATGAGTCGTGAGTCGGCATCATAGTTGAGTCGTGAGTGTGTATTGTTGAGTCGTCGTACGACTTAGGACTTGGGGAAAACGCGGCAGTGTCTTAGGTCGGAGGCTTTTAGGTCGTGACCGACTTATGTTGAGTCGGCACTGGTCTTGAGTCGTGAGTCGGTAGGTGTTGAGTCGGTTTGGGTTTGAGTCGTATGACCTTGTGCCTTGGTGTATTGAGTCGTTGGCTTGAGTCGGAAGGCTGTGCAGTTGAGTCGGCTGGGGTAGGTCGTCATGGCAATGAGTCGTGAACGACTCATGGTAAGTAGGCAGTGTTATGTTGAGTCGGTAAGGGCTGATAAGTCGGCAACGACTCATGATGAGTCGTGGACGACTCATAGGGACGACGACTCATGGTTGATCCAGCCTATAAATAGAGGGGTTTGGCTCACTTTTTGGCACCGGTTTTTGAAGCGACGAAGTGCTGCCATTTTGAAGACTCGACTACAACATTTCTTCACCTTCTTTTCTCTATTCCAATCTAGTTCTAACATCCATCCAAGATCGAAGATTTAGATTGAAGATCCAAGTGCCAAAGTTGAAGATCTTCATCCGTTCGAGCTAGATTTCATCGTTTCAAGCGAGATTTCGACGAATCGAGCTTGAATCCTTGCTGTCCAGATCTGAAGTTGATTGATTTTAGGTTGTTTTGGTGATTTGGTGAGTGGTAGTTATCTCTCACGCGGATCCAAGGGAGTATATTGGATTGGTGGCATGTTTGGGTGTTAAAGTTAGAGATTTCATGCATTTTTCTTAGATCTAAGTCTAGATCCATGGTTTTTGAAGATGTTTACTTATGCAAGTTTGTTTAATAAGCATTAGAGACAAAACCCATGTTTTATAATTGATAGATCTATGCTAAAAACCATGATTTCACATATGTTGGACTTTTGCTCGTTTATTTACGAAATTGCCATTATAGTTGATATTGCTTATTAGATCTTGTTTGAATGATTGATTATTTGAATGTATGATTGATTTGATTGTTTCCAAGTTAGCTAGTAGTTGATTTGGAACAAGATGATGGAAGAGGATTCAAAAGCTACGGAAGAAGGCTCTTGAATGGTGAAAGCTGCTTAAGGCATATGTAGCGGGTGTTGAAGCTCATATGTATAGATTGGATGATGTTGAGATGGAACTTTGCCATGATTCGATGAGGCAAACCATGTTGTTGAGTTGAGACTTTGCTTTGATGCGATGAAGCGAAGTATGATGTGAGTCTTGGCTTAATCCAAGCAGGGATCATTCCAAGCATATTGATAACTTGAAGGGTAGTTCAAGTTGGTTGATAATGGATTGTTCAAGAGGTAGCTTGAGCTTGTATGAGGATAGTCGTCAAGAAGGATGGCTAGGAGGCTTGGATCTCGTCGTTGTTGAAGGTTCTAGCATGCTCAAAAGCAAGAGTACATGGGGCGCCCATAACGACTACAGGAAGGTAGTCGGGACACCCAAAAGACTACAGGTAGGTAGTTGAGTACTCTGGGCAAAGTAGATAAGTCCTAGGCACAAGGCAGTGTGCGGAGTTATGGTTAGAACCGGGGCTACCATTAGCCCTTGACAGATGGTCATTCAACTAACGGTGAAATCGAGGCAAGGATAACAGTGATAGCCAGAGTCATGGATGTTTGGTTGTATTATCATTCGGTTTCAAGAGCGGTGTTTTCTGGGTGCTTATCTGATCTTGGTTTAGGCCTTGGGGGTTTGTATTTGGAAAACATCGTCCTTGACTCGAGTGGTATTTGCTTTACCTTAATTGTCTATGTTGTTATGCTTGCTTCTCCTTAGTGTATGTCTGGGGCTATCACTGTAGAAAGAGGTGGAGTGGGATGGTTTGGTTCCTATTCCTTTTATCCTTTATGCTCTTTTGGTATGTTTGATAGTTAATTTACTGCTCACTAAGACTTTGTCTGACTCAAGGTTTTATGTCTCCTCTTATTACCTTGGGCTGTTCATCCATGTTGGGATGGGCAGACTAGGTAGCAGGTGACAGGTGCTGTGCTAGGAGTTCTACGATGAAGATGACGAAGACGAGCAGGAGGCTTTGCATATTAGTTTTCTTACTATATGTACTGGGTATCCGCTGCTGTATTTGGTTGAGTGATTTGTAGTGAGGCTTTCATGTATGGATTTGAGTAGATGATTGTATAAAACTACTGTGATGCTTATATGATGATGTTCTGTTCTATGGAGCTTCACTATATTATATTTCTCTATTGTATTTTATCCATGCGCTGTGAGTTATGCGATAGAGATTCTTCTGTTTTGTTTTACCCTGACTATCGTCCATGGCTGCCTGGCACACCTTTTAGCGCATTATTCCCTTGATTTGGTGCGGGAGTCATGGGCGGTCGTCACATTTGGTATCAGAGCTTTGGTTAATCGATTTTAGCCAACGCTCGCTGATGTAACTACGTAAGAGAGACGTAATTGTAATTTGATGGATGATTACTATATATAATATAGTAGTTTAGAAGGGTTTGAACTCCTTATGCAGTTGTTTCTTAAGGTGTTCTAATCATTCTTATTTACAGATATTAAGGATGAGTCGAAGTGAGAGACAAGCTGCGAGGGGTAGCCGTGATGCTAGGGAAGCTGTTGATTATGCTCCTATGTTTGAGGCCATGATGACTTCAATCATGAGGAGGATACCAGCTTCAGGATCATCTGTGGATGTGGGAGTTCAAGTCCAAGCTCCAAGACCGGTGGATTTTGCCAAGCTTTGCAAGGATTATACTGCTCTTGGAGGGAAAGTTTTCTTGGGGACGGAGTCGACTATTGAGGTGCAGAGATGGATTGATGCTTGCAAAAGAATCTTTGGTGACTTAGGGATTGAGGATGCAACTAAGAGGAAGCTTGCATCGAGACAGCTTCAGGGAAGAGCTGCTGATTGGTGGAATTCTATCACCATCGATACTCCAGAAGAAGAGATTACTTGGGAGCAATTCCAAGTTAGATTTGAAGCTAAGTTCATCTCTACTTCCCAGAAATCTGTCTTGTTTAAGAGGTTTGTGGAGCTCAAGCAAGGGGGAAGGCCTGTTCTTGAGTACATTTCTGAGTTTGAAGCTTTGTCTAAGTATGCCAGATCGTATATTGATTCTCCCTACCAGAAGAATGAAAAGTTTGTGACTGGTCTGGATGCTTATCTTGGGAGGCAGTTAGTGGATCATCTGGACGATCCATTTGAGAAGCTTGTGGAAAAAGCTCTTAGGTATGAGAGTTTGTTTCCTAGGGAAAGTTCTGTCGTTTCTGTAACCAGGGAAGGATCTAAACCACAGCAGAGTGGCAATAAGAAGAGGAAACAACAGCAACAGAGGGGTAGGGATGGCCAGAAGAAGCCGAAGAGTGAAGTGACTTGCTATAACTGCCAGCAGAAGGGCCATCTTTACAAAGATTGTAAGAATCCCAAAGTGCCGGGAAAGTGTTACAACTGTGATAAGCTGGGACATATCAAGAAGGATTGTCCAGAACCGAGGAAAGATAGGCAGGTTGTGCAAGCCTATGCTTTGGGGGCTGTTCCATCGTCTTCGAAAGCTCCTACTGCTGAAGAGAAGGGGAAGAGTGTGGTTGTTCAAGGTACTCTTTCTATTTGTGGTGTTCCAGTTAGAGTGTTGTTTGATACTGGAGCGTCGCATTCTTTTGTTTGTGATGATTTGGTAAGCCGGTTAGGTATGAAACCGGATATTGTTGATAGGCCATTGGTTGTGACTAATCCGGTAGGGGGTTCGTCATGTTTGTGTATGTTATGTCGTGGTCTAGTTGTGTCGAGTCATGATTGCTCGTTTGTTTGTGATTGCTTTGTTCTGAACTTTGCGGGGTTCGGAATTATTTTGGGTATGGACTGGCTTAGGAAGTATGCGGCTAGGATTGATTGTGAGAGGCTTGAGGTGACAGTCGGGAATGTGGAAGGGCGAAAGGTTGTGATACGATGTAAGCATGAAGAAGGCGTCTTCATGAGCTTCATGTATTCGCTAGTTGTTCCACGGGATGGACTGTCATCGGTGCCTATTGTGAATGAGTTTGAGAATGTCTTTGAGGGAGTCAAAGGGTTGCCGCCGCATAGGGAGATCGAGTTTCGTATCGATCTAGTTGAGGGAGCCAGACCTGTTGTGATGCCTCTTAGGCGGATGGCACCGAGGGAGCAGCAAGAGCTGAAGGTGCAAGTTGATGACCTTTTGCGGAAAGGATTCATTCGGAGAAGTGTGTCCGAATGGGGTGCGCCCGTTGTGTTCGCAACCAAAACGGATGGATCGTTGAGGTTGTGTGTTGACTATCGTGAGCTGAATAAGGTGACTAGGAAGAACAAGTATCCATTGCCGAGAATAGATGACTTGTTTGATCAGCTTCACGAGGCTAAGGTGTTTTCTCAGATGGATTTGGCAACGGGATTTCACCAGTTGAGAGTGGCGAAGGATAGTGTGCCGAAGACTGCTTTCAGGACACCATCCGGGTTTTATGAGTGGCTGGTAATGCCGTTTGGGTTGACTAACGCGCCAGCATATTTTGTGGATCTTATGAATAGAGTGTTCAGAGATCAGTTGAATAAGTTCGTGCTTGTGTTCGTGGATGATATTTTGGTTTATTCCAGAACTGAGGAAGAGCACAAGACGCACTTGAGGATTGTTTTAGGAATCTTACGGAAACATCAGCTGAAGGCTAAGTTTTCGAAGTGTCACTTCTGGAAGAATGAAGTGAGGTTCTTAGGTCATGTTATTTCTGGAAATGGAATAGCGGTTGATCCCGCTAAGGTGGCAGCGATCCAGGATTGGGTTAGGCCTAAGAATGCATCTGATGTGAGAAGTTTTCTTGGATTAGCAGGATATTATCGTCGGTTTATCAAAGACTTTTCCAAGATAGCTGCACCGTTGACAGGATTGACGAAGAAGAACCAAGTGTTCAGATGGGATGATAAGTGTGAGCAAGCTTTCGTAATCCTGAAAGAGCGACTGACGAGCGCTCCTGTTTTGACTATTCCAAGTGGGAATGATGAGATGGTGGTTTACACCGATGCATGTGGCACTGGACTAGGAGCGGTGCTAATGCAGAAGCATAAAGTTGTTGCGTATGCTAGTCGACAACTAAAGCCGCATGAAAGGAATTATCCGACTCATGATTTGGAGTTAGCGGCGATTGTGTTTGCTTTGAAGATGTGGAGACACTATCTATTGGGAGTTAGATTCGAGCTGTTTACAGATCATAAGTCGTTGAAGTATCTGTTTTCCCAAAAGGATTTGAATCTTCGACAGCAAAGGTGGCTAGAGTTCTTAGCATCGTATGATTTTGGTATAGCCTATACTCCAGGGAAAGGTAACGCAGTGGCTGATGCGTTAAGTCGAAGACATGCAGGATTGGGAGCCATGTTTTCGGAATGGAAGAGTCTTGAGTATTTGGCTGGATTTGATTTCAGGCCTAGATGTGAATTGGAACCTGAGATGTTGGCAAACTTATCGATAAGGCCTACTCTTGTGGAAAGAATTGGCGAGAGGCAAAGGAGAGATGATAAGCTTATCAAGATTATCCGTGATTTGGAATCCGGATTGGATCCAGAAAAGGATAAAGGATTTGAAGTCGATCGAGAGGGTTGGCTTCGAAAGCAAGGGCGACTAGTTGTTCCCGATGTAGATGGATTGAGAGATGAAGTTCTAAGGGAGAGTCATCACTCGAAGTTGACAATTCATCCAGGTGGAAATAAGATGTATCGGGATATGAAGAGAACCTACTACTGGGAAGGTATGAAGAAGGATGTTGGAAATTTTATTTCCAAGTGTATGAATTGCCAGTTGGTGAAAGCTGAGCAGAAGAAGCCCAGTGGATTGCTTCAGCCATTAGAGGTTCCTACATGGAAGTGGGAGCAAGTGTCGATGGACTTTATCGATGGTCTACCTAGGACAAGAGCAGGGAATGAAGGGATTTGGGTCATAGTAGATCGTTTGACCAAGAGTGCAAGGTTCATTCCTGTTCGATCGACTAGGACTGCATCGAAGTTGGCTGAATTATATGTGAAGTGGATAGTTCGTTTCCATGGTGTTCCGAAGAGTATAGTGAGCGATCGAGATCCATTGTTCACTAGTAGATTTTGGAAGAGCTTCCAGGAAGTTTTGGGAACTGAGTTGTGTTTGAGTACAGCTTATCACCCTCAAACAGATGGTCAGACTGAGAGAGTCAACCGAGTTTTGGAAGATCTTCTTAGAGCATGTGTTTTGGACTTCGGAGGATCATGGGAAGATCACCTTCATTTGGTGGAGTTTGCTTATAATAACAGTTATCAGTCGAGTATCGGTATGGCACCATATGAGGCATTATATGGAAGACCGTGTAACTCTCCGACATGTTGGTTGGAAACTGGAGAAAAGCTGATACTTGGGCCAGAGATGATTCGACAGACTTCAGATTGTATAGAGATCATTCGGCAACGAATGAAGGCAGCCCAAGATCGTCAGAAAAGTTATGCCGATAATCGTCGTAAGGATTTGGAATTCGACGTAGGTGATATGGTTTTTGTGAAGATTTCTCCTCTGAAGAGTGTCATTAGATTCGGGAAGAAAGGAAAGTTAACTCCGAGATTTGTTGGACCATTCCCGATTATCGAGCATATTGGAAAGCTCGCTTATAGATTGGAGTTACCGGAAAAGATGGCGGGTGTGCACAATGTTTTTCATGTATCTTATCTACGGAAGTATGTGCACGACCCAACTACGGTGGTTTCTGCTGATAGCTGTGAAGACTTGGAGGTTGATCCTGTTGTTTCGAGACCTCGTAAGCCGCTTCGTATTGTTGAAACCGATACGAAACAGCTTAGGAGGAAGACGATTACGTTGCTCAAGGTACAATGGAGTGATGATGTTAACGACTGTACATGGGAGGAGGAAGAGAGGATGAAGGCAGCTCATCCCGGACTCTTCGAGGTATGGCCCTAAAGTGTCGTGACATCTCATGAATTTGTAGCTTGTTCTAAGTCATAGAATTCTGCATGCTAGGTTAGAATTGGATGCATGGTTTGTTGATTGCTATGGATGGTAGGCATGCGGAATAATTGTGATTGCTGTTGTTTGCTTGGAATTTCGAGGGCGAAATTCCTAAGGGGGAGAGAATGTAACGACCCGTATTTTACGAGTCGATAAATCGTAGAATTTGCAGGTCGATAGTGTTGTTTGTGTTGCTTCTAGCTTGAGTCGTTTAGAAGTTAACCCGGGTACAAGTGATGAGTCGTGACCGACTCATAGGGGACCGACTCAAGGAGGGGTAGCGGTTTAAAGTGTTGGCCGAGATAAGGATGGACCGACTCAAGAAGTTAGGCGACTCATAGGATGACCGACTCATAGAGGGCCGAGATAAGAAGTGTGGCCGAGTCAACGAGTTACGACTCATAGGGTTTGCCGAGTTAAGGAGTTAACGGGTTAAGGGTGTAGCGACTTAAGGGGTTTAGGCTTAGGTCGTGGGTAATGAGTCGGCAGGGTTTTGAGTCGTAGGGCCTGATGAGTCGTGAGTCGGCATCATAGTTGAGTCGTGAGTGTGTATTGTTGAGTCGTCGTACGACTTAGGACTTGGGGAAAACGCGGCAGTGTCTTAGGTCGGAGGCTTTTAGGTCGTGACCGACTTATGTTGAGTCGGCACTGGTCTTGAGTCGTGAGTCGGTAGGTGTTGAGTCGGTTTGGGTTTGAGTCGTATGACCTTGTGCCTTGGTGTATTGAGTCGTTGGCTTGAGTCGGAAGGCTGTGCAGTTGAGTCGGCTGGGGTAGGTCGTCATGGCAATGAGTCGTGAACGACTCATGGTAAGTAGGCAGTGTTATGTTGAGTCGGTAAGGGCTGATAAGTCGGCAACGACTCATGATGAGTCGTGGACGACTCATAGGGACGACGACTCATGGTTGATCCAGCCTATAAATAGAGGGGTTTGGCTCACTTTTTGGCACCGGTTTTTGAAGCGACGAAGTGCTGCCATTTTGAAGACTCGACTACAACATTTCTTCACCTTCTTTTCTCTATTCCAATCTAGTTCTAACATCCATCCAAGATCGAAGATTTAGATTGAAGATCCAAGTGCCAAAGTTGAAGATCTTCATCCGTTCGAGCTAGATTTCATCGTTTCAAGCGAGATTTCGACGAATCGAGCTTGAATCCTTGCTGTCCAGATCTGAAGTTGATTGATTTTAGGTTGTTTTGGTGATTTGGTGAGTGGTAGTTATCTCTCACGCGGATCCAAGGGAGTATATTGGATTGGTGGCATGTTTGGGTGTTAAAGTTAGAGATTTCATGCATTTTTCTTAGATCTAAGTCTAGATCCATGGTTTTTGAAGATGTTTACTTATGCAAGTTTGTTTAATAAGCATTAGAGACAAAACCCATGTTTTATAATTGATAGATCTATGCTAAAAACCATGATTTCACATATGTTGGACTTTTGCTCGTTTATTTACGAAATTGCCATTATAGTTGATATTGCTTATTAGATCTTGTTTGAATGATTGATTATTTGAATGTATGATTGATTTGATTGTTTCCAAGTTAGCTAGTAGTTGATTTGGAACAAGATGATGGAAGAGGATTCAAAAGCTACGGAAGAAGGCTCTTGAATGGTGAAAGCTGCTTAAGGCATATGTAGCGGGTGTTGAAGCTCATATGTATAGATTGGATGATGTTGAGATGGAACTTTGCCATGATTCGATGAGGCAAACCATGTTGTTGAGTTGAGACTTTGCTTTGATGCGATGAAGCGAAGTATGATGTGAGTCTTGGCTTAATCCAAGCAGGGATCATTCCAAGCATATTGATAACTTGAAGGGTAGTTCAAGTTGGTTGATAATGGATTGTTCAAGAGGTAGCTTGAGCTTGTATGAGGATAGTCGTCAAGAAGGATGGCTAGGAGGCTTGGATCTCGTCGTTGTTGAAGGTTCTAGCATGCTCAAAAGCAAGAGTACATGGGGCGCCCATAACGACTACAGGAAGGTAGTCGGGACACCCAAAAGACTACAGGTAGGTAGTTGAGTACTCTGGGCAAAGTAGATAAGTCCTAGGCACAAGGCAGTGTGCGGAGTTATGGTTAGAACCGGGGTTACCATTAGCCCTTGACAGATGGTCATTCAACTAACGGTGAAATCGAGGCAAGGATAACAGTGATAGCCAGAGTCATGGATGTTTGGTTGTATTATCATTCGGTTTCAAGAGCGGTGTTTTCTGGGTGCTTATCTGATCTTGGTTTAGGCCTTGGGGGTTTGTATTTGGAAAACATCGTCCTTGACTCGAGTGGTATTTGCTTTACCTTAATTGTCTATGTTGTTATGCTTGCTTCTCCTTAGTGTATGTCTGGGGCTATCACTGTAGAAAGAGGTGGAGTGGGATGGTTTGGTTCCTATTCCTTTTATCCTTTATGCTCTTTTGGTATGTTTGATAGTTAATTTACTGCTCACTAAGACTTTGTCTGACTCAAGGTTTTATGTCTCCTCTTATTACCTTGGGCTGTTCATCCATGTTGGGATGGGCAGACTAGGTAGCAGGTGACAGGTGCTGTGCTAGGAGTTCTACGATGAAGATGACGAAGACGAGCAGGAGGCTTTGCATATTAGTTTTCTTACTATATGTACTGGGTATCCGCTGCTGTATTTGGTTGAGTGATTTGTAGTGAGGCTTTCATGTATGGATTTGAGTAGATGATTGTATAAAACTACTGTGATGCTTATATGATGATGTTCTGTTCTATGGAGCTTCACTATATTATATTTCTCTATTGTATTTTATCCATGCGCTGTGAGTTATGCGATAGAGATTCTTCTGTTTTGTTTTACCCTGACTATCGTCCATGGCTGCCTGGCACACCTTTTAGCGCATTATTCCCTTGATTTGGTGCGGGAGTCATGGGCGGTCGTCACATACAATAAAAATGAGCTCTTTATTTATAGACTACAAATGCAACGAAGATTACACTAACGTCCTTTTCCATTTAACATATTCATCCATATTACTAATATATATTACAACACTCCTGTAACATTCTCCATCTGGATGTCCAAAACTAACGGCTATAGATGCAATAGTCATCCATAGTTATTCATTCTCGATAAATACGGTAACGTTAGATACAGTGATATAATAAAAACATACGGATATGAAGATTTTAAAACTCAACTTAGAACAAATTTCTCATTTCACTTCAAATCATCTTTCAAATTCATTACATAATCCCAAATCGTAAACCACATTCAAAGGAATATGATTATTACAAAATACGCCAAGAGCAACATATGAAGATGCCCCTGGGATGATCAAAGTCTAAATATAGGAAATTTAACAACTTTTCCATTACGTCAAAACACGGTGGAGTTAAACAGAAAGAATCCTAATAGCTAGCTTATCTCCTACACGTCTGCAGAAGGTTGTTCGTCTAAAGGAGAACCTAAAACCTTAACTCTCAAACTACTCAAAATTAATTGAGCGCCAGAGAGTTTAAGGGGAAAACATAAACTTCGAGTCAGGCATAAAGCATAGTGTGAATAATAACCTACCATCTTGAACCATATAGATATCTAGTGAGACCATGTCGCTTAGCGGAACAGGTTTTCTCCTCACTAGTATCTTAAAAAAATTATAATAACCATATATTGTGCACCTGCATCCACAATGGTTAAAATATAACATAGTAGAATATATCATGATTATATGCAAACATGCAATATATTCTTGATTTTCCATCCCTATTCATTTGCATATCTGTCTCAGTTATAGTTTCTTGGGTCACCATTAATCTATCAGTTTTCATGAGCTGACTAATAACATGTTCCATTCTTACGGACCACCTGTCCGATTTCATAGTTTTCGTGGGCTTACTAAGAACATATTAGTCTCTACCAGTAACTTCATCCGATTATAGTTTTCATGGGTTCACTATAAACCTACTAGATTCTCCAATAACTTATCTCTTATCATAGTTTCCATGGGTTGACTATGAACTCATTGATCTTTGTCAATAACTCAATCCAGATATAATTTCATGTGATCACTAAGATCCTATTGGCTCTTGCCAATAACTTCATCCAAGCATAGTTTTTATGAGTTTACTATGAACATGTCTAATCTGGCAACTCTTTGAGCAGTCTTTGCATCCTATGTTCTGGTCTACTTGACCTCCTGAATGTATTTCTACTCACACAGCAGTTAACTCAATTTATATTTACTATTAGGTCAACCTAGCTGGTTGTTTTGCCCTTATCACCCCAAATGCAGTTATGGGTTAACTATAAAGTGAACATGTTCATAGAAGAAGCACAGATGATAACTAATCATAACATGATAACACAACCGTTCATGGTCTAATATCCTTGTAATCATTTTCAAATGAAACATGGTTAATACTTTTAACCTTTTATCTTTAACACTGAAAGCTTCTTCAAAAACTCCAAAGTTAGATGCCATTTCAAAACTCTTTTATATTGCCATGAGTTTTTTTTTTAAATGAGATTGGGTTCTTTTTTTTGAAAACCAAGGCTTTTGGAACCTTAGATACACTCCGTCGAAACCATTAAATTCTACCCTTAGAAAGCATTCCAACCTCCTTTTCAACACACTTAAATATATGCCTTTCGAAACATTCAAAACGTCTCTTTCGAAAGCATCAAAATCTTCCTTTCAAAACCATTAAAAAAATTCCTTTCGAAAGTGTCAAAGCTATCTTTCAAAACCTCTTAGTCCAAATAGGTTTTGTAGAAGCACAGCTTCGAAACCATTTGAATGTATCTTTTTCAAAATCATTGGTTTAACCTTAAATATAACTTCTGCGTCAAAGCGCACATAAGTGAAAGTTTTGAAAACATTAATCTCCAAGTAAAAGAGTTTGGGGAAACATATGCTTCGAAACCACTCTTTCGAAGGCAATAATTTTTAAGTAAAATAATAAGGAGAAAGATAGCTTCGAAATGACTTTTCGAAATCATTACCTGCGAAACCTTTAATATAAGTGACTGTAGAACCCTTTTGAAAATACTGGGCCAAAGCTTCTATATTAATAAACCAATAACAGTTGAGAATAATTCAATTTGTAACATATCAAAACAATCATAATTAGCTGAGCTGTTACGAAAAACAGTTTTAATAATCTGGGATGAGGCTCCTACGGTGCATGGAAATGCGTTGGAAGCATTTGAGAAAACCACACCAACAAATGATAATTATTTCATGGACAAAATATTTGACTACAAATACCTAAGCAATTTCTAATTCCACAAGGCGATGATGATGTTAAGGAAATTGTTTAGTACGTCTACCTAGATTTGGAAAAAAACTTGTGGGAAAAAATTTATCTTCATGACCGATGAATTCTCACTCCTACAAATGAAGCCGTGGAAGCAATTAATTCTTTTGTAATTTCTAATTTAGAAGGAAAAGTGGTAACTTATTTGAGTGCAGATTCCATAAGTCCATTAACATAAGGATCTGAAGATCAAAGCCTATTGTATCCTATTGAATTTTTAAGTAGCTTGCAAGTTTCTGGTATGTCCAATCATAAGTTGTAACTGAATTTAGGTGCACCCATTATGCTTTTACGAAATCTTAATCAAGGTTTGGACCTTTGCAATGGTACTCGGTTGGTTGTCATGGAGCTTGGTAATCGAGTTGTTGTTGCCCGAATTATAACAGGTAATAATACTGGGAAGAAGGTTTTAATTCCTCCAATAATACTAACATCCGTTAATGTTAAATGGTCGTTTGTTCTCCCAAGAAGGAAATTACCCGTCAAAGTTTGTTTCGCAATGACAATAAACAAAAGTCAAGGACAGACACTGAAAACCGTTGGAGTATCCTTACCACCGCCAGTATTTGCACATGGTCAGCGATATCTCTAGTACAACTCATACAGAGGTCTAAAATTGTCGACAACTAACTCTGATACCAGATAAATTGGTCAAACGCAGAACATTGTGCATAAAGAGGCGTTCAGACCATTTGTAGGTATGTAACAGTAAAGGACATAAATCATTACCCAACACATCTA
Source organism: Allium cepa (assembly GCA_030765085.1). Taxonomy (NCBI): domain Eukaryota; kingdom Viridiplantae; phylum Streptophyta; class Magnoliopsida; order Asparagales; family Amaryllidaceae; genus Allium; species Allium cepa. The sequence continues at coordinate 8,973,215 of CM060938.1, forward strand.
CTGTTTTTAGTTTATAGTGTTTTCATTTGTGTTATGGCAGAACTTGGGATAAAACAAATTCAAAGTACGATGACGAGATAGCTTGACATAGCTGTTTCATGGAATGATATGTTATCTAACCGAAGCATGTCAAATTCCGACCACCTATATCAAATACGCACAGTTTCACTTATGTGTATGCGCTTTTAGTTAGTTTTTTCTCGTTGCTGCTGAATTGTTCAATGTTAATTTCCATTTAAATTCAAATATTCCAGCTATTATGTAGCATATCTGTACAATAACCAATTTGTTTCAGTTCAACTATCAAGAGGAATGTCAGTGAATGTTTAATGCTTGCATTTTAGGATATACATCAGTACAACTAACGTTTTTTAATATCTACAGAGTATTAATTCAAGTGTACATACATGCACATATATACGCTATTTATCTGCCTTTTTATGAAAGAAATTTTTTAGGTTTCAACTGTGAATGATGATAATCTACATGTTTACTTTCCATCTACCTTATTCTTCATTTTGAATTATTGTGCAATGTTGTAGATCACGTATGTAGGGTTATTCAATGGTGTATATATATTTCTTGGATTTTTAAGGAAAAAAGGTACTGACATTAACGATATGATCATTAGATTCCTTTTCTTGCTTCCTGTATCCACGGCTAAAAAGGCTCGTATAACGACAGAGCCTAACGACGGCTGGCGACGGTTAAAAAAGCGGCCGTCGCTATACGCAATATACAGATCCAAACAGACAGAAGCAAATTCATTACCTTCCTCCTTCAAAATCAATCTCCTTCCCCTAATCCGCCACCCCCCGTCACCGCAGCCGCCGCTCCACCTTTCAATGCCTCCAAAATCATTCAAATTCGTGTAGGTATGCTCCTAATCTCTCGTTTGAACGTAAATTTGATGTTTTTAGGTTTAGTTTAAACCCTAATTCAATTAGGATTTGTTGTTAAATTAGGTATTAGTCGTGTTATTAAATTAGGTATTAGTAGTGTTTTATGTTGATTTGATAGATTAATTAGTTTATTATCATGAACTTGAATTAGGTATTACATTAATTAGTTTATCATGAAGTTGAATAAATGGTTGATGTAGATAATTAGGGTTGGTTATTAACATGGTTAGTTGTGTTAGGTGAAAAAATAGTGTATATTAATGATTAACTTGGTTATTGATAAATTTACATGAAAATATTTCATAGTTTATGAAATTGATAAATTACAAATTTAAGTTGTTAAGTGAATTTAAATTGACAAATTTTTATTTAGTAATTAGATTTTTATTGTTTTCTAATTATCTATTTGATAATTAGAATTTGTTGTTTTCTAATTATATTCGTTGATAATTCTTCTATTTATCCTGTTGATTGAGCGACGGCTAGCGACGGCCATTCTAATAATTTTAGCGATGACTAGCGACGGTCAAAATACAAAAGGTTGTATATATTATAAAAAATAAAGTTTGTACAAAAAATTAAAAAATGAATATGAGAACATTAAAAATTCTGCAAATATCTAATTTTTTTTTTAAAAAATTAGGAAATGACTTTAAAAATAATTGATATTGTACTAAAATCAATTTTGTAAAGAAATTAATAAATGAATATAACAACAATAAATAATCACATAAAATCTATGTCGTAAAAAAATAAAGAAATGAATATTGAACTAAAATTGTTAATTGAATGTTGAACTAAAATTTAAATACACAAATTTTTGAAATAAAAAATAAATAGTTGAAACATTGTCAAAATTTGAAAAGAACAACAATATTTGATAAAATTTAAAGAAATCTTTTTATCCCTTATATTGGCTTTGGCCTCGTCTGGCAAGTGTTGTATATGATCGTTATATGGATGTTCGTTTTGTAACGGAACAGACATTTATATTCATCTAATACAATATTTGTCGGGTTTGTCCCTGTATTGGACAACTTACAAACACAATAAAGTAATTACATATTATAAATCATTTCATTCTAACGTTTACAAAATTTCGACAACACTTCCTTTGCGTTCTCTGTGTACACGCATTTGTGTATGATACATGAAACATAAGGGAAGTGCTGCCGAAATTTTGTTGAACCGTTTAATCTGAAATGATTTATAAAATGTAATTATATTATTGTGTTTGTAATGGGAAGTAGGATGACTGACCACCGAAGTGAAAACCAAAATACCAAAAAATAAAAAAATAAAGTGAAGTTTATATTTTGAATTTTCTGCAACGATGAACTGTTTGCAATGGAGAATGGTTGAAAATTAACGATTTAAATTGTCTAACATACATTTTCAAATCAGAAAAAATGTTCAATTATTTTCTCGACGGTACCTGGATGTATGAAGTCAGAACTGGAAAGAAGGGATCAATAAAGCAACATTTCTGCAACGGTGTACACGAATTTATTAGATTTGCTAAATCTAATAACCGAAACAATACAGAAATTCGTTGCCCGTGTAGTAAGTGCCAACATTTGAAGCATTGGAAACCGGATATAGTTGAAGTACATTTGTATCAATATGGTTTCGTGCCTGATTATTATTTCTGGGATCGTCATGGATAACTTGTTGAACCTACACCTAATACTGAAGTGTTAGAGGACGGTAATATGATGACGAATCCGATAGAAAATATGGTGGATGATGTAGCACGATCAATTTTTCCTACAACTGAAGCTGTCGATGAAGACAAAAATATCGAAGAAGAACCGACTGCGGGAGCTAAAAAAATATACGATTTGTTGGATTCTGCTAAGAGGCCGTTGTGGGACGGATGTAAAAGCGGAACCGAACTTTCAGTAACCGTCGAATACATAACTATGAAATCAAAATTCAACCTTACGGAAGCTGCATTTACAGCAGTTGTACAAGCTGCAAAACGACACATGCCACCCGATAATCAAATGTGCGATAGTCATTATAAAGTAAAAAAATTGATGTCCGTTTTCGGTCTACCGTATGAGAAGATAGATGCATGTGTGAAAGGTTGCATGTTGTATTGGAAAGACGACGTTGATCTCAGAAAATGCAAAACATGTAACGAAGAAAGATATAAACCAAGAAAGAAGAAAGGGAAAGAAGTCACATACAAAAGAATGCATTATTTACCCATCACTCCCAGACTTCAAAGATTATATGCATCTTCTGCTACGGCCTGTCATATGCGATGGCATAGTGTGAGAACAGCGGAAGAAGGAAATTTGATACATCCATCCGACGGTGAAGCATGGAAACATTTCGATAAGACTTATCCCGCATTTGCTGCGGAAAGCCGTAATGTCAGACTTGGTTTATGTACGGATGGATTTTCACCATTTTCACAGTTTGGTAGTAAATATTCATCCTGGCCAATTATCATTACTCCGTATAATTTACCTCCATGAATGTGTATGAAGACACCATATATGTTTCTCACCACTGTCGTTCTCGGCCCTCATGATCCAACCCAAGGAATTGATGTTTATTTACAACCATTGACCGAAGAGTTGAAGAAACTGTGGAATGAAGGAGTCGAAACTTACGATGTATCAATGAATTTTTTTTCCGGTTATTCGCTTCTTTGTTATGGACGATTAATGATTTTCCTGCATACGGGATGCTTTCTGGCTGGAGTATGGCCGGTCGTCTAGCATGCCCTTATTGTATGGAAGAAATACGAGCATTTTCGTTACGATATGGAAAGAAAGTTTCGTGGTTTGGTTGTCATCGGTGTTTTCTTCATCCCAATCATACTTTTAGAAGAGATAAGAAAATTTTCATAGCTAACAGAGAAGAGAATCTGAAACCATCCAAGGTTCGGTCAGGCGAGGAAATATACGAAATTGTAAGAGACTATCCAAAGATACATGAAACTGGAGTCCAGACTGAAATCCTAGGAAAGTTAGACATTCATAATTGGTGCAAACAAAGTATATTTTGGGAGTTACCATATTGGAAAGATCTCTTACTCCGACATAATATTGATGTGATACACAACGAAAAGAACGTGTGTGACAATCTATTTAATACAATTCTGAATGTAAAGGGCAAAACCAAGGACGATTTGAATTCAAGGCTTGATATAGCAAACTATTCTAAGCGCCCGGAACTTCATATGAAGCCTAATGACAATAAAAAACCGAAAGCATGCTATGAGCTAGACAACAAGCAAGTAAAACTCGTGCTAAAGTGGGTGGAAGAATTAAGATTTCCCGATGGAATTTCTTCCAATCTTCGTAGATGTGTTGACTTCAAAAATAGTAAACTGAGTGGGATGAAAAGTCACGATTGTCATATCATGATGGAATATTTACTACCCGTGGCTTTCAAAGAACTGTTGCCCCAAAAGTATGGAACGTTATAACAGAGTTATGTTTGTTTTATAAACAGCTTTGTTCGACAACATTAAAGGTGGATCGTATACGTAAACTTGAAGTAGAAATACCCATATTGCTATGAAAACTGGAGAAAATACTTCTGCCTGGTTTCTTTAACGTAATGGAGCATTTACCTATTCATCTTCCATCCGAAGCACTTCTTCGAGGTCCTGTGCAATATGGATGGATGTATCCGTTTGAGAGGTAAATTAACATGTGCAATGTTCATGTCAATTTCAAATTCAAATTTGTATATCTAAATATGTAATAAATATCTTAATAGGTACTTGAATCATCTGAAGAAGAAGATTCGACAAAAAGCCCAAGTTGAGGGTTCGATATGTAAATCATATCTTAAAGAAGAAGCCTCATTTTTTTTCTCTCACTACTTTAAGGACGATGTGAACTTATCGTTTCTAATTGTTCCTCGAAATGAGGAAGTCGTTGAACAAAATTCTTCTCAAACAATGTTACCTGTTTGTAGACAACATGGTAGACCTGGTGGAAAATGTGTGGAAATATGGTTGAACGACAGAGCCCACCATGTAGCACACACGTATGTTTTTTTTTAAATTGTGTCGAAGTCGCACCATTTGTTAGGTAATAATTAATTCACTTGAAATTTACTTGTATGTACATAATAATTATAACACATATTACATATATGCAGTATCTACGAATCATAGTATCCATCTGGCGATCTCAGTAAAGAATTTGCCAAATGGTTTTTGAACTATGTTTATGAGCCAAGAAACTGTGTCATTGATGAAGGCTTATGACATCTTGCGATTGGACCGAAAAGAAATGTGAAGACTTATCCAATATTCTTCGTCAATGGGTTTAAGTTCAACACAAAAGATTACGGGGCTGAAAAATTAACATATAACAGCGGGGTATTTGTCAAAGGCAGTTATGATCCAGATGAGCATTTAAAAGATTTTTACGGCGTCTTAACACAGATTCTAGAGTTGACATATTATGTTGAACCTTTAGAAAAGGTTTTTTTATTTAAGTGCAATTGGTTCAGTAACGTTCCTGGTTTCGGAATCAACCTGCATAAAGAGTATAAACTTATTGAAATAAGGCATACATCACACTACCATAAGTACGATCCTTTCGTATTAGCCAAGCAAGCGTTACAAGTTTATTTTGCTCCGTATCCATCTTTGAAAAGAGATAAAGTGGACTGGTCTGCTGTTTTCAAAACGAAACCAAGGTTTACGTTTGATGGAAATAATATTCCAGATGAAGCAGCATATCAAGCCGATAACTGATGATATTGATGTAGGGCCTTTGAATGATGAATCGAACGTCTTATTTGATGCATTCGAAAGTACCGACGAAAATGAGATAGAATACGAGACTGAATCTGAATCAGAAAACGATGAAGACTGATCGTTATTGATATAATTTTTATGTGATAGTGATTGAAACATGCGATGTAATAGTAAATTTCTGTAATTGTTCTGTGATGATCATTTAGTTAATTTTTATTCATGTTTTGTACTAGTAAATTTTTATAATTGTTCTGTGAAAGTGATTGAAAAATGCTATGTAGTAGTGAATTTCTATTATGGTTCTGTGATGATTATTTATATAATTTTTATCCATGTTTTGTACTAGTAAATTTTTGTAATTGTTTCTGTGAAAGTGATTGAAACATGCTATGTAGTAGTGAATTTCTATAATTGTTCTATGATGATATTGTTTATCTATAGCAGATATGTCTGGCAGGAGACGAAGTCTGACAGGCACGCAATCCCCATCTCCCGGTATAGGTGGTAGTGGCAATGCACCGGACTTACGTCCGATGGCAGAAGTTGTTCCTAGAAGTGCTGGGTAAGTATCAATTTTATTTATAATATAAGTTTTAAAATCCACTAAACATGTATATCATAACTTTTGCAGTGGCTTTGAGGTGGAGCCATCAAATTATATTTTACAGGTTTCGAGGAAGGCTTTTCAAAGCCGGATGGAGGTTGTTGGCCTCGTTGGGACGACATCCACCCTCATGTCAAGAACGCAATACAGGCGGATTTACTTGTAAGTAGTAGTTTGAATTTCAATTGTAAATTAATATAATCTATATAACTCAAAATAATTTTAATTTATAGGCTGCAGTCCGCGTTGACCCTAACGACTTGGACGTTTTTTTAAAATCACTGAATCAAACGAACGAGGAAAAATTACAGGGATACATTGTTCAAGGTTAAGAATTTAGGGAAAAAGCCGAGCTGGATGAGTAAGGGTGTATGGAATGATTTTCTTCGGCTTTGGGATCGTCCGGCAGCAAAAGTAAGTAATATATGTTTGCTTTGTTATTTAAATCTAATATAAATCTCGCAAGATATATACGTGATAATTTATCTTAATTTGTAGGAGTTATCCGCGCGGAACCGGGCAAACATGAATAAAAATCCTGCATTGCACCGTGGTGGCTCCAAATCCTTTCAGGAGCATAAGAGAGAGCCGGTAATTAAATTTATAAACTGTGTTTACATTTTATTAAAATATTTTATAATCAAATTAGCAATAATATTCATATATTTTCAGGCCGCGAGATACAACCACGAGCCTACTATGGCCGAGCTGTTCAAGGTGACGCATGCTGTGGAGAGGACTGACGAAGAGGGCAATGTTTCGTACGAGTGGACGGATGACAAATCACAATCCGTAATGATAAATTAGTTTATTGTTAATAACAATATTTTGTCTTATTTTATTTTCAAAAACTTGAAATTCGGTTTTTATCGCGTAAAACAATTATTTGTAATCGCATGAGAGGTACGAAGCTGAGCGGGCTCGGGTAGCACAGTCTACCGGTTGGGAAGAGCTTACGGTAGAGGAGGAGAACCATATTTGGGACGCTATTATTGGCCCACCTTCTCGGACCAGTCGACGGTATTGTTATCCCAACTTTTGGCAAAGTTGAGATATCCAAAATTTACTGGAAATCAATAATTGCTATTCATGAATATCAGCCATGCATTGCAGGATAACCATGGATATCGATAAGTTTTGTCCGAGTCCGGAACGGGCCACAATTGATAGGACACGACAAGAAAGATCATAGAAGTCTGCATCTCAAATTTCAGGTCAATCCGAGGTCGTATGCTCAAGTTATGATGGATTCAAGATAAGAAGAATTGACATTGCTCGGTTCGAACCCATTATGTTCGAAACCATCAGTTTCGAACCCATCAGTTTCGAACCCATCGTGTTCGAAACCAACTAGTTCGAACCCATCAGTTTCGAATCCATCGTGTTCGAAACCAACTAGTTCGAACCCATGCGAAGAAGTGGCGTTCGAATCCATCAGCCGACATCATCCTTCGACTCCATCGGCCTCGACTCCACTCCGAATCCATCCACGACCTGACTTCGAACCCGTGAACTGAGCCTTACTTCGAAACCATCCAAGCCGCCTCGCCCCATGCTGTCTTCGAACCCAACATGATAAGTCAACTTCGAATCGATCCAAGGTAACGCATTTGGATTGATTCGAACGGACACCCTTTCAACGATTCGAAGACGACCTTCGAACCCAGTGCACGAAGCCACCCAGTAGACACGGCAAAGAACTCGGACTCGACTCGTTCAACTCGGCGCAAAGCTTGGATCGAACCGAAGAAGGCGCTCCACGTCACCACGAAGTCGCGTGCTATGAAGGGTTCGAAGCCATCGGTTCGAACACATGGGTTCGAACCAAACAGCTATCCCATAAACTCAAATTCGAATCCACCATATCTCCCAACCTGCTGATCCAAATGCCATGAAATTTTCACAGATGCTTCCATACATGTTGACGAATGTCCACGCCAAATTTCACCTCGATTGGATGAATTCTTGATCGGTTCGAATGGAGTTCGAACCGATGCCAAAGTGGGCCCAAACTTCCCGAGACCGTACGTATGGGCCCCCCTCACGTGCCAGAAGAGGTCTCCCGAGTTTTCAGCAAGAGGGCAACAGCCTACGCCTATAAATAGACTCCCAGGTCATTCAGAAAAAGGACCGGATTCTCTTTGGCAAGATCAAGACTTTGAAGTATCAAGACTCCACCAAGGCTCTACTTTGCACTCAACAACCACCGTTGTGCTTGAACTTCAGAACTATAATTCATTGTAATCCGCCGTAATCGATTGTAATCAGCGAAGAACATCAATAAAAGGAAAAACCTTTGAAGTGGACGTAGGCCGGAGATAGCCGAACCACTATAAATCGTGTGTTCTCGTTTGCATTTATTACTTTGCTACTGAGATCTGTGATTTGTGTTTGGATATTGTTGATTTATATTCCAACACTGGTGCTTTCACATTCATCGGGGTTTGTGACCAATTTTGGCGCAAACACTTTGGTGCTTTCACTGAGAAGGACTAGCACCCGCTACATCAGATTCAGAATTCAGATTCAAAAGTTTGAAGAAACTCCAATCCGGAAACAATGACTCGACAAACGAGACAAAGAATTGATAGAAGCCAACAGGGAGGAAGCCAAGAGGCATCCTCAGGATCAGGAGAAGGACAAGCTTCCGTCTACATCACCAGAGACGAGATGGAGGCTATGGCTAATTCATTGCGCGAAAGCATAATGAAGAGTCAACAGGAGATGCTGCAAAATTTCCTCGAGCAAATGAGGACAGCAAACATGCAAAACCTTGGACCAACTACAACAGCTACGAGTACGGGACAAGGAATCAGGATTGCAGAAGCAAATGAAGGTCAGGTTCAAGACCAGAATACAGGAGCTGAAGGTGGTCAACAAGGCCTTGGGGGCAGACCCTCAGGGTCCGATACTGGGAGACCAACAGACGGAGCTCAACAAGCTGGAGCCAATGCATATGCTAACGAGCCACCCGAAGAATACGTACCAGAATTCCCTTCAAGGCTCGGGGGGCAGGACAGGAATCTGACAAGGGGCCAACCCCTAGACGGAGATGAGAGAATGATAGGCCTAATGCGACGAATCATGAGAGGAGGATTGCCTAGCGGAGGCCTAGAAGAAGTTAGTCGGAGTCCATTCACTCCAAACATCCGAAACGCAAGGAACCCTCCAAAGTTCAAATTACCAGCGCTAGATCCCTATGACGGAAGATCAGACCCGACCATGCACATCACAAGATATATCAGGCACATGGAAGTACTGGGGGCATCCGAGGAAGTGATGGCACGATGCTTCCCTCTATATTTGACAGATTTAGCTTCACTATGGTTCAGGCAACTGGAGACTGGATCAATCGGAACATGGAGCGAGCTCGTTGATTGCTTCATGAGACAGTTCAGGGTCCATGTAACGCGACCCAAGAGCGTGATGACCTTAGCATCAATCAAGCAAAGGACCGGAGAGTCCATAAAAGATTTTCTGTTAAGATTCAATGTGACAGTGACTTCTGTAGATCGCCCGCATCCATCAATGATTTTAATGGCGGCGGTGGCAGGAGTCGCGGAAGGCACCAAGTTCAAAGATTCTCTAACTAAAGATCCACCGCAAGATCTTGGGGAATTCTTTCATAAAGCTGAAAAATTCATTCGGTTAGAAGAATCACGAGCCGAGAGTCGTGAAGTAAATACCACACAAAGCGTAGGAACCTCCAGAGAACAGTCCGGAGCGGACAAGGGAAAGAGGAAACAGGATGACAGACACGATGGTCCTGATAAACGGAAGAAATTCCGAGAACCAAGATTCAGGCAGTACACCGATCTGACTGCAGGCCTAGAAAGAATCTACACTGAAACCAGGGGGCAACTCCCCTATCGAAAGCCACCTATAAGGGATCCCACCGAGCGGGAGCGCAGGACTGGAAAATACTGCCTATTCCATGAGCTGGATGGGCACACTACAGATGAATGCCGCCACCTAAAGGATGAGGTGGAAGAACATGCTAGGGGTGGTAGACTGCCACAATTTGTCAGAGAACGGACAATGGCAGCAAGACCTGAACGACTACCGCCTCCACCTAACAGGAACGATCCTGGATCGAGATCACGACTCGTCATCGACTGATCAAAGATGGCAAGGGCCAAGTCCAGGGTTTGGACGTTGGTCAAATAGTTTTATTTAGATTTGTTTTCAGAATAAACGGTCACTCCACTTACACATGTACGGGAACCGGAGAAATCCCTAGGCATGCTCTGAGATGGAGATAAACCGCTACGCCCGGAGAGGCAATCTTTAGTTTTTCTCTGATGTTTGAGATTGAACATCTGGAACTTGAATTTTAATAAATAAATTAGAACTTCTTGCAATAAACCTTTTGACCGGAGAGTCAAAGGATGAACATTAAATTTCAACGTAAACATGATCGCTTTATGACCCTACCCGGGGAGACGGGGTCCGGAGTGCAAGAAGTGAGTTGCTTCGCCGGAGAGCGACAGGATCAACTCACTTAAGCGCTGTTTCCCCTTCACCGGAGAGTGACAGGATGGGATCCAGCAAGATCCCGGAGAGGCTATGATCGGTCTCGAACGACCAAGACATCGCTTAATGTTCAGATACACTGAACCGGAGTGCAAGAAGTGAGTTGCTTCGCTGGAGAGCGACAGGATCAACTCACTTAAGCGCTGTTTCCCCTTCACCGGAGAGTGACAGGATGGGATCCAGCAAGAGCCCGGAGAGGCTATGATCGGTCCCGAACGACCATGATATCGCTATACGTCCTAACTGGGACCAGAGTGCAAGGGATAGAAGGCAACGCCAGAAAGCAATAGGATCTTTCTATTCAATCACTAAGTCTAGAATGGACTTAGTAAGGGTTCAGAGCAGCCAATGATAGTCCAGAGAAACTACGAAACTTCATTCTCAACTCCTACGGAAAGAACGAACATTGATTTGGCTTCGAACAGCCACAAACTTGATTGTTAACACCACAGCTATGGATGAAACATGAATTTATTGCACTTGATTTAAGACCGTTCAAAACATACCTTTTACAAAAAGACATGTTTTGGGGGGCAAAATGTTATCCCAACTTTTGGCAAAGTTGAGATATCCAAAATTTACTGGAAATCAATAATTGCTATTCATGAATATCAGCCATGCATTGCAGGATAACCATGGATATCGATAAGTTTTGTCCGAGTCCGGAACGGGCCACAATTGATAGGACACGACAAGAAAGATCATAGAAGTCTGCATCTCAAATTTCAGGTCAATCCGAGGTCGTATGCTCAAGTTATGATGGATTCAAGATAAGAAGAATTGACATTGCTCGGTTCGAACCCATTATGTTCGAAACCATCAGTTTCGAACCCATCAGTTTCGAACCCATCGTGTTCGAAACCAACTAGTTCGAACCCATTAGTTTCGAACCCATCGTGTTCGAAACCAACTAGTTCGAACCCATGCGAAGAAGTGGCGTTCGAATCCATCAGCCGACATCATCCTTCGACTCCATCGGCCTCGACTCCACTCCGAATCCATCCACGACCTGACTTCGAACCCGTGAACTGAGCCTTACTTCGAAACCATCCAAGCCGCCTCGCCCCATGCTGTCTTCGAACCCAACATGATAAGTCAACTTCGAATCGATCCAAGGTGATGCATTTGGATCGATTCGAACGGACACCCTTTCAACGATTCGAAGACGACCTTCGAACCCAGTGCACGAAGCCACCCAGTAGACACGGCAAAGAACTCGGACTCGACTCGTTCAACTCGGCGCAAAGCTTGGATCGAACCGAAGAAGGCGCTCCACGTCACCACGAAGTCGCGTGCTATGAAGGGTTCGAAGCCATCGGTTCGAACACATGGGTTCGAACCAAACAGCTATCCCATAAACTCAAATTCGAATCCACCATATCTCCCAACCTGCTGATCCAAATGCCATGAAATTTTCACAGATGCTTCCATACATGTTGACGAATGTCCACGCCAAATTTCACCTCGATTGGATGAATTCTTGATCGGTTCGAATGGAGTTCGAACCGATGCCAAAGTGGGCCCAAACTTCCCGAGACCGTACGTATGGGCCCCCCTCATGTGCCAGAAGAGGTCTCCCGAGTTTTCAGCAAGAGAGCAACAGCCTACGCCTATAAATAGACTCCCAGGTCATTCAGAAAAAGGACCGGATTCTCTTTGGCAAGATCAAGACTTTGAAGTATCAAGACTCCACCAAGGCTCTACTTTGCACTCAACAACCACCGTTGTGCTTGAACTTCAGAACTATAATTCATTGTAATCCGCCGTAATCGATTGTAATCAGCGAAGAACATCAATAAAAGGAAAAACCTTTGAAGTGGACGTAGGCCGGAGATAGCCGAACCACTATAAATCGTGTGTTCTCGTTTGCATTTATTACTTTGCTACTGAGATCTGTGATTTGTGTTTGGATATTGTTGATTTATATTCCAACACTGGTGCTTTCACATTCATCGGGGTTTGTGACCAATTTTGGCGCAAACAGGTATAGCTATGGAAATGTGGAGGTAAATTTTGACATGTACTAATATATAAATTTACTCATGCATATGAATAATTAAATAATTTTAATAATATTATATATATATACTAATATATAAATAATTGTGAACCATTTTACAGGCGATGAGAATGCAGAGTGCATACAGGAGGTCGCAGCAAGAAGCGGAGATTGCTCAGTTGAAGGCGACGGTGGATGAAATAAATGATTGGAGGAAGAGTTTCTTCAAGCAACAGCTAGATGAGCGGATTGCAGCTTATTTGCAACAGCATGGGAGGATGCCTGGAGAGGACGGCAGCGATGGTGAGGAGTAGGTATGTTTGTTTGCTCGTGTTATAGTTTGGTATATACACATTTTGGTTGGTTTGGTGTATATATATTTTAGGATATTATGTACAAATTTTGATGACTTCTAGTTGATGGATTTGGTTGGATATTATGTATATATATTTCGGGATATTATGTAGATATTTCGGTTTACTATGTACATATTCTGGTTAATGGATTTGGTTGGATTTTATATTGTTTGAATGTATAGTGATGTTATATGATGGATATATGATGGTTATAGTTGATGAATATAGTGTATAGCGCTTGTGATGATGGTATTTAATAGTTATTGTTTGAAGTGTATATGAGCTGTGCAGGTGCACAGAATTTTACCCAGGTTAGCGACGGCTAGCGACGGCTATTTGATACAAATTATCGACGGCTAGCGACGGCCATTTGGTTCAGATTAGCGACGCCTAGCGATGACATTTAGATGCTAGAAAATTTCCACGTGGCACATTTGCAGTCGCGAGCCGTCGCCATTTGTGTGACGGAGCCGTCGCCAAAGCCGTCGCTATACTATTGGGCGACAACAAATATAACGACGGTCGGCGGTGACAAAAAGCCGTCGCTATCTGGTGCCATTCTTGTAGTGATCCTTTATATTACTATAGTAGGTTGAGGTTATATATAGCTTGAAGGATAAAATTATGGTAATAAAAAATTGTATTGACTCTTATAAATCCAGTTTACATGTTAAGTCACCATGTGGTACGATTATTTTTTTTATGATTTTATAACCCTGAATTTGGTCTCTCTTAACTGGGTTTTTAAACCCAACGGAATTCAAAGCAAGTCAAAATATCCATGACAAGTCAAAACTGTAAGTGTGTAAGCTGTGTGGTTAGTTAACACTTAGGATCGTGTGATATGGAATATTATATTAGTGCGGAAATATAAACTAGATAATAGATAATATTAATAAAGAAGATGAAATAAGCACACCAGAACTTTTTATATTGGTTCGAACTTCCCATTCTATGTCTAGTCTCAAACTACACTTTGGATTTAAACTCAATAACCCCTCTCTTAACCCTGAGGACTAGGTATACAACACATGAGCAGCCGAACATGATTTTTCCGCCTCAAACAGTCGAAGAGGACTTTTACCGCTTGAACAACCGAACAAGACTTCTATTGGTACACAAAAATAGTTGACTCTTATGTTCCTAATAACGCGGATATGCCTTTTGATAGTACACCCTTCCTATAATCAAATCCTCAAGTATATATTGTGTGCGTGAAGCTATGAAAGGAAGATATTGCTTAGAATCGAAGAGTATATTAATTAGTTCTGAGATTCAAGCAATATATAGATTGTGATTGCTTTTAGATTGCAGAGAAAGATGGTAGAGAGTATAGCAAGAAATCAAAAATAAAATTCAGTGATTTGAGAAGAGATTCTAACGTGTTATATAGTGAACAAAGAGTTACAACTATTCACAAAAGGTTTCAATCAAAAGTTGCAGCCATATCTCTTCAATTTGGATTGAAACTCTTCGCAATTAGAAGTGTCCCTTTAGAAAAAATAGCCTTTACTGTCGGTCAGTTGACTGAGCAAAATCGACCAGTCAACTGAATATTCAAAAACAGTGTAAAATAGTGCATATCTTTGTACTGAACAGGTTAAGTCGACTGGTAGTTTTCGATCAATCGACTGGCCTGGTTGTCAGTGCATAGTTGACACATATTTTAAAAAATTTGAACTTCAAAACAACTTTGAGTATGTGCAAACTAATTAAGGATAGATTTTAACAAATATAAACCATATCTAAGACTAAATAAACATACTATACTCAGATTTGTAGTCTCATCTCCTTTGTAGTTTAATAGCTTGCATATCTCAACAGCTTTTTGTCGCTTGATCGTATAGTCTCATCACTGATCGTTTAAGCTTTTTGTCATGAATCAAAACTCATGATTCTACATTCTTCCCCTTTTTGATTGATGACAATCTATTTTTGATGATGCTATACATTAAGAATTATATACCAAAGTTATATATTTCCCCCTGAATATGTGGCGATATATCTAATCCTGCAAAAAATTAGTTAGTCACACAAATTTATCCCCTTTTGTCATCGACAAAAATAAAATAAACAACCACATAATATGTTATCACATAAGCATTGATCATAAACAAACATAATGTTTCAAATTCTACTGGGCTATTTATACAAGCCCATCAACATCAAAGAAATTAAATGATACTACCACCATCATGAATTACCATCATCACTCAACTGAGTCTGAATTTGTTTCTTCTTCCTCTTCTTTTTGTGCTTATTCTTTGCCTCGTGAAGAGCTTTCCATATATTGTCTGCCACCACCATTTTCACTAGTGTCAGAACTTGTATGTTCTTCGGATGTAGACCAAGTAAAATGAGGCGCTGGGCGTTTTTTCGGATCACGATGTGAAGGTTCTGCAGTGGTCGAGGAGGAACAAGAAATTGCATCCCATATCCCGAAAAAGCTTTTGATATTGTCAAATTTCCTGTCAATCTTCTTGTCGAGATTCTTAATAAGAGAATCCAAATTTACTTGATTACGTGCAATGAGATCAATGGACTCTCGGGTACTTTGGGATAAGGCGGTGGTGTGTATTTCATCTCTTCGTTGTTGTGGAGTAGCCGCTTGTTGGCGAGGCCTTGATTGCCAATCTTGGAATGACATGATAGTGAGCGGTCTTGGAGGTAATTTCATCAAACTAATTGTGTGGCTATTTGATGTTTTAACTATGGAGGTGTCGGATTCTGGAGCTGAAACTTGTAGATTCATTAGAAACCACGTAATATACTCACCATAGTAAATGATGTTCATCCATCCTTGGTTGAAGGCTAAGAATTCGTCAAGTATAAGCTTAGGCCAATTAATTTGAACATCACCCCAAATTGCATATAAAGCTCTATAATTCTCTTGGTAGACAAGCTCGTAAGAGCCGGTACGAAGAAGGATCGTGCGCATTAAGGCTCGATGCATAATTCAGACTGTGGGACATACGGCGGTAGATTTTAATTCTGTCATGTCGTCTTCCAAAAATCCATGACTTATTTCATCTCGTTCTCCTAAAACAACATTCAAATCTTCTAGTGGAATACCATTTGTTGATGTTTGAAGAATGTGTCCAATTCTATCTAGCGACAAGAAGACTTGTTGACCACAAACTAAACTCCATACGCAGTTGCTACTGTTTCTTGGATTTTGATGACCCAAATTCAAGTTAGCGTAAAAGAGTTTTACCATTGTATGATTTATCTTGAGATTGTTCCGGTTGTGGTCAAGGAGAGATTCTAGACAACTTCTGCTAGCAAGATCTTGAATTCTATATGTTGCGAAGTCTGAAAATACAAAAATGATCCTTCTATAAAGCGAGCATCCTTCATCTGGTCCCATCTTTGGATAGCAGTGGCATCATAAAGCCATTGAGCTATTTGGATGTCGATAGGTTCAGTGGCTGAGAATGAAGCTTTTCTAGAGCGTTTTGGTTGTGTTGGAGCCATTAGAATGAGTAATTAAGTAATGGAGAAAGTAAAAGTGAGGAGTAAAAGTGAAGATGATAGAATATATGGTTAAAAAGTGGGTGAAAAGGGAGTTAATAGGCCCAGATAGTCAGTTCAATCGACTGATCGAATTTGGTCAGTCGACTGATCAATTTTCCTGAAACTTTCTGTTTCCAGATTCAGTCAACTGACCAAAATTCATCAGTCGACTGAATGCTCTTTATCACCATTAGTAGTCTTTTCGGTTGTAAAAAAATTAGAAAAAAATATACGATATTAATCAACGAATTCATACAAATTAGATTGAAATAAAAATATATAAAAAATTATTTATATGAAGAAGTGGATGAATGTGGAGACTTGGAGTCATCCGTTCAACTTCAATCTTCTCTTTGCATGGTTTCAATAGGGTCCAGTGACTTCCATGCTCCCATGAATTTGGAGATACATGAGGAGATTGTGGTGACTGATCCCATGGATTCCGATAGGAAGACGTTGTGGGTTAATGAACATCGGATGTAGATGTCCAGTAGAATTTCCAGCCAAGTTGCTCCAGAAAGCTAAGTCGTTTTTAATTAAGCTTTTGTCCATAGTACGTTTCTCGCTATATTGCTATTGATTCCCGTTGATAATGATGTATATCATCAATCTTTTGTTTTGTTAATGGAGAACCAATGAATAAGAAATTACGTGCCTTCTTCTTATCTAGAGTATAACCAGTATAATAATTAGATGGTCTGGCAGGTTTATAACATGGAGTAGGTGTAGGTAAGCTAGAAGAATCAGAGGATGGTGTGGAAAAATCAACAGAAGAGTAAGCAGAGTCATTCTAGGAGTTGTTTTGGAAAGACATTGTTGCAAGGAATAACTAATATTTGAATCAAACAATCAATGTGGAGAGAAAATAAACAAAGAACCCTCAAATTTATAAAAATAGGAAGTGTAAAAATAGAGTAAATTACTGGTTAAACAAGTGATAATCGGTAAAAAAAATGAAAGGAGTATAATAAACAGAATTTTGCATGGTTAAAAAAACTTTAAACAACTAAATATAATATAAGAATAAGTGTATTATAGAAATAGTTGTGAAATAACAAATAAAGAGATGGTAAAGACATAAGACTTCCAATCTAGAGGTGTTGAGTTCAAGTGCTAGCAAAATAAATCATTTTCATTTTATATTTTTATGAAATTTCAAATATTATAATTCTTTAAAAGAAATTATGCATAGCTCTCTTTTTAGTTTGACAAAAATATTTTCATTGAGTGGTTTAGTGAAAATATCAGCTAACTGATTCTTAGAATTTACAAATTCTAAATTCACTATGTCCTTCTAAATATTATCATGAAAAAAATGATGATGAATGTTAATATGTTTAGCTCGTGAATGATTGACAGGATTTTTAGATAAATTAATTGCACTTGTGTTATCACAGTATATTATAGATTTATTTAATTTTATATCAAAATCTTTTAGTGTTTGTTGCATGTAGATGATTTAAGCACATGCTAAAGCTGTAGATATATATTCTGCTTTGCAAGTTGATAGTGAAATGTGGTTTTCTTTCTTGCTAAACCAAGATACTAAGGATCGTCCGATGAAATGACAAGTTCCACTTGTACTTTTTCTATCTGTCCGACTTCCTCCAAAATCAGCATCGGTACAGGATACTAATTCGAAAGAACATTCTTTCGGATAAAATAGTCCAAAATCTTTGGTCTTGCTAAGATAACGAATTATATGTTTTACTACTCACACAAGTGATTCTTTAGGATTTGCTTGAAATCGAGCACATAAACAAACATTCATCATTATATCCGGTCGACTAGGAGTTAAGTAAAGTAATGATCCAATCATACTACGTCTGGTCGATACTCTTACCATCTTCATCTCTGTCGAGATGTATAGTTGTATTCATAGGAATTTGTTTGGCAGAAGTGTTTTCCATACAAAATCGTTTAATTAGATTATTACAATATTTTTCTTGATTTATAAAAATACCATTTTGTAATCGTTTAATTTGTAATCCAAAAAAATATGATAGTTTTCCCATATGTGACATTTCAAATTCATTTGTCATGATAGTCGAAAATTCCTGACATAATTTGTAACGTTTCGAATTTTGCCCGCTCGAAAATCGACATCCATACTTCAAATCGTATTCGAATGCCATAGATTCGACCGTTCAAATCCGATTCACCGGAGCTTATAACAACATTAAGTAAATAACACAGCGGAATAAAAGAATAATACATTGATATACAGCTTTGATACAATATCTGATACAACAGATGATCCAATAGATATCAATATACATCAGAGATATGATACAATAAAATAGAAGCGGAAAAGAAAATAGATGACATCTAGCAGCGGAACAATATAACTCTTAGATAGTCTTCAAAAGAGAACTCCGAGAACTGCAACTCCATTTCCAAGAATCAATCCAGCAATAGCTCGAACCCCCAATAACGATGCACCTAGCATAAGCAAGTCTGGTCCGATCCAAAGACTGAACTAACTCCAGATAACCTACTAATCTGACTATCTGAAAAACCCAACTCTAGACTGCTAGTGTAGAAAATAATGAGCACCCAGAGTTTAGGAAAGAAAACAATAAACTCTGGATCAGTCGTGGGACTGGTGTGAGCAACAAAAACAGTTTATCTTTTAAAACATTCAAAGAAATATTTTCAAAGTCAATTCGCAATGCTTTTTAAAAATGAGACTACCATAAGACCTCCCGCCACACACACAATGCAAACGCAGACTTGGAGGAGATTTCTTCTTATGTTAGTCAAAGATGCTTGATACGCATTAAAAAAGAAACATTTGATATTATTACTAGTGCATAGTGTAGAACAAATCATTTCGAAAGTAGAATATAAATCTTAGCCAGCATAGGTACCATTATATTATGCCTACTATAGCTACCTCCTGAGGAAGCAGGTTCTACAACTAAAACCGTACAAGATCGTATTGTTTCTTTGGATTTCCAACGAATGGTCAGGCCAAGGAACTTCCCATTGCCACATGAGAATGCCTCTGGAAGGACGTCCCCGAGAACCAAACCGGATCTCTGCCAACACAAGGCCGAGTTACCCCTAACTGAGTAACAACTGACCGAATATGCCATCCCCCGGTCCTTTGGGACCTTTCAACCGAGCGCTCGTAATCAATTCACACAATCATAAAGTGTTTTCAACATGAGTAAGTATATGGGCTCCATACCATGATACCACCCTTTTCCAGAAGGAAATGCACATATCCTAAAGGGCGCTACCCCTCATAACCTTGCCGCATCTTTCCTGTTTTGACCATTCCCGAGGTGTGAGGCTCGACGAAGTCACGTCCACAAAAACATACTTTATACAAAAGCCATGCTTTGGGTCAACAAATGATCATAGAAATGATCACCAGGATAGACGATCAAATAAATGATCCTATCACAAATAATCAACACAATGATCATTTCACAGCAACACTCAGCATGTCACATTACCAAATTGGGAATATATCGCTGATAACCTTCAACTACATAACCTCTGAGCTCGTACGTCTCAGAGAAGGGTGTTAAGCTAAAAGAATAAATTCTTCGCCACCAACAGAAATATATTATAAAGAAATCGGCTTTACATCTCAATTTGTAATGTCAGACATACAATCCATACAAGTCTGTTCCAGGCTCGAACAGAACCGAAGGCACTTACAAAGAAGTCCTTGCAATCCGGATATTCACAATCCCGATCGGATTTCCCATCACTTAGGGAGTCTCTATACCGTTGCAACTCAGTGCAGAGACAATCGATAGGTCATACTATCGTTCTTGCAAATACCCGGTCTTCAACACCAGTCTTCAAATGCTATCCATAACGACGTATCACATATTCGGAATGGGTTATACGACCCAAAGGTCCTTTCTCGGCTAACCCGAATAGTAAGCGCAACATTTAAAACATATGGATAAGGAATTTCAATTAAGTCACAACTTAAAAATCCAAAACTTTTCTTTCAAATGGTTTAAACAAATTACCATTTCAAATCTTTTTAACAAAAGATTAATTTCACAAAATTCCATTTACGGATTTCAAAACAATTTCCATTTCAATTGGATTAACTCGTTAAATCTTTAAATCAAAGATTTAACTCATAGCTTTCAAAATTCGATTAACTTGTTGAATCTTTAAATCAAAGATTCAACTTATAGCTTTCAAAATCATTTCCAAAGATTCATTCATAGCCTTTCAAAAACAATTTCAATTCAAGTTGGATTAACTCATTCGGCCTTTGAATCAAAGATTCATTTCATAGCTTTCAAAACATTTCAATCCTATTTCAGCTTGAAACCTTTTCAACATAATTGGGAGATCCTTTCTTTAAAATGAAAGCTATTATTATTTGAAAACAAGTAGTTTTCGTTTCGAAGAAATTCGATCTTATTTATACAAGTTAAATCTTTTGGGTTAATTCAAATTCCCAAAATAACACCTCAAAAATGGTTTAAAAACCCATATAACTTATTATAAGTTGAATAACTTTTCTTTATATCCTAGTTTCCAAATCATAGAATTCAATTTCAAATATTGAATTCAAATTTAAATCAAAATATTTAAATTTCAAAACTCAATCAAGTTATCCAAACTATATTTCATCTTTGAAATTCCATTTCAAAAGCTTTTCACTTTAATCTCAATCCATTTTCAAAACATTTGAATTCAAATATTCAATTTTATAAATCATTTTAAAAACTGTGACTTAATCGATTTCCTCGTGAAATCCATATTTGTGTGTGTATGGTGTGGTCCAGGGGTTTAACACAATAGTGCAACATCATTCAATCATCACAGATTAAAACACAGAAATATAGTTGATAAGCGATATAAACTATAACGCTTATCTTCATTCAAAGATTCACAGATAATATACAAATGTAAATAAATGAATAAATTATACACAGCTCAATCCATAGAACAAAATGTCACAAATCAGATATATCACAAAACATCAGATAGGACAATCAATTCAAGGCATTCTATCCAATACAATCATTCATAGGTAAGGTCAAGTATTTAATAATCATTTATAATCAGGATTAGTTAAATTAATTTTCTAATTAATTCAATTCATTTCCAATTTAATTAATTACTTATGAATTTATTATCCAATTCTGATTTATAAATTCCAAATCATATGTTACCAATTTATCTAATGATTTTCTTAAATTAATTAAAATAAATTAACTTTAATTAATCAAAATATCCAAATTTAATTACAATAAGTGATTAATCCATAATTATTTATTTATAAAATTATGTAAATCATTCTTTAATTTCCTTATTGGTTAAATCATATATATTTTCTTCTTAATTATCTCTAAGATAATTAATATCTGCATTAATGATTTCATTCACATTTAAGTGTATTTTAAACATTACACTTTAAATTTAGGTTTAAATTGCATTTGGGATTTAAAATTCAAAAAAATGATTATTCTTTTAAACATAAGTTCCATTTTGAAGTTCACTTTATAATTCTTAAAAATGAATGTAAGTAACATTTATTTCTTATATAAGAAAAGTTTTTTTAAGCCAATCTACTTAGTTTTATCATTTGAATCTATTAAATTTAAATACTTGGAATCATTTCCATACTAGAACATTGATTAATTAAAGTTTAATACTAAATTATTTCAAAACATTTGTTAGTTAATTAATTGGACACTAAAACAATTTATATTAATTATTCTTCTTAATAGTCAATTTAAAGCTCTTCTTTAAATTTTGAAAATCAAATTATTATTAACTACAAAACTTTAATGTCAATAAATTTTATATTTAACTTAAAGTATTTACTTAATTTAAAATAATAATTAAGTGTTTAAAACATTGTTAAGCATTAATTAAGAAAATTAAAAACTTAAGCTGTTAAACATTTATTAAATTCAAATGCTTAAATCTTATTGAAACACAAATTGCTTAACTACTTTATATTTTATTTTTTTTATTTTATACTTCAGTTAGAAAAAAAAAACTCGAGACTTCCCCTATTTAAAACTCGAGTTACACTTCGAGTTAATCACCCCATCCTCCCGAGTTTCCTGCAGTTCTTCTTCTTCTCCCCTCTTTTTTTTTCTTTTGTTTCTTTCATGTAGTTTAAGTTTTACCTAAGCTATAAATTAAAGCATCAGGTTCAAAATCTATGCGCGATCAAAACCCCGAAGCGACCCACCTCAAAACTCGAGCACGTCACGAGTCAGATGCCATCATCGACACTGACATGGTTCACCATGCTGTGCACGTGCACGGAGGCGCGGCCGACCTCCGGCAATCACCAGTATCATCGACAAGTTCCAAATGTCGCGTAGGCACGAAAATCAAATTCGAATCGCCTCAAAGAAATCTGAATCGAAATTTAGGCATTTTGCTCGAAACCTGTTACTCACCACAGTTGGACTTCAACCTCTTCACCGCCACTCACGCCACCGGAGAACGCACGAACACACACGAACCCTCCCCAATGTCTGACGCCACATTCCCACCTGGTCCCACGAATCCCGATGCAAAAATGAAGCGACACTGATGAGATTTCCTACTATGACAAAATTTAGAGCTTAAACCCTAGCTCGGCGATTTTCGGCCACCATGATGATCTGCTGACCATTCCACTATTTTTCCCAGCACCACTGCTTACTCCTCCATCCCCAGACACGAACCCAACCACTCCATCCAAGTAGATCACCAGAATTCGCTCCAAAACCTTTCCCAGTTCATCTCTGAACTGCTACTAGTATTATTGACTAAAAATTCCTATTTTACTTTTAAAAATTCTATTTTCAAGTATGAATTCAGGTTATATAAGTAAATCAAAGTTTCGAAACACTTAACATTATCAGCATTTGAAGTTTGCTCTGTATAATCCAAATCTTTATTAACAGATACACTTTTATTTTACTTGAAACAATTTTTTTAATAATAACCAATGCTTAAACAAACATGTTTGCTTTTGAAACCAAGGCCCATCAAAAATCAAGTAGTTTGATATTTGAATTTGTTGATCAGACCATATGTTCTTAAGCAAGGAAAAAAAAAAGTTTCAGCATATACAGACATACCCATCTGCATATATATATATAGACAGAGAACAATTTACGTATATATATACACATACTAAGCAACTTCAAATTCAAACATATTGACCATCAAATATAGATTTACTTAGTTGGATTTTAATTTAGTTACTCACCTAGATCTTGAATAAGGCAGAGAACAAGAACAAGGAACAGAGAAGAAATTTGAGCCTGCATATTTTTTTTCCTTTTACTTTGATTTTTGTTTCCTGCAACTTTATTTTATTTTTCAGAGATACTTTGCACTGGCATTTACTTTTGAAGTTACTCATCTTTGAAGAACCGAAGTGATAAGGCTAATATATATCAAAGAAAACTTTACTGGTTGATATCATGTTTGTACAGCAGGGTATGTTTGTTTGTACAATAACATGGGTGAAGTTGCTTGCATTATGGAGAAGTTACAATTTGTTTGTACTTGATTACAGCTAATGATATTATATACTTCTTTGTTTTGGCTGAAATGATGGTTGTTGGTATATATGTTTCTATTTTGTACTTGTATTTTCATTTGTTTTATGAAACAAGATCTCGGCTAACAACATTTGATTTTGCATGATTTTCTTCTTTTGGCTATTGTTTACTTCAGCCTGCATTTTTTTTTCTTGCCTGATGAGATTGTGGTGGCTGCATTAATTAACTTGGTGGCTGAGAGATACAATTTTGACTTGCATTGATTACTTGAACAAATGAATAATTTTTCATGTCTTATTTCATTAGCTTACACTGTCATCAGCTTATACTTTGTTTTGTTTTATATTTGTTTTAAACATTTTCATTTGCCTTTGTATTGTTTTAAGTGTACATACTGAATATAATTTTGTAACTTGTTTGTTTCTTTTGCAAGCTACCCACATATAATATTTTTCTTTGTTTTCTTTTACTTCTTTCCAGCCTATACTTATTCAACTTTGCTTTGTTTATGTTTCTTGTCTTTGTCTTGCATACTTTGTATTTTTTTTTGTTTGAATACTTTATTTTGCATTGCCAAACTTGTTTTTACTTTGTTTTATGTTTTGTCATATTTTATATAACTATAAGTTCATTTTCAAATATCCAAATTAATCCTCGATTATTTAAAATTTAACTAAAATTTTATATTAGTTACCAATTATTTTCACAATTTTTATTCATAAATTAAATTAAATTATCAATTTAAATTAATTTAAAATCTAGGGTCGTTACATAATTTTTCATTAGTTGAACCAAATATAATATCATCAACGTATATTTGTACAATTAAAATATTTTGATTGTTTTCTTATTAAATAAAGTTTGATCAACCTTCCCAATTTCAAAACCAGAATCTATTAAGTAGCTCTTAAGTCTTTCGTACCAAGCTCGGGGTACCTGTGTCAAACCATATAAAGCTTTCTTAAGTTTATAAACATGGTCAGAAAATTTTTCATGAGCAAAAAGAGGAGATTGTTCAACATAAAAAATTTCTTTTATATATCCATTTAAAAAGGCACTTTTAACTTCCATTTGATATAATTTAAATTTATGAAAACATGCAAAGGCCAGTAGAATACGTATAGGTTCTAATCTTGCGACAGAAGCAAACGTTTCTTCATAGTCTATTCCCTCTTCTTGATTATATCCTTGTGCTACTAATCTAGCTTTGTTTCTAGTTATATTACCTAATTCATCGGCTTTGTTTTTGAAAACCCATTTTGCACCAATGACCGATTAATCACTTGGTCTAGGAACTAATTCCCAAACTTCGTTTCTTTCAAATTGGTTTAGCTCTTCTTGCATTGCTATAATCCAATATTCATCAGTAGTGGCTTCCTTAATATTTTTAGGTTCTATATTAGAGAGAAAAGCTACATGGCCCATTTCATTTAATTGATGTCTTGTTCTTACATTTGAATTTACTTCTCCAATTATATTTTGAACAGGGTGATCTCTAAGAATTCTTGGAGGATATCTTATAATATTTTCATTGTGAACAATGTTTTCCTCTTCTCTAGTATTATTAATGTTATTATCTTGAAAAATAATATCATCATCTTATGTATTATTTGTTATGATTTTATTAGAATTATAATCCAAGTTTGTAATATTAGAAGAAATTTTGAAATTTTCGTCGAATGAAACATGATGAGTTTGTTCGATTACTTTAGTTCATTTATTAAAAACTCGATAAGCTTTGCTTCTCTTCGAATATCCTATCAATATTCCTTCATCGGATTTTGGATCGAATTTTCCAAGTTGATCTTTAGTGTTAATTTTAAAAAAAAATTGAACCAAATATTTTAAAATAAGATATATTAGGTTTTCTACCATTTAAAAGTTCTATGGGGTGTATATTGTTAATGGTCGAATAGAAACACGATTCAAAACATAACAAGCAGTTGCAACAGCTTATGCTCAGAATTGTTTTGGTAGAGTGCTTCCATTTTATAAAGTTCTTGCACATTCTTGTAATGTTCTGTTTTTCCTTTCTACAACTCCATTTTGTTGTGGTGTTCGAGGAAAAGAAAAATTATGATTAATTCCTTTCTTGTTACAAAAATGTTCAAAAACTTCATTTTCAAATTCACCTCCATGATCATTTCTAATATTCTTAACTTTTGAATTCTTTGAACAAAAATTTTAAATTTTTCAAAAGTATCACTTTTATGTTTCATGAAAATAGTCCATGTATATCTTGAAAAATCATCTACAATAACAAACACATATCTATTGTGATTGATAGATTGAACTTGAGTAGGTACAAAGAGGTTCATATGCAGTAGTTCAAGTGGTTGTGTTGTAGATATGATTTTCTTAGATTTGAAAGAAGAATTCGTTAATTTTTCTAACGGACATGCATCATAAAAATTATCGATTTTGAATTTCATATCAGGTAGTCCTTTAACAAGTTTATTTTTAGCTATTTTATTAATAGTACTAATATTTATATGACAAAATCTTTTGTGTCATAGCCAAGAATCATTTTCTGTATCTACTAAACACATGTTTGTGTTATGATTTATATTCATATTTAAAACACAAACATTTTTACCTCTTCTTCAAAAATTAAATTTTGATTTTTATCAGAAATATTGCATTATTTTCTGAAAATGATATATTAAAACCTTTATCACATAATTTACTTATGCTCAATAAATTATATTTTAAGTTTTTAACTAATTAAATATCAAAAATGAGAGGTAAGTTAGAGATACCGTTATTGCTCACATCACCTTTGCCGATGATATAATTATCTCCAAAAGTGGCCGATCCTCCATTTGAGTAGACAATGTTAGTTAACGTGTCCTTATTTCCAGTCATGTGTTTTGAGCAACTGCTGCCTAAGATCCATTTTCCTCTTTTTTAAGTGGTACATGCAAAAAAATAAAGATTAAGTTGGTACCCACTTTTCCTTTAAGGTCCTAAGAGTTAGATCTTAGGAAACCAAACCCGAGCGGGTATAGAATTCCCTTTATAAATATAATCTTTATTTTTATAAATAGTTTCCATAAATGTTTTGATATTACTATTTCTAGTTAAATTGTTATTTGTT
Organism: Allium cepa; assembly: GCA_030765085.1. NCBI lineage: Eukaryota > Viridiplantae > Streptophyta > Magnoliopsida > Asparagales > Amaryllidaceae > Allium > Allium cepa. The sequence continues at coordinate 9,000,456 of CM060938.1, forward strand.
TTAGGAATCCATATCTTAATAGATTTTATATCTTTAGAAACTGCCTTCTTAATATCTTTCTTATTTTTTTTTAATCTTATTTTTAAAATTTACAGATTTCTTTGGATTTTCAATTTTCTTATATCCCAATCCCATTTATTTGAAGTAGATGGAGAATTTTCTATTATTGTAGAAAGATTCTCTCGTCCTTTATTGAATTTAGAAATATTTTTATTCGTATCTTCTAACTTGGTTTTGGGACTAAAATTTTCTAACTCTAATACTTTAGTGTTAGATTTTAAATCATTAATCTCTACTGATAAATCATCATTTCTATTTTTCTGAATTTCTAATTCCTAAGTCATTATAGAAAGTTGGGGTGTTAAATTAGAATTAGATTCTTGAGTTATTTCAACTTCTTCTTCTAAAATTTTCTTTTCATCTTTTAGCGTACTAGCTTCTAATTCAGATCTATTCAGTTTTCCTTGTAACTCTTTATTTTGCTTTTTAATTTGTTTTACTAAGTCTACTAATTCTGAATTAATTTCAACCAGATCTTCAAAGCTTAATTCACTTACATCATCACCAATAGCCATGAAGCATGCATTTGCTTGCTCTATGTCACTGTGCTATCTGATGATGATGAAGAATCTGAATCATCTCATGTTACTGAAAATGCTTTCTTCTTGAACTTGTCCTTCTTGAATTAATTTTTTTTCTTTTTCTCTGGACAATCTTTCTTCATATGACCCTTTTTGTGACATTCATAACATTCCATAACGGAGGATGATGGTTTACTGCTATTATTGTTGTTTTTAGAGTTATTTTTGTAACTCCTGAACTTGTTATTCATTTTGAATTTCAAAAACTTATTGATTTATTTTGCAATAAGTGCCATATCCTCTTCATCTGAGTATGAATCATCTTTTTTTGCTTGAAATGCTAGATTCTTCTTATCTTGTGCTTGTACTTTCTTTGCCTGCAAATTTACTTCATATATCATTAGATTTCCTATCAATTCTTTCGGTTTCATGGTTGATAAATCATTTGCTTCTTCAATTGCTAAGACTTTCCGTTCCCAATTGTCCTAAAGAATTGAGGATTTTTGTAACAATATCAAAATAAAAAAAAATTGATCTAGTACCAATAGTGATGATATATATCTTGAAATCTAGAGTACATGTCATTTATAGTTTCGTTTACATGTCATTTATAGTTTCGTTTGGTTTCATTTTGAAATTCTGGAACTGGTTTTTCAACAAAGAAATTTTTCTTTGTTTGACTTTGTTAGTTCCTTCATGAGTTACTTTTAGAGTTCTCCATATATCATAAGCAGTTGTACACATACTGACCCTATTAAACTCATTTTTATCTAATGCATAGAATAATATGTTCGTAGCTTTAGCATTTGAAGTAGCATCAATTTTTTGTGCAACAGTCCAAGTGGAAAAATCTTCTGTTGGCATGGTATATTCTTTTTGGGTGATATTCCAGGTTTCAAAATCATTAGCTCGCACATATATTCTCATTCTAGTAGACCAATAATTATTGTTAAGACAACTAAATAGCGGTGGTCATGAAGTTGACTGTCCTTCAGTGAAACTAGTGTTAATGTTAATGCTAGTGTTGGTGTTACTTTCCATATTACTAAATATGCCAAATAACCATATTACGGTTATAGGATGTCCTGCTATGATACCAAATGAAAGTGTGCAAGTTGTGTGGCTAGCTAACACTTAGGATCGTGTAATGTGGAATATTATATTAGTACGGAAATATAAACTAGATAATAGACAATAGTAATAAAGAAAATGAAATAAGCACACCAGGACTTTTTATTCTGATTCGAACTTCCCGTTCTACGTCCATACCTAGGCTACACTATGGATTTAAACTCAATAACCCCTCTCGTAAACCGAAGGACTAGGTATACAACACCTGAGCAGCGGAACAGGATTTTTCCGCCTCAAACAACCGAAGAGGACTTTTACCGCTTGAACAACCGAACAGGACTTCTATTGGTACACAAAAATAGTTGACTCTTGTGTTCTTAATGACATGGACATGTCTTTTGATAGTACACCCTTCCTATAATCAAATCCTCAAGTATATGTTTTTTGTGTGAAGATATGAAAGGAAGATATTGCTTAGAATCACATAATATATTAATTAGTTCTGAGATTCAAGCAATATATTGAATGTGATTGCTTTTAGATTGTAGAGAAAGATGGTAGAGAGTATAGCAAGAAATCAAAAATAAAATCCAGTGATTTGAGAAGAGATTCTAACGTGTTTATATAGTGAACAAATATTTACAACTATTCACAAAAAGTTTCAATCAAAAGTTGCAGCCATATCTCTTCAATTTGGATTGAAACTCTTCGCAATTAGAAGTGTCTCTTCAAGAAAAATAGCCGTTAGTGTCAGTTAGTCGACTGAGAAAAATCGACCAATCAACTGAATATTCAAAAATAGTGTAAAATAGTGCATATCTGTGTACTGAAAAGGTTCAGTCGACTGGTAGTTTCGCTTAGTCGATTGACATGGTTGTCAGTGCACAGTTTGCACCTATTTTAAAATTTTTGAACTTTAAAACAACTTTAAGTATGTGAAAACTACATTAGGATAGATTTTAACAATTATAAACTATGTCTAAGACTAAATAAACATACCATACTCAAATTTGTAGTCTCGTCTTCTTTGTAGTTTAATAGCTTGCATATCTCATTCTCTTTTTGTGGCTTGATCGTATAGTCTCATCACTGATCGTTTGAGCTTTTTTTCATGAATCAAAACTCACGATTCAACTAAAATAACTCAAGAATCAACCAAGAGGACTAGAAAAAGGATGAAGAAAGACTCAAGAGGACGAAACCAAAATTTGGCCAAGAGATGGATCGTAGTGATCCATCACCTATGGTTCACTAGCGATCCATAAGGTTCACACATGGATCCTCCAATCCTCTTGCATCATGATCTAATATGTTTTCTAGAGATGCTTGCCAAGTTTCATAGTAGGCCAACAATCTATCTCGAGAAGTAAAGACTCATCTTATTCAAGTTGTTTGACAAAAAGCAACTAACTTAAAATTGACCTACATAACTCATATGAAGTCGGATTGACTTGAAATTAAGAGAAAACACTTAGAAGATATAATAAAAGGCTCACAGAAAAAATGAGATCATTTGGAGTTGATTTAGTGGATCACCGGTGACCTAACTAGATGGATTGCTAGAGACCCATCTAGAGTGGGACCCACCACCATAAATTTTAATGGTAGGTCCACACACCATAGAGAGAGTACATGCAAAGTTCCGTCTAATTTCATTAAGTTTTTTGGAGTGTTATGGATGATTCATGGACCAGATGACCCATGAAAAGGGCTGATCAAACTAACCCTAAACGACTTGATATATGGACAAAGCACTAAATAGAAGATGGGAAGACAATCAGAGAAAGGTCACTCAAAAATATGCTAAGTGGATGGATAGCTAGCCATCCATCCTCCATGGATAGCTAGCGATCCATCAAGATAGGTCGGGTCACCCTTAAATTTTTTGATCTCCTTCGTAGCACTAAGTGAAAACTTCTGGTAGAAAAATATGCTAAGTTGATGGATAACTAGCGATCCATTCTCAATGGATAGCTAATGATCCATAGAGATGACTCAAATTGATTTGAGATTTTCGGTGATGACTTGGCATAACAACTTAACTCTTCTACACCTGGACTTCTGGCCTAATACTCACTGAATTTCCCTATAAATATTCACCTACCTCCAACTAGATATGGATCTTTTCCAAGGAGAGAGCCACCATTACTCTACCGGAATTCTTTCACTTCTTCAACTTTCTTCTCCCTCACAACAGTCATTAAGGGGGTTACTACGATTCTTCGGTCAACTCTTGTACTTGTGACTTATTCTAACTCTGTAACTTACATTTAAGGACTAACTTGTTGATATTTAGAGAGATTTAACTAGTATAATCATAATAAAGATTAATTAAAGTGGACATAAACAAGAGTTTGCCGAACCGCTATAAAAAATTGTGTCTCTTTTTTTACTTCTGCTTTGTATTTGTCGTTTATATGAGATTTGTGCTGCAGATTATCTGCACTGGTGCTTTCACACTTAATTCAGGGTATTGACATTTTTTTAGGTTAACATTTCGGTGCTTTCATTGAGAACAAAGGTTGATCTGGAAACTTGAAGCTTGAATATGTGATTAGGGAAAAATGAAGAGGCATAGCACCAGATCTAAAACTAGAGCAAGTCAACCAGAGCCTAGGAGAAATAAGGAAGTATCCTCAAATTTTCACCAATTCAACTATGTAGCTAGAGAAGAAATGAAAAGGCTGATGAAGGAGAGGCATGATGGAATCTTGGATAGGCAATAAGAGATGATGGAGGGATTCTTCCAAAGAATAGGACAACAAGGAATTATAGGAGCTGCGGGAATTTAGACCCTAGGAAATAATATAGGAGCTGCTAGAGTTAGATTAAAACGAGACGGAACGTTGCCTCCACGTCCAGAGCAACTGACACTTAGGGGCAACACGGGAGTCAACCTAGGGATCAACGCGGATGATGGGATCAATATTGGAGCTAGTATCGAGAGGACCAATAGTGGAGTGATTGTTGAAACTCCAGGAACTAGTGGTACATGAGCTAATCTGAATACTAGGGTGCAACCAATGGAGGAATATGTGATAGAGCTACCCCAGAGGAGCGAAGGACGGAATGAGACTTGAAGAGTAGGGCAAAACATTGATGTGAAACCAGTGGAGTATGCATCGGATTTCCCTTGCCAAAGCAAGGGGCAGATCATCGCTTTCGGACGAAGACCTTTGTTGGATGGTGAAAATCGAATTATTGAATTCGTAAGGAGGTTGGTTAGAGGAGGACCTATAGATCCGGGTTTAGAAGATGTGAATAGAAACCTGTTTACTTCTAATATCCGGAACGCAAGAAATCCTCCCGATTTCAAGCTTTCGGTGCTGGAAATGTATGACGGAAAGATCGATCCAATGATTCATCTAATGAGATACATCCGACATATGGAGCTGTCGGGTGCTTCTGAGGAAGTAATGGGGCGGTGCTTTCCATTATACTTGATGGCTTTGGCGGCGATGTGGTTCAGACAACTAGAGAATTGGTCATTAGCACGTGGACCGAGTTAGTAGGCAGATTTTTAAGACAATTCCGAGTTCACATCTCACAACTGAAGAATGTGATGATATTGGCAAATGTGAAACAAAGGCCTGGGGGGAACAGAAGTTATTTAACAAGATTCAATGTAGCAGCAGCTGTGGTCGATAGGCCGGACCCATCAGTGATTTTGATGGTAGTAGTGTCTTGAGTCGCGAGCAAGACGGACTTCAGGGCTGCACTTAAGAAAGATCCAAAAATGGATCTTGTTGAGTTTTATTATGAAGCTAAGAGATATTTACGTCATCAGGATGCTGATGCTGAAGATGAAGCTGAAGATGTCGAAATTTATGTTGTGGATGGCAAGGGATCCTCTTAAGCAGGATTTGGAAAAGAAAAAGGGAAAAGAGAAGCCGATGATGATTCTAGAGAAGTAAAATGACAAACGAGGGAGCCCAAATTCTCTTATTCCTCTTAGCTGACTGAAAACCTAGAAAGGATATACCTAGACGCTAAGGGGAAAATTCCCTATCAAAAGCCTCTAAGAAGAAAGCCCACTAATCGAGAGAAAGGATCTAGAAAATTTTGCATCTTCTATGAGCTGGGAAGACATGAAACGAATGAGTGTTGACAACTTTGTGATCTGATAGAAGAACTGGTTTGGAACAAACAGCTGCCACAGTACGTGAGGATAGAGTTGCGATAGCATACCCAAAGTAGACACCACCCATAGCAGAGACTTCAAGGAATGCCCAAGGATATGGGATAAGACAGATAATCTCATAACCAGGATGAATGGGAAGTTAGATGCGGCATCTACTCTTTGCTTTGGTCTCTTTTTTGCACTTTTCTTTTCGTATATTAGCGGTAAAAGCAATAATGATCCTAGACCGCTTAAACGTGTGCTAAACCTAGATTGGTTCCTAGTCGTGCTTTGAGTAGGATATCCGAGGTAATTGCTTAGTACAATAATCTCAGACCGCTTGGACGTACACAAAACCTACATTGGTCCCTTGTCATGCTCTGAATCGGATGTCTGGGATAGACATTCAAGATTTCTGCTTATTTAACTTCTTCTAGTTTTCTTTGATTTGAAATTTGGATTTTTTAATATCCATATTTAATGTGATAACTAATTTTGAACGCCATAGAGTCCCAGCCGAAAAAAGGGGGCCCGAGTGCAAGGTGCAAGTCCACTTGCCGGAGAACTAGTGGATGGACTTGTACTGAACACCATAGAGTCCCGAACGAAGAGATGGGACTGGAGTGCAAGAAGTAAATCTCCTCATCGGAGAGTGAACAGGTGGGCTATCGTAATCCCTATTAATTTAATAAACAAATGATCCGGAGAAATCATCCCCTTTAACTTAACAAACAAACGATCCGGAGGGATCATCTCCTTAACTTAAAACATTAAACCATCCTGAGAGATCCTACGTTAGAAAAAGCATTAAACGATCCAGAGAGATCGCACAATAAACTATACATTAAACGATTCGGAGAGATCACGCATTAAACTTAGACGATCAGGAGAGATCGAGCCTTAAAACAGATTTGATTTAATAAAAGGATTTGAATGCCTTATAAATAGAATAAAACTGATAAATCCTAGATGAACACAGGATGGTTTTGATATATGATGTGATTCTGGTATATGATGTGATTTTGACATATAATGTGATTTTGATGTGAAGAAAAAATTGATATTGATGTAAATCCCAAATGAAAATGGGACAATTAGAGATATGTGATGTAAATGGAGATATGTGATGTAATTGGAAACATGTGATTTAATTAGAGATATGTGATGTAATAACTCCGAATGAAATCAGAACGATTATAATGTATAGATTATGCCTAATAAAGTTAGAGTCCTAGGATGTAATACGTTTGGAACAACTTATGATTAGAAAGAAAATCCGAAGAAACTTGATGATTCACTAAGGCTAAAGCAGTTGGAAAGCACAATTATTGAAGACTGGAGACAGGAACTTGTTTTGGAGCAAAGCATGTCTTTCATCCAAAAGGCATACTTTGGGGGGCAAGTCAATACAACTCAAGAATCAATCAAGAGGAACAGAAGAAGGAATGAAGAAAGACTTAAGAAGCGGAAACCAAATTTTGGCCAAGATGAATAATCCATCACATATTAATCACTAGTAATTCATAAGGTTCGCTTGTGGATCCTCTAGTCCTCTTACATCATGATCTAATATGTTCCCTACAGACTCTTGCTAAGTTTCATAGCATGCCAAACAATCTATCTCTGGAAGTGAAGACTCATCTGATTCAAGCTGTTTGACCAAAAACAACTAACTTAAAATGGACCTATAGAACTCATACGAAGTCGGATTGACTTGAAATTTAGGAGAACACTTAGAAGACATAATAGAAAGCTCGTTGAAAAAATAACATCATTTGGAGTTGATTTGATGGATCGCTAGTGACCAATGTAGAGTGGGACCCACCACCTTAAATTTTTAAAGTAGGTCCCACACACCTTGGTGAGAGTACTTGCAAAGTTTGTCTGATTTCGTCAAGTTTTGAGCAAGTTATGGGCGATTCTTCTGGAACAGATGACCATGAAGACGGATGATCAAACTAATTCCAAACGACTAGATAGTTGGACAAGACACTTAAATAGAAGATAGGAAGACAACCAAATAAAGATCACCCAAAAATATGCTAGTGGATGGATAACTAGCGATCCATCCCCTATGGATAGCTAGCGATCCATCAAGATAGGTCGAATCGCCCTCAAACTTTCCAAGTTCTTTCTTAGCACTAAGTAAAGGCTTCTGGCAGAAAAATATGCTAAGTTGATGGATAGCTACTGATCCATCCTCTATGGATAGCTAGCGATCCATAGAAATGACTCAGATTGATTTGAGATTTTCGGTGATGAACTTGGTATAACAACTAGACTTTTCTACACTTGGACTTCTGGCCCAATATTCACCGAATTTACCTATAAATACTCAGCTACCTACAACTAGAGATGGATCTTTTCCAAGGAGAGTGCCGCTATTACACTGCTGGATTCCTTCACTTCTTCAACTTTCTTCTCCCTCACAATAGTCATCAAGGGGGTAACTGTGATTCTCCAGTCAACTCTTGTACTTTTCACTTATTCTAACTCATTGTAACTTAGATCTAAGGACTAACTAGTTTATATCTAGAGAGATTCAACTGGTATAATTACAATAAATATTAATTAAAGTGGACGTAGGCTAGAGTCAGCCGAACCACTATAAAAATTATGTGTCTCTTTTCTTATGTTTATTTTTTATTTGTTGTTTATCTGAGATTTGTGTCGTTGATTATCTACATTGCTGCTTTCACGCTTGATCCAGGGTGTTGATCCAGGGTGTTAATCCATTTTTTAGGTTAACAATATATATATCACAAATATACATCTCATCAAGTAATGAGGCATCCCGAAGGGAAAAAAGTATAAAAGTGCGATATTTAATCCGAGATATGTACCTTATATTTTATTAGCGAGCATATACAACTAATATAGCGCAAAAGCGAACTCCAAATGCGAAGCAAACGCGATCCGCACCTACTAATCACTCAACAAACAACATGAGAACATGCACATATGCAAATAATCTCAATATACAACATATAGCAACATAATAACTATATATGTCACATAGCAAATGCAACCATAGCAATATATATTCAACCATCAACCAACTATAATCCATAACCAATAATATTCTTATTAATATTCAATGAAATGGTTTTCACTCTAAATCATATTTGATTTATTAACATTGGATTTTATCAACATTCTTTCTTATTCAATTTTAATTAGTTTGCATCCACTAATTAAATCCAATTCACATTCAATTCTATTCAAATTTATTTACTTTCAATTTGAATTCAATTACATTAGCTTTCAATTTCATTAACACTTAATGAATTATATACAATCAACTAACAATCAAGTAACAACCAATGTACATTAATTTCAACCAAATTTCTTCACTTATATTTATTCAATTTGGTTTAATTAAATTGGTTTTCATTCAATTCTTTCAACTTCTAATAACATTAGATTTTAATGAATTATCACTTACATTCATTATTCATATCAATTATTCACATTCAATTGATTAACATTCCATTCATTAATTCAATTCAATTACAAAAGTTGAATTCTATTTATATAACTCAAGTTCATATTCATTTAATCCATTTGATTATTTACTTCGATACCAAAATCAATTTCATTCAACAACACTTAAGTTATATTCCATTAAACTTTAAATTCACTTCTTATTTACAACTCACATTCATGAATATATTCATATAGTTTCACTTCTTATATATATAAGTTTATTTCACCAATTGTAAATCACTTTAATTATAATTCAATTCTTATAATTCTTTTGCTTATACAATTTAATAATTTTGAAAAATTATTTCTTTATATATAAAATATAATCAAGGCAAAATTATTTCATTCACCCAATTTAAAAATCAATATTGTGTCGAATTGTTCTATTCCAGTGTTTAGAAACCCCTTCGGCATAGTCTTGCGGACCACGCTGACGAAAGTTCATATACCACTCAATAAACCAATCATCACAATATAAAACAATTTTATATTCACTAACAAATACGCTCTCATAGCTATTATTACACTCAAACTCATTCTAGAGTACTACTGACTCTATCTCTAATGAGTAATACCCTACAGAACCATGGTTCTCGCTTAACCATCAGCTTAACCATCAGCTTAACCATCAGCTCTGATACCAAATGTAACGCCCTCGAATTTTCGACTTCCGAAAATCCGACATCGATACTCACTTTATCGACTGCCGAGAAATCAAAGGCCGAAAACCGAGATGTTATGGGTTTTTAAAAAGAATTTAAGAAAAAGAAAAAGGAAGAAGAGAGGAGAGATAGAAAATAGAGAGAAAGAAGATAGACAATTTTTTTTAGAAAACAGAGAAACAGAAAACAGAAGATAGAAGAATTTTAAAAATAGAACGGACAGAAGAAAACAACAGAACAACAACAGAATCTCACAATTCGCAGCGGAACAACATATAATAATAAATGAATAATCTTTAAACAAAGAACTATATCAGTTATTACATTACATACATTTCATTACATCATATCATCAGAGTATACAACATCAACAACATCAAACAGTGCAGCGGAAAAAGAAATACTATATAAGTAATATGCCATGCCATCCATCTTGCCTCCAGCAACTCCAGAATATCCAGAATATCCTGATAAACCTTAACTCTTAACTGCCCGTGTGGAAATTGGTGGGCACCCAGAGTTTAGGAAGGAAAACAATAAACTCCGAGTCAGTCATGTGACTGGTGTGAGAACTCAAAACAGTTTATTTACTTTAAAATCAAAAAAAGGAATATTTTTTTTGAAATCAATTCGCAATGCTTTTAAAAATGTAACTACCATAAGACCTCCCACCACACACACAATGCAAACGCAGACTTGGAGGAGATTTCTTCTTATGTTAGTCAAAGATGCTTGATACGCATTAAAAGAAAGCAATTGATATTATTACTAGTGCATAGTGTAGAACAAATTCTTTCGAAAGTAGAATATAAATCTTAGCCAGCATAGGTACCATTATATTATGCCTACTAATAGCTACCATATTAAATGGCAGGTTCTACAACTAATACCGTACAAGTCACGTATTGTTTCTTTGGATTTCCAACAAATGGTCAGGCCAAGGAACTTCCCATTGCCACTGAGAATGCCTCTGGAAAGACACCCCCGAGAACCAAACCGGAACTCTGCCAACACAAGGCCGGGTTACCCCTAACTGGGTAACTACTGACACGAGCACGCCATTCCCCGGTCCTTTAGGACCTTTTCAACCGAGCGCTCGATATCCAATTCACACAATCATAAAGTGTTTTCAACATGAGTAAGTATCTGGGCTCCATACCATGATACCACCCCTTTCCAGAAGGAAATGCACATACCTTAAGGGGAGCTACAGCAACCCCTAATAACCTTGCCGCATCTTTCCTGTTTTGACCATTTCCGGGATGTGAGGCTCGACGAATTCACGTCCACAAAAACACACTTTGTACAAAAAGCCGTGCTTTGGGTCAACAAATGATCAACACAATGATCACTAAGATAGACGATCAAATAAATGATCCTATCACAAATAATCAACACAATGATCATTTCAGCATCACTCAGCATGTCACATTACCAAACTGGGAATATATCGCTGATAACTTCAACTATATAACCTTTGAGCTCGTACGTCTCAAAGAAGGGTGTTAAGCAAAGAATAAATTCTCCGCCACCAACAGAAATATATTTGAAAGAAATCGGCTTTATATCTCAACTTGTAATGTCAGACATACAATCCATACAAGTCTGTTCCGGGCTCGAACAGAACCGAAGGCACTTACAAAGAAGTCCTTGCAATCCGGATATTCACAATCCTGATCGGATTCACCATCACATATGGAGAACTCAATACCGGAGCAACTCGGTGCAGAGTCAATCGATAGTTCATCCTATCACTCTTGCAAATACCGGTCTTCAACACCGATCTTCAAATGCAATTCACAACGACGTATCACATATTCGGAATGGGTTATACGACCCCATGGTCCTTTCCCGGTTAACCCGAATAGTGAGCGCTTATTCAAAAATAAGTGTGCATTCAAATTCAATCAAATCACATCAAATACCCATTCAAAAGGGAAATATTGATAGTCGGTTATTGAACTATCACTGGATATGCATACATCACCAGATTCCAAATAATTTTCCAAATTATTTACTTTCAAAATATCTTTACAAGATATATAATTTCAACACTTTAAAAATAAATCAACATTTATTTTTAACCAATTTCACTTTTCACATATAAATTCCATAATGAATTTATATTTCAAAATATTCGTGCATATACGATTTCAATTATTCATTTTCAATTTATCTTCAAAAAGATAAATTCTAAATATTCACTTCACATTGGAAAACATTTCCATACTTATTTATTCATAAGTAATTCACAAATCTCTTTTATTTTCAACACTTAGAAAATATTCAATATACTTAAATCGAATTAAGTATATATTTCATTCTTTAAGGAAATTATTCACTTAAACATATTTACTTGGGCCAAAACGAATGTTACGTAAAACATCGTTACGACAACCCAAAATCACTAGTATAGGGATTCGAATTTAAAATAGATATATAAATCCCAATACTATTAAAAACATTTCCTTTCGGAAATCATTTACTATAACAACGGTGTTATAGTCTACCATTTCCTTTTATTTCTCGAAAACGTCTATTTCAACAATAAATGTTGAAATCTATGGTTTCGAATCTCAACACCTTTTAAAACATCACTAGATTGTTTTAATTCTATTTAAAACATCAAATCTAAAATATTTCCTTTAACGTGTTATTCACTATTCAAAAACGTGAATATACTACGTTAACAATTTCATCCTTTTATTCATTTTAATTCAAAGGATTATTCACTATTTAAAAATGTGAATATAACTCCATTTATAAGTTATAACAATTAACTTATCAAAATAAGTCGTTTGCGAATTTATAAAACAACGTTTATAAATTCTATTTCTATTTATATATAAAAACTTCCTTTTACAAATTCCTTTATTAACCTATTCCAGTTTATAACTCAATTTTAGATTAAAAGTTCATATTATAAGTTAACTACTTATAAACGATTATTTCACAAAATCATTCCTTAGAGTTTCATAATTATAAATCTTATAACTTATAAGATTCATTTATTTAACCCAATCTATTCTTCAAATAACTTCATAAAATTTATAAATCTACTGTTTATAAATTTCGTTTACAACTTCACCATTTATAATTCTATTGATTTCATTCTTTAATGAAATTCATTTTCAATTCATTCAAACACTTAAAAAATCTCATTTTATAATCCCAACGTTTTAATTTACAAATATTCATTTGTAAATCCTTTAATATAAATCAATCTATATTATTCTTTAAAACGTCTTTAATTTCCTTTAAAAAAACTTCACCATTCTGATTTATAAAATAATTAAATTTTATAAATCCTATATTTAACTTTTTATAACAAGTTCAGAATCCCAATTTAAACTCTTTTATAAAGTCATTAATTCCTTATTTTCAAAAATCAGCTTTTAACTATATTTCTTAAAAATCATAATTTTTATAACATTAAAAATTATAGCGTTTAATTATTTAAAATGGATCGATTCCAAAAATATAGTATATTTTCAAAAATCACTTTAAAAGTCGTTTTAAAATCCCAAAATTTTGGGTCCAATGATGCTACACACCAAATAGTCAATCACGACTACAACGATATCATATATCGATATGATAATCCATCAAATATCAAAATATCTGAAATAAAATAAATACTGTTGAGGAATCCAGTTGGATCCCTCCAACCTGTTTTCCTGCATCCAAAAACATTAGCACAATACCAATTTCGCTCCAGTACGAAATTATCGCGGTATATGTTCTTATTAAATATTATCCGCTTAATAACGGCGTAATAGGGTCTCATCCGCTAAACAAAAAATGCGGGAAATCAACAACTGCAATATATACATATGCCAATATATATATATTGATATTATATATAATACCAATTTCACTGTTTATGAAATATTCGCGGTATATGTTTTTAATAAATAACATCCGCTTACTAACGGCGCATAATGTCTATTTTAACAATCAAAAATTTACAGTCATCATTCAAACATGCATTCAAATATTTTAAATCTAACTATTTAAAATAAAATCGGAATCTATTCGATTGAGTGAGAAGTTCTCACCTTGGTTTTAATTTCCGTTTTAGCTTTTATTTCGAATAAAATTAAACGCGCGTTTAATTTTACCCGAAATTCTCACTAACTCCAAACGACTCCAAACCAACTCCATCTCGTAGTGCTCGTCCATACGATTCCAACGCAACTGAGTTTGCATTTTTTCGACCTCGTATGAAAAAGTTATGAATTTTTCAAGATTACACGATTTATATAACATAATTTATAACTAACTTTTATATTTAAAACCCTACATCAATTCCTAGCCACATGATCCTTCATCCTTGCATCCTGGCCGTCCCCCCCTTTCTTCCCCTTTCACGTATTCATCTCCAGGACACAAATCCAAGGCCGAACCCAACATTAGAACTAGGGTTTGCATTTGCACTCCAATCACTCAACTATACATCATCATACCACATGCATTTTGAAGCTCCTCTCCTCCTTCATGTTCGCCCCCAACCATGGCAAGCTCGGCCTGCACATGTGCTTCGAAACGCGTGCGTGAGTCATGACAGTCGGCCCCATTTTGCTCGCTCATCGTTGCTCCATTCCCGATCATATCCGTATGGATTTAAAGCTCATCTCGTGCTCTTCATCTTTGTAGTTAACAACTTCTTCTAATTCTTTGTAGATTGAGAGAGATTGAGGGGAAAAGGAAATTGAATTCTGGCCATTCATGTATAAGTGGCGGCTACTAGTTTAGGGTTAGGGTTTAGTGGTATTTTTTATCAAATTTATGAAGGCTCATGTCTATTTATAAGGAACGAGCGACACTATTCATCCCGGATTTTCCAAACTCCGATTTAGACGCCGTAACCAGCGTACCTAGGGTTTATCCCGCGTTCCGGACACAATGGAACAGGTTTCGGAAGCTAATTCGGAAGTATGTGCGAGTTATGGCTGAAAACGTTCAATTTGAATTAAACCGATTTAAGTCGATTTCTAGGCGTTTTAATTTGTACCGGACAAACGGTAAATCCAATTGACTTGAAATTTGAAACCTTACAATAATATCACATTACGGATCCGATGAAACTGGTTTCGTCGAATTCCAAGACTTTTTGAAAAATGGCTATTTTGACTCGCCAAATTTAAATTAAAAATAAATCGATGCGTTTCGAGCTGCCACGATCAAACGATAGCTCCGATTGACACGAAAATTGAAATCCGGTAATAACTAACTATTACGGATCCAATGGAACTGGTTTCGTTCAATTCTGAGACTGTTCAAAAATTGACTATTTTACAGTCGATTATTAAATATTAAAATATTCAATTTTCACAGATTTACTTTTAATTCGATTTTAAAAGTTCTAAAATATTTCTATAACTCCAGTATGATTAAATAAAATTTTCCAAATTATTTTAAATCATTTTTAACTAAATTTTTAATTATTTCCATAATTTAACACATTAAATTATCGATTTAATTATCCAATTAAATCCAAAAATTCAAAATAAAATTTATTCGACTTATAAATTCACTTATAAATATTTAAAATTAATTAAATATTCAAATTTAAATTATTAAAAATTCTGGGTCGTTACAATCTTTCACCCTTAAAAGAATTTCGTCCCCGAAATTATAAGTAAGAAAAGTTACAAAATCTATTAACTTTCCAAAATCCATAGTTAAACTTCTTACCATAACTTTACTAAGTTTTCAAATCATACTTAGTTATCTTTTTCAAAAACAACTACCATTGTTTAACTTTCAATTCCAAAATCAAAGTTAAAGTTTTCCAAAATTTTCCAATTTTCTCAAATTTTTCTAACGCCTTAAATTTTCGGAAAAATTCGCCATAGTCTCCTTTGCGCGGCTCGATCCGAAAAAAAAAATGACAGTATATATATCACAAATATACATCTCATCAAGTAATGAGGCATCCCGAAGGGAAAAAAGTATAAAAGTGCGATATTTAATCCGAGATATGTACCTTATATTTTATTAGCGAGCATATACAGCTAATATAGCGCAAAAGCGAACTCCAAATGCGAAGCAAACGCGATCCGCACCTACTAATCACTCAACAAACAACATGAGAACATGCACATATGCAAATAATCTCAATATACAACATATAGCAACATAATAACTATATATGTCACATAGCAAATGCAACCATAGCAATATATATTCAACCATCAACCAACTATAATCCATAACCAATAATATTCTTATTAATATTCAATGAAATGGTTTTCACTCTAAATCATATTTGATTTATTAACATTGGATTTTATCAACATTCTTTCTTATTCAATTTTAATTAGTTTGCATCCACTAATTAAATCCAATTCACATTCAATTCTATTCAAATTTATTTACTTTCAATTTGAATTCAATTACATTAGCTTTCAATTTCATTAACACTTAATGAATTATATACAATCAACTAACAATCAAGTAACAACCAATGTACATTAATTTCAACCAAATTTCTTCACTTATATTTATTCAATTTGGTTTAATTAAATTGGTTTTCATTCAATTCTTTCAACTTCTAATAACATTAGATTTTAATGAATTATCACTTACATTCATTATTCATATCAATTATTCACATTCAATTGATTAACATTCCATTCATTAATTCAATTCAATTACAAAAGTTGAATTCTATTTATATAACTCAAGTTCATATTCATTTAATCCATTTGATTATTTACTTCGATACCAAAATCAATTTCATTCAACAACACTTAAGTTATATTCCATTAAACTTTAAATTCACTTCTTATTTACAACTCACATTCATGAATATATTCATATAGTTTCACTTCTTATATATATAAGTTTATTTCACCAATTGTAAATCACTTTAATTATAATTCAATTCTTATAATTCTTTTGCTTATACAATTTAATAATTTTGAAAAATTATTTCTTTATATATAAAATATAATCAAGGCGAAATTATTTCATTCACCCAATTTAAAAATCAATATTGTGTCGAATTGTTCTATTCCAGTGTTTAGAAACCCCTTCGGCATAGTCTTGCGGACCACGCTGACGAAAGTTCATATACCACTCAATAAACCAATCATCACAATATAAAACAATTTTATATTCACTAACAAATACGCTCTCATAGCTATTATTACACTCAAACTCATTCTAGAGTACTACTGACTCTATCTCTAATGAGTAATACCCTACAGAACCATGGTTCTCGCTTAACCATCAGCTTAACCATCAGCTTAACCATCAGCTCTGATACCAAATGTAACGCCCTCGAATTTTCGACTTCCGAAAATCCGACATCGATACTCACTTTATCGACTGCCGAGAAATCAAAGGCCGAAAACCGAGATGTTATGGGTTTTTAAAAAGAATTTAAGAAAAAGAAAAAGGAAGAAGAGAGGAGAGATAGAAAATAGAGAGAAAGAAGATAGACAATTTTTTTTAGAAAACAGAGAAACAGAAAACAGAAGATAGAAGAATTTTAAAAATAGAACGGACAGAAGAAAACAACAGAACAACAACAGAATCTCACAATTCGCAACGGAACAACATATAATAATAAATGAATAATCTTTAAACAAAGAACTATATCAGTTATTACATTACATACATTTCATTACATCATATCATCAGAGTATACAACATCAACAACATCAAACAGTGCAGCGGAAAAAGAAATACTATATAAGTAATATGCCATGCCATCCATCTTGCCTCCAGCAACTCCAGAATATCCAGAATATCCTGATAAACCTTAACTCTTAACTGCCCGTGTGGAAATTGGTGGGCACCCAGAGTTTAGGAAGGAAAACAATAAACTCCGAGTCAGTCATGTGACTGGTGTGAGAACTCAAAACAGTTTATTTACTTTAAAATCAAAAAAAGGAATATTTTTTTTGAAATCAATTCGCAATGCTTTTAAAAATGTAACTACCATAAGACCTCCCACCACACACACAATGCAAACGCAGACTTGGAGGAGATTTCTTCTTATGTTAGTCAAAGATGCTTGATACGCATTAAAAGAAAGCAATTGATATTATTACTAGTGCATAGTGTAGAACAAATTCTTTCGAAAGTAGAATATAAATCTTAGCCAGCATAGGTACCATTATATTATGCCTACTAATAGCTACCATATTAAATGGCAGGTTCTACAACTAATACCGTACAAGTCACGTATTGTTTCTTTGGATTTCCAACAAATGGTCAGGCCAAGGAACTTCCCATTGCCACTGAGAATGCCTCTGGAAAGACACCCCCGAGAACCAAACCGGAACTCTGCCAACACAAGGCCGGGTTACCCCTAACTGGGTAACTACTGACACGAGCACGCCATTCCCCGGTCCTTTAGGACCTTTTCAACCGAGCGCTCGATATCCAATTCACACAATCATAAAGTGTTTTCAACATGAGTAAGTATCTGGGATCCATACCATGATACCACCCCTTTCCAGAAGGAAATGCACATACCCTAAGGGGAGCTACAGCAACCCCTAATAACCTTGCCGCATCTTTCCTGTTTTGACCATTTCCGGGATGTGAGGCTCGACGAATTCACGTCCACAAAAACACACTTTGTACAAAAAGCCGTGCTTTGGGTCAACAAATGATCAACACAATGATCACTAAGATAGACGATCAAATAAATGATCCTATCACAAATAATCAACACAATGATCATTTCAGCATCACTCAGCATGTCACATTACCAAACTGGGAATATATCGCTGATAACTTCAACTATATAACCTTTGAGCTCGTACGTCTCAAAGAAGGGTGTTAAGCAAAGAATAAATTCTCCGCCACCAACAGAAATATATTTGAAAGAAATCGGCTTTATATCTCAACTTGTAATGTCAGACATACAATCCATACAAGTCTGTTCCGGGCTCGAACAGAACCGAAGGCACTTACAAAGAAGTCCTTGCAATCCGGATATTCACAATCCTGATCGGATTCACCATCACATATGGAGAACTCAATACCGGAGCAACTCGGTGCAGAGTCAATCGATAGTTCATCCTATCACTCTTGCAAATACCGGTCTTCAACACCGATCTTCAAATGCAATTCACAACGACGTATCACATATTCGGAATGGGTTATACGACCCCATGGTCCTTTCCCGGTTAACCCGAATAGTGAGCGCTTATTCAAAAATAAGTGTGCATTCAAATTCAATCAAATCACATCAAATACCCATTCAAAAGGGAAATATTGATAGTCGGTTATTGAACTATCACTGGATATGCATACATCACCAGATTCCAAATAATTTTCCAAATTATTTACTTTCAAAATATCTTTACAAGATATATAATTTCAACACTTTAAAAATAAATCAACATTTATTTTTAACCAATTTCACTTTTCACATATAAATTCCATAATGAATTTATATTTCAAAATATTCGTGCATATACGATTTCAATTATTCATTTTCAATTTATCTTCAAAAAGATAAATTCTAAATATTCACTTCACATTGGAAAACATTTCCATACTTATTTATTCATAAGTAATTCACAAATCTCTTTTATTTTCAACACTTAGAAAATATTCAATATACTTAAATCGAATTAAGTATATATTTCATTCTTTAAGGAAATTATTCACTTAAACATATTTACTTGGGCCAAAACGAATGTTACGTAAAACATCGTTACGACAACCCAAAATCACTAGTATAGGGATTCGAATTTAAAATAGATATATAAATCCCAATACTATTAAAAACATTTCCTTTCGGAAATCATTTACTATAACAACGGTGTTATAGTCTACCATTTCCTTTTATTTCTCGAAAACGTCTATTTCAACAATAAATGTTGAAATCTATGGTTTCGAATCTCAACACCTTTTAAAACATCACTAGATTGTTTTAATTCTATTTAAAACATCAAATCTAAAATATTTCCTTTAACGTGTTATTCACTATTCAAAAACGTGAATATACTACGTTAACAATTTCATCCTTTTATTCATTTTAATTCAAAGGATTATTCACTATTTAAAAATGTGAATATAACTCCATTTATAAGTTATAACAATTAACTTATCAAAATAAGTCGTTTGCGAATTTATAAAACAACGTTTATAAATTCTATTTCTATTTATATATAAAAACTTCCTTTTACAAATTCCTTTATTAACCTATTCCAGTTTATAACTCAATTTTAGATTAAAAGTTCATATTATAAGTTAACTACTTATAAACGATTATTTCACAAAATCATTCCTTAGAGTTTCATAATTATAAATCTTATAACTTATAAGATTCATTTATTTAACCCAATCTATTCTTCAAATAACTTCATAAAATTTATAAATCTACTGTTTATAAATTTCGTTTACAACTTCACCATTTATAATTCTATTGATTTCATTCTTTAATGAAATTCATTTTCAATTCATTCAAACACTTAAAAAATCTCATTTTATAATCCCAACGTTTTAATTTACAAATATTCATTTGTAAATCCTTTAATATAAATCAATCTATATTATTCTTTAAAACGTCTTTAATTTCCTTTAAAAAAACTTCACCATTCTGATTTATAAAATAATTAAATTTTATAAATCCTATATTCAACTTTTTATAACAAGTTCAGAATCCCAATTTAAACTCTTTTATAAAGTCATTAATTCCTTATTTTCAAAAATCAGCTTTTAACTATATTTCTTAAAAATCATAATTTTTATAACATTAAAAATTATAGCGTTTAATTATTTAAAATGGATCGATTCCAAAAATATAGTATATTTTCAAAAATCACTTTAAAAGTCGTTTTAAAATCCCAAAATTTTGGGTCCAATGATGCTACACACCAAATAGTCAATCACGACTACAACGATATCATATATCGATATGATAATCCATCAAATATCAAAATATCTGAAATAAAATAAATACTGTTGAGGAATCCAGTTGGATCCCTCCAACCTGTTTTCCTGCATCCAAAAACATTAGCACAATACCAATTTCGCTCCAGTACGAAATTATCGCGGTATATGTTCTTATTAAATATTATCCGCTTAATAACGGCGTAATAGGGTCTCATCCGCTAAACAAAAAATGCGGGAAATCAACAACTGCAATATATACATATGCCAATATATATATATTGATATTATATATAATACCAATTTCACTGTTTATGAAATATTCGCGGTATATGTTTTTAATAAATAACATCCGCTTACTAACGGCGCATAATGTCTATTTTAACAATCAAAAATTTACAGTCATCATTCAAACATGCATTCAAATATTTTAAATCTAACTATTTAAAATAAAATCGGAATCTATTCGATTGAGTGAGAAGTTCTCACCTTGGTTTTAATTTCCGTTTTAGCTTTTATTTCGAATAAAATTAAACGCGCGTTTAATTTTACCCGAAATTCTCGCTAACTCCAAACGACTCCAAACCAACTCCATCGCGTAGTGCTCGTCCATACGATTCCAACGCAACTGAGTTTGCATTTTTTCGACCTCGTATGAAAAAGTTATGAATTTTTCAAGATTACACGATTTATATAACATAATTTATAACTAACTTTTATATTTAAAACCCTACATCAATTCCTAGCCACATGATCCTTCATCCTTGCATCCTGGCCGTCCCCCCCTTTCTTCCCCTTTCACGTATTCATCTCCAGGACACAAATCCAAGGCCGAACCCAACATTAGAACTAGGGTTTGCATTTGCACTCCAATCACTCAACTATACATCATCATACCACATGCATTTTGAAGCTCCTCTCCTCCTTCATGTTCGCCCCCAACCATGGCAAGCTCGGCCTGCACATGTGCTTCGAAACGCGTGCGTGAGTCATGACAGTCGGCCCCATTTTGCTCGCTCATCGTTGCTCCATTCCCGATCATATCCGTATGGATTTAAAGCTCATCTCGTGCTCTTCATCTTTGTAGTTAACAACTTCTTCTAATTCTTTGTAGATTGAGAGAGATTGAGGGGAAAAGGAAATTGAATTCTGGCCATTCATGTATAAGTGGCGGCTACTAGTTTAGGGTTAGGGTTTAGTGGTATTTTTTATCAAATTTATGAAGGCTCATGTCTATTTATAAGGAACGAGCGACACTATTCATCCCGGATTTTCCAAACTCCGATTTAGACGCCGTAACCAGCGTACCTAGGGTTTATCCCGCGTTCCGGACACAATGGAACAGGTTTCGGAAGCTAATTCGGAAGTATGTGCGAGTTATGGCTGAAAACGTTCAATTTGAATTAAACCGATTTAAGTCGATTTCTAGGCGTTTTAATTTGTACCGGACAAACGGTAAATCCAATTGACTTGAAATTTGAAACCTTACAATAATATCACATTACGGATCCGATGAAACTGGTTTCGTCGAATTCCGAGACTTTTTGAAAAATGGCTATTTTGACTCGCCAAATTTAAATTAAAAATAAATCGATGCGTTTCGAGCTGCCACGATCAAACGATAGCTCCGATTGACACGAAAATTGAAATCCGGTAATAACTAACTATTACGGATCCAATGGAACTGGTTTCGTTCAATTCTGAGACTGTTCAAAAATTGACTATTTTACAGTCGATTATTAAATATTAAAATATTCAATTTTCACAGATTTACTTTTAATTCGATTTTAAAAGTTCTAAAATATTTCTATAACTCCAGTATGATTAAATAAAATTTTCCAAATTATTTTAAATCATTTTTAACTCAATTTTTAATTATTTCCATAATTTAACACATTAAATTATCGATTTAATTATCCAATTAAATCCAAAAATTCAAAATAAAATTTATTCGACTTATAAATTCACTTATAAATATTTAAAATTAATTAAATATTCAAATTTAAATTATTAAAAATTCTGGGTCGTTACAACTGCCCAATGCAACGGTTAAATACCTATACATTAATTTTGTCATTAGATTGCATCATGAATAACTTGAAAATCGTAGTGGGTGCATAATTTTCTCAGTTTCCTTGCTAATTTTGCTCCCCGTGTCATTGTAATATTCAGATTTGCTATTGCTTATACTACTGTACTACATAGATACTCTATCATATAATAATTTATGAAATTGCTTTATGGGTTCTTATTTTTAAATAAAAATAAGTACAAACATTTTGTATCTTTTATGTAGTTTATGGTAAGGTCACTGTCAACACTTATCATCATAAAGTTAATGTTCATACCATTAATCTCTTGTAGATTTCAAATACCTAATTTTATACATAAAATATCTCTTGTAGAATTGTTATTTTCCATGATTATGTTACCGGCTCTACTGATATATACAAAAAGTTAGTAGACTTTCCATATTTACAAGTTGCAACCATCTATTAAACTAGTTTATGAGAATGTAAAAGTTTAAGTTAATCGTTTCATCTGTCTCTTCGCATCATGTGTATGTTGTTGCTGATTAATATATATTAGATCTGAATACATATAACTCATATTGATTCAATTGAGAAACAAGTATATGAAATTAACAGCGGAAGGCGTACCTGAATCCGTCGATTCTTAATTGATGTGAAGATTAATTTGGATTATATCTTCCAAATTGACACAAGCTTAGACTGTAAACTCTCTTTAGAAGAGGATAGGGAGAATATGATAATACTTATGTAATTTAGGGACAATAACCCAATATACATAGTATGTGACATTTTTCAGTTTGGCCCTTACAAACTAAAATTGTCACTCCGATATCCACACGTTATAATTTTACATGACGAATAAACCCCTTAAGTCTTAATATGTTTATTTCAAAAATAGATCATGTAATTAGACTTAATTACAAGATAGCCCACACATTCGAACATTAAAATATGTGGCCCCATTATGTTGAATTATAACAATCTCCTCCTGGGCCACATATGTAACTTTATAGAATGTATTCAACTTTATAAGCTCTTAAATAGCTATCTTGATAATATGGTATATTCAAAACAATCTCGTTCATTAATTGTGTTAACATTGAACTAAAGTGGCTATTACTATTTTTGTAACTAAACCCATCAATGGTCACAGATATCAATACAATCAAACGACATAGATCAATCATGTATGTGCAGCATGGAAATTACATGAAATATGATCTTTATATGTCTATTTCCAACTGGTCCTACTTTACTTTAATGATATCAAAATTCCAAATAATATATATAAACAATTGAAGTGCAAAAGAAAACTTTATTTCTGACCAAAAAACAAAAGCATGTCCATAATCCAAATATAGAGCAGCGTCACAAAATAAATGACCAAGACAAACTCCCCCTAAACCAACATATCCTTATATGAAAGATACACCCATTTTAACAACATGCTCATGAAAGACCTTGGGTGGTACTCCTTTTGTAAGCGGATCCGCTAGCATGGAATTTATCCCAATATTCTCTATGGATATTCACTCATTCTGCACTCTCTCCTTTACAACTAAAAACTTGATGTCAATGTAATTTGACTTGCTTGAGCTTCTATTGTTATCAGAATATGATATTGTAGATCTATTGTCACAATATAACTTTAATGGTCTTTTAATATTATCAATAATGCGCAGCCTAGTGACAAAATTCTATAGCCATTTCGTATGGTTAGATGCCTCAGAACAAGCGACGGACTCTGCTTCCATGGTGGAAGAAGCTATGAGTGTTTGTTTAATACTTTTCCATGATATAACCCCTCCACTTAATAGAAATATGTATCGTGAAGTGGGTTTTCTACTATCCGGGCATCTAGTAAAATCAGAATTAGAACACCCAATGATCTCCAACTGATTGGATCTTCTATATGTAAGCATATAGTCCTTTGTTATCTAAAGATATCTCATAACCTTTTTTGCTGCTTTCCAATGATTCATTCCAGGTTACTAAGATACTTGCCCAACACTCTTATAATGTACGCAATATCCGAACGCGTACACACTTGAGCATACATTAGACTTCCTATAGCAGATGCATAAGGGATCTTCTGCATTTCTTTAGCTTCAAGTATGTTACTAGGGCATTGTTTGAGACAAAATTTATCTTCTTTAGCGACAGGGGTATCACCCATTTTACAATATTGTATGCCAAACCTTTTAAGCATCGTTTCTGTATAGTTCTTTGTGAAAATCCAAGAATACCCTATGAGTGATCATGATATATTTGGATTCCTAATACAAAAAAAGCATCCCCAAGACCTTTCATTTCAAAATTATCTGAAAGAAATCTCTTGGTTTCGTGTAAATTATGTAAATTATTACAAGCAAGCAATGTATCATCAACATATAAAATCAAAAATATGAATTTGCTCCCATTAAACTTGTGATACACACGGTTATCAATTATGTTTGCCTCGAAACCAAATGAGTTATCCACTTTATGAAACTTGTGATACCATTGATGAGAAGCTTGTTTGAGCCCATAAATATATTTCTTTAGTTTGCAAACCATATTCTTTGGATCTCCGAACACAATGTTTTCTGGTTACAACATATAATTTTTTACTCAATATCTCCATTGAGAAATGTAGTTTTAATATCCATTTGATGTGACTCAAGGTCAAAAGTGCAACAAGCGCCAAAATTATTCTAAAAAAGTTTTTCGATGAAACCGAAGAGAAAGTCTCTTTAAAATCGATGCCTTCCTTCCGAGTAAAACCTTCTGCTACAAGACGAGCCTTACATCTTTCCACATTACCTTTTGCATCCCTCCTGGTTTTAAAAATCCATTTTCAACCAATGGGTTTCTTACCTTTAGGTAAAGAGACAAGATCCTAAACTTTATTGTCTTGCATGGATTTATACTCTTCGTTCATAGTTTCAATCCACTTTTGAGAATTAGAATCTTGCATGGCTTTAATTCATGAATACATATAAATCAACTTTCACCAATCCATTATTATCCTTTATTTCTTGAAGAAATACCACATAATCATCCAGAATGGCATCTTTCCTCTCTCTAGTGGATCACCTTAGTGGAAATTCATTTTGAGGTTGTTGAGTATGGTCTTGTGGAACACTGTCCTTGTCAGGGTTTTCTTCAATATTGTTTTGTTGTGGCTCCAGATTAACTTCTTCATTAATGACAGGAATGATAGTCTGTACATTGTCAGAAGAAGTAACTGTAGTAGGAATCATAGATGATGATTCCTCCTCAAAAAACAATGTTCCTTACTTCAATTCTCTCTCCTAACTCAACGTCCTCAAAAAATGTTGCAGTTCTCGTCTTAAAATTTTTCTTTAGTGTGGGATCATAAAATTTATATCCCCTAGATCGCTCAGAATAACCAATAAACTAGTTGATTACTGTTTTAGAGTCTAATTTTCTTTCATTTGGCCTGTAAGGCCTTGCCTTAGCTGGACATCCACATATATGAAAATGCTTTAGAGTGGGCTGATTTCCTGTCCAAATCTCGTATGATGTCTTGACAGCTGCTTTAGTGGGTACCCTATTAAGGATATAAAGTGTTATCTTTAATGCCTCCCCTAGAGTGATTTTGGTATGGTAGAATGACTAATCATACTTCTCACCATGTCTTTAAGAGTCCCGTTTTGTCTTTCAACAACACCATTCATGCTAGGCGAACCTGACATAATGTACTGTGGGACTATTCCACATTCCTTTAGGAATTAGGCAAATGATCTTAGATATTGGTCACCTGATCCATAAGATTTACCATAATATTCACCTCAATGGTCAGATCTGACAGCTTTTATGCTTTTGTTGAGTTGGTTTTCAACTTTTACCTTAAATTTCTTGAACATGTCTAAGGATTTCGATTCATCATGTATAAGATATAGGTAGCCATATCTTGAGTAGTCGCCTATGAATGTGATAAAATATTGTTGACTATTCTATGATGCCATAGGGAATGGTCCACAAATGTCTATATGTATCAATTATAAGACTTTGATTGCTCTATTGGCACCTATTTTCTTATGTTTGGTCTATTTTCCCTTGATGCATTCTATACAGACATTGAAGTTTGAAAAATTAACAGATTCCAAAATGCTATCAGACATAGGACTTTGAATTCTAATTTTAGATATATGACCTAAGCACTTATGCCACACTGTGGCTGAATTTTCCTTATTAGCTTTTCTTTTAGTAACATGCGATTCCACTTGCAAGGCTTTATGATAAGAGGTATTAACATCAAGCATATACAAGTTATCATGAACATTGAGAGAACCAGTTTCAATAAGATTTGAATTTATTGATAAACCAAAAATACCATTCCCAAATGAACAAGAATAACTAGATTTTTCCAACTTGGAAAAAGAAAACAAATTCCGTCTAAATGACAGTATAACAAAAGTATCAAATAGATCCAATAAAACCGAGTTCTCAGTAACAACTTAAAGTGCCCAATAGCCTCCACTTTAATCAATTTTCCATCACCCACATAGATGTATCTTTCAGCATCAATTGGATTTCGGTAGCTTAGGCAACCCTGCATAGAAACATTTATATGAGTAGAAGCGCCGAAATCTAACCACCAAGTGATTCTAGGTACTGTAGCTAAATTTACTTCAGAACAGATCAAAGCAAAGGATGCACCTTTCTTAACACGCGATGAGTGATATTTGGTACAATCTTTCTTTAAATCTTTCTTTAAATGTCTAGCCTTCTTACAAAAGTAACAACCATCAGCCTTTTTATGTTGTTTCTTTTCCATTGAACCTTAGCAGTTTCCTTATCCTTCTTTCTCTTTTTGTCTTTTCCTTTAAGGGTGTATGCCAAATACGGCTGTTATGGTAACTGTTACCGTTACCGAACCGTTTTCATCGGTAAATCCAAAACGCTTACCATTAAATATACTATCAGTATACCGACTGTCGATATACTGAAACATCGGTAACCGTTTTGTCGGTAATGATAAATTACCATTACCTGAAAATATTCAAAATACAATGACTTTTCATCGAAACCAAGCATCAACAATCCACAAATAGCAAATAGCCATGTAGAGTAGAAAGACAATGCAAACATGCTAACATTTAAGTGAAACAAACCCATATACATGCCACATAATATCAACCTTACATCATTTCATTAGCAAGTAGCAACTGAAAAATGAGAAAAAATAGCAACCAAAAAATTAGAACATCAATTCCAATAGACCCAAACTTAAATTTACTGATTTGCTTAAAGTTATATCAAGTTATCTAGAGTAAAAGCTACTTCTCCCACCATCAGAGTCAATTAAGAAAATTTGAAGCAGATGGAAAATCTAAAGATGGAACTTTATCATTCAAACTCGTATGTGATAAAAAAAAATGGAAAAAAAATAAACAGGAATTTGTCATTCATGTGTGTAGTGCTGCTATTCAAAATTAAAACAAAAATGGAATGTCTGGATAATGGTAAATCTGATACAACTTCTTACTACACTACACTTTTTTCACAAAAAAACACAAACTATCTGGGATAATGAAGCATCTATTTTGTTGAATGAAATTCGATTGTTATAAACCACACCTTTTACAACTGAAAATACACATGGATAACCAACGTTATGCACTCCTTAGAATATGATCACCCGATGAAGCACAATTCAAACTTAATAACTTTAGCCGAGGATTTATTTAGAGAAAACATTAAAGAACCAAGGATTAAATAAAGCACTAACTCTAGCTAAATAGTACACTAACTGTAAGCTCAAATAACCTGGAATGTAATTAAGTAATGTTTATAGTTGTTCACCAAGTGTAGAGTGCAGTCACATAATCTGATAACAACTTGCGAGAATAAGTGATGTTACCTAAAAGAAAAGAAAAAATTGACATAACTTAAAAAGCAAAGCTAAAAATGAGACTTATAATGAAGTATTCGATTCTGGCCAAAAACCCAAAAACAACAATCGAAAATACAAAATCAAGATGAAAGAGGAAAATAAATTACCAAGTGTAGAGTGCAGTAACTTCCTTCGTTTAATGCTTAATTAATCTGCTTCTTTTGTTTTATTTTAGAATTATAAGGAGAAGGCGAAGCAGAAAGGAGGAATGATGGAGAGTTGGAGACAGCCAGATGAAGAAAAAACGAAAACGTAAAAAGTAAAAAAGAAAAGAGCGGTTGTGTTATGTTTGTGTAGAAAGGTGAAACCCTAACAAAGAAAGTAGTCATAGACCGCCAATCCAACGAACAAAAATACTTTACATAAAAAAAGGAAGAGGAATAATAAATGTGTCGGTAAATTTACCGATACCGTCGGTTTAAAGTTTTTTTACCAATAGTTTACCGCTCAAAACAGTAAGATTATCGTTACCGCATCGAATGTATCAGTATACCATTTTATTATGTAATTGGTAACCGATTTATCGATAACTGATTTATCGGTAATGGTATAGTAACGGTAAATTTACCATTACCATAACAGCCCTAATGCCAAATGAGCAATTTCAGTCTTATCATGCTTCAATCTCTCTTCTTCTTGTACACAATACGAAATGAGCTTATTAA
Source organism: Allium cepa (assembly GCA_030765085.1). Lineage (NCBI taxonomy): Eukaryota > Viridiplantae > Streptophyta > Magnoliopsida > Asparagales > Amaryllidaceae > Allium > Allium cepa. The sequence goes on from CM060938.1 coordinate 9,029,839, forward strand.
GAATAAATTTCTCCTTTTGACAGTTATAACCGATCTTAAACTGGTTGTATTGTAAAGGAAGAGAGAATGGTACCAAATACACGAGCAAATCATCTGAAAGATCAAGCTTAAGTGCCTTAAGTTTTAAAGTAACATTAGACATTTCCATAATGTACACCCCTATGTTCTCTTTGCTTTAATACTTCATGGAAATCAAGCGCTGCAAAAGCATGTTTGTTTATACCTTATCGTTTTTAGCAAAATGTTTTTCAATGTCAGCAAGGAAATCTTAAGCATTGGTTATCTTTTAGATACCACACCCCTAAATGCCACTGAAATTTCACGCTTTATGATCATTAGACTCATGCGGTTTGAACGATTCCACCTCTCAAAGTTCTATATAACATCAGAAGAACTTTCATCCATAAGAGGGGTGGGTGCATCCATCCTAAGTGCAAGGTCAAGATCCTTGCAATAAAAAATAAGCAATATGTTCTCTTTCCAATCCTTAAAGTTTGTTCCAGTTAGAGTAGGATTGTTGTTAAGATTGATAGATACCGTAGTTAAATTAGCTGTAATTTTAACATAAGAAACAATCAAATATGCTCACATTGTAAAACAAAACTGCAATATATTCAAATAATTGGTAAGTCTCTTCTCATGATACCTGGCATAACATCAATATCAAGTCTTTAGGTAGTAATATAATTGTAAATGGTAGTCCTGTTGTAATGATCAATCACTGACAATAAGTTCGAATCAAATATCAATCTTCTTTTAGGCCGATTAGATATTTGTTTGCAAAACTATATGATTGTCACATATTTATCATCACATATGTATAAATGATTTGGCCAATTATTAGTCTTTCTTTGGGCCGGTTAATACCCGCATGAATGAATGCACACAAACATCAAACATTTTTCATGAGTAACTAAAATAATATAGTTCACTTTGGTGACATGTTATTTCAATTAGTTTACTTGTAATGTAATACATTTACAGTTAGTTTGCAATGAGGCAACAAATAATATTTGAATTGGTTTATTTCAACTCATTTATTTATGCATATTCCATAAATTTCAATTTTCAATTTTGCACATATTGAAAATATAGTTTCATAGCCGTAATAAAAAAATTTGACATCAACTAAAACTGTAACAATACATAACAAATGGTCTTTGCAATAATAATTAATGATAAAATTTGCTTTATTTAATTGTCAATATTCAAGACAGAAGATAAAACAAATTTTAACATAGCATGGTCTATGCATGAGATATTGTAAGAAAATGAATAGTTGAAAACTGTAGTAGTGGTTGATCCCAAACATAGTAGGAAGCAATGAAAATAAATAGTCCATGTCAAAATAGCTTATTATATCAGTCTGGCAGGTGATTAGCTTTCGATGAAAGCTTATTTGAATAAGCAAATATGAAACATGTGTTGTAGTATTACAGAAAGTGAAACTTATTTTTAATGAGCGGGACATACATATAAAATATATGTATCCATAAAATATAAATGCATTAAATAATAGATAATATGTCTTTTCTTATTCCAAATACAAACATGCTGCTTCGTTAAATTTATTGCAACTGACGGATTTACCGCATTTATGATAATAAATTAATTTTTTATTACTATCACAACCACGTTTAATGCAATTATGATAAAAATAAATGCACTTGACCGTTATGTGGTCCAATATGTATTATAGGAACATTAAAAGGCATGAAGATGCTTCCATATGTGTGAATGAAACAAAATTTAACATGGTAACCATCTATAGAAATAATAAAAAATTGTACAGTTGCAATACCACTGACAATAAAATATGAATAATATGAGTAGCAACAATTAAAGGCATCACATCCAAACAAGTGGAATTAATTCAAGATTTATTTATATAGATTTGAAAAAACGGCATCAGATGAATCAATAAGAATAGAGAAAATCTCATAGATCTGAAATAAAGGCATCGGACGAATCAACCAAATTGTAAATCTCATAACCCTAATATCATGTATACTTAAAATCGAGAAATTTCTTAATAAAATCAATAATGGGTGGCTCTGATACCACTTGTTGGTGATTAATCTATATTACATCTGAATACATATAACCTATATTGATTCAATTGAGAAACAAATATATGAAATTAACAGCAGAAGGCATACCTGAATCCATCGATTCTTAATTGATGTGAAGATTAATTGGATAAGATCTTCCAAAGTGACACAAGCTTAGATTTATAAATTCTCTTTAGAAGAGGGTAGAGAGAATATGATAAGACTTATGTAATTTTGGGACCATAACCTTATATATATAGCGTGTGATATTTTTCAGTTTGGCCTTCAACAAACTAAAATTATCACTCAAGTATCCACGTTATAATTTTACATGACAAATATATCCCTTAAGTCTTAATATGTTTATTGCAAAAGTACATCACGTAATTAGACTTAATTACAAGATAGCCCACACATTCAAACATTAAAATATGTGGCCCCATTATGTTGAATTATTCCAACATATACGTGTACACACGCGCGCGTGCGCACACACACACACACATATATGTCTGATGCGACCTATGGTGAAGCAAACAAAGTGCATGTACTAACCAGAAATGCAACCAAAGTTTGATCTCAACATGAAACACTGAAATGAAATATGAACTTTTAAAACTATAGTGCATGGTCTAAACAATTGGATGACATATTATGAAATGAAATACGAATTACTATGAATATATGAGCTAAAATGTTCATGACCGTGAATAATAGTTGAGATTAAGAGTTGAACATGATCAAATATGTTACAATAATAACTTGAAGTGCAATCAAACTTAGGCAAAGTAGAAGAAAACTTAGGCACTGAACTCGTTGGTAGAGCTTCAAGTTGATCAGGCACGTGCATGTATGATTTGTTCATATATGGGTGGTATGTGTGGTTGCTGAGGAATGACGTGAAAACATGAAGAAGTAGAGCGTGATGAAGCACTTAAATGCCAAACTGACCAATATAGTTGAACTCTATATTTTTGAATTTTGTTGACACTATAAATAAGGTAGAAGAGGTCAGAAATAGCTTGATAACGGTGAAAACAGTTTGCGAATCAGAGCTCGAAAGCTTGAGATATTGCGGTTTGAAGCAAGGGGCTTCCATGTGTTACGTACATCCTGTCAATTCAGATGTCTGAGCTGGTGTTCTCAGACATCTGAGTAGGAGGTCATATGTTTGAGAAGACAACTCAGACGTCTGAATTGGATATTTTATCACTATAAGAACAGCAGTATATAGCGACAAAAGGTTTCCAACGGCCGTCGAAGGCAATTTCCTACGGCTAGCGATGGCCCGTCATCTTAGTGTCATTTTTGTAATCAAAATACAATAGCTGTTACCCATTGTTGAAAACCATTGCAAACACAGCCGTCGATGGCCGTTGACAGCCATCAGAAATATGCTTGTTTACAGGTCGGTTTGGCCGAGACCTGCTTCATTCCCCTCTTTCACCCAAATCAGTCAAAACCCCCAACTCCCTCACCACCTCCCCGTGATAGCCAGCCCCCCACGTCTTCCGAAACGCCTCCAACATCATCAATCATCACTCCCAACAACTCTAGCCACTCCATCCATCTCCAAATCAGGTTTTTCCTAAACCCTAATTGATTTTGATTTGTTAATTTAGGGTTAAATTGTAATTCTAGTTGTTTGTAATAGCTGATTGATTGTTTACTTACGTTGACTAATTAGTAATTTGATTAGTTCATTTACATAAACCATGATTAGTAATTTCCCAAACCTTAAACTCTAATTAATAATTTGATTAGTTTATTTACATTAACCTATTAGTGTATATATACGTTGATTATTTAGTGTATATGCACATTTGAGCTAGCATTTGGTTAGTTAGGATTGATATGAATGATTGTGTTTATGGTTTGTAAAATTTCGAAAACAATAATTAAAATATAATAATCATAGTTAAACCTTTAATCGTTTATATAAATTCAAGTTTGGTACAATTGTGTGGCATGATATAAACTAGTGTATACTATAGTTTAATATTATTTTAAATAAAATATAATACTATATACGTAATTCGTTAAATTTGAAGACATGGATAATATATATTTTCAAAATAGTAAAAATAATATATTATAATATATATTTAATAAAACACTAAAATGAAATGAACTGTTGTACAAAGCTGATATATGTTATAACTAATCGTGCATAATATTGAAATATAATGTTAATATTGATAATCTATGAACAAAGTAGACGTGCATAATGTGTATTATTTTTTATAAACCTCTTAAAGAGTTTTTGGCCCCGTTTGACATGTATTGTATATGATTGTTACATGGATATTCGTTTTTATTACAAAACGGACATGCATATTCTTCTGATACAATATTTGTCTGAATCGTCCTTGTATTGGAAAAGTTACAAACACTATAATGTAATTACATTTCGTAAATCATTTTGTTTTAAATGGTTCATAAAATTTCGATAGCACTTCCTTTTTGTTCCTTGTATACACGCATTTGTGTACGATACAAGGAACACGAGGGAAGTGCTGCCGAAATTTTGTGAAATCGTTTAAATTGATTTATGAAATATAATTTCTACTGTGTTTGTAATGGGAAGTAAGATGACCGACCATCAAAGCAAAAAATAATATAGAAGCTAAAAAATAAATATTATATTCATTTCAAAGCATAAAACCAATTTATGGCGCAAGAAAGCACAAAAAGCACAAAAGCAATTTCAATGCGCAAAAAGGTGCAAGAAGACACAAAAAGGAGCAAATTAGCAAATTCAACAACATTATAAATAAATATTTTTAATTAAAAATAAAATGTCAATCCATAAAATTAAATGATTAATACTAATTTTAATTTTTACCATAGTTTTTAAAGTAGGAAAAATGACCAATTATTTTACTGATCGGAGCTGGATGTATGAACGATGAAGGGAAATTGGAGGCTCATAAGCGAACCTTTTTGTAATGGGGTACATATATTTATTGAATTCACTTTAAGTAATAATGAAAACGATGAAGAAATTTGTTGTCCATGTAGTAGGTGCAAACTGTTGAAGCATTTGATACTAGATATGGTTGGAGTTCATTTGCACCAATACGGTTTCGTGCCGAATTATTTGGCATGGGATCATCATGAAGAAATTATAGCACCTAATCAAGAAATGTCAGGGGAGGAGGTTGGTGATGAAATTAGTACAATGAATCTCATAGAACATGTGGTTGAAGATGCAGCACGATCAATGTTCTCTATCATTGAAGTTGATAATGACGATGCTAACATGGAAGAGGAACCAACTATTGGAGCGAAAAAAATTATTTTTCTAGTTTGGTTCTAAATATTCTTCTTGACCTATAACCGTTACACCTTACAATCTACCTCCGTGGATGTCTATGAAAACTCCATATATATTTCTCACAATTGTCATTCCTGGCCAAGATAATCTGACACAGGGAATCGATGTTTACTTACAACCGTTAATCGAAGAGTTGAAAACATTGTGGTACGAAGGAGTTGAAACATACAACGTATCAAAAAAAATTCGGATGTTTGCTTCTTTATTGTGGACTATTAGCGATTTTCCTGCATATGCAATGCTTTTGGGTTGGAGTACGACCAGCCGTTTAGCGTGTCCTTATTATATGGAAGAAACACAATTATTTTCTTTATCAGATGGGAAGAAAATTTCTTGGTTTGATTGTCATTGGTGTTTTCTCCATATTAATCATCCATATAGAAGAGATAAAAAATTCACAGCTAATAGACATGAGTCTTTGCGACCACAAACAATTTGGTCAAGCGAAAATATATATGAAGTTGTAAAGGATTATCCAAAGATACATGAAACTGAACAACAAATTGAAATTCAAGTTAAACCGAAGATTCATAATTAGTGAAAACAAAGTATATTTTGGGAGTTGCCTTATTGGAAGAATCTTCTAATCCGTCATAACATTGACGTAATGCATAACGAGAAAAACGTATTTGATAATCTATTTAATACAGTTTTGAATGTTAAAGGCAAGAGTAAGGACGATTTGAAATCAAGACTGATATAGAAGAAATTTGTAACTATCCTGAACTTCATATCAAGCCAAGTGACACTAAAAAATCCAAAGCATGCTATGTGTTAGACAACGACCAAGCTAAAGTACTATTAAAATGGGTGGAAGGGTTACGATCTCCCGATGAGATTTCATCTGATCTTCGTAGATGTGTAGACTATAAGAACGGGAGACAAAGTGGGATGAAAAGCCATGATTGTCATATAATGATGGAAAGTTTGTTTCCCGTCGCTTTCAGAACCGTTCCTTGGAAAAGTTTGGAAGGTTGTAACGAAATTTAGTTTGTTTTATAAGGAGCTTTGTTCAACTACGTTAAAAGTTGATCGTCTATGTAAACTTGAGGAAGAAATCCCTGTACTGCTTTGCAAATTGGAGAAAATATTTCCTTCAACTTTCTTTAATGTAATGGAGCATTTACTTGTTCATCTTCCATATGAAGCACGTCTTCGAGGTCTCATGCAATATGGATGGATGTATCCATTTGAGAGGTAAGATAATAATATCGAGTATGGTAAATATTTTTTTAATTACATATATATAAGTTATTTTTTGAATTGAAATATTTTCTATTAGTTACTTAAATCATTTAAAGAAAACAGTGAGACAAAAAGCTCGAGTTGATGGTTCAATTTGCAAAACATATATCGAAGAAGAAGTTTCGTTCTTTTTTTCTCTCATTGTTTCAGTGGTCATGTGAACTGATCATTTGAAAGTGCTACACATAATGATGAAGTCATTGAACAAGATTGTTCTTCTGAGGCAATGTTATCTATTTTTAGACAACATGGTTAACCCATTGGAAAATGTGTGGAAGTATGGTTAGACGATAGAGATTACCATGTAGCACACACATATATTCTTCTTAATTGTACTGAAGTTGCACCATTTGTATGGTAATATTAAATTACAAGTCTGTATATATTTATTTAATTCAATACTTTACATATACATTAATTATAATGCAATATATTATCCATGTTTGTAGTGTTTATGAATCACAACATCCAAGCGGCGATATAAGCAAAGATTTCACAACTTGGTTTTCGAACTACGTTTATGATCCGATAAATTATGGGTCGATAAAGGATTAAAACATCTAGCGATGGGACCAAAAAGAAAAGTTAAGACATATCTAATATTCTTCGTTAATGAATATAAATTCAACACCAAAGAATATGGTGTTGGAAAATTAACTAACAACACTGATGTGTTTGTTAAAGGCAGTGATGATCAAAATAATCATATAAATGATTTTTATGGCTTGATAACCCAGGTTTTGCAATTTTCATATTTCACTTGACCCGTGGAGGAAGTTTTTTTTGTTTAGATGCAACAAGTTCAACCAGGGGTTCTGGAGTTATCGTTCATCCAAATTATAATCTTATAGAAGTAAAACATATCTCGCGTTATCAAAAGTATGATCCTTTTGTACTTGCCAAACAAGCCCTACAAGTTTATTATACCCCTTATCCATCTCTAAAAAGAGATAAAAGCAGACTGGTCGGCAGTTTTTAAAACGGAGGCAAGGTTTACGTTTGATGGAAAGAATATTTCAAACGAATAAGCCTATCAAGCAGATATCGAGGAAAATGTTGTAATAGCAATAGCAATAGCGGACGATCACATGGATTTTGGACCTCTAAATGATGAATCAAATGTATTAGTAAAAGCATTTGAAACTACATAGGAAAAAGATAAAGAGCACGAAATCGGGTCTGAATCCGAAAACGACGAGGACTAATTGCTAATATACAATTTAATATAAGGTAATTTATGCGATTATTCATGTTACATTTTTCTCATCAATTATGATATCTTTTCTCATATTTATTATGAATTATATGTTTTGACATGATAATTAATATGTACGTGAAAGGTATTACGTATTTTTTCTGAAGGCGTAACTCTTTCCACTCTGATTCATCCTCTTCTTCTCGAAGAGGGAATAGAGGTGATGACAGTGGCCCTTCAAAGCCAGTAGCATGACCAGTAGTGTATTTATATCCCAAAGCCGATGGATCGTAAGTACTAAAATTAGCAGCAAAGCATAAGAAATATTTTGTGTACGATATATATAATAGTCTAAAGCTATGTGTCAAATTTAACATAGGGGATTTGACCTAGAGCCATTGGGAGCGGTTCTTAGTATTTCCAAGCAGGCATATATGAGCAGGATGACTGGTTGTTGGCCTCGATAGAGTAAGATCCCTGATCCGATCAAAGAGAGCATCTGGCAGGAATTTTTGGTGAGTATAAATTAGCGTATTTGTAAATTACTGTTTTACAATTTGTTGACTACTTAAAAATGTACAACTTATATTTAATTTTCTCAATGTGCATGGTTCCGTATATTTGCAGGAAGCGGTCATTTCCATTATGCAGCGCCGTTGGAATTCTAAGATAGCGAAGATGTATCGGGACACGATGTCGGGCCTTAGAAGAGCTAGGAGGAAACCGAACTGGACGCCAGTGTGTGGGATGCTTGGGGTGCCTGATGGAACAATGATTTACAGCTATTAAATATATTGTACAATTATTTAAATTTATAGGCGGAGTAACAAAGGAACTCTTTGAATAGAAAAAAGAACCCAGTAACACATCATGGCAGTTCCAAGTCATTCCAGCATCATCGTGAGGATTTGGTAAATTTATTAATTGCGATTATAAACAGTTATTAACATTATATATTTTAAGTTATAAGTTATTAACAAACAGTTAATATAAATAGTAATATATATACATTATTTATTGCAGGATAAAGCGCGTCGACGTCCGGTCTCATACTTGGAAGTATTTACTCATACCCATACCATAAAGCAAACGAACAAAGCTGACAACATTACATATGCATGGGAAGATGAAGATAAGGTGACAGCTGCGTATATATGCATATTCTGAATTTTAAGTTATTAATACTGATTAGTTTAAGTAGTTAGCTTTGATTAATTAAAATAATGTTGTGTTAATTTCAACTGTAGTTTTTTTTGGCATTGTAGCATAAGTTTCAAAAGGTATAGGCACAGATGCTAGAGGGATCAGATCGCGATGAGTTGAACCATGAGGATAAAGGCGCTATTTTGACTCCATCATGGACGCTACGCAGCGAAATTTGCATTTTGGTTTTGGAAACCAAGCGGTAATTTGTAAAAATAAACTATCTTATAAAAGCTACACCATTATTATAAAATCATCGAAAAGTTCGATAACCGTTTTTCCTATTTGCAGGTTAAGGCATCCCAACAAGCATACCAAAAAGAGCAGGATAGAGTTGAGATAAAACAGCTGAGAGCCATGGTCGAGCAGCTGCAGGAGCAGGACCATCTTCGCGCTATACAGATGGAGCAGTTGAATCAGCGCTTGGCGGAGTAAGTGTAACAACGTAGTTCATTTCCTTCGTCATCTGTTGCTTCCAAAGGCGAGGACGAATCTTGATAGATACGCTTTTCTGTCTTTATGCTTGGATGTTGTATATGTTGACTTGGAGTTGGTGAGGATGATTTTTTTTTGATATGTTTGATACACTTTGATGAGAGATTGTATGTGTTGTGTTGATTTGGTAAATTTTATGGAGTTTTTGATGTTTGAAGTTGATTGACCAGTGTTTTGTTGGACGTTTGAGGAAGTTGGATGGTTGATTTTGTGTATATTGGAGTTTATGTTCTTGACTTTGTATATATTAGAGTTTATGATTTCATATGTATTGGAGATTATGGCTAATATTGTAGTTGGTATAATATGTGATGTAGGTTGTTGTGTAGATATATAAATATCTGAATTATCTGCGTGGAATGGAGTTGAGAAGTATATTGATATATATGTAGACGTGGTGGAAGTCTAATAAGGCAGAAATACCCAAATTTTCGACGGTTTGGCTACCGATGGCTTACGAGTCATAGATTTTCGACGGCTATCGAAGGCTACCGATGGATTATTGGTTATGAGTGGATCCACGTGTACCTCGTCTATCGTTGAACGACATCGCTATTTTGCCGTTAGCAGCCATCAAAAAGGCGTTGGAAGACTGTCGTCGACTATGTTGAAAGGCGATAGAAATCGTAGATGTTATTCCGATGGCAATACCGTCGGCTTTCGACGACCGCTGATGGCTATTTGCCATCGGAATAGTCCTATAGTCTTGTAGTGTATGGAACGGAGGGCGAACAATGTATTTTCGGGCACTTTCAGACATTTGAGTAAGGGGCTCAGACGTCTGGTTTCCTATAGAAGAAAATATTGATTATTGAAATCAAATGAGTTATGGGATCAGCCATCTGGTTGGGTTTTTAGGGTAGTTTTGCTCGTGCTGCTGTGTATTGTTTGTGAAGCTTCAAAGGCCAAATTGGGTATTTGCCAGGACAAAAATTCTTCAAATATAAGCTATTCTTATAATTCAAAGGACTAAGGGTTTATTCAATAAGGTTTCCCAATCAAATTTCTTTGATTCTTAATCTCCACAAATCAAATTCTATAGAATTTTAATGATTATTGTAATCATTCTCTTATACTATTTCATTATTAGTAATAAAAAGATTGTCCTCAAAGTGGATATACACTAGCACAATATTAGTAAAACCATTATAAGTCGTATATGTGATTTATTTTCGTCATTGTTTGTTTTATTGCTTGTTTGAATTATGATTTGGTTTTATTTGGATTGGATTGAGATTTGGTGTTGAGATAGTGATTGGTTGTTTTTACACATCTTACAACGATCTCTCGTTTCTGCGATGTTTAGAGTTTTAATCAGAGTGATCTCGAATTCGAATTTCATAACATTTAGTATCAAAGTTTTGGTGTTTATAGGGTGTTTGGAGAAATGGCGAAATCGGATAATACCTCTGATAGCCCCTTAATGGCTAGTTCAAGTAATGTGGCACCATATGTACGTGAATCGTATGCAGTTTCAGGTTCATAATTGGTTATAAACAAGTGGAATGATGATAATGATTTTGAAAAATGGCGATGGAAGATGAAAGTGGTTCTTAGGCAGAATTGTGTGCATTAGTTGTGTCTAACATACATTTGTTGTCGATGGACATAGTGGATGTTGAGAGAGAGGAAATGGAAGAGTGGACATTCACTACACTTCAACTTGTTATGGGTGAGAATGTAATCTCCAAAATTAGTCATGAGATCACTACAAAGGGTATTTGGAAAAAGCTAGAGAAATTATATATGAAAAAATCACTAACTAATCGTTTGATATTGTTGAGAATATTCTTCACCTATAAGATAAAGGAGGAAAATTCTTTAAAAGCGCACTTAAATACCTTTTGCTAATAAAGATGAAGACGGTAGATTTGAAGATTGAGGAAAAGAAAAAGGCGATGATATTGTTATATTTGTTGTTGGGCCGTTATACAGGTTTCTCAAATAGCCTGATTTATAGCCGGGTACTTTGACTCTTGGTGATGTTAAAGTGGGTCTTCTTAGTGAGAAGTTGCGGGATCAGAAAAAGGAGTTCAGTGATTGTACTAGTGGTCATGGTTTGTTTATAGAGAAGGAGAGAAATGAGAAGAAAGGGAATTGTGGACGTTTTAGATCAAGAAAGCCCAGTTGGAGTGAAAAGTCGAAGGAGAGAAATAACAAGTGTTTTATTTGCAAGGAGCATGATCATTGGAAGATGAGTGTCCGTACAAGGATAGGAAGAAAAAGAAGGAAGTAGCATCTTCATCGGTGGTGGTGAAGAGTGATGTTGGTGAGGTAGATGAGAATGTATTAACGGCGGTAGCATCATATGATACGGGTGGTGAATTAGTGCTCGATTCAAGTACGTCTTATCATATGATGTCGAATAAGAACTGTTTTTCCTCTTTTGTTGATAAAGAGGGAAATTCAATTGTTATTCGTAATGGTGCTATTTGTACCTCATTGGACAATGGTTCCTTGCACATTCGGATGTTTGATGGAGTAATTCGTATGCTCACTAATGTACGCTCTGTTCTGGGTCTTTGTAATCTCTTATTTCCTTTGGACAATTAGATTCTTTGGGATGTAAAATCACTATTGAGAGTAATAATTTGTGGGTTTCGAAGGGTGCACTTATGGTGATGAAAGGTGCTATAACTCATGGTGTTTATTTGCTTGAACGTGTGACTATTGGAGATGAAACTTGTGTGGGTGTTGTTATTTCTTGTGGTTTGGATGCAATAAGATTGTGGCATTTGAGGTTCGGTAATGTCCTAAAGAGGAGCTTGGATATTCTTCGAAAGAGGGAGATGATCGATGGAGAGAGTTTTAATAAACTTGAGTTTTGCAAGGAATGTATCATGGGGAAGCAAACTAAAGTTTCATTCGGTGATGGGAAGCATGATTCGAGAGATGTTCTTGAGTATGTTTACTAGGATGTTTGTGGGCCAACACTAGTAGTTTCTTTGGGTAGGGCTCCTTACTATATTTCTTTTATTGATGACTTTTCTCGAAAGTCTGTGTCTATGTAATGAAGGTCAAGTCAGAAGCATTTGGAAAGTTCAAAGTTTGGAAGACTCTTGTTGAGAATGAGGATGGTATGTCTTTGAAGGTGTTGTGGTCCGACAACGGCGAGGAGTATGTTTTCGAAGAATTATTTGATTTTTACAAGAATCATTGTATTCTGAGGCATTTTACAACACCGGGGGATCCATAATCGAATTGTGTTGCGTAGAGAATGAATCGTACTCTACTTGAGAAAGCTCGATGCTTGAGATTGGCGTCGGGTTTACCGAAGGGATTTTAGGCTAAAACTTTGTCAACCGCGGTGCATATTGTAAATCAAATTCCTAGCTCGGCTTTGATAATAAAATTCTGAAGGAAGCATGGAAGGGAAATAGCATTGACTTGAGCTATATTTGTGTGTTTGGTAGTTTGGTTTATGTGCATGATCCGTGAAACGATAAGCTTGAGCTTAGAACTTTCAAATGGATCTTGCTTAGTTATACGGATGGTGTTAAAGGGTAGCTGATTTGGAATCCAAAAATGATGAAGGTTGTGAATTCTTGTCATGTTATTTTTGATGAGTCGGCTTTGTTGGAGGAGAAGGAGAGCTCATCAAATGTTCCAGATTGGTTCGTGATGAATCAAAGGAGAAGGAACTTGTTCTCATCTTTTGTCCAAGGAGTAGAGTTGTTGGAGATGCTTATGTTGAGGAAGCGGTTGATGTTACATCACATAGTCCACATATATGCTCTAATAGTTTGGTGATGTACATTATTCTAGAGATGATTCGGTTCAAGGTGGAGCCAAAAGGAGTTTGGGTGATAATATTGCAACTCGGGTTAGTCGTTGTGTTATAAGACCACCCGAAAGACATGGTCATTGATACTATTTTAGCTTTTGTGTTAATTTGGACTGTGCTCTTCATGTATTCCAAAATGATGCGATGGACCATGACGATGTAATGGATTCAAATAATAGCTTGAAATGGATTTATGACATGGAGGAGGAGATGCAATACTTATTGAAGAATCAAACTTGGGATTTGGTTCCACTTTCTAAAGGAAACCATGCTATTTGATGCAAATAGATATACAAAGTGAAGGACGATGGGAGATACAAAGCTAGATTAGTGGCTAAGGGGTTTGCGCAAAGGAAGGGAAAGGAGTATGATGAGATTTTTGCACCTGTTATGTGTTGTACCTTAATCCAGGTATTATTTGCTATAGTTGCTATTCATGGTTTGAAATTGGAGACTTGATGTGAAAACCGCCTTCTTGCATGGTGACTTGGATGAAGACATCTACATGGAACAACCTAAAGGTTTTGTTGTAGATGATAAGTCAAATTTAGTTTGCAAGTTAAAAATTCACCGTATGGTTTAAAGCAATCAACTAGACAATGGTAAAAGAGTGTTCGGTGTATTTACTCTGGTATATAGATGACATGTTCATTTCTTCTAAAGATAAAAATGATATCAACAAGTAAAAATGTGTTTAAAATTGGAATTTGATATGAATGATCTTAGAGAGGAAAATAAAATTTTGGGCATAGAAATTGAAAGTAATCGAAAGTGTTTTGAGTTGGAATTGACTCAAAATGAGTATATAAAGAAAGTGCTTTGCTGGTTTAGTATGGAGAATGCAAAGGCGTCTAATACACATTTACCTTTGCATATGAAGCTTTCGATTAAGGGATCGCCTATCTTGGAGAAAGACAAGGCTTATATGGTAAGAGTGCTATATGCAAGTGCAGTTGGAAGTTTAATGTATATCATGGTGTGTAGAAGGCTTGATATTGCAAATTCTGCCGGGATGGTTAGTCAATATATGGCTAATCCAAGAAAATCGCATTGGAATCCATGAAGGCTATTTTGAGATATCTTAAAGTTACATCATCCCATGGTCTTGTTTTTGGTGATAGTGATGTGATGAATTGCAAGTTGGTTGGTTATTGCGATTCGGACTACGTCCATGATAGAGATTGAAAGAAGTCAACATTTCTGTATGTCTTCACTCTTGGTGGTACAACCATATGTTGGAGATCGAGATTGCAAATCGTAGTTGCTTTATCCACTACGGAGGTGGAGTTGATAGCCGTGGTGGAGGCGACAAAGGAAGCACTATACTTGAGGCGATTGTTTTGTGACTTGGGTTTTGACCATGATAGTATCAACGTTCAATGTGATAGCCAAAGTGCTATACATTTAGTGGAGAATTTGGCTTTTAGTTCTCGGATTAAGCATACTGAGGTGAGAGAGCCATTCTTGGTATCCATGGATGAAGATAAGCTTGTTCATCTTCGAAAAGTGCACATAAAGGATAATGCGATAGATTTGTTTACAAAAGTATTGCCAGTTAGGAAGTTTGAGCATTGCTCGAACTTAATCGCTTGTTAAAGTGTTAAGTGCCACTGGATGGCATGGTTGAGGGAGTAGTTGGTTTATTGATTATGAAGAGTATCGATGAGAGATTGTGGTTCTATCTTCATCGTAAGTACTGGTTTGCACTCCTAAGTACTTTTATTTTTTGGTAAGATGGTTTTGGACTTGGATACTTTTAACACTTCGTTAGCAGGTGGTGGCCAAAGTGTAATGGGCGGTGGCTTTACCGAAACTCATTTTGGAAGTATTCAAATGTTTTTGTTAAAGATAGAGCGATGGAGATGGATATAATATCAAGGTGGAGTGTTGAATATTGATGACACTATACGTAGAGTTGATGAGGTTAGAAATGGCATGGTAACGTGAAGATGGTTCGCAAATCGAAGCTCGAAAGCTCGAGACGTCGCATTTGAAGCAAAGGGGTTCAATGTTACTTACATTCTGTCAATTTAGATGTTTGTGCTAGTGTTCTCAAACATCTGAGTAGGAGGTAAAACGTCTGAGAATTTTAAAATAATTTAATCAAGTAATCAATTGAATTAAATTAATTAACTATGATTTAATTAATAATTTACATAGAATATTATAAAATTTAATTAATTTGTAAAAGGTTGTAAATGAATTAAACTTAATGATATGAATGTATAACACTTATATGGAATAGTAAGAAACCAAACATAGATTTAAGGAAAAAACGCGTGCATATTGCCCTTATATCGTGATTTTAGATGTTTTCAACACTTGAATCATGAAGGTTTTCATAAGAAATACACTATTCCCTGAATTAATTTCAATCAGTTTACACACATACACACACGCACACAAATATATATATATATATATATATTAAAAATTATGAATCCTTAACATTTAAGGTGTCCTCTACCATTTATGTATTAATATATTATTTGCACTCTTTAGTTGTTGATATTCTCAAGCTAGAGATGTTAAGTGTAGACTATTAATATACTGATTACGTGAGGTAAGTTATATGCACTTATTTGTTGATATTCCTCGAGCTGCATGCATTAGACTTAGACTGCCATAGAATGGTGTGTAAGAGTGAATAGATACTTTTGATTTTTTTTATATTCCTTAAGGTTGATATGAGATTAGGACAAAGACCGTAGGTTAGAAGTCGTATATGATACGATCGATAGAGTGTTATCCATCGCCTGCAAGCATATGATTTGTTGAAATTCCTCAAAGTTAATATCCTAAGGTAAGCGACTGCTAACACCTACTAGATAAATCAAAATATTTCTATAGTTTTTTAAGAATTTTGAGAAACATAAAATTATAGTAGGAGCCTTATTAGAAAAATGAAATTATTACATTTAACCTTTCCGATATTATAAGAATATATGTTATATAAATTTTAAAATGATGTACTTTAATACATATGTGAAACTAATACAATTGATAAAATATTTACAAGTTAAAATATAAAATTGAACTGAACTAAGATTAACATAGAAATATAAACATATACCTAAAATCTTTTAGCATGTTGCAACTTCACGATCTATGTAAGCATCTAATTACACAATTACTAAAAAAATCATACCTTGGTCACTTAGGTGTTTATTTGTCCAAGACTGTATATTGTCTCCTATAAGTTTCGAACTCTAAAAGTAACAGGAGAATATGGAAATTTGATCCATATTCAATCGTATATAAATGTTATATGGTGAATGATCACGATTCGTAATGTACCAATCCACGATGAAATTAGTTCAATTGAAATGAGCAAATAAACCATGATGGGAGATCATGATTTCAAAATGATTGATTGCAATAAGGATCTTGTTGTGTTAGATGCAACACTAGATCAAGAACTACAGGATGAACCTAGGAGCTCGATCACAGATGTGTCAGTTTGATCATTTTATGTAAAGTGCAATTTAATCGACATCCTTAAATGTTAAGAATGACTAAATGCACTTTTATAAAGATTTCATTACGGTTGTAGTAAGTGTTTTTCTTTTGAATGGTTCAATTGGATAAGAAAGCGAATGTACGAGAGTTGATGTGACCTAGGCACAGTTGGTATAAAGAGAGCTAATGATCATATCTGCTTCATGAAGAGACAATTAAAAAGATAATTGTGTAAAATACTAAAAATACTTAATATGGGATGAGAAATATGATTTCTATTTCAAATGCATTTTCATATAGAAAATTGTTTTATATGAAAGTTATTTCTTTGAGTTTAAGATATTTGATTCAAAATTCTTAACTGTAAACTTGTTACATTATGTGAAATAATTTTTTTTACTAAGTGGTTGAATCAAGCTTTGAATTTCGTATGCTATTATAGTAATAGCGGTGTTATCCGGCCTTGGACGAGTCGGAACAATCGAGTGGCATAACGAACTAAAAATCCAAAAGATGACTCTAGAAATCAATCTTCGAATGATCCGAGGTTAAGTCTTGGATCAGTACTGATCTGAGCCTTTTAGATTGGTACCAAACCATGAAAACGAACCAGAGTCACACCCATAATAAAACCAATTGAAGTTTAAAAAAATGTGTGCAACATGATCTAAGAGGTCTATTCAAGAATGAAAACAGTTCAACTTACATATATCAGATGCGAAAGTTCAAGGCAAGCAATCCAAAGATTCTTAGATCGTCATCAATCCAAGGTAACAACTTAGAAATCAAGCCAACTTCAAGTTAGTCAAAATCCAAAGACAAAAGATCCAAGATATATGGTTTGCCATTGAACCATAATACCAACTTCAAATAACAAATCATCAGCAAAAAGCATTGCGAGCCAACCTCATGGCTCGTCATCAATCTGAGGCACACATTTTAGTAACAATTTGAGAAGCAACCTCCTTATCTTGCTATGATCTATGTAGGAAAGCTTAATTTGGACATGGAGAGCGTGGGGAGAAAGTGGTGCAGACAAATTTCCTGATCTTCGTCTATAAATAAAGGACGAGAGGTACTATTTTGGGATCTTTTTTCAGCATTCTAAAACTCTGAACTGTTTCAGCAATTTCTTGGATCATCGGCATTTTGAGACCACTGATCCATAAAATCTTATTTGTAATTGTTTGTAAAAATTATTAACAAAGCTTAAGTGGATGCAGGCTAGAGTTTAGGCTTGCGGAACCACTATTAATCATTATGTGTTGTTTTTACTCATTTCCTTTTAATTTCGTCGTTTTATTCGCTTCTTTAATCTATTCGAGTATTTATCCAATTTTTAGTGCAAATATTTTGGTTCTTTCGTTGAGAAACTTAGGTAGCGTTTGTTTTGTTGTTTTTAATTTTGGGTTTTTGTCTATACGAAATTGCACATGATGTATGTACATTGCCGAAAACGACTAATTTAGAAAACGAAGTTAATATACAAAATATAAAACAATATTTTTTATTTTCCATGTTTTGGGAAATAACACAAGCACGTGAAACAATCCATTCATCCGTTGTCCCTCTATCTCCTTCATCGTCCCATCCGTCTTTCTTTCATCCCCTCTGTTGTCCCTCCATTCTTCTCATATTTGACATACATACTGAAAATCAAAAACACAAAATTCGTTTTTGAACCAAACACTACCTTAACTTCTCGCTATTTAGATCTATTTTCAACCTTTATATTGCTTCAATACACGATGTAGATCTAACAATTCTATTTTAGAGGTCTGTGATTATTTAGATTTCACTAAATTTTATCACAGGATCTACCAAAGCAATGGCTCCAATGAATACCAAGGAATAATCAACAACCTCCAAACCCACCAAGATGTTGAAAATGGTGCCTCACATAATGGATATGAAACCAATTGGCCTAAAACTGTTGAAATTTATAGTGTCGGATATAATCACTAGGGTTGATATGGATAAAATGATGAAAAACATAAATGATAGGCTACTTGAAAGTTAGAAAGCTATAATGAAACAAATGAAATAAAACTTTGATTTAATGACCCAACTATCCCAGGTCATAGAAGGAACATGAAGGAATCGTCGCCTTCCAATTCAGAAGAAGGTAGTTCCTATTCATCTAGCAGAAATCATAGAGAAGGAAAGTAGAAAAAGAAGAAGAAAGGGATTGGAACTTAGAAAGCTGGAGTAGGCAGAACTCAAGTCGACAAAGTACATGTCGCTGATGAATCATCCCCTCAAATCAGTACAGATCCGACTCACCATGTTTTGAATGATGAGAACTTATTGATTTGCATGATGTGTTGACAATGGAGATGACCATTGATGGCCAGAATGTTGAAGTTCAAACGACTGCCGTAGACTTGTCACGTAGAGATCGTATAGTCCGATCGACCAAACGAATGGTTCTCCCAGAAGCAGAAAAACCTAAACACTATGGAACTGGCCGAGACCATTTGCAAAGCCAAACACTTGAAGCGGGCCTTATTGATTGTCGATCAGCTGATCTGATAGAACCATAATTTCTAGCAGATATAGTAAGGAAGCTGGTAAGTGACAACCAGCATAGAAATAATGCTGATTAGGGTTCTTTGCCTAGTAGGAACCCATTCATTAAGGAGATTTTGCGAGAAGACTACCCTATAAGGTTTACCATGCCACAATGTCGTCTTATAGTGGAATGACTGATCCGAGATAGCATTTACTAAAGTATGAACGACATATAGATAGCTCTAGAGCTACCGTTGTCATACATTATAGGTGATTTACGGTATTTTGGAACGCGTGGCTACGATGTGATTTACTCAACTTCCACTAAGATTTATATGTTCATTTGATTAGTTAGCTAGAAAATCCATAGAACATTTCAGGTTACATGCTGCTCGCTCAAAGGACATAATGTAACAACCCGCATCCTAATAGTCTGAATTTTAGGTAAATCGAAAACTGAAGTCCACCAAAGTACGGAGCATTGGTTTGGTGTCCCGCAAATAATCAAATAAATGCATATCAGAGCACTGTTGATATAACTCATTGCAGAATAGTAAAGTATAAAAGAACATATAATTACCGACCAAGGTTGACACTTCCAATGTATAGTGTCCTTGTCAGTGTCGAGCATACATTAGGAAACCAGTCCATCTACTGTAATGGTCTGACTTTTCGATCCCAGAATGTCGACACTAATACATCCACGATATTCACGTTTCGACCACCTAAGTGCCAGAAAGACAGAAGGTTAGGGTAAAAGAAACGAAATAAGAAAGAAGAACACAATATCAGAATCTCATATGCGAAACAATAACATATAAAATCTCAAAAGGCCTTTACCAAAAAGAAAACTTTTATATACGTACATCAATAAGAGTAAACTAACCTATCATCTGCCTGGATAATTTTGACAACATGCCTTCACAAATGCTGATAGATACAAATCAAGTAATGCGGAGGAAAATAAGTATGGTAGAAAATCATCCAGCTCCTCTCCAAGAGCTCTAATGAACCACAACTAAATTTGGAAACATACTCAAGCTGACCTGAGCATTATAAGAGAATAACACCCGGCTCAGTCTAGAAAACAAGCATAAGAAACTCAAATCATATGGATTTATTATATCTTAAAGCCCTTCAAACTAAGATATCTCATAAGACCATGCTGCCAATAAACACGGACGAGCTTTTACCCTACGATATTCAAATCGTTTCTATTATAAAATCCAATGATAATATAATAATGTCTAAGGTGTGAAATATAAATAAGCACATAGCTGTGATGTATGTGAGTGTACACTACAACGATAATGGGTATAAGATCGCAACCACTAAGGCACGTTCGCTGATTCTGTAGGATATCCACGTAGATCTCCTTGGATCAAAGCCGACTCCGATCTACTGCACAAGGATCAGATATATCCTTCCAAAACAATTTACATCCCTAGTGAATATACCATAGGAAATACATAGCTAACGAACTAGCCGAGTGCATTGCTCCCGCATGCATATCTGTAAGTAACTCTAGGATGGAGTTGCATGCACCCTCGTGGGTTGCTAACCCTATGGCTATGTATCTATCTTTGTTTTAGCCATATCCACTGGTAAGGCTACATCCGGCATGCCAACACATGAGTCACCACTCGAACAAATCTTCCACATGAGCTCCAACTTGAACAGATCTCGGAACCACACATGCATTCTCACATCTCAACAGATCTCGAAATCACACATAGATTCCTCAATGGATCTTCAAATTACACACGAATTCCAATACCTCAATAGGTCTCAAAATCACACATAGATTCCTACATCCTAAATAGATCAAGAACACCTACATGTGTTTGAGCATCTCAAATAGATCTCAAATCTCTACATAGACTCCAGCATCTCGAACCAATCTTGGACCAATCATGAACCAATCGTGAACATCTTCCAAAGCATAAAAATGTATACGGTTCTGGAGTGGTTATGGTTTCAAGCCATATCTTATAAGTACGCTCTCCCGCTAACCGAGTGCTCCAAAACCAATCAATCGATTTCTCGGTAAACTCAACCCCGGTTCTGTGGGAAATAAACAAACAATACATAAGATTAGAGATCACCTCTTAACGTTTAAGCCATAGATTTCCTTATCATTTGCTGTAGAAGAGAAAAATGTGTTTATACATACAGTATATCGTTACCGAAGATAACTATATCGTATAATTCCCGTGTTTCTTCTGGATATTTCCAGACCACTTTTGGTCAAATCCAATAACAATGAAAATAATGTCATACAAGAAACTAATCCCCATACATTGTCCATAAGCAAGTAACACAAAAAGCACGATCTAAAAATACAAGCACGGTTAAGTCATATAAATGAATTCTAATTCCTTTTTTGATTAATTTCCTTTATTAATTAAAATCCTCGTTCAGTAGTAAAACTCGGTTTACTCAATAAACTTCATTTATTAATTAAACTTCACTATTCAATTAAACACCATTATTCATCTCAACATATTTCAATACTTTCGAAAGCATTCATATACTTATCTCAACCATATAAGTATATTCACAAATCAATTTCAAATGGCTTAAGAAAAATGTTACTCAAACATTGTTCTACAAAACCAAAACCATTTCACTGATGATTATCTTTAAAACATTCCTTTCAAAGATCTATTTACATTCATAATTATAATCAAAATGGATTAAAGACGAATGTTACCAACACATTGCCACAACAAACCCTAACCAACCCATACTAGTTATTCTCTTTAAAATTCCATTATTAAAGATCTAAGTATTTTACCAAAATCAATTAACAATATATAACCACTTTAAAATATTACCCAAGGGTTCAAAAACAAATGATGCTAAAACATTATTTACGACAAATCCAAAACACTGCACTATTCTGTTATCTTTAAAACTCCATTTTAAAGATCCAATCACTTTTTAAAAGTATAGTTGAAGGGTTAAAATAAACGTTGCACAAACACCATTACTATAAATCCAAAATCACTTTTATATTTTCCATTTACTCTGGAACATCCATTTAAAGCTCTAAGTACTTCTCCACCTATTTAACAAGGTTATATACCTTTTTAATCAATTTATAAAACAACCATTATAATGTAAGTGTTATAATCCTAAAACTCCTTTATATTCTTTCACAAATACTAAACTTCCTTTTTAAAACTTCTGAATATACTGAAATACCTTTAAAAAGATATACATATATACATGCATACACTCATTTATTTATAAAACTAAGATATTTAATAAAATACCATAAACCATTTGTAAAATATTATAATATAAAAGCCTTTTATTTCTTAAACAAAACCTTTAACAAGTTTCTAAAACCATATATATACTAAAAGTATACTTTAAAATACTTCCGCTGTATTTTAAAAAATGTTTATTTAAAAACCATAAAAACCAGTTTTATAATTTAAAACCATTTCGTCAAAAATCCATAAATGATTTCCAACAATATATTCAAACCTTTATATTTTCTGGATAATAAGTACGCTTATGGCACTTATTATAAATACGATGAAGCCCTAGGACGTCTTCCAAAGTTAACTTTAGAATCGCTGATCACAGCGATTTCAAAGTGCGTCCATCGCAACCTTTTTACTTCTAATATTTACAACTTTCGTTCCTAATTTCCACGAAGGTAAACAAATTCCTCTATGTCAAACACATTAAAACTTTCATAGAACAATCCAATATATATATATATATGCATGCATATATTCTACAAATATATCATAATTCATCCAATTTAACTTATGTCAAATATCAGGTATTTCAAAGCATGTTTATAACAACTAGCTATATCGCTTCAAACAATCATAATGCACTGTCACTTTTCCAAAGCAATATCAAACATATAAATAGTAATCCTGGGCCATGGTACATGTTTACATAATCAAAAAGGAGATTATACTCCATATATCGTTGTCAGTTGTTCTAAAAAACAAGGCAGGGTCCAAATGTAATAACTTGTGTTATTCGTTACACTATTTATATTTAGTACAATAACAATTATATATACAACAATATACAATCGACTAGTGGGTAAACTTACACAAGCTCCAACCAATGCTTACATGCTTTCGAATAGTCCAAAATCATAAGCCGTTCAATTTTAGCTAAAATTTCCACCAGCTCCAAACTCGACGAATCCAACTCCACTGCGTAGATGTAATCGCTACAAGTCCAATGTAAAAGATCGCATCCAAATCCGACATAATACGAGAGAGTACGAATTATGACCATTTAAAATTTAATTAATTAATTAAAAAATTAGTTAATTAACTTTATTACCTTACTAATCATGCTTAGACATTAATCGTCTTCCTCGTTCAAACCCAGGCCACACTTTTAAACCTCGACACCGCAGCCTTGTCATTATCATCGCTTGCCTACCACCTCTTACCAGCCACCTCCTCCTGCGACGAAGACAAACCAATTGCCACCATTCTCACCTCCTTCCATTGCCCATAGCTCGAGATCGAACCCATAAGTTGTCGTTGTTCATCTTACATTTTCTGCTACCACCATCATCGTAGGACCCCCAAACTCCATTAGATCGTAGCCCTAGGCTTTCTCCACATTTTTGCTTCAGGTCCACTGCCCAAAGATCACCGTCGACGCCGTAAATTCCAACACTAGCTGCCATCTTGAGTCGACTAGTGAATTTTGTTCCCCACACACCACCTCGCAACGATCCAACCTGTTGGAACACTTATCTCACCCTCACCCTCACCCACATTCTTGCAGTTAGTGCCATCACCTGAATCGGCCACTAGAGGCGTCGATAACTTTGACCGTTGGATGAGAGGCTAAGTTTAGGGTTAGGGTTTTAGTTTTGGAAAATAAAAGAAAATAAGGTCCTTTTATTGAAATCTTCTCCTAAACTATTCACCCTTCAAAATCACGAACTCCAATCGAGACATGCCCGTTGGCGTTTCTATCTAAATACCCTTATTCTGAACTCAGTGGAACTAGTTTCAGGACCTAATTCCACCATATGAAGAAATTTGCTTTTATGTTATTATATTTTAGTTCTTGAAATTAATCGCTACACATTTCGAGCTCGCATAATGATACAATACATCTGATCGCCACAAAACTCGTCGGCATATAACAATTCATTATTTTGGATCCATTGGCACCGTTTTTGTCCAACTCTACGACAGTGCCCTGGAATGTTAGTTTCACATGTTAACTAAAATAAATTATTATTAAAAATTGTTTAATCGCTTTTAATTCTAAATTAATAGTATACTATTGTCATTCTTATTTAAACAAAATTTAAATAAGCTTTCGAAATCATTTTTTATTCATATTAAATGCAAGATTCAATTATTTAAATAATTTCAATATTTAAATATAAAACATTCGAAGATCCTGGTCGTCGCATTCTCCCCCTTAAAATTCTAACACAGCAACAAAACCACAATCAGACATCCATACCTAACGGTATTGCAAGCAAAGAAATAATCATCCAATAATACCACACAGTACTACAATCACTAGAAAACAAGCTCATGGTTTGCCTAGGTTCAAAAACCTTCTCACCACATAAGAATGACAAATAATCCACTGAGCATTACCTTATGCTTAACAGCCTCAAAATATACTCAATCGATGACTCATGCTACTCCAAACAATTCGAAGGTCATTCATTAAACTCTCCACTAGCCAACAACATAGTATATAATTAAACTAAAGCCCATACGATATACATATATCATTCGTATGCAATATCAACTTTGATCACTAAGTTGATCGTATAAATTTCACTTCCGAACTAGTATAGATCACTTGACCTCTCTAATGTAGACTCTGATCCAGTCCCTTGATTAAAAACCTCTGTTCTTCTTAGACAGATATATACTATGATAGAAAACTTCAAGGTCATTCCAAAAATCCATATCAAGTGTTCGTCATTAAGAATAGAGCGAAAAATCATAACCCGGACCAGTGTAAATCACCTCGAAATCCATGTAGTCGAATCCTAAATCAAGAACTTCCAAGCGAATCAAATGATCTACGTATAACTTACATACTCTTTTCAATTGGTTTCTTTAATTAAACCAGTTTCTTTTTAATTCACATTCATCATCATTTAGTATTTCTCATTTAATACTAAAATCAATTATGAACCATTTCATAAAATTTAGTTTAAGTTATTAAACATTATGTAACTTAAATTCGTATTGGTATAGTATTCCACTACATCCTATTAGTATATAAAATACGTCCACTTCATTTTACTTACCATGGATATTCAATTCATTTAAAAACTGTTTAAATTCTAATTTCTTTCCATTTAAGAGTTACCAAACTCAGCTTTTGTAATTTTACTATCTTTTAAGTTCAAGTGTTATATAAAACTCATCTTTATGATTTAACAAAACACTTAGCTTCGAATACTTATACAAATTCCAGTGTTTCGACTGTTCAAAATCGTTGGAAATTCCATCTCATATCACAAATGGAAACTACTGGTCTACAGATCAAACAAGATGCATAACCAAACTTTCCATAATGCATAGGATACAGAGTCCATAAAATATTTTAACACAAAACTTGGGAATTAAACACCCGGTTTCCATTTCAAATCATTTGAAATTGTAATTTACATATTTTTTGTATCAAATCATAATTACAAGATTTAAGTCAAAATGCATTTTTTTTTCAAAACAACTCTATAGCAAATTGCTATGGTAGCATCCCCTACTTTGAAACTCGACAATAAATGACGATGATGCTGCAGTCGTCACCAGAATTATTTTCCAATGACAGAAGTGGGCTTAGTACATCCAAACTATGCCTTTCAGACTGAACCAGAATCATTTCCAAAACAGTTTCAAATACTTTGTAAATATTACCAAGTACCATGATATCAATTGTTTGTGCCAAAATTGGTCACAAACCCCGAATACCGTGAAAGCACCAGTGTGTGAATACAAATTAACAATATTCAAACACAAATCTCAGATTTCAGCAAATATTAAACAACAATCCCAAAGTAAAGAACAGAGGCACAAGGTTTATAGTGGTTCGGCTATCTCCGGCCTACGTCCACTCTAAAGTTTTTATCCTTTTATTGATTATCCTTCATGATTACAGATGATAACAGCAGTTACAAAGTCCAAAACTCGAAATAAATAGCAGTAATGATGTTATGGAGTGATTCTGGCAGCGTCCGGGCGTGCTTTCTCTCTCCAAATTCTCCCACCCCTTTTCTGAATGACCAGGGGCTCTATTTATAGGCGTAGGAGGCTGATATTTCTCCTAAAAATCCGGTAGACCGGTTCAAGCACGTGAGGGGGGCCCACGTGCCCGAAATCTGGAGGTCCGGGCCCACATCAGGATCGATTCAAAGTAAGGTTCGAATCGATCAAAAAATCATCCAATTGAGCTGGAATTTGGTGAGAACATTCTTCAACATGTATGTAAGCTCCTCCTTCGAATCCATCTCGTTCGAATCCTTCTTCTTCGAATCCATTGCTTCGAATCCCTCGAAGCGCATGCGCATCGATGACGTGCCACGAATTCTCCGGGTCGATCCACCTTTTGCGCCGCGTTGAACGTTTCTTCCTCTGTTCGTATCCACCACTTCGAATCGATACGAACACTATCCTGAAGTCCTTCGAATCCATGAAGTCGACTCCCTGCTTATCCTTCGAACGCTCTCTTCGCGTCAATAGGTACGAACCCAGAAACCTTCCTTTGATCGATACGAAGCAACCGTGTCAAAAACAATAACTCGATCGATTCGAAGCCCATCGAGTCGAACCAACATCTAACGCGAACCTCTCAGAGCCGAATCCATACCAATCGATACGAAGTGTACCGATTCGAACCATCCCTGTGCCTTGCCTTCGATCGATTCGAACCTGATGGGTTCGAAATGAACAGAAACCTTGATGGGTTCGAATCTGATGGATTCGAAATGAGCTCCATCTTAACCCCTCGATGGGTTCGAACAGCCATTCCTTTCCTACCTTGTATCGATCATAACTCCTCCATGTGAGCTCCGATTACCCTGAAAATTGAAACATAGCCTTTTCTTATCCTTATCATCATCTCCAATCAATTTCGCCTCGATCGGAGTTCAATCAAATTTTAACGATATTAATCGTGGCCTTGATTCCAACTGATCTCCAATCCTGATATCCACCATTCCTCGTCTATTTGTTGATATTCCAGTTTTGACCAAAGATGGGATAACACTTTGCCCCCCAAAAACATGCCTTGTGATAACAAGGCGTGTTTTGAATAGTTCCGAATCCAATATCCGAAGTCAATAGCCATATCGCCAGAGTATGTCATCTTTGACTGCTTCGAGTCGATGCCCAATTCCAAATCCCGTAACCAAAGCCTTAGCCAATTCCATATCCATTCGAACTCGACAACCGAGTCTTAATCCATCCTTATCCAATAGCCAATAACCAGATCCAGGACCTCTCCGGGTATATATCCGAATCCATAACCTCTCTGGGTTCTTGCCAAGCGTAATCCACACCTGACGACCGTGGTCCAGTGTCCCTGGACGTTGAGCTAACCTCTCCGGGTTCTTGCCAAGCGTGATCCACACCTGACGACCGTGGTCCAGTGTCCCTGGACGTTGAGCTAACCTCTCCGGGTTCTTGCCAAGCGTGATCCACACCTGACGACCGTGGTCCAGTGTCCCTGGACGTTGAGCTATGCCATGGCTTAAGTCCTAAGCCGAATCCTGGTCTCTCCGGACCCTTGTTGAGCATAGTCCATACTCAACGACCTGAAACAATAATCGATAATATGGGGCCTAAGTCCTAGGCCGAATCCTAGTCACTCCGGACCCTTGTTGATCATAGTCCATACTCAACGACCTGAAACAATAATCGATAATATGAGGCCTAAGTCCTAGGCCGAATCCTGGTCACTCCGGACCCTTGCCGAGCATAGTCCATACTTGACGACCTGAATGAGCCAATTTACCACGTTCGGGCAAAGTGACTCACCCCTTGTCATGCATAATTCATACCCGACGACCATTTATCATAAACCAGATGAAAATCCAATCCATAATCCAAATCCCAAAAATCCAAATCGAAATCAAAGAATCAGAAATTCAAACCAGCATTCAGAACCAAAAAAAATCATCCAGTGGAAAATCCAAATCAAAAACAAGCAAAACCAGGAGTTCGATCCAAACTCCAAAACCAAATCCAAAGAGAAAAGCAGTGTCCAATCAAAAAGCAAAAGACAAATTTCAAAAACCATAACATCACAGTTTATCGTCATTCAGAACATGCCTAGGGGCTATCTCCGTCCCCATACATGTGTAAATGACTTAGTTGCTTGCTAGTAGTTCGCTACTTATTTCACATTATCCTGATCAGTGGATGATCAATCGACCATCATCCCTGGGCCTCACATCGTCACGGTGTGAGGTAGTTGGTAATTGCTCCTGCCCTGCCGTTGTATTCCGAGTTCTGACATATTGCTGTAACTGCCCATTCCTTACATGTTCCTCGATTATATCCTTTAAGTGCCTGCAGCTGTTGGTATCATGTCCATCTAAATCATGGAAGAGGCCGTGCCTTCCTGATGTCCTTTCCCATTCTGTTGGTTCTCTCCTAGCCGGCCTCCGGTAAGGAAGGCGATTTCGAGTATCCATGTATATCCACTCCAGCGTCTCGTTCAATCCTGTGTATGTAGAAAACTTTGGATCCTTCCATCGCTTCCTAGCGTTTCCAGGATCATCGTCCAACTTCCTTTTCCCTTTGTCTTTGTCCAAACCTTTCCTGGATGGTCCTACATCCTGAGTGGCATTAACCCTTTGCACCTTTAAATCCGTACTCGCGTCTTCCTGTCGAAGGAACCTTTCTGCCTCGTGAAAGAATTCGTCGAGATCCTGTGGGGGATCTCGTATCAGAGATACCTTGAAATCCGAGTCCTCCCTGACTCCTGATACTGCTGCCATTAAAACCATCGATGGATTAGGCCGATCCACCGAAGCGACTGCCGTACTGAGTCGAGTTAGAAAAGCTCTAAGCGATTCATCCATCCTTTGCTTCACCGATGTCAATGTCATCACATTCTTCGGCCTCTTGACGTGAACCCGAAACTGTCCCAAAAACTTTTCCACCAATTTCCTCCAAATCCTGATAGATCCTTCTCCCAGCTGCCTAAACCACATTGCAGCTAAGTCCGTCAGATACAAAGGGAAGCATCGGGCCATCACTTCCTCCGATGCCCCCAGCACCTCCATGTGTCTGGTGTATCTCATCAAGTGATCAGTTGGGTCTGCCTTGCCATCATAAACCTCCACGCTAGGTAGCTTAAACTTAGGTGGATTTTGAGCCATCCTTATTTCCCGAGAAAATGGACTCCTATTCACTCCTTCCAAGTCTCCGTTGGTCAAACCACCTCGCACAGTTCTTCTGATAATTTCCACTAATCCGGTATTGTCTGTTGGGGGTTGCCCCCCATGCCCCCGAGGGAACTCTGGCACATATTCCTCGTGTGGATCACTAGCAGCAACGTTAGCTCTAGCTTGTTGAACTCCTCCCAGAGGTCCTCCTGTGTTGGATCCCGAGGGCCTGCCCCCAAGCCCTTGTTGATTGCCTTCTGGCTCCGTATCTCGTCCTCCATTGGGTTCCATGACCCTAGACCCCTGTCCTACATCCACAGTGGCTGTAGGTGATCCTAAGTTCTGCATCCCTGCAGCTCTTATTTGCTCAAAGAAAGTCTGCATCACTTCCTGTTGGTTCTTCAACAATCTTTCTTGCAAAGAATTTGCCATAGCCTCCATTTCATCTCGGGTTATGTAGATTGAAGCCAGTCCTTCCCCAGCTCCGGAGGATGCTTGTTGACTTCCTTCCTGTTGGCTTCTCTCAGCTCTTTGCTTTCTACTACTTTGCCTAGTCATTGTCCTCTAATCCAAACTCTTTAAAATCTTCAAATCCAACTTTCAAATCCGATGTAGCGGGTGCTAGTCTTTCTCAGTGAAAGCACCAAAGTGTTTGTGCCAAAATTGGTCACAAACCCCGAATACCGTGAAAGCACCAGTGTGTGAATACAAATTAACAATATTCAAACACAAATCTCAGATTTCAGCAAATATTAAATAAAAATCCCAAAGTAAAGAACAGAGGCACAAGGTTTATAGTGGTTCGGTTTTCTCCGGCCTACGTCCACTCCAAAGTTTTTATCCTTTTATTGATTATCCTTCATGACTACAGGTGATAACAGCAGTTACAAAGTCCAAAACTCGAAATAAATAGCAGTAATGATGTTATGGAGTGATTCTGACAGCGTCCGGGCGTGCTTTCTCTCTCCAAATTCTCCCACCCCTTTTCTGAATGACCAGGGGCTCTATTTATAGGCGTAGGAGGCTGATATTTCTCCTAAAAATCCGGTAGACCGCTTCAAGCACGTGAGGGGGGCCCATGCGCCCGAAATCTGGTGGTCCGGGCCCACATCAGGATCGATTCGAAGTAAGGTTCGAATCGATCAAGAAATCATCCAATTGAGCTGGAATTTGGTGAGAACATTCTTCAACATGTATGTAAGCTCCTCCTTCGAATCCATCTCGTTCGAATCCTTCTACTTCGAATCCATTGCTTCGAATCCCTCGAAGCGCATGCGCATCGATGACGTGCCACGAATTCTCCGGGTCGATCCACCTTTTGCGCCGCGTTGAACGTTTCTTCCTCTGTTCGTATCCACCACTTCGAATCGATACGAACACTATCCTGAAGTCCTTCGAATCCATGAAGTCGACTCCCTGCTTATCCTTCGAACGCTCTCTTCGCATCAATAGGTACGAACCCAGAAACCTTCCTTTGATCGATACGAAGCAACCGTATCAAAAACAATAACTCGATCGATTCGAAGCCCATCGAGTCGAACCAACATCTAACGCGAACCTCTCAGAGCCGAATCCATACCAATCGATACGAAGTGTACCGATTCGAACCATCCCTGTGCCTTGCCTTCGATCGAATCGAACCTGATGGGTTCGAAATGAACAGAAACCTCGATGGGTTCGAATCTGATGGATTCGAAATGAGCTCCATCTTAACCCCTCGATGGATTCGAACAGCCATTCCTTTCCTACCTTGTATCGATCATAACTCCTCCATATGAGCTCCGATTACCCTGAAAATTGAAATATAGCCTTTTCTAATCCTTATCATCATCTCCAATCAATTTCGCCTCGATGGGAGTTCAATCAAATTTTAACGATATTAATCGTGGCCTTGATTCCAACTGATCTCCAATCCTGATATCCACTATTCCTCGTCCATTTGTTGATATTCCAGTTTTGACCAAAGATGGGATAACATCAATTCCATAAACTAATTTCTCAAATATTTATTTTCAAATAATACTACTACTATTTTCCAAAATCCTAGTAAACTAATTTCTAAAACACCTTGATTTAAGTCCTCAAATTCTCGGTTTCAATCCTTTTCATATTTATAAACTATACTTATAAACCATATTCATCTAAATTGCTTCCTTATATACAATCATTGCACAAGTGTATATCTCTGTTTTTTTATAATAAACAACCTTTGTTAAAATTAAATTTTAACGCAACATTATCATCGAATGCCTCATAGTCAAACTGTGAAACTTAATTTACAAGGTGTTCGTTTCATGTTCCCACAAGTTAATGTCTACTTAATCCATGCAGTGAAAGGATAAAATTGCTTATAAATTGGTCGAGCACAATCAAACAGTAAATGATAATAATAAAATATTATCGTCTCCTAACGTACAACACATTATAAATTACTATATCAATTTATGAAAATAATTCTTTTATATATAAAATATAATCTTAGGTAAAATTATTTCATTTACCAATTTCAAAAACAATAGTGTGTTGGTTTGACTTGTCTAAGTGTTAGAGATCTCTGTCAATAACGATAGCAATTCGTATTGACCAAAATCTATAAGCCACTCTACAGACCAATCAAAACAATGCAAAACATTTTTATAACAAAAAAAACATGTACTCTCATGTATATAGACTCAACAAATAAAAAGGCATTCCATTACACTATCTAAACGAGTTGTACCCACCAAAGCTAAGGTTCTCGCTTAAACATCAGCTCTGACACCACATGTAACGGTCTGAATTTTTTACCGCCAAATGTCGACACCAATACATCCATGGTATTCACGTGCCGAGCACCCAAGTGCCAAAAAGATAGAACATTGGGGTAAACAAATGAAAAAGTAAAAGAACAACAAAGAAGAACACAGTATCAGAATCTTACATGCGGAACGATAAAATACGATATCTCAAAAGGTCTTTAAAAAAAAGAAAACTTTGATATACATACATCAATCAGAGTAAACTAACTTATCATCAGCCTGGACAGTTATAACAGCCTCTCCTTGCAAATGTTGATAGACACCGATCAAGTAATATAACATAAAATAAGTATAGTAGGAAATCATCTAGCTCCTTTCCAAGAGCTCCACTGAACCACTGCTAAATCTGAAAACATCCTCAAGCTGACCCAAGCATTATAAGATAATAACACCTAGAATAGTCTGGTAAAGAGTGTGAGAAACTCAAATCATATGGATTTATTATATCTTAAACCCTTCAAAATAAGATATCTCGTAAGACTAGGCTGCCAACAAACATGAATGGACTTTTACCTTACGATGAACAAACCATTTCTATTATAAAATATAGTGATAATATAATAATTTCTAAGGTATGGAATATAAATAATCACATAACTTTGATGCATGTGAGTGTACATCATAACAATAATAGGTATACAATCACAACCTCTATGGCCTGTTCACTAATTTTGTAGGATTGCAATGTAGATCTCCTCCGATCAATGTCGACTTCAATCTACTGCACAAGGATCAGAGATATCCTTTCGAAGCAACATACATCCCCAGTGAATATACCAAAAGAAATACATAACTGGATAAAATAGCCGAGTGCATCACTCCTGCATGCATATTTGTAAGTAACTCTAGGATGGAATTGCACCCTCATGGGTTGCTAAGCCTATGGCTATACATCTTATCTCTGGTTTTAACCATATCCGCTGGCAAGGCTACGTCCGACATTCCAACACACAATCACCACTCGAATAGATCTTCCATAAGAGCTCCAACTCGAATAGATCTTGGAACCACACATGGATTCCCATATCTCAACAGATCTTGGAATCACATATGGATTCCTCGACATATCTCGAAATCACACATGGATTCCCATACCTCTAAGGGTCTCGAAATCATACATGGATTCCCACATCCTGAATAGATTATGAATAACTACATGTGTTCAAGCATCTCAAACAGATCTAGAATCTCATCATAGATTCCAACATCTCGAACCAAACATGAACCAATCCCAAAGCATAAAACATGCATATGGTTTTGGATTGGTTAGGATCTCAAGTCATCTTATATAAGTACACTCCTCTACTTAACAGATGCTACAAAACCAATTGTTAACAAGAAATCTTATCAACACCCCGAACTAAAATTATGGAATAAGGTTTTTCCCTTAGGTAGATGGAAAGGAGTGGAATGGGTATATCCTCCTTGAATTTCCTTTCGAGTAGATTATTGTAGTTAAAGGTTGTTCAGATTGACCTTTCGACCCAATCGAAAGGGTCGGCTTCTTCCCTTATTAACCTTTTGATTGTGTTGAGATAAATGGGTTTTCCCTTTGAAAGCTCTCCTTTCAAGTGGAAACAGAATCCAAATAGGTGATCTTTGGGATTACTGGATGAAGGTTGACTTAGGGGGTTTCGACCTAGTCGAAGGCCTTATTTATTGTGTAGTTAGGACTGTAGTCAAGGGTTTGAGGTGAAGGTTTCGACCTTGTTGAAAGCTGTGGGCTTAACCGTCTTGGATTAGGATTGGTATCTTAAATTACAATGATCTGGAGATATGTTCCAACCTCATAAAAGCTAGATCTTTAAGTTTCTAGTGTCTATCCAAAGTTTAAGTGGACTGTGGTTAGGTTTCTACCTTTTCGAAAGCAGTAGCCCAGGGTAAGATAGCTTGAAGCATTTAGTTTGAAGTTATTTGAATATACGAGGTTTCGACTATGTCGGAAGGATCCTTTCGATATTGGCGACACCTGAAACACAATGTTAAACCTGATAAAAGTTTAAAGATTAGTAAAGTAATCTGTAAAATTAGCAACTTCCCTTTCCCAAGCCAAATATGATTTTATTGCTCAAAATCCCCAAATCGATTTAGATATTAAGGTTAACAACTCTTTTGATTAAAGAAATACAAGTTTAGAATTGGAAGATTTGGATCCCCAAAACATGACCCATTGGGTCTTATTTATAGATACAGGTCAGCACCTTTCAACCTTAAAGCTTTCGACTTAGTCGAAAGGTGGCTGTCGAATAGCTCAAGTATGGTTCCGCCTTTGTCGAAAGGAACGGCTACACTTCTCTTCTTTGTATTGCCTTCTAAGAGCTTTCAAATCTGTTGATAGGCTTTGTTAAATGGATTCTATGGTGTTGAGGTGCCATTAGTTTCGACACCTATGGTTGCTTCTGACTCTTGTTTGCGACTGATGTTGAACCCTCCTAGATAACAATGGCTTCGACCGGTTTGAAAGGCTTATTATAGCTTTCGTAGGGGTTTGAATAAAGGCAAAACCTATGGTTTCGAAAGGTTTGGCGCATATACAAAGAGATGTCCTTCATTGTCTTTGAAAGGTGTTGCTCTAACTCATTTGAAAGGTCTTCATGCATGTGAATTCACCTAGTCGAAAGGTAGTTACTGAAGGGGAAAGGGTGGTTTCGACTCCTTCAAAAGGTAAGAGCCTTCTGGATCTTAATTGTGGAAACCTTTCGACACCTTCGAAAGGTGCTGAAGCTTTCGGACTTTGGCAGTAGCATCCCTTTGACTCCTTCGAAAGGTTTAGTTGGAACCTTTTTCTCTTGTTCTTCTTTGACCTCTGCTCAAATTGGTTTCGACTAAGTTGAAAGGTGGATTTTAGGGGCAACATTCCCCTTCCCCCATGGAGAAATGCTCTTGACTTTCCAAGTCATCTATGTCAAAATCTAAAAGATTCCTGCCTCTTGGTCTTCCCGTATGAATCTGGATCGTCCATTTAAATTTGATCTAACGACCGGTAGCTTTCAATGACTTTTCTTATAAGTACGCTCTTCTTCTTTTTCCCCTTTCACTTTTCTACAAACTAAATTTTTGAGTGAAAGTTAGGAGTTTTAAAATTTTTCAAATTTCCTTCTCAATTAAAGAAATAACTAGATCTACATGTAAGTTTGAGATTTTTTCTGCTTTTATAATCTCTCTTTATCTCTTTTTCTTTGTTTTATTTTTACGTTTCATGGTGGATTCCAATTTCCCAGATTTCTTGATTGAGATTTCTGTCTTAAAACTGTTCGAATTTCAGCTCTCTAAAAGCATGTTTGATTTAATTTACTAAAAATATTTAAGCTTTACGATTCAAATCATCCAAGATAAGTTTGCGATTCAATTTCATGAATCGTTGAGATTTATCTCTCGTTTGTAATTTTATTTCAATGTTTATGATTTCTATTCTTTTTTAGAAAATCTAAATTTTAGTATGATAATAATTTCTTTATACTCTTGAAATTGAAAAAAGGTTGATTCCTGTTGAAATCCATTTTCTTAATGGGTTTAATTTATCTATTTAATAAGTTTTTTGTAATCCTGGATTCACAATTGGTTTGGGGAAGAAAAGGGGTTTTGTTTTCTTCGCTCGGAAGCTTGGGGCTGTACTGATGAAAAATTGGCACCACACATTGAACTTTCTACCCCTTCGAAAGGGATTAAGGCGACAACATTGGTTTTTCTTTCTTATCCCCTTTCGATGTGATCAAAAGGTATAGTAGCATGAATTTGATCAACCTTGTCGAAAGGCTATGTAGTTAAGCAGAATGTACTCACCCCTCTCGAAAACAAAACATTTCGACTTAGTCGAAATCTTTTGTGTCGACCGCAATCCCCTCTCTTTAATATGCTTGTGGAACCGTAATGTCCCTTTGACACTTTCGAAACCTTTTGTGTCTAATGAGTCGAAACCATTTAAAATCATTTTCTCCAACATTGTCGAAACGTTCCAAGTACTCATGATTTTAAATTAGGACCTTTTGACTTAATGAGGATATAAGGCTTCAACGACATTCGTATACCCCTCAGAAAAACTCAAATCTTAGGTTTCGATAGTGTCGAAGGGTCTTACTATATTGTTTTTAGAGCACTAGTTGTATGTACTTTGTTTAGATTTTCAAGTTAGTTTTGACTATCTTCTTTTAACAACTTGGTTCCTGTTGAGCTTCCAGCATCGTTGAAAAGTGCTATTTAGACATATATTTCCATCTTTCCTTTCGACCCTGTCGAAAGCTCAGTGAATGTTCATATTTAGGCATTCGACACCATTGAAAGGTAGATGCCAAGTGTTAATTTTGTTTCCCTTTCAACTCTGTCGAAAGCTCCATATCTTTGGTTTAAAATTTTAACATTTTCCAAGAATTTGAAGTTTCATGTTTGGTTTGTGTTTAAGTTATTTCAATAGGTTTTTACTTTTTCTTGAAAGAATGCTAAGTTCATAATAAATTGAAAAGATTAACTGAAACGTTTTCACTTGGTAGAACCATGAGCTCCCTAAAGAAAGTTGACGCCATTTCAAAGCACTCCCTGATATGTTCACAAGATGAGGTAGATGCCAGCCTCAAAGACTTTGGAGTTTTTGGTGTGGAAGCTATCCCACCTTAAGAATCCGATACTATCAACAACCCTCCTGAAAGGTTTTTTTGCATATACTGCCTTCCTTATATGGCATGAGGGGTTCCTTCCTTTTCCAGAGTTCCTGCCAGATTTCTTTCTTATCTCGGGATTGCTCTAATCCAACTGTCCCTAAATGTCTACACCTACCTCCTTTCTCTGGAGCTAATGGCATTGGAGTCTGGCTTTCCTTCTCTAAACGTTGAAGTCTTGAATTACTTAGGACTTTCCAAAAGATATACTTGGATGAATTCGGATTTAACCCGCACCTTGGAGTTTGTTGGAACTTACCACGGGTCATATCGGTTTCCTAAGATCTCCCCCCTGAAAAGCTTAAGTATTATAAAGACAAATTTGTTTCTAAATTATTTTCTAAGTTTGTTTTGTATGAACCAGATGAATAATTGTGAACATGCAACAATGTATAGGTTCCGTAATTGTTTGCTTCATTTTCACTTTTTATGCTTAGCTTAATTTTATTATATTACCAGAGTGACTGCTCATTAGGTCGACTTGTTTCTAGAGACCATCTATCAATATGTTAATTTGAGAAGATTTTATCTTGAAAAGGCAATAATTTTAAAGTCTTCGAAATTAGCAAGATATTTCTTCCTTAGATATTTATAAAAAATTTACTTAGAATATCCTCGTTATCGCTTTGATTTCCTTAGTGATGAAAAAGAGAAACTTCTTAAGGAAATCAGGACATTTCACTCTAAGTTAATTTGTAGTCGTGATATCCCTCCCGCAAGAAAGTGGGACTATAGCAAATGTCCACTAGTTATCACTTCTGAAGGAGTTAATATTTCTTTTGATTCAACAGTTACCATTTCCGCTAACCCACTAGATAACGTTAGAAAAGTAGTTTCTCGGCTTTAGATGTAAACTAATTGTTTATTGTATCTTTTAGCTTCGTTGTTGTTTGAGTTGTAATCTGTTATTATAATAATAAAGAGATTTTTTCTTCTTGATTTTGGTTTTATTTTGTTTCTTTTTCTTAAATAGGAGTTACAATTGTCTGCAGCTCCTCTCCCCTTTGAATTAACATCACGCATTGCTAGTCTTAGAGATAAACTGTTAAAATCATATGGAAGGAGTGAGTTTAGTGATGTCATCCTACTGGAACGCTTCCATGGCAACGCAAAGCCCTGAAATGGCATAAAAGATATTTTCTATAGAAAACTATTGCTAATGATCTAAAAGATCAAATTGCCTATCTCAAGGCCGATGTCAAAAACAAAGATGAAATGGTCTCATCATTGAAGCGACAGGTAAAAGTAAACCCTTCAATCGACTTCGACCATAAGATGTCAGAGCTTATTCAACAAGCTAGCAAGTTGGAGTTGAAATCGAAGGACAGTCAAGCATAGTGTGAACCATTGGAATACATTATAGGAGATAATATTTCAAGCATTGATTTACCGACTCCTCGTATTACTCCCTCTGTCTCAATACCTACAAGGTCTACTTCCCTTACTACCCAAAAATTCCCCACAATGCTCACCCCTCCTCCTGGCTTAGACAAGAACGTTGTGGGTGAATGGTGTAGGAAAGTAAAGTATGAAACAACTAGGTATTTTGACGAGTAGCAAAAAGCAAAATATTCGCAAAGTATCAATGAGTATGCCGCCAAGATTCAGAAGCTTGAATGCAATAATTACTTCCTTCAGAAATGCGTTGCGGAATCAGAAAGGGAAAACACGACCCTTAAGGGTGCAAACAGAGCCTTCAATCATGCTCTGAAGACAAATATTAATGTAATTGACGACGCAGACAGGGCAACGAAGAAGGAAAAGAAATTTAAAGAAGTCCTTTATGTCATAATTCGTCACATAGTTGATCCTTTGATTGCTGAGAATCTTAGCAAGGCTACTCAAGGCTTATGACATATTTGTATCTTTGAAATGTATAGACCAGTCTTGTATATATGTGAATAACTTCATAAGTTTTGTAAATAATTTCATAAGTTATGTAAATCATATAAACTTTGTAAATATCACCTGATTTGTAATTCTTTTTTGTAATGTCACTTTTGAAATGCTTTTTGATAGCCCGTACATTGATTTCTGTACTAGTTGAATCTTTCATTTCTCCCTATTGTGCTGATTTCCCTAAAAAGTATAAAGCACACAATATTTTTAATTGTTAGCATGAAATTGACATACTAGTCTATGTATATCATTTGCTTATATTAACAACTCATCTTATTAATTACATGAAAAATAGTTTAAATGTCTAAATCTCATCTTTATCCATGATGAGAAATAATTAAGAATTTAACTTTAACAATTTGGCTGGAATGTCTGAAGTTTGTTGATAGGAAATCCCACCCTATCATAAGGACGTAATTGTTGGCGAGTGATTTTCAAGAGATATTTAATAAAAAGATAAATCTAGAAATCATCATCTGAATATTTGTAGTAGGAACCCACTGACCTATTCTTGGGTATTAATGTAATTTGAAAAATTATAAATTCGAGACGTAGATTCGGGTATTAATGGAAACGTATAGTAATGATCTCCTTGAGAGTATTGTTTGACCTAGATTCGGGCATTTGTGATAAAAATCCACAATAGAAATTCATATTAGAAATTCCAATCCCAGAATAGGGCATTGATAAGTAGTAGCCTCGCAACCTAGATTTGGGCATTTGTGATAGAAATCCACAATAGAAATTCTTATTTGAAATTCCAAGCCCAGATTAGGGCATTGATAAGTAGTAGTCTCACAACCCAGATTCGAGTATGATAAAGATTATTAGTGACCGATAAAGACACGAAGCCTAGATTCAGGTATAATAAGGATTATAAGTAATTGGAATCGACCCAAAACCCAGATTCGGGTACTAGTAGATGAAATGCTAAAATAAGAAACCCGGAATCTAGATTCAAGTATTTAATATATGAAATCCCGAAATGAAGAACCCGAAACCCAGATTCGGGTATTTAAATGGAATTTGGATTTACTCTTTGGATTCCATTTTCCTTGACATGTATGAACCCTTTAGGTCTTGTATGTAGTTGTAATTTGATCACTTGCCTCTTAGGCTTGGACGTCTTAGTACATTGGAGATATTCCGTTTCTCGGGTTTGGACATCTTAGTTCATTATTGGATGAGCCTCCTCTTGGGCTTAGAAAATCCTCCTCTTGGACTTGGACATCTTAGTCCATTATTGGATGAGCCTCTCCTTGGACTTGGACATCTTAGTCCATTGTTTGATGAGCATCTTCTTGGGCTTGAACATCTTAGTCCATTGTTGTTAAGTGCTCTTATTAGCTAATCTTAGAGGCTGGAACCACAGACTTACCCGACCTTCCTCTAGGAGGCGTCCTGCCTTGGCCATAGCATGGCGCAGATAGAGGCTTGCTCGGTGCTTTAACTTGGCCATAGCATGGCGCTGATAAAGGCTTGCTCCATCCTCCCTATAAAAGGTGCCTTACCATGGCATAGCGTGGTGCAAATAAGGGCTTGTTCAGTGCTTTAGCCTGGATATCTTATGGTGCAGTTAAAGGCTTACTCCATCCTCCCTCCAGGAGGTGCCTTAACCTGACCAGAGGTGCGACCAATGGCTTGTCCGGTGCTTTAACCTGCCCATCAAATGGTGCGACTAAAGGCTTACTCTGCTCTCCCTCTAGGAGATGCTCTGCCCTGGCTATCTCGGCGTGGATAGAGGCTTTCTACCATCTTAGGTAGTATCTAAATATAAGGAGCATTTCACTCCCAACCATGTAGATTTTTCTTATAAAAGTATCTATTTATTGATTTTTCTTAAGTTCTCTTTAAAAATTCATGAATCTTTCCTTATTGGAAGAAATTAATGATCATCCCCTCCAAGGCTTTGCAATGATTGGTGTCATTGCCATTCATCGTGTCGTAATAACAGTAGGATCCTCCTAGATTCCTTTCATGTTTCGGCTTCTTTTTCTGTGATGGCCAATAGTTAAGCTCATCCTTAGTAAGCAAGTAGACATTCTCCATGGATGTTGTTAAGTTGCATTCTTTTGGAAGTCTGGACTTGAAGCTTGATTCTTGAGGATGGCTTTTTGACTTTTTGTTTCTTAGCCTTGGGGTTTCACATTCTTCTATTGATTTTCTTTTTGCTACCCTTTGGAGTTCTTGAGTCGGAAGTGTTCCTATAGTAGTTGGTTGCCATTTATGTGCAAAGGCATTGTAATCAGCCATTTTTTTCAAATATTGTGCCTTTGGAATAGTGTTGGATGATTCTTCTCATTTTATTGAATACATTACCACTTCCATTTGTCCTTTTTCCTAAGGAAAAAATTGGGTAGGGCCGACATGAAAGGAGTTTAAGCTCCATTTCTCACGATTGTATGATTCCACTTTTTTCTTATTTATAATTCTCAAAGCTTCTAGACTTAACCTTTGTTCTTCATTTTTATTGGAATCTTTGATGAATTTTGAGGGGAACTTTATCTCGTGTGGCTCAAAGGATTCTTATTCAGATCTTATGATTCTTCTAGCCATGATATGACCAAAGTAGATAAACTTGAGATTGGGTTAAGTGGGGTTAGAGACAAGTAGTGTTGGGTAAACCAAGTCAGAGGTTCAAGCCCTCATTCTATCGCCAAAAATGTTATCTAGAAACCTTGTCATCGCTCCAAAGTAGAGTTACAGAATAAGGCTTTTCCCTTAGGTAGATGGAAAGGAGTGGAATGGGTACATCCTCCTTGAATTTCCTTTGGAGTATGCTGTAGTAAAAAGTTGTTCAGATTGACCTTTTGACTCAGTCGAAAGGGTTGGCTTCTTCCCTTATTAACCTTTCGGCTGTATTGAGATAAATGGGTTTTCCCTTCGAAAGCTCTCCTTTCGAAGTGGAAGCAAAATCCAAATAGGCGATCTTTGGGATTATTGGACGAAGGTTGACTTAGGGGGTTTCGACCTAGTCGAAGGCCAGATTTGTTCTTTGGTTCGGACTATAGTCAAGGGTTTGAGGTGAAGGTTTCGACCTTGTCGAGAGCTGTAGGCTTAACCGTCCCGGATTAGGATTGGTATCTCAAATTATAATAACCTGGAGATAGGTTCCGACCTCGTCAAAAACTAGATCTTTAAGTTTCTTGTGTCTATCCAAAATTTAAGTGGACTATGGTTAGGCTTCGACCTAGTCGAAAACAGTAGCCCAGGGGAAGATAGCTTGAAGCATTTTGTCTGAAGTTATTTGAATATACGAGGTTTTGATGGCGTTTAAAGGATCCTTTCGATATCGGCGACACCTGAAACACAATGTTAAATCTGATAAAAGCTTTAAGAATAGTAAAGTAATCTATAAAATTAGCAACTTCCCTTTCCCAAGCCAAAGATGATTTTATTGCTAAAAATCCCCAAATCAATTTAGAAATTATGGTTTACAACTCTTTTGATTAAAGAAATACAAGTTTAGAATGGGAAGATTCAGATCCCTAAAAACAACCCCTTGGGTCTTATTTATAGATGTGGATCAGCACCTTTTGACCCTTGGTTGCCGACCGCCTTTGTTGAAAGGAACGACTACGCTTCTCTTCTTTGTATTGCCATGTAAGAGCTTTCAACTCTATCGATAGGCTTTATAAAGTGGTTTCGATGGTGTTGAGGCGCCATTGGTTTCGACACTGATGGTTGCTTCTGAAATCTTGTTTGTGACTTGATATGGAACCCTCCTAGATCATAATGGCTACGACCGGTTCGAAAGGCTTATTATAGCTTTCAAAGGGGTTTGAATGAAGGCGAAACCCATGGTTTTGAAAGGTTTGGTGCATATAGAAAGAGATATCCTTCATTGTCTTTGAAAGGTGTTGTTCTAACTCATTCAAAAGGTCTTGATGCATATGGATTCACCTAGTCGAAAGGTAGTTACTAAAGGAAAAATGGTGCTTTCGACTCCTTCGAAAGGTAAGGATCTTATGGATATTGATTTTGGAAAACTGTCGACACCTTTGAAAGGTTCCGAAGCTTTCAGAATTTGATGGTAGTATCCCTTCGGCCCCTACGAAAGGTTTAGCTAGAACCGTTTTCTCTTGTTCTTCTTTGACTTCTGCTCAAATTGGTTTCGACTAAGTCGAAAGGTGGAGCTTAGGAGTAACGCCAATCAGTCGATTTCTCAGTAAACTCAACCCCAGTTCTATAGAAATAAATAAACAACACAAAAGATCGAAGATTGCCTCCTAACTGTTTAAGCGGATGGATTTCCTTATCCTTTTCCCTAGAAGAGCAAAACGAGTTTATACATATAGTATAGCATCACCGATGATAACTGTATCATGTAATCCTCATGTTTCTTCTAGATATTTCCAGAGTATGTATGGTCAAATCTAATAACAATGAAAATAATCGCATATGGGACACTAAGTCCCATACACTATCCATAAGAAGTAACACACAAAACACGATTAAAACAAACAAGCACGATCAGGTCATATAAATGACTTCTAATCTCCTCTTTAATTTATTTTCCTTTATTAATTAAAATCCTCTTTTATTAGTAAAACTCAATTTTCTTAATAAATTCTTTATAAATGAAACTTCATTATTGATTGAAATTTACTATTTAATTAAAACAACACTGCTCATCTCAACACATTTCGATAATCTCAAAAGTATTCATATACTTATCTCAGTCGTATAAGTATAGTCACAAATCAATTTCAAAGGGCTTAAGACAAATGTTACTCAAACATTGCCACTACAAACCCTAAACCACTCCACCTATGATTATCTTTAAAAAATTCTTTTCAAAGATCTATTTACATCCGTAAGTATAACCAAAATGGGTTAAAGACAAATGTTGCTAAACATGGCCACAACCAATCCAAAACTAATCCATATTTGTCATTCTCTTTAAAATTGCTTTACTAAAGATCTAAGTACTTTTCCAAAATCATTTAACAATATTTTACCACTTTAAAATATTATCCAAGGGTTTAAAAACAAATGTTACTAAAACATTGTTTACAACAAACCCAAAACACTTTACTATTGCATCATCTTTAAAACTCCATTAACTTAAAGTTCTAATTACTTTTCAAAAGTATAGTTAAATGGGTTAAAATATATATTGCACAAACATCGTTATTATAAACCCAAAATCACTTTTGTACATGCCATTTACTTTGAAACATCCATTCAAAGCTCTAAGTACTTCTTCACCTAATAAATAAGTTTATATACATTTTCAATCAATTTATATAACAATCCATTATAACGTAAGTGTTATAGTCCCAAAACTCCTTATATTCTTTCACAAATACTAAAATTCTTTTTTAAAACTTCTGAATATAGTA
Organism: Allium cepa; assembly: GCA_030765085.1. Taxonomy (NCBI): domain Eukaryota; kingdom Viridiplantae; phylum Streptophyta; class Magnoliopsida; order Asparagales; family Amaryllidaceae; genus Allium; species Allium cepa. The sequence continues at coordinate 9,074,182 of CM060938.1, forward strand.
AAATACATTTAAAACGATACACACACACACACACACCCCATATACTCATTTATTTATAAACTATGAAATTTAATAAAATACCATAAACAATTTGTAAAATATTATAATATAAAAGCCATTTATTTTTTAAATAAAATCTTTAACAAGTCTCTAGAACCATATATAAACTAAAAATATACTTTAAAATAATTATCCTAATTTTAAAAATATTTGTTTAAAGACCATAAAAACCTATTTTATAATTTAAAACCATCTTTTTAAAAACCCATAAATGATTTTTAGTAATATATTTAAACCTTGATATTTTTTTGATAATAAGTACGCTTATAGTACTTATTATAAATACAAAGAAGCCTTGGATATTTTCCAAAATTTATTTTAAAATCACTGGTCATAGCGATTTCAAAGTGCATCCCTCATGATCTTTTCGCTTCTAATATTTACAACTTCCTTTTCCAATTTCCACAAGTGTCCAAACTAATTCCTCTATGTCAAACACACCAAAACATGTGTAAAACAATCCAATATATATTCTACAACATATCATAATTTATCCAGTTTAACATATGTCAAATATCAGGAGTTTCAAAGCATGGTTATAATGACTATATTGCTTCAAACAATCACAACGCACTATCACTTTTCACAAAGCAATATCAAACATGTAAATAGTAAGTCTGGGCCACAACATGTTTTACAGAATCAAAAGGGAGATTATACTCCATATATTGTTGTCACATGTTTTACAAAATAAAGTGGGGTCCAATAGTAATAACTGGCATTGTTCATTAGATTATTTAACAATTATACATACAATAATATACAATCAACTAATGAGTAAACTCACCTAAATTCCAGCTAAAGCTTACTCATTTTCGAATAGTCCAAATCCGACAGCTAAATTTTCCACTAGCTCTAAACTTGACAAATCTAACTCCAATGCGTAGATATCATCACTACGACTCCAATGCAAAAAACTGTGTCCAAATCTGACCTCGTACGTGTGGGATACGAACTGATGAACATTTCGAATTTAATTAATTAATTAAAAAATTAGGTAATTAACTTAATTAACCTGCTAATAATTTTTAGACGTTAATTGTCTTCCTCATTCAAACCCAGGCCGCACTTTTAAACCTTCAATGCTGCCGCCTCGTGGCTCTAGCCACACCGCTCGCCTGCTACCTCCTCCTACGACCAAGACAAACCGATTGACACATGTCTCGCCCCTCCCATCGCCTACAGCTCGAGATCAAACCCTACAAGTCGACATCATTCATCTCACATTTTCCACCGCCGCCATCATCGTGGGACCATCAAACTCCACTAGATCGTATCCCTAGGCTCTCTGCACTTTTTTCTTCTGGACCGCCATCGAAGATCAATGTCGATGCCATAAAGTCGAATCCTAGCTGCCGCCTTGACTAGCTAATTCTGGTCGCCACACACCATGTCGCAATGATCCAACTGGTCATAATACTCATCTCGCCCTTACCCACTTTTTTGTAGTTAGGCCCATTGCCTAAATTGAGCTCTAAAGGCGCAGATCAACTCCGGCCATTGGGATGAGGGGTTGGGTTTAGGGTTAGGGTTTTAGTTTTGGAAAATAAAAGAAAATGGGGTCCTTTCATAGAAATTTTCTCTTACACTATTCACCCCCCAAATCATGAACTCCAATCGAGGCGTGCTCACTGGCATTTCTAACTAAATACCTTTATCTCAAACTCAATGGAACTAGTTTCGAAACATAATTCCATCATATATAGAAGTTAGCATTTATGTTATGATATTTTAATTCTTGAAATTAATCGCTACGCGTTTCGAGCTCACACGACCACATAGTACGTCCGATCGCAATGAAACTTGTCAGCGTACAACAATTCATTATTCTGGATCCAATGGCACTAGTTTCGTCAAAATCTAAGATAGTGTCCCGAATGATAATTTCACATGTTAGTTAAAATGAATTATTATTAAAACAAATTTAATCACTTTTAGTTCTAAATTAAAAGTTTACTATTTTCATTCTTATTTAAATAGAATTTAAATAAGATTTCAAAATCATTTTTATTCATATTAAATCCAAGATTAAATTATTTAAATAATTCCAATATCTAAATATAAAACATTCAAAAATATAGGTCGTTATATCTATTGTTCCTGCCTTGCGCCAATACATGTCCATCCAAAGCTATCCCATGGTTGTAATGAGGAGGGGGTCAGAATAATGTTACGGTGACTGGTAAATTATACATTTTATACATAACACTAGTTTATGCTGGCTACTTTCCATTACAATTTATGTCTTTTCAATTTTTACTTAGTCATCTCGAATCCATGTTCACATACCATATGCCCCATCCACCCAAAGTAGACTATAACCACTTACATGTATGTGTGTGTATTAGTACCATAGTACCCCTTTGGACCAAGCCACTATCCTTACTGGTAACTGTAATTCTGTATTGTCGGGCATTATAATCAATATCTAGGTCAAGTTGCTCGCGTACAAAGTAGAACCTCCCTTTAGTGTCTAATAACGACGTCACTATAATTTAGTCGTATTCTATCTCGCTTTACTTTAGGGATTTAATACTTGTCTGGTTCCTAGTTATGGACTTAACTCCACGGACTGTAGAGGACTCAGCTCCTCGGATTAACCTAACAGTTTTTAAAATAATTTTTTATGGGTTAACTAGCCATGACCTAACAACAAACTAGCAAACAACTATGGCAGTACATTACCTAGCATGGCCTACCCTTGTAGGAGACGTAGCCTGTTAGGTGTAACAATAGCGTTCCTATTTTGACTACTCTGGACTGATGACACACTCAACCTATGTAGCTCCTACTTTTGATTTGGTGTTGACACCTATTGACACAGCATCGAGTTGCTTGTCGTCTTATTTAATTACCTAACGCAATCAAGGCAAGACCCTTCCTTTATTCAATGAAGCAAACTCTACTGAGGTTATTCCTTCACCTATATGTAAGCATATGCACTCCATGGGTCCTATAGTTGGATATGTCCCATATTAGTATAATATATACACAACTACTGGTAGCCTCTTGCAGTGGGCAGACTTCTGTTGTGTAACACTACCGACCTCGCATTCCAACCCATTCTAATAACTATATCATTCTTATTTACTAAATTATTTACATACATATATATATTTCATGCCCATTATAACGTATATTTGAATATAGATTCATTTAATTATTGTTTTTCTTTACTTTTAGTCATTGTTGTTCAATAAATCTTACATGACTTATTTTGATTTATTCTTGTCACTTGTTATCATTTTTTATCCATTTCTAATTTTTTACTTAAGTGTCATGTAAAAATTCCCCTTCATTTAACATTATTGGATGAGATCTATTATTCCCTTTTTAACTAATATCACTGTTTAATTGCATATGAGACTTATTACATTCTTTTTTGTTTAATTATATCTTCTTTGTTTTCTGTTTATTCTCTACACCATCTTAAATTACATACTTTAGGTTTTCCATTTAAATTGTTGTTGTTATTCATACTTACATTACTTTAGTTATACTAATGGATTTTTATACCTTAATTTGTTTAAATTACTCTTTCTAAAGGAAATTGTTTGTAATAGCCCGCAAATCTGTACCCCTTTGAGTCAACAATATTCTCCATCAAATCAACTCAAAGTGGACGAAAATACAAACCATTAGCATTAAAGAATAAAGAGGTAGAAGAAGAAGTAGAAAACAACATCGGAATCTCACAATCGCAGCAGGACAATATATACTATATAACAACAGATTTTCATACAAAAGAATCTGTAACTATTTAATACTTATAATCATCAGAGTACACAATCATCACATCAAATCTGGACAGTGTAGTAACTTGTCGTTACACAACGGAATATACAAATCTATGAAAATACGCCTCGTCCTCCAGCTCGTTATCACATGAAATCCTCTGTTTCCTTTTTAACTTCGACTTATTGCTTCCTATTCATTTAATTGTATCTTCTTTGTTTACTGTTTGTTTTCTATACCATCTTAAATTACATACTTTAGGTAAAATTTGTTATGTTATTCCTACTTACATTACTTTTATTATACTTAAAGGATTTTTATACCTTAATACATCATAATTACATCTTTCTCCAAAGGAAATTGTTGGAACTATTATTCTCTATAAATTACATAAAAGAGGACTTGTTTTATGTGTGAAATAATAAGGAACTATCTTTTATTTTTCTATTGGAATAGGCAGTACAAAATACGATGATTTCCTTATTTTGTACATCTCTTCCTTTTGGTTCACATTCCTTATTATTTCAACCAATACACTTTTATTTGTATTTTTAGATAATTTATAGAAATTCATATTATTACACAATCCATTCCTATGTATTAGAATATTGCCTAATCCCAATTTAATTTACAACCAATTCCAACTTATGTTCAATAATCTATATAAACTAACTAAATATGGAATTCCAATATGATTTTAATGACAAATTATTTATAAATTTTGACTATTTATACCCCTAACTTTCTAAATCCAAACATATACAATATCTATCAATTTTATGGTTTTTCATAACATATAGGCATATTTTTCATAACCAATACATGTATAAAATTAAATATCTAGTTCATGATTTATATCAGTTCCTTATGCATATAAAACTAAATATTCAAATCATTATTTATATCTAAGCATGAATGAAACAGATCTACAACAATATAAATCTAATAGTATTACAAAATATGTAATTTCCCACTCACCTTGCTTTAGCTTTCCAATTCTCCCGACCTTGATCCATTCCCTTTTCATTTGACTCCCTCTCACTTAAAATCCAAAATATCAAAAGGGTATATGCCTATTAGAATTACAGATCCAAAGAAAGGATTGCATTAAATTTAGATTTTAATTTATAATTAATGATTTACCTTTGTTTCTGTGTTCTGAATTGATCATATCCTTCTCTTCTCTTATTCTTCGATTTTCTAAATATATATATATATATATATATATATACATATGTATGTATATATATATAATATTTTACTACTTCTAGAATTTTAAAAATTATAGAGAAAAAATGGTAGAGCTCCGCTGTGTGACCCAGAAAATGTGAGAAGAGAAACGTCTATATTTATAGGCTCTAGAATCAATCCCATCCGTTAATAAAAATTTTACTAAATCTGGGCCGTTGAAGCCAACTTTTACTGTCAATTTTAACCTAGCAACAGTTGACTGCTCATGACCTAGGGTTCACCACTACCAGTTGACCTAGGTACATCTTTAGTCGACCATGCCATTTTTAATTTATGAATTTATCTATGTGCTTTGATTTGTTTAGTTTTATTCCACTTTTCTTTAATTTCTTTTCTTTTTCTTTTAGCTGAGGTAATTCACTTCCACTTTATATATATTTTCTCAGATTTGATTTAACACTAACTTTTCTAAATTTTTGAGTTTCCATTAACATTACTAATTAGGACTGATTAAATTTTACTACCATAATTACATAATAATTATTTCCAATTCAAAACTTTAAATGTTAATAACTTTTCCGTCCGAACTCAACTGGAAAAATTTATATATGAATGTTGATCAAAAAATAACCATGTACACATGGTGTAAGTTTCATAGCCAAATTAAGAAGCTTATAAAAATTCTATTTTTCGACATTACTGGTTTTTATTATTTTTTAATTAATTGCGATAAAAATTATGGGGTGTTACACGTAATGTCATTGTCTAACATTTTTCAGAATTCTAGAGAGTCTTTGAAGGATTTTCAAAGTGGTTTAACATAGCTATGATGTAAGTAAGCAATGCTAAGGAGGACATTGTTTCGATGGCTTTGATTAGAGGAATACATCCTGATGTGGATTTTTGTAAATGATAGAAGATAAAATCCCACCAACCATGAAAGAATTTTATAAAAAATGTAACTCAAAATTTGCGCTTGGAAGAGGAAAGTATGACTATTGGAAAGGCCAATGGAAGGCAATCAACTGAGGTACTTCAGAGCAATATGATTGTGAAACAAACCGGCGAGAGTTTCGAGAATGTTGCCATTAATGTGGGAAATAAGTAAAACAATCAAAAGAGAGGCAATCAGGGTAACCGGGGTAGGAAATTGGATTACAAGACGTGTTCGAGGTTTCCCACGCATAAGAACTATTCCAAACTGAATGGTACGGTTGAGAATATCTACGTTATGGCATAGGGTACCGAGCACTATAAGAAACCACCTCGAAGAGAGTCGACTAAAAGAGAGAAAATGTCTAGGAAGTACTACTGCTTCTATGAGACGCAGGACCATAACACTAATCAGTGTAGGTTTTTGCGAGATGTGATCTAGGATTCGATCCAAAAAAAGAAACTTCAGTAATATGTGAAAGCCCGGTAGAATGGGGGATAAGGGAATGCTCAACCCCAAGGGCAATTTCACTAACTGGACCAAGCTGAGCCAAGCGATGAAGAAAATAGGCAGCTTGGAAAAATTCCTATCATTAGTACGATAACTGGGGCGCCTCTTTCGGTTGAGAAGAGCTGGAATGAGAAAGGAATGGAATCTCTTTGAGATATGTTGTGTATGAGAGTTGTTTTAACGTTGAAAAAAGATCTCCAACAAAACAATTAAAGACTATGACAGACGATATTATGTTTAGGAACTATGATGTAGACAAGGCAAAGCATTAATGTTGTGCAATTAAAGCCTTGGTAAAGCCCCGCACACTCCCCGTTATTGCCCATAGCACTCTTTGACCGCTACACTATCTTAATTTAAGCCCCTCTATTTTCCACTACACCCGCTAAATCAAGGATTTTTAGATCCACTATAGAAATATTAATATACGAAGGTTGATTTGGTTATGTCTCCTTTAAAAAAATAAAAAATTTATGGTAAAAAGCTTATTTTAAGGCATAAGTGCTAGGTACAAGTTAGAAATCTATTATTGTCATCAAATCTAGTCTGCGTAAATCATGATATATTTTGGTTCTGTCCTATAAAATTGATTTTTTTTACTTCTTCTACATAAATGATGTGAGAATGATGCTAAATTAACTTTAAATATTTGGTTTTATATATAATAAAGCTTTTTGTACCTCTTCTATTTTCGTTATCTACACTATAACTTTTTGCACCTCCACCACTAAGCGTTTTAATAGCACAACACCAATGCTTGACCCTTTGGTGATAATATCCAAGATTGGGCCAGCTAATGTGAGGAAATTTCTCATTGATCATGGGAGTTATGTAAATATGTTTTTTTAAGAACATATATGATCGGATGATGATGGATGGCTAGGATTTGAAGCCATATAAGTCTCGAGTATGGGGATTTACCGAAGAGGTAGTACAATCTATTATGTATGTTGACTTGCCGGTGAGTTTAGGTAAAGGTTGCTGCAAGATAATGCGAGTTGTGACCTTCATTATGATAGATACATTTTAGCATATAACACTTTCTTGGGGAAACCAGCCCTTACTGGCTTTCAGGCGGCACCAGCCAAATGGTGACTAACGATGAAATTTCCAATGGATAACAGGGCAAGGTTCATTCAAGTTGATCAGAATATCTGGCATGAAAGCCACGTCATGGAGCTGAGAGAGGCGAAGCAGTGTGAAAATGGAAAGGACGTAGAGAAGACTCTCTGTGCCAAATCAATTGATGCACAACAACCACCGCCTAAGCCCTAGCTTGGTTGGCATAGCAAATTCCATAAAGATATGGATCTAAGGAAAGAGCCGGAGGATGCGAGGGTGGCTCTAGGTGAGTTAAGGATCAACACCCCAATCGATTAGGATGATCCTACTCGGGTCCTGAAAGTTGGATCTCAACTTAGTATGAAGATGAAAAAGGAGTTGGTAGAGTTTCTCCAGACAAACGTAAATGTGTTTTCCTAGATGCATTCCAATATGTGTAGAATATCATTGGAGGTAGCATATCATGCATTGAATGTGAACCCCAGATGTCCTCATGTAAAGCAGAAACGGCGCAGTATGGGGTTTGAGAAATCTGCTGTGGTGAAGGAAGAAGTGGATAAGCTATAAGCCAATACCATTATCTGTGATGCTTTATACCTCGAATGGTTGTCCAGTCTAGTGCTAGTCAAGAAGACTAATGGAAAATGGAGGAAATGCATCGACTATTCAAACTTGAATAAGACAAGCCCGAAGGACAACTTCCCACTGTTGAAGATTGACTAGCTAGTGGACTAAATAACAAACCACAAATCGCTACAATTCATGATTGCTTACTACAACTACAATCAAATACCAATGCGCGTTCCAAACCAAGAGCAAACTAGCTTCATCATCGACCTAGGACTGTATTGCTACCTTGTTATGATATTCAATTTGAAGAGTGCAGGAGCAACCTACCAAAGATTAGTAAATTCGATGTTCAAGAATTATGTCAGGCGTACAATGAAGGTTTATGTGAATGATATGCTAGTAAAGTCGCAACGATCGATAAAGCACCCAAGAGACCTTTCAGAGATGTTTGGTGTACTCCAGAGGTATGGAATGAAGCTCAATCCACTAAAGTGTTCATTAAGAGTGGCATATGGTAAATTTTTGGGTTTCATAGTAAACTTAAGGGGCATAGAAACCAATCCAGAGCAAATTAAAGCATTGAGGGATGTCAAATCCCCAAAAATAATAAAGGAAGTGCAAAGTTTGAAAATAAATATGGCTATGTTGAGTCATTTATCTCGAAAGCTATAAATAAATGTATACCATTCTTTGATCCTTCAAAATTGGAAAAAGAAATTCTGCCTAGACGAAGGAATACAATGACACTTTTCAGGCCTTGTTTGATCATCTGGAAAGACCACTCATCTTATAAAGCGTTTGAAAGGAGAAGATTTATTTACTTGGTAGTATTTGTTCATGCTTTAAATGTTGCCCTAGTACGTGAAGAAGCCAGGATCCAAATGATGGTATATTACACCAGAAAGTGGTTAACTAGAGCGGAAAGGAATTATCCAAAGTTGGAAAAGTTATCTTACTACTTGTTGATTGCATTAAGGAAACCCCATTCCTACTTTCAAGCTCATCTAATGAAGTGTTGACAAGATAAGTCTTGTTACCACCCAAGACTTCGGAAAGTTGTTGAAGTGGAATATAGAAATAAGTCAGTGTGATATATCCAATCATCTTAGGAGGGCAATCTAAGGATAGGTATTGGCTGATTTCATTGTCGAATTTACCACACGAGGTTAAGAGAGAAGAGAAGAGATATGGTAGAATGCTCAACAAAATCAATACATAGATGGAGCATCTAATGAGAATTGCTCAAGGGAAGGAGTGATCTTGATAACTCTCGAAGAACAATCGATATATTATGCTTTGAGGCTTGAGTTCCTGCAACGAACAACGAGGCTGATTATGAAGCACATACCGCAGGGCTTAAGGTAGCGAAGGGATTGGGAGTTAAAACATTGCATGTATATAGCGACTCTCAATTAGTGGTCTTCCAGGAAAAGAAAGAGTTTCAGGCTAAGGGAGCGAGGCTAGCCCCTTATTTGATGAAGGTTCTAGAACTACTCAACGACATCGAATACTATACGATAATGCATATTCTCAGGGAAGGGAACATAAAGGCTAATTCCCTTACCAAGCTAGCTAGCTTTGGGGATGCACAACTCATAAATTTAGTTCCAGTGGCGATATTATCAGCTCCGAGCATTGAACAAATAGACGTCGGTTGGATTTTGAAGGCTAAAGTAGAGAAGAAAACATGAATGACTCCAATTAAGGAGTACTTGCTGAAAGGAACTCTATAAAATGAAAGGAACAAACGAAGGAAACCCTTACGCAAAGCCTCATGTTTTATTGTTCAGGAATGAGAACTATATAAAAAAGGAATCTTAGCTCCCCTACAACGATATTTTGCCAATGAAGAAGCTAAAAGGATCGCTACAGATGCACATGAAGGGGCCTGTAGTGATCACAACGGGGGTTGACGTTGGTTAGGAAGATTCTTCGCTACATATATTTTTGGCCAACAATCAACCGACATGCGGCTGATTACACTAAAAGGTGAAATAGATGACAAAGATTCATGAAAATTCCTAAAGCCCTATCAGCAAATCTTACACAAATGCTCAGTCCATGGCCATTTGTAGGATAGGGGATTAAAATCATTGGTGTGCTACCAATGTGATGGATGGAGCAAAGTACACCATTACTGCAGTTGATTATTGATGAAATGGTCTGAAATGAAACTGCTCGCCACGATCACCATGGAAAAGGTAATCAATTTCGCAATGAAAAATATATGCTAGTTTAGGATTACACATACAATCATTTTTGATGATGGAACCCAATTCGACAGTGCTGAATTCAAGAATTTCTACTGCAAGTACCAGGTAGAGAAGAGATTTGTAGTGTGTTACATCTCATATTTTTAGTAACATCATTTAGGATATTTAATCAGTTAAATAAAATATAATAATGCAAGATGATTAATGGGTTGAGATTTGATTTAATCAAGAGTAGTTGTGCCTGTATTTATAATGCACTAAGGAAATAAGATGGGGATAAGTGTTAGGAAATAAGGGGTAAAATAGAAAAATGGGCATTTTATTACCCTAAACCATAGCCATGTATCCTTACTTTCACTCATTTGCAAAAATTAAAACTAAAAGAGGCCGACCACCATTTTCAATCCCAAGGGAAGACAAGGTTAGGATTTTCAAGAGGAAGAAGTAAATCATCATAATCAAGATCAAATATCACATCTTTAATCATAAAGCTAAGGTGAATGATTCTACATCCCATTTTTCTTATAGTTTTCGATTTTATGGATAACCTAAAATGATTTTGCATGATAATGCCATATTTTGAATGATTAAAAGTTTATATATGCTTTTTGATGATTTATGCATGTTCATATTAGTTTTTATGATATGTTTGATATGAAAACCCTATTAATGACATCCAAATGCCTTGAAAATTTAAATATAGATCAGAAATGATATTTTAGAGATGAGATTCAATTTTCATAATTTGCTGAATTAATGTGGATTTTATACTAATTCTATAGTGAAGTAAATGATTAATTAGATTTTAAATTATTTACGGCTAAATAAATAATTATTTGGGTATAAAATTAATATATGTTAGAAAACATGCTGAAAAGGATTTTCTAGAATTTTTATAGGATTTTCCTAAGTGTTTTGATGAGTATATTGAATTATTTAAGGTATGGAACATAAATGTTTTATATATTTAATTAAGGAGAAGAGGTGTTTTGCAAATGATTTAATTAATTGATTCTAAAATTGTGGCAGCACCTTTAGAAGAGAAAAATTAGCCAATAAGTGTTTGAAAAACAAGGCAGGTTGGTTAAAAAACTTACTTAAAAAGGGTTTAAATCAGAAATTCATGCCAAAAGCATGTTTCGCGTATTTTGATTCCGCCCAGGTAGCTTTCGACTAAGACCCTCCGCCTCCTTCCACAAACTAATGCAAATAGTATCAACACCTTAGTACATAGTGAATTAAGAAAAGGTGGAAGGTAAGAGTCAAACCCAAGAGGTTCCGAAAGGGTCGAAGCGCCTTTTCGTTTTAAATGAGAAAAGCGCCTGCTTTCTTTCAATTAAGTAGCCTTCGACTTAGTTGGCTTCTGATTAGGTCAATTGATTTAAAAAAAAGGTTTCGAATAGGTTGCGCTCTTTTATTTGAAGTAATGCTTTTGAAGAGGTTGAAACCCCTAATCGCCGCTCTTTTACCTTTCGAAGTCAATGGTTTCGAAAGGTATGCTTTGTCTTTAAAATTAACCACTACTCTAATGCTTTCCTAGGGATGGTTTCGAAACCATCACTTCTTTACTTAGGAATAGGTTTCGAAAGAGAGGCTTTCGGTTTAGATGATTTAAATGACCCTTTTTGTTTTGTTGAAGTATAACCCAATAGTTTCGAAAGAGAATTGTTTTGACTAAAATGATTTTGAAATGTGTTTTTCCACATGTTTTAAATAGAACCCAGTGCTTTCGAAAGGTTTGAGTTTCTAAAGGTTTGATGCTTCCGAAAGGTATTTAAAATGGTTTCGAAAGGGTGGTTCCCTAAGAATTTCGAAGGAGTCGAAAGGTACTATTTTCTGATGGTTTCGAAAGGGTTGAAATGGAAGGTTTTTCCAAGTTTTTTAAAGTCAATGTTTTGAAATGTTTTAAGACATGATGTCTAAGGTGTTAATGCTTTCGAAATGAAGGTTTTCAAAGGTTTTGAAAGGGTTTTAAGGATGGTTTCGAAAGGGAAGTTTTGGCCTTTCGGCCTAGATAAATAAAGAGTTTTACTTGTTAGGAAAGAGAAGCTTTCAATAGAATCAAAAGGGGTACTTTCAAGTGTTTAAATGTTTTCATCTACTAAGGTTAGAGTAAAGTATATATATAACATGACAAGGTGATTTTGAGTAAAGCATAGAGTATATGTATTTTCCTTATGTGAGTTGATTTGAAGGTCTTAAATCATTTTGAAAAAGATTTTTGAGGAAAATTAAGGGAAGGCGTCCTTAAGTAAAACGAATCGGATATTAGAATACTAGATGAGACTAGAATAGGATCGCGTCCTATACAATAGCATTGGCCCCAGCTAATTTAGTCCAAAATTCCAGTGTATAGGGTTTTGTCATTGGTAAAACTAAAATTATGATTACACACAGAAAGAAATATATATATTTGTATACAGATAGGTTATTGGTGAGCCCGCAAAACCAATAGGATTAGATGACCCTGGAAGATGTTAAGTTTGGGATAAATCGTCCAAAAGAGAAGTATTTAACAGATAGTTAAGGACAAACCGTCCAGAAGAGGTGTATCTAGTAGATGTTAGATTATTCTGTTATTTTGTTTAGTAGGCCCGAGTCAACCAAAAGTTAATAGTTAGCCAAACAAAACTAAAGTGTTTGAATAGATAGTTCTTTTATTACCTAATTTGTATGTCACATAACGTTGCTTTACGGTATTTAGCCCGTTTTGATTGCCAGAAAAGATTTGCAAAAGATATGTTTAAAAGGATGTTAGTGAGGGAAAACCCATTCCACTAAGCAGCGTGGTCTCACTTAACATAAATAACCCGAATGTACAGTATCATTCACGCCAAGCTTTATGTCTTACTCAAAGTATATATTTTTCCCGGTTGCTCAAAATTGATTTGAGTAGGCTGAGGGATGAGGCTTTTTAGATTTTAGTAGGATGACAAATAAAGCTGCCGGAGGCGAGTAGGAGGCTAACGAATTGCTATTAGGAGTTGCAGTTTATTGTTTTGCTATTTATTTCCTCTGTGTATGTATTAAATCAACTATGAATATATGACTCTGATCATCCAAAGGGGCATCTTCATACGTCACTTTTGGCGAATTTTGTAATAAGTATATTTTATCATTGCCTGGGAAACGTTTGGGATTATGTAGTTTGAATATGGAGCATCTATTTTGGAATGTAATGGAAAAACTTTGTTTTGAAATCTGTTATTTATTTCATATTCAAGTGCTTCTGATATTATAGGTGCCATTAACATAGCGGTATTTAGTCGCCGGAAGTTAATACTATAGATGACTGCAGCATTTTTAGTGCTTAGCTTTGAGCCTCTAGATAGGGAAGTTACAACTTGGTATCAAAGAATAGATTTATGAAATACTTTAACTAAAAATGATTTTTGGAAACATACCCCATAGGAATTAGAGTTAGGATTAGGGTATGGGATGACGCTATAGTATCGTACTTGTATTTGCTATATATAAGTATACGCTTTATCTATAGACTCCTATCTTTGTTAGGTTATTCTTCTGTATCTCATGAGGCTTGAATACAGATATGGATGGAAGAAGAAGCAGAGTTAACCTAGGAGGAGACAACACCACCACAAATGGAAACGCCCGACCAAATGCTAGAAGAGTTCAAGGTCAGGCTCAGGTAGAGAATGTTGGTGCTAGGGTCCTCCAAGTGGACATGGGAGCCATGTATCAGTTTTTCATGAATATGATGCAAGCTGGAATCGCGACTGGAGTTGTTGGAGGGAATGCTGCAAGAGGAGGAGTTCAAGAAGCTCTAATGCCAATCAGTGTGCTAACTTGAGCAGAGATTATGCTAGGCTTAGGGGAAAGTCGTTTATTGGAACTGAGGATGATATCGAGGTGGTAAACTAGTTTTTACACTGTAAAAGGATTTTTGATGACTTGGAGCTCAATAATGAGCAAAAAAGGAGACTTACTTTAAGACAGCTTCAGAGAGCTGCTTTGTTTTGGTGGAATACCGTAACTGCTGGCATGGATGAAGAGACTATGACGTAGGTAGATTTTAGGAGGAGGTTTCAAGAAAGGTTCATGTTAGTAATGGCACAATGTGTGTTGGTTTGGAAGTTTGCTAAGTTGGAACAAGGGGAGATGTCTGTTCTGGAATATGCTACAAGGTTAGAAGAGTTAGCCCGATATGGGTATGCTATTATTGACACTATGTTGAAAAGGAATGTAAAGCTTATTAAAGGTTTGAAGCCAGAGCTGGCTAGGGCTACTTTGCCGCACATCAAATATCCATATGATGTAGTAGTGGAACTGGCGTTGAGACATGAGGAGATTTTAGCTTGTTTGGAGAAGACGAAGGAGGCCTAGGTTGGGCAGGGCCAAAAGAGAAAGTTTTTCCACAAGAAGAATGGTCGGAAAGGAGGAGCAGTAAAGAAAGGAAAGTTTGAGGTGGTCTGCTACAAGTGCGACAAGAAAGGACATTATGTTCATGAGTGTCGTACTGGAAAAGGAAAAGAAAAGTAGGTGATTGAAAAGAAGAGCATCATGTACTTTAATTATGATCATATCGGCCACCATAAGAACCAGTACAAGCAGCCCGCAAAGGATGGAAAGGGCCAAGTGTATGCATTGGAGCCCGCTACTTTAAGGCCAGTAGTGCAGGAGAAGGGAAAGGCTGTGTTAGGAGGTACGCTTTAGATTCACGGGATGTTTGTTAGCGTTTTGTTGCATATTTGTGCATCACATTCTTTTATATCTCAAAGTTTGGTAGATAAACTTAATATAGAACCCACATATTTAGTTACTTTCGTAACAGTTGCAAATCCAATAGGAGGGTATGCAATGCTTAAGATGAAGTATGACACTTAGAGTTTGATTTGCTAGGTTACACCTTTATTTGTAGTTTGCATGTATTTGAATTAGTAGGGTTCAGAATTATATTGGGCATGGATTGGTTAAGTAAATACGATGCTAGGATATTTTGCCACGATAGGAAAATATCAGTTAAACAACCGGATTATAGTGATCGGGTAGTTTATATCGTAGAAAACCCAAGTTGTGAGGTGAATGCTTTGTTGGGTGTTATAGAGTTAGCAGATGAGTTAAATCGCGTTTTCGTAGTTAGAGAATTCACGGATGTGCTTGAACCTGTATTTGGATTGCCACCGAAATAGGCCATTGGGTTTCCGATTGACTTAGTGCCTGGTTCGGAACCATTGAGTAGGCTACCAAGCAGGATGACACCTACAGAGATGAAGGAACTGAAAGTGCAGTTGGAGGATTTAGAGGGTAAGAGTTTTATTAGACCAAGTAGTTCGCCTTAGGGAGCAGCCGCGGTATTTGATAAGAAGCTGGAAGGATCGTTAAGGCTATGCATCGATTATTTTAAGTTGAATGAGAAGACGATAAAGAATCGATTTTCATTGCCGAGAATTGACGATTTTTTTCAATCAACTAAGTGGAGCCAAGATTTTCTCTCAGTGAGAGTTGGCAACAGTTTTTCATCATCTTAGAGTGGCAGAAGATAATATACCTTTGACAGCGTTTAGAATAAGGTATGGGTCATATGAATGCTTTGTTATGCCGCTCGGACTCATTAATGCACCGAAATTCTTTGTGGATTTGATGAACCAGATTTTCCGTGAGCATTTAGATAGGTTCGTATTGGTTTTTATAGATGATATTCTGATATACTCTAAGGATGAGAAGGAGCATGAAGTTTATCTTAGGGTTGTGCTCGGGATGCTGAGGCGACATCAACTAAAGGCAAAGTTTTTGAAGTGCAATTTTTGGAAGAAGAGGGTGAAGTTTCTTGGTCATCTGGTTTTGGAGATAGGATTGTCAGTCAATCCAGAAAAGATTGAAGCCGTAAACAATTGAAAGAGTCCAGAAACGGTAACTGAGATAAGAAGTTTCCTTGGATTGGCTGGATATTATCGAAGGTTTATAAAGGATTTTTTACGGATAGCTGCACCAATGACTATGCTAATGCGAAAGGATGTAAAATTTGTATGGACCGGTAAGTGTGAGGAAGCATTCCAAAGTTTGAAACACTTATTAACCCATGCATCAGTGTTGGTGGTTCCAGAGGGGAATCAAGATTTAGTTGTTTATACTGATGCGTGTGGAACAGGATTGGGAGCTGTGCAAATGCAGAGAGGTAAAGTGATTGCCTATGCGTCTAGACTGCATGAGGTTAGATATTCAATGCACGGCTTGGAGTTAGCTACAGTTATTTTTGCTTTGAAGGTGTGGAGACGTTACCTTTTAGGAGATAGGTTAGAGCTTTATACAGACCATAAGTCATTGAAATACTTATTCTCTCAAAAGGAGCTGAACATCAGACAACAGAGGTGGTTAGAGTTTTTAGGCGCTTATGATTTTGGAATAGAGTGCACACCATTGAAAGGTAACAAGGTTGCAGATGCGCTTAGTAGGAAGCATCAAAATGTAGTGTTTGCTATGATAGAAGAATGGAAAGACTTAGAAACCTTGGTAGCTTGTAAGTGCTGTATGGATCCGAGGCTAGGTCTAGTAGTGAAGGTGCTATGTTAAGTCCGACCAGTAATGATTGAGAAGATTGCTTCTAAACAGGAGGAGGGTCCAATGTTAGCTAAACGGATTAGTAAGTTAAGGGGAAGGAACAAAGAGCGATGACTTGAAGGATTTCAGTCTTGACCAGAATGGGTGTTGAGAAAGAAGGGTAGATTATACATTCCAAATGTGGGAGACTTAAGAAAGGAAATTTTGGAGGAATGCCATTTTTCGAAGTTCACTATTAATCCAAGAGGAATGAAGATGTACGAAGATATGAAGAGAAGTTTCTTCTGGGAAGGTATGAAGAAGGATGTTGGCATATTCATGAAACGGTGTTTCAATTGTCAGTAGGTAAAAGCCGAACATCAAAAGCCGAGTAGATTGCTTCAGCCATTGGATATTCCAGTATGGAAGTGAGATTCTATTTCAATAGATTTTATTAATCGGTTTCCAAGATCTAGTAAAGGAAATGAAATTATATGGGTCATAGTGGATAGATTGACCAAGAGTGCCCATTTCATTCCAGTCAAGTCGACTAGAAAGGCATCTATTTTGGCGAAGTTGTTTACGAAGAATGTGTTTAGAATACACGGAATTCCTTGTAGTATTGTTAGTTATAGAGATTCCTTATTCAGTAGCGAGTTCTGGAAGATTCTACAGGAAGCTTTGGGAACCAAACTCAAAATGAGCACCGCTTGCCATCCACAAACTGATGGGCAAACAGAAAGAGTTTACAAGATCTTGGAGGCCTTGTTAAGAGCTTGTGCATTGGACTTTGGAGGACCATGGGAAGATCATCTACATCTAGTCGAGTTTTCATACAATAACAGTTATCAAACTAGTGGATGGCACCATTTGAGGCTTTGTATAGAAGACTATGCAAATCCCCTGCATGTTGGTTAGAGACTGGGGATAAGTTGGTACTTGGTCCTGATTTGGTAAAAGAAGCAGCAGAAAAGATTGAGCTGATAAGGGCAAGAATGAAGGAAGCTTAGTTTAGGAAGAAAAGCTATGCAGAAGAATACGAAAGATTTAGAGTTATCTGTTGGAGATCATGTTTTCATCAAAGTATCGATGATGAAAGGTGTTATCAGGTTCGGAAAGATAGGGAAGTTAGCACTAAGGTTCATAGGATCGTTTCCTATTTCAGAGAGGATCGGGAAACTCATATATAGAGTAGAGGTACCGAGTAGTTTGACAGGATTCCATGATGGTTTCTATATTTCTTATCTTAGAAAGTGTGTTGGAGATCTAGAGACTACTACAGCATGGACGATGTTAGAGGATCTAGTAGTAGAGCCAGACTTGACCATAGTTAGAAGCCAATTCGGATTGTGGCGAGAGATGAGAAGAGAATACAAAACAAGACATTCAGACTAGTGAAAGTCCAGTGGGGTGACTATGAGAGATACTGTACTTGGAAGACTGGGACTAGGATTAGAGACGCTTATCATGATTTGTTTGTTGGTATGTTTTATCTCTTTGATTGATTTGTTGTGTGCCTTATCGTAATCTCGAGGACGAAATTCTTTAAGGAGGGGAGTCTGTAACACCCCATATTCTAAGTAACATTATTGAAGATATTTAATTAGTTAAATAAAATAAAATAATGTAAGATGATTAATGAGTTGAGATTTGATTTAATCAAGAGTAGTCGTTCCTGTATTTATAATGAACTAAGGAAATAAGATGGGGATAAGTGTAAAGAAATAAGTAAGGGGTAAAATAGGATAATGGGCAATCTAATACCCTAAACCATAGCCGTGAATCCTCACTTTCACTCATTTGCAAAACTAAAATTAAGAGAGGTCGGCCACCATTTTCAATCTCAAGAGAAGATAAATCTAGGATTTTCAAAAGGAAGAAGTAAATCAACATAATCAAGATCAAATCTCACATCTTTAATCACAAAGCTAAGGTGAATAATTACTACCTCCCATTTTTCTTCTATTTTTCGATTTGAAGGATAACCCAAAATGATTTTGCATGATAATGCCATGTTTTGATTGCTTAAAAGTTATATATGCTTGTTGATGATTCATGCATGTTGATATTAGTTTTTATGATATCTGCGATATGAAAACCCTATTAATGACGTCCAAATGCCTTGAATTTTAAAGGTAGATTAGAAACGATATTTTAGGGATGAGTTTCAATTTTCATAATTTTCTGAGTTAATGTGGATTTCATATTAATTGTCTAGTGAAGAAAATGATTAATTGGGTTTTAAATTATTTACGGCTAAATAAATAAGTATTTGGGTCTGAAATTAATATATGTTAGAAAACATATTAAAAAGGATTTTCTGGAATTTTTATAGAATTTTTCTTAGTGTTTTGATGAATATATAAAATTACTTGAGGTATGAGGTTTGAATGTTTTATATATTTAATTAAAGAGAATGGGTGTTTACAAATGATTTAAACTAATTAATTCTGAAATTTTGGCCACACTCTTAGAATAGAAAAATTAGCAGCCAATAAGTGTTTGAAAAACAAGGTAAGTTAGATAAAAAGTTTACCAAAAAAGGGTTTAAATCAGAGATTCATGCTAAAAGCATGTTTCGCCTATTTTGGTTCTGCCTAGGTAGCTTTCGACTAAGACCCTCCACCTCCTTCTATAAACCAATGCACATAGTATCAAGACCTTGGTACATAGTGAATTGGACAAAGGCGGAAGGTAAGAGTCAAAGCCAAGGGGTTCCGAAAGGGTCGAAGCGCCTTTTTGTTTTAAATGAGAAAAGCGCTTGCTTGCTTTCGACTTAGTTGGCTTACGACTAGGTCAATTGATTTAAAGAAAAGGTTTCGAATGGGTCTGCTCTTTTATTTTAAGTAATGCTTTCAAAGGGGTCGAAATCCCTGGTTGTCGCTCTTCTAATTGTCGTAGTCAATGATTTCGGAAGGTATACTTTGTTTTTAAAATTAACCATTTCTCCAACGCTTCTGAAGGAATTGTTTCAAAACCATAACTTCTTTACTTAGGAATAGGTTTCGAAAGAGAGGCTTTTGGCTTAGACGTTTTAAATGGCCCTTTTTGTTTTGCTGAAGTATAATCCAATGGTTTCGAAAGAGAATGGTTTCGACTAAAATGGTTTCGAAAGGTGTTTTTCCACATGTTTTAAATTGAACCCAACTGCTTTTGAAAGGTATGAGTTTCTAAAGGTTTTATGCTTTCGAAAGGTATTTAAAATGGTTTCGAAGGGGTGGTTCCCTAAAGGGTTCGAAGGAGTCGAAAGGTGCTATTTTCTGATGGTTTCGAAAGGGTTAAAATGGAATGTTTTTTCAAGATTTTTAAAGGCAATGTTTTGAAGTGTTTTAAGACATAATATCTAAGGTTTTAATGCTTTCTAAAGGAAGGTTTTCAAAGGTTTCGAAAAGGTTTTAAGGATGGTTTCAAAAGAAAGGTTTTGGCCTTTCGGCTTAAATAAATAAAGGGTTTTACTTGGTTTCGAAAGAGATGCTTTCAATAGAATCAAAAGGACTTTTAAGTGTTTAATTGTTTTCATCAACTAAGGTTTAAGTAAAGTGTGTATGTGTATATATATATATATATATATATATATATATATATATATATATAACATGGCTAGATGATTTTGAGTAAGGCATAGAGTATATGTATTTTCCTTGTGTGAGTTGATTTAAAGATCTTAAATCATTT
This sequence comes from Allium cepa, assembly GCA_030765085.1. NCBI lineage: Eukaryota > Viridiplantae > Streptophyta > Magnoliopsida > Asparagales > Amaryllidaceae > Allium > Allium cepa. The sequence goes on from CM060938.1 coordinate 9,094,630, forward strand.
TCAAAAGGGTTTTCAAGGAAAATTATGGGAAGAGATCCCCAAATAAAATGACTCAGATATTAGAATACCAGACCAGACTAGTATAGGGTCACTTCCTATACATTAGCTATTGGCCTCAGCTAATTTAGTCCAAAATTCTAGTATGTAGGGCTTTGTCACAAATAAAACTAAAATTATGATTACACACAGAAAGGAATATATAGTTTTATACAGGTAGGTTATTGGTGAGCCCTCAAAACCATTAGGATCAAGTGACCCTAGAAGATGTTAAGTTAGGGACAGACCGTCCAGAAGAGAAGTATTTAACAGATAATTAAGGATAGACATATCCAAAAGAGGTGTACCTAACTGATGTTAGATTATTTTTTTATTTTGTCTAGTAGGCCCGAGTCATCCATGACTAATAGTTAGTCAAACAAAACTAAGGTGTTTGAACAGATAGTTCTTTTATTACCTAATATGTATGTTTACATAACGATGCTTTACAGTATTTAACCAGTTTTGGTTGTAGGAAAATGTTTGCAAAAGATATGTTTTAAAAGGATGTTAGTGAGGGAAACCCGTTCCACTAAGCGGCGTGGTCTCATTTAAAATTAATAACCAGGATGTATAGTATTATTCACACCAAGCTTTATGTCTGATTCGAAGTTTATGTTTATCCCCACAAACTCTCGGGTGCGCAAAATTGATTTGAGTAGGATGAGGGTTGAGGCTTTTCAGGTTTTAGTAGGATGAAAAATAAAGCTACCAGAGGCGAGCAGGGAGGCTAAGAATAGATATTAGGAGTTGCAGTTCTTTGTTTTGTTATTTATTTTCGTGTGTATGTATTAAGTCAATTATGACTATATGACTCTAATCATTAAAAGGGACATCTTTATATGTCACTCTTGTTGTATTTTGTAATAAGTATAATTTTTCATTACTTGGGAAACATTTGAGATTATGTAATCTAAATATGGAATGTCTATTTTGAAATGTAATCGAAAAATGTTGTTTTGAAATCTGTGACTTGTTTCATATTCAAGTGCTTTTGATATTATAGATACCATTAATATTGCCGTATTTAGTCGCCGAAAGTTAATACTACAGATGACTGTAACATCTGTAGCGCTTAGCTTTAGGCCTCTAGATAGGGGATATTACATAGTGGTAGCACATCCATTAGTGAATGGATAGGTGGAAGCAATAAATAAAATTCATAAATCCATCTTGAAGAAGTGACCGACGAAAGCCAAGTGCAAGTGGATCAATGAATTACCTCCAAAGCTTTCAGCTTACTAAACGACACATAAGTTCACAACAGGCACCCTACTCCATTCGTCCTGGCCAACGGATCAAAGGCCATGATTCCAATTGAATTGGAAGTACTTTCTCATCAGAAGATTTAATATGATCCTAAGATAAATAGGGAGCTCCTGCTTGATTCCCTCGATTTGATCGACGAGAAACGAGTAGATGCCACTAACTAGAAACGAGTAGCTTGACAATTCGATGCAAAGGTCAGGAATCGGACCTTCAAGATCAGAAATCTCTTCCTTAAATGTAACTTTGCTAGTCCAAGGCTCGAACTAGGAAGGTCCGTATGCCATTAAGCACAAGCTTAGAGATGGAACATTCTAGCTAGCAACTGTTGACGGAATTTCACTACCTAAGGCATGCAATAGCGAGCATCTAAGGTGCTATTTTGCTTGTAAGTATATTTGTAAATACTTAACCGGGCCCTATTGTAACAAGGCACAGTGTCATTCTTATGAATGTGAAATGAATTGGTTTTGGAGATCGATGGAATTATGCTCTCATTGGCCTAATTATATGTTGTGGATAGTAGAGATTGAATATTCCGCATTTTAAAATGCATATATATAGTTGCTCGGAGGATGGTGCCAATCGAATCCTATGATCCATGTTTGGATCTTTGAAACATAACCATTCTAGCTATCCGGAAATAGATACCGGCTAACCCCTTCAACCCATGATTGGAATGTCAGAGTATAATCACATTGGGGTCGACCAAGATGATACACCATATACTTTCATCATAAGACCTTTTCCCAGAGATCGACAAGGCCTAAGACCATTGCTCAAAGATACGCAAGGTTGACATGTGACACCTAATGATAGGCATCTTGCTTAATAAGTCCCAGAGACAAAGCACAGTGGGAGAGCGATCCTCCTTCATAAATGCAATCAACACCCAGAATAAGGAGAGTTCAGATGTAAGCATCCAGAGATAGATGTTCAAACCACCTCTCAAGGTAGACAATCGTGATCAATGCCCAAAGATAGGTAGAATCAAACGTGGATATCCTGAGATAAATATCTAAAATGCCACTCCTCGATGAAAGGAGTGATGTGAAAATCCAACTTGTCACCAGTCAAACGACGCCAATCGGTCAAACTATACTTGACCGACGATAAGTTGAGAAAGCTAGTAATCTAACCAAGCAACGATAATAAATCACCTATACATACACAATTGCAACGTGTAACATCCTCTATCTAGAGGTCCGAAGCTAAGCACTACAGATGCTGCAGTCATCTATAGTATTAACTTCCGGTGACCAAATAGCTTAATCACTACGAGAAAATATGCTATTAGATGCACTTATTAGAAGCATTTAAATAAGTGCAACAAATATTATATTATTTATTTTAAGTGCATTGTGTTCATTTCACGCTACTAAAATTTTACCGCCATATCCTGCCAAAAGTAAAAAAAATTGTCACATTTCCTCTAAGCTTCTACATTATCATATTTCCTCCATCTTTTTTCCCTCTTCACTTCAGAAAATTCATTTGTCCTAGTTTTCCTCCATCCTCACGCTAATCCTCTATTTCAATTTTCTCATCTCCACTCCTTCGATCGACTCCTTCAATCTGCTACATGTTTACTTGATTTAGATTTCTACACATAAATCGGTATACAAAACAAATCGAGGCGAGGCTTATCTCAGTAACCCTAATTTGGCTGAGGTATTTACATATTTTTATTATGAATTGTTGTTATCTTATCCTAAAAATCCTAATCTATGTACTACATTTTATTTGTTCAACTTAGTTAGAACATGACGCTTATAGCCAATGAAACTTACTATATAATGTCTTAGTTTAGGATTGTAATAGGAATTGAAAAATATTCTATTTATAATTGAGTATGTTGTGCTAAATTCTTTTTATTGTTAATTTTACCTCTATGGGCAATGCTTCATGTTTTAAGACTGTAAAGTGTTTTTCATAATTCCTAAAAGTGAATCGGTATATTAATTTGGCTTTCTTCTCCAATGTTCTTCTCAATACTTCCATCAACTATGTTTTTAGTGACGGGCTTAATTTTTTTGTTCATTTTAGAAATCATTACATATTTCTGGTTCTGTATTGTATTCATTGCTCTAATATATAGGTCAATTTATATTGCATGATGAACAACCATTTAGTATATAGTTATTATTGTATGTTGTTTCAGAAATAGTTATTTTTGACAAGTTTCAATATATATGAACAATTAAATATTAGGATACCTATCAAAAGTTCAATCCTACTATTAATAATATGGTAGCAAATACTGTAAATAATGTCAAACCCGTATATGAGTCATGGGCATATCTTGTAAAATACAAATTATATGACAAAATTAAGGTGGTGAAAGGAAATTGTTACTATGCTCATTAACGGTTGATTAATATCATTATCAAATTATGAGTAGATTTTTTTCTTCTATGAGTGCCCTTTGAATGGTTTGTTGACTTTATGTACGTACCCAGTCTTGTGCATCATTTAATAAAAAACAAATTAACATAGGAGGAATAAACATCACGTTGGCACATTAGCAATCATACTTATATTATTGCCTCGACAACAAACTTGTGAGTCTTGAATTGAAACTTATGCGATATTGCTGATGTTTGTAGGGGAGGGGGCTTTAGACAATTCTTTCTTAGAAACGCAATTGCATATTGGCCTTACACCTTCGGTGTTTTATAACTAGCTGACTAATTTACCTTGTTCTAAGAAATTACTATATAAATTGATTAAGTATTTTAGTAATATGGAACAAAACTTCTTGAAATATGGGATACCAAGCAATAACTGTGATAAATCTTCAACCATAAGGTTAGTAAAATTTAAACAAATTGTGGCATCTACAACTGCCATTATTTCACATGTTGACCTGGTGCTTATACCTAGCTTTTTTTCAGTCCCGTTATTTGTCATATGATACCTTGTATTATAGGTTGGCATGATATGGCTATTATTCTTTTATAATAACTCAAATTCTAATGTAAGTTAGGAAAAAATCATTAGATATTTGATTCTTTCTCCTGCATGACTGCATCCGTATACCTTGTCTGCATGACTCTCTTTAGATCTTAAAATAATTTTATATGACCGTCAAAAGTTTTGTCCAAACTCATACAAACCCCATATGTGTATAAAATTTTGTCCTAATTTGTCCAAATGTTTCCTAACATGGGTTTGGATAGACTCTTACATGTTATGGATATGTAATTTTTTTCAATTTTTAATACATGCATGCTACATTTGTAGATCAAATCAGTTTGCATGAATAATGGTATAAACAAGGTGTTAAGATTTCTAGAAAAAAAGGCCTGCGATGTAGAGGGATCAATTCCATATTACAATAAAAATACGCAGGCAATATGCTCCATTAAGATTTTGAAATAAAGCAATTTTCTCGCAATGGTACATCATTGCTTCTAATGTATGACATTTTAGTGAATTGACGAATTAGGTGGTTGTTGGTGGTGGTGCAGTGATGTATGAATTGTCCATACACTTGGAGTACCTTGCAACAACATTAGGTTCAATGAAGCAGCTACAAATTGAGTTTGTTGAGGCTCTTATAATTATTCCTAAGGTATTTTCTTATGTTAAGTACTTGATTGTGTCACACTTTTTATATATATGCGGTAATCTTGAACAACAATCTCTTTAGGTACTCGTTGTAAATGATGCCTAGGATGCAACTGAGCTTGTTGAAAAATTCAAAGCTTATCACTATGCTGCACAAACAAAAGCAGATAAGCAGCATCTTTCGTGGTACATTTTTTATTTCAAATCTCTAACGGTTGTAGTTTGTAGGAATTATGGTAAAGCTAGTATTTCCTTGATAATTTTTCACTTCAAACAATACATAATATATTGTATACCTTGAATTGAGAGTCGAAATTATTAAATGCCAACTTTATATTAACTTTGTAACTCTGCAGTATGGGATTGGATCATGCAAAAGGAATTATTGGAAATGATCTAGATGCAAGAGTTATTGAGCCTGCGATGAGTAAAGTGAAGATACTTCAGGTAATTATGTACTTTTACATGGATGTACTCCTATATTGGTGCATGTGCTTGATTTCATCTTATGTTCATTTTTTTCCCTTTTCATTTTGCTATTGAGGTAGAAATAACAATTTTTCGAATAGACAATATGATCAAGCTTATAATGCTACAACCTACTACACTATGATGCAACCTGCTACACTATGCACATTGTAGGGTTTGCGTTCTATATAATGCTACAAAGACACCAATAATATGCACGATTAAACTAAAAAAATTAGATCTTTAAGACCCAAACCTCTATATAAAGCGATATAATTTTTTTTAAACTTATTGAACAAAAATAAGCTTTCTTTCTAGATTCAAATATTCATAGAAACATATTTTTACATAAATAAAAACACCAGTAAAAACTAAAAAGGTGTAAAAAGCATATTCATTTAAACACCCTACCTTACACGTCAAATATACTGCTATTACTGCTATTACACCCTAAAAAACTACATGTTGGTTACAAAAAAAGAATAAAATTTACGGTGAAAAAATAAAAAAATCAATTCTTACCATCACATAGTTTTTCGTCTTTTTCTCCACCATCCTCCTTGTCGTCGAAGGAACCCAAATAACTTGAATAAATCTCATTGCTGCCCCCTATAGCCTGCACTGCTGATCAACTATCATCCCTTATAATAAGCCCCATAACTCCATTTCTTCTTTACTGTGGTGGATCGCTAGGTTGTACTACCACTTGGGTCTAGCTGCATTACTCGGTACTCGCCATCCTCGAAGTTGTTCAACCTTTCATACTGGTCAACCATCCACTTGAACTACTTCATTAAGAACACCCATGATGTTAGCCTGTGCGATACGATTACAAGGTTTGTTTCTGTTCACTTGTCTTGGTTCTGTCTTTTCATGTCTGTCTTTCCAAAACAGTTCCATGAAACCTGAAAGTGCGGGTAAGTGGTCAGACGAAAAAGTTATAAGTAGCAAAAGTAGCTTAGAAGTTAATTTTGGATAGAGAATGCTTTTTTATATATATTTGGGTAAAGGAAGTACAAACTAAAAAATTAAAACTTCAGATAAAAGGAAAATACACATTTTTGATTTTGGTCAGAGTGTGTTTTTTATATTTTACGTTGACTAAAACATATTCGCATTTTATTTCAAACATCGCTTATATTTTTTACTTTATTTTGAATACCGAAGGGTGAATGTTTATATTCAATTCTAACTAGAATTTTGCTACATTTTTTTCTGATTGAAAATTTCAAATCTATTCTGAAAAATATGTTTCAGAATCAAAGAGTTCTGTGATTAAATTTTTTCAACATAAGAAGTTAGTGAAATCAATGTTTCCATACTCAAGTTTTCTCACAATCACAATATTTCAATACTTAATGATCTGTGAACCCAAAGCTATAATTACTTGAACTAGGTTGACTTACCGGTCATCATTTGCTAAAAACTAACTTTAGGTGAGAGAATATAAAGCTTTAGATGCTATTTTTAGATTGACCAAAATGCCTCTCCTTTGCGGTCTTTCATGACATTGTTTATGTCAACACAAAAAATAAAATAAAATAATAATTTATTTTTCTATGTTTTTAAAAATCCTATATTCTTCCTGATATATGTAGTTTCCAAAATCCAAATTTTCATCACATTTTTCTTTTCAAAATCTGAATTTTCCAAAGGGTGTTGCTATTAACAATATCATTTTGGCAAATGACAATACTTTGCTATGAGCATAATCAAATTCGAACAATTTTTTGGTAAAATTAAAGAAAGAAAGAAATATTGTTTAGTATTTGAAAACTAATTAATTTGATTACACTTTTTTTGAAATGGTAATTTATATACAACACGTCACCGAGACAACATATTACATGTCAATAAACGTTTGAATCACGCTACGTAAGTTTCAAACTTGTGACCTCTCGCACCAAAGCCGACTCACTTAACCACTTGGACAATGGTGCTTGTCAATTTGATTACACTTTTGATACAAACAAATTAGCAAGAATCGTACATAAATGTACTCAAACACTCAAAATATAATATTATTAATATAATATTTATTATGCAACTTGATCAAGGAACGTTTTGAAATTTCCCTATACTTGACCATTTATTACAATGTGTTAAACCACATGTTAGAATATGAAAGTAATAGAAGGATATAACTGAACGACGGTGCTGTTAAACTTTGAACATAAATCCCCTAGTTGCACTGTATCACACGAACAAAGTTATTTATGTGAAAATTCAAAAGTAGTTATTTTTTAAAAGGAATCATGGAAGACAATTTTGCTGAAATTGGCATGAAACAATAGTATATGAAAGGAGAGGACAAGAAGCAGCTGCAAGTGAGAAAACAGCTGATAAATTACGAGGTGGTGAAGAGAAGCAGCTCATATAAAAACATCAAATGAAGAATAGGAGCATGCCAACTTCGTGCAAAGGGAAATACTAGTGGACCAAGTTGTGAGGAAGTGAGTCGTTGCAATGATAGTCAATCACGAGGAAAAGGATGGGGCACTCTTCATTTCAAGGTTAGAAGAGTCAGCACCATTCAGTTTACTTCTTTTTGACCTTCTTGACTTTGACTTATTTTTATTTATCATGTTTGCCTAGCCTGGATTCTCCATTGCTTCGGCTATTGTAGTTACTTTGAATGGAGTTTTTTTTTCTTCATGAGTACTTTTCCTGCTTAATTTGTGTCCTGTTTGGATTCCTTTACCATTTGAGGATTTGTTGGTTTGTGCTTTAATGTGCGTTCCAGATGATGGAGACAGTTTTCAGTTGAGATTTCTCTCAAGAATCTATGTTGAAATCAAGATAATTCATGTATATAATTCTGTGGTCAATTTTGAAATAGGTAGATTACCATCAGGTTGCAGTAGTATATCCCATACCTCATTTTATCTTTGCTTGCACCTGTCCTTATCTAAACATATATGCCAATAACACCTTAAGACAAATTTCAATTTATACTTGGATTTTATTTTAAGTCTTTGATAAACCTGGGTTCTTGGGTGCATTTGAGTGTGATGTATGTTGAGAAGTTCCTGAATGCGCGAGCTTGTAATTTGAAAATAGAACTGTTCAAGCTATAAAATATGATACTAGTTTCAAACATATAAATTTTGGTGCAAAGTTTTATACTATTATTTATAAAGAAATATTTTGATATATTTTGATAGGGACACACTTAAATTTTACGGCTCATAAGTCTGTAAACTAAGGTGTGATGTTATATGTATGAATTTATATGATGTATATTTTCTTAGGTTATTGGCTTCATTAGTTCCACATTTTGGAGTGTAAACTATGTTATTGCTTTATAATTTGTATTTTGTTGTTTTTTGGAGTGTAAACTATGTATACTAGACATAATTAGCTTTCTTTGCAATTTCCACTGTTAGTGTACTAGTTACCATCCATCCCTTATGTTCATATTCACTGAGTTATTATTCCTAGTGAGAGGTGTACAAGCTATAGCAATATATGATTGCTTATCATTTATACTCTACCGGCAATAAAAGTTGGAATATTGGAAAGATATAAGTCAAAAAACATTACTAAAGTACTCTTAGCTGTACGGATCTGGCCAAAGAGAAGAAAGATACGATCTAAAGTTATTTATCCTTACCATGCTGGATATTATATGGCAAAGTGCAGATATATTCTTCACTCTGTATCTTGCATATGTATAGAGTAAAATTGATTCATCGTGCATTGGTTATTTTTGGACCATTGCATTTGTCATGATTGTCAATATTCATGTGTTAGTTGATGTATTTAGATGGAATTGGATGACACATGTATCAATTTGGGGATGTACAGTCGCTGCACCTATCTATGTCACAGTAATCGATGCTTTGCCAATGTTCCAGGATATTGATATGTTTTAAGTCTTTTCTGAAGTAATATCATTACGCTTGATACTTCAATAATAGAATAGTTCTAAAAGACTAAAATATGGTTGTATGATCTGTGATTAAGTATCTTGTTATTTTATAGGGCTATTTTCAGTGTTATGGGTATTGGAAAGTTTTCTGGCTATGCTTGGTTGGAATCATAGTAACTGCTATGATCCCTCGAGTCATTACAAAGCTAATTATAGAATATTTCATGCCTAGCGATATTCAAGTTGCAAGAGAATTAGAGAAATTCGATAGCTTATATGAAGCTGCTATTACTGAAGTTCCAATGACTAAGTTTCTGAATTCCTGACATCAAATGAGACAGTGAGTTATTCGATATGATTTATACATTTTTGTTCATTATTGTGTGTATATTATATAGCCTATTCTTTCAGCTTTTGTTGTATTCAGCTGAATACGCACGCATTGTAATAGTCCAAAGAATGTAGAAGAGTGATCACTGTAATATTATGTATGTAACAATTTTTTGATGTAGGAAAAGAAGATTAGTGTTCATACAGCATGCTTCTGTGTTGGGTTATGATAACGAGGTGGCAGATTGGGCTGAAAGCTGGAGAGAAATGAAGAGCAGCTTGTCGGATATGAGGTAGAATGATCCAATGCATGGTGATCTTTGTGTGCATGTTAGAATTGGGTAAAATGGGATTTCAAACTCAATTGCAATGTAGTGTTACAATGTATGATTCATTTTTAGCACATAGTTCCATTTTGATGTTGCTTTGCTTATTTTTTCTTGCATTTGATTCAAATGGAGCAATCTATTGTAACTGAAGAACAAAAGGAATTGAAGAATTCTGCTTGTGGAGTGCTATGTTATTCCTTGGTGTATGATGTCTCAATTAGGCATGTTCCTCATGTACTCTACTATTCTATTAACTCATTGAATTTCCTATCTGCCTATTCAGTGAAACTGTAGTTCTAAATAGATTGGTATTCATGATATTAAAAAATTTAGTACAATTCTTTGATGATATACGATATGATCATTAATTAAAAACCTGTAAGCCTATATGAAAATCAACACTATAATTTGAGATGTAATCCAAATGAAGGATCACCTTGTCTATACTTAGCTTGGTTAACGATTTACTTGTTGGAATTAATTAATAATAGATAACTTAGTTGTGCATTTAACTAATAAAAAATTAAGTTAACTAAATTTTGTATAAAAATTACCTAAGTATTATAAAATTAACAAGCTTATAATAATAGTAATAATAATAATAAATTAACTAAGTCTATGAAAAATTTATAAGTTTGAGATAATTTATAAAAATTAACTAGGTTAATAAAACTTAAGTCTGAGGTAATTTATAAGCTTAAGTTAATTAAAATATAAGTCATGACATTTAAGTTTTACTAGTTGAGATAATTTATAAGATTGAGTTAATATAAATAAATTTACAAATAAGTTAACCAAGCTTTAAAAAATCTAACTAATTTTTGTAAAAAATAACCAAAATTTTAAAAATTAACTTAGAGTTATATAATTTAGCTATGCTTTATAAAAATTAAATAAATTTATACAAATTAATTAAGTTTTATTAGAATTTAAATACGTAAATAAGTTTTAAAAATTAAACAAGTTTATTATAAAAATTAACCAAGTTTTATAAAAATTAAGTTTTATTAAAATTATTTAAATTTAAGAAAAGTTAAACCAAGGATGTTTGATATACTTTAAATATGAAACAGTTTCATAATCATTTATTGATCGTTAAACTTGCCTACAAGGAATTAGCTTTTTAGGAGTAAAGACCAGCTGCAGTAAAAAATTGTGGGTATTCAAGTAATGAACATGTCTTTTATTGTTATATATACTATGATATTTTGTTAGTACTTGCTGTGTAAACTTGTTTATGAATGGTTACAGGTTTTATGTGAATTTGCTCGGTTTGTCAACAAACTATTATCGAAATGGTTATGGATATTATACTTGATTATATGATTAACGTGTTTTTTTAATTGTTCGAATACAATGATTATGTGATTGATTGTATGAATATGATGATTATGTGATTGATTGCTGGTTGTAATAAGACTATTATATATGAGATGGCTGGAAAGGGTACAAGCCATTAACATGAAATAGAGCACGTACTAAAAATTTGAAACTTTTTGTAGCGTTTCTAAACCCTACAGTAGGTCAAGTTTTGGTAGCGTTTTCTACAACCTTGTACCACTGCATTTATCGAAATGCAAGTAAAAGTTTTGGTAGCATTTTTTAGTGCTACAAAAGGCCTTTTCTTGTGAGTAAATGTTAATGGTATTCATAATATTAGAAGCACTTGAATATGAAATAAAATCATCAACAGATTAAAACATTTTTCTAATTACATTTCAAAACAACATTTCATATCCAAGTTACATAACCCCAAACATTTTCCTGGTTTAGATCAAATATAATTATTACAAAATACGCCAAGAGCGACATATGAAGATGCCCTCTTTGTTGACCAGAATACTATATAGTTATAACTGAATTAATAAAACACAGCGGAATAAAACAAACAGAACAACTCCTAAATAGCTAACTGACTTCAGCCTCCTACTCGTCTTCGGAAGCTTTATTCGTCCACCTACTAAAACTTGAAAATCCTCAAACCTCGGCTTATTCAAATCAATTTTGAGCACCAAAGAGTTTAAGGGGAAAAACATAAACTTTGAGTCGGACATAAAGCCTGGTGTGGATAATACTATACATCTCGGTTATTTGATATTATGTGAGACTACGCCGCTTAGCAGAACGGGTTTCTTCTCACTAATATCCTTATACATATCTTTTGAAAATCATAATCCTACAACCAAAACTGATTAAAACTATAAAGCATTATCATGTAAACATACATATCGAGTAACAAATGGACTATCTATTCAAACGCTATAGTTTTGTTTGGCTAACTACCAACCTTTGATAGACTCGGGCCTACCAAACAATATAAACAAATAATCTAACATTTGTTAGATACTGCTTTTTTGGATGGTCTGTCCCTAACTTACTTTCTTCCGGTCAACTGATCCTAATGGTTTTACGGGCTTACCAACAACCTATCTCTGTACAAATATATTCCCTTCTATGTGTAATATCATTTTAGTCTTACCTGTGACAAAGCCACACACACTAGAATTGTGGACTAACTTTGCTAGCGGCTAATAGCTTATGTATAGGGCGCAAGCCTATACTAGTCTCATCAGGTATATAAATATCTAAGTCGTTTTACTTAGGGTAAGCTTCCCTTAAATTTTCCTTGAAAACCTTTTCTTCTCAAATTTATTTAAACCTTTAATCATACTTTAAACAAGGAAAATAAATTCTATGTTTTACTCAAATCACCTTGCCATTTTATATATATTTACATGAATCTTTGTTGCTGAAAACATTTTAAACCTCTGAAAGTACCCCTTTCGATCTCATTGAAAGTATCCCTTTTGAAACCAAGTAAACCTTTATAGTTTAGGCCAAAAGGCCAAAAAAATCCTTTTGGAACCATTCATATAAACCTTTCGAAACCATTGAGAAACCTTCGAAAGCTATAAAACCTTAGACATCTCATCTTTAAAACACTTTAACATTGCCTTTCGAAAATAATGGAAAAACTTCTTTCAAACCTTTTGAAACCATTGGAGAACCAAGCCTTCGAAACCTTTATTTAAACCTTTTGAAAGCATTAAAACATCGAACCTTTCGAAACCATTTTGGTTCTAGTATAACATGTGGAAAACCTTTCGAAACTATTTAAAACTATCTTCTTCGAACTTTTGGGTTCTACCTTCAAAAGAACAAAAGGGTCATAAAATATTTAAATCGAAAACACTTTTTTGAAAGCATTTCCTGAGTAAAAAAGTGATGGTGTCGAAACCAAACCTTCGAAAGCATTGGAGAAGTGGCTTGGATTTTAAAACAAAGTATACATTTCGAAACCATTTGCTTCGAAAGGCAGAAAGCGGCGGCTAGGGGCTTTGACCCCTTCTAAAGCATTTTCTTAAAACAAAGGTGCAACCCATTTCGAGACCTTTCCTTTAAAACATTTGATTTAGTCGAAATCCAACCAAGTCTAAAGCATTCCTTTCGAAAACAAAGTAGGCACATTTTCATTTCAAAACAAACTAACGCTTCAACCCCATCGGAACCCCATGTTTCGACCCAGTTCCTTCTACCTATGTCCAATTCGCTACACACCAAGCTTTGATATCATGCACAGTGGTTTTGATGGTGAAGGAGGCGGAAGAATCCAAGCGGAAGCAGGGTGCCAAAAGTGGTGAAAATGCATAAAGCATGTTTAAACTGATTTTTATATGTTTAAAGTAATCTTTTCAACTAACCTACCTTGTTTTTCAAAATATGATTGGTTGCAAATTTTCATTTTCAAAAGCACTGTCGAAATTTCATAACTAAATAATTTAAATAATTTACAAAATAACCCTTCTCCTTTTATAAATATATAAGACATTTAAGTCTCATACCTTAAATAATTTTATATATCTATTAATTCACTTCGGAAAATTCTATAAAAATTCCAGAAAATCATTTTTAATAAATTTTCCAACATTAATTTCAGACCCAAGACAAAAATAATTTAGCGTAAATTATTTTGAATCCAAATAATCATTTTCTTACTAGAAAATTAATATTAAATCCACATAATTTCAGAAAATTTTGAAAATTGTAACACATCTCTAAAATATCATTTCTGGTCTAAATCTAAAATCACGAGGCATTTAGATGTCATTTAATATAGTTTTCACATCGAAACCTATCATAAAACCTATATGGATAAGCATTAATCATCTACAGGCATATATAAACATCTAATCATTCAAAAACATGGCAAACCTTGCAAAATAATTCGGATTAACCTTAAACCCAAAACAATAGAAAATATGAGATGTCGTCATTATTCACCTTAGCTTTGAGATTAAGGAGTTTGAGATTTGAATGGTGAAATGTTGATTTGCTTCTTCCTTTAGCTTTTCTTTCTCTTTTATCTTCTAATGCGGTCGGCCCCTATTTTATATATTTTGGATTATGAAATGAACGTGTAGTATGAGATACATGAGGGTTTAGAGTGTACGGTTATGTCTCATTCCTATTTTACCCCTTCTCTATTTCATTTTAACTCATCTTTGTTTCATTTGTTAACATGGCACGGCTACCCCTTATTAATCACAAATCTCAATCCCCTAATAATCGCATTATTTTATTTTATTTAGCTATTCAAATATCCTAAATAATGTTACTAAAAATTAGGGTCGTTACAGACTTCCCTCCTTAAAGAATTTCGTCCTCGAAATCACGGTAACATATATAACAAATCAATCATAAAGGTAAAACATACCATCAAACAAATCTGGATAAGCATCTCTAATCCTGCTCTCAGTCTTGTAAGTACGGTCTCTCTCACCATTGTTCCACTAGACATTCACTAATATGACTGTCTTGTTTCTAAGCCTCTTCTCATCTCTTGCAACTATCCGAACTGGCTTTCTAACTATAGTCAACTCTGGTTCTACTACCAAGTCATCAAACACGGTCAGTGCTATAGTAGACTCCGGGTCTCGAACACACTTCCTTAGATAAGAAACATGGAAAACATCATGGACTCCTATCAAACTATTCGATAAATCTACTCTATATGTGAGTTTCCCGGTCCTTTCTACAATAGGAAATGGTCCTACGAATCTCGGTGCCAACTTTCCTAATTTCCCGAATCTTATCATACCCTTCATGGTGATACCTAAACAAACACATTGTCTCCAACTGAGAACTCTAAGTCTTTCTATCTTATGTGTGCATAACTCTTTTTCCTAGATTGAGCATCCTTCATTTTAGCTCGAATCAACTCAATCTTCTCTGCAGCTTCTCTAACCAAATCTGGACCAAGAACTAACCTATCCCCGGTCTCTAACCAACAAACGGAAGATATGCATGGCCTTCCATACAAAGCTTCAAACGATGTTATCCTTATACTAGTCTGATAACTGTTGTAATATAAACTCGACTAAGTATATATGGTCTTCCCATGATCCCTCAAAATCTAACACACAAGCTCCTAACAGATCCTCCAAGACTTTGTTAACCCTTTCCGTTTACCCATCGATCTATGGATGGGAAGCGGTAATCATCTTGAGCTTGGTTCCTGAAATATCTAGTAGGCTCTTCCAGAACTCAGTAGTGAATAAGGAATCTCTATCACTTACTATGCTACTAGGAATTCCATGCAGTCTAACTACATTCTTCATAAATAACTTAGCTAGAATAGGTGTCGTCTTAGTTGACTTAACTGGAATGAAATGGGCACTCTTGGTTAATTTATCCACTGTGACCCATATACTTTCATTTCCTCTATTAGATCTTGGCAACCCATCTATAAAATCCATAGAAATAGAATTCCACTTCCATACCAGAATATCCAATGGCTGAAGCAATCCACTTGGCTTCTGACGTTCGACTTTTACTTGTTAGCAGTTCAGACACTGCTTTACCCAAAAGCCTACATCCTTCTTCATACCTTCCCAGAAGAAGCTTCTCTTCATATCCTGATACATTTTAGTTACTCCCGATGAATAATGAACTTCGAACGATGGCATTTCTCTCAAAATTCCTTCCTTATGTCTTCCACATTCGGAACACATAACCTACCTTTCTTTCTCAACCATCCATTTTGGTCAAGACCAAAATCCTTCAAGTCATTGCTCTCCATTCCATCACTTAACTTCCTAATCCGTTCTACCAATACTAGGTCCTCCTCCTATTTAGAAGCAATCTTTTCGATGATTACAGGTCGAACTTCTAAACAAGATACCATAACAAATTCTCCACTAGACATAGCCTCAGATCTCCATTGTAAATTGCAAGACGACAACGCTTCCAAATCTCTCCACTCTGCCATCATTGCCAACACTGCATTCTGATGCTTTCTGCTAAGCGCATCTGCAACCTTATTACCTTTCTCTGGTGTGTACTTAATTCCAGAATCATAAGCAGCAATAAACTCTAACCATCTCTATTGTCTCGTGTTCAGCTCCTTTTGAGAGAACAAGTACTTCAACGACTTATGATCCATATATAGCTCAAACCTTTCTCCCAAAAGGTAATGTCTCCGTAATTTCAATGCCAAACTCACTGCAACCAATTCCAAATCATATGTAGGATATCTAACTTCATGTGGTCTAAGCTATCAAGAAACATAGGCAATCACTTTACCTCTTTGCATTAACACAGCTCCTAACACAGTTCCACATGCATCTGTATAAACTAAAAATCATGATTCCCCTCTAGAATAACTAATACAGGTGCATTGGTCAATAAGTGTTTCAAGCTTTGGAATGATTCCTCACACTTATCGGTCCACACAGACTCCACATCCTTCGTATTAGCTTGGTCATCGGTGCCGCTATCCATGAATAATCCTTTATAAACCTCTAATAATATCCGGCCAATCCAAGAAAACTATTTATCTATGTCACTGTCTCAGGTCTCTTCCTATTATTCATTGCTTCAATCTTAGTCGGATTACAAACAACCCTTTCTCTGAGACTACATGGCCAAGAAACTTCTCCTCCTTCTTCCAGAAATTACATTTCGAAAACTTTGCCTTTAGCTGATGCTGCCTCAGCGTCTTATGCACAATTCTAAGTTAAACTTCATGTTCCCTTTCATCTCTAGAGTATATCGTGTTATCATGTATGAAAACTAACACGAACCTATCCAAGTGCTCTTGGAAAACTCGGTTCATCAAGTCCACAAAATAATGTCGGCGCGTTAGTTAGTCCGAATGGCATAACTAACCATTCGTACAATCCATATCTGGTTCTAAATGCCGTCAAAGATATATTATTCTCTGCTACTCTAAGCTGATTAAAACCTGTTGCTAAATCCAATAGAGAAAATACCTTGGCTCCATTTAATTGATCGAACAAATCGTCAATTCTTGGCAATGGATATCGATTCTTTATTGACTTCGCATTCAGCTTACGATAATCGATACATAACCTTAATGATCCATCTGACTTCTTAGCAAACACTATAGCTGCTCCTCCAGGTGAAAAACTTGGCCTAATAAAATTCTTGCCTTCTAAATCCACCAACTCCACCTTTAGATCCCTCGTCACGATAGGTGTCATCCTGCTTGGCGGCCTACTTACTAATTCTGCTCCAAGCACTAAATTGATCCGAAACTCAATGGCTCATTTCGGTGGCAATCCTACTACCGTCTCGAAGACATACGTGAATTCTCTAACCACAAAAACTCGATTCAACTCATCGTCTAACTCCAAAAACCCAATAAAGCATTCACCTCAAAACTAGGGCTTTCTATGGTATATATGATCTGATCAATAGTGTCTAAGTAATATTTTTCTATCATGGCAAAATATCCTAGCATCGTACTTAACCAATCCATACCCAAAATAATTTCGAACCCTACAAAGTCAGATATATGCAAACTGCAGACAAAGGTATGACCTAACAAATCAAACTCTAGATGGTCACACTTCATCTCAAGTGTCGCATACCCTCCTATAGGATTTGCAGCCGTTAAGAAAGTAACTAAATATAAGGGTTCTAGGTTAAGCTTATCTACCAAACAACAAGATACAAAAGAATACGATGCACAATATCAAACAGAAGGCTAACAGACATACCATGGATTTGTAGCGCACCTCCCAATACAGCCTTTCCTTTTTCCTCTGTCGTTGGCCTCGTAGTAGATGGCTCCAATGCAAATACTTTGCCTCTTCCATCCTTAGCTGGCTCTTTCACTGGTTCTTGTAATGGCCAATCTGGTCGTTGTTGAAGCATATAATATTCTTCTTCTCGATCACGTCCTTCGCTTTTCTAGTACGACATTCATTAGCAAAATGTCCTTTTTATCGCACTTCCTTCTTCCCGATCACTTCCTTCGACTTTCCTTTCCTTACGGTTCCAACTTTCTGAGCACCCTTCTTATGAAAAAACTTCCTTTCCTGACCCTGCCCCAAATGGACCTCCTTTGCCTTCTTCTTCTCTAGAGAAGCAAGCATCTCCTCATGTCTCAATGTCGTCTCTACTACGACATCATAAGGATCCCTAATATGAAGTAATGTAGCCCTTGCCAACTCAGGCTTCAACCCCTTTACGAACTTCTCGTTTATCTTCATCACAGTATCCACAGTGGCATATCCATACCTAGCTAAATCCTCAAACCTTCTAGCATACTCCAACACGGTCATCTCCCCCTATTCCAACTCAGTAAACTTTATGATCCAGGTAGACGTTGCCATCATAGACATGAATCTCTCCTTGAACCTCCTCTTAAACTAGGCCCATGTCATCGTTTCTTCATTCACACCAACTGTCACACTATTCCACCAAAATAAAGCTACTCCCTGAAGTTGTCTCGATGCAAGCCTCCTCTTCTGCTCATCATTGAGTCCTAAATCTGCAAAGATCCTTTCACAATGCAGCAACCAGTTCTCCACAGCATCTCCAGTTCGGATAAATGGCTTTCCTCCAAGCCTAACATAGTCTCTACTCGGAATAACATAATTGTGGACCACCTGAGCTTCCTGAACTCCTCCTACAGCATTTCCTCCAATGACTCTAGTAGCAACACCCGCCTACATCACATTCATGAAAAACTGATACATAGCTCCCATATCAACTTGCGGGACTCCAATACCCACATTTCCTGCTTGTGCTCGACCTTAATTCCTTCTTTTATTTGGTCCGACGTTACCATTTGTTGTGATGCTTCCCTCAAGATTCACTCTTCCACTTCTAGCATTCATATCTGTATTCAAGCTTCGTGAGATGCAAAAGAATAGCCTAAAAGAGATAGGAAACTAGAGATAAGCGTATACTTATATGTAGCAAATACAAGTATGTTACTATAGCATTATCGCATACCCTGATCTTATATCAAATTCCTTAGGATTATGTTTTCAAAATCATTTTAGTTTAAATTTTTTCATAAACCTATGCTCGATACGAAGTTGTAACATCCCCCATCTGGAGGCCCAAATCTAAGTGCTTCAGATGTTGCAGTCATCCGTAGTATTAACTTCCGGTGACTAAATACGGTAATGTTAATGGTATTCATAATATCAGAAGCACTTGAATACGAAATAAAATCATCAATAGATTAAAACATTTTTCTAATTACATTTCAAAACAACATTTCATATCCAAGTTACATAACCTCAAACATTACCCAAGTTCAGATGAAATATAATTATTATAAAATATGCTAAGAGCAACATATGAAGATTCCCTCTTGGTTGAACAGAGTACTATATAGTCATAACTGACTTGATACAACACATCGGAATAAAACAAATAGAACAACTCCTAAATAGCTAACTGACTTCAGCCTCCTACTCATCTTTAGAAGCTTTATTCCTCCACCTACTAAAACCAGAAAATCTTCAACCCCCATCCTACTCAAATCAATTTTGAGCACCCAAGAGTTTAAGGGGAAAAACATAAACTTCGAGTCAGACATAAAACCAGGTGTGAATAGTATTATACATCTCGGTTATTTGATATTAAGTGAGACCACGCCACTTAGAGAAATGGGTTTCCCCTTACTAATATCCTTTTAAAACATATCTTTTGCAAATCATAATCCTGCAACCAAAACTGGTTAAAATTGTAAAGCATTATTATGTAAACATACATATCAAGTAAAAAATGGACTATCTGTCTGAACACTATAGTTTTGTTTGGCTAAATACTAACCTTTGACTGACTCGGCCTACCAAACAATATATACAAATAATTTAACATCTTTTGGGTACTACTCTTCAAGATTGTCTATCCCTAACTTACTTTCTCCAGGTAAACTGATTCCATGGTTTCGCAGGCTCACCAACAACCTATCTCTGTACAAATACATTCCCTTTTATGTGTAACATCATTTTAGTCAACCTATGACAAACCCCTACACATTGGAATTTTGGATTAATTAGCTAGGGGATAATAGCCAATGTATAGGGTGCGATCCTATACCAGTCCCATCTGGTATACAAATATCTGAATCATTTTACTTTGGGTAATCTTCCCTTAAATTTTCCTTGAAAACCTTTTCTTCTCAAATTGATTTAAACCTTTAAAACATACTTTTAACAAGAAAAATAAATTTGATTCTTTAGTTAAATCACCTTGCCACGTTATATATATATATATATATGTATATGTATATATATAGGTATGTATGTATATGTATATATATACACTTTACACAAATCTTTGTTAATGAAAATATTTTAAATCTTTGAAAGTACCCCTTTCAATCACATTGAAAGTATCCCTTCGAAACCAAGTAAAACCTTTATAACCTAGGCCAAAAGGCCAAAACATTCATTTCAAAACCATTCATATAAATCTTTCGAAACCATTGAAAAATCTTTCCTTCCAAAGCTATAAAACCTTAGACATCTTATCTTTAAAACACTTAGTCATTGCCTTTCGAAAACATTGGAAAGCCTTTACTTTCAAACCTTTCGAAACTATTGAGGAACCACCCCTTCAAAACCTTCATTTAAACCTTTCGAAAGCATTAAAGAATCAAACCTTTCGAAACCATTTGGGTTCAAGTAAAACATGTGGAAAACCTTTCGAAACCATTTAAAACTATCTTCTTCAGAACCTTTAGGTTCTACCTTTAACAGAACAAAAGGGTCATAAAATATTTAAGTCGAAATGTAACGCCTTGCCCCGGGACCCACATTAACAAAGAGAATTACATAGTAATTATGTATGCTAATGCGAAGAATAGGGCTGGTTAAGGGCGACCATCATAGCCTTGCATTAGATAAGAGCTAAGTATGTCGGATTTGGCACTTATTTTTTTCATTTTATTACGAGTATTCGACATACTTAATTCCTTTCTAATACACTACTATGGTAGCTACAGGATCGATTCAGAAACAAAATATGATGATGATATAATCTCAAGTCACAGAACAATAACATAGATAATATACATATACACTTACATCAAATGTAATACACATGCCACAAGTGGTATCCAACCACAATATATACATACATCCTCATAAATGAATAGATACACCATAAGGTTCCCAAACAAAAGACTAATGCACAAAAACTATGCCATAACCAAAGTCGATGAAGAAGCCTAAAAGGTAAAGCTAGCATAGGCCAAAAAGCTAACCTGCAACTCGATCTGGCCCGAGTAATAAATACATGGGTCAGGCTAACTAGAACTTGATATTAGTAAAAGGTGAAGGAATATAAATGCATAAGGGAAAAATTCCTTTAAAGATAAATGAATGATATATAAGAAAGTCTATTTATACAACTAAGAATAGGTATTCCATAAGGCTCAAAGTTAATCACATGATAAGGTCTCGCATGGCATAGATGTATTACATTCAAAGGGCTGTACAATGTAAGTGAACATAATCAATATATAAGCCATATGTGATATCATTAAGTCTCCAAATCAAAACCCATGAAACTCAATAACATTTCATAATCCCCATATTGAAATCACCATAAAACAACATATATATAAGCCTTTCTCTAACTCAACGGGTATAAGTAAATTCATCATCTCAAATTGGTGAAATAGGAATCAAAAACTCATAAAAATTCGCTGGATTGGCCAAATCCCATTTGCATGCTGAGGCGGTGCTGCACGTGCCATCCTCCAGTACTATATATATTAGGTACCTCTCCTAGACGACCGAAGTCATAAATCTCAAACGACCGAAGTCGTAATCCCAAATGACCCGAAGGTCTATAATACTGGCAATCCTAGAATGTGTCACAACTCCCAGATAGGAACCCGAAAAGTGTTAGAAAAGTGTTAACATGCATCTCATACCATACGTTCACACTTAATGGGTTACTAACCGCTAGTCATTGCCACATTAGAAAACAGAAATCATTATAAAATCTCAAAACTCAAAAACTCAGACTCGCCTCATCTCATTAGCAAGTAAACACTATAACGGGTTCTCATAGTTCATACTCCTATAATAGTAGATCTCTAACCACAACCCGCCAAATAATGGCCTTCCCAGATAATTCCTAAAGATAGGAATTATAATCTCAAAACTCGCCATAACTTGGCCAAATAATTCAGAATCAATAACCCAGATAGTTTCGATCATATAAGTCCAGAATTAACAGATAAAGTAAACTCACGTGTCCCGCACCATGGGTGTTACTAAATTGTTCTCTCTTTCTCATACATCCGAAAAGTGTAAAAATATTATATATTATATATTAAATAATTTACTTGATAAAACTGGATTTTAAAATAATTTCCTAAAATTACTTAAAAGACATTTAATGAAAATTCTGCTTGAATATATCTAAAATACTTTGAAATAATTAAATTATAATTTAATAATAATTTGAAAATATTATATAATAAAGATTTCAAAAACCCAACTATTTAGAAATTTTCCCAAAATTTACTTGGAAGAAATAGTGCTTGAAAATCAAGAAAACTTTAGAAATACACCCAATCGATATTCAAATTTAAATTCAAAATTTTAAATTCCAAATCTCGGCTATTCTACTAATGGATATCATAGCCCATAGTCATCATCAAAAACATCACAAAATTGCAAAGGAATTTGCCTATAAATCATAGCAAAAGACGATAAAGTGCCGCGAAAAGTATAAAAACAATGGTCACAACCTCTCGTACCTGGGCCAACCGGGGCCGACCCCAACCAGTGTTCCAGGATGACCTCCTAATCGACCACCAGTTCGACCTCCAGGTCGACCTAGAGACTACTGGTCGACCTACCCGTCAACCTAGGCTAACGAGTTCATTCCTGCGTGCATTTTCAGGCCCGTACTCAACTTTGAACAGCAATTAGACATAGTAAACGATCGAGTTTTGCAGTGAAAATTTACATACATGTAGTTTAACAACTAAACTACAATTTGGAAAAGATCCAGTAGCAACTCGAATTAAAATCAAGAATTTATGGCCACTCAAAGTGGCAACTACAAAACAGAAACCAAAGAACAAACAATATATATATATATATATATATATATATATAACTATCTTCAGCAATGATTTTTATAGGCAGAACATTATTCCAGTTAGCATTGTGAGCTTTTACACTCACCTCAATGATTTAGCAAGAGTTTTACAACAAGTTGCGAAGTTTGGAGAAGGAATGGAGCTTCAAAGGCCTGTATTAGCTGAAAAGAAGGCATACAACAAGAGCTAAACTGGTTACAGACAATTTCATCTCAAGCTCAAAGATATTGATGAAATTAATTTAGTATTGGATTGGATTACCTTGTATAATCTTAGTTCAATTAATTCTCTCTTTGAATTTGCAGCAATTTGGGTGAGAATTTGATTTAGTTTGAGGAAGCAATGGATTTTCTTTGTTTCTTACTGTAAAATGTTTTGAGAAGGACGTAGAAGAGAAGCTATGTACAGGATTAGTTTTCTCACACCAAAAGTTTATAAAGAATGGATTTTGGATTCATATACTACCCATAAGACCAATTTAAAAATACAGTGAAAAACAAGGCTATGAACATATTTTAACCTATTTTATCACAATATACACATATTTCTCAATATAAACTCAAATGAAAATGTATGCAACCAATTGTATGAAAATAGAATTGTTATTAAAACAAAAATAAAATTTATTTCAACAATAAAATGTTATTTTTGTAAATAAAACCTTATCTTTATTTATATTTCACAATTTACACAATTTTATTATAAAACATTATATTTACTACAACAATTTATACAAAAATTGTTTTCTTGTCAAATAAATTACAATAAATCAGTTTAACTCTTTTTAATCATCAAAATATTATCTTCAAACAATATTTCATCTTTTATTTTAATAAAATGCAAAATGCCTTCATATTTCTCATTTTAACTTTAATAAGAGTTTAATATTGGCAATATTTTCCATTATTGTTGTATTTGTCAAAATAAAATTACAAATTGATTATTTCCACTCCAAATTCTCAAAATAAAGGTTTGAAAACCTTATTTCCATTACTTTAGATTTATTTTAACAATTTGACGTTGAAATACATCACCTAATTAATTTGTTAGCTCCAAACTAATAAATACCCAATATTTCAATCTATTTAAACCAAATACTTATCTAATCCATATTTCATTCCCAATTAAACAAAATAAAGTTTTAAATTTTATTTTTCCCGTTTTAATTATAAAATTTATTGTTTATTCCAAATAAATAATTTAAAATCTCCAATTATATTTTAATTTATAATATTAAATTATAACCTCCATTATAATTTAATATATACAGGTAATCTCCAAACCAGGCTTGTTAAACGAAAGCACTCTTTCGAAAGTGTTTCTTATGTAAAGAAGTGAATGGTGTCGAAACCAACCCTTCGAAAGCATTGGAGAAGTGGCTTGGATTTTAAAACAAAGTATACCTTTCGAAAACATTTACTTCGAAAGATAGAAAGCGGTAGCTAGGGGTTTCGATCCCTTCGAAAGATTTTTCTTAAAACAAAGGCCCAATCCATTTTGAAACCTTTCCTTTAAAACATTTGATTCAGTCGAAAGCTAACCAAGTCGAAAGCATTACTTTCGAAAGAAAAGCAGGTGCATTTTCATTTCAAAACAAAGTACCGCTTCAACCCCATCGAAACTCCATGTTTCGGCCCAGTTCCTCCAGCCTATATACAATACGCTAAATACCAAGCATTGATATCATGCGCAGCGGTTTCGATGGTGAAGGAGGCAAAAGAATCCAAGCGGAAGCAGGGTGTCGAAAGTGGTGAAACATGTATAAAGCATGTTTAAACTGATTTTTATTTATAAAGTAATCTTTTCACTAACCCGCCTTGTTTGTCAAAATATAATTGGTTGCAAATTTTCTTTTTCAAAAGAACTGCTGAAATTTCAAAATTAAACAATTTAAATAATTCACAAATACCCCTTCTCCTTTTATAAATATATAAAAAATTTAAGTCTTATACCTTATATAATTTTATATATCTATTAATTAACTTAGGAAAATTCTATAAAAATTACAAAAAATCATTTTAAATATTTTTTCCAATATATATTAATTTCATACCTAAAACATAAATAATTTAGCTGTAAATTATATTAAACCCAAGAAATCATTTTCTTTACAAGAAAATTAATATTAAATCCACATAAATCCAAAAAATTATGAAACTGAAAGTCATCTCTAAAATATCATTTCTTACCTAAATCTGAAATCGCAAGGCATTTGGATGTCATTTAATAGGGTTTTAACATCAAAACATATCATAGAACCTATATGAATAAGCATAAATCATCAACAAGCATATATAAACTTTAATCATTCAAAAAGATGGCATAACCTTGCAAAATAATTCGGATAAACCTTAAAACCGAAAATAATAGAAAATATAAGATGTGCCCATCATTCAACTTAGCTTTGAGATTAAGGAGTTTGAGATTTGAATGGTTAAATGCTGATTTGTTTCTTCTAGCTTTTCTTCCTCTTTTATCTTCTAATGGTGGCCGACCTCTATTTTAAAATTTTGGATTATGAAATGAATGTGTAGTATGAGATACATGAGGGTTTAGGGTATATGGTTATGTCTCATTCCTATTTTACCCTTTCTCTATTTCATTTTAACTCATCTTTAATTCATTTGTTAACATGGCATGGCTACCCCTCATTAATCACAAATCTCAATACCATAATCACATATTATTTTATTTTATTTAGATAATTAAATATCCTAAATAATGTTACTAAAAATTAGGGTCGTTACACGACGGGTGATTATTACACTTTGATTTAAATGCAGTTGTAATTAACTAAAAGGCTGATTAAGGCTAAGTACATAGATAAATGATACCGACGTTTGAAAAGGAAATTGCTTTATTTATCATGATAGTCTTTTGAAACAAAAGTAGGGGTTGCACCCGTAGTAGCAGCTTATGTTCAAAAACTTAAAACTACACCAAAGATAACCTAACAAGACATAAACTAGGGATGCTTCTTCTTCTCCCTAAAGGAATGTGTATTATGCCTCTTGCCAAATTTTTCACCTTTTCCTCCCCTAGATAGATGGCCCTTAATGTCAACATCCCAATCATAGTCACTCCCCAAAGGTTCGAGTGCCTTAGTCTGAATATTTGTACCGATCCCCATTTTTAGGCCAAATTAATTTAGTAATTAATCTGATTTTGGATTAAATTAAGAATTAATTTGGTAATTAATATGAAATTTTGAATAAATTGTGAGTTTAATTATTAATTGTAGGAATAAATATATAAGTTTTAAATAAGTAATTTGAATAATATATTAATTTTAAATTTGATTGTAGATTAATTTGAATTTTATTTATTTATTTATTGATATACATAGATTGATTTTGAATTTTATTTGAATTTGAAACTCTTAAGGAAAATATTCTTGAAAATAAATTGAGTTTAATTTGGGAATCCAATTGTAAATATTTCACAAATAAATTTGATTTGAAATATGAAAATAAATGTTTAAATAATATATATTGGATTTGAAAATTATATTTTAGAGTTAATAAGACTTTGTTTTCAAGTTTTGTTTATAGATGATATATATATATATATATATATATATATAAAAACATTTATTAGATTTGATAAAAAGAATTTAGAATACATTTTATTTTAAAATAAAAAAATATAGTTTGTATATTCATGAACTTAAAATGTAAAACAATTACATATGTTAAGATACGAAATATAAATAATTAAGGGTTTAAAAATACAAATTGCAAATTAAATGAAACAAAGGTTTAAACCATAATTTATAAATAAAATAAAGAAGTGGGTTTAAACATAAAAATTAAAGAGTATGACAAATCTAAACCAAATAAGATCATATAATAACAAGTGTTTATTTAAATTTACAAGTGTTAGTAAAAATTTAACAAGTGGCAAAAATAAACTTTCCTTTTGATTTGAATTAAGAAACCATGCACAAGAAAAGAAAAGAAAATTTTGAAACCAAACTATGTTCACTTTTCTTCTCAGACCTGAGAAAACAAAAAAATTCAAAAAAAACCATCTCCAACCTAAAATCTGAAACAAATTCAAAAACTAAAAAAGCAAAAAAACATTTTCCGTCAAAAATCTAGAAATCAGATCAAAACCAGAGATTTAATGTACAACAATCAAAGTTCAAATTAAAAACAAGGCAGAAAGCAAAACCTAGAATCCAACTATAATCAACTAAACGCTTAAATTCAAAGTCTCTATTTCAACATCAAGCTTCCAGTTTTCAAAACTGAAATCAGAGCGAAGCCACGAAAATTAAATAACAATCTATTCAAAGTTTTCAAAACACTGGAACAAAATCAAAGTGCAATGCAAAGGATAGATCAAAGTCTGAAGCCTGGAATCTCAATAGCAGGTAGCAAGCTTTGATAAAAATGTAGATTTAAAACAAATGCAAAGATAAGGAAGCATTCAAATCAATAGAAACTACAACAATAATCAAATCCAGATCAAATAGAATTTTATTCCTCTCTACTCTGACAAAATCCAGGTGAGCAAATTTGACCTTTTCATATCTTTTGATGTTTGTATTGTGTGTGAAATACATGCCTGTGCGATTGTATGAATATCCTTGAATATATGTGTATCTATATAGGTAAATTGATATATGCAAATGTCTGTGTTCTGAAGATATATATATATTTCTCTGTTTAAACAAAAGTCCCCAAACTCTTAAATAGATTTAGATCTTCTAAATAAATCAATTTCAGACCTTGGTTTCTAAAGAGAAAATGATTGTACGAGTATATGTCTAATTTTAAAAATAATTCCAAGAAAAATTTCTTGAGAAATTAACTGTAAGATTAAAATATAAGTGAAAAACAAAGAAGAACATGTCAATAGAGTATCATGTTATTTTTTTAATTTACATGACCAAATTTGTATTGAAGAATCATGAATTTTAGCAATAAAAACAAGATTTTTTTATTTGAAAATCATATGGGTTTTCGAGTTGAACAAAATAGTTGAAATCGTCAATATCCGGCGATTAGCGAGGAGGTTGGTGTCAGGTTGGATCAGGGTGATAGCTGGAGGGTTGATGATCATCGGAAAAATGATAGTAGTGGATCTCGATCATCGTGGAGGAGGTGAGGTTGCGTTGTAGGGTTTAAGGACTGAAATAGGTTAAAGTCATTTCTCGAATTCGTGTGATGGCGATGAGGCACCAGAGTTAATCGGTTAGGGGGGACAGGAAGAGGAGGCTCTGATGAACTCTGGATGCGGCGGCGAGTTCACCAGTGACCGGAGGCGTTGATTCGCGATGGGTTTTTGAATAAGTTTTGGTTCAAGTAGTCGTTCGTATTGTTCGAATTGCGATCCTCTGTTGAATTTGACGATCTGGGTGGTTGCGAGGTAGGTGGAGGTCATGGCTGATGAGTTGGCAACGGTGAAGTCGATCGGAATGGCTCCGATCGCGTGTGCACGAAAATGCATGTCAGTGTGTATATGTTTTGTTGATAGGTTTGGGGAAGATGAAGGCGTCTCGGGTTTGAGCTAGTGATTTTGCACGTTTGACTCGGGTTGGATCCCGAAGTCATCTCGGGTGGATTCATGTGGGCCGAGTAACACTTGGGAAAATTTTAAGTTTGAAAAAAAATTAAGCACACGAGTAGATTTTTGTGAAAAACTCAAAGCAAGAAGGAAGCATCCTCGGGTAAGACTCGAAGCAGTCTCGAGATTGCCCTGTAAAACAGTTTTACTTTAAAACAAAATTCAAACCTTTTAAACTTTTCTAAAACATGTTTTCAAAATGATGATTTTGATTAAAGTTTGAATTAATTAAGTATGATGTTTTTAAAAAGGAATTAAATTTAATTTATTTGATTTTGATACATTATTTTATTAAACAAATAATGTAATTTAAAGGATGATTAAGATAAAATGTTATTCAAACTATCTTAACCTTTTAAAGCAACTAATGTATAAGGATGATGATTAAACGAAGATTAAAGGATAATCAAAGTGATTAATAAAGATTTAGCTTTTAATTTGTTAAGTAATTAATGATTTGTTAATATAATTATTTAAAAAATAATTACTTAATTTATTACTTAATATTAAAGATTAATTTAAAAAATAGTCAAGGTTAATTAATTTGTAATTAATAATTAATTAATTAAGGATTAATAAAAGTAATTAAGATTTAATTGATTGACAATCAGGGATTAATTAATTATGATAGTTAATTAAGGAATTAATAATTAACTCGGATTAGTGATTAATCTGATTTCAATTAATCAGATGATCAATTAACCTTACTTATGGATGATTGTATTCTATTGAATGCTGTGAATTATTTGATATCTCTACTATGTGATGCTTTGTGATTTAAATTGTTTTAATTCAAGCTGTGATGAATCTAATTTATTTTATCTGGAATAAATTTTATATTATTTGTGAATCTGTGTATGGAAGATAAGCGTTATAAGGATATACCACTTATCAATAACTGATATGCTTGAATCTGTGATGATTAATGATGTTGCACCATTGAGTAAAACCTCCGGACTACACTATACACACACAAATATAGTTTACATTCGAAAATTGGTTAAGCCACAGATTTCAGAAAATAATTTTAAAAAAAATTGAATTTTGAATCTAAAAGATTTTGGAAATGGATTTGGATTAAAAGTAAAAAGCTTTTGAAAAAGAGTTTTGAATATAAAAGTTATTTTGAATAACTTAATTATGTTTTAAAATTTAAATAATTTGATTTAAATTTGAAATTTGAAATTGAATTCCATGTTTGGAAATTATAGTTTACAAGTTATAAAAGTGTTTATATGGGATTTAAACCATTTTAAAAGTATTTTTTGGAATTTGAATTTAACCTAAGGACTTTAACTTGTATAAATGTAATCGGATTTTTTCGAAACGAAAACTATTTGTTTTCAAATAATAAAAGCTTTCATATAAGGAAAGAAATTCCAATTTGTGTTAAAGGGATTTCAAGTTTGAAATGAAAATGGTTTTCCAAGTTATGAATGAATCTTTGGAAATGGTTTGAAAGCTATGAATTAAAATATTTGATTAAAAGATTGAAGGAGTTAATCCAATTTGAAAGGGAAACTGTTTTGAAAGAATATGAATAAATCTTTGTTAAAGATTGATATACTTTGTTTCCAAATTGAAAAGGGATCTTGAAGGTATATCCTTTCTATAAAAGATTTGAAATGGAAGTTGTTTTGAAATTTGTGAATGAATCTTTGTGAAAGCTGTGTGAACTTTGTGAAGTGAATCTTTTTGTTTAAAGATTTGGAAATGGTAATTTGTTTAAACCATTTGAAAGGAAAGCTTGGATTTTAAAGTCGTGACTTAACTGAAATCCCATATCCATATGTTTTTAAAATATTGCGCTCATTATTCGGATTAGCCGGGAGAGGACCTTGTGTCATATAACCCATTCTGAATAATGATACGACGATATGGATAGCATTTGAAGACCGGTGGTGAAGACCGGGTATTTACGAGAACGATAGGATAACCTATCGAATGACTTTGCACCGAGTAGCTACGGTATAGAGATCTCTATATATGATAGGGAGTCCAATCGGGATTGTGAATACTCGAATTGCAAAGGCTTCTTTGGAAGTGCCTTCGGTTTTTTTCGAACCTGGAACAGACTTGTATGGATGCGTGTCTGACATTACACTTTGAGATGTAAAACCAGTTTCTATCAAATACATTTCTGTTTGGTGGCGGAGATTTATTTTCTTAGCTTAACACCCTTCTTTGAGACGTACGAGCTCAAAGGTTATGTAGTTGATGGTTACTAGTGATACATTCCCAATTTGGTAATGTGGCATACGAAGTGCTGCTGATCATTTGTTGATCAAAGCATGGCTTTGTGAAAAAGTAGCTTTGTGGACGATACTTTGTCGAGCCTCGCGACCCGGTAATGGTCAAAACAGGAATTTTCCGCCAAGGTTGCGGGGGTCGCACCCCTAGGGTATGTCCATCTCTTCTGGGTAAAAGGTGGTATCATGGTATGGAGCCCAGATATTTACCTAGTGGTTTCTGCATACTTATTGTTGTGTGGTTGTTGGTGTCGAGCGCTTGGATAAAGGTTGGTTACGACCGGTGGTGGCATATCTTAGGTGTTACTCCTGGGAAGGGAGTACACCGACCTTGTGTCGGTAGGGAACCATTTTGGTTCCTAGGCGCATTCCTCCAGAGGCGTCTCATTTTTAAGGAAGTTCCTTAGCCTAACCATTTGTTGGAAATCCAAACAAAACAATATGAGCCCTGTATGGTTTTAGTTGTATAACCTGCCATGGAATGTGGTGATAACCTGCTATTGAACATGGAGCTATAGTAGGCATACGACGAAATGTGGTATGCTGGCTAAGATTAATATTATACTTTTGAAAGATTTTCCGCACTATGCACTAATAATAATATCAAATGGTTTTCGCATATCAAGCATTTTTTACTGTCATAAGGAGAAATCTCCTCCAAGTGTGCGCTTGCATTGTGTGTGTGGCGGGAGGCCTTATGGCAGTTTCATTTTCCAAAAAGCATTGTGTATTTCAACTTTTAAAATCTTTTGTTGTTTGTTTTAAAAATAAAACTATTTTTGTTTGCTCATACCAGTCCCATAACTGACCCGGAGTTTATTGTTCTCTTCCTAAACTCTGGGTGCCCATAATTTTCCGCACGGGAAGTCTAGAGTTGGATTTTCCAGATAATCAAGTAGTAGACGTAGATTTAATATCTTCGATTGCCTTCTTTGGATTTGTGGATCGTATTTTCTACACCTCAGCATTCATGGTTGGCCTTGCTTAGTACAACTTGATTGGGAGTTTGAGCTATTACTGGACTGGTGCTTTGGAGATGGAGATTGCTGATATCGGAGTTCTTTCTTTGGAGTTCAAGTTTATGTTATCTTTCAGATGTTGATGGTCGCAAAGCGTAGACCGTCTACTTCTGTTATTTTCGCTTTTCTTCTATCTCTGATTGTATTTGATATTCGATTGTATCATTATTGTATTTGTTGTATATCAATGATATATATTATCTTTTTGTTCCGCTATGTTGTATACTTAATGTGTTATAAGCTCTGGGAAACCAGATTCGACATTTGAATCTGCGGCATTGGAATACGAGTGATGTATTCGGTGCCGATTTTCGAAGGTCGAATCAGGATCGTTATAATATTATCAGAGGCGGGGGCTATAGTTAGAATGATAATCGACTGCGCCGATGGCGAAATTAAGAGATGAGGAGGAATGTCATCCAGACTTTTCTTCTTGACGTCTTTAATCTTTATTGTTTGTCGTTTCTTCTCTTCCAACATCAAAGGCATAGGCAAATGCTCAGAGGCCCTTGTAATAACAATCTCTTCGTTCCCCTACATCTCATGAGGATCACTCGCAGCCTCTTGTCCAAAGCATGGATCATTTAAGCATACATACCTAGATTTGGACCCACCAAAGAGGCAGGAATCGGGATAGTGGTGAACACGATGATCGATCGGTTGATATAGCTTGTGTGCCCAAAGACAGGTCTCCTTCACGCAAAGGGATAAGATCAAGTTGACCTAAAACTTGAAAAATGGAAAATTAGAGATTATAGATATCAATCAGTGTCATGGGAGCCATCTCAAATATGAGTGAGGTTAATGCTATACCTCCAAGAGATGCAGAAATCATATGAGATAGAGAATCGGTACAAACTCCTTCCATGATAGGAGATAAGATAGGTAATTTTGGTGATCCGATACCCGTAAATCGGGCTCTTCAAGAATATAATGGGCATCCAGTGAGGATGTCAAATTAGTTGAAGTGCTACAGGTTGCCTCAATGATGGAAGCTGCAATAGAACAAAGAGGAGGAATAACAACCTTAGTTGTTAGCTGCCTCAATGCGAGAGACATGGCAGTGCCAGGCATGCCCACCATTGGTAGTGAAGTCTTTATCGTAGGTCCTCGGGGAATAGAGCTGGAACTCTTACCCAAACCTTTAGAGCTAGGTTTAGGTTGGACCCTGGTAGACACACTAGCTTAGGGAATGACCTCAGAAAGTAAGAGGAGCATGCTGCCTCGATTGCCCTTATATCTTCATCTTCTAAAAGGTCATACTTTAACTCTTCATCATTGACCTCAACTCCATCTTAATGCACTCGTTCTTTCTTCTCGAATTTGATGATATTCACATAAAATTGTATGAGGGTAGGCTCAATCTCAGATTTGATTTGGTCTTCAGCGGCCTTGACCCACTCATTAGCTGTCCTTGCTTGGGCCTTGGCCTAATCTTTCAAATACGTAGTGTCCAATAACTCATTGCAATAATCCTAGGCCTAAGTGAGAGCATCATCTTTCTCTTTCTTCTCGGCCTTAAGTACTTCTTTCAATCTCTTTATTTCCAAGATTTTCTCATCCATGGTCTTTTGAAGCTTTTCGTTTTCCAATGTAAGAGTATGGATCTTATGGTATGCGGCCTCAATTTGTCTTTGTTGGGTCTGGCTTTGTTCTTCAAAGGACTTTGTGTTTTCGTCAAAGTATTACTTGGCTTCAGTTAGGGAAGCCTTAAACCCTTCAACTTCTTTATCAAGAGTATCAACGATACACCTGTTGCGTTCTCTAGGTGTTCCATTGCTTCAAGGGCTACCCTTTTATTAAAAGATACTTTGAAAATGGCCTTGGCTATCTTCTTACTCTTGTGATATTGGGCAAATACATCATCTACATAAGCCAATAGGTAGCCCTAACGTGTTGAGGAATATCTTTTAAGTAAGGAACAAATACAATGTCATCGAAACAATGTTTTGGAAAGGCCCTTTCTATGGCGACCACATGTCGGTTTGATACAATTTCAGTCTCAATAGTTGTAATGGCGATAGGAAGTTGCCTTTTCCCAGTCCTTCACTTAGAACTATCAAAGGATGCAAGCCCAGATGGCTACTCAGACGGCTGAGGTGCATAGAAGGACACTATCAATTGCATTGTAGGTGGGACTAAAATTGAAATAGCCAGAACTTGAATAGGAAGGATGGGGTCAGGCCTCATCAAAAACATGTCCAAATTATGCGGCAACGGAGAGCGAGATCTATGTCTAGGAGATGAAATCCTATAAGCTCTCCATGGTGCTCATCATTATGCCTGTAATTCCTATCTCACCTTCCATATTATCTCCTTTGATGCTTGCTCGAATCTGACTCATGAGATTATTCATGGGGTTTATATAATGAACTGAGCTTCTTGCACTTGCCTCCATGACTCTTAAGATCGTCAAAAAGATGCCTACGATCTATGGAATCTGAAAACAAAACATAAACAAGTTAATACTAGTAAAATGGAAAGATGGAACATGTGGTGTAAATTTGTAGCATTATGTAATGCAAATGTGTCCTAGTGCCCCCCACGAACCATGGACTTGAAGTTTGCTTACAGGGTTATTTCCCCTGCTCTAGTTTTGGAAACATCAGATGGCAAAGGAATAAGAGAACCGATATCACCAATGCTAATGTTGCTAAGACCAGAAGGGCCTATTTCATCCAGTATACTTTCGAATATTCTATAAATATCTCCAGAGGGTGGGATTGGTGTTTTTTCTACTACAGAAACTGTTGGAGGCTGCAAAGATGTAAAAGATGAAATAATCTTTAGTTTTTGCCATTGAAAAATGATAGCCATTATGAGTAAGAACTATATCTTCGTTACCACCTCCATCATTATCTTTCCCTCTGTTGTTATCACTTACATCTTGCCCCATTCTGGGTCGATAACTGGATCTTGTATAGGGGTATTCTTGATTCTGTTCAGTATGAACTTCTACCTCGGCCTCTTATGTAGGTTCAACATCCTCATAAGCCATGAACACATGGCTTAGACTGCAGCCTTCTTCTATAAGATGGCACACCTGCATATTCTTATTAGTAATGAGTAGCCTTATGTCTCTTTCTTCAAGTGGAATTTTCTCAAGGGTTGCAAGAGTGATCGCTAAGCCTATGTTGCCAGGTCTCCTTAAATCATCCGTGATGACAATAAATAATGAAATTGACAATCAGGATCAAGTTAACTTTGTTAGTACAAAACGTGAAAGCTAAACTTACGTCCTGACAACCAATGTTGTACAAAGCCAAATGGAAAATGCATGAAAAAGAACTCATACTTAAAATAAGTCAACTTGTTCCAAAGCCCTATAACTATGCGACGATGTTTGGAAGGATCTAGGAAATTGAGTAAAGGGGTCCCTTTACGAGGCTTAAAGCATACAAATAACGAATCTCTTCTATAGTAGGCACCTCGTTTAGATGACAAATGAAGATCATGATATTTTGTGCAAAGAAGCATAACTATTTGGGTGAAAATGGGCCGGGGCAAGCTTCATGTATTGAATAATTTACCGAATAAAGTGGTTGAAAGACGGAGCGCCTCCAACCACAGACGTGTGCCTATGGAAAACATGTAGGGACCACTACATCTTTAAAAGGAATTCTTAGTCCCTCGCATATCCATCTAAGAGATGTCTCATCTACTTTTAAAACTGGAGAATTCAGAGGGTCTGTTAAGATAATAGCATCACCACTATCAATATCTATGGCCACTCCTATAGAGGGCTCTTCAGCCAACATAAAAGGCACTATCCCTAAAGGTTGCACTGTTTGGTGACTAGATAGCTAAGGACGAGAAGGTGTCAAAGTAAACATCATGATTGTCACCGTTGACTGGATAGATTATATGTAAGGTTCAATATGTTTTGATGTCAACGGACCTGGCACCAACGTGTGAAGACGAGAAGAACGTTTAGGATCCTTAACTATTAAAAAATCCATACATAAGTGAGGTTAGGCAGGATTAAAACTTTAACCATCATGTTGTAATACAACACTGTGTAGCCGATGTGTAAGACCCAACAGATGTCAACGTGTATTGTCCAATTTGATCTTATACATTGGCATGGGAAATAACATACAATTAAATCTATGAAATGTGTACATCCAATGTCCAAAGCACTACGAACATGAAAGGTTTGTATAAAAAGCTCTCTCGTGCTGGGAAATGAGTGTTGTCACATAGCAGAACTGTACGTCGGATTTTATCCACCGTCATATGATTTACGATAATAGAACTGTAGTCTAAAGCGATACGGTATTTTTCTTTACTTAGACACCAAAGTGAAGTGCCTGATATATAAAGATTAGTAATTGTCTATTTGAAGGCCGAAGCAAATTCAATGTGACTGTTATCTACAATTATCCTAACGAATTGCTATTGTCCACCATCGCTTGACCAATCCTGCACCGGAGCTTCATCTCTGCCGCCTTTCTAATCTAGAAAAGTTTTAAACTTAAAACATTTCACGAAAATCTAACCACTTAGGAAACTTAGGCTAAACACAAGCATAACTCGAAGCTAGCTTGGGAATTAAGTGAAAATAAGACCCGAGTCAAAACTTAAGTAAGTCCTTAACAACTCCCAAGCCTACCGTGAGTAAACCCTAGGATTACCAAATATAAGACCAACCTTTTATTATTTTTCAAAACCCTTCTAAGTGTTAGGTCAATGGCGATCTGAGGAACGGAAGGGACGGAGTTTAAACGGCAATTGAACATGGTCGGTGGCCTTGCCATTGGAAAACCATTTCGATTCATACCACAACCTACCTAGTTCAATTAGATATAAAATGGGCCCTTAATTCGATGAAATTTGAAAATTGAATTAAATCAAGGAAAGGATTCATATGTACTGAATCTAGGGTCGATGGACCTAGTGACGCTAGAGGAAGCTAGCCACGATGTGGAAAAGTAGCGGCGGTGGTTTGAAATCAAAAATCAAGTTTGATTTAAATTTCGACAATGGCAGGCAATAGCTCGAAAATACTAGGGCAAATAGGTGACCAAGCAAGGAGAAATAAGGAGCTCAAGTCGCTCGTATAGCTAGACCCACAAGAGTAGCCTGAATATGAGGAACCAATCTAAGGGCCTTGGATCCATACCAATAAAAATAACAAAATAAAGAAGAAAAGGAAAAGAAGAATGAACATAGGAGTATGTAATACAAAACAAAAGACAATTTCAAGTGACGAAATCCTACCAGATCAATTCAAAGGATAAATTGTCAAAGATTTCCTAGGGTTTAGAAGGTGAACTCGAACATTGTTCTTCAACTCTTTTATTATCCAATAGAGGCGAATCCAAAACTACTTGGAGATATACAATGATCAAAGAAGACACACTACCTTATAGAAATAGTTCAAAAATGGAAATCATCTATTTATAATAGAACTTGAAATCGATGGCTGGTCTTGATCCAAAGCATACCTTGTTTACACA
The DNA here is from genome assembly GCA_030765085.1 of Allium cepa. NCBI lineage: Eukaryota > Viridiplantae > Streptophyta > Magnoliopsida > Asparagales > Amaryllidaceae > Allium > Allium cepa. Next base: position 9,132,188 of record CM060938.1, read on the forward strand.
AGGTATACTTTAGAGGGAAAAAGTTGTACGCTTTTTTAGCAAAGACTTATTTGGATGAGTCAGAACAATCGAGTTGTTAGATAATGAACCAAAAATCCAGAATGATGGCTCCATAATTCAAATTTCAAATGAAGCTCAAAGAAACAACCACAGGCTTGCCAAATACTATGGAAAATCATCCGTTCGTCGAAGGAATGCAATAGGCAAAGGAAAAGTGTCAAGATCCAAGGTGTGACGACCGCCCATGACTCCCGCACCAAAACAAGAGAATAGAGCGCTGAAAGGTGTGCCAGGCAACCATGGACGATAGTCAGGGTAAAATAAAATCGCAGAATCTCTATCGTAACTCACAGCGCATGGATAAAATACAATAGAGAAATATATAGTGAAGTCTCATAACAGAAAATCATCATATAAGCATCACAGAGGTTTTATACAATCATCTCAACAAACCCATACATCAAGACCTCACTACAAGCACTCATCAAATACAGCAGCGGATACCCAGTACATATAAGAAAATAATATGCATAGCCTCCTGCTCGTCTTCGCCATCATCAACGGAAAACTCTACTCTAAGCACAGCACCTGCCACCTGCTACCTAGTCTGCCCATCCCAAACATGGATGAACAGCCCAAGGTAATAAGAGGAGACATAAAACCTTGAGTCAGACAAAGTCTTAGTGAGCAGTAAATTAACAATCAAGCATACCAAAAGAGCATAAGGAAATAAAGGAATAGGAACCAAACCATCCCACTCCACCTCTTTCTACAGTGATAGCCCCCAGACACACACTAAGGAGAAGTAAGCATAACATAGCAGATAAGTAAGGTAAAGCAATAATCACTCGAGTCAAGGACGATGTTTTCCAAATACAAACCCCCAAGGCCTAAACCAAGATCAGATAAGCACCCAGAAAACACCGCTCTTGAAGCCGAATGATGATACAACCAAACATCCAAACATCCATGACTCTGGCTATCACTGTTAACCTTGCTTCGAAATCACCGTTAATTGAATGACCGACTCCTTCCTGAGACATCTGTCAAGGGCTAATGGTAACCCCGGTTCTAGACAAAACTCCGCACACTGCCTTGTGCCTAGGACTTATCTTCTTGGCCCAGAGTACTCGACTACCTTCCTGTAGTCTTTTAGGCGTCCCTATGTACCCTTGCTTTAAGTTTGCTAGAACCTTCAACAACGATAAAGTCCAAGCCTCCTAGTCATCCTCCTCGACGACTATTCTCAACCTAGCCCAAGCTACCTCTTGAGCAGCTCCATTATCAACCAACTTGAACTACCCTTCAAGTTATCAACATGCTTGGAATGATCCCTGCCTGGATTAAGCCAAGACTCACATCATACTTGAACTACCCTTCAAGATATCAACATGCCTCGCTTCATCACATCAAAGCAAGATCTCAACTCAACAACATGGTTTGCCTCATCGCATCATGGCAAAGTTCCATCTCAACATCATACATATGAGCTTCAACATCCGCTACATATGCCTTAAGCAGCTTTCACCATTCAAGAGCCTTCTTCCGTAGCTTTTGAATCATCTTCAATCACCTTGTTCCAAATCAACTACAAGCTAACTTGGAGCAATCAAATCTAACATACATTCAAACATTCAAGCATTCAAACAAGATATATTAAGCAATATCAACTATAATGGCAATTTCGTAATTAAGTGAGCAAAAGTCCAACATATGTGAAATCATAGTTTTTAGCATAGATCTATCAAATCTAAAACATGGGTTTTATCTCTAATACTTGATAAATAACTTTCATAAGCAAACATCTTCAAATATGATGGATCTACATGCAGACTTAAGGAAAATGCGAGAAAATGCTATTTCAAACACATAAACTAGCTACCAATCCACTACACTCCTTTGGGTCCGCGTGAGAGATAACTACCACTCACCAAATCACCAAAACAACCTAAAATCAATCAACTTCAGATCTGGACAGCAAGGACTTGAGCTTGATCCGGAGAAACCTCGCTTAAAACGATGAAATCTAGCTTTGTTGGATGAAGATCTTCAACTTGGACACTTGAATCTTCGATCCCGATCTTCGATCTTGGATGGATGCTAACACTTGATTGGAATGGAGAAAAGAAGATGAAGAAATGTTGTAGTCGAGTCTTCAAAATGGCAGCACTTCGTCGCTTCAAAAACCGGTGCCAAAAAGTGAGCCAAACCCCTCTATTTATAGGCTGGAAACCCCTTAGGTCGTCGCCCCTTAGGTCGTCCCCGACCTAACTATGAGTCGTTGCCGACTCATCAGCCCCTACGACCTACGACCTAACCAACACAACAAACAACCAAGGCCGACTTACGACTTAACCCAGACGCGACCTAAAACACAGGCCGACCTAACGACTCAACGCACTGCCGCATTTCCTAAGTCCTAGGTCGCCTGACGACTTAACTAGCATGCCGACCTACGACCTAAGACCCTGCCGACTCAACTCCTTGCCGACCTAACACAACGACTTACGACTCAACAATGCTGACCTAACTCCTGCCCAAGCTATCTATAAGTCGCTAACGACTCAAGTCCTGCCGACTTAATACACGGCATCCCTAACACTAAGTCGCTCACGCGACTCAACTTGCCCAGCGGCCTAACACTCCCTTAAGTCGTTCAACGACCTAACTTTTCTTAGGTCGTTGACATACTTAACTCGCCAACAACTGACTCACTAACACGTAGGTCGCTGACTCGTTAACTCTTAGGTCGCTTACTAGACTCCCCAACGACCTAACATCCAAACGACCTATCCCCTTAAGTCGGCTACCTCCATGACTCGTTCGCATGACCTAGGCTCCTACCGACTCAATCATCACATGACCTAAGACGTTAAGTCGGTCACGACTCAATCCCTAACGACCTAGGCTACCAAACGACTTAAGCACTAAGTCGTTGACTAACTTAACTCGTAAATTCGACCTAAGCACCATGCGAGTTAACTTCCACACAACTTATCAACACTAACGACCTATAAATTCTACAATCTATCGACACGTAAAATACGGGTCGTTACATTCTCTCCCCCTTAGGAATTTCGCCCTCGAAATTCCAAGCAATCAACAGAAATCAAAGATATTCCGCATGCCTACCATCCATAGCAATCAACAGATCATGCATCCAATTCTAACCTAGCATGCAGAATTCTAAGACTTAGAACAAGCTACAAATTCATGAGATGTCACGACACTTTAGGGCCATACCTCGAAGAGTCCGGGATGAGCTGCCTTCATCCTCTCTTCCTCCTCCCATGTACAGTCGTTAACATCATCACTCCATTGTACCTTGAGCAACGTAATCGTCTTCCTCCTAAGCTGTTTCGTATCGGTTTCAACAATACGAAGCGGCTTACGAGGTCTCGAAACAACTGGATCAACCTCCAAGTCTTCACAGCTATCAGCAGAAACCACCGTAGTTGGGTCGTGCACATACTTCCGTAGATAAGATACATGAAAAACACTGTGCACACCCGCCATCTTTTCCGGTAACTCCAATCTATAAGCGAGCTTTCCAATACGCTCGATAATCGGGAATGGTCCAACAAATCTCGGAGTCAACTTTCCTTTGTTCCCGAATCTAATAACATTCTTCAATGGAGAAATCTTCACAAAAACCCTATCACCCACGTCGAATTCCAAATCCTTTCGACGATTATCTGCATAACTTTTCTGACGATCTTGGGCTGCCTTCATTCGTTGCCGAATGATCTCTATACAATCTGAAGTCTGTCGAATCATCTCTGGCCCAAGTATCAGCTTTTCTCCAGTTTCCAACCAACATGTCGGAGAGTTACACGGTCTTCCATATAATGCCTCATATGGTGCCATACCAATACTCGACTGATAACTGTTATTATAAGCAAACTCCACCAAATGAAGGTGATCTTCCCATGATCCTCCGAAGTCCAAAACACATGCTCTAAGAAGATCTTCCAAAACTCGGTTGACTCTCTCAGTCTGACCATCTGTTTGAGGGTGATAAGCTGTACTCAAACACAACTCAGTTCCCAAGACTTCCTGGAAGCTCTTCCAAAATCTACTGGTGAACAATGGATCTCGATCGCTCACTATACTCTTCGGAACACCATGGAATCGAACAATCCACTTCACATACAACTCAGCCAACTTCGATGCAGTTCTAGTCGATCGAACAGGAATGAACCTTGCACTCTTGGTCAAACGATCTACAATGACCCAAATCCCTTCATTCCCTGCTCTGGTTTTCGGTAGACCATCGATAAAATCCATCGACACTTGCTCCCACTTCCATGTAGGAACCTCTAATGGCTGAAGCAATCCACTGGGCTTCTTCTGCTCAGCTTTCACCAACTGGCAATTCATACACTTGGAAATAAAATTTCCAACATCCTTCTTCATACCTTCCCAGTAGTAGGTTCTCTTCATATCCCGATACATCTTATTTCCACCTGGATGAATTGTCAACTTCGAGTGATGACTCTCCCTCAGAACTTCATCTCTCAATCCATCTACATCGGGAACAACTAGTCGCCCTTGCTTTCGAAGCCAACCCTCTCGATCGACCTCGAATCCCTTATCCTTCTCCGGGTCCAATCCAGATTCCAAATCACAGATAATCTTGACAAGCTTATCATCTCCCCTTTGCCTCTCACCAATTCTTTCCACAAGAGTAGGCCTTATCGATAAGTTTGCCAACATCTCAGGTTCCAATTCACATCTAGGCCTGAAATCAAATCCAGCCAACTACTCAAGACTCTTCCATTCTGAAAACATGGCTCCCAATCCTGCATGTCTTCGACTTAACGCATCAGCCACTGCGTTTCCTTTTCCCGGAGTATAGGCTATACCAAAATCATACGATGCTAAGAACTCTAGCCACCGTTGCTGTCGAAGATTCAAATCCTTTTGGGAAAACAGATACTTCAACGACTTATGATCTGTAAACAGCTCAAATCTAACTCCCAATAGGTAATGTCTCCACATCTTCAAAGCAAACACTATTGCCGCTAACTCCAAATCATGAGTCGGATAATTCCTTTCATGCGGCTTTAGTTGTCGACTAGCATACGCAACAACTTTATGCTTCTGCATTAGCACCGCTCCTAGCCCAGTGCCACATGCATCGGTGTAAACCACCATCTCATCATTCCCACTTGGAATAGTCAAAACAGGAGCACTTGTCAGTCGCTCTTTCAGGATTACAAAAGCTTGCTCACACTTATCATCCCATCTGAACACCTGGTTCTTCTTCGTCAATCCTGTCAACGGTGCAGCTATCTTGGAAAAGTCTTTGATAAACCGACGATAATATCCTGCTAATCCAAGAAAACTCCTCACATCAGATGCATTCTTAGGCCTAACCCAATCCTGGATCGCTGCCACCTTAGCGGGATCAACCGCTATTCCATTTCCAGAAATAACATGACCTAAGAACCTCACTTCATTCTTCCAGAAGTGACACTTCGAAAACTTAGCCTTCAGCTGATGTTTCCGTAAGATTCCCAAAACAATCCTCAAGTGCGTCTTGTGCTCTCCCTCAGTTCTGGAATAAATCAGAATATCATCCACGAACACAAGCACGAACTTATTCAACTGATCTCTGAACACTCTATTCATAAGATCCACAAAATATGCTGGCGCGTTAGTCAATCCAAACGGCATTACCAGCCACTCATAAAACCCGGATGGTGTCCTGAAAGCAGTCTTCGGCACACTATCCTTCGCCACTCTCAACTGGTGAAATCCCGTTGCCAAATCCATCTGAGAAAACACCTTAGCCTCGTGAAGCTGATCAAACAAGTCATCTATTCTCGGCAATGGATACTTGTTCTTCTTAGTCACCTTATTCAGCTCACGATAATCCACACACAACCTCAACGATCCATCCGCTTTGGTTGCGAACACAACTGGCGCACCCCATTCGGACACACTTCTCCGAATGAATCCTTTCTGAAAAAGGTCATCAACTTGCACCTTCAGCTCTTGCTGCTCCCTCGGTGCCATCCGCCTAAGAGGCATCACAACAGGTCTGGCTCCCTCAACTAGATCGATACGAAACTCGATCTCCCTATGCGGCGGCAACCCTTTGACTTCCTCAAAGACATTCTCAAACTCATTCACAATAGGCACCGATGACAGTCCATCCCGTGGAACAACTAGCGAATACATGAAGCTCATGAAGACGCCTTCTTCATGCTTACATCGTATCACAACCTTTCGCCCTTCCACATTCCCGACTGTCACCTCAAGCCTCTCACAATCAATCCTAGCCGCATACTTCCTAAGCCAGTCCATACCCAAAATAATTCCGAACCCCGCAAAGTTCAGAACAAAGCAATCACAAACAAACGAGCAATCATTACTCGACACAACTAGACCACGGCATATCATACACAAACATGACGAACCCCCTACCGGATTAGTCACAACCAATGGCCTATCAACAATATCCGGTTTCATACCTAACCGGCTTACCAAATCATCACAAACAAAAGAATGCGACGCTCCAGTATCAAACAACACTCTAACTGGAACACCACAAATAGAAAGAGTACCTTGAACCACCACACTCTTCCCCTTTTCTTCAGCAGTCGGAGCTTTTGAAGACGATGGAACAGCCCCCAAAGCATAGGCTTGCACAACCTGCCTATCTTTCCTCGGTTCTGGACAATCCTTCTTGATATGTCCCAGCTTATCACAGTTGTAACACTTTCCCAGCACTTTGGGATTCTTACAATCTTTGTAAAGATGGCCCTTCTGCTGGCAGTTATAGCAAGTCATTTCGCTCTTCGGCTTCTTCTGGCCATCCTTACCCTTCTGCTGCTGCTGCTTCCTCCTCTTATATCCACCCTGCTGTGGTTTAGATCCTTCCCTGGTTACAGCAACAACAGAACTTTCCTTAGGAAACAAACTCTCATGCCTAAGAGCTTTTTCCACAAGCTTCTCAAATGGATCGTCCAGATGATCCACTAACTGCCTCCCAAGATAAGCATCCAGACCAGTCACAAACTTTTCATTCTTCTGGTAGGGAGAATCAATATACGATCTGGCATACTTAGACAAAGCTTCAAACTCAGAAATGTACTCAAGAACAGGCCTTCCCCCTTGCTTGAGCTCCACAAACCTCTTAAACAAGACAGATTTCTGGGAAGTAGAGATGAACTTAGCTTCAAATCTAACTTGGAATTGCTCCCAAGTAATCCCTTCTTCTGGTGTATCGATGGTGATAGAATTCCACCAATCAGCAGCTCTTCCCTGAAGCTGTCTCGATGCAAGCTTCCTCTTAGTTGCATCCTCAATCCCTAAGTCACCAAAGATTCTTTTGCAAGCATCAATCCATCTCTGCACCTCAATAGTCGACTCCGTCCCCAAGAAAACTTTTCCTCCAAGAGAAGTATAATCCTTGCAAAGCTTAGCAAAATCTACTGGCCTCGGAGCTTGGACTTGAACTCCCACATCCACTGATGATCCTGAAGCTGGTATCCTTCTCATGATCGAAGTCATCATCGCTTCGAACATAGTTCCATAATTAACAGCTCCTTCATCAGCACGGCTTTCCCTTGCAGCTGGTCTCCCTCTTCGACTCATCCTTAATATCTGTAATAAGAGTGATTAGAACACCTTAAGAAACAACTGCATAAGGAGTTCAAATCCTTCTAGGCTACTATATTATATATAGTAATCATCCATCAAAATACAATTACGTCTCTCATACGTAGTTACGTCAGCGAGCGTTGGCTGAAATCGATTAACCAAAGCTCTGATACCAAATGTGACGACCGCCCATGACTCCCGCACCAAAACAAGAGAATAGAGCGCTGAAAGGTGTGCCAGGCAACCATGGACGATAGTCAGGGTAAAATAAAATCGCAGAATCTCTATCGTAACTCACAGCGCATGGATAAAATACAATAGAGAAATATATAGTGAAGTCTCATAACAGAAAATCATCATATAAGCATCACAGAGGTTTTATACAATCATCTCAACAAACCCATACATCAAGACCTCACTACAAGCACTCATCAAATACAGCAGCGGATACCCAGTACATATAAGAAAATAATATGCATAGCCTCCTGCTCGTCTTCGCCATCATCAACGGAAAACTCTACTCTAAGCACAGCACCTGCCACCTGCTACCTAGTCTGCCCATCCCAAACATGGATGAACAGCCCAAGGTAATAAGAGGAGACATAAAACCTTGAGTCAGACAAAGTCTTAGTGAGCAGTAAATTAACAATCAAGCATACCAAAAGAGCATAAGGAAATAAAGGAATAGGAACCAAACCATCCCACTCCACCTCTTTCTACAGTGATAGCCCCCAGACACACACTAAGGAGAAGTAAGCATAACATAGCAGATAAGTAAGGTAAAGCAATAATCACTCGAGTCAAGGACGATGTTTTCCAAATACAAACCCCCAAGGCCTAAACCAAGATCAGATAAGCACCCAGAAAACACCGCTCTTGAAGCCGAATGATGATACAACCAAACATCCAAACATCCATGACTCTGGCTATCACTGTTAACCTTGCTTCGAAATCACCGTTAATTGAATGACCGACTCCTTCCTGAGACATCTGTCAAGGGCTAATGGTAACCCCGGTTCTAGACAAAACTCCGCACACTGCCTTGTGCCTAGGACTTATCTTCTTGGCCCAGAGTACTCGACTACCTTCCTGTAGTCTTTTAGGCGTCCCTATGTACCCTTGCTTTAAGTTTGCTAGAACCTTCAACAACGATAAAGTCCAAGCCTCCTAGTCATCCTCCTCGACGACTATTCTCAACCTAGCCCAAGCTACCTCTTGAGCAGCTCCATTATCAACCAACTTGAACTACCCTTCAAGTTATCAACATGCTTGGAATGATCCCTGCCTGGATTAAGCCAAGACTCACATCATACTTGAACTACCCTTCAAGATATCAACATGCCTCGCTTCATCACATCAAAGCAAGATCTCAACTCAACAACATGGTTTGCCTCATCGCATCATGGCAAAGTTCCATCTCAACATCATACATATGAGCTTCAACATCCGCTACATATGCCTTAAGCAGCTTTCACCATTCAAGAGCCTTCTTCCGTAGCTTTTGAATCATCTTCAATCACCTTGTTCCAAATCAACTACAAGCTAACTTGGAGCAATCAAATCTAACATACATTCAAACATTCAAGCATTCAAACAAGATATATTAAGCAATATCAACTATAATGGCAATTTCGTAATTAAGTGAGCAAAAGTCCAACATATGTGAAATCATAGTTTTTAGCATAGATCTATCAAATCTAAAACATGGGTTTTATCTCTAATACTTGATAAATAACTTTCATAAGCAAACATCTTCAAATATGATGGATCTACATGCAGACTTAAGGAAAATGCGAGAAAATGCTATTTCAAACACATAAACTAGCTACCAATCCACTACACTCCTTTGGGTCCGCGTGAGAGATAACTACCACTCACCAAATCACCAAAACAACCTAAAATCAATCAACTTCAGATCTGGACAGCAAGGACTTGAGCTTGATCCGGAGAAACCTCGCTTAAAACGATGAAATCTAGCTTTGTTGGATGAAGATCTTCAACTTGGACACTTGAATCTTCGATCCCGATCTTCGATCTTGGATGGATGCTAACACTTGATTGGAATGGAGAAAAGAAGATGAAGAAATGTTGTAGTCGAGTCTTCAAAATGGCAGCACTTCGTCGCTTCAAAAACCGGTGCCAAAAAGTGAGCCAAACCCCTCTATTTATAGGCTGGAAACCCCTTAGGTCGTCGCCCCTTAGGTCGTCCCCGACCTAACTATGAGTCGTTGCCGACTCATCAGCCCCTACGACCTACGACCTAACCAACACAACAAACAACCAAGGCTGACTTACGACTTAACCCAGACGCGACCTAAAACACAGGCCGACCTAACGACTCAACGCACTGCCGCATTTCCTAAGTCCTAGGTCGCCTGACGACTTAACTAGCATGCCGACCTACGACCTAAGACCCTGCCGACTCAACTCCTTGCCGACCTAACACAACGACTTACGACTCAACAATGCTGACCTAACTCCTGCCCAAGCTATCTATAAGTCGCTAACGACTCAAGTCCTGCCGACTTAATACACGGCATCCCTAACACTAAGTCGCTCACGCGACTCAACTTGCCCAGCGGCCTAACACTCCCTTAAGTCGTTCAACGACCTAACTTTTCTTAGGTCGTTGACATACTTAACTCGCCAACAACTGACTCACTAACACGTAGGTCGCTGACTCGTTAACTCTTAGGTCGCTTACTAGACTCCCCAACGACCTAACATCCAAACGACCTATCCCCTTAAGTCGGCTACCTCCATGACTCGTTCGCATGACCTAGGCTCCTACCGACTCAATCATCACATGACCTAAGACGTTAAGTCGGTCACGACTCAATCCCTAACGACCTAGGCTACCAAACGACTTAAGCACTAAGTCGTTGACTAACTTAACTCGTAAATTCGACCTAAGCACCATGCGAGTTAACTTCCACACAACTTATCAACACTAACGACCTATAAATTCTACAATCTATCGACACGTAAAATACGGGTCGTTACACAAGGTAAAGTTTGGACTGGTACCGATCTTAGCCTTTCAGATTGGTACTAAACCATGAAAACCAATCAGAGTCATACACATATTCAAACTAATTGAAGACTAAAACGAAAAGCTTGCAGCACGATCTAGTAGGTCTATCCAAGAGTTGAAATAGTTTAACTTACACATATTAGATAAGCAAGTAGGCAAGGAATCCATTGATTCTTGGATCGTCATCAATCAAAAGGAAAACTCAGAAATTAAGCCGATTTCAAGTCAATCTAAGTCCAAAGTCAAATGATCCTGAAGTATTGTTCGTCATTGAACCATAATACCAACTTCAAATGGTAAAGCATCAAGCAAAGTAAAACGAGCCAACTTCATGGTTTGCCATCGATCGGGGCACATAGATCGGTACCAATCTGAGAAGCAACTTGCTTATCTGTCCACGATCTCTTTAGACAATCTATTTTAGGACATATAGAACGTGGGAAGAAAGTGATGGAGATAAATTCGCTAATCTTAGTCTATAAATAAAGGATGACATGCACTACATTAGAATCTTTTTTTCTACATTATAAAATTCTATACTATTTTAGCAATTTCTTCGATCATCACCGATCTGAGACCATCGATCCATAAAATCTTACTTGTAAAAGTTTGTAAAAATCATTAACAATTTTCAAGTGGATGTAGGCCAGAGATTAGCCGAACCACTATAAATCATTGTACGTTGTTTTTACTTGTTTTCCTTTTAATTTCTTCTTCTCTCATTAATTTATTTGGATGGTTGTCCAATTTTCGGTGCAAATGGGTGGAAATTGTGGAAGCATAACATATAATACTTCTTATTGAACACATTAAAATTTGACAATTATATATATATATATATAAAATTTATAAAATGATTAATGCTTTTTTATTGATTGGAAATAGATATAGATTGATTTTGATATAAATATTTTGAGTGTTATTTATATGGTAAAACTATAATAATGGTATCTATTTTATAAAAAAAGTGACGCATTAGAAAAAATTTGAAGTATATGAAATTTTTACAATTATTTGAAATTATGAACTAAGCCTTATTTTTTAGGATTAATTCAGTAATCATATATTTAAGGGTAAATATGACTGATGATGAGTGAAGTTGAGTTAACTTCTTTCTATATGGTTGTGTATTTAAGGGTAAATACATAGGTTAGATTTAATTTCATCCAAAACACAATTTACGAGATCATACAAGATAATAGTTGATAAGAAATCCTTACATATCATAGGTCAAGGTGGAGACAAGTTGTGTGATTCGAGAGGCTACATGTAATATTTTCACATGAAGAATTTTGTGTAGATAAACCCAAAGGAGTTTTGTGACCAATCAATATTGATTAACCAATTTATGTTATAAACATATTAGTTTCATAAACCCAAAGTTAAATTAGTTTTATACACATATAAAGGCAGTTCATAAAATGTTTATGAACACCTATTCGGTGCACCGAGAAATAATTATTATTTTAAGAAACACCAACTTCATGACAAAGGAATTTCTTTCAAAAGTTATTGGTAGTAAAATGAATTTAGATACAATCTAAGATAAATTTGATTACCAACGATGAAACGAAATTAACTAATCCTAAATGGACATAATATATTAGAATGCCCAATAAGAATTCTTGCACATTAAAAACTATGAATTTCTTATCGATGTCGAGAAAATTGAATTTCCTAAATTGTTAATAATCCATTTAGATTATTAACTTTACCATGTGGCTTGATGTGTACATTCGAAATGAATTTCAAGTGCATTATCAAAATATGATTTTGGTAGTGGTACCTTAAGGGATAGATCCATCCACTACAAAAGGGTCTTCAATAAGAAAACCAATGCAGTCGGAATATAATAAGTAACAATGATAGAATAATGTTGTAAATTTTAATTGTTGAAATTAATGTAATGCATTCATCATTCAGCATGCTTAAATTAATTCAGATTTCACTCACAAAATTGTCATATGATTTTAAGTTTTGGTATGTGTATGTTGAAACAGAAATTCTAGATAATGAATTTAGAATATGCTATCTGCACATAATAGCCAAAGTATCTTGATGTTAGTAGTAGCAGAGCTGATTCGGTTGGTTTCAGATAGGATCCAAGAATCAATATGAAAGTATTGTTCAACAAGCATCAGAGTTGAGAAAATTTTAACAAGAAAATCCAATAGTTTGATTTCAGTCAAAATGCGGAGGAAACATATGTCTATAAGAAGAAATTATAATGGTATTAAAATATTTCTAAAACTATAAGTAAACAACAGACTTATGATTGTTAACTATGTACCCGTGTTAAAAATTAGTTTATTTTGGTTATTTAATACTCGATATAAGATTTTAAAATGACATCTTTTATAATCAGTATAAAAGGATTTTGAGATAATCTCATATGATACACATAAACACAGTATTAAAACATTCAATATGGAGCATTTAAGATAAATTTCTTATCCATCGGCGATAGGAATTATCGTATATGTTATGTACCGCTAATAGCTTATGTAATTGGTATACCGAGTGAGTACAAATCCAAAATAAGATCACTAAATGGTAGTAAAGGGTATTCTTGAATATTTACAAAATATAAGAGAATTATTTGTGGAAAATAGAACTCTTATGAAGAAGTATCTGGCCTCGAACTTCATAAATGATTTCGGGTAAAGTATATAAATCCTAAATTCATTTCAACCTAGTATGTGAACATTGAGTTGGAAATGGATGAACCGAAAGATTTTGGTTGATTCAACCAAAATGATTGGTACATCGCCTTTAATAGTGCCACTAAAAAGTCAATATATGTGTGTGTATATGTGTTTCTATGTGTGGTTATGTATGTGTGTATAAATGCATAAATTTATAGTTGAGCTAGTGGTTATTCCAAATGTTAAGAATCTCAGGACGTTGTTATATGGTAACAATGCAGCAATACATATGGCAAAAGAACCTAGAGCTCGTCATAAGTCGAGAAACATACTTTGAAAGGTTCCACATAATAAAGGTATTTTATCAGCATTAGAGAGAGTTGACTGATAAAGGAGATAATTAAAATAACATATCATACATGTTCCTTAAGGGACTACCTCGACCGTTATGAGAAAAGTAATCGAAATAGAAGGAATAAGATTCCATAACTAAACACAAGTGCAAGTAGGAGATTAATTGAGTTAGGGTTATGCCTAAGGGCCAATTACATAATTTGTTATATAAATCTAACTTTATAACCAATTTTGTTTGTAATAAAGTTATATATTTATAGTAATTTATGACACATCCTTATTTTTTATTATTTTATGAATTATATCCCTTCCAATTTCTTGTTATGTTTTACATTCCTATTTTTATTTTCAAAATTTTCTTCACATTTTTACCCCGTTCTTATGAAATTAACGCCTCCACTCTCCAGCTTTATTTCTTTTGTTGCAATTTTTTCCTTATTTCATGATGATTTTCATTCCCATTTGTACACTGAATCTTGTTTGAATTTTCATGCTTTTAGCGTTTACGTATACATCTCGAGCTATCATTAACATCTTCGGTTGTTCTACATCTCGATCTATTACTGATTGGAATTTTTTTTACGTAATTTCATTAGGTTTGGATATCTTCTTCTTCAGTTCTATGATAATAATACAAGTTTGAGGTTAGTTTTTTTTAGGTCGTAGTTATTTTTGTTTATTTAATCTTTGTTATAGCATCACGTTGAATTAAATTTTGTTCTTTTCGTTATAGATGCAACTTGTTATTAATTAAGTTTTAATTTTTGTTGTTGAATTTTTTTGTTAGTATTTATGATATAAAAATTATAGGATATGTCACTGAATTTTTATGAAGGCCATTATATGTAAGGCATATATTTGCCTATGTTGAACTTACTGTATTTGTTTTTGTTATCATTGAAATTGGTTACAATGCTCATGTTGTTGCTGGTATAGTATGATATGAAATTAATAGGATATGTCAATGAAGTGTTATGTAGAACATTATTGTTATGAAAAGTATTTTCCAGACCAATATTTGTCATAGAAATATTTGTTTGGAAAATATTTATTGCTAGTGTTTTCTATTTTTATGTTGTAGCACTTTTACTTTAATGTTATGTGTTTTTTCATGCCTGCTCCTATTGATGTTCTTGACATTTTTCTATTGGGTAATGATACCTATAGTAGGTATTTTGGTTTGAGTGATTGCGTATTGAAATTAAAAATGATACTTGTGAACATTGGCCTGAATTAACATCTGGTTCTGTTGAACTGGTTTATAAAAGATTAAAAGGAAAAGAGTTACTTAAACCAATTCTAATTTGCATAGTATATTGTTGCTTATTGTTTATAGCCGTGATGATATTCTATTTGTTTCGGTTATATTTAAGTAGTGTAAAAGTATTTCGACTGATGTTGGTTCTTACATTTTTTCATTTGTTGATTCTTTTGGTGAGTATGGCTCACCCACTTCTTCATGGTTTGTTCTTAGGTTGATTCTAGTTCTACTTTGAAATAGTTGTTAAAAAATGATTCTAGCAATCCAGTATTTACTGGTATTGGTCAAGTATTTTTCGATGGCATTGAGGAGTTCCGATTATATTTTATGATATATTGTATAAGAATAGTTATATAGTTAATATTGTTAAAAATGATAGGGGTGATTTGTTGTTGTTTATTCACAGGAAGGTTGTACTTTTCGTATTCATGCTTCTTGTAAGTATAATCTACCAGGTTTACTTAATATAAAAACTATGCAGCCTAATCAGTAATGTGAAGCTAGTTGTAGATGTTAACCATCCACTTATTTCTTGCAGATAATTCAAAAAGTTGGTTGCTAATTTTATTCGTTCAAATCCTCTTATGAAAACGAAAGGCATTTTTCATTTATTTCAGAACAATTATAATATTGTATTAAATTACAATTTTTCTTATACAAGAAAAGATTGGCTTTGGAAGAAATCCGTGGAAATGATTTTCTTTCATATCACCATTTGAAATCTTTTTGTGAAGCCCTAGCTATGTGCAATTGTAGTAGTACTATTAAACTTTAAGATGATTCCCTTAGCCATGAATTTGAAAGGGTTTCATTGGGTTTGAAGCGTGCAAATATGGATTTGATTATTGTCGTCCTTTGATTTTTCTGGATGGGACTTTTACGAGAGGTAGAGGACAAGGTTGTATTATATCTGCAATGTTTAAGAATGGTAATTAAGGTATGATTCAGTTTTGAAAATTATAATATAATTGACTTTTATTTCATTTAGCGAAATATTTGCATGTCAAATATTGCCATATTTTTATGGTAAGTGTTTGACATACCTATTAAGTTTATTCATAGTTTTTGTTTATTTTGCTATTTTATTTGTTAAATTAGTATTATAAATGCTATTTTATTTACTTGGCAAGCTTTTTTTGTTTGGTTTAATTTCTTTGTTATTGGACGATTTAGGTTTTTTAATATTTTAATGTCAAATATTTGTCATATTCTTATCATAAATATATGAATTACCTTTTATTTTAGGTTTTTTTCCACTGGCTTTTGGTATTGTATCTGGTGAAGATGGACCAAATTGGTATTGGATTTTAACAAAGCTTAAAAAAATGTTATATGATGATGATCGTTATTTTACCTTCGTATCCGATGGGCATCCTGGTCTTTTGCTTGTTGTTCCTTAATTTTTTACAAATTTAGCTAACAATTCTTGTTACAATCATTTGAAGAATAATTTGAAGATTTTTTAACAAAAAGGTGTCCTCAAGGTAAAAAAATATGAATTATTACATTGTTTTATCGAGTTTCTATACTGCTGCAATAAATGTATTTAACCAAGCTTTGTTTCAGTTTAAAAGTGCTAGTTTGGTTGAAGCAGAAAATTTCTTGCATGGTTTTCCTTTTGAAAAGTTTGCTAACGTTTTTTATTACTAATCGACATGGGAAAATGTGTTCTAATTGTGCAGAAAGTTTTAATCGATGATTTTAGAGGAAATATATCTATTATCACTCCATATTTAGACAGAATTCGTTTGAAGCTCATAAAACTTATGTTTGATAGACTAAGTTAAGTAAAAGTTCGAATAGTCAGTTATAGCCTAGTATGGAGAAGCATTTAAGGATTTATACCTCTAGTGTATTCAATGAAAAATTAATATATCTACTGTTGATGTTTATAAAGTTCAATCAACTCAATCTTATCATGTAGATTTGAGTGTTTGGCAATGTAGATGTAACTTATGGCGCATTAATGGGTATTTATGTGCTCATGCTATTAGGTGCATTCTTGCTTTTGATTTGGATGTTTATTTTTATATTAAGGACTATTTCAAAGTATCCTTTTTATGCACATCTTATTCTCATCTAATTATCCACTTGTTAATTTTCAAATGGAAGATATTTTGCTTGAGGATGTTGAAGTTCATCCTTGTAAGAGAAAACGTGGTGCATGAAGGCCTTTGTTTGGTTAGCAATGTAATTTAATTTGTCTGGTTAATAACACTCTAACTATCATCAGTCTGGAAAATACTTGCTTGGGTAATATTTATTAAGCAATTATTTGCTACTGATATATTTAGTAGTTTATGTTTTCTTGTTTACACATATATATGCTTTTTCATGATAATATGTTTTTTGTAGTTGTTCATTTTGAAGATCATCTTGGTTGGTCATTATTCTAATTAGTTATAAATAGTTTTATATTTGTACTTGATCAGATGTGTATTGTTATCTTTTACATCCATATGTATCCGATTATGTTTTGTATCTCGTTGGATTTTGCATTCATACTACACCAACCAAATATTTATTATGCAAATGTTTGTTAGGCAAATATTGCTAGGGCAAATATCTGCAAATATTTGCTTTTGCGTTCATGATTTTATTTCTTAACTATTATAATTTTGTATTCATGATTAGATCGATTAGATTTTTCATTTATGGTTAATTTGGCTAGTATTTGATTATAGGTTATAGGTTTGGCATTTGGTTGGCTTTTACATTCAATGGCATACTCGATTAAACCATATATCATGGTTATAGAAAGGTTTCCATATATACCCGATTAGGTTTAGCATATGTTTATCTTTTGCATCCATATGTATCCCATTAGGTTTGACATTCGGTCAGCTTTTGTATCCATACATGTCTGATTAGGTTTGGCATTCGGTTAGCTTTTGCATTCATACATACCTGATTAGGTTAGGTATCCGGTTCGCTTTTACACTCGGTGGTATACTCGGTTAAACAATAACTCGGTTATAGATTGGTTTCTATATGTACACGATTAGGTTTTGCATCCCGTTTTCTTTTGCATCCACAAATACTTGATTAGGTTTGGCATTCGGTTATCTTATGTATTAATATATACCCGATTAGGTTTTCATTCGGTTAGCTTTTGCATCCATACATACCCGATTAGGTTGGGCATTCGATTAACTTTTGCATTTGGTGGTATGCCACACTAAACAATATATCTCGATTACAGATTGGTTTCTATATGCACCTATTACTACCACTATTGATTTCGAAGAATGGAAATGGCATATCATCAATGCCACTCTCCAATAATAAAGCCGAATGAATGATGCTTCCTATTATTAATGTCGTGCCTTAAGGATATTGCATGTCATTAATGCAACATGTAATATCACATGTCCCCAACAGGAGCAAGAAAGTAGTATGGAGATTGATGTCGCAAGTTAACTATAAGGAAAAAGGCCACCCATCATCATTATGAAAATCAATATTGAGGGCCTACATTAATGTCGCATATTATTATTGTTTCCTAACATCAACAAAGGTTAATAGACAATGTCGCTTCACCTTTATGACGTATCTAGTCAATACCGCATCCCATTAGTACCACCTTCCATCAATATCACACATTACCTATGAAGATAGAAGGATTAATATCGCCTCAAGTTGATACCGCATATCTTCAATAATCATTTCAATGCTGCCTCCCTTTGATGTTGTCCTACAAATGACTTCAATGTCGAACCTGGTATGATGCCACTTATCACCAATGCCAATCCTTATTGATGTTGCACTTCATTAACTAAGGAGAAACATAGGGTAGCATGCTGTAAGCCATCGATTTCATTGCGACATGATATATTATAAACATCGTATCATATTGATGCTGCATCTCTTTAATGTCGCATCAAAGAATATCATAAGGCAACAACAATTTTAAGGATCATCAACCCAGTATTATGTCGCCTGTTAATGTCGTAATTCGTTAATACATCAAAGAATGTTGTGAACCATCGAAACAAAGCATGATACCAGGCACCATTGAGATGAACCTTGATGCTAAAGACCAAGCATGCCACACGACATCCATGCCGCACCTTACCACCCCTATAAATACAGAATTAGGGTCATTAAGGAGGGGAAAATCATTCTTTTCTTACTTCTTACATTTTAAATTTTGTAACCATGAATCGATTTGGGAATTTCTATTGATAATTGTATGCTTGTGACATTTGCACATGAGGTTGTACAAATTCAACTATTTCATAGCATATGAATAAGCATTTCATAATTTGAGACTTGTTTTGAGTTCCAAAGCACTTGTGATTTTATCATAACTTGCTTTGAATTCTTAAACACTCATGGTCTTGGTTAAGATCTATAGGATTGATTGATCTCAAAATATATGGCATCATCACGGGTTTGTGCATAGGGACATGTTTCATTGTAGAATTGAATATACCTGGCCAATTCGCCTAAACTACCTAAATCCTTTCTCACCAAGTGTCGCTTTTGCCAACACTCGTCGAAGTCTACAAGGGTCAACTAAGACTTATCTCAACCAAATTCCTCTTACCTTACATTCTTTAGGGTTGACAATGAAATTCGTAAACATTTTGGCACTAGAAGGAAGGCTCGAACCTCCAACTCCGCTTAACCCATAAATGGAACTGCCTTAACCTGCATATATAGGGCTTAAAGGATTTATCACAACCAAACATATCCCATTCCAAATCCCATCCAACCTCATTTGGGCAATGGCTGTTTCTAAACAAGGATCTTTCGAAACTCAAATGATTAAACCAACCCACCAAATTATGAGTGATCCTCGGCTTCATGAAGAACAAGTATTGGATTCGTAGCACTATAAATAATGAATAACAAGAAGGGACAAATGACTCCTTATAATCCAGAAAAATGGAATCAAAATCAATTCCATGTAGGGCCTACACCAATCTTTGCCTTAGGAAGGAAATACAAATGAGATATAATCTTCATAAAAACGAGAAAGGAAATCCAACTCAAAGCTAAGGGAACAATCTTCGAAAAGGAAGTAGAAAGAGATTTCGATCAGTTTACTAGAAACCGGAGGAGTGTGCTTAATCAATCTCAAAAGGCGAATAAAGCACAATATTCACTAAAAATGAAAATTGGTCATTGAAGATGAGGAGCCTGTTACAAGCAACAAAAGATTTAAACGCCAATCAAGAGGATCATTCTATAAAATATAATGG
The DNA here is from genome assembly GCA_030765085.1 of Allium cepa. Taxonomy (NCBI): domain Eukaryota; kingdom Viridiplantae; phylum Streptophyta; class Magnoliopsida; order Asparagales; family Amaryllidaceae; genus Allium; species Allium cepa. The sequence continues at coordinate 9,152,300 of CM060938.1, forward strand.
CTTTCTAAAAATTACTTTCTTGCTACTTCCTATGAAAATATCTACCTCTTAACCAAAGACAAGATCAACTATTGGCCTTCACAAAAGAAGAGATCGAAGTATGAAAGAAATCTTGAAGGATTATATTGTCATTATCATCATTTTAATGGGCATCGTATGAATCACTGTTGAAATTTGGAAGGGATGTTTAATAATCTCCTAAGATAAGGAAAGCTTGAAGAGTTTGTAAAGAGACATTGAAATTGACAACAAAGAAAAATTTCTTAAGTATATCTATTGGATCAATCATAAAAAGGAGTAAGACTCTCCTAAAATAAAGAAGTAAGCCTTTGGTACGTGTCTAAAGCATCAAACAAGCCTTAAGTACCACCTATAAGGCTTGACTGAAGTGCCTTCTAGAGGGAGGATGGAATAAGCCTTTGGTACCTGGCCAAAGCATTGAACAAGCTTTATTACCAATTATAGGGCCTGGCTGAAGCGCCTCCTAGAGGGAGGATGAAATAAGCCTTTGGTACTTAGCCAAAGCACCGTAGAAGCTTTTAGTACCGACTATAAGGCCTGATTGAAGTGCTTCATAAAAGGAGGAAAGAATTAGCCTTTGGTACGTGGCCAAAGCGCCAAAACATCACCTAAGATTGTGACAGTTCAAATCTAACTCAATCCAAAAGAAGGATTAAGGCTGCATTCTAGAGGAAGATCAATCAAATTTAAATCTAACTCAATCCAAAAGAAGAGATAAGGCTATTTTCTATAGAAAGATCTGTTAAAATGAGCCATTGATGCTCTAAATCAAAAGCGATTTTCTAAAGGAAAATCTACCAAATATAAGATATTGTGGTTCAAAGTAAAGATAGAGCAAATTTCAGTTGCTAGATTGATTTTCTGGTCTTCTATTATTGCCAGATGGATTTTCTAGTCTTCTATTGCCAAATGGATTTTTTGATCTTCTATTATTGCCAAAAGGATTTTCTGGTGTTCTATTGTTGCATGATGGATTTTCTGGTCTCCTATTATTGCTGATGGCTTTTTTGGTCTTTTATTCATATTATTGCCCGATGGATTTCTGGTCTTCTATTCAAGGGACATTATTGTAATGACGCAGAATTTTTAGAAATTAAAATTTGAATATTTATTTAATTTTAAATATTAATAAGTGAATTTTTAAGTCAAATAAATTTTTATTTGAATTTTTGGATTTAATTGAATAATTAAATCGATAATTTAATACGTTAAATTATGGAAATAATTAAAAATTGAGTTAAATATGATTGTAAATGATTTGTAAAATTTTATTTTATCATATAGAAGTTAGAACAATATTTTAGAACTTTTAAAATCGAATTAAAAGTTAATTTGTGAAAATTGATTATTTTAATATTTAAATCGACTAGTGAAAATAGTCAATTTTTGAACAGTCTCAGAATTGAACGAAACCAGTTCCATTGGATCCGTAATAGTTATTTATTACTGGATTTCAATTTTCGTGTCAATCGGAGCTATCGTTTGAATCGTGGCAGCTCGAAACGCATCGATTTATTTTTAATTTAAATTTGGCGAGTGAAAATAGCCATTTTTCAAAAAGTCTCAGATTTCGACGAAACCAGTTTCATCGGATCCGTAATGTGATATTATTGTAAGGTTTCAAATTTCAAGTCGATTGGATTTACCGTTTGTCCGGTACAAATTAAAACGCCTAGAAAATCGCTTAAATCGGTTTAATTTAAATTGAACGTTTTCAGCCATAACTCGCACAGATGTCCGAATTAGCTTCCGAAACCTGTTCCATTGTGTCCGGAACGTGGGGTAAACCTTAGAAACGCTGGTTACGGCGCGTAAATCGGAGTTCGGGATTTCCGGATGAATAGTGTTCGATTTTCTTCTATAAATAGACCAATGCCTTCATAACTTTAAAAAAAAAAAAAACAAAATAGAAACCCTAGCCGCCACCCACATAACCCACGGCCAGAAACACGCGACATTCATCCCTCCAAATCTCCAAATCCGTCGACAATTAGCCTTAGGTTTCAACTAACAAATTGAAGAGGACGTCAAGCTCTACAGATTCAACGGTTATGATCGAGATAGGAGTTGTAATTTGTGAGAAAATTGGTCGCGTATGGCTTCGGTTTGGCACGGAATTCGAGCATCGTGGGGGGGCCGAGTTCACCACTGTTCAGGCCGAGCATGGAGGTTGGGGAGGCGCACGTATTGATAGCTCCTGATCGAATTTTTATTGAGTTATTGGGTTGAAAAATCTAAACCTAGTTTGGTGTTTGGTGGGTTGTTGCACGGCTATGGCCTGGTGATTTGCGTGAAGAAGAGAGGAACGGAAGGGAAGACGTGCGCACGGCCAGGATTTTGCAAGATGGGATCCAACGGTGGTGATGAGTTGAGGGTTTATAAATTATAATAATGTTGTAATTATTATATAAAAATTTGTGTAAACTTCAATAATTCATAACTTTTTCATATGAGGTCGAAAAAATGCAAACTCAGTTGCGTTGGAATCGTATGGACGAGCACTACGCGATGGAGTTGGTTTGGAGTCGTTTGGAGTTAGTGAGAATTTTGGGTAAAATTAAACGCGCGTTTAATTTTATTCGAAATAAATCGCTAAAACGGAAAATAAAATCAAGGTGAGAACTTCTCACTCAATCGAATCAGTTTCGATTTTATTTTAAATAGTTAGATTTAAAATATTTGAATGCATGTTTGAATGATGATTGTTATCTATTGATTGTTAAATAGACATTATACGCCGTTAGTAAGCGGATGTTATTTAATAAAAACATATACCGCGAATATTTCATAAACAGTGAAATTGGTATTATATATAATATCAATATATATATATTGGCATATGTATATATTGGAGTTGATTGATTTCCCGTATTTTTTAGCGGATGAGACCCTATTACGCCGTTATTAAGCGGATAATATTTAATAAGAACATATACCGCGATAATTTCGTACTAGAGCGAAATTGGTATTGTGCTAATGTTTTTGGATGCAGGAAAACAGGTTGGAGGGATCCAACTGGATTCCTCAACAGTTTTTATTTGATTTCAGATATTTTGATATTTGATGGATTATCATATTGATATATGATATCGTTGTTGTCGTGATTGACTATTTGGTGTGTAGCATCATTGGACCCAGATTTTGGAATTTTAAAATGATTTTAAAGTGATTTTAGAAAGTATACGTTTTATAAAATAATTTTGGAATTGATCCATTTTAAATAAATAAACGTTATAATTTTTAATGTTATAAAAATTATGATTTTTGAGAAATATAGTTAAAAACTGATTTTTGAGAAAATGATGCTAATGATTTTATAAAATAGTTTAATCGGGATTTTAGAATTTATTGTGAAAAGTTTAAATATAGGATTTATAAAATTTAATTATTTTATGAATCAAAATGGTGAAATAATAAAGGAATTTGAAGACGTTTTAAAAGAATAATATAAATTGATTTATATTAAGAGATTTATAAATAGATATTTATAAATTGAAATATTGACATTATAAAACAAGTTTTTATAAGTGTTTGAATGAAGTGAAAATGAATTTCATAAATGAATGAAATTTATAAAATTATAAACAGTGAAGTTATAAATGTAATTTTATAAGCAGTAGGTTTATAAAATTTGAAAAGTTAATTGAAGAATGAATTTTTGATTAATTGAATCTTATAAGACATGAGATTTATAATTATGAAGTTCAAAGGAACGATTTTTGCAAACGAATAAATTATAAGTATTTCACTTATAATATGAACTTTTAGTTTATAATTGAGTTATAAACTGGAATAGGTTAATAAAAGAATTTATAAAAAGGAAGCTTTTACAAATAAATAGAAATGGAATTTATAAACGTTGTTTTATAAATTCGCAAACAACTTATTTTGATAAGTTAATTGTTGAAACCTATAAATGGAGTTATATTCACATCTTTGAATAGTGAATAATCCTTTGAATTAAAATGAATAAAAGGATGAAATTGTTAATGAAGTATATTCACGTTTTTGAATAGTGAATAACACGTTAAAGAAATTGTTTTGAATGTGATATTTGAAATTGAATTAAAACGATCTAACGATGTTTTAAAATGTGTTGAGATTCGAAACCATAGATTTCAACATTTATTGTTGAAATAGACGTTTTCGAGAAATAAAAGGAGATGATGGACCATAACACTGTTGTTATAGTAAATGATTTCCGAAAGGAAATGTTTTGTATAGTATTGGGATTTATATATCTATTTAATTTCGAATCCCTATACTAGTGATTTTGGGTTGTCGTAACGATGTTTTACGTAACATTCGTTTTGGCCCAAATAAATATGTTTAAGAGAATGATTTCCTTAAAGAATGAAATATATACTTAATTTCGATTGAAGTATATTGAATATTTTCCAAGTGTTGAAAATAAATAAAATTTGTGAATTACTTATGAATAAATAAGTATGGAAATGTTTTCCAATATAAAGTGAATATTTTGAGAATTTATCTTTTTGAAGATAAATTGAAAAGGAATATTGAAATGAATAATTGAAATCGAATATTCATAGATATTTTGGATTGTAAATTCACTATTGAATTTATAAATGAAATTGGAAAATGGGTTTAAAAATAAATGTTGATTTATTTTTGAAGTATTGAAATTATATATCTAGTGAAGATATTTTTGGAAAATAAATAATTTGGAAAATTATTTGAAAACTGGTGATGTGTGCATATCCAGTGATAGTTCAATAACCGACTATCAATATTTCCCTTTGAATAGGTGATTGATGTGAATTGTTTGAATGTGAATGCACACTTATTTTTGAATAAGCGCTCACTATTCGGGTTAACCGGGAAAGGACCATGGGGTCGTATAACCCATTCCGAATATGTGATACGTCGTTATAATTGCATTAAAGATCGGTGTTGAAGACCCGGTATTTGCGAGAGCGATAGGATGACCTGTCGATTGTCTCTGCACTGAGTTGCAGCGGTATAGAGACTTCCTAAGTGATGGGAAATCCGATAAAGGATTGTGAATATCCGGATTGCAAGGACTTCTTTGTAAGTGCCTTCGGTTTTGTTCGATCCCGGAACAGACTTGTATGGATTGTGTGTCTGACGTTACAAATTGAGATATAAAGCCGATTTCTTTCAAATATATTTCTGTTGGTGGGGGAGAATTTATTCTTTTAGCTTAACACCCTTCTCTGAGACGTACGAGCTCAGAGGTTATATAGTTGAAGTTATCAGCGATATATTCCCAATTTGGTAATGTGACATGCTGAGTGTTGCTGAAATGATCATTGTGTTGATTATTGTGATAGGATCGTTTATTTGATCGTCTATCTTGGTGATCATTGTGTTGATCATTTGTTGACCCAAAGCATGGTTTTTGTATAAAGTATGTTTTTGTGGACGTGACTTCGTCGAGCCTCACACCCCGGAAATGGTCAAAACAGGAAAGATGCGGCAAGGTTATAAGGGGTAGCACCCTTTAGGGTATGTACATTTCCTTCTGGATAGAGGTGGTATCATGGTATGGAGCCCAGATATTTAACCTATGTGGTTACTGCGAATTTATTACTTTATGGTTGTTGGTTTTCGGGATCCCGTGAGAAAGGTCGTTTATGATCGGGGAATGGCGTGCTCGTGTCAGTAGTTACCCAGTTAGGGGTAACCCGGCCTTGTGTTGGCAGAGTTCCGGTTTGGTTCTCGGGGATGTCTTTCCAGAGGCATTCTCATGTGGCAATGGGAAGTTCCTTGGCCTGACCATTTGTTGGAAATCCAAAGAAACAATACGTGACTTGTACGGTTTTAGTTGTAGAACCTGCCATCTAATATGGTAGCTATTAGTAGGCATAATATAATGGTACCTATGCTGGCTAAGATTTATATTCTACTTTCGAAATGAATTTTCTACACTATGCACTAGTAATAATATCAAATGTTCTTTTTAAATGCGTATCAAGCATGTTTGACTATCATAAGGAGAAATCTTCTCCAAGTCTGCGTTTGCATTGTGTGTGTGGCAGGAGGCCTTGTGGTAGTCTCATTTTTAAAAGCATTGCGAATTGAATTTAAAAATATTCCTCTATTTTGATTTTAAAGATAAATAAACTGTTTTGAGTTCTCACACCAGTCACATGACTGACTTGGAGTTTATTGTTTTCCTTCCTAAACTCTGGGTGCCCACCAATTTCCACACGGGCAGTTAAGAGTTAGGTTTATCAGGATATTCAGGATATTCTGGATATCAGGAGTTGCTGGAGGCAAGCTGGATGGCATGGCGTAATACTAGTATATAGTATTTCTTTTTCCGCTGCACTGTTTGTTGTTGTTGTTGTACACTCTGATGATATGATGTAATGAAATGTATGAAATGTAATAACTGATATAGTTCTTTGTTTAAAGATTATTCATTTATTATTATATGTTGTTCCGCTGCGAATTGTGAGATTCTGATGTTATTCTGTTGTTTTCTGTCCCGTTCTATTTTCTCTATTTTCTTCTGTTTTTCTATGTTCTCTATTCTCTTTTCTTTCTATTTTTAAAATTTTGTTCTGTTCTCTATCTTCTATTCTTTTCTTTCTACTTTCTTCTTCTTTTCTTTTTCTTAAACCCATAACATTTCGGTTTTTCGGCCTTCGATTTCTCGGCAGTCGATAAAGTGAGTATCGATGTTGAATTTTCGAAAGTCGAGAATTTTCCGTTTGTTACATTTGGTATCGGAGCTTATGGTTAAGCGACAACCATGGTTTTGTTGGGTATTACTCATTAGAGATAGAGTCAGTAGTGCTTTAGAATGAGTTTGAATGTAATAATAGCTATGAGAGCGTATTTGTTAGTGAATATAAAATTGTTTTATATTGTGATGATTGGTTTGTTGAGTGGTATATAGATTCTGGTTAATACGAGTAATTAACGTTGTTGATAGGAATCTCTAAACACCTGAATAGAACAGTTCGACATAATATTGTTTTTAAAAATTGGGTAAATGAAATAATTTTACCTTGAGTATATTTTATATATGAAGGAATAATTTTTCAGAATTATTAAAGTATATAAGTTGATTGTTAGGTTGTTTGAATAATCTAAATAAAGGAATTGTATAAGCAAAAAGAATTATAAGAATTGAATTATAATTAAAGCGATTTACAATTGTGAAATAAACTTATATATATAAGAAGTGAAACTATATGAATATATTTATGAATATGAGTTGTAATAAAAATGAATTCAAAGTTAAATGGAATTTAACTTAAGAAATGTTGAATTAATTTGATTTCGGTATCAAAGTAAAATTAATAAAGTGAAGTGATGAATATAAACTTGAGTTATATAAATGAAATTCAACTTTTGTAATAGAATTGAATGAATGGATTGACTATTAATCAATTAAATGAGAATTAAGTTGAAATGGAATAATGAATGTAAGTGAAATTCATTAAAATCTAATGTTATTAGAAAGTTGAATAATTGAATGAAAATCAATTAAATTAAACCAATTGTAAGCAAAAGAATTTGGTTGTAATTAATATACATTGGTTGTTACTTGATTGTTAGTTGATTGATTGTATATAATTCATTAAGTATTAATGTTATTGGAAGCTAAAGAAATGGAATCCAACTTGAAAGTGAAGTAAATCAATTTAAATAGAATTGAATTTAAATTGGAAGTGAACCAACTTGAATATGAATTAGTGAATATAAACTAATTGAAAATGAATGTTAGAAAGAACATCCACTATTAATGAATCAAATGTGATTAAATTGAAAGCCATTTCATTAAATATTAATGAGAATATGAATGAATATATATCGGTTATGAATTTGTTGGATGATAGTTGGTTGATGGTTGGATATTTTGCATTTGTTGCTTTAGTTGCATTGCTATGTGACATATATAGTTATTATGTTGCTATATGTTGTATATTGATACTATTGTCTATATGCATGTTCTCATGTTGTTTGTTGAGTAATTAGTAGGTGCGGATCGCGTTTGCTTCACATTTGGAGCTCGCTTTTGCGCTATATTAGCCGTATATGCTAGCTAATAAAATATAAGGTACATATCTCCGATTACATATCGTACTTTTACACTTTTTTCCCTGCGGGATGCCTCATTACTTGATGAAATGTATATTTGTGATATATATACTGTCATTTTTTTCCGGATCGAGCCGCGCAAAGGAGACTATGGCGAATTTTTTCGGAAATTTAAGGCGTTAGAAAAAATTTGAGAAAATTGGAAAATTTTGAAAACTTAAACTTTGATTTTGGAATTTAAAGTTAAACAATAGTAGTTGTTTTCGAAAAGATAACTAAGTATGATTTGGAAAACTTAGTAAAGTATTGTAAGAAGTTTAATTATGGATTTTTGAAAATTAATAGATTCTGTAACCTTTCTTACTTGTAATTTCGAGGACGAAATTCTTTTAAGGGGGGAAGATTGTAATGACGCAGAATTTTTAGAAATTAAAATTTGAATATTTAATTAATTTTAAATATTAATAAGTGAATTTTTAAGTCAAATAAATTTTTATTTGAATTTTTGGATTTAATTGAATAATTAAATCGATAATTTAATACGTTAAATTATGGAAATAATTAAAAATTGAGTTAAATATGATTGTAAATGATTTGTAAAATTTTATTTTATCATATGGAAGTTAGAACAATATTTTAGAACTTTTAAAATCGAATTAAAAGTTAATTTGTGAAAATTTAATATTTTAATATTTAAATCGACTAGTGAAAATAGTCAATTTTTGAACAGTCTCAGAATTGAACGAAACCAGTTCCATTGGATCCGTAATAGTTATTTATTATCGGATTTCAATTTTCGTGTCAATCGGAGCTATCGTTTGATCGTGGCAGCTCGAAACGCATCGATTTATTTTTAATTTAAATTTGGCGAGTGAAAATAGCCATTTTTCAAAAAGTCTCGGATTTCGACGAAACCAGTTTCATCGGATCCGTAATGTGATATTATTGTAAGGTTTCAAATTTCAAGTCGATTGGATTTACCGTTTGTCCGGTACAAATTAAAACGCCTAGAAAATCGCTTAAATCGGTTTAATTTAAATTGAACGTTTTCAGCCATAACTCGCACAGATGTCCGAATTAGCTTCCAAAACCTGTTCCATTGTGTCCGGAACGCGGGGTAAACCTTTGAAACGCTGGTTACGGCGCGTAAATCGGAGTTCGGGATTTCCGGATGAATAGTGTTCGATTTTCTTCTATAAATAGACCAATGCCTTCATAACTTTAAAAAAAAAAAACAAAATAGAAACCCTAGCCGCCACCCACATAACCCACGGCCAGAAACACGCGACATTCATCCCTCCAAATCTCCAAATCCGTCGACAATTAGCCTTAGGTTTCAACTAACAAATTGAAGAGGACGTCAAGCTCTACAGATTCAACGGTTATGGTCGAGATAGGAGTTGTAATTTGTGAGAAAATTGGTCGCGTATGGCTTCGGTTTGGCACGGAATTCGAGCATCGTGGGGGGGCCGAGTTCACCACTGTTCAGGCCGAGCATGGAGGTTGGGGAGGCGCACGTATTGATAGCTCCTGATCGAATTTTTATTGAGTTATTGGGTTGAAAAATCTAAACCTAGTTTGGTGTTTGGTGGGTTGTTGCACGGCTATGGCCTGGTGATTAGCGTGAAGAAGAGAGGAATGGAAGGGAAGACGTGCGCATGGCCAGGATTTTGCAAGATGGGATCCAACGGTGGTGATGAGTTGAGGGTTTATAAATTATAATAATGTTGTAATTATTATATAAAAATTTGTGTAAACTTCAATAATTCATAACTTTTTCATACGAGGTTGAAAAAATGCAAACTCAGTTGCGTTGAAATCGTATGGACGAGCACTACGCGATGGAGTTGGTTTGGAGTCGTTTGGAGTTAGTGAGAATTTTGGGTAAAATTAAACGCGCGTTTAATTTTATTCGAAATAAATCGCTAAAACGGAAAATAAAATCAAGGTGAGAACTTCTCACTCAATCGAATCAGTTTCGATTTTATTTTAAATAGTTAGATTTAAAATATTTGAATGCATGTTTGAATGATGATTGTTATCTATTGATTATTAAATAGACATTATACGCCGTTAGTAAGCGGATGTTATTTAATAAAAACATATACCGCGAATATTTCATAAACAGTGAAATTGGTATTATATATAATATCAATATATATATATTGGCATATGTATATATTGGAGTTGATTGATTTCCCGTATTTTTTAGCGGATGAAACCCTATTACGCCGTTATTAAGCGGATAATATTTAATAAGAACATATACCGCGATAATTTCGTACTGGAGCGAAATTGGTATTGTGCTAATGTTTTTGGATGCAGGAAAACAGGTTGGAGGGATCCAACTGGATTCCTCAACAGTTTTTATTTGATTTCAGATATTTTGATATTTGATGGATTATCATATTGATATATGATATCGTTGTTGTCGTGATTGACTATTTGGTGTGTAGCATCATTGGACCCAGATTTTGGAATTTTAAAATGATTTTAAAGTGATTTTAGAAAGTATACGTTTTATAAAATAATTTTGGAATTGATCCATTTTAAATAAATAAACGTTATAATTTTTAATGTTATAAAAATTATGATTTTTGAGAAATATAGTTAAAAACTGATTTTTGAGAATATGATGCTAATGATTTTATAAAATAGTTTAATCAGGATTTTAGAATTTATTGTGAAAAGTTTAAATATAGGATTTATAAAATTTAATTATTTTATGAATCAAAATGATGAAATAATAAAGGAATTTGAAGACGTTTTAAAAGAATAATATAAATTGATTTATATTAAGAGATTTATAAATAGATATTTATAAATTGAAATATTGACATTATAAAACAAGTTTTTATAAGTGTTTGAATGAAGTGAAAATGAATTTCATAAATGAATGAAATTTATAAAATTATAAACAGTGAAGTTATAAATGTAATTTTATAAGCAGTAGGTTTATAAAATTTGAAAAGTTAATTGAAGAATGAATTTTTGATTAATTGAATCTTATAAGACATGAGATTTATAATTATGAAGTTCAAAGGAACGATTTTTGCAAACGAATAAATTATAAGTATTTCACTTATAATATGAACTTTTAGTTTATAATTGAGTTATAAACTGGAATAGGTTAATAAAAGAATTTATAAAAAGGAAGCTTTTATAAATAAATAGAAATGGAATTTATAAACGTTGTTTTATAAATTCGCAAACAACTTATTTTGATAAGTTAATTGTTGAAACCTATAAATGGAGTTATATTCACATCTTTGAATAGTGAATAATCCTTTGAATTAAAATGAATAAAAGGATGAAATTGTTAATGAAATATATTCACGTTTTTGAATAGTGAATAACACGTTAAAGAAATTGTTTTGAATGTGATATTTGAAATTGAATTAAAACGATCTAACGATGTTTTAAAATGTGTTGAGATTCGAAACCATAGATTTCAACATTTATTGTTGAAATAGACGTTTTCGAGAAATAAAAGGAGATGATGGACCATAACACTGTTGTTATAGTAAATGATTTCCGAAAGGAAATGTTTTGTATAGTATTGGGATTTATATATCTATTTAATTTCGAATCCCTATACTAGTGATTTTGGGTTGTCGTAACGATGTTTTACGTAACATTCGTTTTGGCCCAAATAAATATGTTTAAGAGAATGATTTCCTTAAAGAATGAAATATATACTTAATTTCGATTGAAGTATATTGAATATTTTCCAAGTGTTGAAAATAAATAAAATTTGTGAATTACTTATGAATAAATAAGTATGGAAATGTTTTCCAATATAAAGTGAATATTTTGAGAATTTATCTTTTTGAAGATAAATTGAAAAGGAATATTGAAATGAATAATTGAAATCGAATATTCATAGATATTTTGGATTGTAAATTCACTATTGAATTTATAAATGAAATTGGAAAATGGGTTTAAAAATAAATGTTGATTTATTTTTGAAGTATTGAAATTATATATCTAGTGAAGATATTTTTGGAAAATAAATAATTTGGAAAATTATTTGGAAACTGGTGATGTGTGCATATCCAGTGATAGTTCAATAACCGACTATCAATATTTCCCTTTGAATAGGTGATTGATGTGAATTGTTTGAATGTGAATGCACACTTATTTTTGAATAAGCGCTCACTATTCGGGTTAACCGGGAAAGGACCATGGGGTCGTATAACCCATTCCGAATATGTGATACGTCGTTATAATTGCATTAAAGATCGGTGTTGAAGACCCGGTATTTGCGAGAGCGATAGGATGACCCGTCGATTGTCTCTGCACTGAGTTGCAGCGGTATAGAGACTCCCTAAGTGATGGGAAATCCGATCAGGATTGTGAATATCCGGATTGCAAGGACTTCTTTGTAAGTGCCTTCGGTTTTGTTCGATCCCGGAACAGACTTGTATGGATTGTGTGTCTGACGTTACAAATTGAGATATAAACCCGATTTCTTTCAAATATATTTCTGTTGGTGGCGGAGAATTTATTCTTTTAGCTTAACACCCTTCTCTGAGACGTACGAGCTCAGAGGTTATATAGTTGAAGTTATCAGCGATATATTCCCAATTTGGTAATGTGACATGCTGAGTGTTGCTGAAATGATCATTGTGTTGATTATTGTGATAGGATCGTTTATTTGATCGTCTATCTTGGTGATCATTGTGTTGATCATTTGTTGACCCAAAGCATGGCTTTTGTATAAAGTATGTTTTTGTGGACGTGACTTCGTCGAGCCTCACACCCCGGAAATGGTCAAAACAGGAAAGATGCGGCAAGGTTATGAGGGATAGCACCCTTTAGGGTATGTACATTTCCTTCTGGATAGAGGTGGTATCATGGTATGGAGCCCAGATATTTAACCTATGTGGTTACTGCGAATTTATTACTTTATGGTTGTTGGTTTTCGGGATCCCGTGAGAAAGGTCGTTTACGATCGGGGAATGGCGTGCTCGTGTCAGTAGTTACCCAGTTAGGGGTAACCCGGCCTTGTGTTGGCAGAGTTCCGGTTTGGTTCTCGGGGATGTCTTTCCAGAGGCATTCTCATGTGGCAATGGGAAGTTCCTTGGCCTGACCATTTGTTGGAAATCCAAAGAAACAATACGTGACTTGTACGGTTTTAGTTGTAGAACCTTCCATCTAATATGGTAGCTATTAGTAGGCATAATATAATGGTACCTATGCTGGCTAAGATTTATATTCTACTTTCGAAATGAATTTTCTACACTATGCACTAGTAATAATATCAAATGTTCTTTTTAAATGCGTATCAAGCATGTTTGACTATCATAAGGAGAAATCTTCTCCAAGTCTGCGTTTGCATTGTGTGTGTGGCAGGAGGCCTTATGGTAGTCTCATTTTAAAAAGCATTGCGAATTGAATTTAAAAATATTCCTCTATTTTGATTTTAAAGATAAATAAACTGTTTTGAGTTCTCACACCAGTCACATGACTGACTTGGAGTTTATTGTTTTCCTTCCTAAACTCTGGGTGCCCACCAATTTCCACACGGGCAGTTAAGAGTTAGGTTTATCAGGATATTCAGGATATTCTGGATATCAGGAGTTGCTGGAGGCAAGCTGGATGGCATGGCGTAATACTAGTATATAGTATTTCTTTTTCCGCTGCACTGTTTGTTGTTGTTGTTGTACACTCTGATGATATGATGTAATGAAATGTATGAAATGTAATAACTGATATAGTTCTTTGTTTAAAGATTATTCATTTATTATTATATGTTGTTCCGCTGCGAATTGTGAGATTCTGATGTTGTTCTGTTGTTTTCTGTCCCGTTCTATTTTCTCTATTTTCTTCTGTTTTTCTATGTTCTCTATTCTCTTTTCTTTCTATTTTTAAAATTTTGTTCTGTTCTCTATCTTCTATTCTTTTCTTTCTACTTTCTTCTTCTTTTCTTTTTCTTAAACCCATAACATTTCGGTTTTTCGGCCTTCGATTTCTCGGCAGTCGATAAAGTGAGTATCGATGTTGAATTTTCGAAAGTCGAGAATTTTCCGTTTGTTACAATTATTCTGCTAGATGGTTCACTGGTATTCCATTCATGATATTGCAATGGACTATATCAAAGTTGAAGGATAAATGTACCTTAAAGCAGGATGTCAATCATCAAAGAATTTCAAAGGCAAACCAGTGTTCGGATCAAGGCTACAGCTCATATTATTGGAAATAAAGTTAAATATTTAATTCAGCACATTCAAAAGACAACGTACATATGGTACATTCGAGGTAACATTCATTTAGTTACGAATTTACTTATGCCCAAAATTTATAGAAACAAATGATTGGATAACAAGATAATCTAATTAAAAAGACTACAAGCTACAAGTCATAGCTTTGAGCCAACCTCTTTAATCTTCAGCGGTTGAGGAAGAATCAGTAATGTGATGAATTTATGCAATTTCCACATCAACTTTGACACTTTGGACGGAGGGTCCAGATTGGACAATTGTGTTTATCTTCCCTTTATTTCCTGCATTCTTTCATCCCTTTCTTTAATTTGCTTTTCTAACTTAGAAGTTGTTTTCTTTTAAACCTTTAAATGTTGACCTTAATTTGTAGTATTTTCCATGCCAGTTTTTTGCATCAAGGTTATTTGGAAACTGTAAGGCCAGAGTGCCTCGGGAAGAGTGTTTCTTCTTGAGTTCTGCCCTAAGCCTATCGTTAATAGAATCAAGTCGGGCAAGGATATCCAAGCTGCTAGATGCAAGTGTCAGTTGTTTTCTTAACATATTAATGGGAAAGAAAATCAATACACAAAAAGAATTCTCCTCATTAAATGATAAAGGTTTACAACTTAAGAAAAATTAAAATTACATCAGCGCCATATATAACTAATTCTAAAACTTTTGAGATAACAGTTTTGGCTTTTTCAAGTGACCCAGTAGACATGGTAAAGGTAGAATCGAAAGTAACTTTAATCCCTTCTGGGGTATTGACTAGAGGAAGATGAAGATAGTCCCATTGGTTGATGGAGGGCAGGTTTAACCACATATCAATTTAGCATGATTGGTTCGAATTTCATTAAGCAGTCTGTCCTTCTCATCAGCCAAGAAATCAAAATAAAGGTGGGGGAATCATGTACAAACTTCCTATAGATCTCTAAGAAAACAATATTTTTCTAACCGAGATGTTCTGAGAGTTAAGGACTTCTCTTTAAAATCTCTTTTTAACTTGATAAATTTACTTAAGCATTTCATGGGAACATGACTACTTGAGGATTCCTTGGTTTGTGCAATATATGAAAATAAACTAAGAACCCAAAGAAATAAAGCGATAAAGTTTATAAGCTACTTGAGTCACATAATACATTCATATAATCATTTTTGTTATACAATACTGATTCCTTATAAGAAATAATCTCTCTTTGCTATACTTAATCTTATCGAGGGGAAGAGAGTACGTAGAAAGTGGAACAGTCGCCACCCTGGAAAGGTTCCAACAACCCCCAGAATGAGACCATACCCATATTCATCCAAGTATCTTTTATGAAGATGCCAAATTAAACCCCCACTATTCTCTCCTAAGAAAGAAAAGTTAACGAACTTGCCCCTGGAATAAACCTTATAGAGAAACTCTACCAAAACATTTTTTTCATCGATTAATATACAAAAGAGAGTCATTAATTCTGCATTTTCTTTTATAATTTTGTCCCAACGAAGGCGGGCTGTAATGCCCATAATTTAATCACTTTGAACATGAATAGTTAATATGTTTTTAAATGATTAAATAATGGATTTTATATCTAGAAGTATTAACCTTGCCTAATAAAACAGGATAGAATTATTAACATAGCCTAATAAAACAAAATAGTATAATTACTTGCCTAATAAAACAAGAAAGAATTATTAACGTAGCCTAATAAAACAAAATAGTATAATTACTTGCCTAATTAAATAAAATAGCATAATGTTTATTATATTTCATGTGGATGGTTGTCATTGGACCAAAATCTGGTCAAATCAAGTTAGGCCATAGTTGATAAGGAGGATTTCTATTGGACCAAATAATGGTCGAATCAAATTATGTCATATGGCTAGCTTCTATTGGACCAAAATCTGGTTGAATCATGTTAGGCTATAGGAAATTACTAAAGTACCCTTCTCTTCACCTATAAATAGCCAAGTCCATATATCATTTTATTTCATTCAAAAATTAAAGAAAAGAACTAAAATTCATTTTAAAAGGTGAAGTATTCCAAGTCTCCATCAAAGCAAATAAGATGTGAGTACATTCCTCGCTTTCATAGTTTAGTGGGTGTAACTTATTCTGTGAGTACATTCCTTGTTTTCATAGTTTAGTGGGTATAACTTATTCTATGAGTATAATTTAATTATTTTATAGTCAGTGTAATCTTAATCTCTTTCCTTTTACTCATTCATATTTTGACAAATGTTGTGTTAACTATTGATTGTAAATTGTTAATAATAATGAGTCTATTATTATTCTTGTTTGGTTGTTTGATTTGTGCTCGGCCAGTTTATGAGCAATAACTTTGATGTTTAGTTAAAGGGAACTTACACCACCTTTTAACTTAGGATTGACATTTATTGACTTTTTGGTTAAAAGGAAACAACACCCCTTTTAGCTATCTCATTTGATTAAGAGGAAGCTTCACCCCCTCTTGGTTGTAATCTCCTTCAAAGATGATCAGTTTAAGTTATGATTTGAATGGAAGTTTTAAATCTTTCTTTAAAGTATTTTAAAGGAGCTTCAAAATTTATATAATAATTTAAATGAGTTATTTATGGAAAGTAAGTAATCCTATACTTGGCACTAAAAGCCGATGAGTAGATTGATTCTCTATCTGTGAGATCTGGAACCGAAGTGTCTAGGCAAGGCTAGGAGTAACCAGTGCCCTGACTTACCTGGCTTTGTTTCTGGGCGAGGGATAGAGTAAGTCGAGAATATCGGAAACGTGACAAGTGTAGGAGATTTGATTTCCATAAATGATCTTTATAATTATAATGGAAAACGTTTGCATTTCTTATAGACAATTGTTTTTGACCCATCTAAGTATGCTTTTGAAATATGAAATCCTCTTAATTGTTTTGAGAATATGCTTATACGGATGGGATGAGTATATGGATATTTTCCAAGTATTGAAAGAGTATAAGATTTAATTTTCATATACGATCATTTTGTTATCCCCAATAGTCGATATCTTGACTATCAATTTCGATACCCTTCTTCCTTTTATTTTTGTTTCGTCAATCTAAGACGATTTGTTGCTCAATTAGAGCATTGATATCCTTTATCGGAAATGACTAAATAAAGAGCGAGTGGGGGCCAAGCTATATGGGGTTGCTCCCATTAGGGTATTTTCACATCTACTCTAGATTGGTTCCGGTTGTATGCGTACGGAGATGTGAAATACTCGTAAGGATGGCGGGGTCCGGCTTGGAGGTTTTCGAGAGCCATCGTAGTTCTCAAGTATATTTTCTAGAGGTATACTTTCGATAAGGGGGGCCCACCCTCCTAGTCATTGTTGGAAAAATTCCTTTTCCTTATTTTTGATTCAAATCTTTGGATTGATTCTTTCTTAATTTCATCGGGAAGCGTCTTGCACTCTTCACGATGTTTAATTATCTGTATCCATTCTTTTATACTTGGATGTTGTCATTGTGAGGGAAAAACCCATTCTGCGTTTTTGCGATGTGGTCTCACTAGTTACCTTGTGTGTTCTATTTTTGGAGTTTACTCATACCAGACTTATTGTTTGACCCGAATTGTTGTTTTCCCTAAACGTTCGGGTACTCATTTATATTTGAGTAGTCCAGAAATGACAGGTTTCTTTGGGCTCTTTTGAAGATGGAGGACGAGCAGGAGGCTCCTTATCTATCTAGCTATTTATTTCCGCTATTATGAGATGTTGGCTCTATGTATGTATATTTAAAGGCAGGTTGTTATAACTGCCTAGACTGATAGTAGTACTTTTGTTGTAACTCTGATAACTCCATGTTGGGGAGTTACCTTATGTACTGTCTTATTTTTATGTTATATTTAACCGTTCCATTGTGAGATTATTATTCCGTTCTTATATTTTACCCCATGGCAACTCCTTTTAGATACTTGGGCAACGGCACATGAATACCATGGATGTATTAAGTGCCGTTCTCAAGGTCAGAAAGGAGGGTCGACACAGTTGGTATCAGAGCTTCGGTTGAGCGAACGCCTTAGCCTGATTGAGGTACAACTCACCAGAGATAGGGTAAGTGATGCCCTAGAATGAGTAATCTTGAGGGAGCGTATTTGTAATTTTTATAATAATAATATTTATCCTCTAAAGTTTAGTTTTAGATCCTTTGGTGTTATTTCCTTAAACCATTTTAATCCTATTTTTGTATTCTAAAGATACCTGTTATTTGTTCAGATAATAGAAAATGAATACAAGAAGAGAAGGAAGGAGAGGATCTAGAACTAGCAAGGATACCAATGGCAGGGTACCTAGAAATGCTACTATGTCAGCTGTAGATCCGGCAGAGGAAATGCTAGTGCAAGTTCATACCCCTATGAACTTTGCAGCTTTGTGTAAGAATTTTACCGCTTTGGTGGGAAACCATTCTATGGGACTGAAGATATTCTTGGGGTGCAGATGTGGCTCCGAACTTGTGAAAGAATATTTGGAGATCTTGGGTTGGAAGATGCGGAGAAACGGCTGTTGGCATCGCGACAACTTCAAAAGTCGGCGATGGATTGGTGGGATTCAGAAACAGAAAGTACTCAAGAGGGGGAGTTTTCTTGGGCCCAGTTCAAGGAAGTTTTTGAAGCACAGTTTATTCCAGAAGCCGGAAGAACTCAGTTATTTAGAAGTTTCATTAACTTAAAGCAGGGTGATATGATCGTGTCGCAGTATGAGCATAAGTTCAATGCTTTGTCCCGTTTTGGACTTGGATTGATAGACACACCACTCAAGAAAAATGAAATGTTTGTGAATGGAATGCGACCAGAGTTCCATCGTGAAATGACCAATCATCTTATGGGTACATTCACCAACATTATTAGCATGGCTTTGAGGTTTGAGGCTCCTGATATTAAGGAAGGAGTCCAAAAGGGCGTAGTACCAGCAATAAGTGCCAAGCCTTTATCGGTTATACCAGTTGAAGGTAAGCCAAACTTCAAGCGTAAGTTTAAGGGAAAGAAACAGGGTGCAGGGAAGAAACCCGAAGATGGCGCTCCACCACAAAAGAAGCAGACCAACTTGGCCAACATTCTTTGTTTTAAGTGCAATAAGATGGGCCACTTTGAAAATCATTGCCCAATTGCCACATGTTTTAATTGCGGCCAGCCAGGACATATGAAGAATGAGTGCCATTTTCCTAAAAAGGGATCTTAAGGACAAACTTTTACCATTGAAGAGATACCATCCACTTCTTCAGATAAAAAGGGGAAGCAAGTGTTGCAACGTACATTATCCATCTATGATATTCCTGTAAGGGTGCTATTTGATACAGGAGCTTCCCATAGTTTTATTTCTTATGATCTAATGGACAAACTAACCTTAAATATGTTATCATAAGTAATTCTCTTTTTGTGTCAAACCCAATTGGAGGTCCGACAAATCTTGACACCGTGTGTCTAAATGTACCCATTTCTTGTCGAAATCATCTCTTTCCTTTTGACTTGTTTGTTCTTGGGTTTATGGGTTTTGGAGTGTTGTTGGGAATGGATTGGTTATCTAAGTTTAAAGCTATCTTGGATTGTGGTAGAAGGCTTGTTAGAGTTAGTGATGCAGGAGATGTTGGTGTTGATATTAGTTGTGAAGAGCCTAAGAAGTTAATGAGCAGTTTTCTCTATTCACTCGAAGTGACTAAAGCGGAGCTTGGAGATGTGCCGGTTGTTCGAGATTTCATAGATATTTTTGACGAGGTGCAAGGTTTACCTCCTCACCGTGAAGTCGAGTTCCGTATTGATTTGGTTCCGAGAACAAGACCTATTGTACAACCCTTACGAAGGATGGTTCCAAAAGAGAAGAGGGAGTTAGAAAGGCAGACTTATGACTTGTTGCAGAAGGGCTTGATCTGACGTAGTACCTCGAGTTGGGGATCGCCAGTCGTCTTTGTTACAAAGGCAGAATGTTCTCTAAGGTTATGTGTAGACTATCGGAAGTTGAACAAAAGGGCTATCAAGAATAAATATCCTTTGCCAAGAATTGACGATATGTTTGATCAACTCCATGGTGCTCGGATATTTTCTCAATTAGATCTTGCCATTGGTTTCCACCACTTAAGAGTGGCAGAGGAGAATGTTCCTTTAACAGCTTTTCGAACTCCTGAAAATTTCTACGATTGGTTAGTTATGTCGTTTGGATTTACTAATGCACCCGCTTATTTTATGGACTTAATGAATCGAGTATTTTGAGACATTCTTAATAAATTTGTTCTCGTCTTTATTGATGGCATTCTTATTTATTCAAAGATAGAGGAGGAACACAAATATCATCTCCGTGTCGTACTCGATACCTTAAGGAGCCATGAGTTGAAGGCTAAGTTCTCCAAGTGCCATTTTTGGAAATCTGAACTTAGATTTCTAGGGCATGTTATTTCGGGAGAAGTATATCGGTGGATCCAGCTAAAGTTGTTGCGGTCCAAGACTGGAAGAAGCCCGAAAGTGTGACGGAAGTTAGAAGTTTCTTGGGATTGGCTGGTTTTTACCATAGGTTTATCAAGGACTTCTCGAAGATTGCTTCTCATCTGACGAAGTTAACAAAGAAAGATGTTAGGTTCGTTTGGGCTTCTAAGTGTGATCAAGCATTCAATGAATTAAAAAACAAGTTGACTGGCGCTCCTATTTTAACCATTCCAAATGGGAGCGAAGGTTTAACCGTGTATACAGATGCTTGTGGAACCGGATTAGGAGCAGTTCTGATGCAGCATGGGAAAGTTATTGCCTATGCGAGTCGACAGCTAAAGCCGCATGAGAAAAATTATGCTACGCATGATTTGGAACTTATGGCTGTTGTCTTCGCACTAAAGATGTGGAGGCATTATCTTTTGGGTGAAAGGTTTGAGTTATACATGGACCACAAATCCTTAAAATACCTTTTTACGCAGAAAGATTTGAATTTGAGGCAGTAGAGATGGCAGGAGTTTCTTGCCTCTTATGATCTAGAGGTTCTTTATACCCCTGGAAAAGCAAATGTCGTTGCTTATGCATTGAGTAGGAATGTAGCAATGGTTGCAAATCTAGAAGTTAAGCCAGTATTGTTAGAGAGAATTGCATCCAGTCAAGAGGCAGATCCTATTTTAGCTCGACTTAAGAAAGATGTTGAAGAAGGTGTTGTTTCTAGCTTTAAGATTGATCTCCGGGGCATATTGAAAATGAATGGGCCTATTTGTGTTCCAGACTTTGATGGACTTAGGCAAGAAGTGTTAGCCGAATTCCACCATTCAAAATTATATTTTCATCCAGGAGTGACGAAGATGTTCAAAGATATGAAGAGGGTATTCTGGTGGAAGGGGATGAAGCGAGATATTTCAATCTTTGTAAGTCGTTGTGCAAACTGCCAGCAGATTAAGAGTGACCAACTGAAGACAGCTGGATTGCTTCAGCCACTTGAGATCCCAAAGTGGAAGTGGGAGCAGATCTCTATGGACTTTATTGATGGGCTTCCTAGGTCAAGAAGAGGTAATGATGGCATTTGGGTTATAGTCGATCGACTAACCAAGAATGCCCATTTCATTCCTGTTAAGCTGACTAGGACTGCTACGAGTCTGGCGAGTTTGTATGTGAAGGAGATTGTGAGACTCCATGGGATTCCTCGTAGTATTGTAAGTGACCGAGACCCGATATTCACTAGTAGGTTCTGGGAGGGACTGCAGACTCCTTTAGGGACTGAGCTAAGTCTAAGCACAGCTTACCATCCCCAAACAGATGGGCAAACAGAGAGAGTGAACCGAATCTTGGAAGATTTGTTACGAGCATGCATTCTAGACTTCGGGGGTTCTTGGGAAGATCATTTACCCTTAGTTGAATTCACTTATAACAATAGCTATCAAGCAAGCATTGGTATGGCCCCTTTCGAAGCTCTTTATGGTCGTCCATGTCGTTCTCCTTCGTGTTGGGTTGTATCCGGAGATAAACTTGTTCTTGGACCAGACATAATTTTAGAAGCCAATGAGAAGGTAGTTGATGTTAGAAGAAAGATGAAGGAAGCACAAGATCGGCAAAAGTGTTATGCAGATCAAAGGCGTAGGGATCTAGAGTTCTTAGTCGGGGACTTGGTATTTGTAAAAGTCTCTCCTCTGAGAAGCGTCGTATGGTTTGGGAAGACAGGGAAGTTAGCCCCTCGATATATTGGCCCTTTTCCCATACTAGACTGGATTGGTAAACTTGCGTATAAAGTGGAGTTACCAGATCGACTATCAGATGTGCACAACGTATTTCACGTATCTCATTTACGTAAGTATGTACACGACCCTTCGATGATAATAAAACCATGACAACAAGTTGATTTGGAGGTTCAGCCTAACCTAACCATTCTTAGGCGGCCTATTCGTATTGTTGCTCGAGATATAAAGCGATTAAGGAAGAAGATTGTGAATCTTGTTAAGGTTCAGTGGAGTGGAGATGTTAGAGATTGTACTTGGGAAACTGAGGACTATATTAGGGATTCTTATCCTGAGTTGATGTAGTTGTTGTTTGTATTTTGTTGTTTCTTTTTAGTGTACTCACCTGTTGTATTAAGGTCACTTTCCTTGTATCTTTGTGTGGTATATATGATATCATTTGGGTTCCTTGATATCTAGAGTTTATCCGATTAATTTCGAGGACGAAATTTCCTTTAAGGAGGGGAGGATGTAATGACCCATAATTTAATCACTTTGAACATGAATAGTTAATATGTTTTTAAACGATTAAATAATGGATTTTATATCTAGAAATATTAACCTTG
Source organism: Allium cepa (assembly GCA_030765085.1). Taxonomy (NCBI): domain Eukaryota; kingdom Viridiplantae; phylum Streptophyta; class Magnoliopsida; order Asparagales; family Amaryllidaceae; genus Allium; species Allium cepa. Next base: position 9,175,284 of record CM060938.1, read on the forward strand.
CCTAATAAAACAAGAAAGAATTATTAACATAGCCTAATAAAACAAAATAGTATAATTACTTGCCTAATAAAACAAGAAAGAATTATTAACGTAGCCTAATAAAACAAAATAGTATAATTACTTGCCTAATAAAATAAAATAGCATAATGATTATTATACTCCATGCGGATGGTTGCCATTGGACCAAAATCTGGTCAAATCAGGTTAGGCCATAGTTGATAAGGAGGATTTCTATTGGACCAAAAAAATGGTCGAATCAAATTATGCCATATGGCTAGCTTCTATTGGACCAAAATCTGGTTGAATCGGGTTAGGCTATAGGAAATTACTAAAGTACCCTTCTCTTCACCTATAAATAGCCAAGTCCATATATCATTTTATTTCATTCAAAAATTAAAGAAAATAACTAAAATTTATTTTAAAAGGTGAAGTATTCCAAGTCCCCATCAAAGCAAACAGGATGTGAGTACATTCCTTGCTTTCATAGTTTAGTGGGTGTAACTTATTCTTTGAGTACATTCCTTGTTTTCATAGTTTAGTGGGTATAACTTATTCTGTGAGTATAATTTAATTATTTTACAGTCAGTGTAATCTTAATCTCTTTCCTTTTACTCATTCATATTTTAACAAATGTTGTGTTAACTATTGATTGTAAATTGTTAATAATAACGAGTCTATTATTATTCTTGTTATTATTCTTGTTTGGTTGTTTGATTTGTGCTCGGCCAGTTTATGAGCAATAACTTTGATGTTTAGTTAAAGGGAACTTACACCACCTTTAAACTTAGGATTGACATTTAGTGACTTTTTGGTTAAAAGGAAACAACGCCCCTTTTAGCTATGTCATTTGATTAAGAGGAAGCTTCACCCCCTCTTGGTTGTAATATCCTTTAAAGATGATGGGTTTAAGTTATGATTTCAATGGAAGTTTTAAATCTTTGTTTAAAGTATTTTAAAGGAGCTTCAAAATTTATATAATAATTTAAATGAGTTATTTATGGAAAGTAAGTAGTCCTATACTTGGCACTAAAAGCCGATGAGTAGATTGATTCTCTATCTGTGAGATCTGGAACCGAAGTGTCTAGGCAAGGCTAGGAGCAACCAGTGCCCTGACTTACCTGGCTTTGTTTCTGGACGAGGGATAGAGTAAGTCGAGAATATCGGAAACGTGACAAGTGTAGGAGATTTGATTTCCATAAATGATCTTTATAAATATAATGGAAAACGTTTGCATTTCTTATAGACAATTGTTTTTGACCCATCTAAGTATGCTTTTGAAATATGAAATCCTCTTAATTGTTTTGAGAATATGCTTATACCGATGGGATAAGTATATGGATATTTTCCAAGTATTGAAAGAGTATAAGATTTAATTTCCATATACAATCATTTTGTTATCCCAGATAGTCGATATCTTGACTATCAATTTCGATACCCTTCTTTCTTTTATTTTTGTTTCGTCAATCTAAGACGATTTGTTGCTCAATTAGAGCATTGATATCCTTTATCGAAAATGACTAAATAAAGAGCGAGTGGGGGCCAAGCTATGTGGGGTTGCTCCCATTAGGGTATTTTCACATCTACTCTAGATTGGTTCCGGTTGTATGCGCACGGAGATGTGAAATACTCGGATACTTGGTAAGGATGGCGGGATCCGGCTTGGAGGTTTCCGAGAACCATCGTAGTTCTCAAGTATATTTTCTAGAGGTATACTTTCGATAAGGGGGGCGCACCCTCCTAGTCATTATTGGAAAAATTCCTTTTCCTTATTTTTGATTCAAATCTTTGGATTGATTCTTTCTTAATTTCATCGGGAAGCGTCTTGCACTCTTCACGATGTTTAATTATTTGTATCCATTCTTTTATACTTGGATGTTGTCATTGTGAGGGAAAAACCGTTCTGCATTTTTGCGATGCGGTCTCACTAGTTGCTTTGTGTGTTCTATTTTTGGAGTTTACTCATATCAGACTTATTGTCTGACCCGAATTGTTGTTTTCCCTAAACGTTCGGGTACTCATTTATATTTGAGTAGTCCAGAAATGACATGTTTCTTTGGGCTCTTTTGAAGACGGAGGACGAGCAGGAGGCTCCTTATCTATCTAGCTATTTATTTCCGCTATTATGAGATGTTGGCTTTATGTATGTATATTTAAAGGCAGGTTGTTATAACTGCCTAGACTGATAGTAGTACTTTTGTTGTAACTCTGATAACTCCATGTTGGGGAGTAACCTTATGTACTGTCTTATTTTTATGTTATATTTAACCGTTCCGTTGTGAGATTATTATTCCGTTCTTATATTTTACCCCATGGCAACTCGTCTTTCAGATACTTGGGCAACGACACATGAAAGCCATGGATGTATTAAGTGTCGTTCTCAAGGGTCAGAAAGGAGGTTCGTCACATGGGCTCTTTTCAAGCGAGGAGCGGCCTATTTTTCATTAAAAACTTTAACCACATAGTGTCACCAGAAAGATGATTATATTTTTCAGACAAATCATTTATTGTTTAACTAGCCTTTCAATTTCCCTATTCAATTAGAGCTCCTTATTCATGCTCTTTTCATAAAGAGACTTGTAATAGTGTTTGTTCTTTTTTTCTTATGTAAAATAGTAAGCTTATCTATTGAAAGCTAAGAAGGTAGTCTTGAGCATTTAAATAGAGAACTCCATACCTTGGAAGCCGGAACTTGAGAAATGGAAGTTTGAGTTTTCTCTTTTAGTTGACGACTGGGGGGAGTGTTATCTTTTAGGGGAGAGTCATTCTCTGTAGTGTCTTAAGGATTAAGGAATTCGATAAAGTCTGCATCATGAGGAAACGACCCGTCTTTTGGATCTAAAGGACCATTCCCATTGCCATCACCAACATCATCATCATTATGGCCATCATCATTGTCATCATCATCATTTCCTTCTCTATCAGATTCTATCTCCTTGTCATTTGAGGGATTATCAAAAGTTAGCAACTTTTTGGCGTCGACCTTTTTCTCAACAGGAAACTCTTCTTAAAGAGACTTTTTATCTTTCCTTAGTGTAGGAATAAAGTTTTTTTTGAACTTTTCATTTCAATCTGGAAGGGATGGAAAGTCTAATTCTAGGCATCTTTGAATGTTATAAGCATATGCCATAAATAAAGCGGTCTCGTAACGCTTCTCAGTAATCTTGGGGAGAGCGTTGTCAAGGAAAAAGATAACTTTCACCTGGAAAGCTCGGCCTTCTTTTTGTTAGCCTATTTAAGATCTACCTTTAAAATTTTCACTTCCTCCTCCAATGATTGTCCAGCCTTCTTTTCCTCATCCGGAGAGGAAGTAAGTTTATCTTTCTCAAAAACAACCTCATCCCTTACCATAGTTATATCAATTATACTATTATTAAGCAAATATATTTGCTCCTTAAGTTCGGTCACTTTATTAGAGGCCTTTGGGAAGCCTCATGAAGAAAGAATATATGCTTGGCCGCATAAAATGTGTGAAAAACATAATCAGAATAGTATATACATAGTCAAAAAAAATTAGGGTAATGAAAAAGAAAAGAGTGTATACTAACAGAAGCTGCTTAAGGATGACACTAAGATGGTCTCTTTAGTAAATTAGGGCTGTGATGGAGCGAGCGATGTCGGTGAAGGAGAATGAGCAACCAAGTGGAGAAGATCCTCAAAACTTACAACATGAGACTGGGCCTAAACCTTTGAAGAAATAAGACCATTCCAAGAAGGAAACTTACCAAGATCAGCACACGGGTAATTGATGGCTATTGGAGAAGTTGGAAAGGAGATATTTAAAAGGGACATAGGAGTATGGGCCTCCTTTGTATGCTTCTGGGCTTTGTCTAAATTTGCTATATCAGAGCTTGAATCAATAGTCACCTGTATCTCCTCATCCACGACAACAGGAGAAAAATCAACTACGAGTTTAGCCCTTTAGCTCGGGGGAGGAGATGGAATATCAGTAAGCGCATCATCGCTCGCTTTCCTTTTTATTGCCTCAATTATGCTGGCAACGGAGTTCTCAATGGAAATAGGTTTGCTCAACGGAGACAAGGCGGTAACATTGTCTTTATCTCCCTTCTCTTTGGGAACATCGTTATTAACTTCTTTCTCTTTAGAAGCAACAAAAGAAAGTAGAAGAGTCTAAAATAAAAAAAGAAGTTAATAAGATAATAACATTAGGAATTCTATACTAACTATACTAAAACCTAACAGTTGGTTCGAGTTGAACCGTAGAAGAGGAAGAGAAAGCATTTTGGTTGCTGATAACCAATGATCGCTTTCCTTGAGCGTTTCATTTCATCATCGGTGGTTCCCCAAGTATTATATGATTGTCCAAAATTAGGATGTATTGACAGAGGTTCACTTCCATCAAAAGTTTATGCCTATCACCCATATTCTTAGATGCTAGAGTCAGGGATTTGATAATGTCCCTATCATAATAGCTTAATTGCTTAAGAGCCAAATCTAAAGGTAAACATATATTGTAAGAGAGCAATAAATATAACATAAGTAACATGAAATGGGAACTTACTGATAATGGAGAAAGTTCCTCTAATCCTCGAGTAGCGTTTTACCTAAAAGAATTGGGTTTCCCATTCCTTCGTCTTGTTGACAGGATTAGTGACTAAGCATTTTGGAAGGGTATATATGCGATATATTGGATTATCTTGTTGCTCACCTATTCTAGCAAGAACTAGCTATAGTACGGAGTATTTCTGCACTTAGAGTAGGAAGCTTAGCCTCTCTAGCAAGAACTTCTAAACAAGTCAAATAGGTGTACAAGTTTGGAGTTAGTTGGATTAGAGCGATATTTAGGTGCTCTAGGAGTCGCAAGAGAAAATCGGAAAAAGGAAGATGTCCCGAGTGCCATATGTGAATCGGTATGAAGGAAAAGAAAGCTTCTAGAGGGTTGTCTATCCAACCAGAAGGGCCGATAGGCCTGGCTTCTTTGCTTATGATCCCAAGTTGCTTGAGAATGGAGTCCACTTCTTCTTAAGTGGTAATATATGGCGGTTTAAGAAGATGATCCCCTTTCTTAATTGATAGAGAAGCATTAGGGCCCTTACTCGTCTTCTTGATTACTTTTTTATCTGCTTTCTTGCATTTCATTTGCCTACCAGATGATATTATACCAAATTAGAAAAATATTATATATTTCATGAAATTCAGAATGCCCATAGGCTATCATATGTTGAAACAAAGGATAACACATCAATTATAAATTACCCAAGTCATAATATAAAATGTTAAAGTCTAAAGTCCACCATAATATTTACAACAAGTCAATAACCAAAGAGCGATCTATGTCGACATTCATAAAATGCTTAATATTTTATCCAACTAAAAATATGTAAATAAATGTTAGAATCATAGTGAGAAATTGATTTATGGTTATTTAATAAAAACTCAAATGAAAAACTATGCTAAATGTATCTTGAATATCATGCCAAATAAATAAGGTTCATGTTGGATTGGCAAACTAACATCGAATGTCGCATAAAGGGCACTATTCAACACTATAACATGATGTCATAATAATGCTCAAAGCAGAAATTATACACACACACACACACATATATATATATTATGAAAGATACTAAGTGTGTAAGTGGTCCACGAATTTATTACGATGATTACATTACGAGATAAAAATGTCATGTAAAATTTAGACAAGAATGTTAAAATCTATTGTAGAAAGAAAAATGATAGCACACAGCGAGAATGTCAAATTCATCCAATAACCACTTAAGCTAATGCCACACCCTTGGTTAACTGCCGGCATGATAAAATCCCACCTTATAATAACTGCTAGGTTATTAAGCCAATGTTGCACCTCTAGTCGGTTATTGACGATGTAAGGATCTCACATTATAGTGATTCCTGAATTTTAAGCTGTAGTAATGTCGTAAAACATCAATTTCGAAATAAAATAGGGTAATATCGGGTTTCTGAGTTTAACAAACTATCCACTCTGCCATAAAACTAAAATTTTCTGGGCATCTAAATCGAGTCGCCTAATTCAACCTAATAAAATTCCATAACGTATAGTAATTCACGGTTAAGCATAACAGACTATCAATTTAGCTAAAAGATTAAAGATTAAAAATCCATATCTAATATCTAAACCTAAGTGACAAATTGAATTCGATTAAGAATCCTAACACCTATTTGAATGAAAGACCCCCTTATTTAACTCATCAATTTAATCAATTAAAGCGAGAATCGTACCTTAATCTTAGCTTTGATACTGAAAAGCTGGAATTTGTAAATGATTTTATGGATTTTAAACTTATTTGCTTGAGCTTTAAGTTGCAGGTAAAAAGGAAGAAGAGGAAGAAGCTCAGTAATTTATAGGAAGGAAGAAGGAAAATAGATGTCGTTAAATCAAATTTGAGTGGACGGACACATTCAAACAGAATACATAGGCGACAAGCGTCATTATCAAGATATTGACTTGAAAACTCAATGTTTCCTTTATACTAGGGGAAAATGTCCGTTATTGATTCCAAAGATTGGAAATGGCATATCATCAATGTCGTTCTCCATTAATAAAGCCGAATTAATGATGCTGCCTATTATCAATGCCACACCTTAAGGATATTGCGTGTCGTCAATGCAGCATGAAATATCGCATGCCTCTGGAGTTGTATGGAGATTGACATCGTAGGTTAACTACAAGGCAGAATGCCATCCATCCTCAGTATGAAAATCAATATTGAGGGCATACAACAATGCCGCATAACATTAATGCCAGCTAATTACAACAAAGGCAAATAGACAATGTCACTTCAACTTTATACCACATCTAGTTAATATCACATCCCATTAATATCGCATTCCACTATTATCACGTTTCAGCCATTAAGAAAAAGGATTAATATCACCTCAGGTTGATACCGCAATCTTCGATGATCATTTCAATGACGCCTCCCTTTGATGTTGTCCTATAAATTGCTTTAATGATGAATATCGTGTGATGCCACTTATCACCAATGCTAATCCTGATTGATGCCACACTTCATCAACCAAGAAAATATATAGGAAAGCATGCCATAAGCCATCAATATTATTGTGGCATGGTATATTATCAACGTCGTATCATATTTATGTCGCATTTGCATCAAAGAATATCATATGGCAATAGTAATATTAAGGATCATCAACCTAGTATGATGCTGCCTATTAATGTCATAATTCATCGGTACATTAAAGAATTCCATGGACCATCGAAATAAAGTATGATACCAGGCAACGTTGAGATAAACCTTGATGCTAAAGACCAAGCACATCACATAGCATCCATGCCGCACCTTGCCACCCTAATAAATACGGGCTTAGGGGCATATTGGAGGGGGCAAATCATTCTTTTATTAATTCTTACATTTTGAACTTTGTAACCCTGAATAAATTAGGGGATTTCTAGTGACAATTGTATTCTTATGACATTTGCACATTGTACATTCAACTATTTCATAGCATATGAATAAAGATTTCATGATTCGTGGCCTGTTTTGAGTTCCAACGCACTTGTGATTTTTATCATAACTTACTTTGAATTCTTAAACACTTATGGTCTTTATTATGATCTATAGGATTGATTGATTTTAGGATATATAGGATTATTCATAGGACATATTTCATCATAGAATTTAACATACCTAGCCAATTTGCTTAAAATACCTAAGCCCTTTCTCAACCAAATGTTGCTTTTCCCAACACTCGTTGAAGTCTATAAGGGTCAACCAAGCCTTGTCTCGACCAAATTCCCCTTACCTTACAAATTTTGAGGTTAATAAAGAAATTCGTTAACAGTACCCAATTGGGTTTGGCATCCGATTTGAGTTTGTATCCATACATACTCGATTAGGTTTGACATCTGGTAAGCTTTTTTATCCATACATACTTGATTAGGTTTGACATTCGGTTAGCATTTACATCCATACATACACAACTATATCTGGTATTCATTTAGCTTTTGCATTCGGTGGTATGCTCAGTTAAACAATATTTCTCGGTTATAGATTAGTTTCCATATGTACCCAATTAGCATCCGGTTTGCTTTTATATCCATACATACTTGATTAGGTTTGGCATCCAGTAAGATTTTGTGTCCATATGTACCCAATTAGATTTGGTATTCGGTTAGCTTTTGCATCTATGAATACTCAACTAGGTTGGCCGTTTAGTTAATTTCCATATTTAGTAGTATGCTCGGTTAAATAATATATCTCAGTTATAGATTGGTTTTCATATGTACCCGATTATGTTTGACATCCGGTTTGATTTTGTATCCATACATATTCAATTAGGTTTGACATATAATTAGCTTTTTTTCCATACATACTCGATTAATTTTAACGTTCTATTAGCTTTTACATCCATACATACTCGATTAGGTTTGGTTTCCAGATAGCTTTTACATCCAGTGGTATGCTCGGTCAAATGATATATCTCTATTATAGATTGGTTTCTATATGTACCTGATTAGGCTTGTTATCCAGTTTGCTTTTGTATCCATGCATTCCAAATTAGGTTTGGCATTCGTTGAGCTTTTGTATCTATATGTACCCGATTAGGCTTGGCATCCGATTGGTTTTTGTTTCCATATGAACCTGATTAGGTTAGACATTCAGTTAGCTTTTGCATCTGTACACACCTGATTACATTAGGCATCCAGTTAACTTTTACCTTTGGTTGTATGCTCGGTTAAATAATATATCTTAGATATAAATTGGTTTCTATATGTACCCGTTTAGGTTTCACATCCAGTTTGATTTTGTATCCATACATACCCGATTAGGTTTGGCATCTGGTAAGCTTTAGTATCCATACATACCCGATTAGGTGGGAATTCAGTTAGTTTTTATGTCCATACGTATTCGATTAGGTTTGGAATTCATTTAGCTTTTGTTTCCATACATACCCAATTTGGTTTGAAGTTTGGTTAGCTTTTGCATCCATACTTACTTGATTAGGTTGGGAATTCGGTTAACTTTTACATTTGGTGGTATGCTCGATTAAATGATATGTCTCGGTTGTAGATTGGTTTCCATATGTGCCCTATTAGATGTGGCATCTGGTTTGATTTTGCACCCATACATAACCGATTAGGTTTGGTATCTAATTTCCTTTTGTTCCCATACATACCCAGTTATATTTGGCATTCAGTTAGCTTTTATATCCATAAGTATCCGATTAGGTTAGACATCCGGTCTGCTTTTGTTTACATATGTACTAAATTAGATTTGATACTCGGTTAGCTTTTTCACCCACACATACCCGGTTAGACTGTGCATGCAATTAACTTTTACATTTGGTGGTATGCTCGATTAAATAATGTATCTCAATTATAGATTGGTTTTCATATGTCCCCGACTAGATTTGACATCTGGTTTGATTTTATATGCATACATACCCAATTAGGTTTGGCATTCAGTTTGCTTTTGTATCCATACATACCCGATTAGGTTTGGCAGTTGGGTAGCTTTTATATCCATACATATCTGACTTGGTTAGGCATTAGGCTTGCTTTTTTTCCATATGTACCCAATTATGTTTGGTATTCGGTTAGCTTTGCATCCACACATACCTGATTAGGTTGGGAACTCGGTTAATTTTTACATTGAGTCTCGGTTAAACAATATATCTCGATTATAAATTGATTTCCATATGTATCAGATTAGGTTTGGCATCCGGTTTGATTTTGTATTCATACAAACCTGATTAGGTTTGGCATATGGTTAGCTTTTGTATCCATACATATCCAATTAAGTTTGGCATTCGGTTAGTTTTATATCTACACATACCCGATTAGGTTTGGTATTCAGTTAACTTTTTCATTCGATGGTATGCTCGCTTAAATAATATATCTCGATTATAGTTTGGTTTCTATATGTACCCGATTAGATTTGACATTCGATTTGCTTCTGTATCCATACATACCAAATTTGGTTTGGCATTCGATTGGCTTTTATATCCATATGTACCCAATTAGGTTTTACATTCTGTTAGCTTTTGTATCCATGTATACGTGATTAGGTTGGGTATTTGGCTAACTTTTACATTTAGTGGTATGCTCGGTTAAACAATATATCTCAGTTATAGATTGGATTTCACATGTGACGGGTTAGGTTTGACATCCAGTTTGCATTTATATCCATACATACCTGATTAGATTTGGTATTCGGTTAGCTTCTGTATCCATATATACCCAATTAGATTTGGCAATCAGTTAGCTTTTGCATCCATACATACTTGATATGGTTTGGCACCCAGTTAGCTTTTGTATTTGATGGTATGCTTGGTTAAACAATATATCGCAGTTCAGTTATATATTGGTATCCATATATATCTGATTAGGTTTGGCATCCACCTTGCTTTTGTATCATTATGCACCCGATTAGGTTTGACATTCAATAAGCTCCTACATCCATAAGTACCCGATTAGGTTGGACATCTGGTTTGCTTTTGCAGTCGGTGGTACGATCGGTTAAATAGTATATCTTGGTTATATATTTGTTTTCTTAGATATTCAATTAGAGTATGCAGTTGATTAAGTTATGGTATTGGTTATAATCTTGGTTAACTAATATTATAATATTAAATGTCATTACTTTTAGTACTTGTGAAAATTTTCATAGTAAATGTTTGCCAGATGTTTGAGTTTAATGTATAAATTATACAATGTTATATTGTATAAGAATTACAACATTCCTTTGAATATAGTACATTACATTTAAGATATAAAATACCGAACATTACATCATGTTAAAAGCATGTCTTCAGTATCCAACATAGTTGATTAAATATCAAATTTATACAATTTTATACTGCATACCAACCGCATTTTCTCTTAATATATTACAGTTCAAACATAAAGTACTATAAATTAGATTGAGATAAAAGTTTCTAAAATTGATCCAAAATTATTTTTCAAACATTCAATATGTACATATCTAGTGTCCAGCATCTTTCATCCAACTTTTGATACATTCAGTCAAGTAGATAAATTGTAATCATTTAACCAAAATTGCCTATAGCTATAAAATCTTTAATGCATTTGACAGTGTTGGGTTTTAATTTCCAACCATGATTTTGTCTGCGACGGTATCATATAGGACGTGAGCTCTTCGTTTTTGCATTTCTTCTTCTTTATATAAGTCTACCTTTCCTTCTATCTGTATATTATTTTATAGATCTTCCATATACCACATAACAAATGTTGCACGATCAATTCTGCATCAGTTCAAAACAAGATTTTTTTTTTAAAGTTATTAAATTTAATTTTATAAACTATAATTTTATACTTACGAATAGTATTTTTGCTATAGACGATTCACAAAATTGGCTGGTTTGGTTTGGTTTGTAATTCTAATGGTTGTTTCCCTTTTTTTGCATAAATAGACTTCAGAATATCCATTATTTTGTCTCTCTGCAAATAATAATCAAGTCAAATAAGTCAATAAATATATGTCACCGAGCGAATATTTGACAGGCAAATATTTGCTGCCAATAATTATTAATATATTTAAAACTTACCACTATTTTTGCTTGATGTTTTTTTGGACAGTTGAAATTTTTCCTTCTTGATCTTTCGAAATCATAATGTTTCCAGGTTTTATCGATTGCATTAAACTCCAACGGTGTATATTGTTTTTTAGTATGCAGTGATAACAATATTTTTGTGATATTCGTTGCTTCTTCTTCTAGCACTTTGACTACTAAAGCTTTACATCTTACTTTGTAGTCTTAAATTATTGATACACGTGTTTACAGTTTAATTAACTTTCAATTATCAAGTGATAATTATTTGCAGTTTTAAGTATTTAACACCATTGCATAGGACTTTAAATCTATAATATCTTCATGATTCGTCTTTAGTTTTATTTCTAAGAACAAATCTATAATATGCGTAAAAAATAGATTTTATAAATTAGTTTTTTATTTTCAGTTAATGATATTATATTGAATTATATACCATTAGGTAAATGAACCTATTGAATAACATGTCAGAAATATGCACTCCTCTCTGGGTTATAGTATGCAACTTCCTATTTTAATAATAGATAAAGTTTATTAATATGTAGTATAATAAATAGGTTAGAATATAATATATGAACTTTAATTATGGTCAGCTTTTGAAATTGATACCTCGGTATGTGAATATTATCTATTTAAATATTTGCCTGGCAAATATATTTCTGCCAAACAATTGACCGGAAAATATAGGCATACATACATTTCTATATGTTTGATTGTAGATTTGCATTTTATATTTTAATAAAATAACTTACATATTTCCACCGGCTTTATAAAAAGCTTTAAGTTCATCAATCTGATCTTTTATGAGCCATTTTGTTGCATCTTTCTTTTTTCAACCGATATCTTTGATCTTCTTTTATTTCAGACTTATCGTGATCAGACTCTGTGCTTTCGTCTAATATCATTTTAGGTCGAGGAGCTTTTTCATCTTTTTTGTTAACATCGCTTTTATTAGATTTCTTTTGGTATTGTCCTTTTTCAAAGTAGGATACTAAAAATCTGTATCTTTTGCCTTTTCTCTTTTTAGATCTTTTTTTACTCTTTTTGGGAGCGAAGGAGAAGTAACTTTTTTTTCTGATTTTTTCTACCCATTTTCAAGCTTGATTTTGTAATCTACGTCCACTTTTTGTTGAATGGTTTCTGATTCTTTGTTTCTTTGGTATTCTCCTTTTCTTCTTTGTCTTTTTAGTCATTGGTATGATAGTTATTTCATATTGGCTGGTAGTCGTCATAAATGTCATCTTCAACTACCTCTCCAAATACATATTCAGCTACATTTGTAGCTTCAACTCCAGCTATATTTTGATTATCTTCTTTTTTATTGTCATTATTGTAACGTCCCGCCTTTTCGCACGCTATAAATCGACACACGTGCCAATTCAAACCATACGGAAGGGCGGATTGTTATGGGGTAAAATAGAAAAAATAACAAGAAAGAAATAAAACAAACAGAATCTCACAGCGGAAGGATAAAATATAATAATCAAATATACAGTTCATGAAACTGTTTTTTAAATATTTAATTATACTTACAATATATAGCAGAGTTATACATACCATAAAATATCAATAATGTAGCGGAATGCAATAGTGTAGTGGAATAATATAATATATATTACTAATAATACTAAAATCTTCGTCTTCGTCCTCCAAAGATAAAGCCTTTGATCCTGAAATGCTCGGACTGACCCGAGCGAATTGAAAAGACAAAACACTCGAGTCAGAACTAAAAGATCTTATGTAAGTTAAATTAACAGAAATAAATATGAGTGCAGTAACTCAAAAGATGCTCGGAATTTACATCTCTTAAGGATCCGTTAGACTATTTGCTATGTAGTATATTTCGCTATTATAATAGTGTCTAATTGTAAAATAAACTTACTTTAAAATAGCTTTAAGGCTTTACATTTTCCACCTTAACACATTTATATATTTCCATAGTCTATACAGTACCGTAATCACCCCCGTACTGGATGACGTCAGAGGGCACTCCATAGGTATGGTACAAAACAAAATCGTATAAGGCGCGCTAGGGCAGGTGTCACGGCACAACTAGGCAATGCCAGGGTAGATATACCAATTGCTATCTGAACTGCTGGTAACGCATAACCGCAGCTACCGCCCACCACGAGCCACATCCCAAATAAATAAAAAAAATCAAAAGTGACCACCGAATAAATCCAAAAGTCAGGGTATTACATCGAAGGGATGTGTCCGATAAGAGGGGCTACCTCCTTGGCTCGAGAATCGCTCTTGTTTTAGCCACCTTATGCCAACTCACGGGAGTCGGGTCCACGTATTTACCTTAAAGGAAACGCCGCCACCATCCTACTTCATTCTGGAATCTCCACCGCGTACCCACCGCGTACCCACCGCGTACATGGTTGTTAAAGTGGTTTTCGGAGTTGGCAGAGAGTATGACAACTTCCGATCCCGGTCTCTTTAACAACCAAAAGTTATTATAACACCGCGGTTATTTCAAAATAGTTTATACTTTAGAACCAGAATAAAATATCCATTTCAAAACCATATAAATACGATATCATCTATATTTTTAAAACCCAAATCAATATGATATCATTTTTATTTTATAAATATCCCTTTTCCCAAGATCATAATATTTTCAAATATATATATCTTAAATCCCATAGCTTTGAAACAAAATTTCTAATACTTAAATGGTTTACGTATTAAACCGCTTTGCATAACAAAATAGCTTTTTAAATTTCAGAAATAAATTCCAAATATAGGTTTAAATTCCCAAATAAACCATTTCAATTTCCATATATTTCAAAGCTTTAATTATTCCACCATTTCAAAACTTATTCTTTGATAATTTTATATATATCAAATTCAATTACTATTATTTAGATTTGAAATGTTTACTTAATAAACCAAATGTCATTTAAGTAAAACCTTTAAACTTCAAATAACAGGATATTCTCTCAATTTAATTAACTTGACAATATTCATTTACATCGACTTGATATTCATTTAAGTCCTCTAAACCAAAATCAAATTATAAAGATCATACCTTTTAACACCCCAAATTTATTTAAATTTCAAATAAATTTTATTCGAGGATAATTCTTAAATACCTTAATTCAAAGCAAATTCATATTTATTTTCCAACATTTATTTTATTTAAGACATTATAAACTCCATCAATAAATTTGAATAAATACTTAACCGTATTATATCTAAATAAAATTTAACTTTTATTCTTTAAACCAAAGTTATACATAGCATAAATTCAAGCGTTTAACTATATATAAAAATAATATTTAAAAATATCAAAAATCAATATTCATTAAACCATATTCTTTCCAAAACCATAGAAAATCATTTCAAATATATATATATATATATATATATACACACACACACACCGTGGTGCCTGTATAAAATTTTTTATCCTATGGTCAAGTGATACGGATACTTATCATTTCAATCCGTAATTTAAAAATAAAAATTACGGTTATATATCATTTCAAACCACAATCCCGAATGAAATGAAAATGCATAATAACTTGCAGTTTATAACAAAATAAGTACAGGATACATTCATCCAATATCAACCATCAACCATTTATCAAAATCATCATCCAAATTCAAACAATACATCAATATATAACATGTGATAATAACAGGTATCAACTATCAGTTTATATTCAAAAATAAATAATAACCGTTTAACTAGCGGTTTATATAAAAACGAATAACAATTTAACTGGCAGTTAATATGCAATAATGAATTGAATAACAAGTTAAATAAATAAATACAAATTAACTGAGATAATGATGAAACATATGCCAAACAGCTATAAATAAATTTCAAATAACATCATAAATGAATTTAACAAACATAAGAAATCTTAGAAGTTGTGAGTGGGTTAAAACACTCACCTTTTGAATTTAAATCCATTTTAAACCCAAAAATTTAACAGTCTCAGAATTCGTCCAAACTAGCGTCAAAGTGTCCGGAATTTTATTACGATCCTAACAAAAAATCGAGCGTGAAAACGGAGTTCGTATGTGAGAGTTATGACGATTAGACGATAAAGATTTCAAATAAATAAAAAAAACAAACTAGACCAACCTCACGCCACGTCATCTCCTTCAACAGATACGCGCGCACGTAAATGTTGCTTACGGGAAAAGCCAAACCCATCTTCACTGGAAAAACTCGCCCTTTGACCACCAATCCTCCCACCTATGACCACCTGAGACGATCGCTCCGCCACCCACTCGAAGCTCGAGACTAGCCGCCTCCATCCCCCCATACGTGCGCCACCCCCGTGGGCCACAGAGGCCGCCGCGGCCACCAAAACCATAGGGTTTCAAAACCCTAAATTACAAATTTTGGTCACCTCGGGTCGAATTGCATGACTCGACCACCGCCAAACTACTCTCCCTGACGAGATCTACGATACCCAGTTTTCAATTTCGTCGATTGGCGACGAAATCAAAAACGCCCAAATTGACTTTGACCATGATTTCTGATCAATCCGGTCACTGTCTCGAAAAATGAATAGCACCAATGAATTACGCTAGTCAAGGGCTTCAACATATATTTTTTTCAGATTTTTCTGAGGACTTTGAATTTTATGCTTTGGATTTGATTTGTAATTGGATCTGGAAATATAGAAATTTGTCTACCATTGACGAAGTGGAGGAATATAATGAATTTAGGTACAGATAAATGAGAATTAGGGAGGCCATGGTTTATAGCAGGATATTTATAGAGAAAGTTGGAATAGAATAAATGGATCGGGTTGGATACGCACTAACGACAAAGCGGCCCAAAAAGCCCGTTCTGACCCCGGAACGAAATTGGGTAAACCCATATATCAAAATAGGTGTTTTAAAGTATTTTAAATGCAATGGAAAAGGTTTCACGTCCAAATTCCATCGTATGAAGAAGTTATGCTAAAATCAATATTTTCAAATTGATTTCAATTGATTTCAATTGATTTGATTTCAAGGCATTTCAATCCCATACGATCAAACGAAAAGACCGATCGATACAATCTTGAATTCCTACAATAATTCACCGATACGGATCCGATGAAACTGATTTCGTCGAAATCCGAGTCAGTGGCCAAAATGACTATTTTTCCATTAATTAAATAAATTAAAATTAATTAATTAAATCAACTTTTTAATTTCAATTCGAAAATTTGCCAAATTTCATTACTTATGATTTCTTAATCATTTACAATGATTAACCAAATTTAATTGTCAACTTAGAGGTGAATAGTTTACAAATTTCAATATTAACCTCAATTCCATTAAATTATAAATTTAATTTCCAAAATTTCCATTTAATTAAATTAACCCATAATTATTCCATTCATTATTTTCAAATAGATGGGTTTACCATTGGATTCAAAATTATTACATAAATTATTCTCATATTCCATCTAGATTTCAAATAACGTATTATTTAGCTATTTCAATTTCATTTAATTTCAATTTATCTTATTATCAGAAATTAAATTCCAATATATTGATAAAAATTTATTTCTATTCCTTATAATTCAACAAATTGTCCAATATGAATAATCTTATCATCATTTCCTTTAATTCGAATCATCTATTCATTCATACACCATTAGCAAAACATTATTACCCATTACTACCCTAATTTACCAATATAACCCTTAATTTGATTAATTTCAATTGATTACCCATTTAATTGTTAACCCAAATAAACGGGTAACTTATAATAAATTCATTGACCAATTAATTAGGTAGTATTCAAATAATTGTTATCAAAACCTTTAATTACACATAATAATTCATTACTCACAAACAAATGTTACAATTCTTATATGGTATTGATTTTATTCAAATTATTACGTATTACTTCCTTAGTTAATAACTTTTGAGTTGATTCCCTGATACCCAAATTTATATTAACGTAACATTTCCTTTAGATTTATTGCAATGATTTCCAATTCAACTGAACGAATTAAATATATATGTATAACTCATAACAATTTGTGGTCACAACTCTCAATCACCTTTTATAAGTTTATTATTTCCACTCCAATAATCGTCATTTATTATATATATATATATATATATACACACACATTAATTAATTCAATATTTAAGTTCGTTTTCCTATACTAAATTTATTACCAAGTATACATTTACTCTATTCCAACAAATTGGAATTCCATTCAATTACTACCTAAAAATAAGTTTACGTTTCTATTAATTTCCATTCACACTTCCGTTATTTTATATTACAATCATTAAAGTAACGTTTAACATCAACACAACCATTATGAATACCTATCAACCTACATCATCCCTATTAATTTACGTTTTATCCCATTATACATTAATGCGTACATTAATTAATTCATATCTACATCCACTTCCATATATAAATTTTGTAACCAAGTTATAACATTTACATTTATTTTTCTTATTTTAATTAATTACCAAATATTCCTATCTACTCTCAATTATAGCTTCGCAATCTTAACAATCCATAAATTGTCAATTGCCTATTATATACATTAATTACCATTAAATGTTCTCCATAAATTTATTTACTTGGTTTCAAACCTTATTTTATTCATCAATTACTGCCCTACAAATAAACTTACGTTTCTATTCAATTTACATTAATTCCAATTAATTGCAATATAAATTTTAAGTTGTAAATTTTAATTTCAATTGCTACATCTAATTTCTAACATTCGTTACAATATAAATTATAAGATTTTATTTCTTTCTAAATTCAATTAAAAATCTTATTAATTTAACTCATTTTAATCATAGAATTCTATGGGTCGTTACACTCTCCCCCATTCAAAGCTTTTCGTCCCCGAAAAGGAAAAGAAGGGAAAAGAGGAACTTATAAATCAATATATATTATTCAAATATTATTCATAACACTAATTTTATAGAGTAGGATAATTTTATATAAAATATATAGATTCATAACCAATTGAATCTTTTATATTCAAATTTATAAAGTTTGGAAACATTTTCAAAATATTTTCTAAGTCCGAAGTTTTACGAAAAATTTCGGCAGAGTCTCCTTTGTGCGGAGAGGCTCGGGAGAAAATATAATATCAAATATAAAAAAATATCACATATATTTTCCAATATAATATATATCCCAACACGGGAAAATAATATAATAACGCTATAACCCGAAATCCGAAAACGTACCTATTTGTCGGGCAATTAACGCTTATTTTATGGAACCAAAAGCTGTTGCAATTGCTTCTCTACCCTGCATTTCACTTATATAATCCAAAAAGGTTAACAATTATATAAGATGAAATATTTAAAGTGGTTTCAACCATAAACAAACAAATCAATACAATATCAAACACTTGCAACAAGGCATACAACCATAAAATCAATCATTCATTCATATCAAACAAACAAATAGGTTTTCCGGCTCACAACTTTAAATTGTACAGAATGAAGATTAAACTACTAAGTGTACCTTTCATTCAACAGTCTTAGGTGAAACTAAATAGATTATTCATACATCCAAACAATTTTAAAGTTTCCTTACCCAAACAATCATAAACCAAAATTAAACAATATTTCCATTTCATTCTTATTAATTTTATTTCATACATTTGTTGTTTGATTTCCTTTTTATTTATACAACGATTTATCTTTTTAATTTACATTTATTTCTAACAAACTTTTAACTTCATTTACTCATTCAATGATTGTTTCATTTATTTTCACTTATTACTTACAATTATTCATTTCCATTAACTCAGGTCATGCCAGTTCCTTTTATCTTATTATAGTTATTCATTCATTTATTATTGCATGACCTCATTTATTTACATTCATTTATCAATAGTATTCATGTCCCATTCAATTTCTTAGCATTTCCATTTTATTTACTTAAGTTTATAATCATCTATTTGTAATACTCACCTTTAATTATATTTACTTATAGAAAAATTTCAATTATTACTTAAGTTTATAACATTAAATTCTCATTTATAACAGCAAATTCATTGAATACTTTCATTACCTCAAGCTTTACTTGTAAGATTTCCCATTAAATTTCTTATTAACATTGTAACTTTTATTATATGGTAAGTTATATATATGCTTTAAGAATGTAATTGAAAATTATACAAATTTATCTCATTTCTTTTAATTTAGTCTAATATTCAATAATTTAGAGGTTCAATAATTATATCCGTTGCTTTTATTGATTATAAATTTCAACTTCCATGTTATTTCATTTATAACCTATCATTTAATCTCTTATTTTAATTAGAGGTTTCAATTATAAATTTTGTTACATTTCATTTCACTACAATAATTGAAACTATTAATTAATGGAAACTTAAGAATTTAAATACCGGGTTAATTTCAAATCATTTTAAAATAATAGATAAATGTATACTTACAATTTATTTCCAATTATATTTAAAAAAAATCAAGATTTACATTTGTTTATCAAAAATGAATCGACAGTAAAACTACTACAATGGTCTTCCCACTTCTAAACTCGAAAATGAATGTCGATGATGCATGCACTCATCACCGAAATTATTTTCCAGCGACAGAGAGGGGAGTACATAACTTATTATTTCCCAAAATTTCTTTTAAAACATTTCTTTCAAATTATATTGAAATATTTATATCAGAAAATACTTCTAATACAATTATTATTATATTCCAAAATCATTCAAAAGAAATTTCAAAACACCGGAACTTAAGTTCTAAATTTCCAACTTCTATTTATTTTATTTCAATCTTATTTCAACTATTATTCATAAATTTCCTTACCTAACAACCAATATAATACAACCAAATAACCTTTATAAAATTTGCTATATATATATATATATATATATATAGAAAATATAATAGGCAAATTTATTTCATTCACCTATAATAAAACCAAATATTATGTCGGTCTGTCCTATTAAGTGTTTAGAAATCCCTATTGATGTCATAGCGTCCCATGCACAAACCAGAATTTATAAATACAAAACGGAACAAATTAACACAATATTAAATCCTTTTTATAACACTAACAAATACGCTCTCTCATATATATACACTAAGCGACTCCCATAGGGTATTACTACCCTATTAATAAAGAGTCAGACCCCACAAAGCTAAGATTTATCGCTAAACCAAAGCTCTGATACCAGATGTAACTCCCCGCCTTTTCGCACTCTTTAAATCGACACACATGCCAATTCAAACCATACGGAAGGGCGGACTGTTATGGGGTTAAATAGAAAAAAAACAAGAAAGAAATAAAACAAATAGAATCTCACAGCAGAAGGATAAAATATAATTATCAAATATACAGTTCATGAAGCTGTTTTTCAAATATTTAATTATACTTACAATATATATCAGAGTTATACATACCATAGAATATCAATAATGCAGCGGAATGCAATAGTGTAGTGGAATATTAATAATAATACTGAAATCTTCGTCTTCGTCCTCCAGAGATAATGCCTTTGATCCTGAAATGCTCGGACTGACCCGAGCAAATTGAAAAGACAAAACACTCGAGTCAGAACTAAAAGATCTTATGTAAGTTAAATCAACAGAAATAAATATGAGTGCAGTAACTCAAAAGATGCTCGAGATTTACATCTCTTAAGGATCCGTTAAACTATTTACTATGTAGTATATTTCGCTATTATAATAGTGTCTAATTGTAAAATAAACTTACTTTAAAATAGCGTTAAGGCTTTACATTTTCGGCCTTAACACATTTATATATTTCCATAGTCTATACAGTACCGTAATCTCCCCCGTATTGGGCGTCGTCAGAGGGCACTCTATAGGTATGGTACAAAACAAAATCGTATAAGGCGCGCTAGGGTAGGTGGCACGGCACAACTAGGCAATGCCAGGGTAGATATACCAATTGCTATCCGGACTACTGGTAACGCATAGCCGCAGCTACCGCCCACCTCGAGCCACACCTCCAAACCAAAACATCAAAAGTGGCCACCGAATAAATCCAAAAGTCAGAGTATAATATCGAAGGAATGTGTTCGATAAGAGGGGCTACCTCCTTGGCCCGAAAATCGCTCCTGTTTTAGCCACCTTATGCCAACTCATGGGAGTCGGGTCCACGTATTTACCTTAAAGGAAAGCCGCCACCATCCTACTTCATTCTGGAATCTCCATCACGTACACGGTAGTTAAAGTGGTTTTGGGAGTTGGCAGAGAGTATGACAACTTCCGATCCCGGTCTCTTTAACAACCAAACGTTATTATAACACCACGGTTATTTCAAAATAGTTTATACTTTAAAACCAGAATAAAATATCCATTTCAAAACCATATAAATACGATATCATCTATATTTTTAAAACCCAAATCAATATGATATCATTTTTATTTTATAAATATCCATTTTCCCAAAATCATAATATTTTCAAAAATGTATATCTTAAACTCCATGGCTTTGAAACAAAATTTCTAATACTTAAATGGTTTACGTATTAGGCCGCTTTGCATAACAAAATAGTTTTTTAAGTTTCAAAAATAAATTCCAAATATAAGTTTAAATTCCTAAATAAACCATTTCAATTTCCATATATTTCAAAGCTTTAATTATTCCACCATTTCAAAACTTATTCTTTGATAATTTCATATATATCAAATTCAATTACTATTATTTAGATTTGAAATGTTTACTTAATAAATCAAATATCATTTAAGTAAAACCTTTAAACTTCAAATAACAGGATATTCTCTCAATTTAGTTAACTTGATAATATTCATTTACATAGACTTGATATTCATTTAAGTCCTCTAAACCAAAATCAAGTTATAAAGATCATACCTTTTAAAATCCCAAATTTATTTAAATTTCAAATAAATTTTATTCGAGGATAATTCTTAAATACCTTAATTCAAAGCATATTTATTTTCCAACATTTATTTTATTCAAGACATTATAAACTCCATCAATAAATTTAAATAAATACTTAACCGTAATATATCTAAATAAAATTTAACTTTTATTCTTTAAACCAAATTTATACATAGCTTAAATTCAAGCGTTTAACTATATATAAAAATAATATTTAAAAATAGCGAAAATCAATATTCATTAAACCATATTCTTTCCAAAACCATAGAAAATCATTTCAAATATATATATATATATATATATATATATATATATATACCGCGGTGCCTGTATAAAATTTTCTATCCTATGGTCAAGTGATACGGATATTTATCATTTCAATCCGTAATTTAAAAATAAAAATTACGGTTATATATCATTTCAAACCATAATCCCGAATGAAATGAAAATGCATAATACTTACAGTTTATAACAATATAAGTACAGCATCCATTCATCCAATGTCAACCATCAATCATTTATCACAATCATCATCCAAATTCAAACAATACATCAATATATAACAGGTGATAATAACAGGTATCAACTATCAGTTTATATCAAAAATAAATTAGAACTGTTTAACTGGCAGTTTATATAAAATGAACAACAATTTAACTAGCAGTTAATATTCAATAATGAATTAAATAACAAGTTAATTAAATAAATGCAAATTAACTGAGATAATGATGAAATATATGCCAAACAGCTATAAATAAATTTCAAATAACATCATAAATGAATTTAACAAACATAAGAAATCTTAGAAGTTGTGAGTGGGTTAAAACACTCACCTTTTGAATTTAAATTGAATTTAAATCCATTTAAACCCAAAAATTTGATAGTCTCAGAATTCGTCCAAACAAATGTCAAAGTGTCTAGAATTTTATTACGATCCTAGCAAAAAAATCTCGCGTGAAACGGAGTTCGTATGTGAGAGTTATGACGATTAGACGATAAAGATTTCAAATAAATAAAAAAAACAAACTAGGCCAACCTCACGCCACGTCATCTCCTTCAACAGATACGCGCACGTGAAAATCTCGCTTACAGGAAAAGCCGAACCCATCTTCACCGGAAAAACTCGCCCTTTGACCACCAAATCCTCCCACCTACGACCACCTGAGATGACCGCTCCGCCACCCACTCGAAGCTCGAGACTAGCCGCCTCCATCCCTCCATACGCGTGCCGCACCCGTGGGCCACAGAGGCCGTCGCCGCCACCGAAACCATAGGGTTTCAAAACCCTAAATTACAAATTCTGGTCACCTCGGGTCGAATTGGATGACTCGACCACCGCCAAATGACTCCCCCTGACGAGATCTACGATACCCAGTTTTCAATTTCGCCGATTGGCGACGAAATCAAAAACGCCCAAATTGACTTTGACCGCGATTTCTAATCAATCCGGTCACTATCTCGAAAAACGAACAGCACCAGTGAATTACGCTAGTCGAGAGCTTCAACATATATTTTTTTCTGATTTTTCTGAGGACTTTGAATTTTATGCTTTGGATTTGATTTGCAAATGGATCTGGAAATATAGAAATTTGTCCGCCATTGGGGAAGAGGAGGAATAGAATGAATTTAGGTACAGACAAATGAGAATTAGGGAGGCTAGGGTTTATAGCAGGATATTTATAGAGAAAGTTGGAATAGAATAAATGGATCGGGTTGGATACGCGCTAACGACAAAATGGCCCAAAAAGCCCGTTCTGACCCCGGAACGAAATTGGGTAAACCCATATATCAAAATAGGTGTTTTAAAATATTTTAAATGCAATGGAAAAGGTTTCACATCCAAATTCTATCGTATGAAGAAGTTATGCTAAAATCAATATTTTGAAATTGATTTCAATTGATTTCATTTAAATTGATTTCAAGGCGTTTCAAGCCCATACGATCAAACGACAAGACCGATCGTTACGAAGCTTGAAATCCTACAACAATTCATTGATACAGATCCGATGAAACTGATTTCGTCGAAATCCGAGTTAGTGGCTAAAATGGCTATTTTTTCATTAATTAAATAAATTAAAATTAATTAATTAAATCAACTTTTCAATTTCAGTTCAAAAATTTGCCAAATTTCATCACTTATGATTTCTCAATCATTTACAATGATTAACCAAAT
The DNA here is from genome assembly GCA_030765085.1 of Allium cepa. Classification (NCBI taxonomy): domain Eukaryota; kingdom Viridiplantae; phylum Streptophyta; class Magnoliopsida; order Asparagales; family Amaryllidaceae; genus Allium; species Allium cepa. Next base: position 9,199,847 of record CM060938.1, read on the forward strand.
TTAAATGTCAACTTAGAGGTGAATACTTTATGAATTTCAATATTAACCCCAATTCCATTCAATTATAAATTGAATTTCCAAAATTTCCATTTAATTAAATTGACCTATAATTATTCCATTCATTATTTTCAAATAGATGGGTTTACCATTGGATTCAAAATTATTACATAAATTATTCTCATATTCCATCTAGATTTCAAATAACGTATTATTTAGCTATTTCAATTTCATTTAATTTTAATTTATCTTATTGTCGGAAATTAAATTCCAATATATTGATAAAACTTTATTTCCATTCCTTATAATTCAACAAACTGTCCAATATGAATAACCTTAACATCATTTCCTTTAATTTAAATCATCTATTCATTCATACATCATTAGCAAAACATTATTACCCATTACTACCTTAATTTACCAATATAACCCTTAATTAGATTAATTTCAATTGATTACCCATTTAATTATTAACCCAAATAAACGGGTAATTTATAATAAATTCATTGACAAATTAATTAGGTAATATTCAAATAATTGCTATCAAAACCTTAAATTACACATAGGAATTCGTTATTCACAAACAAACAAATGTTACAATTCTTGTATGCTATTGATTTTATTCAAATTATTATGTATTACTTCCTTAGTTAATAACTTTTGAGTTGATTCTTCGATTCCCAAATTTATATTAACGTAACATTTCCTTTAGATTTATTGCAATGATTTCCAATTCACTTGAATGAATTAAATATATATGTATAACTCATAACAATTTGTGGTCACAACTCTCAATCACCTTTTATAAGTTTATTATTTCCATTCCAATAATCGTCATTTATTATATATATACATTAATTAATTCAATATTTAAGTTCGTTTTCCTATACTAAATTTATGTACATTAATTAATTCATATCTACATCCACTTCCATATATAAATTTTGTAACCAAGTTATAACATTTACATTTATTTTTCTTATTTTAATTAATTACCAAATATTCCTATCTACACTCAATTATAGCTTTGCAATCTTAACAATCCATAAATTGTCAATTGCCTACTATATACATTAATTACTATTAAATGTTCTCCATAAATTTATTTACTTGGTTTCAAACCTTATTTTTATTCATCAATTACTACCCTATAATAAACTTACGTTTCTATTCAATTTACATTAATTCCAATTAAATGCAATATAAATTTTAAGTTGTAAATTTTAATTTCAATTGCTACATCTAATTTCTAACATTCGTTCCAATATAAATTATAAGATTTTTATTTCTTTCTAAATTCAATTAAAAATCTTATTAATTTAACTCATTTTAATCATCGAATTCTATGGGTTCGTTACAATTATTGTCGTCATCGTCTTTATCATTCTTGTCCTTTCCATTTTTGCTATCATCGTTTTTAGTTTTCCTTTTCTTTTCATCATCATCAGCAGTATCATAACCTTTATCTTCATTAGCATCACCATCATCTTTACCTTCATCACCATTACCTTTGTTTTTATAAGCACCATCGCCATCTTTACCTTCCTAAGCAGCATTACCATCTTTTTCATGATCACCGTCACCATTGCCTTCATCAGTGCCATCACCTTCCCCATCTTTACCTTCATTAGCACCATTACCATCTTTAACATCATCACTGTCACCTTTGCCTTTATCAGCAGCATCACCATCTTTACCTTTATCTTTACCATCACCTTTACCCGTATCAGCAATATCACCATCACCATCACCATCTTTATGTTCGTCACCATCACATTTACCTTCATCGGCAGGATCTCCATCTTTATTATCATTATTATCACCATTACCTTCATTAACATCATCGCCTTTTTTGCCTTCATTTTCACCATCTTCATTATCTTTACCTTCATCTTCATCATCCCGATCACCATCAATGTCATTTCCTTCGTCATCATTATCAGCATCTTCTGTTTCATCATCATTAAGTTGATTATTATTATTTTCATCATCATTTTCAGCTTCATCACTTTCAGCATCATAATCATCATCATCATCATTTTCATTGTTACTTCTTCATTCGAATTCACTTCTACTTCTTTTTCAGCTTCTTTATTTTTTTTCCAGTTACTTGATCTTCATTATCTTCTTCGTTTTCCTTCTTCTTTTTCAAATCTTCATTTCTTTTTTCAGTAATTTGTTTTCTTTTTTAGAGCCACATTCTCTTTTTTCAGCTTCTTTATTTTCCATTTTATATTTCTAAGTTTTTTTAATTCATTTTTCATATTTTTGACCGATGAATGAAGGATTTCTTTAGCTGATGCAGCTTTGGCAGATTTTAGCTCTTTTTCCTTACTTTGTTTTTCTTTATTTTCTACACAAATTAGAATACTTTTTTTTACTTTTTTCATAACTAAAAACTGGTTGAAAAATATTTATTTTGAAATAATTTAGAAATATGATTATTAACTTGTCAAATGTTTGTATTTGCGTGGCAAATATTTTCGATTCACTTTTTATAATAGAATTTCAGTGATATTGTTACCAGTTTTACCTTTTTGGTAAGGAAGTTCTTAATTTTGCCTAGAGTAACTTCCCGTAGTGTCCAATTTGCAAAAGTTAGTTCATTTGGTTGATAACTTATTTTTGAAGCAATTATTTTGTAATACTAGGTGTACTTTTAGTTTATAATAGAAATTATAAAAGATAAAATGAGTTATTAGAGTTTACTAATAGAAGGGTTACGCATGCACATATTTTTCTTGTACTCTCTTTATTCTTTCTCTCTTGTTCCATCAAATATTTTCCTATTGTTGCTTGTCATGAAAAAAATTTCATTTTCTTCAATTTATAAACATATGGTAGTAGCACCAAAGGAAATACAGAGTTTGGATTGGAGGGCAGGTATGTCGAAATAAAAAACATAATCAACAACTTCGCAACATCGATTGTGTTTTCTATATTTCTTCTTTTCAAAGATTACTGGATGCTTATTTAAATATCATTTGCTTTGATTATTTTTGAATTACCAAAATATTTTTGTTTGAATGCTTTTATTTCAGAGTTCATATCATATTCCTTTAAATGAGATGCAGTATTGATTGTGATGCCTTCATTTTTGTAATCCAGAAATTGTTGCAATGTCACTTTATTTTATAATTATTTTCACATCCCCAAAATAAAAACAATTTTATTCTATTGAATACGAGCTTATTTTCATATCTATAGGAGCTAATTCTTTTGATATGCCTTCAATTGTTATAGCTCTTTCCATGAATGAATTGATAATGTTAAAGAATGGAGTTTGCTTCAATAATGTCACATGCTTTTCTTGAAGTATCTTTTCTTTTAGCAAATGATCTATCAGTGTATGGAATTATTTTATGCTACTTCCATAGCTTTCTAAATTATCTTTTGGAACATCTATTTTGTTATTTCTTTATAGGTGTTTTTTTAGCGCCTGTTCTTCTTGGTAGTTGTTTGTTTCGAGGGTTGAAAGAACAACATCTTCTTTTGATTCAACATATTCTAAAGATTCGGATATTAGAGTTTTCAGAAATTCAGATTTTGTGGATTTATATTGGTGAGGAGATGTCGAAGATTAAAATTTTGAAGGTTTAGGTAAAGTCGCAAATTTCTTGACTTGGCGTGGTAGTGTTTTTTTTGTGCCATGACTTTATATCTTCATCATGGTACATGTAAAGGTTTAAAATTATCAAATTAGCGTGACCATATATACGAGTAGAAAATGTAGGCGAGAAAAATATTTTCCATCCCGATATTTATGGCAAATATTTGATGTTGTATGCTTTTTATGTAAGTTTATGTATACTAAAATTTCAGTCTACCAATAATCTAAACTTTATATGACAAATATTTGATATTTTTAGTATTTGTAGTAAAAAATTAAATCCACAAAATTACTGACATAAATTGTTTGGCAAATATTTGCCATCCTTGTCTAGTCATCTAATTGTATACTATAGTTTCCAAAGAAATTTCCACTAATTTCAATCTACCATGAATCAGAGCTACATGTGGTAAGTATTTGAGATTTTTAATATTTTCATTAAAGGATTTTCCAATATATTTAGCTATTTCTAAATTAAATATTTTAATCCAAATATTTGTTGTCCTCGGTTCATCATTTAATTGTATACTACAATTAGAACCTACCATCAATCAAAGCAACATATGTCAAGTAGTTTTAGTAAAAAAAATTGTAATATTTCAAGCAATTATTGATAGTAATAATTTATGGCAAATATTTGCTAGGTAAAATATTTGTCATTCTTTGTTATTCATTTCATTATACACTTTTAGCAGAACTTATTTCAGTCTTTCATGAACCAAAATCATACAAGTCAAATACTTTCCATAATCAATATATATAGTAAAGTTTCACTTATACGTCAAGCATTAATTGATAAACATTTGTTATGTCAAATATTTTTATATAAATATTTGCATATCTAATATTTTTTCAGTTATATATGCATATTGAAGTATTATTATTTCAACAAAAATTATAACTATCAAACATTATTCATTACCAATATATACAATAAGATTTCAATTCATATTACATTTTCTTCTTTATTTTCAGAATTTTTCTTTCGAATCGATGCATGTTCTTCACAATAGTTATCATTTATTGCCATCTTTGAACATCGAAGATCGCTTTCTCCAAATCTACAAATATTTTCCATTATTTTGGGAATTTATTTCGATTTGTTCTTCGTTTCGTATCGTTGCTCAATTGACAGTGTAAGCGGTTGAGTATTCCTTATCTTCACTTGATAGAATTTGTAAGTGACAGATAATTTGCAAATTAGGTTTTCATTGTTCAATTGACAGTGAGTTTTCATTTTTATGGAAATATAAATCGCATAATGAGTTCGCGGATTTGGAAATGATTTTGGGCAGAATATAAGTGTGTAAGGATAATGCAGATAATTATTGTCTAATATTTTAAAAAGAGGAATGTATTTTATAAGTTGTAAATGAGAGGGATTCGGGCCTAATTATTTTCAGTTATAAGGATATGAGCTAAAATTTTCCATAAAAAAAGTAATGAAAAGTTTAGAACAATAAAATCATTGGGACACATGACAGCATATGGGATTTTTTAGAAAACTAAAAACAAAGGGGCACATAGATTTAAACTAAGCTTTCATATAATATAATAGATAGAAATATTAATTGATTAATTTGGTTAATTTGATAAATTAAAATAAAAACATATATTTTTATAAATTTGATTTTAGCTATGATTATGGTTGTAACGTCCGGAAAATTTTCGACTTTCGAAAATTCAACATCGATACTCACTTTATCGACTGCCGAGAAATCGAAGGCCGGAAACCCGAAATGTTATGGTTTTAGAAAAAGAAAGAGGCAGAGAAAGGGAGAAGAAGGTAGAAAATAGAGAAAAGAGAAAAGAAAATAGAAAAATAGAAAATAGAACGGAACAGAACACAACACAACAACATCAGAATCTCACAATTCGCAGCGGAACAACATATAATAATAAATGAATAATCTTTAAACAAAGAACTATATCAGTTATTACATTTTATACATTACATTTCATTACATCATATCATCAGAGTGTACAACAACAAACAACATCAAATAGTGCAGCGGAAAAAGAAATACTATATACTAGTAATACGCCATGCCATCCAGCTTGCCTCCAGCAACTCCTGATTATCCAGAATATCCTGATAAACCTAACTCTTGACTGCCCGTGTGGAAATTGGTGGGCACCCAGAGTTTAGGAAGGAAAACAATAAACTCCGAGTCAGTCATGTGACTGGTGTGAGAACTCAAAACAGTTTATTTATCTTTAAAATCAAAATAGAGGAATATTTTTAAAGTCAATTCGCAATGCTTTTAAAAATGAGACTACCATAAGGCCTCCCGCACACACACACACAATGCAAACGCAGAATCGGAGGAGATTTCTCCTTATGATAGTCAAAGATGCTTGATACGCATTTAAAAGAACATTTGATATTATTACTAGTGCATAGTGTAGGAAAAATTCATTTCGAAAGTAGAATATAAATCTTAGCCAACATAGACATTTCGAACTATGCCTATATAGCTAACTATGTTCAATAGCAGGTTACCGCCACATTCCATAGCGGGTTATACAACTAATACCGTACAAGTCTCGTATTGTTTCTTTGGATTTCCAACGAATGATCAGGCCAAGGAACTTCCCATTGCCACATGAGAATGCCTCTGGATGGACATCCCCGAGAACCAAACCGGATCTCTGCCAACACAAGGCCGGGTTACCCCTAACTGAGTAACAACTGACCGAATATGCCATCCCCCGGTCCTTTGGGACCTTTCAACCGAGTGCTCTCTAATCAATTCACACAATCATAATAATAAAGTGTTTCAACATGAGTAAGTATCTGGGCTCCATACCATGATACCACCCTTTTCCAGAAGGAAATGCACATATCCTAAAGGGCGCTACCCCTCATAACCTTGCTGCATCTTTCCTGTTTTGACCATTCACGGGGTGTGAGGCTCGACGAAGTCACGTCCACAAAAACATACTTTATACAAAAGCCATGCTTTGGGTCAACAAATGATCATAGAAATGATCACCAAGATAGACGATCAAACAAATGATCCTATCACAAATAATCAACACAATGATCATTTCACAGCAACACTCAGTATGTCACATTACCAAATTGGGAATATATCGCTGATAACTTCAACTATATAACCTCTGAGCTCGTACGTCTCAGAGAAGGGTGTTAAGCTAAAAGAATAAATTCTCCGCCACCAACAGAAATATATTTGAAAGAAATCTGCTTTATATCTCAATTTGTAATGTCAGACATACAATCCATACAAGTCTGTTCCGGGCTCCAACAAAACCGAAGGCACTTACAAAGAAGTCCTTGCTATCCGGATAATCTCTAATCACGTCCGGACTTCCCATCACATAGGGAGTCTCTATACCGTAGCTACTCGGTGCAAAGACAATCGACGAGTTGTCCTTTCGCTTTCAAAAAGATCCGGTCTTCAACACCGGTCTTCAAATGCAATTCATAACGACGTATCACATATTCGGAATGGGTTATACGACCCCATGGTCCTTTCCCGGTTAACCCGAATAGTGAGCGCTTATTCAAAAATAAGTGTGGCATTCAAATTCAAGCAAATCACATCAATTACCCATTCAAAGGGAAATATTGATAGTCGGTTATTGAACTATCAATGGATATGCACAACATCACCAGATTCCAAATAATTTTCCAAATTATTTATTTTTCAAAAATATCTTTACTAGATATATAACTTCACACTTCAAAAATAAATCAATATTTATTTTTAAACAACTTCCCTTTTCATTCATAAATTCCATAGTGAATTTATATTCCAAAATATCCATGCATATACGATTTCAATTATTCATTTCAATTTATCTTCAAAAAGATAAATTCTCTAATATTCACTTTATATTGGAAAAACATTTCCATACTTATTTATTCATAAGTAGTTCACAAATTTTATTTATCTTCAACACTTAGAAAATATTTAATATACTTAAATCGAGATTAAGTATATATTTCATTCTTTAAGGAAATCATTCTCTTAAACATATTTATTTGGGCCAAAACGAATGTTGTGTAAAACATCGTTACGACAACCCAAAATCACTAGTATAGGGATTTGAATTTAAGATAGATATATAAATCCCAATACTATACAAAACATTTCCTTTCGGAAATCATTTACTATAACAACAGTGTTATAGTCCACCATTTCCTTCTATTTCTCGAAAACGTCTACTTCAACAATAAATGTTGAAATCTATGGTTTCGAATCTCAACACATTTTAAAACATCGTTAGATCGTTTTAATTCTATTTAAAACATCACGTTCAAAACAATTTCTTTGACATATTATTCACTATTCAAAAACGTGAATATACTACGTTAATCAATTCCATCCTTCTATTCATTTTATTTTTAAAGGATTATTCACAGTCTAAACGTGAATATAACTCCATTAATAAGTTTCAACAATTTACTTATCAAAATAAGTCATTTGCGAATTTATAAAACAACGTTTATAAACTCCATTTCTATTTATTTTATAACAACTTCTTTTTATAAATTCCTTTATTAACCTATTCGATTTATAACTCAATTATAAACTAAAGGTTCATATTATAAGTCAAATGCTTATAAAACGATTATTTTACAAAATCGTTCTTTTAAACTTCATAATTATAATTCTTATAACTTATAAGATTCAATTATTTATCCAAATATATTCTTTAATAACTTCACAAAATTTATAAATCTTACTATTTATAAATTTCATTTATAACTTCACCATTTATAATTTTATAAATTCCATTCACTCCTGCAATCCATTTTCACTTCATTCAAACACTTATAAAACCTCGTTTTATAATTTCAATATTTCAATTTATAAATATCCATTTATAAATCTCTTATATAAATCAATTTATATTATTCTTTTAAAACATCTTTAAACTCCTTTATAATTTCACCATTTTGATTTATAAAATAATCAAATTTTATAAATCCTATATTTCAACTCTTTATAATAATTTCAAAAATCCTGATTAAACTATTTTATAAAATCATTAGCCTCATATTTTCAAAAATCAACCTTTAACTATATTTCTCAAAAATCATAATTTTTATAACATTAAAAATTATAACATTTATTTATTTAAAATAAATCAATTCCAAAAATATTTTATAAACGTATACTTTCAAAAATCACTTTAAAAACATTTTAAAATTCCAAAACTTGGTCCAATGATGCTACACACCAAATAGTCAATCACGACAACAACGATATCATATATCGATATGATAGTCCATCAAATATCAAAATATTTGAAATCAAATAAATACTGTTGAGGAATCCAGTTGGATCCTTCCAACCTGTTTTCCTGCATCCACAAACATTAGCACAATACCAATTCCGCTCCAGTACGGAATTATCGCGGTATATGGGATTTAAAATATTATCCGCTTAATAACGGCGCAATAGGGTCTCATCCGCTAAAAAAAATGCGGGGAATCAACAACTGCAATATATACATATGCCAATATATATATATTGCTATTATATATAATACCAATTTCACTGTTTATGAAATATTCGCGGTATATGTTTTTAATAAATAACATCCGCTTACTAACGGCGTATAATGTCTATTTTAACAATCAATAGATAACAATCATCATTCAAACATGCATTCAAATATTTTAAATCTAACTATTTAAAATAAAATCGAAACTGATTCGATTGAGTGAGAAGTTCTCACCTTGATTTCAATTTCGTTTTAGCGATTTATTTCGAATAAAAATTAAACGTGCGTTTAATTTTACCCAAAATTCTCACTAACTCCAAATGACTCCAATCCAACTCCATCGCGTAGTGCTCGTCCATACGATTCCAACGCAACTGGTTTCGTGCGTTTTCGACCTCGTATGAAAAAGATATGCATTTTATAAGTTTACACAATTTAGACTATATAAATTACAACATTTTCTTTATTATTTTAACCTCCATCCATTCTGGGCCGTAGGATCCACTTGAGAAAATCAAGGCCGTCCCCATCCTTCCATCCCCCTCACGTCCTCTACAGGTTATTGAGCACGCATATGAACCCAAACACAAAGAACTAGGGTTAAATCTTACTCCTCCATCTTGCCACTTGACGACGATCAGGATACGCCGTATCGAAGGCCTCACCTTCCTCTATGTTCAGCCTCAAGGCCTTGAAGCTCGGCCACTTCCCTCCCCTAGGAATGCGTGCGCAGCTGTAGGCGTTGGCCCCCCCTTTCTCCCTCCATACGACGTCGTTTCAGATCTCAACCGTATAGATTTCTAGCTCTCTTCATGCTCTACGTGTTTGTAGTTGATCACTTCTTCTAATTGTTTGTAGATTGGGAGAGATTGAGGGAGAAATGAGAGCAGTTTCTGGCCTTTGGTTAAAGAAGTGGCGGCTAGGTTTAGGGTTTTGATATATATATATATACATATATATATATATACACACACACATATATATATATATATATATATATATTTTATGAAGGGTGTTGGTGTCTATTTATAGAGAAACGAACGACACTATTCATTCCGGAAATTCCGAACTCCGATTTACGCGCCGAAACTGACGTTCCTAGCGTTTATCCCGCGTTCCGGACACAATGGAACAGGTTTCGAAAGCTAATTCGGTCATCTGTGCGAGTTATGGCTACAAACGATTGATTTAAATTAAACCGATTTAAACGATTTTCTAGGCGTTTTAATTCGTACCGGACAGACGGTAAATCCAATTGACACGAAATTTGAAACCTTACAATAATTTCACATTACGGATCCGATGAAACTCGTTTCTTCGAAATCCGATACTTTTTGAAAAATGGCTATTTTAACTCGCCAAATTAATATTAAAAACAATTCGATGCGTTTCGAGCTGCCACGCTCAAACGATAACTCCGATTGACACGAAAATTGAAATTCGGTAATAACTAACTATTACGGATCCAATGGAACTAGTTTCGTTCAATTCTGAGACTGTTCAAAAATTGACTATTTTCACTAGTCGATTTAAATATTAAAATATTCAATTTTCACAAATTAACTTTTAATTCGATTTTAAAAGTTCTAAAATATTCTTCTAACTTCAACATGATAAAATAAAATTTTACAAATCATTTTCAATCATATTTAACTCAATTTTCAATAATTTTCCATAATTTCACATATTAAATTATCGATTAAATTATCCAATTAAATCCAATTATTCGAAATAAAATTTATTCGACTTATAAATTTCACTTATAAATATTTAAAATTAATTAAATATTCAAATATTAATTAATAAAAATTCTGGGTCGTTACAATCTTCCCCTCTTAAAAGAATTTCTTCCTCGAAATTACCAAGTAAGAAAAGTTACAGAATCTATTAACTTTCCCAAAATTCATGGTTAACTTTTCTTATAACAATTTTACTAAGTTTTCAAATCATACCTAGTTATCTTTTCAAAAACAATTACATCGTTTAACTTTCAATTCCAAAATCAAAGTTAAAGTTTTCAAAATTTTCCCATTCTCAAATTTTTCTAACGCCTTAAATTTTCGGAAAAATTCGCCATAGTCTCCTTTGCGCGGCTCGATCCGAAAAAAAATGACAGTATATATATCACAAATATACATCTCATCAAGTAATGAGGCATCCCGAAGGGAAAAAGTGTAAAAGTACGATATTTAATCCGAGATATGTACCTTATTATATTATTAGCGAGCATATACGGCTAATATAGCGCGAAAGCGAGCTCCAAATGCGAAGCAAACGCGATCCGCACCTACTAAACACTCAACAAACAACATGAGAACATGCATATAGACAATAGTATCGATATACAACATATAGCAACATAATAACTATATATGTCAACATAGCAAATGCAGTAAAAGCAACAAATGCAAACATCAACCAACTATCATTCATAACCAATATCTATTCCTTCATATTCTCATTAATATTCAATGAATTGGTTTACAAGTTAATCACATATGATTCATATACAGTGGATGTTTTTACTAACATTCATTTTTTCAATTAGTTTATATTCACTAATTCATATTCAAGTTGGTTCACTTCCACATCAAATTCAATTCTATTTAAGATTCATTTAACTTCCAATTGAATTTATTCAATTACTTTAGCTTCCAATTTCATTAATATTTAATGAATTATACACAATCAACTAACAATCATATAACAATCAATGTATATTAATTACAATCAAATTCCTTTGCTTATCAATTGGTTTAATTAATTGATTTTTATTCAACTTTCAATAACATTAGATTTTAATGAGTTAACTCTTATATTCATTATTCCATATCAATTAAATTCACATTCAATTTATTAACATTCAATGAATTACAAAAGTTGAATTTCATTTATATAATTCAAGTTTATACTCCATTTAACTTTAAATTCATTTGCTTATACAATTATTCTTTTATTTAAATTATCCAAACAACTTAACAATCAACTTATATACACTTTAATCATTCTGAAAAATTATTTCTTTTATATATAAAATATAATCAAGGTAAAATTATTTCATTTACCCAATTTAAAATAATATTGTGTCGAATTGTTCTATTCAAGTGTTTATAAACCCCTTCGATTCAGTTTCGAGGCTGCGCCGACGAAGGTTCATATACCACTCAACAAACCAATCATCACAATATTAAACAATTTCATATTCACTAACAAATACGCTCTCATAGCTATTATTACACTCAAACTCATTCTAGAGTACCACTGACTCTATCTCTAATGAGTAATACCCAACAGAACCATGGTTGTCGCTTAACCAACAGCTCTGATACCAAATGTAACATCCCGAAAATTTTCGACTTTCGAAAATTCAACATCGATACTCACTTTATCGACTGCCGAGAAATCGAAGGCCGGAAACCCGAAATGTTATGGTTTTAGAAAAAGAAAGAGGCAGAGAAAGAGAGAAGAAGGTAGAAAATAGAGAAAAGAGAAAAGAAAATAGAAAAGAAAATAGAAAATAGAACGGAACAGAACACAACACAACAACATCAGAATCTCACAATTCGCAGCGGAACAACATATAATAATAAATGAATAATCTTTAAACAAAGAACTATATCAGATATTACATTTTATACATTACATTTCATTACATCATATCATCAGAGTGTACAACAACAAACAACATCAAATAGTGCAGCGGAAAAAGAAATACTATATACTAGTAATACGCCATGCCATCCAGCTTGCCTCCAGCAACTCCTGATTATCCAGAATATCCTGATAAACCTAACTCTTGACTGCCCGTGTGGAAATTGGTGGGCACCTAGAGTTTAGGAAGGAAAACAATAAACTCCGAGTCAGTCATGTGACTGGTGTGAGAACTCAAAACAGTTTATTTATCTTTAAAATCAAAATAGAGGAATATTTTTAAAGTCAATTCGCAATGCTTTTAAAAATGAGACTACCATAAGGCCTCCCGCACACACACACAATGCAAACGCAGAATCGGAGGAGATTTCTCCTTATGATAGTCAAAGATGCTTGATACGCATTTAAAAGAACATTTGATATTATTACTAGTGCATAGTGTAGGAAAAATTCATTTCGAAAGTAGAATATAAATCTTAGCCAACATAGACATTTCGAACTATGCCTACTATAGCTAACTATGTTCAATAGCAGGTTACCGCCACATTCCATAGCAGGTTATACAACTAATACCGTACAAGTCTCGTATTGTTTCTTTGGATTTCCAACGAATGATCAGGCCAAGGAACTTCCCATTGCCACATGAGAATGCCTCTGGATGGACATCCCCGAGAACCAAACCGGATCTCTGCCAACACAAGGCCGGGTTACCCCTAACTGAGTAACAACTGACCGAATATGCCATCCCCCGGTCCTTTGGGACCTTTCAACCGAGAGCTCTCTAATCAATTCACACAATCATAATAATAAAGTGTTTCAACATGAGTAAGTATCTGGGCTCCATACCATGATACCACCCTTTTCCAGAAGGAAATGCACATATCCTAAAGGGCGCTACCCCTCATAACCTTGCTGCATCTTTCCTGATTTGACCATTCACGGGGTGTGAGGCTCGACGAAGTCACGTCCACAAAAACATACTTTATACAAAAGCCATGCTTTGGGTCAAAAAATGATCATAGAAATGATCACCAAGATAGACGATCAAACAAATGATCCTATCACAAATAATCAACACAATGATCATTTCACAGCAACACTCAGTATGTCACATTACCAAATTGGGAATATCGCTGATAACTTCAACTATATAACCTCTGAGCTCGTACGTCTCAGAGAAGGGTGTTAAGCTAAAAGAATAAATTCTCCGCCACCAACAGAAATATATTTGAAAGAAATCTGCTTTATATCTCAATTTGTAATGTCAGACATACAATCCATACAAGTCTGTTCCGGGCTCCAACAAAACCGAAGGCACTTACAAAGAAGTCCTTGCTATCCGGATAATCTCTAATCACGTCCGGACTTCCCATCACATAGGGAGTCTCTATACCGTAGCTACTCGATGCAAAGACAATCGACGAGTTGTCCTTTCGCTTTCAAAAAGATCCGGTCTTCAACACCGGTCTTCAAATGCAATTCATAACGACGTATCACATATTCGGAATGGGTTATACGACCCCATGGTCCTTTCCCGGTTAACCCGAATAGTGAGCGCTTATTCAAAAATAAGTGTGGCATTCAAATTCAAGCAAATCACATCAATTACCCATTCAAAGGGAAATATTGATAGTCGGTTATTGAACTATCAATGGATATGCACAACATCACCAGATTCCAAATAATTTTCCAAATTATTTATTTTTCAAAAATATCTTTACTAGATATATAACTTCACACTTCAAAAATAAATCAATATTTATTTTTAAACAACTTCCCTTTTCATTCATAAATTCCATAGTGAATTTATATTCCAAAATATCCATGCATATACGATTTCAATTATTCATTTCAATTTATCTTCAAAAAGATAAATTCTCTAATATTCACTTTATATTGGAAAAACATTTCCATACTTATTTATTCATAAGTAGTTCACAAATTTTATTTATCTTCAACACTTAGAAAATATTCAATATACTTAAATCGAGATTAAGTATATATTTCATTCTTTAAGGAAATCATTCTCTTAAACATATTTATTTGGGCCAAAACGAATGTTGTGTAAAACATCGTTACGACAACCCAAAATCACTAGTATAGGGATTTGAATTTAAGATAGATATATAAATCCCAATACTATACAAAACATTTCCTTTCGGAAATCATTTACTATAACAACAGTGTTATAGTCCACCATTTCCTTCTATTTCTCGAAAACGTCTACTTCAACAATAAATGTTGAAATCTATGGTTTCGAATCTCAACGCATTTTAAAACATCGTTAGATCGTTTTAATTCTATTTAAAACATCACGTTCAAAACAATTTCTTTAACATATTATTCACTATTCAAAAACGTGAATATACTACGTTAATCAATTCCATCCTTCTATTCATTTTATTTTTAAAGGATTATTCACAGTCTAAACGTGAATATAACTCCATTAATAAGTTTCAACAATTTACTTATCAAAATAAGTCATTTGCGAATTTATAAAACAACGTTTATAAACTCCATTTCTATTTATTTTATAACAACTTCCTTTTATAAATTCCTTTATTAACCTATTCGATTTATAACTCAATTATAAATTAAAGGTTCATAATATAAGTCAAATGCTTATAAAACGATTATTTTACAAAATCGTTCTTTTAAACTTCATAATTATAAATCTTATAACTTATAAGATTCAATTATTTATCCAAATATATTCTTTAATAACTTCACAAAATTTATAAATCTTACTATTTATAAATTTCATTTATAACTTCACCATTTATAATTTTATAAATTCCATTCACTCCTGCAATCCATTTTCACTTCATTCAAACACTTATAAAACCTCGTTTTATAATTTCAATATTTCAATTTATAAATATCCATTTATAAATCTCTTATATAAATCAATTTATATTATTCTTTTAAAACATCTTTAAACTCCTTTATAATTTCACCATTTTGATTTATAAAATAATCAAATTTTATAAATCCTATATTTCAACTCTTTATAATAATTTCAAAAATCCCGATTAAACTATATTATAAAATCATTAGCCTCATATTTTCAAAAATCAACCTTTAACTATATTTCTCAAAAATCATAATTTTTATAACATTAAAAATTATAACATTTATTTATTAAAAATAAATCAATTCCAAAAATATTTTATAAACGTATACTTTTAAAAATCACTTTAAAAACATTTTAAAATTCCAAAATTTGGTCCAATGATGCTACACACCAAATAGTCAATCACGACAACAACGACATCATATATCGATATGATAGTCCATCAAATATCAAAATATTTGAAATCAAATAAATACTGTTGAGGAATCCAGTTGGATCCCTCCAACCTGTTTTCCTGCATCCACAAACATTAGCACAATACCAATTCCGCTCCAGTACGGAATTATCGCGGTATATGGGATTTAAAATATTATCCGCTTAATAACGGCGCAATAGGGTCTCATCCGCTAAAAAATATGCGGGGAATCAACAACTGCAATATATACATATGCCAATATATATATATTGCTATTATATATAATACCAATTTCACTGTTTATGAAATATTCGCGGTATATGTTTTTAATAAATAACATCCGCTTACTAACGGCGTATAATGTCTATTTTAACAATCAATAGATAACAATCATCATTCAAATATGCATTCAAATATTTTAAATCTAACTATTTAAAATAAAATCGAAACTGATTCGATTGATTGAGAAGTTCTCACCTTGATTTCAATTTCGTTTTAGCGATTTATTTCGAATAAAAATTAAACGCGCGTTTAATTTTACCCAAAATTCTCACTAACTCCAAACGACTCCAATCCAACTCCATCGCGTAGTGCTCGTCCATACGATTCCAACGCAACTGGTTTCGCGCGTTTTCGACCTCGTATGAAAAAGATATGCATTTTATAAGTTTACACAATTTAGACTTTATAAATTACAACATTTTCTTTATTATTTTAACCTCCATCCATTCTGGGCCGTAGGATCCACTTGAGAAAATCAAGGCCGTCCCCATCCTTCCATCCCCCTCACGTCCTCTACAGGTTATTGAGCACGCATATGAACCCAAACACAAAGAACTAGGGTTAAATCTTACTCCTCCATCTTGCCACTTGACGACGATCAGGATACGCCGTATCGAAGGCCTCACCTTCCTCTATGTTCGGCCTCAAGGCCTTGAAGCTCGGCCACTTCCCTCCCCTAGGAATGTGTGCGCAGATGTAGGCGTTGGCCCCCCTTTCTCCCTCCATACGACGTCGTTTCAGATCTCAACCGTATAGATTACTAGCTCCCTTCATGCTCTACGTGTTTGTAGTTGATCACTTCTTCTAATTGTTTGTAGATTGGGAGAGATTGAGGAAGAAATGAGAGCAATTTTTGGCCTTTGGTTAAAGAAGTGGCGGCTAGGTTTAGGGTTTTGATATTTTTTTTATTTATTTATGAAGGGTGTTGGTGTCTATTTATAGAGAAACGAACGACACTATTCATTCCGGAAATTCCGAACTCCGATTTACGCTCCGAAACTGACGTTCCTAGGGTTTATCCCGCATTCCGGACACAATGAACAGGTTTCGAAAGCTAATTCGGTCATCTGTGCGAGTTATGGCTACAAACGATCGATTTAAATTAAACCGATTTAAACGATTTTCTAGGCGTTTTAATTCGTACCGGACAAACAGTAAATCCAATTGATACGAAATTTGAAACCTTACAATAATATCACATTACGGATCCGATGAAACTCGTTTCGTCGAAATCCAAGACTTTTTGAAAAATGGCTATTTTAACTCGCCAAATTAATATTAAAAACAATTCGATGCGTTTCGAGCTGCCACGCTCAAACGATAACTCCGATTGACACGAAAATTGAAATCCGGTAATAACTAACTATTACGGATCCAATGGAACTAGTTTCGTTCAATTCTGAGACTGTTCAAAAATTGACTATTTTCACTAGTCGATTTAAATATTAAAATATTCAATTTTCACAAATTAACTTTTAATTCGATTTTAAAAGTTCTAAAATATTCTTCTAACTTCAACATGATAAAATAAAATTTTACAAATCATATTTAACTCAATTTTCAATTATTTTCCATAATTTCACATATTAAATTATCGATTAAATTATCCAATTAAATCCAATTATTCGAAATAAAATTTATTCGACTTATAAATTTCACTTATAAATATTTAAAATTAATTAAATATTCAAATATTAATTAATAAAAATTCTGGGTCGTTACAATGGTTTTAATAAACTTGTAATAGTTTTCTAAACATAGTATGCAATTCTTGTAATTAAATTAGGAAAATCTTGGCATACATCCTTATGGTTATAAAAAATTAACATTAGGTCCCTCCAATTTTATTTTACAAATTACATCTCTATTTTCAAAAAAAAGGTGAAATCCACGAGGGTATTTGGGTAGTTTTACTAACCTTAATATGTGCTCGTAGGGGATACGTCCATAACTCGTAACCGTCGTACTACACGTCGGAGTGACCGCTTTTAAATTTGAAAACAAGAGAAACAAAAAAGAAAGAAATTCAAAAAAGAATGATGTAGAAATAGTTGTCGAAAGAGAAGGATATAAAACAAATAAGCTTAGAAACGCGGGATGTGTTCCTAATATCCACATTAAATTATTTAGTTATGAATTTTGATCATTTAGAATCATAAAATTCATTGATTTATTATTTAGGTTAACAAAATATTTTAACTACAAATTTTTTGATTGTTTTCTAATGAAAAAGGGGCTCATTTGCAAAAAGTTTATGTACGTACGTACATATGTATGTAACATACGTATAGGGTTAGAACAGTTTAAATATCATGTATGCATATTTTGAATTAAATGAAATCATTTAAAATTATTATTACCCCCCTTCTCTCAACACATACACATATCACACATACATATGCATATACATAAATATATATGTGGATCCATATATAATGGTAATAGCTCCATTTGAAGCTTTTAAAATGTCTAAAAAGCCTTCAAGTTTCAGCCACACGACAAGACATTTTGGTCATTTATCCACATTCTTTCTAAATAAAATCGGGCTGAAACATTTCCTCCCTCATCCTTCTGCATCATTTTTTCTCAATTTCGAATCTCCTTCTAAAAGTTATCAAAATATCCTTAAAACTAGAATCTCATAATAGTAGGCGTTCTCCAAAATTAGGTAGATTCAAACAAAGAATTTGTTAGATTCCAATGAAGTTAGAATATCCTATGCACATGGTCGAAGATGCACTCTCTTCATCGTATGATGGAGGCACAATTTTTCCTACTATTTCTAAATTATAATTCTTTCCTTTTGTGCACATTTTTATTTAGAGATATCAATTATATATTTAATCAAGAAGTTGTAAGGCATTTGGGACTATGGCTAATTTAGTGTAACATTCCCTAACTTGGAGGATCAAAACTAACGGCTGTGGATGCTGCAGTCATTCAAAGTTATTAATTCTTGGCAACTAAATACAGCGTTGCTAGATACATTGATACACAGATCACAGAAATATGGAAAAAAACTTAACAACTCAAAAACATATTTCCACATTCAAATTTAAAAAAAATTCATGTTCATTACATAATCCCAAAGTATGTTAACCACATTCAGCAAAACATAATCATTACAATTACACCAAGAGCGACATATGAGGATGCCCTCTTGATTGATCAGAGTATATAGTATGGCTAATAGATCTGCCTTTACAAACAAATACACGGCGGAAAAGATAGCTCTAAATAACTACTGCCTCATGCATGGCTTCGTAAGCTTTATTCGTCTAAGAAGAAAACTTAAAAACCTTAAACTTCAAACTACTCAAAATCAATTGATCCCCCGAGAGTTTAAGGGGAAAACATATACTTCGAGTCAGACATAAAGCCTGATATGAATAATAATCTAATATCTCAATCCTCTTAAATATCTAGTGAGACCACGCCACATAGTAGAACGAGTTGTGCCTTTACTAGTATCCTAAAACCTTTTTAAAACCATATTCTGTGCTCCTACATCCATAATGGTTAAAACATACATTTTCAATATATTATGATAATATGCATACTTGAAAGCATTTAGGATTTCCCATCACATATTAATTAGACTAACCATCTAAGTTTCATCTGACTATCCATCTTATATTTCAAAGTCTACTCATCCCATTTTAGACTTCATTTGCATAAAAGGGACTGTCCATCCTACATTCATTTTATTTAAGTCGGTATAGATTGTCCATCTCACATCTCATAGTTTTCCTAGGATGACTATAAACCCTTTATTGATCGTGTGGAGACTATCCATCCCCAATATGATCTTAACTATCCATCAAACATCTCATAGCTTTCCTAGGATGGCTATAAACCCATCATTTTAATCATGTAGAGACTATCCATCTCTAACCTGATGTTGATTATCCATCAAACATCCCATAGTTTTCCTAGGATAACTATTAACCCATCACTTAGCCACTTAACTCATGTTATCCACATAAATCTAATTATTGCATGCTATCTACATGGTCAACCTATTTCCATTAGTATCCTTAATGTAGGTTATATTCATTTATAATTTACATTGGTATCCCTCAATGATTGAGTCAAAACATATAAGTGTTGATATCCCCAACTACTATATTGAACTCATCAAACCTACCCTGATATCTCCAAGGTTAAACTACATTTATAATATAAGGTTAAAAGGAAACAACTTTTCTACCCCTTCGAAATTATCCCCTTTGAAAGATTTGCTTTTGACCATGTTAAATTATTATTATATAAGGGTAGAAGCATAGTTTCAAAACCACTTGAAAGTATCACTTTCGAAAGTATTGAAGGTTACCCTTAAAACCCTAGAAAATCAAACCTTTCGAAACCATCAAACCTTTCGATCCCATCGAAATTCAAACCTTTCGAAACCATTGGACTCAAACCTTTCAAAACCATCGGACTCAAATCTTTCAAAACCATTGGAATCAAACCTTTTGAAACCATTAGGCTCTTGTATTTATAAAAATAGTTGAACCTTTCAACAACGTCGAAAGTCAAAACCATTGGAATCAAACCTTTCGAAACCATTAGGCTCTTGTATTTATAAAAATAGTTGAACCTTTCAACAACGTCGAAAGCTTCTGCTTTCGACCCCTTCGGAAGGTTTAAAAAAATAACGGCAGTAGCTCTTTTCAAGATCCTCTTTGAAACAACCTTTCAACCTTTTTGGAAGGTCTCTTAAATCCTTTCAAAACCAAACCTTTCAATCTTGTCGAAAGGACTTTTAAAAACGACCTTTTGAAACCAAACCATTCAACCTTGTCGAAAGGTCTTTAGAAATCGAACCTTTCAACTTTCTCAAAAGGTCTTTAGAAAATAGGCAAGTGATTTTTCTTTTCAAACCAAAAATAAACTAAGGGGCCATCTCCTTCGGAAGCAACCCTTCATAAGCAACCCTTTAACATCTGACCTTTCGACCTGGTCCAATTCACTACATACAACCTAATGATACCATATGCATTGCTTTCGACCTTGTTGGTCAATGAAGTCGAAAGGTCGCAGTCGACAGGTCTATGTCGAAAGGTTTGCTAAAGAAGGCGAAACTAATTTTTTGGATGAAAGCTGATTTTTTCCGAAATAAGTAAAATTTTTGTAAAAGCTTGCCTACATGTAAACATTTCATTGATTTTCACAAAATTTCAAATAAGTTGAATAATATTTTTCGCATTTTCTCTGATCTAAAATCAAGTTAACTTTTAACAATTAAGCCCTTCCTCTTATGAAAATAATTAAATCCTTTAAGTCCTTCTTTCAAAATAATTTAATTTCCATACTAAATCACTTGGTAAAAATCCTCAAAAATTCTAAAAATCCACTTTAATCATGTTATCTAACATATTAAAATTTCAGACCCAAATTCTTAATATATTTTCCAAAGTAAATTTATAAACTCAAATATTTATATTTTCTTTTGAAAATTCATAACTAATTCTCCACGGCTTGCAAAATTATAAAAATTGAAACCCAACTCTAAAATTATGTTTTCCTTAACATATAATTTTCACAAGGAATTTCAAAATCGTTAAACCTCGGTTTTACCCTAAAACTATAAATGTCTCCTTTAAACAACCATGTTTAAACATATATAAATCATAAATCAAGCATATCATCATTCAATACACCATAAAACAGATTTACTTTAAATCCCAAACCATATGATTATAAACCAAAGTAGAGATCTAGAAATTATTATTCACCTTAGATTGGATAAGGAAATCGATGATTGATTGAGATTGATTTCTTCTAGCTCGAATCCTAAGCTGAAATTTGATTTTCTCCTCTTCTTTCTTAATAATGACCGGCCTTCTTCCTTACGGTTATAATTATTGTATGAAATAGAATGAACGTGTATGACTAAAGAGAATAGTATAAGGGCAGGAAATATGGGTGGGTATTTACCCTAATGCCCTTATGTTTAATTACTTAATCATTTCTAAGTTCATTTAGTTAAATGAGCATGGCCACTAAGTTTGTTAATCAACCTCAATCTCTTTATCTAGATTATTCTATTCAATTTATCCAATTAAATGTCCTGAATAATGTTAAACAAAAATTAAGGGGTTACAAGCTCCCCTCTTTAAGAATATTGTCCTCGAAATTCAATAAGAACTAACTAGCAAACATAGCAATCATCTATAACATCTCCTAACAATCATACTAGCCTATCCGATTAGTAAGCAATCTGCATATATGTAATATAGACTTACCATCAAAGCAAATCAGGATAATCCTCTCGAATCTTATCCTCCGTCTTCTAAGTATAGTCCTTCTCGTTGTCGCTTCAATAAGCTTTCACCAACTTGACTGTCTTGGTCCTCAATCTCTTCTAATCTCTTGCTATAACCCGAACTGGTTGTCCAACAAAAGTCAAATCAGGCTCTACTACCAAATCTTCCAACTCTGTCCGAGGAATAGTAGCCACCAGATCATGCATGAACTTGCGAAGATGAGACACATGGAACACATTATGGACTCCTGTCATACTGCTTAGCAACTCTACTCTATATGCGAGCTTTCCAATCCTTTCTAAATCTGGAATGGACCGACATGTCTCGAGGACAACTTTCTAGACTTTCCAAACCGTACCACATCCTTCATCGGTGATACTTTAATGAAAACACTGTCTTCCACTGAGAACTCTAGATCTTTTGCACCTTTTATCTGCGTAACTCTTCTTCCTAGGTTGAGCTTCCTTCATCTGTTCTTGGATTAACTCAATCTTTTCTTACGCCTCTCTAATCAAATCTGAACCTAATATTAATCTGTCTCCAGTCTCCAACCACCAAGCTAGCAATTTGCATGGTCTTCCATACAAAGTTTCAAAAGGCGCCATCCCATACTAGTTTGATAATTATTATTATAGGGAAACTCAATCAGATGTAGGCGGTCTTTCCAAGATCAACCAAAGTCCAATATACAAGCCCTCAATAAATGTTCGAGTACCTTATTGACTCTTTCTGTCTGCTCATCCGTTTGTGGGTGATATGTTGTACTCATCTTGATCTTGGTACCTAATACCTCTTATAGACTCCTCCAAAATTCTCTAGTGGATAATGCAACTCTATCACTGACTATGCTACTAGGAATCCCATTCAGTCTAACTATATTCTTCGTGAACAACTTAGCCAAAACATGTGTCATTCTGGTTAATTTTACCGGAATGAAATGGGCACTCTTGGTCAGTCTGTCCACAATAACCCATATGCTTTCATTTCCTCTATTTGACCTTGACAACCCATCTATAAAATCCATCAATATCGAATCCCATTTCCATACTGGAATATCTAAAGGCTGAAGTAACCCACTTGGCTTCCGATGTTCGGCCTTCACTTGTTGACAGTTAACACACTGCCTAACCCACAAGCCAACATCCCTCTTCATTCCTTCCCAACAAAAGCTCCTCTTTATATCTTGATCCCTCTTGGTTCCTCTAGCATGAATCGTAAACTTCGATCAATGAAATTCCTCAAGGACTGCTCTTCTCAAGTTTCAACATCTGGAACACGTAACAATCCCTTCTTTCTCAACCATCCACTTTGGTCAAGACTAAAATCCTTTAGGTCATCAATCTCTGATCCAACCTCAAGCCTTCTAATCCTCTTAGCTAAAACTAGATCTTCTCTCTGCTTAAAAGCCATCCTCTGGATCAACACCGGTCAAACCTCTAAACAAGATAACACGGCAATACCCTGATAAGAACTAGCAGTATATCTCAACTGCACACCACAACTGATTAAAGCTTCTTAATCCCTCCATTCTGCCAACATAGCTAAAACCACATTCTGATGTTTTCTATTGAGAACATCTGCAACCTTATTTCCTTTCCCAGGAATATACTTTATACCGAAATCATAAGCAGCCAAAAACTCCAACCATCTCTGTTGTCTCATATTCAACTCCTTCTGAGAGAATAAATACTTTAATGACTTATGATCGGTATACAACTCAAATATCTCTCCCAAAAGAAAATGCCTCCAAATCTTCAAGGCAAAGATCACCGCAGCTAACTCCAAGTCATGAGTAGGATATCTAACTTCGTGCGGTCTAAGCTGCCTAGATGCATAAGTAATAACCTTGCCCTCCTACATCAATACTGCTCCCAATCCACTACCACATGCATCAACGTACACTACCAACCGTTGGTTACCAGCTAGAACTACTAACACTGGCGCATTGGTTAACAAATGCTTTAACTTAAGGAAACCTTCCACACATTTGGACCAAACAAACTTCACGTCCTTCCTGGTCTACTTAGTCAAAGGCGCTGCTGTTCGCGAGAAATCCTTAAATCTCTGATAATAGCCAGCAAGTCCAAGAAAACTTATGATCTCGGTCACTGTTTGTGGTCTCTTCCAATTGTTGACTGCCTCGATCTTAACAGGATCAAATGACAATCCTTCCCCTGAAACTACATGACCAAGAAACTTAACTTCTCCCTTCCAAAAATGACACTTGGAAAATTTCTCCTTCAGCTGATTCTGCCACAGCATTTCCAGACACTCTAAGATGAATCTCATGTTCTCTTTCATCTTTAGAGTACACCAAAATGTCATCTATAAATACGAACACGAACCTATCCAAGTGCTCTCGGAAAACCCAATTCTCAATGAAGAAAGCAGGCGCATTAGTCAATCGAAATGGCATCACCAACCACTCATATGAACATATCTAGTCCGAAATGCCGTCAAAGGAATGCTATCCTCCACCACTCTCAACTGATGGAACTCCGTCGCCAAATCCAATTAGGAAAAAACTCTGGCTCCACTAAACAGATCAAAAAGATCATCTATCCTCGGTAGAGGATACCTATTCTTCATCATACTTTCTTTTAACTAATGATAGTCTATGCATATCCTTAACGACCCGTCTAGTTTCTTTACAAATATCGCGGCTGCTCTCCAAGGCGAACTGCTTGGTTTGGTAAAATTCCTTCCCTCAAGATCCACTAGCTGCATCTGCAATTCCTTTATCTTTGTCGGTATCATTTTTGTAGGTGGTCTACTAAGAGGTTCAGCTCCTAGTTCAAGATCTATTCGAAATTCAATAGCTCGTTTCAGGGGTAAACCAGTAATCGGCTCAAAAACATCTACAAACTCTCTAGCCACACGAACCTGACCAAGCTCTTCTCTAATCTCCATGGCACTCAACAAAGCACCAACACTCTTACTGGAATTCTCCATTGGGAAAATGATTCGGTTATGACAATCTAGGTGTCTCAATGATATCTCCCGATCCTGAAAAAATATCCTAGCCTCGTACTTATCTAACCAATCCATACCCAAAATGATCCCGAAATCAAAGATATACAAACTGCATGAAAACTTATGACCTAACAAATCAAGTTCTAGCTGGTCGCATCTCATCCCAAGAGTTGCATACCCTCCTATTGGATTCGCAACCCTTAAGGAAGTAACAAGATATGTGGGTTTTATACATAACCTATCAACCAAATACTGAGATATAAATGGATGTGATGCTCCAGTATCAAACAATACCTAACTAGTATGCTATGAATCAAAAGTGTACCTTCCATCACAGACTTTCCTTTCTCAGTAGCAGTAGGTCTAGAGGATGATGGTTCCAAAGCAAATACCTTTCCTTTTCCTTCCTTGGTAGCTTCAGGACACTTGTTCTTGTAATGTCCATTTAGTTGCAATTATAGCATTTCATATTCTGCTTTCCCACAACCAGCCTTCCATCACCCGAACAGCACTCATCTCTACGACTAATAAAGAAAATTCATTGAATTAATTTACTCGACGTCTTTTTGTAATTCCAAAAATGCCCTTGCTTTCCATTTATAATAATATAAACAGCCCGTGTACAAAGCATGGGCCAATTCTAGTTAGCATAGTGTCCCTTCTTATCACACTTATAGCAAACAATATATGCTTTCCCTTTCTTTGCCGCTGCTCCTTTTTGAGCGCCATTATTCTTGAAGAACTTCCTCTTCTTCCCCCGAGGACCATGGAATTCAACTGGCTTCTCTCTACACTAAAACAAAAATACCCTTTCATTGCTAAAAATATTTGTAATAGGTCTATTACAACTGGCATCCACCAGTCTTTATATCTGCAGTTGTAATAGAGTGGGATTGCAATGGTCACCTACAGTTGTAATAAGCCCTTTTGCAACTGCAACTAGCAGTTGTTAAAGATTTATTTACAACAGCTTTCGGCGGTTGTAGAAGACTTTTTACAACTACTATTTGCACTTATATTAAAGTTTATCGCAGCAGTCAAAATCGGTTGTTATAAGACTCTTTTGCAACTACTTACCAGTGTTGTAGGAGAATCTGTTACAACGGCTTTTCACATTTGTAAAACACTTATTTACAACTGTTTATGACACTTGCAATAAATATTTTAACAACTGTATTCGCTGCTGCATTAATATTTTACAACAGTTTGTGATAGTTGTAGTAGTATATACTACAACTAGTGATGACACTTGCACCAAATATTTTTACAACTGCTACAAATTACTATAATTCATCTTTTCATAATTGATATTAACCATAAATTTTGTGATATTATAATTAAAACCAATATTTCGTTAATAATAACCACAATCATTAAAATACTTGAAACAACACGAACCATTCAGATTCAAAAACAATTCAAGTTTACACCATTTATGAATTCATAACTCCGTTCCAAAACATAAATAAATCCATCACATAAATCGGTAAAAGTACATATACCTACTAATCGAAAGAGATAAATTCGTTATGCCAAGCAACAAGCGTCCCAACCGCTTGTCCAATCGTATAAATATCTGAAGTAGGCCTAAATAGAAGAGCTTTAGGATCCACCACGACATGGACCTAAACTTTCAAAGCATTTTCTCCTGATGATACATGATGTAATAAATAGTAGGGTGGGTGGATGCGATTGTTGCTTCTGCGACAACAGTCTTTTGCCAACTCAATAATTTGCACTTTCTAAGGTGCTGCTGAAATTGTATATTAACACTAGTTGTGACATTGTTGCTTCTCCGATGAGATTGCAAAAATAAAGCATTATGGTGAAATAAATTTAGAAAAATGAGAATTGTAAATATTCATTCTACTGAAATTTACATATTGTAAATAACCGCTCCCATACATGTTTTTGCTCCCTTAAGCGAAATGAAATTTATTCATTTCTTTGGATTATATTTATAACTATTCTTGAACTACAAAGGAGTGTGCAACATAAATTACTAGCAAGAATTAACGTTTTAGGAAAGACAAGACCACCATGTGTAGAGTAGTACAAACCCAATTGTATTAGTCTTAGTTAATTCAATTGCATATAGACAAAAGTTTAGATCTATGTAATATCCCAAAAATTTATCAACTTAAATTAATAATATATTTTAAACTATTGGAATTTAATTTGAAAATAAATGGAAGAAAAATCTAAAACAAATAAAAATAAGTGATAATAATATATAAATAAATTCCAATCTTATTTTGAGTTTAAAATATTGAAATAAAGAATGTTTTAAAAAAGTCATTTAAATTAAAATCTTATATATATATATATATATGTATGTATGTATGTATGTATATTATATATATGAGTAAAATTGAATACATGTTGAAATTTAATTTAAATTTATTCAAGGTGAGTGTGAATATATAAACGGACATGAAAGCTTATATTTCAAGTTTGAAATTGAAATTTGAATTTAAATTTAAAATAAATGTTTTAAAAATAAGTAGCATTTAAAATCATTAAGATGTAATATATGTAATGTAAATATTGGTTAAATTCTTTTAACATATATATACACAAATGAATAAAGGAATACATTTATTTATAAAGTGTATATAATATAGAAATAAATTTTATAAAGTTCTTTTGTCTTGTAAAAGATCACAAATGTAAATAAACATTCACATGGGAGATAGAGTGGAGTAATTAATAAAATCTAGATCTTATGATATCTTTTAACAAATGGCATGAAACATCATTACTTTAACAAAATAATCAAATTCAAAATTTCAAAAAACCTTTCAGCTTCCAAATTCAAATTTATTAAACCTCCAAATCTCTGAAAAGTTCAGCAATCAAAAGATTTATCAATCTCCAACTCCAACACTCAAGAAAAGTAAAAAATCAGAAAAAAAAAGAAAAACTGCCTATCTTCAATTCAATCCAAAAGAAAGAAAAATCTGAGAATCATCTTAAAGCTTTAGGCTAGAGTGTGTTACATCTCTCAGGTAAGTTTTTAAAACTTTATAGTTAATAAAATTCTGATTTTTAAATCAAGGTTTAACAAACAAAGTTCAAAAACTGCAGATTTGTCTTAAAAGGGAAGCTTCAGGTTTTTGCCAGTGTAAAGTATTTTTGGAAATAATTTTAAGGCAAGTAGTTTTTTTAAATTTTGAATTTGAAGTTATAATCTCTAATGAAGAAAGAATTTAAAACAATAATATTAATCATTTGCAGGGAAATCAAGATCAAAGATTTGATCTACTTTTGGTTTTCAAGTAGCAGAAAAAAAGAGGCATTCTCTGCTATAAATTTTTTTAACTGTAAGTAAATTAAAATTGTTGTTATTGATTGATTAAGTGAATAAATAAAACCAAGAATAATCACAGATCTGTAACTATAATTTGCAGATCTAAAACCCCAAATTTTAAAGTAGGAAAAGAAGAATAGTTGCTAGGCTTCATCTCTGTTTCGAAAAACTCTGTCAGAAACTTCTGAAAAAAGGTAAGTAAACCCTTGTTTTCTTTTAATCATTTGTTGCCGTGTGAATGCTTGAATGATGTAGGAAAGTTTAATTTTTGGTGCATGCAAGAATCTTGAGTATATGATTGAATTTGGCCTGTGCATGTTGATTGAACAGGGATACAAAACCCTGATTAGCTTCAGGAAAACAAAAACCTTACAAACCCCAAATTTGTTTGTTTCTAGCTTTGTTTAGACTAAAGTATTAAAATGAAAAAGTGTTTAGATTCACTTAAATGGAATTTTTTTTAAAAAAGGTGTATAAACAAACAAAAAATATCAAAAATGCATCCCTGGAAATGTATTTTCTTTTCCCTGTTCTTCTGTTCTTTTCTTAGTCCCTAGTTTACAAACATGCTAGACTCAACATTCTTCTCTCTATTCTCCTCTGGAATTGAAGACTAAACAAATTTGAATGTAGTTTAAAACTTGCACTATGTTTTCAATGATAAATCAAAGCAAAGTTTATTCTTCCTGGAAACTGTGAAACACAGTTGCATCTAGTTTCTCTGTTTACAAGAGTAAACCATCTCAAAATCCAATTTAAATCTTTCTCTCCCTCATTTCTTCTGAAAACAAGTTGAAGTTTTGTTTTTGAACCTGTACTATGTTCCAGTAACAACTCAAAGTAAAGTTATACATAGTTTTTTTTGGAAATTATGAAACACAGTTACCACTCAAACTCTGCAGAATTTCGAACTTCACAAATTTTTATTTCAGTAATTATATCTGAATCCCCTTGAAAAATGATGATTTTTGAAACCAAAATGCAAATTTTTCATTAAGTTTTCATTGAGATTTTCAGTTTGACCAGAAAGTAGAACATATGCCAAATTCCGATGACCAAGGTGATCGTGGCCCACGAGTTCATCATCATAGCTAGGTTGGATTTTCGTGATCTCTAGAAAAATACGAGTATAAATTATAAATCCTTGAATTTGTGATTCGATATCAAACTAGGGTTTAAGAACTCTTTTCTATTCATGATCGAAATAATGGTGCTGTGCCATAAATAGGTGATCGGACTACGCATCAATGGAGCTAATCGCGGCGTAGCACGTTTATGGAGCTCCAGTCCAAATATGGTGACCGCTGACGGTCAGAGGAGGTGGCGCGAGGCGTTTTTGTAATGAGGTCCTGATGGGTTGTTTTGGTCGTGATGTCACGATTCTTGTTTTCGAAATAAATTCGAGTTCTGGGTGTTTGTATCGTTTTGAGGGATGGTAGTCGACTCGTGGATGGCTGTAGCTCCGACCAACGATGGCGAATTTGGCTGTGCACGTGCACGTGGGGGTTGTGGTGTCAGTTATGATGGGTTTAGGGAAGAAGGGAGGCGACTCGAAGCATAATGCGGGGAATAGGGGTGAAAACCCGAAGGAAGGTTCGTATCGTTTGGGGGTTGTATCGGGATGTTTTAAAAACTAAAAAAAACTTTTGTAAAAAGAAATTTACTTGGGTAGATGTTGGTTAAAACCCGAAGCAAGGGGGTGTTTCCCTCGGGGATAACTCGAAGCAAGCCTCGGGTTAGCTGTAGCAACAACGAAATTCAGTTTTCGACAACATTTTTAGAAACTTAAGTTAAATGAATTTTTGAATACATTCTTTAAAAAATGAAAGTAGTTGTTATTGGAGGATGGAGTAAATGATATTGAGATGTTCTTTTTGAAATTAATGGAATTCAATGATTTTTCATATTCATATTTTTAAATAAAAGTTGTTTTAAAATTTAACTTAATAAAAATTGAAAAGTAAATGAAATATTCAAGTGTTAACTTAAAACCAAATTTATTCATAATGATGAAATAGTAATTAACAATTAATGTTTTGTGATGGCTTTATAATTAATAATTAATTAATTAAAGAATAGTCAATTTATAAAGGTAATTAAACTTAATTAATTAACAATTAAGAATTAATAAATTAAGAAATTCAAATAAAGGAATAATTAATTAATAAAGTTGATTAAGATTTAATTAATTAATAATTAAGTAAAATTAAACATTGATTTAAAATAATTAATAAAGATAATTATATGGTTAATTCACTTTAATCCCATTACCTTAATCAAAGATGATTGACTATCATCAAATATTCTGTACTGGATTGATATTTCTGTTGTGATACTGTGATTGCTATGTGATGAACTGTGATTTGTGATTTGTTCCTATATGTATGTGAAAACCCCTTTTTCCCGTAAAACGGCATTTAAACTTCGATGTGACAGGGAGTCGGATTTCATTTAGTTATCCGAAACCCACATCGAACCCTGAATGTGAATCCTTGAAATTGATACACCCACATGCTTTTAAAATTAAGCGTTCACTATTCGGATGAGCCGGAAGAGGACCTTTGTGTCATATAACCCATTCCGAATAGTGATTCAATGAAATGGATAGCATTTGAAGACGGAGGTGAAGACCGGGTGTCTTCGAAAACGATAGGATAACTTATCGATTGTCTCTGCACCGAGTAGCTACGGTATAGAGATTCCCTAAGTGATGGTAAGTCCGATCGGGATTGTGGACCCCCGGATTTGCAAGGGCTTTTTCCTTCATTGGACGAAGTACCTTCGGTTCTATTCGAACCCGGAACAGACTTGTATGGTCGTGTGTCTAACACTACACTTTGAGATATAAAGCCGATTTCTTTCAAATACATATCTGTTGATGGCGGAGAGTTTATTCTCTTATCTTAACATCCTTCTCTGAGACGTACGAGCTCAGAGGTTATGTAGTTGAAGGTTATCATCGATATGCTTCCAATTTGGTAGTGTGGCATGCTAAGTGTTGCTGTGTATTGTTGATCATTTGTTTATCATTTGTGATCAAAGCATGACTTTCGTGTAAAGTGTAGCTTTATGGACGAGACCTCATCGGACCTCACACCCCGAAAATGGTTGAAACAGGAAAGATGCGGCAAGGTTATGAGGGTCGCACCCTTTAGGGTATGTCATTTCCTTTTGGAAAAAGGTGGTGTCATGGTATGGAGCCCAGATACTTCACCTATGTGGTTGCTTCAATCTCATTTACTGTGTGGTTGTTGCTTTGTGATGGAGGGCCCTCAGATAAAGGTCCCAAAGGACCGGGGAATGGCATAGTTGTGTAGTAGTTACCTAGTTACAGAGGTAACCTGGGTGTTGGCAGAGAACTGGTTAAGTTCTCGGGACATCCCGCCAGAGGCGTACGCATGTGGCATAGGAAGTTCCTTAGCCTGACCATTTGTTGGAAATCCAATTCCTAATACGAACCCAGTACGGTTTTAGTTGTAGAACCTGCCATTTAACATGGCAGCTATAGTAGGCATAGTATCATGGTACCTATGCTGGCTAGGATTAATATTCTACTTTCGAAATGTTTTCACACTATGAACTAGTAATAATATTAAAGAACTTTCCTCGTATTAAGCATATTTGACTATCATAAGGGGAAATCTCCGCCAAGTGTGCGATTGCATTGTGTGTGTGTCGAGAGGCCTTATGGTAGTTTCATTTTCCAAAAGCATGAACGGTTTTCTTTTATAAATCTGTTCTATTTGAAAGCAACTATCTTGTTTACTCATACCCGGAGTTTATTGTTTCCTTTCTAAACTCTGGGTGCCCACCATTTCTACACGGGCAGCCTAGTAGCTGGTTTTCCGTATTTTGGCATTAGCTGTATTTTGGTTTGGAGATTATCGATTTTTGGAGGCTTTTACCTTGAAGATATTTTGGAAGCTTTTGGATCTCAAGGTGCTTTGTTTGGATTTTCACTATCACTCTATTCCTTTGAAAACTTTTGGCAAATGATCTCTTGTTGTTCTATTATGACATTATATTTGAAGTTGTGATTCATGTATTATGATACTTTGATGTTGTAACAGATATTATGATGATGTTGTATCTGTGATGTAATGCATGATATTCATTTTGTTTTCGCTTTTTATATTCATCTAATGTTGTTATAAGCTCCATCCGATTGGAGTTTGATATTTGAATCCTTGGCAGTCGAATACAAATGAGGTATTTGATGTCAATTTTCGAACATTGGATTTCGGGCCGTGAAAATGTGGTATCAGAGCTAAAGGTTGAGTAAGAACTTTAGCTACGGAGTATAACACATTAGATGGCTCATTAGAGATAGGGTGAAGTATACCCTAGAACGAGTATAACTGAGACCGAAACCTCAAATTTTCTTAGTCTATTTCCTTTAACTGTTGATATTCCTTAAGATATCTCGTCCGAATATCTAAATCGATTTTTCTTACTAATTATAGATAATAAGGATGAATGGACGAAGAGGAAGAGCTGGGGGCGAGGAAATGCCATAGTACCTAGCCAAGTTCCCCCTACAGCAGAAGCAGCTTTACCTACTCAGCATCAGCCGAATCTGGCTGATTTATATAAGAATTTCTCAAGGCTTGGTGGTAAGCCGTTCACCGGTAAGGAGTCGATTGTTGAGGCCAAGGCCTAGATTAGATCATGTGAGAAAATCTTTAAAGGGCTTAAGCTGCAAGATGATCAGTTGTGTCTCATAGCTTCTTGGCAACTTCAAGATGAAGCCTTAGCATGGTGGGAGACAGTCACTATTGATGAGCCTGAAGACGAGTTTACTTAGGGGAGATTCGAAGAAGTATTTGAGAAGCGCTATATGCCATTAGCTGGGTTTTCTCGTATGTACCAGGAATTCATGGACATAAAGAAAGGGAGTTTGTCATTCGAGAAGTATCTAAACAAATTCAATGAATTGTCTCGCTTAGGTCCAGAATTAGTGAACACACCTTTGAAGAAGAATGAGAGGTTCATTCATGGGATGAATAAGAAGTTCCACGAAAGGATGACTGGCCACGTCAAAGAATCCTTCTCAGATTTGGTTGATATGGGATACCGATATGCTACACTTGACATGCAAGAAGCCCTGGTGGAGAAAGGAAATTCGAGCAATCAAAATTGGAAGAAGAGGAAATTTGGAGGCAAGAAACCATGGCATGGTAAGGAGAAAAAGAAGAGCAATCAGGGGAGCACAACAGAGAATGTCACTTGCTATAATTGCTTGGAAAAGGGCCACTATTCTAGCAGATGCACGAAGCCTAAGAAACAAGTCAGTCAATCCGCTCAAGCAAAGCCCAGGAAATGCTATTATTGTCAGAAAGTGGGACATGAAGTTAAAGACTGCCCAGTTATGAAGCAAGCTCAGACAGCCAAAGTGTACTCAGTCAAAGACAAACCCATATCTTCCAAAGCAGAAAAGGGGAAGGGAGTTCTGGAAGGTAATCTCACCATTTATGATAGCATTGTTAGAGTTCTTTTTGAGACTGGCGCTACACATAGTTTTATCTCTCAGCAAGTTATTAATGAATTGAATCTTGAACCCGATTTTTTTGATAAGCCTATATACGTAAAGAATCCAGTTGGAGGTCCCGCGAACCTTTGTCTTCGAAGTAGAGACATTCCTATTTCATATTCTTACTACCAATTCCCTATTGGTCTCTTTGTTCTTGATTTCAACGAGTTTGAAGTCTTACTCGGAATGGATTGGCTAGCAAAATATGAAGCCAAATTAGATTGCAATAATCGATTGATTTCAATCAATACCGAATTTGGAAATTTCATCGAGATTTATTGTGAGGACCCTAGTCCTAAATGAGAAGGGTTGATGTATAATTTAGGTTATCTTAAACCCAGTTAGGAGTCCATACCTATTGTTAGAGATTTTCCAGATGTGTTTGAAGAAGTGAAATCTCTACCTCCACACCGAGAAATAAAATTCAGAATCGACATTGTATCCAATGCTCGTCCTGTCATTCATGCAAGTCGTAGGATGGTACCCAGGGAAAGGGTTGAATTAGTTCAACAAACCAGGGATTTACCAGAGAAAGGGTTAATTCAACCCAGTGTTTCTGAATGGGGTTCAATCGTCGTATTTGTTGCCAAATCGGACGGATCTTTGAGATTGTGTGTGGATTACCGCGATCTCAATAAGCAAACTCTCAAGAATAAATTCCCTCTACCCAGAATTGATGATTTATTTGATCAGTTGCACGACGCTTGTTTCTTTTCGAAGATGGATCTAGCCCAAGGGTTCCATCAACTACGAATCATCGAAGACTGTGTTCATTTGACATCTTTCAGGGGTCCCAATATGTTCTACGAATGGTTAGTCATGCCTTTCGGGCTAACCAATGCTGCAGCATACTTTGTAGATCTTATGACTCGTGTGTTCCGGGAAGTTTTGAATGAATTTGTGCTCGTATTTATTGATGATATTTTGGTCTATTCCAAGACCGAAGAGGAGCATGTCGAGCATCTTAGAATCATTTTGGGAATATTGAGGAGAAATATTCTATTTGCAAAATTTTCCAAATGCCATTTCTGGGTCAAAGAAGTCAAATTTCTTGGCCATATTGTTAATGAAGAAGGGATTTCTGTTGATCTTAGCAAAATTTCCTCCATTCTTGATTGGAGAAAGCCTACTACGCCAAAGGAAGTTCGAAGCTTTTTGGGTTTAGCAGGTTATTATCGGAAGTTTGTTCTAGACTTTTTGAAGTCCGCTAGTCCATCGACCAAGCTAACAATGAAGAATGCAAAGTTCATTTGGACTCCAAAATGTGACGAAGCTTTAGTGGAGTTGAAGAAGAGATTAACCACCGCTCCTGTTCTCGCTATTATCAACGGAAATCAGGGTTTATTTGTTTATACCGATGTTTGTGGTGAAGGCTTGGGTGCAATATTGATGCAGAACGGGAAGGTAATTTCCTACGCAAGTAGACAGTTACGTCCTCATGAACGAAATTACCCAACCCATGATTTGGAGCTTCTAGCTGTTATCTTCGCTTTGAAAATATGGCGACATTATCTTCTGGGTAAGAATCTTTTCAACTTTCTTAACAATATACGAATTTAACTTAACTTAACAATATACTTATTGAACTTTCTTCATTCTAGGTGGAAAATTCGAATTATTCACCGACCACAAATCTTTGAAATATCTCTTCATCTAGAAAGATCTGAATTTGTGACAACAACGTTGGTTGGAATTTCTGGCATCTTATGACCTTAACATTCTATATACGCCAGGAAAAGCCAATGTAGTTGCCGACACCTTGAGTAGAAAGCATGTTATTCTTGCTTATCTTGTCATTGCTCCTACTCTTCTAGAGACAATCGCCAATAAGCAAAAAGAGGAAAAGTTCCTTCAGGAAATATATGGGGGATTTCGTCGAGGTGAAGATTTTAGTTTTGCAATTGATTGATAATGGGATTATAAGATTGAAGGGCAGAATATGTGTCCCAGACTTCCCTGATATGAAACGTGAAGTGTTAGATGAATGTCACAAATCTAAATTCAACATCCATCCAGGAGTTAACAAGATATATAGAGATATCAAAAGGACTTTCGGTGGAAGACGATGAAAAGGGACATATCTATTTATGTGAGTCGTTGTGCTACTTGCCAACAAATCAAGAGCGACCAAAAGAAAATGGCGGGTTTACTTCAGCCTTTAGAGGTACCCAAGTAGAAATGCGATCAAGTATCGATGGATTTCACCGACGGTTTGCCTCGTACTCGGAAAGGCAATGAAGCAATTTGGGTCATTGTGGACCGTTTGACTAAGACAGCCCACTTCTTGCCAGTGAAATCTACCCGCACGGCAGCGAGTTTAGCCGAATTATATGTGAAAGAAATTATCAGTCTCCATGGCATTTCTAGCAGCATAGTGAGTGATCGTGATCCGATCTTCACTAGTAGATTTTGGGAGGCCTTTCAAGACGCATTATGAACAAAATAAAATTTCAGCATTGCTTATCACCCACAATATGATGGGAAGACTGAAAGGATCAACCGAATCTTGGAGGACCTATTGGGAGCTTGTATACTTGATTTTGGTGGTTCTTGAGAGGACCATTTACATCTGGTCGAATTCTCTTA
The DNA here is from genome assembly GCA_030765085.1 of Allium cepa. Taxonomy (NCBI): domain Eukaryota; kingdom Viridiplantae; phylum Streptophyta; class Magnoliopsida; order Asparagales; family Amaryllidaceae; genus Allium; species Allium cepa. Next base: position 9,236,802 of record CM060938.1, read on the forward strand.
TAACAATAGCTATCAGGCCAGTATTGAGATAGCTCCTTTTGAGGCTTTATATGGTCGTCTGTGTCGATCACCGGCATGCTGGATTGAGGCTGGTGATAGACTCGTTCTTGGACCGGATATGATGAGAGAAGCCACAGAGAAAGTTGATTCTATTCGGAAGAAATTGAGGACATCTCAGAGTCGTCAAAAGAGTTATTATGATCGCAGAAGAAGGGATTTGGAATTCCAGATTGGAGACTCTGTCTTTCTCAAAGTATCTCTTATTCGAGGAGTATTGAGATTTGGAAAGACCAGTAAGCTAGCACCACGGTATATTGGTCCTTTTCCTATCCTGGAGAGGATTGGTTCTTCAGCCTATCGAGTGTAGTTGCCTAGCTGGTTATCTGGTGTGCATGATGTATTCCACATTTCTAACCTTCGGAAGTATGTGTACGATCCGGATAGTATTACTGAAGAAGCTGCTCAACAGGATCTCGACATCACTTCCAATTTAACAGTTAAAAGGGAACTGATAAAGATTGTTGATCGAGAAGAAAAGCAATAGAGGAACAAAGGTGTGAAGCTAGTTAAAGTTCAGTGGAGTGACGATCCAAAGGACTACACTTGGGAAACTGAAGATAATATGCAGAAATCCTATCCCAATTGTAGAGTGGATATCTCAGCTTAGGCTGGTAAGCCATTTCCTTATTCTTTCTGAATTCGTATATTCTTTGTTTGTTTTTCTCTCTCTTTCAATTTCAAGGACGAAATTTTCTTAAGGGGGAAATATTTGTAACATCCCAAAAATTTATCAACTTAAATTAATAATTTATTTTAATTTTTTGGAATTTAATTTGAAAATAAATGGAAGAAAAATCTAAAACAAATAAAAATAAGTGATAATAATATATAGATAAATTCCAATCTTGTTTTGAGTTTAAAATATTGAAATAAAGAATGTTTTAAAAAATTCATTTAAATTCAAAATCTTATATATATGTATATTATATATATGAGTAAAATTGAATACATGTTGAAATTTAATTTAAATTTATTCAAGGTGAGTGTGAATATATAAATGGACATGAAAGCTTATATTTCAAGTTTGAAATTGAAATTTGAATTCAAATTTAAAATAAATGTTTTAAAAATAAGTAGCATTTAAAATCATTAAGATGTAATATATGTAATGTAAATATTGGTTAAATTCTTTTAACATTGTACATATATATATACACAAATGAATAAAGCAATACATTTATTTATAAAGTGTATATAATATAGAAATAAAGTATATAAAGTTCTTTTGTCTTGTAAAAGATCACAAATGTAAATAAACATTCACATGGGAGATAGAGTCGAGTAATTAACAAAATCGAGATCTTATGATATCTTTTAACAAATGGCATGAAACATTATTACTTTAATAAAATAATCAAATCAAAAATTTCAGAAAACCTTTCAGCTTCCAAATTCAAATTTATTAAACCTCCAAATCTCTGAAAAGTTCGATAATCAAAAGATTTATTAATCTCCAACTCCAACACTCAAGAAAAGTAAAAAAACAGAAAAAAAGAAAAACTGCCTATCATCAATTTAATTCAAAAGGAAGAAAAATCTAGGAATTACTTAAAGCTTTAGGCAGTAGCGTGTTACATCTCTCAAGTAAGTTTTTAAAACTTTATAGTTAATAAAATTATGATTTTTAAATCAAGTTTTAACAAACAAAGTTCAAAAACTATAGATTTGTCTTAAAAGGGAAGCTTTAGGTTTTTGCCAGTGCAAAGTATTTCTGGAAATAATTTTAAGGCAAGTATTTTTTAATTTTGAATTGAAGTTATAATCTCTAGTGAAGAAACAATTTAAAATAACAATATTAATCATTTGCAGGGAAATCAACATCAAAGATTTAATCTACTTCTGGTTTTCAAGTTGCAGAAAAAAAGAGGCTTTCTCTTTTATAATTTTTTTTAACTATAAGTAAATTAAAATTGTTGTTATTGATTAATTAAGTGAATAAATAGAACCAGAATAATCACAGATCTGTAACTATAATTTGCAGTTCTAAAACCAAAGTAGGAAAAGAAGAATAGTTGCCAGGCTTCATCTCTGTTTTGAAAAAACCTGTCAGGAACTTTTGAAAAAAGGTGAGTAAACCCCTGTTTTCTTTTAATCATTTGTTGCTTTATGAATGCTTGAATGATGTAGGAAAATTTAATTTTTGGTGCATGCAAGAATCTTGAGTATATGATTGAATTTTTAGCCTGTGCATGTTGATTGAACAGGGATACAAATCCCTGTTTAGCTTCAGGAAAACAAAAACCTGACAAACCCCAAATTTGTTTGTTTCTAGCTTTGTTTAGATTAAAGTATTAAAATGAAAAAGTGTTTAGATTCACTTAAATGGAATTTTAAAAAAAATAGTTGTATAAACAAAAAAAATCAAAAATGCATCCTTGGAAATGTATTTTCTTTTCCTTGTTCTTCTGTTCTTTTCTTAGTCCCTGGTTTAAAAACATGCTAGACTCAACATTCTTCTCTCTATTCTCCTCTGAAATTGAAGACTAAAAAAATTTGAATGTAGTTTAAAATTTGAATGTGGGGGTTGTGGTGTCGGTTGTGATGGGTTTGGGGAAGAAGGGAGGCGACTCGAAGCACAACATGGAGAATAGGGGTGAAAACCCGAAGGAAGGTTCGTATCGTTTGGGGGTTGTATCGGGATGTTTTGAAAACTTAAACAAATTTTTGTAAAAAGAAATTTACTCGGGTAGATTTTGGTTAAAACCCAAAGCAAGGGGGGTATTTCCCTCGGGGATAACTCGAAGCAAGCCTCGGGTTGGCTGTAGCAACAGCAAATCCAGTTTTCAACAAATTTTTTGGAAACTTAAGTTAAATGAATTTTTGAATATATTCTTTACAAAATGAAAGTAGCTGTTATTGGAGGATGGAGGGATGGAGTAAATGATATCGAGATGTTCCTTTTGAAATTAATGGAATTCAATGATTTTTCAAATTCATATTTTTAAATAAAAGTTGTTTTAAAATTGAACTTAATAAAAATTGAAAAGTAAATCAAATATTAAGTGTTAACTTAAAACCAAATTTATTTATAATTATGAAATAGTAATTAACAATTAATGTTTTGTAATGGTTTTATAATTAATAATTAATTAATTAAAGAATAGTCAATTTATAAAGGTAATTAAACTTAATTAATTAACAATTAAGAATTAATAAATTAAGGAATTCAAATAAAGGAATAATTAATTAATAAAGTTGATTAAGATTTAATTAATTCATAATTAAGTAAAATTAAACATTAATTTAAAATAATTAATAAAGATAATTATATGGTTAATTCACTTTAATCTCATCACCTTAATCAAAGATGATTGACTATCATCAAATATTCTGTACTGGATTGATATTTCTGTTGTGATACTGTGATTGCTTTATGATGAACTGTGATTTGTGATTTGTTCCCATATGTATGTGAAAACCCCTTTTGCCCACAAAACGGCATTTAAACTTCGATGCGACAAGGAGTCGGATTTCAGTTAGTTATCTGAAACCCACAGCGAACCTTGAATGTGAATCCTTGAAATTGATACACCCACATGTTTTAAAATTAAGCGTTCACTATTCGGATCAGCCGAGAGAGGACCTTTGTGTCATATAACCCATTCCGAATAGTGATCCAACGAAATGGATAGCATTTGAAGATGGTGGTGAAGACCGGGTGTCTTCGAAAACGGTAGGATAACTTATCGATTATCTCTGCACCGAGTAGCTACGGTGTAGAGATTCCCTAAGTGATGGGAAGTCCGATCGGGATTGTGGACCCCCGGATTTGCAAGGGCTTCTTCCTTTATTGAACAAAGTGCCTTCGGTTATATTCGAACCCGGAATAGACTTGTATGGTCGTGTGTCTGACACTACACTTTGAGATATAAAGCCGATTTCTTTCAAGTACATATCTGTTGGTGGCGGAGAGTTTATTCTCTTAGCTTAACACCCTTCTCTGAGACGTACGAGCTCAAAGGTTATGTAGTTGAAGGTTATCAACGATATGCTCCCAATTTGGTAGTGTGGCATGCTAAGTATCGTTGTGCATTGATGATCATTTGTTGATCATTTGTGATCAAAGCATGGCTTTCGTGTAAAGCGTAGCTTTGTGGACGAGACCTCATCGGACCTCACACCCCGAAAATGGTCTAAACAGGAAAGGTGCAGCAAGGTTATGAGGGTCGCGCCCTTTAGGGTTTGTCATTTCCTTATGGAAAAAGGTGGTATCATGGTATGGAGCCCAGATACTTCACCTATGTGGTTGCTTCAATCTCACTTACTGTGTGATTGTTGCTTTATGATGGAGGACCCTCGGATAAAGGTCCCAAAGGACCGGGGAATGGCATAGTCGTGTAGTAGTTAAAGAGTTACAGAGGTAACCCGGGCTTGTGTTGGCAGTGAACTTGTTAAGTTCTCGGGACGTACCGCCAGAGGCGTACCCATGTGGCATAGGAAGTTCCTTAGCCTGACCATTTTTTGGAAATCCAATTCCCAATACGAACCCAGTACAGTTTTAGTTGTAGAACCTGCCATTTAACATGGCAGCTATAGTAGGCATAGTATCATGGTACATATGTTGGCTATGATTAATATTCTACTTTCGAAATGTTTTCACACTATGCACTAGTAATAATATCAAAGAACTTTCCTCGTATTCAGCATGTTTGACTATCATAAGGGGAAATCTCCCCGAAGTGTGTGATTGCATTGTGTGTGTGCCAGGAGGCCTTATGGTAGTTTCATTTTCCAAAAGCATGAACGGTTTTCTTTCATAAATCTGTTCTATTTGAAAGCAACTATCTTGTTTACTCATACTAGTCCCATGACTGACCCTGAGTTTATTGTTTCCTTTCTAAACTCTGGATGCCCACCATTTCTACACGGGCAGCCTAGTAGCAGGTTTTCCATATTTTGGCATTAGCTATATTTTGGTTTGGAGATTATCGGTTTTTGTAGGCTTTTACCTTCTTTTGGATCTCAAGGTGCTTAGTTTGGATGTTCACTATCACTCTATTCCTTTGAAGACTTTTAGCATATGATCTCTTGTTGTTCTATTATGACATTCTATTTGGAGTTATGATTCATGTATTATGATACTTTGATGTTGTAACAGATATTGTGATGATGTTGTATCTGTGATGTAATGCATGATATTCATTTTGTTTCCGCTGTTTTATATTCATCTAATGTTGTTATAAGCTCCATCTGACTGGAGTTTAATGTTTGAATCCTTGACAGTCGAATACAAGTGAGGTATTTGATGTCAATTTTCGAACATTGGATTTCGGGCCATGATAATCTATGAGTTTACTACTAGGTAATTGGTTGCCGACAAAGTTATTGTCTCATTCCAGTATAGATTTGCGGGTTTTATGGAGCTAAGATATATAAATACAGTACATGTTAACTTAAATTAGGTGCAATAAATTAGGTAGATGTTAGTAGTTCATGATTGTTCTTCAAACTAAAGCATAAATGCCCAAGTGTTCTTATTTCTGTGCACAGGGAACTATTAAACATTAAGACATTCAAAATGTTTATTTCTCTATTCCACTTCTTATTGATGTAGTAATATTGTATGATCTGTACATGCATATGGTGGAGCAATTATACTAATATTTTACTAAGTTTGCTTAATGTTTAGTTTTATCAGTGCATTTTTTTGTTGCATTTTTTGCGTATATTCCTTTTTGTTTGTTGACTTTTGTGACATTATTGATTTCATTTATGAATCACTAAAATTCAACCTGTACTTGAATATGTGAATAATGTAGGCAGTAATTAATATAATAGAATATGAGTACTAACTCATATATATTAGCAACTTTCCTCGTTGATCAGTGTAATAAAGAAATAGAGTATTCATAGTATGGTCAAAGCAGCAACACAATTGCCACGAAAAGCAACAGTACACAATAATTTATGGGGACAACTAAATGTTTATTAATTATAATTTTTTATTTTAATAAAAAATCCTAGCTAGAGTGCCACAACCTATTTTTTTTTTGTTTTTTTTTGTTTTGAATTACCTAGAGAACCAAGCTTCGCTTGTAAACTCTAGGGAAGTATGTGCCTGCCAAACACACACTTCGGGTACTTGTTACAGGGTTGTCAGTTTCGGGGCTCGAGACCTTCGATCACGCAGTCCGCACCATCAACCAACTGCGCCAACCCTGTTGGCCCCACAACCTATATTTGTTATACTATAATTAACATAATTGCACCCTGTCCAGGAAAATCCAGTTGATAAAACCTTGGTTTGTCCACAGTGATACCGAGATGCTGTAAACTATAAACACAACTTAAATAGCAAGTAAAACAAATAGAAATTCTCACAACTAATTGACAGAAAATTCAAAGAAACAAACATCAAGTAACAATAAAGATATCCTATAGCTAGCTGATTAAGAATTCAAAGAAACCGGTGTATGTAAAAAATACGTTGTAGCAATTTCGACCACACGCCTTGATTATTAAAATTAAGAGAAAAGTCATGCTTTTTCCAATGGAGAGTAAGAAAAAGACATTGTAGCAATTTCATTCAGGCTGTTTGACTTTTATTGCTAATTATGCATTGTCCAAATGCTATGGATATCTAATAGGCGGAAAAATGAAAAATCTGAGTTTAGATGAATTTAACCGGATATGGACATTGAATTAGAATCCATCCAAGCTATACTAGTACTAGAAAAATAATTTATGTGCATTATGACTCTATAATAGAATTGCAGAGGCTTATTTTTATCACCGTAGCATATTTAAGTCGTTTCAAAATTTCAACATCTATTCGAAATTTCACTTTTCGTTTCTTAAAATTTGCAATCTTGTATAGCTCCATAGCATAAATTCTTTGTACGGATGAGGAGGGAAAAAAGAAAAAAGAAAGCAAAAAAGGGGAAGAAGAAAAATCAAATTGTGGAAATGAGAACGACTGCGCAGAAACCGGCGTATGTAACCTTTGTAGCACAAAAAAACACAAAGTCCTATTCTTGAGCTAGGATTTTTTTAAGTGTTACAAACGTACAGAACTTGTGTAAAAGGCTGTGATGACTGGTGAGATACATTAGTTAATTTTTTTTATAAACAACCTACCTATATCCTATATTACATTCATATCTATGCAACTTCATGACTATATGATGGAAGTCTCTGTTTGACTTGTTTTTATGTGTATTTGAATTCGAAATTCTAATTAATCACATAAATCTGTGCTAAACAGAAACAGCCATTTGTTATAGTCAGGCAATTGTTAAATGTGCATGATCTGTATATGGTCTTGCATTTCAACCATCAACATTCATACCCAAATGTCTTTTATTGTCTCACTCGGCAAATGCATTCATTAGTACCTTCACTTATTACTGTCTGTTGTATGACATATACCTTTATATGTGCACAACTTGAAACGATATTTTGTTTGAATAAAAAAAATTCAATTTCACATCACAAACCTAGCTAAGCTTGCATCCACTTAATTGGTGGAGAATTTGAATTAACAAAATTCCAAGTTAATGCAAAAAAAATTCCCTTCTATTATCAATCAACATGGCGTGAGACTAGTAGTCCATGTCTATAAAATAGCTTCTATTAAAGCTGTAAGAGAATTGGCCAGGAAGTTTATACAGCATAGAATGGCAATAATATTTTTAATTTAAACATTAATAATTAATTATTAATTAATTCGTTCATTATCAACCATATATCTAGTTTACTATCAAAAATGCACAGACTTGCCTTGACTTTTGCACCAGAGACACAACTCATTTTCCCTGCAATTTTCTTTAATGCATCCCCAGCATCAAGTTTATCCTCTTCGAGTGGATCCTTACAATATTGCATTGAGTGATACTGAAAAGGAAAATTAAAGGAGTAGTGTAACATGAAGGCAAAATAAAGATATATCGATATTTTGGTAACAGAACTAAATTTGCACTAATATCTACCTTTCAAGCTAGGAAAATCAATTTTGCCTCCAGGCCAAAACTCATGTTTGTGGCCACTAAAACCAACGAAAGATAAAACCAAGCATTGAAATGCAAAGTTCTCATGGATTTTTGAGATCGCTACACATTCCTACCATATGAAAGAATTTCATAGTAGCTTGTATCAAAATAAGCAAATCTAGGATGAAAATAAAAGCATAGAGTCAAATTTTACAAAAGATTCAGCTAATGAAGTAGATCAGATGCCTCCAAAAATCAATTTCCATGCAGTCGAAACCGCAATGATTAAAAAATTAAATTGGAAATTATGTTCCAAATTTGTCACCTTTTACTTCGCATGAACAAAATTATAGGGTGCGTAATCAGTAAATAAAATTTGGATGGAACAATGATTTTGCATCGGGAAAAACAATAATATATTAAAAACACTAATTTTTCTATGTTAATATATAAAACCAACCCCAAAAAAGAAGAAGAAGAAAACATATGGTCCTACAAAAAATATATTCATGCATGCTTAAATAGTCATACACTTAAACATTCTGCATGCATTAATTTTAGGAAAGCACGTCTATATTAATACTATCCCAAATACCACATACACATTCAATAGGATGGGGGTTAAAATGTTGTTTGGTAAGGGAAGGAATAGGGTGTTGCTGTACTCTTAACAATAGGTTTTTATGATAATACTAAATTTAATTCTTAATGCACGATGGAAAACAATAAAAAACTCAGTGAATTCCAAATACTATGATGGTGATATAACAATGTCTGGAAGAGAATAAAATGATGAGAAAAATTGACATTCCCTTGGAAAGAGTCAAACATGTATAAAAGAGAAGAAATTGGGAGAAAGAAATATGAATTTTTATTTTTCTATTATTATTTACAAAAAATGACATTTTTTGTAAAAGCCTGTAACTAATAAAAGCCTGTAACTAACAAGAAATAAAGAGAGGCTTCATCAACATAAAACAGAACATAGAGGGCTGCTTAAACTTATTACTATTCTTCAAACACCTCATTTTGAGGAAAATCAAAACATACCACTCAATACCTACCAATAAAGTAACCAATACAATATTAAGTCGCCTCCTGTTTGATGCCTCAAATTCATTTTTGTGGTACAAACCACAAACGAAGAAATTTTTTGTGCCCGCAGTTTTAGGCATCAGTAAACATGAAAAAGTTGTACTAAAAGGGTAAGGAAGAAAAACTGGAACTTCTTGTCAGTGGAAATTTATTAGAAAAATAACTATGCATCTCGGTAAAAGACTATTAACAATTATTTTAAAGGGTATTGCTATTTGCGATATCAATACTGATTACACTACATATAGCAAAAAATCAATTTTCCAATTTTACCATCATATGTTGATACAGCATATCCCAATTTCTACATATATTCCATAATCCAATTTGGATCAGTCTTTTGAATTTCATGGGTAAAAGTTTGAAATTTGAAAGAATTATACAGTGAAATAAAATATCGTTTTGAACACTTTTCATCTTCAATGGACATTAAATCAACATATATAAAGAAAAATAAACCAGATGCATACATCAGTTTAAACAAGATTCTATATTAGAAAATTACATAAATGCCCCTAAGACACACCTTTAACTATATCATTAACCATGCTCAAGGGAGAAAAACATTTTATAGATGTCGTTACAAAATTCATTTTACAACAAATATACACACTGTCAATTTTATGTAATCAAACAACAATTAATGGATGTTGTTAAAGAAGAAGCATAAAGAAACATGTTAAATAGTATTTTTCATAACTTTTTAGACAAAGGTTGTGAAAAATATTGTATTTACAACATATATTCAAAAAATGTTGTCATTAAAAATAGTTTACAATGTTTCAGCAAATAATGTTGTAAAACCTCCGACTTTTCACCACAGTTCCTTGAAACGTTGCAAATTCTATGTTATAAAATAGGTTTTTTCTTGTAGTGTCCTTGTTTCCCTAACACAACTGATTACATATCAATACAACAACTCCTTTATGTACATCAATTTTAAAAATCAACATTTGTTCTTAAAATGTCAATAACAATGAGATTTTTATGATTACATATTTACATAAAGAATTATAAAACAAGTTACGCATAACAGTTTACATGAAGAATGTTGAGTTAACAACTTTGATATATAATTACATATTTTTTAAAAGCTTTTCGGCTATTTCATGGATTGCGCAGTACATATAACTGTTGCTTGTATACCAGTCTCAAAAAATTCTATTTTTACACCTGTGGATGATTAATGATTCATCTAAAAGTCATATCTTTTGAAAGAACAAACATCTACTCATAACGATCATAAATCTTTCCTGTAAATGATTCATCTATTTCTAAATACAAGAAAGACCCATATTCATGTTCTGGTGAAAAAGAAGGAATAATAAAATGTTCCGGTGCTGAAGGCTCTAAATATAGGATTTGTGTAATATTAAAAATATTATTCCTTATGATCATGATATACAGTCCTTTTTGTAATGTTTACGTAAGTTATCAAGTTGAAAATAGTAGGTTTATTTTAGTGAAGCTGGATTATAGAGATGGAGCGCTGGCAGTCATATTCCACATCGCCTACATTTATCTCCATCTTTAATATGTTTGTACATACCCAAAGCATGTTACTAGCTATCTATATAGTCATAGCATTCTCTCTCATTAAGTACAGCATCTCTCTTCTTTGTCTAAATATTACACATTAATGTCCCTCTTTCCACATTCTAGCTGATTTTGTTCTAGCTAGGCTCAACTAGTCAGAAATACATATTAAAAAATACATGAAAATCATGGGCATGTTCATGCAACAGTAAGAAGAAGAAGCAGTATGAAAACCCAGTAAAACTAATTTACTAAAACCTTCATCAACTAAAAACTCTTTCATAAAAAACATCTTTGTCCCGCATATTTTAGATCTACGAAAAAGATAACAGAATTTACACATAGATGGACATACATATGTAGATGTATATGTATGTATGTGTCGGCCAAACAGGTGCAATTTAAGCGGCAATGCACACTTGCTATATGATTTACTCAAGTTGGTGCAATTTAGTTATTTTATAACAATTTTTATATTCGTATTAAGAACCCAATGTTATTGCTACATTGCAATGCATATTTCAAGTAAAATTAAACAAACAATATTCTAAAATAAAGTTTAATAAAATAGTCAACAAAAGAATGGAATCAAGGACAAGATAGAACGATATATCAATATCAAATCTCAATAGCAAAAATACGTTATTTATGTACAAAATAGGATTGGTTTTTGTAGTCAAAGTTAAGTTAGAACCACAAACATATTAAATGGGGCATGCTCATAAGCATCAAGCTGTTTTGCTTTTGGCAACAACTTAATATTAGCTGCTTTTAATATGACTTTCTCACCCTCTATTAAAAAAACGTATAATTTAGGGCTATAAGCGATAGCACGAGCGCGTATAAGCGATAGCATGAGCGTGTACAATTAATCAACCCAGAAAAACGAAATTAAAATCAACAGATTAGAAAAGAATGAAAAAATCAAAGTTATGCGCTATAGCACAAGCACGTTCAAGCGGCGAGTACGACCAATCTAGCTGGGAGCGATAGGTCAGCCTGCTATCGACGACGACAATAATTAAGGGCTTTTTGGATCTGCGAATAAATTATTACAAGGAGGGAAAACAATTTTTTTTTGCTGGATTAGATTTGTTTTGGCTTTTAAGTTTTGAGAAAAAGGAAAGAAGCGATGTTTTTTTTCAAGTTTGGGTGGCCGAAGAAATGAATGGAGGGAGATTGAAAGCTCCCTGTGTGAGGAAATATAATATTTGTTAAAAGGTTGAAGACCGTTGTCATAAATAAATATTATAGCAGCTATACAAATATGGTTGTTATAAGTGCCATTATTACAACTGCTTAAATAAAACAGTTGTTACAAAATACCTATTACAACTGCTGAAATAAAATAGTTGTTAAAAAATACCTATTACAACTTTCAATTTTTATTAGTTGTGAATGAAATGTTGTAATATGGTTGTTTTGCTGTAGTGTTAGCTGAAATAACAAGCATCTCCTTATGGCGAATGATCATCTCCACCACCACATTAGAAGGATCTTGGCTATGGGCCATAGTCATTCCGCCTAAATCTTGCCTCAGCCCTCTAATAAATCTTTCATTCCTTTTGACAACAGTGTCAACGAAAGCATAACCATATCGAGATAGCTTATCAAACTTAGCATCATACTCGATCACAAACATATCTTCTTGGACTAGATCCATGAATTTCCTCATCAATGCCGATTTGGCTACTTTAGACAGAAACCTCTACTCAAATCTCCTCCAAAAATCAGCCCATGTTAGTTCTTCTTCTAGAACTCTGTCTGTCACACTGTTCCATCAGTGAAGCTCTACCCCTTGCAATGTCTAGAGTCTAGCCTTCTCTTCTCTCCATCATCCAAGCCTAAATCAGTAAAGATCATTTCATTGTTCAACAGCCAATTCTCTACTTCAACAGTATCCTCCATTCCAACAAACGGCTTTCCACCATGACTGGTGTAGTCTCTACTTAGCTTAGCATAGTTATAACCGGCTGGAACTATAGGATTAGCTCCTCCAACATTACCAGCAGCACCTGCTTGCAAAAGATTAGCCAACAAATGATATACCATCCCTGCATCTATTGACGGATTTCCAATACTAACATTGGCCTTAGCATTTCGGTTAGCATTAGCATGACGACCTTGGTTTCACTGAGTATTAGGTCGAGTATTTCCATTGGTAGTGGTGCTTCCTCCACCTAGATTTCCTCTTTCATCTCCTTCCTTTGTATCCTCTCTCTCGTATATCTGCATACAAGTTTTAGTAAGATATAGAAGAACATTTTAAGAGAGAGAGAGAGAGGAATACGTACTTAGATATTTACATATATATCAAATACAAGTACGTTATTATAACATTAACCCAAATCCCGATCATATTTTTAAATTCATTGGATTATGTTTCAAAAAGCTTTTAGATTTAATTTTTCTTTTAGAATTTCATAAACCCATGCTCTGATTCCAACTTGTAACATCCCCCTACTTGGAGGCCCAAAGTTAACGGCTGCAGATGCTACAGTCTTCCATAGTTATTAATTCTCGGCGACCAAATATGACGTTGCTAGATACATTGATATACAGATCGCAGAAATATGGAAAAAATTTACCAATTCAAAAACGTATTTCCACATTAAAATCAAAAATATTTCATGTTCATTACATAATCCCAAAGTACGTTAACCACGTTCAACAAAATATAATTATTAAAATTATGCCAAGAGCGACATATGAAGATACTCCTTTGGTTGATCAGAGTATATAGTAAGGTTAGTAGATCTGCCTTTACAAACAAATACACAGTGGAGAAAATAGCTTTGAATAACTATTGCCTCTTACGTGCCTTCAGAAGCTTTATTCATCTAAGAAGAAAACCTGAAAACCTTAAAGCTCAAACTACTCAAGATCAATTGATCACCCGAGAGTTTAAGGGGAAAACATAAACTTCGAGTCAGACATAAAGCCTAGTATGAATAATAATCTAATATCTCAATCCTTTTAGATATCTAGTGAAACCACACCGCATAGCGGAATGGGTTTTCCCCTGACTAGTATCCTGAAACCTTTTTAAAATCATATTCTGTGCTCCTACATCCACAATGGTTAAAACATACATTTTCAAAATATTATGATAATATGCATAATTGAAAGCATTTAGGATTTCCCATCCTATATTAATTAGACTAACCATCTAAGTTTCATTCGACTATTTGTCTTATATTTTCAATGTCTACCCATCCCATTTTAGACTTCATTTGCATTAAAAGGGGCTATCCATCCCACATTCATTTTACTTAAGTTGGTGTGGAATGTCCATCTCACATCCCATAGTTTTCCTAGAATGACTATAAACCCTTTAATAAATGTACGGAGACTATCCATCCCCAACATAATGTTGACTATCCATCAAACATCCCATAGTTTTCCTAGGATGACTATACACCCATCATTTTAATCATATAGAGACTATCCATCTCTAACCTGATTTTGACTACCCATCAAACCTCCCATGGTTTTCATAGGATAACTATGAACCCATTACTTGGCCACTTAACTCATGTTATCCACATGAATCTAATTATCCCATGTTATTCACATGGTCAACCTATTTCTATTAGTTTCCCGAATTTAGTGTTATAATGATTTATAATTTATATTAGTATCCCCCAATGATTGAGTCAAAACATATAAGTGTTGATATCCCCAATTATTGTATTGAACTAACAAACCTACCCTGATATCCTCAAGGTTAAACAACATTTATAATATAAGCTAAAAGAAAAACGACTTTTTAACCTCTTGGATAGTATCCCCTTCGAAAGCTTTGCTTTTGACCATGTTAAAGTATTATTATAGAAGGGTAGAAGCATAGCTTCAAAACCACGTAAAAGTATCCATTTTGAAAGCATTAAAGGTTACCCTTAAAACACTTGAAAATCAAATCTTTCAAACCTACTGAAATTCAAACCTTTCAAAATCACTTAAAAGCAAAACTTTCGAAACCATTGGATTCAAACCTTTCGAAACCATTGGGCTCAAACCTTTCAAAACCATTGGGTTTATACTTAAAAATATTACTTTGTGTCATAGGTGAAAGTATCTCTTTTAAAACCATTCTTTACTGTATAAAATATTGAAAAAGACAATTGAACCTTTCAACAACATCAGAAGCTTCAGCTTTCGACCCCTTCGGAAGGTTTGGGAAGCGGCTTATATTTATAAAAACAGTTGAGTCTTTCGACAACGTCGAAAGCTTCTGCTTTTGACCCTTTCGGAAGACAAAAATAAAGGCGGCAGCTCTTTTCAAGATCCTCTTTGAAACAACCTTTCAACCTTGTCGAAAGGTCTCTTAAATCCTTTCAAAACCAAACCTTTCGATCTTGTTGAAAGGTCTTTTAAAAACAACCTTTTGTAACCAAACCTTTCGACCATATCGAAAGGTCTTTAGAAACGGAACCTTTCGACTTTGTCGAAAGGTCTTTAGAAAATAGGCAAGCAATTTTTCTTTTCAAAACAAAAATAAACTAAGGGACCATCTCCTACGAAAACAACCCTTCGAAAGCAACCCTTTGACTTCTTACCTTTTGTCCTGGTCCAATTCACTACATACCACTTGAATGATATCATGTGCATTGCTTTTTACCTCGTTGGTCAATGAAATTGAAAGGTCTCAGTCGGGAGATCTAAGTCGAAAAGTTTGCCAAAGAAGGCGGAACCACTTTTTTTGGTTAAAAGCTGATTTTTGCCAAAATAAGTAAACATTTTTAACAAACTTGCCTATTTGTAAACATTTTATTGGCTTTCACAAACTTTTAAATAATTTGAATAATATTTGCCTCATTTTCTTTAATCTAAAATTATGTTAACTTTTAACAATTTAGCCCTTCCTCTTGTGAAAACAATTAAATCATTTAAGTCCTTTTGAAGTAATTTAATTTCCATACTAAATCACTTAGTAAAAATCCTAAAAAAATTTCAAAAATTCACTTTAACCATGTTATCTAACATATTAAAATTTCAACCCAAATTCTTAATATATTTTCTAAAATAAATTCATAAACTCAAATATTAATATTTTTCTTTGAAAATTCATAACTAATTCTCCACGGCTTGGAAAGTTATAAAAATTGAAATCCAACTCCAAAATTATGTTTTCCTTAACATATAATTTTCCCGAGCCATTTCAAAATCATTTAACCGTGGTTTTACCCTAAAACCGTATATGTCTCCTTTAAACAACCATGATTAAACATATATAAATCATAAATCAAGCAGATCATCATTCAAAACATAATAAAACATATTTACTCTTAAATCCCAAACCATATGATTATAAAACCAAAATAGAGATATAGAAATTATTATTCACCTGAAATTGGATAAGGAATTGATGACTGACTAAAATTGATTTCTTCTAGCTTGAATCCCAAGCTTAAATTTGATTTTCTCTTCTCTTCTGTCTTCCTAATGGTCGGTCTTCTTCCTTATGGTTATAATTTTTGTATGAAATAGAATGAACGTGTATGACTAAGGAGAATAGTATAAGAGTGGGAAATATGGGAGGCTATTTACCCTAATGCACAAATGTTTAATTTCTTAATCATTTAGAAGTTCATTTAGTTAAATGAGCACGGCCACTTAGTTTATTAAACAACCTCAATCTCCTTACTTACATTACTCTATTTAATTTATCCAATTAAATATCCTGAATAATGTTAAACAAAAATTAGGAGTGTTACGTTTAGTGGCTAGAATACCAATGTTGGAACGTAGTGTCTATACATATTGAGAATTACCTTTGGAGTGTTTATGGAAAATAGTATGAGCATTATTGAGGGTGGTATCTTCCAATTATGATATTTATGGCTGCTTGTTACGAGAATAAAAAGGGGAAGAAGTTTGAGCAGTAGGTAGGGAAGAAGTCTGGGAAGCAGGTTTGAGAAGCGGAAGTTGCAATTCTTAAGAGTTGAGACTTCTTATGATATAAAAGTATTAACAACCATTTTTTTACAATGTTTGTTATGTTTGTTTTATTAAATTTGATCATTTAGTTCAACAAATTATGGCTTGATGTAATTTAATCTTAACTTGGAACAACTGTTATATGATATATGCGTAGTAAATGCAAATAGTTTATGAATGAAGCCTTTTTAACTTTGATTATTAACCAGCTCAAATTTCTGTAATAAGTTAAAAACCAGTAAATTAAAGGTATAAATGCAGTATACATTTACCTCGCATCCTAACATACATGTTTAAATATCTACTGCATAAGTTTCAAACCAGCCTCTTTTTTCAAATTTTCTCCAAATATTTTGAACACTTTGAGGTATCCATTCGACAAACATTTTTCACCATTTAGCATATTTGTGGTAGTACTCAAATAGGGATCCCTCTTACTTACAGACTCCATGCCACAATAGTAACATCCAACCATACATAGTTAATATCCACCGAATATAAAGTTTGATTTTGCAAGATGGAAATGGTACCTATTAGTACCCATTTAGCTTGCTATTAGCCTTTAATTTTTCATCATATACCAAAACTATGTAACCGAGCAAAATATAGTATTAGTTATGCTTTATTTATTTTTAGTTAGCTAAAATATTACAATGGTTCTATTTATTAAATGGATATTTAAATGCAATAGATGGTTTTTGTTTTTTCTTAAACAATGCCTGAGTATTGAATTTCTCGGCTTTATTTATTTCCTATTTAAGGGTGGTGTAAATAATGGTAAAGGTATAAATTTTATGGTCATAGGTTTTTTTTATCATGAGTTATGATTCACTATTTATAAAAGGCTATCTTTTTCTAATTTGTAATGTGTGTTGTTCGTAATGATCAAAGTTTATAAAGGAAAAAGCATTAACATTCAATGAGAATAACCATCTCTATTAAAAGTTATAATAAGAATCTATAATGAATGATTTAATTTATTGTTTACTATAGTTGAGAAAAGCATCATTATGTGATTTTTTTTCTCAAAATAGTTTTGAAACACATGTTTATCCAATTGACAGATTTTTGGTTGTGCTCATATGGAAACCAACCTTATTTATGATTCAATGCCATGATAATAATATTTAATTATACATTATCTTATATGGAAAAGTATTATAACAGTCTGGAATTTGATGTTGGAGGGTAGAGATATTAGCTATTAGCATTTATTATTCATATATTCTAGCGTACTATACCTTTTATCTTCTTATCATGTATCAAAATTATGTAATCAAGAAGAATATGGTCTTCGACTCTCCCTTTATTTATTAGTTTTAACTTGATAATATCACAAGTACTTATGCACCAATAAAGTGATAACTTACTATGACAATCAATAATGTGTGATATCACACTAAGCATATTTTGAACTTGATGATCCATCTGATATGCTTGATATGCTTTACATTCAGTAGTTGTTGACACCCATTTTTCTTCATAGTTGTATTTACTGGATGCGATAATGTTGATTAACACAAGGTGCCAACATGTATTCCAACTTCAAAACGTTTCTATGAAAATTTATAGTTTGGTCTTTAGGCAACAATAAGAAACCACCTTACGGTCAAATTTCATACGCTGATATAAATATTAATGAAACACATGCATTTGAAATTTTTAATCAGTTAATGATACAGAATATTTCAGAACACTTCAGCCATCTCAAAGTGTGAGCAGAGGTGATGATTCCAGATACCTACGCAGCTTTGATTTTACTTATGGAGTGTATACTTATTTTCGTTAATGTTTTTCATAAATAATGCTGTTTATTGATGTTGATATATATACCGGTACCAAAAGAGCTTTATACATATTTAAAATATATTGCTAATGCTTTTGAAGCATAGAACGTGGATGCTTTTAACTCATAGCTATATGATGATTTTGTATTTGTATTCTCTAATATCATGGGCTATGTACGGTACAGTTAACGTAGTACACAGAAAATCATAAATTCATACAATTTTTCTATGTAGACGTGCAACATCATTTTCAAAACAAGTTTTTTGATCTTACGAAATTACCCTTCCATCTTCAGTCCTATAATTAAATAAATCAGGGTAGTTTTATATTTTATATGATCCCACAACATCATTTTCCACCATATTGGCACATCTTACTTCCTTTCCTAATTCGCTACATTTCATTTTTTTAACTTACGTAATTTTTTAAAGAATAGATCAGTGATTACTAAAGAAATATTCCAATAATAGTCAATGAACAAAATGAAATCTATTAAAATCTTTACTTTCGATTTCTCTCTTCATGGTTTTGTTTTTAACCATAATAACTTTAAATTTCCTTACCAGGGAAATAGATAATGATCTAAAACATCAAAATACAACTACAAATATATGTAAAAGATGAGACCTTTATTTATACATATGACCATTATTTCATAGCGAATAAATTTGCTCTTTGTTTTCATTGCACACGTCCAACAAACGTGCCAAACGTACTGGTATTTATATAATATAATATAATATTATACAAAGAGATATTTTACATTAGTTAACTTACTATAGTTCTGAAATTAAATATATTATACAAATAAATATTAGATTTCTAATCTAAGATTTTTCTTTTGTAGCTTTAGATCAATCAATCAATATTAGATATTGTCAAATTCAACCTTTATGTTACTAAGAGATGTTATTGAAACATTATATATATGTGTGTGTGTGTGTGTGTGTGTGTGTGTGTATGTATGTATGTATGTATGTATCTTCACTAGAGAATTAAATTATGGATATATATATATATACACACGATAGATATAAATAGCAATATTTACACATGTATATATTAGCTTTGTCATTGTTTATCATATCATCATGCCATACCCTATATGTGTTATTAATAATTGTGTGTATACATATTTGATGTAGTGGTCTATATTATAAATTACTATTTGGTTGACCATATATGAAAGAATATATTCTAATTGTTGGATCTAAAATTAAAGGAAAGTTTTAAAAGAGAGAAATGAAAAGGTTTCCTCCTCTAAATGAAACTAAACCTTCCTTTCATTTGATTGAATTTATTCTTTCATCTATGGTTTTAATTAATTGAATAAAGCAAAACATTCAAAATAAAAAAAGATTTTATTAAAACAACAAGATTTTATTTGAGGTGAAGTCTTGACATAACGGTTAGGTCATCCACATGGTGATCTGAGAGCCTAGGTTCGAGTCTAAAAACAGCCTCTTCGCAATGCGAATGCTGCATACATTATTGACCTCTCCAGAGCCCGCTATCATGTGGAAGCCTCATGCACTAGGTTCTACCATTAACATGATTATATCTAGTAGGGTTGTTATGGTAATGGTAACCGTTACTGATACAAATAACTATTACCGTACCGAAACCATTGGTAAGTCAAAATTGACTATCGATGCTTTACCATTACCGTTAGTAAAATTGTAACATCCCACGTTTTTATGTTAATTAACTTAAAAAGAATTAAATTAATTAATAGATAGAGAACAATGAAAAATGAAAATTTTATAGACGCCAGAATTTGGCTACAAAATGTGCACCATTATATTCGTAGCGATTTTCTGATCAATTTTCATATATAATGTTTTCCGATCGGAGTTCAAATGGAAAAGTTATTAACGTTTGAAGTTTTAGTGTCGTAAATAATTTTTTATGTAAATATGGTAATTAAATCAATTAAGACTAATTAGATGTTAATAATTGTTAACGCTCAAATTAAAATCTTAGAGAATTTTTAAAATGGGTAAGAATTGAATGTGATTAATTAAAAGAAGAAATAATCAAACTAAATCATACAAACAATTAACAAAATCAAACGATGACAAACACCATTGTCAAAGTTGTTAAGTCATTCGGCTTTGGTGCGAGAGATCACAAGTTTGAAACTTGTGTAGCGTGATTCAAACTTTTATTGACATGTGTTATGTTGTTCGAATGATGTGTTGTATATAAAGTACCATTTAAGAAAAAATCAAACGATGTTAATAAACTAACGTTCAACGAACACATAGGTCGACCGCAGGACACCAAGGTCGACCGTAAGCGGTCGACCCGTATCTATGAAGGAATGCGGTTTAATTTTTCAGATGCACGAACGTGCTTAATTGCTTACGTGCAAAGTAATTTAAAGGCATTCGAGATTAAACTAAAGTTTTCTAGGGTTTATCTAACACTTCAAATCAATCCCTGCCCCTATAAATAAATAGCGAGCATAACGCTAATTCATTTAGAAAGTCCACTGCATATTGAAACTCTGCCATTCTCTTCTTCTCCAAATTCTAAAACAATAGTAAAGCTGTTATAATAGATATATGCATAGATAAGTAGAAGAAAGCGGAGAATAAGAGAAGAGGATAATAGGGATACATTCAGAGGATGGAGATAAATGTAAACTTGAACCTAATATTCCAATCTAAAATAGTAAAATCTAGATTTAATCCTTTTCCTATATCTTAATTTTAATAAAAGTGCTCCCTTTTTATTAATGATTTGAAATAAGAGGGAGTCAAATAAAAAGGAAAATGATCTAGATCTGGAGAATGAGAAAGCTAAAAGCAAGGTAAGTGAAAATATTATATGTTTTTAAATAATGTTAGACTATATTGTTGTAGATCAATTCCTATAGAATTATAATTAGGGGATTTTCACTTCAAGGGCTTATTTGTGCAGGGTAATAAGTTTTAAGGACACTACTTCTGAAAAATTAGTTTTAGGACATTTTACAAGAAAAAGATAAAAGAATTTATCGTTTTCAGTTATACAGATATAATGATAAAAGGATTTATCATTTTCCTATATAACTTAAAAAGATAAATGAATTTATCATTATGATGTAAATTATCCTTAAAACTAATTATTCAGAAATGATGTCCTTAAAACTTATTACCCTGCAAATAGAAGCCCTTCAACCTAATTTCAAGTGTGTAATGATCAAAACTATAATTGTAAGTGCGTAATGATTAGTTTTATTTCCGTAATTATATAATGATCAGATTTAATTTTGTAGTTGTGTAATGGTTAGATATAGTTGGTATTTTTACAACAATTGAAATGAATAAAATCATAATGAATGCGTAATGATTAGGAACTAGTTTTATTTTACGGACATGAATTAAGTTCAAATAAAATTTATTTTGTTATTTGGGGTTTTTGTGATATTTTAATGTATTGGAACTTGAAATGTTGCAAGTAGATTTTCGCACATTATCAAGTTAAAATAAAAAAAATGTGATGTTTGGAGTAACAAGGAATGCACGAATAAAAATAAGAATAAAAATAAAGAGATGTACAAAACAAGAAAAATTTCCGTGCTTTGTACTGTCTATTTTCAAGAGAAACTGAAAAGGCAAACACCGCACAAATATCTCCTCTTTTGGTAAGATATGGAAATTTACCATGTTAGCATAAGTTGAAAAAAAATTTGGCCCCAATATATTAAAATATAGTAAATCCCAAGAGCTGAACATTAAGATAAGAATGAAATTAAAATACCAATAAAATGGGAAGTAATAAAATAGGAAAATGCAGAGTTATAGGCAAGAATAAAAAGGAATAGAAGATAAAATGGAATGGAAATCATAGTGTAACTAATGAATGTAATAACAACGATATTGATAACTAAGAATGAGAATCGGTAAATGAATTTGTTAAAGTGAAAGATAAATGCGTAATAAAATGAAGATGTAAGGTCAAACATAAAAGACGTTGGGGCAATAAAGAAAGTGTAAGAAGAATAAATATACATGAATATGAAATATGTATATATGTAGCCTCGGATATGCATTTATGGTGGGTGTGGATAATTATAATTTAATGTATAAATTATAGAAAATGATATTGAGAATTATTAGAATAGGTTGAAGTGCGACATCATATTCAACCGTAGGACCTATAGAGAGTATATGCTTGCGTATAGATGAAGGGTAACCCTTTGGCTATTTTAATGCTTAGAATGGAACCTCTGCAATTGTAGGCACCGGGTAGACCTTTTGCAGATGGTGAGACTATACAAGCGATGTAGAGTAGTCTGCTTCAAATTTGTGTATAGGAAGGTATTGCCTTGATTGCATTATGCAATATAAATGGACGGTGGTGAGGATCAGACACTATGCAACATTGTGTGGTACCAAGCTAAAAGTCAACGGGTAGGGGTTACATAGGTCCGGGTTTGCCATCGGTCCCTTGCGGTCAATGGGAAGAACAAAGTAATATCTAATTGATCATCACCCCCTACCAGGGTTGATCCAATTGGCTAATGCAACGCCACAGTTGTTTGCTAGTTTGTTTGATAGGGCAGAGCTGGATAACCCATAGCAAGATTCCTTTAAAACATGGATGGGGTGATCTGTGGAGCCGAGTCCACGTTATAGGAAGTAGACAAAGTAAAAAAATACCCAAAGAGAACACGACCATATGGAGGAAAGGTCGTTGATGCGCATTAGACAATTTCCTCGAGATATACGATGATGAGATCGTGATACGATGAAGCGTTGATCCTAACGAGCTGCTGAATGAGAGATACCAGTGGATAATATATAGGTCTATTAGACGACCATGGGGTGTGTGTGTGTGTATATGTATATATATAAAACTACGAGATGTAAATGGGAACGATTTGTACATAGAGGTAGAGTCGTAACGACTAATGATAATTAAACATAATATGTAATAGTAAACAATCGGCATAAACTAGTGTTGTGTATAAGATGTATAATTTACTAGTCACTATAACTTGTTCTGACCCCTCCTCATTACAACCCATATGATAGATTAAAGGATGGGTATTGGCGTTTGGGCATGTTCAGTGCTGATAATGATACTTAATTTTGAAAGTATCAAATCTTGGTTAGTACTTATGTGATATATTATATTTTAAATTATTCCATTGCAAATTATTTCATCAGAGCTCTGATATGCATTCTTTTGCTTTTATTTGCAGGATATCAAACCAACGATCTGTACTTTGATGGACTTGGATTTTGGATTTAGCGAAAATTCTGTCCCATTAGGGTGTGGGTTGTCATAAAAATATTCGTTCTATATTGATAAATTGGTAAGCCGTTGATTGATAATGGTAGAATTACCTATACATATTGTTGAATATGCGATAATATGATTTTTGTTTGATGATAATAAACATATATATATATATATATATATATATATATATATTCATTTAAATGTATTTGTTAATGTACTATTTTATTTTTCATAGATTAAATAAATATTTGCTGAATAAAATAAATAACACGGAATTTGAATTCAAACAAATTTTTTATTCTAACAATTATTTATTACAATTTTTGTATAGTACAAATTTCAAGCTCTCACTATATATATACAACTTCAATTATAATACAATTTTAATTACATCACAATTTCACATTTACATTATACTTCACTACATATCACTCATTCACTCAACTCGTACTGATCTTCAACTTCATTCCAATGTGAATCCAGCATCTGAGTAATCTGCAAAAATATACATTGATGCAGTAAAATTGAAAATAAAATATTTTTGCGATATAAAATAAAATGTGGATTTTGAAAATAATATTTGCCTCGGTTATTTGGGTTGTTCATCGTCATTTAATGTTGAATTCATCATTCACGAACAGCTTGTGACATACACAGTGTATCACTGTATATGCTACAAGGCCGTGCACACCGATATATACACTTGATAAAATTACAGGGACAGGTGAGCACAGGTCAAACCCAAAACGCCGGGTTCAACTCAAGTGCAATACAAATAATGTCACAATATTCAGCACAAGGTCAAACCTGAGCTACAAGCTGGATTCAACTCAGGTGTAATTCGAAAAACAAATCCAAATGCAATAAAATGGTCGGGAGCAACCTCAATGCACAGTAAGTATACATGAAGGCCAGAGTGTGCAATATACTCAGACTACAAGTGCAAAACAAAGTAAAGCTCCAACCAAGTGAATATGCAATATATACACAAGTGAATGCAATTCTGTACTCAATGCAAGTGCAGACTCAAGTGATACAAGTTCGAACAAAGCTCAACAGCACAACATCAATATACAAGAAATCGAGACTGAACCAGACAACAAGAATATGAATGTAAGCAATACACTGTAGTGAAGACTGTACTCAGGTGGATAGTGCTATCAGGTTTGAACACGAATGGCAACATGCATGCCACAGGTCTGCAACAAATGAAACGTATGCACCGGCAAACAGTCTACACAGAAGTACAAAGAAACAAGACTCAACATGTATATGAATGTATTGGCAATAAATAAGCAAGCATATGCACCAACATTTCAAACACAAACCAAATTATATCACAAAACCAAGCACCAAAGATACAACAATGACTGATACAACTGACATTCAAGTGCAAGCCTCAAGTAAACATGAAATGATGAAACAAAAAGTTTATGTGGATATGCAAGTAGTGCAACTCGATAACAAAATAAAACAGCAAAAGCAGTGATATGCAGCAGTGTGAACATCACAATGAAGCAACTCGAACTCAACTGGACCGTAAAAGTTAATGACATGAACAATGCACAAAGGCTACAACTAAGTTCAAATGAATCAACATGCTCGAGGCTATCAAATACACAGTGCACATCAACCTCAAATGCTACAAGAAGTCAATGCAAATACAACATGTTGTGATACACAGTGACCAAGTGCAAATGAAAGTATCAGTTTTAAACAAGACAGAAAACCAGTAAATGGCACAACAACCCAAATCAAAATGAACCAGATGGAACTGCAACAGCAGGAATGAGCACAGCATCCCCCCAGTAATCGTCAAGTGAACGAAGTGCACATGAATGCACAATGAAAATTCACAAACAAGTCAAGTATGCTACAGGTTGAAAATGACCAGAGGCAATAAACACAAATGGCCAAAGTTGAACAATCTCAAGCATCATTAAAGTGATACAACAGAGAAAAGAACATAGCATGCAGGTTCAATTAAAAATCAAGTTGTGGTAATCATGAAATCAAACTAGTCAAGTTTAAATGCCGCAAGTCAACAAGAAGGAATCAAACAGTTCAAAGTCAGAGCCGTAATGACCAAGAAGTTGAACAAATTCAAAGCCGTGAGAATCAAGTTAAACAAGCAACGAAATTATATGAATTGAAGAAGTCAGATAAATCACCATCGTTCAAGAATAATCAAATGGCCGAAGACAAATTCAAACATATATACACGAAATAAAATCAAGGGGTTCGAACCCTATATAAAAACCGAATCATCATCGGCTTTCAAATCCATCGAGTTCAAGCAAGTTAAAACAGTAAAGCAAAAGTAACAAATCACGTACTAGATTGTTGAATCGAACTCGATCATCGAAGCAGCTAAAATTGAGCAACGAAGAAACGATCGATCAACAAATCTACACGCAAATATCCACTTGATTGATCTACAAAGCCGGCAGCTTCGAAAAATCACGAAGCCCTAAATTGGAACGAACGAGAACGAGTAACAGGAAGCCGCCATTTTTCACAAGAAAGAGATACCAGGCCGGTTAGAATTAAAGGATCAGGCCGATAATATAAAAAGCAAAAGGAGCCCTCTTTTATTTGGGCCGGCTTGTTTAATTTGGGCTTTATATTTTGATTAGGGTTTTGTGTGTTTTAAAATTGTTTTTAAATTTGTATTTTTCTTTTAAACTTGTGTATTACTAGTCGTGTGACTAGGGGACAAACTACGTGGCGTAGTTTGAGAATTCGCAACTCAGTGGCTGAGTTGTGGCAGGGTTTTGAGTGTAGAGTTAGGTTAGTCAGTAGCGGGTGTCGCGAGTTTACGTGTGTAAGCGTGTGACTACTTAATTTCTAGTAGAAACCTTGGGGCAGCACGTAGGCAGGGTTTTGCCGAAGCTGGGTAAATTTATGTCGTTCTATTTCTGCATTTATTATTCTGCTATTATTTGTGCTGCTACAATTCGATATATCTGTGTTAAAATAATTTTATAAGCTTCCGCAACAATTTTTTTAATTAATAGCATCATCCTACTCACCCCCCTTCTAGGGTGAAATCGATCCTACACATATAGCCATTAAAATTTTGATAATGATAAAAAGTAAGCATATTATTACTAATTCTAGCTCTATTAATGCTTATATTAAATTTTTGACTTATTTTAGTTGATGAAGAAAATTTTCTCTATTCATTACGAATTGTTTATAACTAGGCCATGCCCTATGGAAATGCTACTGAGGCGGTCACTTGGGGCAACATGTCGGAGGAGGGCAAAAAATGTTAAACTACTTGTTGAGGTTGTTTTCAAATAGAATGAACGAGTATATCTTTTTAAGAAAGTTGTTTGGTAAAGTGGTTTGTTTGTTGACTTGAATATCAAGCAAGCAAAGCAAAGTTATGCACTGAATTTCGGTCTTTGTCTATTTTTTCCTTATTCACTTTCCAAATTGGGCTTCGACAACCAAATTGGTTGGGTCGGTCCTGTTTACAACAATGTAAAATAATAGTTTTACTAATCTTAAACATTGAAGTTAATAAAACTAAAAAGAAATATAATCATAAATAATACTGTAAACATTTGTTTAAAATCCAATAAACCATCAAAAGTTTTTGTGATTAAGATTAATTTAAATAGCAAAATAATAATAATTTAACATGACCGGTAAATTTACCATCACCACTAGTTTTGACATTTCTTTACTACTATATTTATCATTATAAATGATAATACCATTATCGTACCGATAATATTGATATATCGACTCGATATTGGTTAAGTACTGATATGACAATGGTAAACTTACTGTTATCCTTGCAATCATAGTATCTAGTGTTAAATATTAAACTTGATAGTCCTAATAAAGTCCAACTAGGAAAAAATTTGAAATTTACCCATTTTATCCGCTACAGACCGAGCTAGTTCCAACAAAAGTAAATTGCACGTAAAATTTTAACCTATCTAAGGTTATGTTCACATACTTAAATTAGGCACTTTAAATTTTCGGTGTGTTGGCAAAGCTCCATTTGCTTCGTCGTTGGAGTGCAAGGAAATTGGTCAATTCAAGCTTGATGCTCCCAAACATTTGACGTACATTATTTTCCGAAATAATAAGTTTTAAATTGATAATATAATATAAGTTTAAAAGTAAATACTAATAATAGTAATAAATAATAAATAATTTAAGAATTACAAATACTTATAATTGGTAAAAATACTTCTTTTTAGAAAAAAACAACAATAAAACCAAACATATTTGTAAAAAAATAAAACAATATTAAAAATAATGTAATAACTTTCGTAAAACTAAAAAATTACACCGATAAAATACACCATTAGGTGGCCCTGCCTTGGACCCTCATGACCTGACCGACTAGTTCTGCCGCTGTTTGCAGGGTTGTTGCCCTCGCACCCCGTCTAGGGGGTTGCCACCCCTTTGGACCCCTTCCGGAATGGCAGTTCAATTTGACGTAGTGACAAACGTTTGCTTAAAAAAAAATCATTTTTCACTTTCAATCCTATTATTTTCTTTCTTGTACCTTTTTTTTGTTGTATTTGTATTATGATTATTGTATTTTCTTTAATACTGCCGTACCAATTTCCTTTCTAATGAATTTGTGTTTTAATTTCACAATTTTCGGATTAACTCGATACCAATTATTAATATTCACTTAAAAATAGTTAAAATAACTAAAAACACAATACAAAAAGGAAGATGCTAGATCAACCGAGATTAGTGTATACAAAAATGCGAATTTAAGAAACTAACGGAGAAAATCAGGAGGTCTGTATAATTTGGTTATTTCCTCTCTAATTCGCTGTCGCTAAAGCTGGTCGTTAAAAAACAAGTTTCCTTTTTTATGTTTTTCATCACAACATCTTCATTTATTTAATGCGATGCTAAAGGGGCCGATCATTTGGCTATGGGCACCGTGGTCGGCGGGAACGCGGCTGCAGTTCCTTAGGATGGCCCACCGAGCAGTATGTAGCAGTTTAACGTCGTCCTAGGATGTCGCGGTGTTCAATCGCCGACCACAATGCCCAACTACCCTTAGCACTATAATTTATTTGTCAAAATCACAAATTTTGATGATGCGATGCTACATCTACTGACAATTTTTGGGACATGAAGTATGAACTGGCACATGGAAAATGATATGTATAATTAACGGTGCAAATTTCCACCGGTTGGCTTTTTATGATGACTTCGATTGATACAAATAGTGCTTAAAGATTGGCCGCTATTGTGATTATGTGGCCAAAGAAACACTTCTTTTCTATTTGAACTCGTCAAAATGCTAAGCGTCCCTCCAAATGTATGAAAATGCCCTTTGATTATTTTTGTTCAAATTTATGTATTTTTTGTTTTTTTTTGTCTACCACGTAGGCTTTCAAGGCACCACGCAGTTGCTCTGCTTTGCGCATTGAAGGCATCACGTAGTTGCTTTGTGTGTAGAGGTATTTTTGTATTATTTTTTTTCAAAATGAATTGACTCGGCAAAAAGAGGGTTTTTTTTATACATATACATATACATACATACATACATACATACATATATATATATATATATATATTTAATTAGGAGGGCTGCTCAGCCTTTCCACGTAATCAAAGTACAATTTGCCTACCAGCAAGTTAGAGTTTCACACCTACTCACCAATTTCTACAAGAATTTTGTAAGATGTACCGCGACAACGTCGATGGAAGTGCCTCTCTCTTCTCCGGCGGCGGTTTCATGTCTTCTCAATCCACTACACAAAGTCCGAATACTTCCTAAATGTACCTCTTTTCTTGGATTTTTCCCTTCAATTTGATATTTCCTCTCAATTTCTGTTTCTTTTTCAAGACACGAAGTAGAAGGGAGTGCTGCCGCTGACAGTGAAGCAGATTAGCAAGGCATATCACTCCAATGATGATAAGTCTGCCTTTGCTTGTTAACGGGGTTGATGCTGCTAATGTAAATATCATTTCTTTCCTTGATTTTGAATTAAAATATTAGTAAACAATGATCTTTTCTTATATGGTTGAGCTTTGTGGGTGAAAATGATAGGGATTGTAATGAATAAAGCACAGAGGGTTACTGATGCTTCTTTTACGCTTGATGATGGCACAGGAAGAATTGACGTTAAAAGATGGTATTCTCAGTATTTCATGTGGTTATTTTTTGTTAAAGATTGAATATTATTGTTCCCTTTGTTGTTGTTTACTTCAAATCTTTTCCCATAAAAGTGCGTTTGATGTAGCAGTCAGTACTCATTCCCAAAAAAAGGTTCCACACCACTCTAAATGCACAATTTGCAGATTTCTGTTTATATAACTTGAGCAAAAAACATGTAAATTTATAACATGATAATTATATTGCATGGTGGAACTAAGGCTAACAGCAAGCTACTATGTGATTTAATCAACTTTTTCATATTTTTTTTGACTGCGTTTTCTTTTATTTATTTTTGATTATGACTAATGTTTTGTGATGTTAAGGTGAATGAAGTTTCTGAAACGGAGGAGATGGCTCTCATTGAGTGAACTTTTTTTTTGTTCTATCTAATTGTTTCTTGACTGTAAGAACACTGTTTCGCTTCCTTCTATGTGGAATTATGTATTTTCTTTTTTATGTGTGATCAAAGGAATGAAATGTATGTCACGATGGATCAATGGTAGCTTAAAAGGTTTTCAAGGAAATAAAAACATGTTATTGCTTTCTCATTTCGGTAAGTGTCTTATTTTCTTTGTTAGTTACGTCTACCTTACTTGTATTCAACTTCGACGCAGAAGAATTCTCCAGAAACTTTTTTTATATTCTGCATTAAATTAAGTTTAATAGCTGCGTTATAGAACGAGTACCATATGCACATGCAAGTCCTAAGTTGGCTAATTTGACCTTTTGTGTGCCCTCTTAAGTAGTAAGAAAAGAACTAATAGAAACTTGTTAAATTTTTTCTTCTTTGTTTACCTTTGTAATGGATGTACAGTTATCATAAAAAAATTTGAAGTGCTTATATACACAAGTGCATGTTAAAATCAGCTCAAGCTCTAAAATAGCTACATGATGCATTGCATGATTTATGTGTATAATCAGCTTCATGCTCAAATAATCATCTACATGCTCATATAATCAGCTTAACCGGTTAACTAAAAGATAACTTGATTTCTGTCTCATATATATAGTTCTTGCAATTGTTTTTTAGTTCTATTTGTAATTACCTTTGCCATTCCAAGTAAGCAGTCAAACTGAATGTGTTTACATGTATATATATGTGTGTGTATGTGTGTGTGTGTATATATGTGTATGTATTATGTGTATATATACACACACACATACATATCTATACATAGATGTGTGTACATATATCTTCAATAAATGTTCAATGATACCTACCACTATCCACCAATCATAAAGCAAGTACCAACACACTTCCTAATGATAGGGAAAGTGGGCTTAGCATTGCTTTTTAAAATAATACTACAGTTGAAGTTTATCTATTACTTAAACTTCAAAAGATCCATATTGCTTAGGTGTCTCTATTGTCCGTTTAGCATTTCGAAATACTTCAGAAAATCTCCCGTATTTGTTTTCTTTAAACCTAAAAGATAGCTGCCCCCAAATTAGTTATTCCCAATTTCAATTCCACAAGTTATTTCTCTCCAATTTCAATTCCACGAGTACCTAACTTATAATTCGTACGGATTGATAACCAATTTCGTTAACAATGCATGATGCAAACGAAAGATCATCCAGTAGATGCCGAATTTTCAAATCAGGTTTCTGAGTTCTATTTACAAGGTAATTATTTTTCCGTTACTTCGACCTAATTTTACTCCTCAAATTTAATACCATTTGTTATCTATACACCAAACGGTGAACCTTTTCATATAATTGTACTCTACAATTAGCTGCTTTCATTAATTTATAACTATCAGTTAACTTCTTGCTATTTATTCAATCTACAAATACCAAAATAGATTTTAATTTCTAGTTATGGTTGTTATCAGTTGCAATTACTGAAACAATATAAAGCTATTTGAATACATTTGATGAGAGATTCCTCTACTCGATCTTAGTTTTGATTTAATAATCATTTGATAACATGGTAGCGATTTTTCAGACTTCTAACGACATTCATTGAAAAATAACACTTAATGGCTTCATGCTTAAGATAATGCATTACATTTGATATGAATTTCATTTCATCAGAAATACCATTTTGCATATAAATACAAGTCAATAATAACAAAACAATAACTTTTAAGTTAATAAGTACCGTGTTTATGATCTTTTTGGTAAGTATACAACAATAAAATATTTTCAGCGAAGTACACATTCAATCCAATGTTCAAAGTACACGAAAGATAGCATCTTTATTTGTCATATCAAAAATAGTAAAGATGGGTTCTGTCATTTCGTATTAAAATTATTTTGTCATGCTTGGCATAAGAATTATTTGAAAACATGTTGCCTCGATATCAACACAAACATGCTTTATTTACTAAAAAAGGCTTAGGTTAGTAAACTCCGAGCTCTTTAGTAATCAGGTGCTGGCTTTGTATGTATTACATTGACGTGTCGAAACCTTCCATTTTACAAGCCAATTCTTCAACCCAAAAAACTGTGGTGTAAATTGCAACTGTTCATTTAGTACAAATACAAAGTTGTCCATAGTAAAAAAATCTGTTACTATGCTAAGTTTGATGTTTTCAATGTCAAT
Source organism: Allium cepa (assembly GCA_030765085.1). NCBI lineage: Eukaryota > Viridiplantae > Streptophyta > Magnoliopsida > Asparagales > Amaryllidaceae > Allium > Allium cepa. The sequence continues at coordinate 9,269,083 of CM060938.1, forward strand.
ATAACTTCACTATCCAATATACGATCAACTGATCTCTTTTCGTCCTTGTGGTACATAAGCATATATTAATATATTTGATTGAGTACAAATTAGTGATAACTTTTAGTTTATATACCTCATCCATGTTATGTTATGTTACTTTTTTTTCATATAAGCAAACCTGAAAGTGATAGTTTTATAAATATATTCTCTCAAAAATTTGATTTTCGTGAATGTCTAATAGAAAACATTCGAAGCTACCTTACGCCAGTGTATTTTTTTGATTAATCATTTTTGATAAAATTCATTAAATCTATGTAATCTCTTCCATTTTAAAATATTTTTTTGGGTTTATTCATTAGCTTTTGTAGCATATGACAGATATCTTTTCTATATCTAATTATCAAACTATGAAACAGATCAAATATACTTGAAAGATTCATGTTGTTAAAAGGTAATGCCGTTATGATATTATTACTAAATATGTAGCACATAAAGAACATTTTGTCACTGTTAGCATTGAACTCGTTGTTAGACGTATACGATACATCGTGGTTTGAGATGCGGTTAATTGTATATTACTGGATACATGCTCTTAGAATTTGGTATTGAAATTTGTTTTTCACAACGGGCATGCCAATTATTTTGTTCTTATCATTTGTTCTTTACTTATTTACACTATTGATGTAAGCAATTATTACTTTGCTATGATCTTATGGTGAATTTGTGCTGAAATTTCAACCTTATGTAATATACTGTCAACTTTATTGCTTTATGAAATTATTTAATGGTGTTACCTTCAAACATTTTATCTGCTGGTAGATATTCGTTTTAAGTGATTATGATTAAATTAAATTTATGCATTTCATTTCAGCTGTCAAATTATAATCAAATTAGTGATTTGTTTAGCTGAGTTGTTTTATAAATCAGGATCCGCACCGGCAAAACTTCTTTTACCTACAAATAAATTTTCCCATTACTTAGAAATACAATACGCTTTTCCAATGTACTTATGATCTTTTTGGTAAGTATACGAAACATTTTCAGCATCGTACATGTTCAGTCCAATGTTATAAGTACATGAAAGATAACATCTTTATTTGAGATATCAAAAATAGTATAGAAGTGTTATGTGATTTCGGTATTAAAGTTATTTTGTCATGCTTGGCATGAGAATTATTTGAAAACATGTTGCTTCAATATCAATGCAGACATGCTTTATTTACTAAATACAGGCTTAGGTTAGTAAATTTGAGCTCTTTGGTAATCAGGTTCTGGCTTTGTATGGGTTACATTGACACATCAAAACCTTCCATTTTACAAGCCCATTCTTCGACTCAAAAATCCATGGTGTAAATTGCAATTGTTCGTTCAGTACCAGTACAAAGTTGTCCATAGTAAAAAATATGTTACTATGCTAAGTTTGATGTTTTCAATGTCAATATAACTTCACTATCAAAGTATACGATCCACTGATCTCTTTTCGTCCTTTTGGTAAATAAGCATATATTAATATATTTGATTGAGTGCAAATTAGTGATAATTTTTAGTTTATATACCTCATCCATGTTATGTTACTTTTTTTTTCCAAATACGCAAACTTGAAAGCGATAGTTTTATAAATCCGTTCTCTCAAAAATTTGATTTTGGTAAATGTCTAATGGAAAACATTCAAAGCTAACTTACGCTAGCGTATTTTTTCTGTTAAGCATTTTTGTTAAGATTCTTTGCTTTAATTCATTTAAATCTGTGTAATCTGTTCAATTTTACAAACATTTTTTTGTTAATTCATTAGCTTTTGTAGCATGAGAGAAATATCTTTTCTATATCTCATTATCAAACTATAAAATAGATCAAATATATTTGAAAGATTCATGTTGTTAAAAGATAATGCCTTTATGATATTATTACTAAATATGTAGCTCATAAAGAACTTTTTGTCATTGTTAGTGTTGAATCCGTTGTTTGACATATGCTATACATGTGGCTTGAAATGCGATCAACTTTAATTTACTGGACGCATGCTCTTTTATTTTACTATTGAAATTTGTTTTTCACAATGGACATACCGATTATTCTGTTCTTATCATTTATTCTTTACTTATTTTCACTACTGATGGAAGCAATTATTACTTTCTTATGATTTTATAGTGAAATTGTGCTGAAATTTCAAACTTGTGTAATATACTGCCAACTTTTATTGCTTCATGAGATTATTTAATGGTGGCACCTTCAAATATTTTATCAGTTGGTAGATATTCGTTTTTAAGTGATCATGAATAAATTAATTTATGCATTTCATTTCAGATGTCAAGTTAAATCAAATTAGTGATTTGTTTAACTGAGTTGTTTTATAAATCAGGATCCACACCAGCAAAACTTCTTTTACCTAAAAATAATTTTTCCCATTACTTAAAAATATAGTAGGCTTTTCTATATACCATGTGATTCTTTAGTTCACAACATTTCCAGTTTTGTGCATTTTATTCATGAATCCTTGGTCTGAAAAAATTATGTATCTAACAACCGAAGGTTCAACTGTTGTTTATGGTACATCATCATAGAATATTGTGTGGTTATTTTTCTTTTTTGTACTTTTGTTTAATCACTTGTGCAATGTTGTAATTCGTAATCCCCTTTCATATAGTATGATTTAGTAGTTCATTTGCAGAGATAATTTGTAGTATCTATGCGAATTCTCAGATTTTAAAAGAACATGTCACAAGATGATTCAAAGAAAGCATATCCAGTGTGGATAAAAGTGGCGATTTTGAGAGGTTTTTTTTTTCTTTCTTTGCCGACTTTGTGTGTAAATACATCTTGAATTAGTTTAATAGTTTCTTTTTTTTGGGCACAACTTAATGTTTTCTAACTTATTCTAGTATATTTTTATTGTGCTTTTGTGTGCTGAATGATACTATATGTTGATTTTAGTAATTGTGTCACTGGTACTCCTACTTAACATATTTTGACACTGTGAACCATAATTTTTTTGTGTATATATATATATATATATATATATATATTTAATGCAGTTGAAACATGATTTCCTGCTGTTGTATAACCAACTTTTTCGAGTCTGCTACATAGGCTGCATTATACTCCAATTAAACAGACATTTGACGAAGACACCATGTTGTTTCCCTATCCTAATATATTGGAAAATCAGTCAATTTGGGTATATTCTTTTCAAATCTGTTCCACTGTATATGTATAAGTGTGTGGGTTGGTTAACGGTAAATATAAACCGTAATTATGTGACCCGTCTCAAATATGATCGTTGTAAATACTGAATGAACCATAGTCTATATCGTTTGCTAATATGATCAATGATTTAGATAGATAAGCGTGATCCAAATGCTTCGTTAACACATAAACACATTTTACTAAAAGCTTGCTTTTACTCTAGAAAACTAAACGGTATACCCAAAAGCATCTCAACCTAATTGGAGGATCAAAGCAAAGTTAGAGGCTTAAATTAATTTTTATCAAGCAATGATATTTAAATTCTTTGTAAAACAACTCAACTTGCAAGTAGATGAATTATTTTAATAGGCATTTTTTAAAATTCAACTAAAACTATAATCCAGCGAGAGCTTTGAGAAGTATACAGTATACAGAAAATGCACTCTAATTTGTGATTTAAAATAGAGTTTGTATTTTTATGGTTTGGCAAATGTTTCTGATAAAACTGTATAAAAAGGTTGAGTGAAATTAAATTCATCTATCTTTCTGATATTATAACAAAGTTTGAAATAATATAATAAACAGTACAAAGTGGAGGTTAATGTTCATATATAAATTGATAGGACATTATTTTGTTATAACATCCATATTTCATCAAATACTTGCCCCCCGTCTCTTTGGCATAAGATTTTTTAAGATGTACATCAGTTTGGGTTGACTACTTATGTCCAAAATGTATATCTACGTAACAATATGCCAAATGCTGTGACAGTTTAGTAAGCTTACCACTGTTATTACATAGATGACAGAGCTTACAAAGATTATTTTTTTGAACTGCGTATGTTCTATATTTCCCATGCTACTTATACCTTTTTTGGTCAAATTGAAACGGCTAAGTAAGTGATATTTCGTTTGATACCGATTCTCTTCTTTCATCATATTGGACATGATATTTGCTTGCACATGGTTATTCATAGATTGGTTGCTGATATTTTGGAAGTTAAATTATTTTCTTATTGATGCAAGTACAGATTGAACTGGCTATGTTATTTTATTTTTTAAACTAAGTTACCACATAACGTAACATTGAGTTTTTAAACATAAGCGAAGTTATCTTTGACAGTTTTAGTAAAATATTCTGATTATTTGGTGTAATTTTTTTTTATGTCAGTGAATAATTTTTCTTTATGTCAGTGAATAAAAAATCAACTATCCACATTCCCCTTATGTGACCGATTCCATGGTTGAAAATATTCAAATTATTTTCACATTCATTCGTTATCTTATGTTTAACATGGTCAAAAAATTACGTTTCCCTTCATTGATCCGTTTGGACCACATTTTTATGTGGTTTTTCTTTTTTGCGCCTTTACAAAATAGCAAAACTGTTAGTGTATATAGTCATTTGAATATGCAATTTTGTAAGTTTACATTCATCAACAGAACATGTAAAGCATATATTTTCATTTGGGTTGGTTAAATATATTTAAGCAATTACAAAAAAACAATACTGTTTGAATATATTTAACCAATTCATCAACTGAATAGGTAAAGCATATATGTTCATTTGAGTTAGTGTGCAATAGGAACACAGATTTTTAGCACTGTAGCCAATTAGACCAATGCTTTTTAGCACTGTAGCCAACTAATTTCCCATTATAAACTTTGATATAACAGTACACCCCTGCCTCTACCCAGTTATGATTTTGATCAGTATGATTTCTCATGTACACAGTTTTGAAATGGACTACTAAACAAGGTTTTGGTGTACACAACTGAAATATAACTTTTGTGGCCCTTAAGTTCAAATACAAAATGTAGTCAATTAATATTACACGCCCAAGTTTACATATGCAACAATCAGGATAAAAATTCATTTGTACCTGTGAAATTAAAGCCATATACAAATAACAACATTTGTAGACTGACATCAGGTCATTATAACTAAATTGCTGTACTCATTTTTTTTTTTTTTTTTTTTTTTTTTTTTAATTTCCTTCGCTAAATTTTCAGATGGCTCTCATTTTTTATATTCTACTCCTGGTTCAGTTTTCTACTGGTATGATGTTTTTTCCACCTCTGACCACCACAACATGCTATGAAAGCTATTAAGTGGAAAATAGTTGTCAAAACTGTGTCAGGTGGATGAGGTAAATGTGGATAGTTTGAAAATAAGAAAGGAGGATATACAACTATAATGCAGTATAAAAAACGATTATTGCAATTTATATCTGCCTTAACCGAATAAAACCACACTTTGTACTCCTTAACTGTTTGCATGTGCATCCACTTTAACCTTCCAGAGCTACACATTTAAAAAACCAGCACGTGAACACAACATGCAACGTACTTTAGAGCTAATATCCAATAACCGATAACCTTCACCATCATGAACAGTTGGCACGATTTTTTTATTTATTGGCAAGATCGTTGTCATATCAGAAAAGTGCCAAAAACAACTTTCATTACATATATGCTCTCATCCATTATTCTTTATGTAGATTCAATCAATTCAGTGCTTCCACAGCAAATAAGCACTACCTCGATTCAAAAGTTGTTTATCAGAGGTTAATTTTGTCTAAGTTAGGATTTCTTTTATATTTGTTTAGTCCCTCATAATTATGTCACCATGGTACAACTATACGAGCAAAAACTGAAGCGATTTATTCATACTTCTGGATTGGATAGCATGGCACTACAAATGTGGTAGCTTCCATGTATGGTCATGATACCCAAGGCTATGCCAGAAATTTCTGGCACGACAACACAATGCAGTATTATCACATATTTCAGTGTTCAACTTTGCTTCACCTGTTTTGTTATGGCTCTGCTCAACTGCGTTATGAGGGTATCTGTGCAACTGGTTTCAACTCTAGCCAAAAAACTGAACATGTTCACAAGGTGCACACCATTTGAACTTTCGTATACCCTATTTTATATTTTATATTTGCTTACTGATGTAGCAAAGTTTGATCGTAATCTGCAAAACCTGAGCTGTTGAACATTGACTTTTCAAACATAATTTATTCTTTTAGCCATTTAATACTTATATGAAAGGAAAATTCGTTGATCCAACATAATAAACATAAGTTCAGGTACAAAATATCATCAAAATAACCAATGCACTGCTACAGAAGATAATTTACTATTTATCAACTATCTGGATAACTAAGGAAGGGATGCATAACTTACTACCAAATTTTGAAGTTGTAGGAACATTATATAAAGGGCAAAAAAATGTTGTTCCCTTATTAGAAATTAATTAGCGGCAAGAAGATATTAAGTCTCTAACAGCAATAATAAATACTCCTTAAAAGGCCTCTATTTCTTTCCAGATGGAAATAATTGCCTCGATCACTTCAAAGAGTAAATTGCCCATTGAAGTGGACATGCACTACTTAATTCACCTCAGGAGTTTACCGATCCGCCGGATTCTCCTGAATATTTTCAAAAGAAAAAAAATAGTAAATTGCCTCCAAAATAAGAAGAAGAAAAACGTCCATATGATAGAAAGTGGCGTTAGATCAAAGCATTCGTGCTTCTTCAGTTTCCTCCTTCCTCAACAAATTCATAACATCTATCTTTCATTTGCAAATCACTCCGAGGACAAACCCATGGTAGCATTTCAACAGGTACTTTTAATTTATATTTTTACTCTTATTCTGAATTAAAAATTGGTTTTCACCATATAATTATTTCAACATAGTTTTTTCCTGTGTAAGTTTTCTTCATTATTTTTTTTCCCACTATTTGATATCTTCTCAAATCGGTTTAAGCTGGCTATTGCTACTGTCAAAATAAAAGGAAAGATTTTTCCATACCCTTATTTGGTTCACCAGATAATTAACCAATCTTTAAGTTATTATGTAGATTTGTTAAAATGGTTAAAATGATTTTAGACTTATCAATGCATAAAAAACAAATAAACTATAAAATGGATTCTGATATATTTTGTGTGTATTAATGCATTTCAAGCAAAATGATTAAAATGACTTCCTATCTATGTAGAGATATGTTTTGGTTAGGTTTGGATGCATTACCAAACAACAAACTTTAATATAAAATGAACCTTCAGGAATTCTTTAGTATTTTGTACACTAACAATTTTTTTCCAATACTGATTATTTTGTAAAGTGAAATGTAGCGAGTGAATTTTACACACTATCAGCGACATCCATTTTCAGTAACACGAATACATGAAGGTAAGCAGTTGAGTGTTCAAATATTGATATAAACATACCCTGCGAAGTACTTGAAGGCAAGCAGTTGAGTCTTCCAACTTTCAACTTATTGTCACAGTTATAAAATTGATCTTTGGTGTTGCTCTGATACTGCAGTCTACCACTGTCATAGTGGACCAATGCTTAGCGGAAATGGCGGTACTCACACTAATCAATTTGTTTTTTGTTGTCCATTTTTCTCTATTGCCAATATCACTCCATCTGTGCTCAACTTCAAAAATATTAAATATATGAGTTGTTCCTTTTATTACTATGTTCGCTGCATTTAGTCATTGTGTTCATTCAATGTCCGTAGGTTAGCTTACCCGGAAATTGGTTAGAACAGTGTGTCTCCCTTCGTCCCTACAAACTGAGCAGTTTTCCAACCCACACGTTCAAATTATATAACATAATATATTGACAACTGAAATTCAAGGCATCAACTTAATATGTTAAATGAAATATACCTATAATCAAAACTGTACTATTATGATGCCTTTACTTGGGAATGATTCCTCCATTTTCCCAATGCTAAGTTTAATTGTTGCATTAGGTACTGTTGAACTTTACTGCTTTTAAGATCTGACATTGTTAACTAATCTTATATGTATTACAGGGATATTAAAGAACATCCAATTATGCGGATTCTAATTTTTAAAAACTGACAACATGAATTTGGCAGTAGGGATTCAACAATCTGAAAATCTGGACAAACATGAGAAAACTTTAATGGTGGTCAACAGCCTTAGGTTGTAATGAAAATTGAAATTTGTATTACATTGCAGTAACAAGGAATTTTTAGTTTTGCACTTGTGTTCTGTTGTTTAACATCCATAGGTCCTCTAACTATATGTTTGAAAAGCATTTAGAACTACCATGATATTAGTGTGTACATGCTTAGTTAATTACGGTGTATTACAATGTGTAATGAACATCGTTTTCGTGTACAAATCCTTTCATTTTGGTTCAGTATATACTGTTAGTTCTGTATATAAAGCTGTCCACGTATTGGGGTATGTATACTTTACCAGATTAACCATTATGCTACTCCACCTAGGCAACCATATTATGATACCTGTTCTAATTCTGTGCAACTTGGATGTTCAAATATGTCATGCATGCTAATATTTTCTCATCATCCACTAACTCTACAACGTGCTGCAGAAAACACACCACACCTTACCAAGCACAGCAAACGCATTATATTTTCCAAAAAACACGTTACATTTTCCATAATTACCCGCGTGCGAAGCCTGGGTTTCATCCCAGTTTATACAGATGAACGTATAGTGCCCGGGAACATGGACTGCATGTTAATGATTTCTTGCTATCAATGAAAATGTGGATGTTGGTCATATATACACTCTACAATACACGAATATCACTTCAAATCCACTGCTAATGGTTGACGTTTCTCATCCAATGCTGAAGCTGCAGTGTTTTACTGTGTTAAGAAGACTTTGCTAATTTCTTGTACAGAAATCATGTTATTCTGGCTTTGATTTTTAGATACGTAAGGCCTTCCTATTTGCAAATTCCTGTACAGTTTCTATGCAACTTTTCTTTTTATTTTGATTTCAACAAATATGTTTACGCCTACAGTACATGTTTTTGATGGTGTACATAACGGAAGGACTCATATTGGATCACACACATTCACATCCCTTCATTCCATCTTAGTTGAAGATTGAGTGAGAACATTACACATGAGTTTTGAAAACAGAGAAATTGAACAGAGAAATTGAACCGTGAGTAACTCACATAGATTTTATCTTTTTTGTCACAACTCAAATGTCTAATGTACTAAAACCGATGCTAAAAAATGTTAACGATGTTTTTTTTTATCAATTATCATTCTCCTTGTACATAATTAGAGATACGTTTCTCAGTGTGCATGCAAAAGCATTTAACATTGTACAACCACACAATAAAATGACAGATATTAATAAATCTGAATACCCTGTACTCAAAAAAAAAAAAAAAGCAAAGCACTGACATCACATAAAATAAAAATTATAATCTAGACGATATTATAGTTTTTTCGGACGCATATCACATCACAATAACGTTTAATCCCTCACGGGAAGTAAAGAAAGAAAAATGTCTGTAATGAAAGGGTATATACTATATACTAATTACATCTTTTTTACTTTTACTTGGCATCTTGTAGATTGTCCAAAAAGGTTATATTGGGCCAAAAAATGGACCGGGCGTGATTTTTGATACTAACTCAGCCAGATGCCAACCCTAGACGATTCTTAAACAACATTGAATATACAAGCCGTCACTCAGCCATCAATTTACATTTACTTCATTAGAGAAATAAATTCTTGAATCAGGTCGACCATCAAACTTTCAATGGTGGGATCTTGCATTATTTTGTAGAGCGCGGATTCATGCCGAGAAGAGAAATCATCAGTGATTCTAGTACAATTAACTACTTGATGGATTGACTCAATTTTGGTAAGGGTCTGATTTATTTTACTGGTTTCACCTCTCACGTTTGTTCTAATTTTCATTGCAAAACAGTCTGTAACAACCTTTCGTCTCTCCCAAATTATAATTTTTGTATGGAGTTTTAATAATTTTGTACGGTAATTTGTCATCTCAAACTACAGATCACCTTCAACTATATTTACTCTAGTTGAAAGGCGAATGTAAAGGCACTCTTTAGTTTATGAATGCATGTAGTGCTTCGTTTAGCTAAATCTGTGATCCAAATACTGTTTAATTTATGAATCCAGAAAAGTTTGACAGTATACTGAATATTGTTTTAAGGGGCTTTCAACCAATGGTCCTTAATTTCAAAGCCGTGGTCCGTTACGCTAAAAATTTTTAGTCTCTACTTTATAAACTACATACATAATAACATACAAATCAATTTCAGTATGTGAAAAGGCGTCAAAAAAGGAAAAAAAATTAAAATCAGCATATAGCGATGGAGGATTCCGACAGCCGCCGACGTCAATTTGCGACGCCAACGACATCTGTCCAAGTCCGTGGCGTTTTCATAAATAAAATATACTATCGTCGGTAGCCGTCGAAAACTGAAACAACTAAGTCGTCGGCAGTCATTGCTCGCCGTCAAGAATTATCATACATGGAGGCCTCCTCGTCAAGAATTATCATACATCCAGGCCTCTTGGTCAAGAATTGCTTCAATATTCACCTTCCCCGAAATTAAACAAAAACCCCACCTCCTCGCCGTTGTCAGCCAGCCACCGCGCTTCTCCAACTTCATAATTCTCCACTCTCAACAAGACTAATCATCAATATTCAATCAGGTTTTATTCTTAGATCCTAACTTATTTTTGATTTGTTAAATTAGGCTTAATTTGTTCACAATAATAAAAGCTATCCATAGCGACAGCCTTTTGCGTCAGCTGACGACGACTAAAATAAACGGCTCACGCTAGCTGACGCACACTCTAAGTATATAGGTCGAATCCGTGAATTGGAAATCACTATCATTTCTCACCAAAAAATAAAATGACGCTTATTTTAGTCGCGACGCCTACCCAGGTCAACCACCGTCAGCCGTCTCTAGCCGTGTAGATCATCAAAGCCCTTCAAATCTCGCCAGTATCTCTTTCCTCTTCAATCTCAGTTTAGTTTAGTTATGATTAAAACCCTAATTTCGAAAATTGGTTGATTATGGATTAGAAATTGATGATTATTTTGTATTAGTTGATTTTGGGATATAACTAAAACCCTAATTTTGAAAATTAGTTGATTATGAGTTTGAAATTGATGATCATTCTGTATTAGTTGATGAAAATTGTGTATTAGTTGATTTGGAGATATTAGTTAGTGGTTTGATTGTTTAATTTATAATTAAAATTGATATAAAATCCAATGATTAGTGTATAATTATTAATTAATATGCTTATTGATAAGTTTACGCGATTGCTTGTTATAGTTTAGAAAAATGTTTGTTATAGTTTACGCCAAACTTAGTGTATAATTATTGATCAATATACTGCTAGATTGGTACAGTTAAACATATTTTTAATTAGTGTGTGTTAATTACAAGTGTTGGTGGTTAGTATAAAATAAATTTAATTTAATTTATTATAAGTGCAAACTTCAAAATTTAGTTTACAAAATCGGTAAATTAAATTTTTTAATAGTTAACTGAATTGTAAAATATGTTTAAAAATTCTAATTTAGCTAATAAAATGTTTAAATAGTTGAATATATTATAAAATTAAGAAAATGAAGTGAAGTGAAATAATAAATTAAGAAATAATAAATTTTACTTTCAAAAATAATTTTTTTTGAGACAAATATTGTACTAAAATCGACGCTAGCCTTTTGTGTCGGCTGGCGATGGCTAGAATAAGCTGAAAACTTTTCATTCTTTCGCACCAAAAAGTAAGATTGATTTAAAATCCAAAAATTAATGTATAATTATTGATTAATATGCTTATTCTTAAGTTTAGACGAACGTTTAGTCTCGTTTAAAACAATGTTTGTTATAATTTGCGTAAAAATTAGTGTATAATTATTAATTAGCATGTTGCAAGATCGTTGAATGAATTGTATAATATGTTTTAAAATTAGTGTATAATTATTGGTTAAAATAATTGCAAAAATTAGTGTATAATTATTGAAATTAGTGCAAACTTCAAATTTTAGTTTACAAAATCGGTTCAGAATTTAAATAGCTAAATGAATTGTAAGATATTTTTTAAAATTTCAAATTTAGTTAATAAAATATTTAAATAGCTATAAAAAGGGGAAAAAAATTTGAAGGAAAAATTAATTTAAATAATTAGGCATAAGGAAACGCGCATAAATTTTTTTATCGTAAGGACAATCCTAAAGCCCAGTAGCGATTTAAAAACAAAACAATATTTACTGATTTATCCCATTCGTCTTCCTCCTTCACCCTTTCACTCGCGAAATTTTAATCGACAAAAAAGGGCAACGCAAACCAGAAATAAATCGTTATCTTCAACACAACCATAAACGTCGCAAAGGACGAACAATCACTACAAATCATACTACAATCTCAAATTCAAGAAATAGACGACCTAGCTTCGGTGGAAATGCCGCAACAAACTCAAAATCAAAATATCGAAATAGTACCTACGGTATATATTTAATAGCAATACACAATGGGAGAAAATGAAAACCTACCTCAATTTAAGTCGATAGCAGAGACAATGAAAGGAAAAGCTAACAAGTTAAAATTAAAAAAAATCGCCAGTAGAGGAAGAAACGAAGAAAAATCGAGAAAAAAGAACATTGAGAAAAATGAAAAAAATGCAATAGATGAAATGTAACAACTTAAGAATTTTAAAATTTCATGAAATTAAACAATAACATTTTGAAAATTAAAACACTACTAGAACTACAGTATATAGCCATCACGACAGGGTTCCAACGGCCGCCAACGGAAATTTTCAACGGCTACCAACGACTCGTTTTTTGACAAGTCGTTGGTAACCGTTGTAAAAATGCCGTTTGCGGCCGTTGGAAATATTCGTGTAAACATGCAGCCAAGCCGAGAGCATAAATCGTTCCTCTCTTCCTACCAAAAACGCTCAAATCCATCACCGTCTTCCTCCACTCCTCCTCTTTTCTTGCTCCCAGCCTCCCCATGCAACCGGTAGCCACTCCGACGACATCAATCAATACCAACGGTCTCTCTCCATCCAAATACAGCTTCAAAATCAGGTTTGGCCTAAAACCCTAAAATTTTAATTTTTTTTAATTTTTTGTTTAATTTGTTGTTATAGTTGTAACTAATGGCCTATTGATTATTTATTATACCAAACTAAGTGCTAATTACAATTATTACCATCCAAATGTCCAAATTGTTTGTGTATATATATTATGCACATATATACATATGTTGATAATTTAGTGTAAATGCGTATTTGAGTTAGCGTTAGATTAGTTAGGATTGATTTAAATTATTTTGTGTATGTTTGTAAAATATTAGGCGAACAGGAATAAGTTGAATTTTACGAACATGAATTATATCTTTTATAAAATATATTAGCATTAGATAAGTATTTTTTTTTTTGAAAATGGGTAAGATGTATTAAAGGCATTGCAACCCAAATTTACAGCCCAATTCAAGGCCCAATACTAACATCATAAAGGTTACTACCACTCCGACAGAAAACATACAACTCGAAATTTCCCCAAATAAAACTGCTTCTGCTTCGTCTTCCCTTTTCATGGCACCGCAAGTAACTTGTTTCTGGGTTTTCTATCAATGGATTGTTCTGGCTCGCTACTTCAGTACGAGCTTCGTCTAGTGCCTGTGCGGTAATTGTCCAATTTTTGACTCTTTTCTTTATCAATTACATTTCATATTTCACAAGCTTACTGATCTCTGTGTAATTTCGGTGTTTTTCCTGAAACAATCGACGATTCCTTTCCTTCCACACTCCAAACGGTAGCAGTGATAGCGATGCTAGCCAGTTTGGATTTCTCGTCTACGCCATTCCCCCTCCGAACCAGGTGAGCTATTTCTTCCTCCAGTGTACTTGTTTGCTGCGATAAATTTGCCTGTGTTTTGCATTGTTTCCACACTTCATTCAAATATTTGCAGGCAAAGAAAATGTGATCATGTGATTCTTCTTCTTGGTTACATAGTTCGCATTTGTTCTCTGTTAAAATCCCCCATTTCATAAATCTATCTTTTGTAGGAAGTTTTTAAGAATTGCTTTGTAGGTCGTAAACGCCATTTTAGGACTGTTCGCATGATTTCATATGATTTTATTCCATTCAACTCTATTATCTCGATGTCGTATCTCTTCCCAAGCTGATTTGGTAGTAAAATCATTGCCTGTAGGCTTCCATACCCAAATATCATTTTCTCGACCGCTGAATATTGGCATAAACTGAATTTTTTCTTTGATGTCTTGATTTACTGGTAGAAGTGAGCAGTTCCATTCATTGTTATTAATAATGTCCGTCACTTTTTTGTTTGGACATCCATAGTCTGAAAAGGTGTGAAGTCCCAGTATATTAATCAAGGATTCACCTGTTATCCAAGGATCTTTCCACAAATCAGTTTCTTTTGTACTGCATAAAGCAAGTGTTTCCCTTATTCTCATGATAGCTTTCCAGTTTGCAGAAGCATTGTTATCTATTTGCATGCACCAGAAATTACCTTTGATGTATCTGTTCCTTATCCAATTCCCCCATAATCCTTTTCCTTTAATTATTCTCCAAGCTTGTTTCAGAGTATAAACCAATCTCATGTCTTTGAGTCTTCTGAGTCCCACTCCTCCTTCCTCTTTATTTCCACAGATTTTCAAATTTAATTTTATGGATGCCTCCTTTCCAAATAAAGTCTGCATAGACCTGTTCTATTTTTTGTATTGAGGCATCTGGGAGTTGAAATGTTTGTAACCAGAAGTTAATTTTGGAATGAATAACTGTATGCACCAGTTCAAATCTACCTGCTAATGATAAGAGTTTGGAACTCCATCCCTGTAGTTTGTCCCTTATTGAAGAGATCAAAACTACGCATTCTCAGTCAGTTATCTTGTTAGAGGATAGAGGAACACCTAGATATTTCACAGGGAGTATTCCTTCTTCCACTTTTAAGCAATCTAAAATCTCACTTCTCTTGTTGCATGTTTTTTTGAAATAGCATTTGGTTTTTTGCTCATTCATTTTAAGTCCTGTGTATCTCTCTAGGTTGCAGAAAATTTCTTTTACAGCTCTAGCCGATGTGTTGCTGGCTTTTATACATATGAACAGGTCGTCTGCATATAGTAAGTGGGTCACTATAGGCTGAATGTTGTATATAGGTTGAATTAGTCTGTTATGTGTTGTCAGCTCCATTTGTAATGAGAAATATTCCATGGCAATAGCAAACAAATAAGGAGAAAGAGGATCTCCCTGCCTAATACCTCTGTTGGAACCTAAAAAACCTTTTGGTACTTCATTAATCAAGATTGAGAAGGTTGGAGTAGTTATGCACTCTTTTATTATATTCACAAATCTTGAGGGAAATCCCATAGATTTTAGTATATGAATGATAAAGTTTCTATTTATTTTATCATATGCTTTATGAAGATCCATTTTAAGGCAGAGTTTGTCTGCACCTGGTTTGTTGAAGTTTCTAATCAATTCGTGTGACATCAATGAGTTTTCAGAAATGCTTCTACCCTTGATGAACGCACTTTGACTTTCTGAAATAAGGTCAGATAAGACGAGTTTCATTCTGTTGCATAGAATATTGCTTAAAATTTTGTAGATCACATTACAGCAAGCTATAGGTCGGTAGTCTTCAATCTTTGATGGGTTATTCTTCTTAGGAATAAGACATATAAATGTGTGATTTATTTCTTTGACAAATTTACCACTTTGTAATATATCCTGCATTGCTGATAGAATCTCTTCTTTCAGGACTTCCCAATGGAGGATGAAGAATCTGGATCCCAGACCATCTGGCCCCGGGCTGGAATCTATATGAATGGATCTCACAGCTTCTTGCACCTCGTTGATGGAGATTTTCTTGGACAACAGCCTTTTCCCCCTTGCATTTACCATCCTTCTGCTCTGGATCTCTGGTAGAGTGTTATTTACTGCTCCATTGAACATATCATTATAGTATTTTATAGCTTGTTCTTCAAACTGACATCTTGGTCAATTAAATGGTAATTATTATTACAGTTCCGCCTAACTGCTATTTTAG
This sequence comes from Allium cepa, assembly GCA_030765085.1. Classification (NCBI taxonomy): domain Eukaryota; kingdom Viridiplantae; phylum Streptophyta; class Magnoliopsida; order Asparagales; family Amaryllidaceae; genus Allium; species Allium cepa. The sequence goes on from CM060938.1 coordinate 9,285,136, forward strand.
TGTAGAAAAATTTAGTACATTCATCACCATCAGTTACCACTTTTCTTTAGCTTTATGTTTAAGTTCTATGGTTTTTATTCTAACTGCTTCTTTTAGACTGCTTTGGTATCGATAGTATAACTTCCATGTTTCATCAGTAGACTCACCGTTATCAATTAATGTCAGTATTTCTTCACATCTTGTTTGGAGGTTGTTGATCCGGTCATCATTTTTAATTCTGTTTTTGTTCCATTCCTTTAATCGATTCTTGACAGTCTTAAGAAGTTGCACAAGTTTGTAGCATTTTGTCCCCTCTTCCCTCAGTATATCAGTTATGTGAGTGGCCTATGTGTACCCTTCTAATTCATGCCATTGATTAGAATATCTGAAAGGTTTTCCTTTTACATGCAAGTTTTTCTCTTTTAAATTTATGAGTATGAGGCAGTGGTCACTAGTTGAGGGAGGTAGAATATTCACTCTACTATTTGAGAGTTTATTTATGCATGCTACATTCACTAGTGCTCTGTCAAGTTTACAAGATATTTTCTTGCATTCTCCACTTCTCCATGTGTATTTTAGGCCACAATGGATGGGTTCCAGCAATCCAGCTCCAGTGATGCAATTGTTGAATTCTTCCAACTGGGATGCTCTTACAGCGAGTCCTTTTTTTTCTTCTGCTTTAAGTACTGCATTAAAATCTCCCATGACAGTCCAAGGCTCATTGATATTGTTGCTCATGTCTGTAATGGCTTTCCATAGTTTGGTACGGTGAGATGGTAGGTTGCTTGCATAAACACAGCTTAATATAAGATTAAGCCCCCCTTGAGTTTTTTGCATTGACAGTTATTTGTTGATCATCCTTGTCTATAAGTTTAATATTCCATACTTTTTTATTCCATAAAAGAAGTATACGACCTTTGCCACCAACATTATTGTTATGCATAATATCCCACTCAGTTTCTAGAGAATCAGTAAAGAAATTAAGATTGTCTTCATTAAATTTGTTTTCCAGAATACTCAATATGGTAGGAGAATAATTTCTCCTAAGTTTTAAGAGGTTTAAACGCCTTGTGTCATTGTTTAGACCTCTTACATTCCAGCTGATTATGGACATTTCGAAATTGGAGTCGACTCCTTAGTTTCCTAGGAGACACCTCGCGACCTGAGCTCGTCTTGTCTTTAACCTTTGGTTTCTTAAATTGTGTTTCATATTTTTGATTGGATTTTGTATATTTGTTTTTATTTTCTTCCTCTGTTTCATATTCAGATTCCATATTGTCAAGGGCAACATGATTAATCTCCTCTTCTTCTTCTATTGTTACAGATGAATTCTTTGCTGGGCTATTTTTCAAGCTACGGTTATGAGCATTTTCCTCCCCCACTGTATTCAGTGAATGATCTGCATTCTGGAATGCCTCCTCTGTTTCATCAGTATTATCCCCCGGTCTGTGATTTTCGAGTTCTCTTGTTCCTTGTGTATATTTGAATCTGTTTTGTTGGGGTCCAACTGTGTCATATTTTGTTATGGAAGCTCAGTTTGAGTTGTTTTTTGTCTCCATACTTGTTTAATGGGGGTAACACAGTTTCGCATTGTTCCAGTATATGGCCAAAACATTTGCAGTTAGTGCATATAGAAGGTATATGCTTGTATTCTATTTCCTGAATGTATATACACTACTAGAAAATGACCAAATAACGATGGGTGAGAGCGACCGCTATTTTCCGACGGCTTCCGACGGGCCGTCGGAAGCCGTTGGAAAATCACGATTACCTGCAGCTCGGCCGAGCCTTTCTTCCTCATTTTCCAGCAACTCGAATTCACAAAAAAACCCCAAATCACCATTTTCCACCTCCAATCATTGATTTCGTGATTTTTTCTCATTTCCCGCTGTGAATTCAACACCTCTTGCTCTTAATCTCAGGCATAATCTTTTATTTTTGTGAAAAATTCAGTTTTTATCTTAATTCTAGATTTGCATAAATTGATAAATTAGGGCGAATTAGTGATTGCGATTGTTTCCAATAACGTAATAACAGTTTGTAGCATCACATGGTATACCTATTTCATCTTTATTGTGAAATTGTGAAAAACATGTATACTTTGTGGTTGTTCGTGTATAAGTAAATCGTTGTGTATGCCTTGATTCTACGATGGTATACATTACTTGGATTAAGATAAAATGAATGAATGAACTAGGAGTACTATATTGTGCACGTGTTGACTTATGAAACAAAAAATGCACGAGTTTAAATTATAATTGTGTGTATTGAAAAATGACAAAAATGTTAAACCAGCCTTAAGTTGATGTAATACGTCGAATAAATGTGTTAAATTAATATATATTTTTGTAAATGTGAACAGTGAGCAAAACTGTATTTTTTCATAAAATGCGCGCATGTAATTGACAAATGTCTCTTAGAGAGTTTTTGGCCTTGTCTGACGAGTGTTGTACATGATCGTTGTATAAATAGTCGTTTTTTTCGAAAAACGACCATTTATATTCATCTGGTACAATGTTTGTCGGATTTGTCCTTGTACTGGATAAGTTATGAACACAATAAGCATTTACATTTTGTATACTACTTCGTCTCAAACGGATCATAAAATTTCGACCTAACTTTTCTTTTTTGTTTCCTGCGTACACGCATTTGTGTACAATGCAGGGAACAAAAGAGAAATGTTGCCGAAATTTTGTTGAATCGTTTGAGACAAAGTAATATACGAAATGTAAATGCTTACTGTGTTTGTAATGGGAAGTAGGATGCCTGACCAATGGAAAAAGAATTTATACAAATTTTCATATCGATACGTTAAAAAATAAAATATGCCCTATTTGAAAATTTTTAAAATTTTTGAAGTTCTTTAAATTCAAATATTATACGACCATGAAAATAATCTTTTTTGAATTTGTATTCTTCAAAATAAATATTAAATTTTGAACTTTTCATTTTGTCAAATAGGAAAAACGTTTGATTATTTGGTTGATCGGAGGAGATGGATGTACCAAAGAAAAGGACCGAGGGGCTCAATAAAAGAAGGTTTTTATAATGGTATAAACGTGTTTGTTGAATTCGCTTTAAGTAATAACGGAAAGGATCCAGAAATTCGTTGTCCGTGTAGTAGGTGTAGACATTTGAAGTATTTGTTACCAGATATTGTGAAAGTTCATCTTTTCCAAAACGGTTGCGCACTCGAGTATTATGTTTGGGATCGTCATGGAGAAGTTGTAGCAAATACTTCTGTAGAGCCTGAAAGTGTCGTTAACGAAATAGTTTCGACGATCCGTATAGAAAATATGGTCGAAGATGCAGCACGATCAATGTTTCCTACGGTTGAAGTTGATGGCGATGATGGAAATGTTGAAGAACCAAATATTGTAGCAATTTTTTTTATGATTTACTAGATGCTGCTAAGAAACCTATTTGGGATGGCTGTAAAAGCTGCACTCAGCTGTCAGTAATCGCAGAATACATTGCGATGAAGTCAAAATACAACATCACTGAAGCTGGGTTTATGGCTGTTGTACAAGCTGCAAAAAGACTGCCGTCCGATAATCTAATGTGCGAAAATCACTACGAAGTTAAAAAACTTATGTCGGTTTCTGGTTTACCTTATCAGAAAATAGATATATGTTTAAAAGGCTGCATGTTGTTTTGGAAAGAAGACGCAAACCTTAGAAATTGTAAAGTTTATAATCAGGAGAGATACAAACCAAGAAAAAAAAAGGGAAGGAAGTTCCATACAAGCCTATGCATTACTTACTTATAACTCTAAGACTTCAAAGATTATATGCATCTTCTATAGCTGCATCTAATATGAGATGGCATAGCGTGAGTATGGAGGAATATGGTACGTTGACACATCCGGCCGACGGAGAAGCATGGAAGAATTTTGATAAAACGTATCCAAATTTTGCAGCGGAGAGTCGAAATGTTAGATTAGGATTATGTACGGACGGTTTTTCTCCATTTTCTCAATTTGGTTCTAAATATTCATCCTGGCCCATTATCGTCACACCGTATAATTTACCTCCATGGATGTGTATGAAAACGCAATATATGTTTTTTACTGTTGTCGTTCCTGACCCCGACGATCTGACACAAGGAATCGATGTATATTTACAACCGATGATTGAGGAGTTAAAAATACTGTGGAACGAAGGAGTAGAAACATACGATGTGTCCAAGAAGAAATTTTTTCGTATGTTTGCTTCTTTTTTGTGGACTATAAGTGATTTTCCTGCCTATGCAATGTTTTCGGGATGGAGTACTGCCGGTCGTCTAGCATGTCCATATTGCATGGTTGAAACACGAGCATTTTCTTTACCTCATGGCAAGAAAATTTCATATTTTGAGTGTCATCGATATTTTCTCCCTGTAAATCCGAACGGAGATCTCAGTAAAGAATTTTCCGGTTGGTTTTCAAATTACGTTTATAAGCCGAGAAATTGTGTTGTTGACAAAGAGTTGAAACATCTTGCGATGGGACCAAAAAGAGTGGTCAAGACATATCCAATATATTTCGTCAATGGATATAAATTTAACACCAAAGAATACGGTGCAGAAAAATTAACAAATAATACTGGTTTATTTGTTAAAGGTAGCGACGATCCAGAAAATCACTTAAATGATTTGTGTGGTGTTCTAACACAAATTTTGCAACTGACATATTTCTCACGACCCGCGGAGGAGGTGTTTCTATTTAGATGCAATTGGTTTAGCAATGTTCCAGGTTCTGAAATTAGTGTGCACAAGGATTATAATCTTATCGAAATAAAGCATACATCGCACTATCACAAGTATGATCCTTTTGTACTAGCCAAACAAGCATTGCAAGTTTATTATGCTCCTTATCCGTCTCTAAAAAGAGATAAAGCAGATTGGTCTGCAGTTTTTAAAACAAAGGCCAGATTTACATTCGATGGGAAGAATATTCTGGACGAACAAGCTTATCAGGCAGATCTTGAGCAAAATAACGAAATAATAATTACAGACGATCATACAGATTTTGGTCCTTTGATCGATGAATCAAATGTTTTGGTGGAAGCGTTTGACAGTGTAGAAGAAAATATCGTCGAAAACGAGACCGAATCTGAATCAGAAGACGATGATGACTGATATAAATCTGAATCTGTTTTTTTGCAATTGATGTAACAATGTTGAATTCTTGATGTATTATGAAATTGATGTAACTATGAAACCAAATCCGTTTACCATTGTTTACATGTTTTATGTCATTTCCATTTGTCATGTATTTAACAATTTTTATTAAAAATGCAACGAAATCTGCTTATCGTCGGAAGAGTACACCCATTATGAATCAAGTATAACACACTTGCATTTCTATTTCCATTTCAGTCATTAATTAAGCAATTTATACCGTTGATGTCATTTTCATATGAAATATATTTCATTATCATGTTATTATTCTCTTATATAATGATGTGTATATGTCACAGGTTTATCATTATGACATATAGAGGTAGGAGCTCTTCCCGATCGTCAGGAGGCGATGGTAGTGACCCATCGCAAGAGCCACAGCATTCAGTAGTTCCGTTAGTCCCTAGAGCAGATGGGTAAGAATTAAATTTTATTCAGCATCTTATTTTTTATGATATACGTACGTACTTATCTATATCGAACTTAAAAACATGAGGTTCGACCTACTTCACTCGAAGGTTGTGCTGGATGTCTCTAGAGCTTCTTATCGCAGTAGGATGAGTGCTTGCTGGCCGAAGTGGGGTAACATCCTCACATCATAGAGTGTATATGGCAGGATGTCCCAGTATGTTTATTTTTTTGTTTTTCATTTTTAATTCGTTTTTGTCGTTTTTCTACTGTTTATCGTTTAAAGTGTAATTTTTTTTTTTATTTTTTATCGTGAAACACAGGCTGAGATAGACATCCAGCCAGACGATATAATGCTGGCGCGAGGATACTGGATGAAGAAGATGTGCAAGAACTATAGAGACACGATATCTGAGGTTAAGAAATCTGATAAGAAATCACGGTGGATGGGAGAGAGCGTGTGGCAAGCTTGGTTGAGATACTGGGTGACGGACGAGGCGAAGGCAAATATACTAAATTTTTTTGAATTATTAATTTGACGTGATCGAAAAATAATGTATCAAATTTTGAATGTACAGGCAGAGTCGGATAGAAACTCTGGAAATAGAAATAAGAACCCCGTCACTCATCACGGACGATCGAAGTCGTTTCAGCAGTATCGGCAGGAGTTGGTAAATTTACTGAATAATAAATGTAAATAGTTTATATTATATGATTTTAAATGTATAATAATTGTATGTAACAATCAACTTCAGGAAGCCAAGGCACATGGTCCTGTCGGCTATATGGACGTGTTCACCCGTACGCATGCTGTCGAGCATGTTAATCCAGACGGGACTGTTTCGTATACATGGCAGGACGATAAATGCAGCAAAAACCATGTAAGCATATTTCATTTTATTCAGTATTAGTAATGGTTTTGCTTGTTAAACTATAATGAAATAAGTTATGATATTATTAATTTGTTAATGCATGAGAAGTTTATAAAGCAGCGGCAGAAACTCCTTGCTAATACGGGTCGAGATCAACTGACGGCTGATGAGGAGGACGCTATTATTGAGTCCGTTATGGATTCAGCAGAGCTTGGTCGACGATACGGATTTGACAATCAAGTGGTAAATAATTTATTTTATCTTAAAATACTTCAAATTTGATATTTTGACTTTTTCAATACAATAAACGTGGATTTTATTCATTTTTCCATTATTGCAGGCCAGTAGTCAGAGTAGGGGACGACGGAGTAGAGCTCAGAGCGATCTAGCAGATATAGAAGAATTGCGGACTAGAGTGTCCCAACTGGAGGAGCAGAACCGCCAACAGGACATGCAGATCACACAATTGCTAGAGTACATGCAGCAATTTGGTGGCCGCTTCCCTTCCTCAGCTGGCTCTGGATCTGCAGCAGATTGATTCATTGCTTGCTTGTTCGTTCAGGTATGTTTTGTTTAGTTTTGAATGATTTGGTAGACGGTGTAGGTAATTGTTGATTTATATATAATTATGTTTGATACACTTGGTTTTGTGGTTGTATGAGGATGTAGATGAGGATGTTGATGAATTTGTGTATTAATAATATGGTAGAGCACTTATTGTTAGGATTATTGTTAATGTTGGAATGGTTATGTATATTTTGTATTTTATTTTGATGTAATTTTATTTATTTGTGTGTTTATTGAATATTATGTAGTTTGGATTTTGATATTTGGTTGGAATATTGTATATTGGATTGTGCAGTATTGATATAATAATGTTTGGAAGAGAAATTTGGTTGGAAGGCTATATTTGCAGCGAAATTTAAAAAAAAAACAGCAGATTTCCGACGGATTCCGACGGTTACCGATAGCTTACAGGTGAAAATCTTCGACGACTTCCGACGGCTACTGACAGCCTGTAGCGCCATATTTCCGACAGCTTCCGACATTTGCCGTAATCCGTCGGAAACCGTCGGAAGCCATCGGAAACTGGTACGACACTTTATGTCGGAAGCAGTTGGAATTACTGCTCTCCAACGCAGTATATTCTGATGGCTTTTTCCGATGGCGGCCGACGACTTCTGACGGTTTTGGGCCATCAGAAATCTTTAATCCCGTTGTAGTGATATTTTCATGTCTGTCTTTAGCTCTTACCTGCTTTTTGTTGCTGTCTTTTGCTTTGATTTCAACAAGGACTCTTGCATAATTTAATCTTTTAATATGTCTAGTGTAGTCATCCATGTCTAATGGATTATCGATTAAACTAGCAATTTTACTGATTCCCCATGCATTCCATAGAGATAGGTCTAAATTCTTCAATTTCATCCAAACTGGATGTGATTCTAGCATGTCCCTCTCAAGCCTTAGATTATGTTCCCATTTTTTAGTGAAGATAAGTTTACTATCTATGAACCATGACCCACCATCTATTACTTTTTTACAGTCTGTTTCATTACTGAATTTAGTTAGATAAAATTCATTTCTTTAGGGTAAACATCCCATTTTCCTGAGGGTTTCCACTTTCTTTTGATATAAGCATTAAGATGAATATAATATGGTCTCTTATCAGCAACATACATGTATATAGATGTGCCCCACATACTTTTTGCAGTACTGAAACGTCCAGATCAGCATATGCTCCTTCCTCATCTTCCATAAATTCAAATTTATTGACCCCACCATCTATGCGTGTGTTACCCGCAATACCATTAGCCCACGTTCTGATTCCACTCCTGATTTTTGGTTTCTTTACAGTTAGGTCCCCAGGATTTAATACCTTTTTGAAGTAATTAAGTCTCGGGCCCACCAGATCTAAAACCCTATTAGATCCTCCCGTGATTGCTGTTGCCCTTGGATACTGCTGTCGATCCCTAATTTGATTAGAACTTTTGTTTTTATTTTTATGCCTCACCTCTATCCACCCCGTGTCATCTGCTTTTTTCACGGTGATAGGTTGCTTTGGTGGGATTTCCACGGTTTCCTCTTCGTTCGCCAGTGTTCCGTTGTAATCAGTCGCCATTAAACAAGATAACTTATGCTAGTTAGCATTAGATAAGTATATAATTTAGTATATATATACACATGAATTATATATTTTGAGAAATAGTAAAAATCATAAATAGTAGAATATAATAAAATAATGCATAATATGCTTTATTTTATATATTTAATAAAACGGTAACATAGAAACAAAATTTAAATCGCTTAGTGAATTTTTGGTCCCGTCTAACAAGTGTTGTATATGATCGTTTTATGAGTATTCGTTTTTATTGCAAAACGGATATTCATATTCATCTGATACAATATTTGTTGAATTTGTCCCTGTATTGGACAAGTTACAAACACTATAAAATAATTACGTTTCTTAAATCATATCGTTATAAACGGTTTACAAAATTTCGACGGCATTTCCTTTTCGTTCCTTGTGTACATGCATACGTGTACGATACAAGGAACATGGGGGAAGTGCTGCCGAAATTTTGGAAAATCGTTTATAATGATATGATTTAAGAAATGTAATTACTATTGTATTTGTAATGGGAAGTATGATGACCGACCATCACAAAAGGCACAAAAATGTGAACAAAATATCAAGAAATATAATTTTGTATATAAACGAAAATGGATATAAAAATAGTAAAATCCAAATGTGTTTATCGAATTTGATTAATAATTTTTTTACTATTGATCATAGGTTTTACAGTAGGAAAAATGGTCAATTATTTTATTGATCGGAGCTGGATGTATCAAAGAAGAGAAATAGGAGGCTCAATAAGTAAACATTTTCTTAACGGGGAAAATGTGTTTGTCGAGTTTGCTTTAAGTAATATTGGAAACGACTTAGAAATTCGTTGTCCATGTAGTAGGTGAAAATTGTTGAAGCATTTATTACCGAATATGGTTAGGATTCATTTGAACCAATTATTTGGTGTGGGATCGTTATGGAGAAATTATAACATGAAACGAAGAATAGTCAATAGAGGTCATTAGTGATGAAGTTAGTACGACGAATCTCATAGAACATATGGTTAAAGATGCAACACGATCAATGTTTCCTACTGTTGAAATTAATAACGACGATGTTAACGTCGAAGAGGAACCAAATGTTGGAGCGAAAAAATATATGATTTATTGGATGCTGCTAAGAAACCTCTTTGGAATGGATGTACTAGCGGCACTCAGTTATCGGCAACTGCAGAGTACATTGCCATGAAATCAAAGTACAACCTCACAGAAGTCGGATTTACGGCTGTTGTACAAGATGCTAAACGTCATATGCCATCAGATAATTTAATGTGCGAAAATTATTATGAAGTGAAAAAACTTATGTCATCTTTCGGTTTGCCGTATCAAAAAATTGATGCATGTCTAAATGGTTGCATATGGTTTTGGAAAGATGATGTCATTCTTCGGAATTGTAAAATATGTAATCAAGAAAGATGCAAACCAAGGAAAAAAGGGAAAAGAAGTTCCATACAAGCGTATGCATTATTTACCTATCAGTCCTAGACTTCAAAGGTTATATGCATCATCTGTAACAGTGCATTATATGAGATGACACAGTGTGAGAACACCGGAAGAAGGTACGTTAACACACCCATCTGATGGAGAAGCATGGAAGTATTTTGATAAGAAATATCCCGATTTCGCAGCGGAGAGTCATAACGTTAGACTAGGTTTGTGTACTGATGGATTTTCACCGTTTTCTCAGTTTGGTTCTAAATATTTATCTTGGCCTATAATCATTACACCTTACAATCTACTCCTGCGGATGTGTATGAGAACTCCATGTATGTTTCTCACAATTGTCGTCCCTAGTCCTGATGGTCCAACACAGGGTATCGATGTTTACTTACAACCGTTAATTGAAGAGTTGAAAACATTGTGGTATGAAGGAGTTGAAGCATACGACATATCGAAAATAATTTTTTTTCGGATGTTCGCTTCTTTGTTATGGACTATTAACGATTTTTCTGCATGTACAATGCTTTCGGGTTGGAGTACGGCCGGTCGTTTTGCTTGTCCTTACTGTATGGAAGAAAAACGAGCATTTTCTTTACGGCATGGAAAGAAAATTTCATGGTTTGATTGTCATCGACGTTTTCACCATATTAATCATACTTTTAGAAGAGACAAAAAAAACTCCATAGCTAATAGACATTAGACTTTATAACCACCAACGATTTGGTCAAGTGAAGATATATATGAACTTGTAAACGATTATCCAAAGATACATGAAACTGGGCAGCAAACTGAAATCCAAGGTAAATTGACATTCCATAATTGGTGCAAACAGAGTATATTCTGAGAGTTGCCTTATTGGAAAAAGTCTCTTAATCCGTCATAACATTGACGTGATGCATAACGAGAAAAACGTATTCGATAATGTGTTTAATACACTTTTAATTGTTAATGGCAAGACTAAGGACGATCTGAAATCAAGACGTAATATAGAAGAAATATGTAATCGTCCCGAGCTTCATATGAAGCCAAATGACACTAAAAAACTCAAAGCATATTATGAACTAGATAACAACCAAGTTAAAGTACTGTTAAAATGGGTGGAAGGATTATGATTTTCTAATGAAATTTCATCTAATCTTCGTAGATGTGTCGACTATAAGAATGGAAAACTGAGTGGGGTGAAAAGCCATGATTGTCATGTAATGATGCAAAATTTGTTACCCATCGCTTTCAAAGAATTGTTGCCCGTAAAAGTTTGGAAGGTTATAACAAAACTTAATTTATTTTATAAAGAGCTTTGTTCAACTACGTTAAAAGTTGACTGTCTTCGTAAACTGAGGTAGAAATACCTATACTGCTCTGCAAACTGGAGAAAATATTTCCTCCAAGTTTTTTCAATGTAATGGAGTATTTACCTGTTCATCTTCCATTTGAAGCATGTCTTCGAGGTCCTGTGCAATATGGATGGATTTATCCATTCAAGAGGTATGCTATTAATACTGAGTATGTAAATGTTAATTTAACTATAAATAAAAATCAATATTGATATGAAATATTTTTTATTAGGTACTTAAATTATTTAAAGAAAAAAGTGAGACAAAAAGCTCGAATCGAAGGTTCGATTTGCAAATCATATATCGAAGAAGTAGCATCGTTCTTTTTCTCTCATTATTTCAATGATCATGTGAATTTATCATTTCGAAGTGTTGCGCATAATGATGAGGCCTTGAACAAGATTCTTCTTCTGAAGTAATGTTATCTGTTGTTAAACAACATGGTCGACATGCTGGAAAATGTGTAGAAGTATGGTTAGATGATAGAGATTACTATGTAGCACACACATATATTCTTCTTAATTGTTCAGAAGTTGCACCATTTATTAGGTAATTATCAGATTATATGTTTTGATAAATTTAATTTAATACTGCATGTGTAAATTAATAATAAAGCAATATATTATGTTTTTGTTTGCAGTTTATGAATCACAAAATCCAAACGGCGATTGAAGTAAAAATTTCGCTACTTAGTTTTCGAACTACGCTGTGATCCTACAAATAATGTGGTCGATGAAGGATTAAAATATTTGACGTTGGGACCGAAAAGGAAAATTAAAACATATCCAATATTTTTCGTTAATGGATATACATTCAACACCAAAGAATACGATGCTGAAAAATTAACAAACAATACCGGTGTATTTGTTAAAGGCGGTGATGATCCTAATAATCTTATACATGATTTTTGTGACGCGTTAACCCAGATTTTGCAATTGACATATTTTAAAAGACCCGCAGACGAAGTTTTTTTTAGATGCAACTGGTTCAGCAATGTTCTAGGTTCAAGTATTAACGTGCATCCAAATTATAATCTTATAGAAATAAAACATAACTCCAGTTATCAACAGTACGATCCTTTTGTACTAGCCAAACAAGCCCTACAAGTTTATTACGCCCGTTATCCATCTCTAAAAAGAGATCAAGCAGATTGGTCTGCGGTTTTTAAAACCAAGGCGAGATTTACATTCGATGGAAAGAATATTTCAGAAGAACAAGCCTACCAAGCAGATATCGAGGAAAATGTTGAAATCACAATTACAGACGATCAAACTGATTTTAGACAATTAAATAATGAGACAAATGTATTAGTCGAAACATTTGAGAGTGTAAAGGAAAACGATATAGAACACGAGACCGAGTCTGAATCAGAAAACGATGAGGACTGAGTAATATCCGATAGTTTTTACAATTATTCACTCACGCGCATCACATATCATCATCATTACATGCACTGCCAATTAAAAATGACTTTATTACATGCACCACATATTATCATCATTTTATCTATGTCTATTATTAATGAAACTTTCTACAGGTATTATGTCAGGCTCCAGACGTCGTAGCTCTTCTCCCTCGGCCGTCGAGAGTAGTGGTGAGCCTCTGGCTCGACCACTTGTATATTTGCAGCCGAAGGCTGATGGAGCGTAAGTATCAAAATTAAAATGATAACAATATAAATTTGTTCATACATATGTGTATTTGTCTAAAGCATTGTTTTATATTTAACACAGGGGATTAGATTTGGAGCCCTTAGGAGTTGTGCTTGGCATTTCCAAGCAATCATATATGAGCAGAATGACAGATTGCAGACCTAAGTGGAGTAAGATCCCTGACCAAGTCGAGGAGGCCATCTGGCAGGATTTTCTGGTGAGTTTATACCACTTTACTATATGAATAAGTATAAATGAACAATTAGTAATGTTTTCTCTTTGTACAGGGGCAAGTGGACTTGGCGGAGCCCGATGTCGCCATGGTTCAGTGCCACTAGAATTCGAAGGTCGCCAAAAATTACAGGGAGGTAATGTCAACTTTTAACAAATCGGGGAAGAAACCGAACTGGATGGGTGCTTCCGTATGGGATTCTTGGATTAGTTGGTTGGAAACCAACGAGTTCAAGGTAATCTACCAAATATATAGTTAATCATTTCGCAATTAGTAAATATAATATTCAATTTAAGTTGCAGGTGGAGTCGGAGAGGAACTCTGCCAATAGAAGTAGGAATCCTGTAACGCGTCATGGCGGATCCAAGACTTTTCAGCATCACCGTGAGGACTTGGTAAATTTATCAATTACTAATCTAAACCGTTATTACATTTTGTATATTAGTCAGTTCAGTAATTAGCTATGAAAAATTAAAATATATAAATTATTTATTGCAGGAAAGATCGCTTGGACGTCCGGTGTCTATGATGGAGGTATTTACCTACACCCACGCATCAAGACAAGCAGACAATGCTGGCAATATACATATCAGTGGGATGACGATGATAAGGCGACGGCTGCATATGTTTGCATATTTTAAATCTTATTTTATTAATATCGATAAGTTTAAATCCTATTCTATGTTATAAATGAAAAACGTAGAAGTCATTAGAGAGAGAGGAAGAAGATATATTATTCATTCCTGAAATTAGATATGTATTTATATTACACCGCATCATTTATATAAAGGCTTCAGAGCTAAGGATTTAACATATTTCACGATGTGGGACTAAAAAAACAACATAAAAGCATATTCATTTCATGATTTACATATATTGTAACACTCCCCCTTGAATATGTGTCTTCAAAATCTTGAATGCTCTGATAATTTGAAATTTTCCGTTTCGAAACATGTATGATGATTGCTTCTCCTCATTATTATCTTGCTTGCATTTATCAATTCAGTCGATATGGATATTGTCTGTTGCCTCATTAAAAACCTCTATAAGGAAAACCCAATGGGAATAACCTTAAAGGGGAAAAGAGTGCAACTTGTGAAATCATAAATATCATACTAAAAATGATATTCCTTGTAAAAGTTTGATACTTCGGGATCAAAATAATGCCACATTAAACCCTTATTAAGAAAAACCTAATGAGAAAAATCTTAATGAAGAAAAAAGAGTACAATGAGATATCTTATTTTCTCATTTCTTCAAATGAAGTTTGATACTTCTGGATCAAACTAATGTCTCATTAAAACCTTACTAAGGAAAACCCAATGAAAAAAATCTTAGTGAAGGAAAAAAAAGAGTACAATGACATATATTATTTTCTCATTTCTTCAAATGAAGTCTGATACTTTTGGATCAATCTAATGCCTCATTAAAACCTTAGTAAGAAAAATCCAGTGGGAAAAATCTTAAATAAGGGAAAAGAGTACATTGTAACTTATTTTCAAATGTCACTGGTGAGTTGATATTTCTGGATCAAGATAATGCCTCATTAAAACCTTACTAATAAAAACCCAGTGGGAAAAATCTTAGTTAAGGAAAAAGAGCGCATTATAGATACTTATGGATGCTCCCCCTGATTTAAAAGTTTTCTCTGAATTCGCATTCATCTTTCGATAATTTAAATTGTTATAGATACTTCTGGATCCATAAATAACAACTAAAATTTCCAAGATTGTTTCTTTCAAATATGATTTGCATTTTATGCATTTAGTTTGCTACCTTTATGAAAAATACATCGTGTGCTTTCACTTTTATGCTTCAATCAGTTTTGCATATTGCAACTACATCTTTGATAAATATTAAAAGTTCCATTACAGCAACACTTAAAAGCAGGAAGTAATCTACTCATCTTGAAGTGCATCAAGAATTCATTACAACAATATTTAGAAGAAGGTTGTAATCAACATTCCATGTTCTTTTCATTCTTTATAATCATCGAAGTTATTTATATTCTTCAGGAATTTATATGTTTTAATAAGATTTTCATATTGCAACTAACACTTTGATGGATATTTAGAGTTTCATTACAACATTACTTAAAAATAGGAAGTAATCTACTCAAATGAATTATATCAAGATTTTCATTACAACAATAATTAAAAGTAGGTTGAAATCCACTCTCCTTGTTCTTTGCATTCTTTATAACAATGAAAGTTATTTATATTCTTCAGTAATTTGTATACTTTCATTATTTAATATATGATTTAAACCACATTTATACCTTCGAGGTATATTAAGCATTTCAAGTACTTTCGGTACTCTGCTGACTACATGTCCATATTTCTCTACTATTAAAGGATTCATAATGGTCGGTCATGTTTTCCCCTAATTCAACATTCTTAATCTATTTATAAACATAAGCGCTTTATTATTATAAATTTATCATCAGTAATGATTTCTTGTCAGTTCTAGACATGATTTATTAAGATCTCTTTGGTTATCATGTTTTAGGTACCTAAACCACTTCTAGGGTAATTTGACAATCATGTCATTGGTCTCTTCAAGTGCACTCTTAAGTGTTTCTTCAAGAACACTCACATCTTTTATTTAATTACGCAAACTATATACATATTATTTAGATTTTGCTTTCTACATCAGAAGCTACATTTTGGTCTAGGAAAAACAAATTAACTTCAAACCAAATCCAAAATTATCAATAGAAAAAAATCTTTCATACATAGATCAAATAGGTCTGAAATTTGAGCAAGATATTACAAGAATTCAATGACTTTAAAGTCGATTCAAAACTTACTCAAAAAATCAAAAATTCATAATGAAATCAAAGATGAGTGGATCTAATACCACTTGTTAGAAATTTTGAATCAATTCAAACTGAATATTTATCAAGTACAAATTCTGAAAGAACAAAATAAAATTGCTTTCAACTAAAAGATGTGTAATAATAAGTAATCTCAGAAGTCATACTTGATTTCAATAAATAAATAAGAGAAAATGATGAATAAACATGAAAAAGAATAGATCAGATGACTAAAATATATAGATCTCAAAGATATATATCATTTGAGTATGATATCAAGATCTACAAAAGATCTAAAGAAAAAATTAGATCATAAGATCTACAATAGAATGAGATCAAAAATTAGATCTATGATTGAATGAGATCTAAGAAGATAAAATTAATTGAATTAGATCTGAAAAAGATAAGATCAATATAATTAAATCTAAAAAATTGCTTACCATCTTGAGATCTATAATTAGTTCTGAAAAGCAAAGTAGATCTGGTCTTTTAGATTATCACAATTCAAATCTATAAAAAAATTGTTTAGAGATCGTATTGATACCGTGTTATAAAATGAAGAAAGTAGAAGTCATGAGAGAGAGGCAGAAGATATATTATTCATTCCTGAAATTAGATATGCATTTATATTACACAGCCTCCTTTATATAAAGTCTTCAGAGCTAAAGATTTAACATATTACATGATGTGGAACTAAACAAAACAACATAAAAGCATATTCATTTCATAATTTACATATATTGTAACATTCTACTAATTTTAACCTGTAATTGTTTTTTATTTTAGGCAAAGGTTTAGGAGGCATGGGCAGAGCTGCTTTCAGAACCGGATCGCGATGGGTTGACGGTAGAGGAGAAAGATAATATTTTCAACGTTATTATGAATCCGACGCAGCGGAATAGGCGCTATGGCTATGGAAACCAAGCGGTAATCTTAGAAACGTTGCAATATTATATTTAATAAATTAACCTATAGATACACTATACATTAGGAACCAAAAACATGAACAAAAAAGGGGTTCGCTATTTTACATTAGGAACCAAAAATATGAACCAAAAAGAATGGTAGTAGTATTAACAATAATAAATGGAACTAAAAAGAACACACTAATAGAGGTCTTATGTGACAAAGTTAAAGGGAAACTCATGCTTTATACCCCTGCTATTTTTGAAAATAGATGAAATCTCCATATCTCTTTGCTTGTCATAAATTAAATCCCTAAAATTTACAATGAAATCGCACTCAAATTCATAACAATAAAAAATCAATAATCTAAATTATAAATGCAAATTAAAAAAATCAAATTAATTCCACAAGTGACAATTCAAATTGCTTGTAATATTAAAATATAAGGCACAATCCAAATTTATAATATTTTTAATATCTAGTATGTTTATATTATATAATTTCATGAAATGTATTATTGTTGCCGATATAATATCCAAACTATTTTACCAAAAACAACAAAATTTAAAATCATTCTATACCTTAGACTCTAATAAAGCAATGAACCAAAGTAGTGACTGGTTTATGTCACTACCCGAAATCCAATATTCAAAAAAATCGACATCAAATACCTCACTTGTATTTGAGTGCCGAAGATTCAAACATCAAACTCCAGTCGGATGGAGCTTATAACAACATTAGAAGAATATAAAATCAGCGGAAACAGAATGAAAAACCATAAATCAACATCACAGATATAACATCATCACAATATCCATAACAACATCATCATCAACATCAGAGTATTTTTATACATATAACACAACTTCAAAATAGAACTTCACAATAGAACAACAAGTGATCACATTCCAAGAAAGTCTTCAAAGAAATGAAGCGATAGCGAACTTCCAAAACTAAGAACCTTGAGATCCAAAAGCTTTCAAAATATCTCCAAGTCAAAAGCCTTCAAAAAAACGATAGCCTCCAAACCAAAAGATTTCAAGATCCAGCTAGCACCAAAACACGGAAAACCTGCTACTAGGCTGCCCGTGTGGAAATTATGGGCACTCAGAATTTAGAAAGGAAATAATAAACTCCGGGTCAGTCATGCAACTGGTATGAGTAAACAAAAACAATTGCTTTAAATAAAAACATATTTTAAAAGAAAATCCGGTATGCTTCTGAAAAATGAAACTACCATAAGGTCTCCTCGCATACACACAAGCAATCGCACAATTGGAGGAGATTTCTCCTTATGATAGCCAAATATGCTTAATACGAGAAAAACTCTTTTTATATTATTACCAATGCATAGTATGAAAACATTTCAAAAATATAATATTAGTCTTAGCCAGCATAGGTACCATTATACTACGTCTACTATAGCTGCCACCTGAGGTGGCAGGTTATACAAATTGCAATCGTAAAGGGCTCGTATTGTTTCATTGGATTTCCAACAAATGGTCGGGCTAAGGAACTTCCTATGCTACATGGGTACGCCTCCGGAGGGACGTCCCGAGAACCTACCGGCTCTTTGCCAACACAAGGCCGGGTTACCTCTGTAACTAGGTAACTATTACTCGAGTATGCCACCCCCGTTCGTTTGCGATCTTTATCCGAGGGCCCTCAACCACAACGCAACAACCACACAGTAATGAGATTGCAGCAACCACATAGGTTAAATATATGGGCTCCATACCATGATACCATCTTTTTCCAGAAGGAAATGACATACCCTAAAGGGCACGACCCTCATAACCTTGCCTCATCTTTCCTGTTTCGATCATTTCCGGGGTGTGAGGTCCGACGAGGTCTCGTCCACAAAGCTACGCTTTACACGAAAGTCACGCTTTGATCACAAATGATCATCAACACACAGCAACACTTAGCATGCCACACTACCAAATTGAGAATATATCACTAATAACCTTCAACTACATGACCTCTGAGCTCGTACGTCTCAGAGAAGGGTGTTAAGCTAAGAGAATAAATTCTCTGCCACCAACAAATATGTATTTGAAAGAAATCTGCTTTATATCTCAAAATGTAGTGTCAGACATACAACTATACAAGTCTGTTCCGGGTTCGAACAGAACCGAAGGCACTTCGTCCAATAAAGGGAGAAGCCCTTGTAATCCGGGTATCCACAATCCCGATCGGACTCCCCATCACATGTGGAGATCTCTATACTGGAGCAACTCAGTGCAGAGACATTCGATAGGTTATCCTATTGTTCTCGAAGACACCCGGTCTTCACCACCGTCTTCAAATGCTATTCATTTCGTCGTATCACTATTCGGAATGGGTTATATGACACAAAAGTCCTCTCCCGGCTAAACCAAATAGTGAGCGATCAATTTTAAAGCACGTAGATGTATCAATCACAAAGATTCACATTCAGGGTTCGATGTGGGTTTCGGATAACCAACTGGAATCCAATTCCCTGTCGCATCGAAGTTTACATGTCGTTTTACGGGCAAAAGAGTTTCCTCATACACATAGAAACAAATCACAATCACAGTTCAGCACAAAGCAATTCACATCACACAGTATTACAATCACAAACAGAAATATTAATCTAGTACATAACATTTGATAATAGTCAATCATCTTCAATTAAGATGAATTAATTGTGTGATTGAAATTAATTAACCACATAATTATTTTCATTAATTATTTTTAATCAATGATTAATTATTCTTAATTATAAATTAATTAAATCTTAATTAACTTTATTAATTAATTATTCCTTAATTAATTATCTTAATTAATTAATTCTTAATTGTTAATTAATTAAATTTTAATTACTTTTATTAATTAATTATTCTTTAATTAATTAATTATTAATTAAAAAGTAACTGCAAAGCATTTATTGTTTAATCATTATTTAATCCTTGTAAATGAATTTGTTTTAAGTTAACAATTTAAATATTTGATTAAATTTTTACTTATCTTATTAAGTTAAATTTAAAACAACTTTATTTAAAAATATTAGTTTAAAACATCTTTGAACTTAATTAATTTCAAATAATTATTTCCATACCATTAACTTCACATTCTACTAACAAACAATCATCATTTTATAAAGAATGAATTTAGAAATCATTTAAACTTATATTTTTAAGATTTTAAAACTGGAAATGCCGTTTCAAATGACCAACCTGAGGCTATCTCGAGTCACACTCGAGAAAAAATGCACATTGCTTCGAGTTTTACCAAGATTGACCCGTATAAAAAAAAAATCCACTTAAATTTGTTTAAGTACTGAATCTACCCGACACATACGCAAAATTCTTCGAGCTATAACTCGAGCTAACACGCGAATTTCACTAATGCCACTTCGAGTCCGAGGCTTCTTCCCCAACTGTTTCCACCTGACACCAATTTCGTCGTTCTGCACATGCACAACCCCTCCGCCCGGCTACGATCGGTGCTCCTGCCGTCGACATGTCGACGATGATCTCCACGAACCACTCAAACACCCAGAAATCCAAATTATCGAAGAAATCAAAATTTCATCCCTGAACCCAACTGGAACAAAAACACTGATCACCTAAAAGTGCCACGTCCTCCCTCCTCCGAACAAAAACACTGATCACCTGAGGCACCAATGATGACTAACGCTTCTATTGGCGCACGTGCGATCAATCCCAGTCCTCTGATGAACTCGCAGCATACAAATTTTGTCGACCTCGTTCAAGTATGGGTTTAACCCTACTTCGCTGCCGTGCGATCACCACGGCGAATAGAAATTTTTTTGAGCATTTTCTAACGAACTCCAAGCTTCCAGTAAGCCTCGACCACGATCTCGAGGCCAACAAACACACAAATCATCAGAATTTTACAAAATCCCATTTTCTGATCAACTTACAATTTCTCGGTCAAAACTGTATTAAAAATTTAGATTTAACTTTCAAAAATCATTATTTTCAATAACAATTCAGATGGTATTCCTGAAACTATAATTTACGATATTCAAATTTTTACATAGTTTGAATTGTGGCTCTGTTTTCAAGTTTCCCAGGGAAAACTAAATTGTTTATGGTTTGATTAATTTTTAAAACATAATGCATGTTAAAACAAATAATTTATTTTGTTTAGATTTCAATTCTTGAAGAAAAACACAGAGAGGGAGATTTGGATTTAGACATGGGTTTACTATGTAAACCTGAAACTAAGAAGAAACAGGGATGGATGACCCTGAATATAAACATGCCCAGGGAAAGATACACATGCACATAGATTTGTACACTTGCAAAGGGTTTCAACATCATTTCAGGCATGCTTACAACAACAAGTAAACTGGATTAATCAGAAGTTACTCACCTGACAATTTTGAACAGAAAGCTTCCTGATTGGCTTTTAAAAATTTGAAAGCCTGGATGTTTATTTTCCTTACTTTGATCTTGAAATTTCTATCTACAACTTGTTAATACAAATTTGCTTAATCTCTGTTGTATTTGTTCACTTAATTCATCAATAAAAAGCAAAAATTAAATTACTTACAATTTGATTTTAATGCAACATAGAACTTTGGTTTGCAGCTTGAAATCCATAAACTAATTTAGTCTTTGAAACTTGATTTTTTTTTCTGCAACTGATTGATACAACTTGCTTAGTTCTTGCTTTATTGCTGATCAAAAAATTCAAACTTAAATTTTAAAATGAGTTTACTTGCCTTAATTTAACTTAGGGGAACCCTGCTGCTTTGCTTCCTGGACAAAACTGGAGCTTGGTTATATTAATCTGCAGTTTGAAATTTTGGTGTTAAAACTTGATTTTTTTTTACTGATTCACTTAATTCTGAAGGTCAAAACTTACCTGAGCTATGGAATTAAAACTCCTACTTTGATGTTTGAGATGATTCTCAGTTTTAAAACTTTGAATTCAAGAAGATGTTTGAAGTTTCATATTTTTCTTTTCTTTGGTGTTGAGGTTTGTTATGTTCAAGATTTTTTTTCTTCTTTTCTTTCAGAAATTTGAGAAGCTAAAGAATGAAAAAGAGAAGCTGAAAGGTTTTTATGAATTTTTTTTTATTAATTACCTAATTGAATGACACTTGTTAATCCTCTTGTTGCATGTTAAACACTTGTACATTCTTCATGAGAAATATATTTATATTATTTCTTCTTAACTTAATATATCAATCTATTTACTTATATTATGATTTTTCTCATACTTGTATGTATTTTAATAAAATTTCATACCCTTATCCATTACATTACCTTTGTTAAATATTTGTACAAGTTAAAAGAAAATGTTCTAAAACAAATTTATACACTAATAAAAAATCATATATATATATATATATATATATATATATATATATGTATTACTTTCAAATCCAATTGTTTTTAAGACTCTTATATTTGAATCTTACATTCAAATTTTATATATATACAATTTCCTCACAAATATGAACGTATAAACAAGCACCATTTTTTTTTAAATTGGATTTGGAAAATTCCAAATTACTTTATTAAGACATTTATTTAAATAATTAAATTCAAATTCAAATCTATTCATATATAAATTATATATATAATTTAAATTCAAATGATTTTAAAAAAAATTGTTATTTCAAATTTTTTATACTCAAATGAAATTGAAATTTTATTCATATAAAGTATCAGTCATTTTATTTATTTTAAAACTTTCCTAATTAAATTCCAAAAGTTCAAATGAATTACCAAATTTAAATTGATAAATTTTGGGATGTTACAAGTACCCTCCCTTTAAGAAAATTTCGTCCTCGAAATTTGAAAGAGAGAGAAAAACAAACAGAGAATATACGAATTCAGAAAAGGATAGAGAAATGGCTTACCAGTTTAAGCCGAGATATCCACTCTGCAATTGGGATATGATTTCTGCATGCTATCTTCAATTTTCCAAGTGCAGTCCTTTGGATCGCCACTCCACTGTACTTTAACCAGTTTCACAACTTTGTTTCTCAATTTCTTTTCACCATGATCTACAATCTTTATTGTTCTCTTTTAACTGTTAAATTGGGAGTGATTTCGAGATCTTGTTGAGCAGCTTCTTCAATAATACTATCTGGATCGTGCACATATTTTCGGAGGTTAGAAATGTGGAACACATCATGCATGCTAGACAACCAGCTAGGCAGCTGCACTCGATAGGCAAAAGAACCGATTTTCGTCAGAATAGGAAAATGACCAATATACCATGGCGCCATCTTACGGGTCTTCCCAAACCTTAATACACCCCGCATTGGAGATACATTAATAAAGACAGAGTCTCCAATCTAAAATTCCAAATCCCTTCTTCTGCGATCATAATAACTCTTTTGATGACTTTGAGCCGTTTTCAATTTCTTCCGTATAAAATCAACTTTTTCAGTGGCTTCTTTAATAATATCCGATTCAAGGATGAGTCTACCACCTGCCTCGATCCAGCATGCAGGTGATCGACACGGACGACCATATAAAGCTTCAAAAGGAGCCATCTCTATACTGGCCTGATAGCTATTGTTATATGAGAATTTGACCAGATGTAAATGGTCCTTCCAAGAACCACCAAAATCAAGTATGCAAGCACGCAACAGGTCTTCTAAGATTCGGTTAATCCTCTCAGTCTGCTCATCAGACTGTGGGTGATAAGCGGTACTGAAGTTCAGTTTTGTTCCCAATGCGGCTTGAAATGCCTCCCAAAATCTACTAGTGAAGATCGGATAACGATCACTCACTATGCTGCTAGGAATACCATGAAGACGGTCAATTTCCTTTATATATAGTTTTGCTAATCTAGCCGCTGTCCGGGTGGATTTCACTGGAATGAAGTGAGCAGTTTTGGTTAGACGGTCCACTATAACCCAAATTGCTTCATTTCTTTTCCAAGTATGAGGCAACCCATCGATGAAATCCATTGATACTTGGTCCCATTCCACTTGGGTACCTCTAAAGGCTAAAGTAAGCCCGCCGTTTTCTTTTGATCGTTTTTAGTTTGTTGGAAAGTAGCATAGCGACTCACATATATAGATATGTCCCTTTTTCATCGTTTTCCACCAAAACATTCTTTTGATGTCATGATACATTTATTGACTCCTGGATGGATGCAAAGTTTAGACTTGTGACACTCGTCCAAAACTTCACGTTTTAGCTTCGGAATATTTGGGAAACAAATTCTTCCTTTCAATCTTATAACTTTATTGTCGTCGACTTCAAAACTAGTATTTTCACCACGACGCATTTTCTCATAAATTTGATGAAGAAACTCATCTTCCTTTTGTTTTCTAGTGATTTTCTCAAGAAGAGTAGGAGTAATGACAACATGAGCGAGAATAGCGTGTTTCCTACTCAAAGCATCGTCAACTACATTGGCTTTACCAGGCGTATATAGGATATTTAGATCATAGGATGCCAGAAATTCCAACCATCGTTGTTGCCGTAGATTTAAATCTTTTTGGGTGAAGAGACACTTCAAAGATTTGTGATCGGTGAATAATTCAAAATTTTCACCTAAACAAGAAGAATTTATTTAGTATATATAAGTTAAGTTGAACTTTTAAAATTTTCTTTTAGAAAAGCTGAAGGAGATTCTTACCCAGAAGATAATGTCGCCATATTTTCAGAGCGAAAATAACAGCTAGAAGTTCCAAATCATGTGTTGGGTAGTTTTTTTCATGTGGACGTATTGTCTACTCGCGTAGGCAATTACCTTCCCATTATGCATTAATATCGCACCCAAAACATCACCACAAGCATCGGTATATGCAGATAAACCCTGATTCCCACTGATAATAGCGAGAACATGAGCGGTGGTTAATCTTTTCTTCAACTCCTGAAAAGCTTCGTCACATTTCGAAGTCCAATTGAATCTCGCATTCTTCATTGTTAGCTTAGTCAACGGACTAGCTATCTTAGGAAAGTCTTGAACAAACTTCCGGTAATAACCCGCTAAACCCAGAAAGCTTCAAACTTCTTTTGGGGTAGTGGGTTTCCTCCAATTAAGAATAGCGAAAATTTTGCTAGGATCAACAGAAATTCCTTCATTTACAATGTGTTCGAGAAATTTAACTTCTTTGACCCAAAAATGGCATTTGGAAAATTTGACGAATAGAATATTTCTCCTTAATATCTCAAAAATGATTCTAAGATGCTCGACATGCTCCTCTTCGGTCTTGGAATAGACCAAAATATCGTCAATAAACACGAACACAAATTTATTCAATACTTTCCGGAACACACGGGTCATAAGATCTACGACGTATGCTGGAGCATTAGTTAGCCCGAAAGGCATGGCTAACCATTCGTAGAACATGTTAGGACCCCTGAAAGCGGTCAAATGTACACAATCTTCGGCAATTCGTAACTGATGGAATCCGTAGGCTAGATCCATCTTCGAAAAGAAACGAGCGTCGTACAATTGATCAAACAGATCATCAATTCTAGGTAGAGGAAATTCTTTCTTAAGAGTCAGCTTATTGAGATCGTGGTAGTCTACACACAATCTCGACGATCCATCAGATTTAGCAACAGACACCACTGCTGAACCCCATTCAGAAACACTAGGTCGAATTAACCCTTTATTTAGCAAATCATTGGTTTGCTTGACTAATTCAACCCTTTCTCTGGGTGCCATCCTGCAACTTGCGTGAACGACAGGATGAGCATTGGGTACTAGGTCAATTCTGAATTCTATTTCTCGATGTGGAGGTAAGGATTTTACTTCTTCGAACACGTCTGGAAAATCTTGGACAATGAGTATAGACTCCAGACTGGGTTCGGGATAACCCAAGTTATACATCAACCCATCTCTTTTAGGACTAGGGTCCTCACAAGAAATCTCAATGAAATCTCCAAATTTGGTTTTAATTGAAAATAATCGACTGTTACAATCCAATTTGGCTTCGTATTTGGCTAACTAGTCCATTTCGAGTAAAATTTCAAACTCATTAAAATCAAGGACAAAGAGATCGATAGGGAATGGTAACAAGTATATGAGATAGGAACGTCTATACATCGAAGACAAAGGTTCGCGGGGACTCCAACTGGATTCTTTACGCATATAGGCTCGTCAACAAAATCAGGTTCAAGTTTAATTCATTTATAGCTTGTTGAGAGATAAAACTATGTGTAGCGCCCGTGTCAAATAGAACTCTAACAATGCTGTCATAAATAGTGAGGTTACCTTCCAGAACTCCTTTCCCCTTTTCTGCTTTGGAAGATGCAGGTTTGTCTTTGACTGTGTACACCTTGCCTGTCTGAGCTTGCTTCATGGTTGGGCAGTCTTTAACCTCGTGTCCCAATTTCTGACAATAACATCATTTTCTGGGTTTTGCTTGTACGGATTGATCTCTCTTTGGCTTCTTGCAACTGTTTGAGTAGTGGACTTTTTCTAAACAATTAAAACATGTAACATTCCTTGCCGGGCTTACCTGATTGCTCTTCTTTTTCTCCTTAACCTGCCATGGTTTCTTGCCTCCAAATTTCCTTTTCTTCCAATTTTGATTACTCGTATTTTCTTTCTGCACCGGGGCTTCTTGCATATGCAGTGTAGCATATCTGTACCCCATATCAATCAGATCTGAAAAAGATTCTTTGACGTGGCCAGTCATCATTTCGTGGAACTTTTTAATCATCCCACGAATGAACCTTTCTTTTTTCTTTAAAGGTGTGTTTACCAATTCTGGACCAAAACGAGATAATTCATTGTATTTGTTTAGATACTCCTCGAATGACAAACTCCCTTGCTTTAAATCCATAAATTCCTGGTACACTCGAGAAATTCTTACTGATGTTATATAGCGCTTCTCAAATACTTCTTTAAATCTCTTCGAAGTAAACTCGTCTTCTGGCTCATCTACAGTGACTGTCTCCCACCATGCTAAGGCTTCTTTTTGGAGTTGCCAAGAAGCTATGAGTCGCATCTGATCGTCTTGCAGCTTTAACCCTTTAAAGATTCTTTCACATGATCTAATCCATGTTTGGGCCTCGACATTCGACTCCTTTCTGGTGAAAAGCTTACCACCAAGCCTTGAGAAGCTCTTATATAAATCAGCCAGATTCGGCTGATGCTGAGTAGATAAAGCTGCTTCAGCTGTTAGGGGAACTTGACCTGTTGTTATGGCATTTCCTTGCCCCCTAGCTCTTCCTCTTCGTCCGCTCATTCTTACTCTCTGTAATTAGTAAGAAAACTTGATTTAGATATACGGACGAGATGTCTTAAGGAATATCAACAGTTAAAAGAAATAGACTAAGGAAATTTAGGGTTTCGGTCTCGGGTTATACTCATTCTAGGGTGTACTTCACCCTATCTCTAATGAGCCATCTAATGTGTTATACTCCGTAGCTAAATTTCTTACTCAACCTTTAGCTCTGATACCACTTATCACGACCCAAAATCCAATGTTCAAAAAAACCGACATCAAATACCTCACTTGTATTTGACTGCCGAAGATTCAAACATCGAACCCTAGTCGGATGGAGCTTATAACAACATTAGATGAATATAAAAACAGCGGAAACAGAATGAACTGCGCACTACAACAAAACAACTATTTTATAACGGGCAATGCACGTTGTAATATGGATTTCACAACGGGCATGCTCCCATTGTATTAGGTCTCGTTGTAATTGGTCGACCATATTTTACAACGGGCAATGAACGTTATAATGCACCTTTTTACAACGGTCATCAACCGTTGCAATAGACTCTATGACAACAATTAAAGCCCGTTGTAATACATGATATTGCAACGGATACTGACCGTTGCAAAATAAATGCAAATTTAAAAAAAATTACAGCAGCATCCATGTAGTACATCCATACCAATAATGAATAATTTAATGAGTAATAATATTATCATAAAACAACCAAAATCACATACGAAAAGACTAAAAGTTAGAGTCATAAAATTCCAACACATTCCAAAAAGTTAGATAAGTTTACATCGACATAGTTCTAATATACACATGACAACTAGTTTTCACAAACCATGCATCTTGAGAAGAGCTCGCCTTATCCTCCGATAGTAGCCACTGCAGTTGATGTTCATTCTAACGACCATGCAATAGAACTGTATACATAAAACTCGTCATGTAGAAATTCCATTAACAATCGAAATTAAAATAAAGCTAAGAAGATAAAATCATGAACTTGCCTTGTCTGGCATGAAGCAAATTAGATGTTCTGTGGTATTAGATGATCGTATTATTGTTCACTATTAAGTTCTGCCCCTATCCAATTAAATGCATTCACATACTTGTATTTGCTAACTAATTCAAGTTAATCAGGCATTGAAACCGATTAAATTAAAAGCTTAGTATTAAAATGAAATTTGAAATTCTGTGGAAGTCAATCTTGTATTTGAATTATGTATATATTGTTAAAGTGAGGTTATCAAGCGGTTAGAAAATGAAATAAAAATAGTAAATGCAATAGGAAATAATGCTAACAAAAGGTATTACTGAATGAAAACAAAATGCTCAAGAGAGTGCTCAAGGACCCGATACAAGAAACCATGCTTGTTCTTCTAATTGAAATAATGCTACATAAGCCAATTTTGAGGTCATTGAATGCATACTGAAATAACTAATTGAAATTTACAACAAATGTTTTACCTATTGATAAATCTCTAACTTTAGGTCTTTTTCAAATTGATTCAACTGTGAAATACCACGATGTAGGTATCTAGGGAATAGTCGCTTCTAAAGTGAATCCTCCCTAGATACATGAATTTTATTATGATCTATTTCGCGAAAATACGAATTGTGTGTCGAAGATAAAAAATGAAGTTTTTTTTATTTATTTTTTTCGAATTAGAAAGTGAACGGTCGGTTTTTTTCACCGTTGTACGAGTGTACTAGCATATCGGCTGAAAGTATTTAAAAAACATACGAGGACAATCAAATCATGTACTTTATCAAAAAAACATACAACAGTCAGTTTTGGAAAAGAGTTGATCAACCGAGTATGGAAAATGAGAGAAACTTAAGCCTGAATAAATCTGTATTCTCCATTGACAAGAAAAGTTCCGGTTGACCTGATGGCTTCAATGCGAATTTCTTCTCAGCTACCTGCAAATCATTAAATCAGACTTGATGAGATCAATACATAGTTTTTTCAGATCTAGAAGTATGCTTACTTCAATTAATGCCTCAATCATACACCTTATCCCAAAACTAAAAATCCTACCTTAATTAATCAGTTTAGGCCAATAAGCTGCCGTAATACCATTTATAAAGTAATATCCAAGGTGTTGGAAAGAAGACTAATTTCAGTAATGCCTCTCTTGATAGTTGGTAACCAAAGTCGAAGAAAATTCAACCAAAATCTTCTGATGTACTTGGCCCAAAATTGGCTGAAACCTAGTTCAAAATTTCTCAGATATCATAAAGCACATGCTACATTAAAACGAAAAGTATTAACATTTAAAGGTACAACAGAATATGTTGGAACATAGTTTGAATTAAGACCGTGATTCCTGCCATTGAATTAACTAAACATATAGCTTAGTCTAATACATTTGTTATTTGTTCAAACTCTTCTTCGCATTATATTGGTTTTTGTTACCCTGTATCATCAATATAAAGACTGTGTATAACATCATTACTGTTTTGCAAAATGGTATTCATGCTTCATGTTTCATGTATATGTTAGCATTAAATACATTAGCCAACACTCCTGTAGACATACACTACTGTGCGTTTATTGAGGCTCTCTTACTAATGGTTTACTTCTCAAAATGAATATGTACATAACTGTTTCAACAAATTTTAGCTTCATCTAACTTCAGACAAAATTATCCATGGCAAGCATTTTTAAAAAACAAAGGAGAAAAAAATATATGTACTCACGCTGTTGCTTTTCACTTCATGGATGGCTGACTGGGCCAACTCTGATATTGGTATAATCAGTGCAATTTGAAGACATTTTTGCGGCATATGTGCTTATTGGTAGGAAGAAGTGAAGCTGCCAAGCATGACCTAGCAAATTTTGATATAACTTGTATACATGTTGTAAAGTACACCAGTTATAAATGTTTTAATTTTGCTAAGTTATAGGACAAAAGGCGTTAATGTGACTAAAATAATAATTTCATGGGAGACAACCAACCTTCTAAATCTTTTCCACTAGTAGCAGCAGCGAGGTTGGCCATAATTTACTATTGTAATTTGTTTCTTTTCTCAACGGCAACAAACCTATCTCCTCCAACAAAAAAACGAACATACTTCATAGTCTTGGGGAAAAACTGTGTTTCAATGCAACAAAGTATGATCATCCAAGTCTTTTATATTTAGGTTGGTAAGAAATATTATTATTTTTTATGAAGAATGCTGGCCCTTATATGATACTTTTATACAAAACGGAAATACATCGCTATTACCAGTTTGTATTAGTTTATACCTTAACTAAAAAATTGGCATGTGCAGAACCAATTATTCATCCTAAAGAATGGTTGAGACTATAAACAAAAATTGCAATATGTGGAGACCGAAATCAAATGTCTTCTGCAATATTTTAAGTTTTAGGATTTTTCTGTTTTCCATTAAAGAAGTATTGAATGCAATTGCAAGTGCAATGCCGTGATGACCAAGGAAACAAAGAACGAAATCAACATCAGCAAAATCAACTCAAAACCGTGGTGGCCAAGAAATCGACCAAGTCAAAAATTACATACCGAATCATCGATCGAGTTCAAGTATTCAACCAGAAAAAGCAAAGAGCAAAAATTACATACCGAAGTCTTTTTGAACTCGATCGTCGAAGCTGCCATATGCAAACTTGAAGATACAATCAATCATCAAAATACTCACGATAACATCCACTTGATTGATCAACAACGTCAGCTCTTTCAAATTTCAAAAAACCCTAAATCTGGATTGAGGAACGAACGAACGAACAAGGAACGGCCGCCATTTTCACAAAAGAAAGAAAGCAAATAAAAGAGAAACGGGCCGAAGATATAAAAGCAAAAGGGGGCCGGCCATTTAACGAACGTTGTAAAATTGTAATCTATTACAATGGGCTTTTTGTGAACGTTGTAAAATTCACATGTATGCCAACGGGCTTGAAAGGACCGTTGTAATAGCATACTATTACAATAGGCTGTCATCGCCCGTTGTAAAAAGGGCGTGTTGTATAGGGTATCTATTACAACGGGCCTGAGTGGACCATTGTAATAGCCTTCTAATACAACGGCCAGCTAAAAAGGGCGTTGTAATAGAGTATTTTTGTTGTAGTGGCCATAAATCAACATCACAGATATAACATCATCACAATATCCATGACAACATCATCATCAACATAAGAGTATTTTTATACATATAACACAACTTCAAAATAGAACTTCACAATAGAACAATAAGTGACCACATTCCAAGAAAGTCTTCAAAGAAATGAAACGATAGCGAACTTCCAAAGCTAAGCACCTTGAGATCCAAAAGCTTTCAAAATATCTCCAAGTCAAATGCCTTCAAAAAACGATAGCCTCCAAACCAAAAGATTTCAAGATCCAGCTAGCACCAAAACACGGAAAACCTGCTACTAGGCTGCCCGTGTGGAAATTATGGGCACCTAGAGTTTAGAAAGGAAACAATAAACTCCGGGTCAGTCATGAGACTGGTATGAGTAAAAAAAAAACAGTTGCTTTGAATAAAAACAGATTTTAAAAGAAAATCCAGTATGCTCTTGAAAAATGAAACTACCATAAGGCCTCCGGCATACACGCAATGCAATCGCACAATTGATGGAGATTTCTTCTTGTGGTAGTCAAATATGCTTAATACGAGAAAAACTCTTTTTATATTATTACTATTGCATAGTGTGAAAACATTTTCAAAATATAATATTAATCTTAGCCAGCATAGGTACCATTATACTATGCCTACTATAGCCGCCACATGAGGTGGCAGGTTATACAATTGCAATCGTAAAGGGCTTGTATTATTTCTTTGGATTTCCAACAAATGGTCAGGCTAAGGAACTTCCTATTCCACATGGGTACGCCTTTGGAGGGACGTCCCGAGAACCTACCTGGCTCTCTGCCAATACAAGGCCGGGTTACCTCTGTAACTAGGTAACTACTACTCGAGTATGCCACCCCCCGGTCGTTTGCAACATTTATCCAAGGGCCCTCAACCACAAAGCAACAACCACACAGTAATGAGATTGCAGCAACCACATAGGTTAAGTATCTGGGCTCTATACCATGATACCACCTTTTTCCAGAAGGATATGACATACCCTAAAGGGCGCGACCCTCATAACCTTGTCGCGTCTTTCCTGTTTCGACCATTTCCGGGGTGTGAGGTCCGACGAGATATCATATACAAAGCTACGCTTTACACGAAAGCGATCACAAACGATCAACAAATGATCATCAACACACAACAGCACTTAACATGCCACACTACCAAAGTGGAAATATATCACTGATAACCTTCAACTACACAACCTCTGAGCTCGTATGTCTCAGAGAAGAGTGTTAAGCTAAGAGAATAAATTCTCCACCACCAACAGATATGTATTTGAAAGAAATTTTCTTTATATCTCAAAATGTAGTGTCAGACATACAATCATACAAGTCTGTTCCGGGTTCGAATAGAACCGAAGGCACTTCGTCCAATAAAGGAAGAAGCCCTCGCATTCCGGGCATCCACAATCCCCATCGGACTCCCCATCACATGTGGAGATCTCTATACCGGAGCAACTCAGTACAGAGACATTCGATAGGTTATCCTATCGTTCTCGAAGACACCCGATTTTCACCACCGTCTTCAAATGCTATTCATTTCGTCGTATCACTATTCGAAATGAGTTATATGACACAAAGGTCCTCTCCCGGCTAAACCGAATAGTGAGCGCTCAATTTTAAAACACGTGGATGTATCAATCACAAAGATTCACATTTAGGGTTTGATGTGGGTTTCGGATAACCAACTGGAATCCGACTTCCTGTCGCATCGAAGTTTAAATGCTTTTTTACGGGCAAAAGGGTTTCCTTCTACACATAGGAACAAATCACAATCGTAGTTTAGCACAAAGCAATTTACATCACACACCATCACAATCACAAACAGAAATATTAATTCAGTACACAACATTTGATAATAGTCAATCATCTTCAATTAAGATGAATTAATTGTGTGATTTAAATTAACTAACCATATAATTATTTTCATTAATTATTTTTAATCAATGGTTAATTATTCTTTATTATAAATTAATTAAATCTTAATTAACTTTATTAATTAATTATTCCTTAATTAATTATCTTAATTAATTAATTCTTAATTGTTAATTAATTAAATTTTAATTACTTTTATTAATTAATTATTCCTTAATTAATTAATTATTAATTACAAAGTAATTACAAAGCATTAATTGTTTAATCATTATAAATAAATTTGTTTTAAGTTAATAATTTAAATATTTGATTAACTTCTCAATTATTTTATTAAGTTAAATTTAAAACAACTTTATTTAAAAAATATAAGTTTAAAACATCTTTGAACTTAATTAATTTCAAATAATTATTTCGATACCATTAACTTCACATTCTACTAACAAACAATCATCATTTTATAAAGAATGAATTTAGAAATCATTTAAACTTATATTTTTAAAATTTGAAACTGGAAATGCTGTTTCAAATGACCAACCCGAGGCTATCTCGAGTCACACCCGAGAAAAAATGCTCATTGCTTCGAGTTCTCCCAAGATCGACCCGTATAAAAAAATTTCCCACTTAAATTTGTTTAAATACTGAATCTACTCGGCACATACGCAAATTTCTTCGAGCTAACACGTGAATTTCACTAATGCCACGTCGAGTCTGAGGCTTCTTCCCCAACTGTTGCCACCTGACACCAATTTCGTCATTGTGCACATGCACAACCCCTCCGGCCAGCTACGATCGGTGCTCCTGCCGTCGACGTGTCGACGATGATCTCCACGAACCACTCAAACACCCAGAAAACCAAATTATCGAAGAAATGTAAATTTAATCCCTGAACCCAACTGGGACAAAAACACTGATCACCTAAAAACGCCACGTCCTCCCTCCTCTGACCATCAAAGGTCGTTCGATCATACTTGGACCATCAATATGACTAACGCTTCTATTGGCGCACGTGCGATCAATCCCGGTCCTCTGATGAACTCCTGGCATACAAATTTTGTCGACCTCGTTCAGTGTGGGTTTAACCCTACTTCGCTGCTGCGTGATCACCACAACGAATAGAAATTTTTTTGAGCATTTTTCTGACGAACTCCAAGCTTCCAGCAAGCCTCGACCACGATCTCGAGGCCCACAAACACACAGATCATCAGAATTTTACAAAATCCCATTTTCTGATCAACTTACAATTTCTCATTCAAAACTGTATTAAAGATTTAGATATAACTTTAAAAAATCATTATTTTCAACAACATGTCAAATGGTATTCCTGAAGCTAAAATTTATGATATTC
The DNA here is from genome assembly GCA_030765085.1 of Allium cepa. Taxonomy (NCBI): domain Eukaryota; kingdom Viridiplantae; phylum Streptophyta; class Magnoliopsida; order Asparagales; family Amaryllidaceae; genus Allium; species Allium cepa. Next base: position 9,319,532 of record CM060938.1, read on the forward strand.
AAATTTTTACATAGTTTGAATTTTGGCTCTGTTTTCAAGTTTTCCAGGGAAAACTAAATTGTTTTTGCTTTGATTAATTTTTAGAACATAATGCATGTTAAAACAAACAATTTATTTTGTTTAGATTTCAATTCTTGAAGAAAAACAGAGAGAGGAAGATTTGGATTTAGACATGGGTGTACTCTGTAAACCTGAAACTAAGAAGAAACAGGGATGGATGACCCTGAATATAAATATGCCCAGCCAAAGATACATATGCACATAGATTTGTTCACATGCAAAGGGTTTCAACATCATTTCAGGCATGCTTACAACAATAAGTAAATTGGATTAATCAGAAGTTTACTCACCTGACAATTTTGAACAGAAAGCTTCCTGACTGGTTTTTAAAAATTTGAAAGCCTGGATGTTTATTTTCGTTACTTTGATCTTGAAATTTCTATCTGCAACTTGTTAATACTAATTTTCTTAATCTCTGTTGTATTTGTTTACTCAACTCATCAATAACAAGCAAATATTCAATTTACTTACAGTTTGATTTTAATGCAACAGAGAACTTTGGTCTGCAGCTTGAAATCCAAAAACTAATTTAGTCTTTGAAACTTGATTTTTTTTTCTACAACTGACTGATACAACTTGCTTAGTTCTTGCTTTATTACTGATCAACAAATTCAAATTTAAATTTTAAAAAGAGTTTAATGGCTTTAATTTAATTTAGGTAGGGGAACCCTGCTCCGCGCTCCGCTTCCTGGAAAAAACAGGAGCTTGGTTATATTAATCTACAGCTTGAAATTTTGATGTTAAAACTTGATTTTTTTGATTACTGATTCACTTAATTCTGAAGGTCAAAACTTACCTGAGATATGGAATTAAAACTCCTACTTTGATGTTTGAGATGATTCTCAGGTTTAAAACTTTGAATTCAAGAAGACGTTTGAAGTTTCAGATTTTTCTTTTCTTTGGTATTGAGGTTAGATTTTTTTCTTCTTTTCTTTCAGAAATTTTAGAAGCTAAAGAATGAAAAAAAGAAGCTGAAAGGTTTTTATGAATTTAAATTTTTTATTGTTAATTACCTAATTGAATGACACTTGTTAATCCTCTTGTTGCATGTTAAACACTTGTACATTCTTCATGAGAAATATATTTATATTATTTGTTCTTAACTTCATATATCAATCTATCTACTTATATTATGATTTTTCTTATACTTGTATGTATTTTAATAAAATTTGATACCCTTATCCATTACATTACCTTTGTTAAATATTTATACAAGTTAAAAGAAAATGTTCTAAAACAAATTTATGCACTAATAAAAAATCATATAAATATATATATGTATTACTTTCAAATCCAATTGTTTTTAAGACTCTTATATTTGAATCTTACATTCAAATTTTTTATATATACAATTTCCTCACAAATATGAATATATAAACAAGCACCATTTTTCTTAAATTGGATTTGGAAAATTCCAAATTACTTTATTAAGACATTTACTCAAATAATTAAATTCAAATTCAAATCTATTTATATATAAATTATATATATATAATTTAAGTTCAAATGATTTTAAAAGCATTTGTTATTTCAATTTTTTATACTCAAATGAAATTGAAATTTTATTCATATAAATTATCACTCATTTTATTTCATTTTAAACTTTTCTAATTAAATTCTAAAAGTTCAAATGAATTACCAAATTTAAATTGATAAAATTTGGGATATTACAGTTTAGGTTGCGATATAAAAATGCAATGTACAATAAACGTAACTAAATTGCATAAAAGAACATTCTACGTTTGATACGTTATTTTAATTGAATAATGTAAGACATTATTGTAGAAATAAATATATTTAAAAAAGTTCCAATAGTTCGAATCAAGTTTGTATAGCTCTAACACATTCCATTTTTATTTTTCATTCAAAACGAAAACAAGTGGAAATGGATTAAGAATTTAATTAATTCATTGTAAAGTAGGGGAAAATCTGGTATTTTGGCATCATACACCAAAATTGATATTGAAAAGGTAATATTTTTATCGTTTATCATCCTACACCATTATCATTTAATAAAATATGCATTTTCTTGTGGTATATGCATTGCTTAAGATCACGTCATTTACGTTTTTATATTTTGAGATATGCATTGCTTAAGAAAATTATTATAATACAAATGTGAACATCTCACATTCTATTTGCAGGTTTGGGCAGCTCAAAAGGCGTGTGACAAAGCTGAAATAAAAGAGCTTAGAGCCATGGTTGAGTAGTTGCAAGAGCATGACCGTCTTCGCGCTATACAAATGGAGCAGCTGAATCAACGTTTAACGGAGTACACGCAGAGGCATGGTTCCTTTCCTTCATCGTCTGGTGCTTCCGGAGGTGATGATGGTGCTTGAGAAGTATGATGATTATTGTCTTGTGGTTGATTATTGTATATATTGACTTTGAGGTTGCGAGGATTGTGTTTAATGGTTATTGTGTGTATATTGACTTTGAGGTGGTGAGGTTTAAGTGTTTGCGTTGTATATATTGACTTGAATATGGAGTTGGAGTTGGAGTTGGTGAGGGTTTTGTCATTTATGTACATGTTGACTTGGAGTTTGGTTTGAAAATGAAATGTTTGATGTTGATTTTTGGTTGTTTATATTGTTTGTCGTATAATGTGTTGGATATGTGATATATATGTGAAATGGAGTGGAAATGGAATGAAAATAGAAATTGATATATATTGATTGTGTGTGGCTGGAAGGTGAAGGGCTTGCTGTTATAAAAAAATTTCACCAAGATTAGCAACGACAACCAACGGCTCTTTGGTCATTTTAAACCAACGGCTTCCAACGGCCTCCATCGGTTAAATGTCATTTGAAACCGTTGGAAAAGCTGTTGGAATAGCTCCGTTGCTTCCATTGGAAGCCGTTGGAAAGCGTGAATGCTATTCCAACGGCTTTTCCAACGTGTCCCAACGGTCGCCAACGGCTGCGAGCCGTTGGAATAGCCGGTTTCTCTTGTGGTGAAAAAATTAATATTTGAAAGAGTAAATTAGTTTAAAGGAAAAATTTTAATAAAATTTAATCTTAACGGACGTTAAAATTTAACTTCCGTCTCAAAGAAAAGCGCCAAAATTTCTCGATCGTTTCTGCTTTTTTAGTCTCTTTTCCTCTGTAAACAAAATTTCTCCTTTATCAAACAGTGGCAACCTAAACCCAAATCAATTTTCTTCCTTAAAATGATTTAGAAGCGCAATCGACTTCGGAAGCTAAGTCGATGAACGTAAATCCTCATATTTCAATAAACCCTAAGCAATTAAACGATGAACCTACGATTTCAAAAAGTAGAGCTTCGAATGCTACGCGTACAGAAGTAAAGAGAAGGTGAAAAACTAATTCCTTTCACGAAGACACAAAGAAGACGAAAAAATCTAGTGCAGATAAAACTATGAATGAAGACGGCATGAAAAAACAACAGCTTTGTGATGAAATCGTCAGTAGAAAAAGAAAGACGAAGGTATAACAGCTGATTTATTTTTAATATAAAAGAAAATTTTACAATGATAGTTGAATTATCATTTGATTTTTTATTGAATGATAGATTAATACATCATTTGATTTGTTGCATATATAATATTGAAATATGAGATGATGGATAAACACAGCATTTAGTTTTTGACAAATGATAGACAACAATAAGATGAATAGTTACAAAATAATAGACAAATATAACATTGAAAAAAATGATAGAAATACATAGCATGATAGAATGATAGTTGAATATGTCACTTTATTTACCGTATGTGTAATGATGCAATGATAGATGAAAATAGCATTTCAATATTTGATAGACTGTAGAAAATAATTAGATGGATATTTATTGAATGATAGTTCAATATATCATTTGATTTGTATGCACCATATTGAAATATGAGATGATATATGAATATAGCATTCGGTCTTTGACAGCTGGTAGACAACAGTATGATGAATATTTATAGAATGATAGACAAATATAGCATTGAAAAAAATGATAAACAAACATAGCATGATAGAATGATAGTTGAATATATCATTTTATTTACTATATTTATTATGATGGAATGATAAATGATAATTATTAAATGATAGTTCAATATATTATTTGATTTACTGTATTGATAGTTATTGAATGATAGTTCAATATATCATTTGATTGTATGTATCATATTGAAATATGATATGATAGACGAATATAGAATTCAGTTTTTGATAGTTGAAGACAACAATGTTATGAATAGTTACACAATGATAGACAAATGTAGCATTAAAAAAATGATAGACAAACATAGCATTCAATCTTTCAACTTTAGAAGCATACGTTAAAAAAGAGTAATGATGGACAAATATGGCGTTTGAAAAAAGAATGATAGATGCATATAGCACTAGAAAATTATGCATTCATAGTTGAAAAAATTGATAGATAAAAATAAGAAAGCATTTAAAAAATGAGACATGAAAATAACATTATAGTTTGTTAAATACCGAATTATTCATTCATATTTTTTTGTACAGGGATCAAAAGGTAAAATATTGAAGAAAGCAAAAACAATAGAAGGAAAAAAAAAATCGAAAAAAGTATCTCAGGAAAAAATTCAGTATCGATGTAGTTTGCTTCTAATAATATTTTTTTTCTGGAAAATTAAGGAAAAAGGAGGTTATCTTGTAGATCAATTGAATTATTTAAAGCAAACACCCTTCGGAAAAATTTATGCTAGTGTTTTTCAAAGAAATTTTATCCATAGCTGCTTTTACAAAATCATCAACAACCTTAGATGATATCATAGAAACATTTTCCGTCAATGACGAAGCTTTTAAAGTGGGGAATATTTTTTTTAAAATCAAACCTAAAGATGTTTCAATTCTCTTTAGCTTACCTTTGTCTGGAATTAATATTTTTCCATTACCTAAAATGAGTTTGCAAATCCTTCTAGACAATTGTAAAGATTTTGTACCGAGAAATTTTGGAACAGTAGAGCACTTCACAAAGGATCCTACAATTTCAAAGATAAATAATGTACTGGAAACACAACAATTTCAACATGAAAATGATTTTCCAAAATTGCTTATTATTCTTGCAATGATACCCTTCTTCTTTCCTGACTACCAAAGATACTTACTATGGGGATATTTTCCCTATATCCTTGATCAAAACAAAATGAACTCAGTATCTTGGCCGGTTTTAATTCATCATTCATTGATTGGAGCTTTGGCGGCTTTCGAAACAAAGTCGAGAAACATGTCGGGTTGTTCCATGCTTCCAATTGTAAGTACAACATTCTAAATTTATGTTAATGCATCTATCTCTATAAATTAAATTATATACACTATGTTTTAACAAGTAATATTTTATTTGTATTTTTTCCTATGTGAGCATGTGAATTTGATATCTCCATTAGAAACATACTGTTCTACCTTACCTAGATTTGGGAGATGGAATATCGGAAGCTTGAAAAAGGTCATCTCCAGAGAAACTTTGATGAACATGGACGGTAGAAAGGTATTATTTCTCACACAAGTATAATAAATATATAATGATAGATAAATATATCATAACATAGTGTATATTAACAGTTTTCATTTGTTATTAAAGTCATAATTTAAGTGATAGTTACATATATCATTTCTGCACAAATACAATTTTCTGTAGGTGCTACTAAAGAATGATAGTTAGATATAGCATCACATAAAAAAAGACAATTATATAAAAAAATTAGTTCATTCATTGTATGTTAGCTCATTCATTACTATTTATGTTATTACGTGGATTTTTGTTGAAATAAGAAACCTGATTGAAGATGAAAAAGCACTTCTTTAACAAGCAAGCGAACAAAAATTTGTTCAGCGAGATACCAATGAGAATATTGGGATACACAAATAGAAAATTTAGAAGAGACATCAAAATAGCAAGTTAACTCAATGCAGCAGTACATTGAAGATTTGAAAAATAAATTGAAGAAAAGTGAAAAAGAACTAGAAAAGGAGAAACAGAAAAGAATAAAAGCGAAAGGCACTATCATACAGTTGAGAAAAGAAATCAAGATGTTGAAATCAAAAGCAAAAGTAGAAACAGAACCACCATCATTTGATCTCAATATAACTCAGGAAATTAAAAAGATATAGCAAGAGAAAGAACAACAGGATCAAAAGAAACCTTCAAATGCAACAGAAAAATCATCAACAATGAAGGAAAAAACACTGAAGAAACCAAGCTCTTTAGTTTTGAGGATTAAAAAGCGCCAGCGAAGGAATAAAATTGATTCTGATTGCCAATACGAAATTGTTCATAGAAAAACAAAGAAAAATATTCACAATGAAAACCAATAGGAGCAACTTGAAACCAAGGAAGGTCAAAAAGAAAATACTAGTGAACAGGAACAAGAAGAACAAAATGAGGAATCAGATTATGAGCACAAATGTGAAACTAAAACAAATGAGCAAGACACTACAATTGAAAATGAAGGAATAAAATTGATTTCGATTGCCAGTATGAAATTGTTCACCGAAAAACAAAGAAAAATGTTGACAATGAAAACCAAAAGGAGCAACTTAAAACCAAGGAAGGTCAAAAAGAAAATACAAGTGAACAGGAACAAGAAGAACAAAATGAAGAATCAGATTATGAACACGAACATTAAACCGAAACAGATGAGCAAGTCACTAGAATTGAAAATGAAAAAATTATTGATGTTGATGGGTACTCGCCATCAAGTAAAGCTTATAAGAGTAAAGATATCACAAAAAGCAGTATTCTACAATTATTGAATGAAGAACACCAAAACAAAATTCTTACTTTCTTCAAATTTAACGAAAATGAGAAGTAAGATTTCTGGTATTTTTTCTTTCATTATATTTGTAATTAAATAAAATTGAAAAAAAAAACAACTTGCCAATTATTGATTTTCAATTGCACCGCTGTAGCATATGAAAAAGTTGAAGGAAACAAAGGAGGAATCACAATACTGAAATCTATGCTGGAAGCCGTTCTGTTTGAGGGGTTACAGATGGACAGGTATGCATCAAATTAGAATTATGAGTGTAAAAAAGTGTATGTAAATGTATAAAATTAAATAATGATAGGTAAACCTAGCATTCAACTTTTCAAAGTGCATATAAATGAATTGATTAAGAGAGTGGCAGCTAAAAGTAGCATTAGTATTTGTAAAATGCAGATACTTATATAAGATGGGAGAATGATTGTTAAAACTAGCATTCATAGTTTTTTAATTGCATATAAGTGTGTAGGATGAGAGAATGATAGTTAAAACTAGCATTCAAAGTTTCAAACTGCATATAAACGTATTAAATAAAAGAATGGGAGTTAAAAACAACATTGATATTTGTAAAGGGCATATAAATATGTAGAATGTCCAAAATGACTGTTTAAATGATCGTTTGCATTTTTCAGTGCGTACAATGCAGTAAGCATGTAAATGATAGTGAATATTGGCATTAATATTCCTGGTCCAAAAGTAATAAAAAAATTAATTATCCCATAAAACTTACAACCTTCTTTGTTTGGTTCAACAGCTTAATGATTGGTTTTATTACAATCAAGAGATGTATGAATGCAATTACTACTTCACCACAATGATGATGGTAAGTATAAGCTGTTCATTATAAATGTTAAAAAATAACATAAAGAATTCTAATACACATGAATGTGCAGAATGCTTTACTACATGATCAGCGAAATATGATCAAAGACATAATCATACCAACAATAGATGTCATTGTCAAAGGTAAATTTACAAAGAAAATTTTCTTCCCTCTACATTGCACAAAACATTGGAGCTTGTTGATGCTAAACTATGAAACAATGCAGTGGAGTCATTATGCTTCAACCAAACCAAAAACTAGATAACAAGGACTTCAAACCCCAGCTATAACCAAGCCCTTATTCTTGTAAGAAAAGTATAATTTTGAAATCACTCTAACGTTAATATACAACACTAATTTTTCTTCTTGCAGAAAGATAAAATTGAATTGATGATCAATAAGAAATGGGTAGAATTAGGAATACTGAACAAAGAATTTCACAAACCTAAAGTGTTGCAGCCAAAAAGCCCATTACAGGATTCTGATTCGTAAGTAACTAATTTCATTTCTTATCTTGTTTAAACTATCATTTTTATTTTTAAATTGCTGTAGAATGCATTAAATATGCAAAATGATAATTAAAACAAGCATTGCTAATTGACAGTTCATTGATATGCATCTATTGAATAAAAAGCTTACGCGTAAGGTGCACATTCCACACGCAGCAATGATGTCTCTATGAGTGCATTGATTAATATTGTGATCAAAATATAAAACTATATTTTAGAATTCTAGAGTAAAGAACGCAATATTATTTTAGCATTAGATTATACTGTAATATTAACTAATATTTCTATATCTGAAACAGACTTGATTGTGCGTTCTTTGTCATGGTAAACATGAAAAAACTGGACAAGGATGAGATGCTAGAAAAATATTCAAAGGAAATGCTTAGAAACCTAAGAGCTGTAGTGGTGTATATCATACTCAATGATCCATAATACAGTTGGTCAGTGGAGAAATCCTGCAAAGATTCTACATAAGAACAGCTGTTGCATTTTAACTTCTTAGAACTTTGGATATATTTGAACTGAACCACTTCTGCTAATTAAACTGAGATGGAGTCTGAGATGAAGTCTGAGATGGAGTATGCGATGGAGTCTTATATGTTTTCCAATGCTTGTATTCTGTTCTCAGTGTATAAACTGCTCAGATGGATTTGAACTTCTTGATTTGAATTTGATTCGATTATAATTGTCTGTTTTCAATGCATGAACTACAATGTATAAACTATGGATATATTCAAGTGTCATTTTTATGTGTTTTTTTGATGCTTTTACTGTATTTCTGATGTGTCGAATAATGTTATATACTGAAATGCTAGATAGAACTAGCATTATGCGAAAATACGTTTCTCAGTGATTGAACTGTGATGAATAATGTGTGAATTTATCCATATGGCATTTTTATATGATGTCTAATTGTTTGAACTCTGTTTCAAGTGTGATGACTACTATTTACACTGTAATGCTTGTTATAACTAGCATTCAACTAAAATGCTAAATACACTTATCATTCAACTGTAATGCTAGTTATACTGTAACGCAGTCCACATTGATTGTTATTTTGATGGTAGTTGCCAAAGTCAGCATTTATCTTATTTGATTTCTTTAAAGTGGCAATAGGAAGTTGATATATCAATAGCCAGTATAGCACCATAGGATATATTACACCATAAATCAGTAGCTAGTATAGCACCATATGATATATTACACCATTAATCAGCAGCCAGTATTTGCAATCCCATTTATCTACTTGGTCTGTTATTTTTCGAAATAGAGACATAATGAAGATACCCATTTACAAATTGGTGTTAATTCTTTTTTCTAACTTCTCTTTCTAACAATAATGAAAGATATTCCATTGCAGTATAGAAGAAATATGAGAGCAGATGTCCACCCATATCATATAAACAGTACATCATCATACTGTCAATTCATTACAAAACCACTTAAGTAATCTCATCAGCTAATCATATAAATAGTATATCATCATCATCATCAGATCCTTCATTCTTGCTCAACAGCTTACTCAGTTCTATACAATGATAGATTATGGATTTCAATATTGAAATTGTATTTCAGATGTGATGCATACTGATTATAATAAAATGCTAGTTGCAACTGGCATTCGAGTGAAATTATAAGTACATCTAGCATTGAATAGAAATATTAATACTGAGGTGCATAGCTCATGCATTTGTTTAATTCATATTAAATAATTTGCAATATGAATAAATAATAAACTCCTAAAAACATAAATTCAACGATAAAGGAAAATATAGGAACAACGGATATTTGAAATTAAAACAAAATAACCAAAACATTTCACATTTTATTTTCTAATGATTTCACGAAGTCTGATTTCATTTTCCTATAAGCTTTAACAGCTTTACTCTTAAAAAAATTCTCCATTACACTAACAAAACACATAAATTTTCTTAACTTTTTGAAGAACGAAGACAATTTCTTTTATTGTGGCCAACTTCATTACACTGACTGCATCTGTTTCTTTTACTTTGAGAATATCCAAATCCACCATGCCTCTTTGTAGATGGTCTTCCTATACCACGAATTTCTTTAGGAGGCCTAATCAAAACATCATTTTCAGCAGCAATTGGCTTATCAAAATCTAGAGTTGGATTGATAGCAATAGCATACGAAGATCAGAAAGCATTAACAGTAAAATAGTCCTCCACAAAATTATAAACTGATAATCTAGACTTGTTAACGCACTTAATTGCATGGGCACATGGAAAACTAATAACTCTCCATTGATTACAACTGCATAAACGATTTTTAAGATCAACAACCTATGACTTAGAAGATTTAACTTCAAATACAAATTTCGAAGACTTATAAACATCCCAACCAGAGCCATCATTTACTAACTTTGACAAACATTCCTCCATAATAGGACAAAGATTCGTTGTCCACGGACAACATTCTTCTCTTCGTCTCGCCATTTGCTCCATAACTTTCACTCGAATACCATCCAAACAAGAATTCATAGGCATAACTCTATCTTCCAAAATCCATGAGTTGATACTTTCTACAACATTTGAAGATATTCACCATAACGCTTTCCTTGAAAAAAAAAATCTGCCCCATGGTCAAAAGGTTTATCTCTTAGAAAATTTTCTACAGATGTACCCCCGATATCTTTAAATTTAGAAAGATAACGCTCAAAATCATACATATAAGAAGCTTTAGCACAAAGTTTGAACAACTCCACAATAGATGAACCACCTTTAGCCACCTTAACAACAGTACCAATATTCTGTTCCATGTGAAGTAAACAATAGCTATGATATGAAGAACGAAATATTTTCGGAACACCTAAAATGAGACCCCATTAACGATCGGACATAAAAACTAAAGACCGATCTTCATTAAGCATTCCTTTCAGATGGGATAAAAACCAAGACCAATTTCCATTGGTAGTGGTGCTTCCTCCACCTAGTTTCCTCTTTCGTTTCCTGCCACTGTATCCTCTTTCTTGTATGTCTACATACAAACCTTAGTAAGATATAGAAGAACAGTCTAAGAGAGAGAGAGGAATACGTTATTAGATATTTACCTGTATATCAAATACATGTACGTTATTATAGCGTTAATCCAAACCCTGATCATATTTTTAAATTCATTGAATTATATTTCAAAAAGCTTTTAGATTTAACCTTTCTTTTAAAGTTTATGAAACCTATGCTCTGATACCAACTTGTAACATCCCCTACTAGGAGGCCAAAAACTAACGGCTACAGATGCTGCAGTCATCCATAGTTATTAATTCTCGACGACCAAAAATGGCATTGCTAGGTACATTGATACACATAAATATGGAAAAAAAAATTAACAATTCAAAAACATATTTCCACATTAAAATCAAAAAATTTCATGTTCATTACATAATCCCAAAGTACGTTAACCACGTTCAGCAAAATACAATTATTACAATTGTGCCAAGAGCGACATATGAAGATGCCCCCTTGGTTGATCAGAGTATATAGTAAGGTTAGTAGATCTGACTTTCCAAACAAATATACAGCGGAAAAGATAGCTCTAAATAACTATTGCCTCCTGCACGCCTTCAGAGTCTTTATTCGTCTAAGAAGAAAACCTTAAACCTCAAACTACTCAAACTCAATTGAGCACCCAATAGTTTAAAGGGAAAATATAAATTTTGAGTCAGACATAAAGCCTGGTATGAATAATGATCTAATATCTCAATCCTTTTAGATATCAAGTGAAACCACGCCGCATAGAGAAATGGGTTTTCCCCTCGCTAGTATCCTAAAACCTTTTTAAAATCATATTTTGTGCTCTTGCATCCACAATGGTTAAAACATACATTTTAAAAATATTATGATAATATGCATATTTGAAAGCATTTAGGATTTCCCATCCCATATTAATTATACTAACCATCTAAGTTTCATACGACTATCCGTCTTATATTTTCAATGTCTACTCGTCCCATTTTAGACTTCATTTGCATAAATTGTCCATCTCACATCCCATAGTTTTCTTAGGATGACTATAAACACTTCATTAAATGTACATAGACTATCCATCCCCAACATGATGTTGACTATCCATCAAACATCCCATAGTTTTCCTAGGATGACTATAAACCCATCATTCTAATCATGTAGAGACTATCCATCTCTAACCTGATGTTGACTATCCATCGAACCTCCCATGGTTTTCCTGGAATAAATATAAACCCATCACTTGGCCACTTAACTCATGTTGTCCACATGAATCTAATTATCCCACGCTATCCACATGGTCAACCTATTTCCATCAGTATCCCTATTGTAGGTTATAATGATTTATAATTTATATTGGTATCCCCCAATGATTGAGTCATAACATATAAGTGTTGATATCCCCAACTATTGTATTGAACTAACAAACCTACCTTGATATCCCCAAGGTTAAACAACATTTATAATATAAGGTTAAAAAAAATGACTTTTCAACCTCTTCGATAGTATCCCCTTTGAAAGCTTTACTTTTGACCATGTTAAAGTATTATTATATAAGGGTAGAAGCATAGCTTCAAACCATTTGAAAGTATCCCTTTCGAAAGCATTGAAAGTTACCCTTAAAACCCTTGAAAATCAAACCTTTCGAACCTATTGAAATTCAAACCTTTCGAAACCGCTTAAAAGAAAACCTTTCAAAACCGTTAGACTCAAACCTTTCGAAACCATTAGACTCAAACCTTTCCAAACCATTGGGTTTATACTTAAAAATATTACTTTGGGTCATAGGTGAAAGTATCTCTTTTAAAAGCATTCTTTTCTTTATAAAATATTGGAAAGACAATTGAACCTTTCGACAACATCGGAAGCTTCAGCTTTCGACCCCTTCGGAAGGTTTGGGAAGCGGCTTATATTTATAAAAATAGTTGAGTCTTTGGACAATGTCGAAAGCTTCTACTTTCGACCCCTTCGGAAGGTTTAAACAAAAATAATGACAACAGCTCTTTTCAATATTTTCTTTGAAACAACCATTCGACATTGTTGAAAGGTCTCTTAAATCCTTTCAAAACCAAACATGCAACCTTTTGAAACTAAACCTTTCGACCTTGTCGAAAGGTCTTTAGAAACCGAACCTTTCGATTTTTCGAAAGGTCTTTAGAAAACAGGCAAGTGATTTTTCTTTTTAAATCAGAAATAAACTAAGCGACCATTTCCTTCAGAAGCAACCCTTCAAAAGCAACCCTTCGACTTACCTTTCATCCTGGTCTAATTCACTCCATACCACTTGAATGATATCATGTACAATTATTTTTACCTCGTTGGCCAATGAAGTCGAAAGGTCTTAGTCGAGAGGTCTAAGTCGAAAAGTTTGCGAAAGAAGGCGGAACCTCTTTTTTCTGGTTAAAAGCTAATTTTTTCTGCTTGTAAACATTTGATTGGCTTTCACAAACTTTTAAATATTTTGGATAATATTTGCCTCATTTTCTTTAATCTAAAATCATGTTAACTTTTAACAATTAAGCCCTTCCTCTTGTGAAAACAATTAAATCATTTAAGTCCTTTTGAAATAATTCAATTTTCATACTAAATCACTTAGTAAAAATCCCCAAAAATTCACTTTAATCATGTTATCTAGCATATTAAAATTTCAGACCCAAATTCTTAATATGTTTACTAGAATAATTCACAAACCCAAATATTAATATTTTTCTTTGAAAACTCATGACTAATTCTCCACAGCTTGGAAAGTTATCAAAAGTGAAATCTAGCTCCAAAATTATGTTTTCCTTAACATATAATTTTCCTGAGGCATTTCAAAGTCATTTAACCTCGGTTTTATCCTAAAACTGTATCTGTCTCCTTTAAACAACCATGCTTAAACATATATGAATCATAAATCAAGGAGATCATCATTCAATACATTATAAAATAGATTTACTCTTAAATCCTAAACCATATGATTATAAAACTAAAATAAAGATATAGAAATTATTATTCACCTGAGAGTGGATAAGGAATTGATGATTGATCGAGATTGATTTCTTCTAGCTTGAATCCTAAGTTTAAATTTGATTTTCTCCTCTGTCTTCCTAATGGTCGATCCTCTTCCTTATGGTTATAATTTTTGTATGAAATAGAATCAACGTGTATGACTAAGGAGAATAGTATAAGGATGGAAAATATGGGAGGCTATTTACCCTATTGCCCTTATGTTTAATTACTTAATCATTTATAAGTTCATTTAGTTAAATGAGCATAACCACTTAGTTTATTAATCAACCTCAATCTACTTACCTATATTATTCTATTTAATTTATCCAATTAAATGCCCCGAATAATGTTAAATAAAAATTAGGGATGTTACATTTAGTGGCTTGGATACCGATGTTGGAACGTAGTGTCTACATATATTGAGATTTACCTTTGGAGTGTTTATGGAAAATAGTATGAGCATTGTCGATGGAGGTATCTTCCAGTTATGATATTTATAGCTATTTGTTATAAGAATAAAAAGGGGAAGAAGTTTAAGCAGCATGTAATTTGTCAGAAGAATAAAAGGGGGAAGAAGTCTGGGAAGTAGGTTTGAGAAGCGGAAGTTGCGATTCTTGAGAGTTGAGACTTCTTATGATAGGAAAAGATTAACAACCATTTTTTACAAAGTTTGTTATGTTTGTTTTGTTAAATTTGATCATTTAGTTCGATGTAATTTAATCTTAACTTGGAACAACTGTTGTATGATATATGCGTAGTAATAATGCAAATAGTTTATCAATGAAGCCTTTTTAACTTTCATTATAAGTTAAGTAACAGTAAATTAAAGGTATAAATTCAGTATACATTTACCTCACATCCTAACATATATGTTTAAATATCCATTGCATAAGTTCCAACCGGCCTCTTTTTTCAAATTTTCTCCAAATATTTTGAACTCTTTAAGGTATCCATTCGACATGCATTTTTCACCATCTAGCATATTTGTGGTAGTACTCAAATAGGGATCCCTCTTACTTACAAACTTCATGCCACAATAGTAACATCCAATCGTACATAGTTAATATCCATTGAATATAAAGTTTAATTTTGCATGATGGAAATGGTAGCTATTAGTACCCATTTAGCTTAATACTACTAGCCTTTAATTTTTCACCATATCTCAAAACTATGCAATGAGCAAAATATAGTTTTAGTTATGCTTTATTTATTTGTTGTTAGCTGAAAATATTAAATGGTTCTATTCATTAAATGGATATTTAAATGCAATAGATGGTTTTTGATTTTTCTTAAACAATGCCTTAGTACCGAATTCCTCAGCTTTATTTATTTCCTATTTAAGAGTGGTGTAAATAGTGGTAAAGGAATAAATTTTATGGTCAGAGGTTTCTTTATCATGAGTTATGATTCACTATTTATAATAGGCTATCTTTTTCCAATTTGTAATGTGTGTTGTTCGTAATGATCAAAATTTATAAAGGAAAAGTATTAACATTCAATGAGAATAACCGTCTCTATTAAAAGTTATAGTAAGCATCTATAATGAATGATTTAATTTATTGTTTACTATAGTTGAGAAAAGCATCATTATGTGAGTTTTTTCCCAAAATAGTTTTGAAACACACTTTTATCCAATTGACAGATTTTTGATTGTACTCATATGGAAACCAACCTTATTTATGATTCAATGCCATGAGAATAATATTTAATTATACATTATCTTATATGGAAAAGTATTATAACAGTCTGGAATTTGATGTTGGAGGGTAGCAATATTAGTTATTAGCATTTATTTATAAGAAAAATCCAGACCTAGGGTGCACAATCGTGCACAATCGTGCAAATTAGTATAACCGCTGCACAATCGTGCAAATCCAGACCTAGGGTGAGTAGACTCCGGATTAGATCTGGCTGCTTGAGCATTCCTCACAAGATCAAGAAGCTGTTGGGCAGACATAAATACTCCATCTTGGGGAGTAACATGAGATTGACCGACGTTGGGACGGCCAGGTCTAACCATTTCTCTTCCTTTTGAAAGAAAGAAAGAAGAAGAATAAGGTCATTCACCAAATGAGCATCAAGCGATCTTGATAGATAAACAAGGAATCATAAAGAAAATAGGATGAATCGGAACGAAGACCCGAATCAAATCCTAAAGCATGACTCCGAAGATGGACTTAGGACGATGATCCTTGCTAGATTATTCTACATTGTTTCAAAGTTTGGCTCTGATACCAAGTTGTGACACCCCACCTCTATGCCCACGCTAGCCAAGGACACTACGGGGTAATGCCGTCGACTAGTACGGAGGATAAGGCTGTTTAGGAGCGACCATCTGTGTAATTGCTTTGTGCGAGCACCGATATGTCAGATAGTACAACATGCATTTGGTTTTAGGAGGAAATCCGACATATCGATACAAACTCAAAGCTACTACACAGTGGGAATATATATTCTTCGGAAACAAATATAGAAATAAACATAACACAAATCAGTCACAGACATCCATATCACAAAGGCGGAAATAGATATGAATATATAACACATGAAAGTGTACATCAGAATAGTGGTCAAACAAGATCTACAATGTCATAAAAGAATAGCTACAAGTGCTACACAAAAGAATATGGATACATCAATGATTCTATATCTCAAATGTATACAACAAAAACTACTAATCTAAGTAGTTAGCCAAAAGTCAGGGTGATAATCCCAGATGTGAAGTCAAGCAAAAGCACCCGTAACATCCCGGTCTGACCCGAGTATTATTTAATAAGAAAATAATAAATGGATCAGTCTAGCTATAAATATCAGATAAAATGATATATAATAAGAGATATGACATAAATATATAATAACCATAAAGCCATACTGTGATAAGTATGCAATTGAAAAATCAACTAAGGATTAATCAATATCACGAGAATCTTCTCAACGATCAAAAGGAATGTCATACTCCTTATTTACCAAATCACCAAACTATAAATATTGACAATAATATCAATGCCAATCACAAAAGCTAATGACACGCAAATTCACCAATGCACAAATATTGATAAAACTTATCAATGTAAATCACGAAAATTGGTGAAAACACAAATTCCAGAAATCATCAATGGAAATCCAGAAATCGCAAAAAGGGGGAAGCCTATCACAAAACGGGAGCATGAAAACTCACCAACACATGTATCACAAAATGGAACGCTATTCCATGGTTGCTAACCATTAATTTTGAACCGAAGCTCCACAAAACGGCCCGAAGACCATGGGTCGCTACCCCACCAATATGAGCCGAAGCTCCACAGAAATGGGGTTTAGTCTCCCTCGTAGATAAAGAGACATCGCACAATTGCTAGTCTAAATCACATCAATGATCATCAAGAAGCGTCAATTGCAGTAAGCTAGTAAATATATAAGCTTAGCTTCATGTCCTATAACCACTAGCTTAACTTAAATATTTACGAACAAATTGTAGATCTCCACTCGAAAATTGTCACAAGAGATTCAATCGAACAAGTCGAAGAATTAACCGACAAAGTAAACGCAAGCGTTTCATACCACTGTTTTACTACGCCGTTTAATTAAATTTCTCGTACGAGTGAGGTACAGGTTTGTATATTTTAAAAAAAAATGACAAGTCACAAAAATGATCGTAGAAACGATCAATCACAAAAATTCACATACGAAGACGTGAATGAAATCCAAAGAATTCGATTCCAAATTCATCAAAGTGGAAATAGCCTAGCGGCTTAAGAGTTACGACCTACGACTTAACATAAGTCAACACGAGAAATCGACGGCTCAAGAAATAGCACACGGCTTAACATGACAACTAACATGGCGCGACCTAACAGTGCATAGGCCCAGCGAACTAAAAAGTTTAGCGACCTAAGGTAGAAGCGGCTTAGTGGGCTAGCATGCGGCCTAGGTGATGCGACCTAATCAAGGCGCGACCTAAGACATAGCACGACCTATAGGGGTGCGACCTAATGGGGTGCGACCTAAAGGGGTGCGACCTAAAGGGATAGCGGCATAACATGGCCGAGCGACCAAGGGGTGCAACGACCAAAAAGATAAAAGGAGGCCGAGCGACCTAGTGGGAAGGCCGAGCGACCTAATGACTTAACAAGGCCGGGCGACCTAACGATGGAGGAGCGACCTAAATGCAGGCCGACCTAAAGGAAACAAGGCCGAGCAACGACCTAGCACGACGAGACCCATAGGGGAGCGACCTAATATGCACGCGACCTAACCAATGCCGAGCGACTTAAGAAAGTGAAGAAGGCAGAGCGACCTAGCGACTTATGGGATGCGACCTAAGCGGGGCTCGACCTAACTGCAGGCCGAGCACTTCGAATTGTGCAGGCCGAGCGACCTAAGGGTTTTGAAGCGCAAAACTCACTCAATTTGCAACCGATTGAGCACGGACGCTAGGAGATTATGCCCATAGGCTACCCGGTCATATTGGCTCCTCGATTCATCACCAAAAACGTGTTCAAACATCAAAGATTGGATTTTTAAAGATATGAACCCAAAACACTAAAAATTGGGATTTTCACCAATTCAATCCAAATCAATGGCAAATGCATATGAAAGTGTTAGGAATTCATACCCAACAATCAAAGATAGTTATAGACAAAGATGTGAGATAAAAATCTCACCTTTACACAAAATCAATGAAGGAGAAGCTTGGAATCAATGGAAGAATCAATGGCTTCTCTTTGAATTTGGAGTTAGATGTTGGATTTGCAAATGAACTTGAGCTTGGAGTTTTAATTTCCCATTTCTTCCTCCATTTTTGATGAAGCTTGAGTGTTAGGAAATGAAAGTAAAGTTATGGAGGGAAGGGGGTTGAGCTAGAGTAAATAGTTTAGGTTAATGGCCTAAACTAAACCCAAAGCCCAAAGTGAACAAAATTCCACTAACTCCAAACATATCAAAGCTTATACTCAAAAAGATCGCAAATGGTGTTTTGAACTCAATGGAAGTGGTTCCGAGTCCTAATTCGGTCGTATGCAAAAAGTAACTTTTCGGACTAAAATCCGACTAAGATAAAATATTAAAATAAAATATTTAAATATTAAATCGTGAAATATGCGGGTCGTTACAGACTTGAATTTTGGATTTAGCAAAAATTCTGGCCCACTAGGGTGTGGGTTGTCACAAAAATGTTCATTCTATGTTGACATATTGGTAAGCCGTTGATTGATAGTGGTAAAAGTACATATACATATAGCCATTAAAATTTTGATAATGATAAAAAGTAAGCATATTATTACTAATTCTAGCTCTATTAATGCTTATATTTAAATTTTGACTTATTTTAGTTGATGAAGAAAATTTTCTCTATTCATCACAAATTGTTTATGACCAGGCCCGGCCTAGGGAAATGCTACCTAGGCAGTCGCTTGGAGCAACATGTTGGAGGAGGGCAACAAAATGTTAAACTTCTTGTTGATGTTGTTTTCAAATAGAATAAATGAGTATATATTTTTAAGAAAGTTGTTTGGTGAAGTGGTTTGTTTGTTAACTTGAATATCAAACAAGCAAAGTTATGCACTGAATTTTGGTCTTTGTCTATTTTTTCCTTATTCACTTTCCAAGTTGGGCTGCGACAACCAAATTGGTTGGGTCGACCCTGTTTACAACAATGTAAAATAATAGTTTTGCTAATCCTAAACTTCGAAGTTAATAAAATTAAGAAGAACTATAATCATAAATAATACTATAAACTTCTGTTTAAAATCCAGTAAACCATCAAAAGTTTTTGTGGTTAAGATTAATTAAAATGGAAAACAAAATTAACATGACTGGTAAATTTACCATTACCACTTGTTTTGACATTTCTTTACTACTATATTTATCGATATAAATGATAAATTTACCGTTATCGTACCGATAATATTTGTATATCGACTCGATATTGGTTACCGGTTGCTTATTACTGATATTGGCAATGGTAAATTACCGTTATCCTTATAATCATAGTATCTAGTGTTAAATATTAAACTTGATAGGCCTAATAAAGTCCAACTAGGAATTTTTTTAAAATTTACCCATTTTATCCGCTACAGACCGAGCTAGTTCCAATAAAAGTAAATTGCACGTGAAATTTTAACCTATCTAAGGTTATGTTTACATACTTGAATTAGGCACTTCAAATTTTCGCTGTGTTGGCAAAGCTCCATTTACTTCTTTGTTCGAGTGCAAGGAAATTGGTCAGTTCAAGCTTGATGCATCCGAACATTTGACGTACGTTATTTTTCCGAAATAATAAGTTTTTAAATTGATAATATGATATAAGTTTAAAATTAAATACTAATAAAAGTAATAAGTAATAAATAATTTAAGAATTACAAATAATTATAATTGGTAAAACTACTTCTTTTTAGAAAAAATAACAATAAAACCAATCATATTTTGTAAAAAATAAAGCAATATTAAAAATAATGTAATAACTTTCGTAAAACTAAAAAACTACATCGATAACATATACCATTAGGTGGCCCTGCCCTGGACCCTCATGACCATACCGACTAGGTCTGCTGCTGTTTGCAGGGTTGTTGCCCTCACACCCCATCTAGGGGGTTGCCCCCCCTTTGGACCCCCTCCGGAATGGCAGTTCAATTTGACATAGTGGCAAACGTTTGCTTAAAAAAAATCATTTTTCGCTTTCAATACTATTATTCTTTCTTGTACCTTTTTTGGTGTATTTGTATTATGATTGTTGTATTTTCTTTGATACCGCTTTACCAATTTCCTTTCTAATGAATTTGTGTTTTAATTTCACAATTTTCGAATTAATTTATAACTCAATATCAATTATTAATATTCACTTAAAAATAGTTAAAATAATTTGAAATAACTAAAAACACAGTACAAAAAGGAAGATGCTAGATCAACCGAGATTAGTGTATACGAAAATGCGAATTTAAGAAACTAACGGAGGAAATCAGGAGGTCGGTATAATTTGGTTATTTCCTAACTGATTCGCCGTCAATAAAGCCGGTCATTTAAGAAATTTCCATATAAAAAAACAAGTTTCCTTTTTTATGTTTTTCATCACAACATCTTCATTTCTTTAATGTGATGCTAAGGGGCTGATCATTTGGCTATGGGAGCCGTGGTCGGGGGGAACGCAGCTGCGGTTCCTTAGGGTGGCCGACCGAGCAGTGTGTAGCAGTTTAATGCCGTCCTAGGATGCCGCGGCGTTTAACCACCGACCGTGATGCGCAACTACCCTTAGCACTATAATTTATTTGTCAAAATCGCAAATTTTGATGATGCGATGCTACATCAACTGGCAATTTTAGGGATGGGAAGCATGAACTGAAACGTGGAAAATGACGCTGTATAATTAACGACGCAAATTTCCACCGCTTGGTTTTTTATGATGACTTCGATTGATACAGATAGTGCTTAAAGATTGGCTACTATTATGATTATGTCACCAAAGAAACACTTCTTTCCTATTTGAACTCGTCGAAATGTTGAGTGGCCCTCCAAATGTCGAAAAAAAATTAAGCATGAAAATGCCCTTTGATTTTTTTTTTCAAATTTATGTTTTTTTAATTTTTTTTTGTCTACCACGCAAGCCTTCAAGGCACCACGCAATTGCTCTGCTTTGCGCTTTGAAGACATCACATAGTTGCTCTGTGTGAAAGGGTATTTTTGAAATTTTTTTTTAAATGAACTGACTCGGCAAAAAGAGGGTTTCTTTTTTTTTACACATATTTTAAATTTGGAGGGCTTCTCAGCCTTTCCACGCAATCAAAGTACAATTTGCCTACCAGCAAGTTAGTTAGAGTTTCGCACCTATTCACCAATTTCTACAAGAATTTAGTAAGATGTACGACGACAATGTCGATGGAAGTGCCTCTTGGCGGTTTCTTGTCTTCTCAATCCACTACAAAAAATCCGAATACTTCCTTTTCAAAGGTACCACCTTTCTTGGATTTTTCCCTTCAATTTGATATTTCCTCTCAATTTTCGTTTCTTTTTCAAGACACGAAGCAGAAGGGAGTGCTGCTGCTGACAGTGAAGCAGATTAGCGAGGCATATCACTCCAATGATGATAAGTCTGCCTTTTCTTATTAACGGGATTGATGCTAGTAATGTAAATATCATTTCTTTCCTTAATTTTGACTTAAAATATTAGTAAACAATGATCTTTTCTTATCTGGTTGAGCTTTGTGGGTGAAAATGATAGGGATTGTAATGAATAAAGCACAGAGGGTTACTGATGCTTCTTTTACGCTTGATGATGGCACAGGGAGAATTGACGTTAAAAGATGGTATTCTCAGTATTTCATGTGATTATTTTTTGTTAAAGATTGAATATTGTTGTTCCCTTTGTTGTTGTTTACTTCAAATCTTTTCCCATAAAAGTGTGTTTGATGTAACAGTCAGTACTCATTCCCAAAAAAAAGGTTCCACACCAAACTAAATGCATAATATGCAGATTCCTGTTTCTATAACTTGAGCAAAAAACATGTAAATTTGTAACATGATAATTATATTGCATGGTGGAACTAAAGCTAACAACAAGCTACTATGTGATTTAATCAACTTTTTCATACTTTTTTTGACCGCGTTTTCTTTTATTTATTTTTGATTATGACTAATATTTTGCGATCTTAAGGTGAATGAAGTTTCTGAAGCGGAGGAGATGGCTCTCATTGAGTGAATTTTTTTCTTCTTCTATATAATTGTTTCTTGACGGTAAGAACCATGTTTCGCTTCCTTCTATGTGGATTTATGTATTTTCTTTTCTATGCGTGATCTATTATTCGTAATTACGCAAAAGTGTCACGAACCTTATAGTAACTTCAATAATGTTACTAAACTAGGCGTCCGAGTCTAGAAAATATCTATTTCCTTGAAATAATATTTCCCCCC
Organism: Allium cepa; assembly: GCA_030765085.1. NCBI lineage: Eukaryota > Viridiplantae > Streptophyta > Magnoliopsida > Asparagales > Amaryllidaceae > Allium > Allium cepa. Next base: position 9,342,539 of record CM060938.1, read on the forward strand.
TTTATATACACAAGAGGATACAAGCAATTTGTCTCCAGGATGAAACGGACCGGCCCCGATATGCTGTGCTTGCAGACGGAGCGACGACGAACGAAAGGAATTATAGAACTGAGAACAGAGTTCTGGAAAGTGGAACAGAATGAAGAAGAAGTACTTCTGAGTGAGTAATCTCGTTCAGCATTCCCCTATATATAGGCTGGAGGAGGTGCTATTCGAAGCGGTCATGATTGTTGGAAAGGTTGCGACCCTTTAACCGACAGACGTACGTGCACAGGCGCAAAGTTGTAATTTTGAAGTTCAAAATTAGCCGTTTCAGCGTAGTAGGCCCAAGTGGCCGACGGAGGCCCATCTAATCACGAGACCCCAAGAGCCCCAAGGCCCAAGGCCCAATCTTTGACATTTTAATATTAATATGAAGGCCAAAAGCCCACATCTCAAGTGTTCATGTCTACTTCTTCTTTTCTTTTGATTTATTGTATTGGGTTGTAGTGTATATGGTAGTATTGAAACAAATGTTCCACTATGTGGGACTTTGTTTCAATGCACACAATACTTACTTCCCTAACCACTTCCTCATTCATTTTTTCTAACAATCCCCCACATGAAAGAGTAGTTGTTCGTAGTTTCACGAGACATTTATCAGATCGGTTTAAAGTAGCACATGTGCCTTGAACCTTCCTAGTGATTACCTATTTGAATTACGGGCGAATCAGTAGACTTAGAATGTTCTTGAACTGTAAGCCTTTTGTGTAATTCTAAAATAGATATCACATGATAAATGTTTCTTATAATCCTTTGTTCTCTGTTTGTGTTCATTTCCGCCTTGAACACTTGCCTGGTCTCATAAGTGCTTGGAGAATTTGGACTTATAATTCTCTTTGAAAAGGCGCATTCGCACTTACGTAGGTGATTCTGTAAGGGGTATTCATAATTCCTCAAGTACAGACATCTTTAAAAGTATCAATACTTATCCTATTTTCTATCAAATAATGCACTGATTTTATCATAGGAATGGTTTATGTGTAACAGTACCATCAAGTTTCTCTTAAACTTAGTTGTCTCTTTGAACCTAGATCTTGGGATCTCCAGTCAACTAGGTGTGGTTTCCATTAAAAAAACTTTTATTCTATGGGCCTCAACCCCATTCCCATCGATAAGGTTTGAACTTTCTCTCTTGGCAAGACTTCTGTTAGTGGATCTGCTATGTTATCTTTAGACCTTATGTAGTCTATAGTGATAACTCCATTAGAGAGAAGTTGTCTTAATGTTTTATGTCTACGACGAATATGCCTAGATTTACCATTGTATAGTGTACTGTTAGCTCTTCCAATTGCTGATTGACTATCACAATGTATACATATTGGGGGCACAAGTTTGCTCCAATTTGGAATATCTTCCAAGAAACTTCAAAGCCAGTCGGCTTCTTCTGCGGTCTTATCTAGTGCAATAAACTCTGATTCCATCGTCGATCTAGCTATACAAGTCTGTTTGGATGATTTCCATGATATTGCTCCATTTCCTAATGCGAACACATATCCACTTGTACACTTTGTATCTTGTGATCCAGTTCTCCAATTGGCATCACTGTATCCTTCCACTGTTGAAGGTAGTTTGTATTGTGTAGACCATAGTTCTGCGTATACTTTAGTTATCCTAGAACTCTGATTAATGCTTTCCAATGATGTTTACCAGGATTGCTGGTAAATCTACTCAGCTTACTTACAGCATATGTGATATCTAGCCTAGTGCAGTTCATAATATACATGATACTTTCTAGTATAGAAGAGTATTCAAGCTGGTAGATACCATCACCAGTGTTCTTTACCCAATTTTGGCTCATATCTACTGGTGATTTTGCAATAGTTATATTATATTGCTTGAATTTTTCAAGTATCTTACTGATGTAATGTGATTGGGATAATGCATATCCCTGTGGTGTTCTTAAAATTTGACACCCAATATCACATCAGCCAATCCTAGGTCTTTCATATCGAATCTAGAGGATAACATATTCTTTGTAGATGTTATTATGGCCTTGTTATTGCCTAAGATTAGTAAATCATCAACATAAAGACAAATAATGACATATCCAACATATGTGTGTTTTATGTAGGCACATTTATCTGATTCATTTATTGTGAATCCATTTGATAACATAGTTTCATCAGATTTCTCAAGCCATTGTTTTGGAGCATGTTTAAGGCCATAAAGCGACTTTACTAATTTTCATAATTTATTCTCATTTCCAGAGCTAAGAAATCCTTCAGGTTGCTTCATATATATTAATAAATCTGAATACCCAGTACCCAAAAACAAAAAATAAATAAACAAAGCACTGACATCATATAAAATAAAAATTATAATCTAGACGATATGATAGTTTTTTAGGACGCATATCACATCACAATTACGTTTAATCCCTCACGGGAAGTAAAGGGAGAAAATGTCTGTAATGGAAAGGGAATATATACTATATACTAATTACATCTTTTTAACTTTTACTTGGCATCTTGTAGATTGTCAAAAAAGCTTATATTGGGCCAAAAAATGGACCAGGCGTGATTTTTAATACTAACTCAACCAGATGCCAACCCTAGACGATTCTTAAACAACATTAAATGTACAATCCGTCGTCTATTGCCACTCCAGTATTTGCTTTCCCCACCCCAGCAATTTTAAAAAATGATTTCCACCCCAGCATTTGCTTTTCGCACCCCGTTTGTTACTAAATTACCCTTGTCCCTTTATTGCCTATGTTTTTTTCCCTTCTTACTTCCTTCTACTGTTTTTTTTAACCAAACACCTAACAACTTAATACAAGAAATGAGGAAAAAAATGTTGTGCCACATGAGCGATAATTGCTTGATGTAGAAAGCATCAAACAAAATGTAGCATGTTTAATCTAAATATTTACATCAAAACTTGTAGAATACATGCCAAATAGTAGCTCTTTTTTAATCAAAACTTGGATGACATGTTGCAAATTTTATCAAATCTAGCCAGAAAAAACCTAGCATGAAATTGGATGAAATTGTTGCCGATCGCCGATAATAAGTAGCCCTTTTAGCAATAATAGTTTAACAAGTTAGCTATTTCAAAATGATTCCAGTATTCTATTAAGCAATTAAAATACACTGCTAATGCATGTGTATTGTGATGCTTTTGTGTCAACAAACTTGAAATGAACGTGGATAAAATAAATACAACGTCCACATTGCGCATGCCTATACAGTACAAGGCAGAACGGCTATTCCAACGGCTCCAAGCCGTTGGCGGCCGTTGATAGCCGCTGGAAATGCCGTTGGAATAGCGTTCACTCTTTCCAACGGCTTCCAACGGAAGCTATGAGGCATTTCCAACGGTATTTCCAACGGCTACCAACGACAAGTAGCCATTGGAAGCCGTTACAATAAGATAACCAATAAGCCGTTTGTAGCCGTTGGCAGCCGTTGCTAATCTGGGTGAATTGTTTTTTATAACAGCAAGTCATTCGCCTTCCAGCAACACTTACTCAATATATATCCATTTCCACTCCATTTCCACTACATTTCACACACATACACACACACACACACACATATATATATATATCACATATCCAGCACATTATACCACAAACAATATAAACAACCAAAAATGAACATCAAACATTACACTATCAAACCAAACTACAAGTCAATATGTACATAAACAACAAAACTCTCAACAACATCAACACCAATCCATATTCAAGTCAAAATATAAAATGCAAACAATTAAACCTCACCACCTCAAAGTCAATATATACACAACAACCATCAAACATAATCCTTACCACCTCAAAGTCAATATATACAATAACCAAACACAAAGACAATAATCATCATACTTGTCAAGCATCATCCTCACCTCCGGAAACACCAGACGACGAAGGGAAGGAACCATGCCTATGCGCGTACTCCACTAAACGTCGATTCAGCTGCTCCATTTGTATAGCGCGAAGACGGTCCTGCTCTTACAGCTGCTCAACCACGGCTCTAAGCTCTTTTATTTCTGCTTTGTCGCATGCCTTTTGAGCTGCCTGAACCTGCAAATAGAATGTGAGATGTTCACATTTGTATTATAATCATTTTCTTAAGCAATTTATATTTTAAAATACATGGTAATCTCTATCATCTAACCATATTTCTACACATTTTCCAACATGTCGACCATGTTTAGAAGTAGATAATATTGCTTTCGAAGAAGAATCTTGTTCAACGGCCCTCATCATTACGCGCAACACTTTGAAATGATATATTCACATGATCATTGAAATAATGAGAGAGAAAGAACGATGCTTCTTCTTCGATATATGATTTGCAAATCGAACCTTCAACTTGAGTTTTTTGTCTCACTTTTTTCCTTAAATGATTTATGTACCTAATAAAAAATATTTCATATGAATATTGATTTTTATTTATAGTTAAATTGACATTTACATACTCAGTATTAATAACATACCTCTCGAATGGATACATCCGTCCATATTGCATAGGACCTCGAAGACGTACTTCAAATGGAAGATGAACAGGTAATGCTCCATTACGTTGAAAAAACTTGGAGGAAATATTTTCTCCAGTTTGCAAAGCAGTATAGGGATTTCTAACTCAAGTTTACGAAGGCGGTCAACTTTTAACGTAGTTGAACAAAGCTCCTTATAAAATAAACTAAGTTCTGTTATAACCTTCCAAACTTTTACGGGCAACAATTCTTTGAAAGCGACGGGTAACAAATTTTGCATCGTTACATGACAATCATGGCTTTTCACCCTGTTATCCCATTTTTGGTCAAAACTGGAATATCAACAAATTGGCAAGGAATGATGGATATCAGGATTGGAGATCAGTTGGAATCAAGGCTACGATCGATATCGTCAAAATTTGGTTGAACTCCGATCGGGACGAAATTAATTGGAGATGATGATAAGGATTAGGAAAGGCTATGTTTCAAATTTCAGGTTAATCGGAGTTCATATGAAGGAGTTATGATTGATGCAAGGTAGGAAAGGCATGGCTGTTCGAATCCATCGAGGGGTCAAGATGGTGCTCATTTCGAATCCATCAGATTCGAACCCATCAAGGTTTTTGTTCATTTCGAATCCATCAGGTTCGAATCGATCGAAGGCATGGCACACAGGAATTGCTTTGAATCGATGGAGTTCGCATCGATAGGCACGGATTCGATCAATGACTTCGCATCGATCAGGTGTTTGCTCGACTCGATGAAGGACTTCGTATCAATCATCATGGATTCGGCTCAGTGAAGTTCGCATCGGTTAGGATGGGAAGAAATGGCATGCTTCGAATCGATACGTTCGTATCGATGGCAGATGGCAACCTAGGCTCCTTCGAATCCATCAGGTAAGAGACCTTTGAATCCATCAGGGCAGGTTACTTCGACTCCATCCCATTAACTTACTTCGAACCACCTTGTTGAGGCAACTTCGAATCGATCAACTATGAGATACCCCGATCGATTCGAACGAACATCTTCGAATCCACTACCTCGAACCCATGGACTCAACCCAGTAAAACTCGGAGAAAAAGAAAGATTCGACCCAGTAAACTTGGAGGAAAAGGAGGATTGACCCGAAGCATGCACGCCACATCAACCTACTAGCGCGTGCTTGGATCGATTCGAATCAATCGATTCGAATTGATCGATTCGAACGGAGCGAAAACTCCAGGAAATGCTAATTCGAATCGATCATATCTTCCAAACCGTTGATCCAAACGCAATGAAATTTTTACAGGAGCTTACATACATGTTGAAGAATGTTCTCACCAAATTTCAGCTCAATTGGATGATTTCTTGATCGATTCGAATGGAGTTCGAATCGATCCCAAAGTGGGCCCAACTTCCTTAGGCCGGGCGCGTGGCCCCCCTCACGTGCTAGAAGAGGTCTACCGGATTTTTAGGAGAAATATCAGCCTCCTACGCCTATAAATAGAGCCCCTGGTCATTCAGAAAAATGGTCGGAGAATTTGGAGAAAGAAAGCACGCCCGGACGCTGCCAGGATCACTCTATATCATCATCACTACTACTTATTTCGAATTTGGACTTTGTAATTGCTGTAATCACTTGTAACCAGTAAAGATAATCAATAAAAGGATAAAACTTTGGAGTGGATGTAGGCCGGAGATAGCCGAACCACTATGAAAACTTGTGTCTTTGTTCATTACTTTTGGATTGCTGCTTGTTATTTGCGGAGATCTGTGATTTGTGTTTGAATATTGTTGATTTGTATTCATACACTGGTGCTTTCGCGGTATTTGGGGTTTGTGACCAATTTTGGCGCAAACACTTTGGTGCTTTCACTGAGAATTGAACTTAAGGACTACCACCCGCTACATCGGATTTGAAGTTTGGATTTGAAGAAGTTTAAGGAGTTTGGATTAAAGGACAATGACTAGGAAAAATAGTAGAAGGCAAAGGGCTGAGAGAAGCCAATAGGAAGGAAGTCAACAAGCATCCTCTGGAGCTGGGGAAGGACAGGCTTCAATCTACATAACTCGGGATGAAATGGAGGCTATGGCAAATTCTTTGCAAGAGAGATTGTTGAAGAACCAACAGGAAATGATGCAGACTTTCTTTGAGCAAATAAGAGCTACAGGGATGCAGAACTAAGGAACAGCTACAGCCGCTGTGGATGCAGGACAGGGGACTAGGGACGTGGAACCCAATGGAGGATGAGATACGGAGCCAGAAGGCAATCAACAAGGGCTTGGGGGCAGGCCCTCGGGATCTAACACAGGAGAACCTTTGGAAGGAGTTCAACAAGCTAGATCTAACATTGCTGCTAGTGAACCACACGAGGAATATGTGCCAGAGTTCCCTCGGAGGCATGGGGGGCAACCCCCAACAGACAATACCAGATTAGTGGAAATCATAAGAAGAACTGTGCGAGGTGGTTTGACCGACGGAGACTTGGAAGGAGTGAATAGGAGTCCGTTTTCTCGGGAAATAAGGATGGCTCAGAATCCACCTAAGTTTAAGCTACCTAGCATGGAGGTTTATGATGGTAAGGCAGATCCAACTGATCACTTGATGAGGTACACCCGGCACATGGAGGTGCTGGGGGCATCAGAGGAAGTGATGGCCCGATGCTTCCCTTTGTATCTGACAGACTTAGCTGCAATGTGCTTTAGGCAGCTAGGAGAAGGATCTATCAGGACTTGGAGGGAATTGGTGGAAAAGTTTTTGGGACATTTTCGGGTTCACATCAAGAGGCCGAAGAATGTGATGACCTTAACATCAGTGAAACAAAGGATAGATGAATCGCTTAGGGCTTTTCTAACTCGATTCAGTGCGGCGGTCGCTTCGGTGGATCGGCCTGATCCACCAATGGTTTTAATGGCGGCAGTATCAAGAGTCAGGAAGGACTCGGATTTCAAGGTATCTCTGATACGAGATCCCCCACAGGATCTCGACGAATTCTCTCACGAGGCAGAAAGGTTCCTTCGGCAGGAAGATGCGAGTACGGATTTAAAGGTGAAAAAGGTTAATGTAATTTAGGATGTAGGACCATCCAGCAAAGGTTTGGATAGAGACAGAGGGAAAAGGAAGTTGGACGATGATTCTGGAAACGCTAGGAAGCGATGGAAGGATCCAAAGTTTTCCACATACACAGGATTGAACGAGACACTGGAGCGAATATACATGGATACTCGGAATCGCCTTCCTTACCGGAGGCCGGCTAGGAGAGAACCATCAGAACGGGAAAGGACATCAGGAAGGCACTGCCTCTTCCATGATTTAGATGGACATGATACCAACAGCTGCAGGCACTTAAAGGACATAATCGAGGAGCATGTAAGGAATGGACAGTTACAGCAATATGTCGGAACTCGGAATGCAACAGTAGAGCAGGAGCAACCACCGACCACCTCACGCCGTGATGATGTGAGGCCCAGAGATGATGGTCGATTGATCATCCACTGATCAGGATAATGTGAAATAAGTAGCGAACTACCGGCAAGCAACTAAGTCGTTTACACATGTACGGGGACGGAGATAGCCCCTAGGCATGCTCCGAATGATGACAAACTGCGATGTTGTGGTTTGTGAAATTTATCTTTTGCCTTTTGATTGGACACTGCTTTTCTTTTTGGATTTGGGTTTGGAGTTCAGATTGAACTCCTGGTTTTGCTTGCTTTTTGATTTGGGTTTTTCTTTGGATGGTTGTTTTTGATTTTGAATGCTGCTTTGGATTTCTGGTTTTCTGGTTTGGATTTGGATTTTGGGTTGGATTTTGATTGGATTTTCATCTGGTTTTTGATACATGGCCGTCGGGTATGGATTATGCCTGGTAAGGGGTGAGTCACTTTGCCCGAACATGGTAAATTGACTCATTCAGGTCGTCGAGTATGGACTATGCTCGACAAGGGTCCGGAGTGACCAGGATTTGGCCTAGGACTTAGGCCCCATATTATCGATTATTGTTTCAGGTCGTTGAGTATGGACTATGCTCAACAAGGGTCCGGAGAGACCAGGATTCGTCTTAGGACTTAAGCCACGACATTGCACAACGTCCAGGGACACTGGACCACGGTCGTCAGGTGTGGATTACGCTTGGCAAGAACCCGAGGAGGTTAGCTCAGCGTCAAGGGACACTGGACCACGGTCGTCAGGTGTAGATTACGCTTGGCAAGAACCCGGAGAGGTTATGGATTCGGATATCGACCCGGAGAGGTCCTGGATCTGGTTATTGGCTATTGGATAAGGATGAATTCGGACTCGGCTGTCGAGTCCGAATGGATATGGAATTGGCTAAGGCTTTGGTTATGGGATTTGGAATTGGGCATCAGCTCGAAGCAGTCAAGGATGGCATACTCTGGCGATATGGCTATGGACTTTGCATATTGGATTCGGAACTATTCAAAACATGCCTTGTTATCACAAGGCATGTTTTGGGGGGCAAAGTGTTATCCCATTTTTGGTCAAAACTGGAATATCAACAAATTGGCAAGGAATGATGGATATCAGGATTGGAGATCAGTTGGAATCAAGGCTACGATCGATATCGTCAAAATTTGGTTGAACTCCGATCGGGACGAAATTAATTGGAGATGATGATAAGGATTAGGAAAGGCTATGTTTCAAATTTCAGGTTAATCGGAGTTCATATGAAGGAGTTATGATCGATGCAAGGTAGGAAAGGCATGGCTGTTCGAATCCATCGAGGGGTCAAGATGGTGCTCATTTCGAATCCATCAGATTTGAACCCATCAAGGTTTTTGTTCATTTCGAATCCATCAGGTTCGAATCGATCGAAGGCATGGCACACAGGAATTGCTTTGAATCGATGGAGTTCGCATCGATAGGCACAGATTCGATCAATGACTTCGCATCGATCAGGTGTTTGCTCGACTCGATGAAGGACTTCGTATCGATCATCATGGATTCGGCTCAGTGAAGTTCGCATCGGTTAGGATGGGAAGAAATGGCATGCTTCGAATCGATACGTTCGTATCGATGGCAGATGGCAACCTAGGCTCCTTCGAATCCATCAGGTAAGAGACCTTCGAATCCATCAGGGCAGGTTACTTCGACTCCATCCCATTAACTTACTTCGAACCACCTTGTTGAGGCAACTTCGAATCGATCAACTATGAGATACCCCGATCGATTCGAACGAACATCTTCGAATCCACTACCTCGAACCCATGGACTCAACCCAGTAAAACTCGGAGAAAAAGAAAGATTCGACCCAGTAAACTTGGAGGAAAAGGAGGATTGACCCGAAGCATGCACGCCACATCAACCTACTAGCGCGTGCTTGGATCGATTCGAATCAATCGATTCGAATTGATCGATTCGAACGGAGCGAAAACTCCAGGAAACGCTAATTCGAATCGATCATATCTTCCAAACCGTTGATCCAAACGCAATGAAATTTTTACAGGAGCTTACATACATGTTGAAGAATGTTCTCACCAAATTTCAGCTCAATTGGATGATTTCTTGATCGATTCGAATGGAGTTCGAATCGATCCCAAAGTGGGCCCAACTTCCTTAGGCCGGGCGCGTGGCCCCCCTCGCGTGCTAGAAGAGGTCTACCGGATTTTTAGGAGAAATATCAGCCTCCTACGCCTATAAATAGAGCCCCTGGTCATTCAGAAAAATGGTCGGAGAATTTGGAGAAAGAAAGCACGCCCGGACGCTGCCAGGATCACTCTATATCATCATCACTACTACTTATTTCGAATTTGGACTTTGTAATTGCTGTAATCACTTGTAACCAGTAAAGATAATCAATAAAAGGATAAAACTTTGGAGTGGATGTAGGCCGGAGATAGCCGAACCACTATAAAAACTTGTGTCTTTGTTCATTACTTTTGGATTGCTGCTTGTTATTTGCGGAGATCTGTGATTTGTGTTTGAATATTGTTGATTTGTATTCATACACTGGTGCTTTCACGGTATTTGGGGTTTGTGACCAATTTTGGCGCAAACACACCCCACTCGGTCTTCCGTTCTTATAGTCGACACATCTACGAAAATTAGATGAAATTTTATCAGGAAATCGTAATCCTTCCATCCATTTTAACAGTACTTTAACTTGGTTGTTATCTAGTTCATAACATGCTTTGAGTTTTTTAGTGTCATTTGGCTTCATATGAAGCTCAGGACGATTACATATTTCTTCTATATCACGTCTTGATTTCAGATCATCCTTAATCTTTCCTTAACATTTAAAAGTGTATTAAACACATTATCGAATATGATTTTCTCGTTATGCATCACATCAATATTATGATGGATTAAGAGATTTTTCTAATAAGGCAAATCCTAAAATATACTCTGTTTGCACCAATTATGAAATGTCGATTTACCTTGGATTTCAGTTTGCTGCCCGGTTTCATGTATCTTTGGATAATCTTTTACAAGTTCATATATATCTTCACTTGACCAAATCGTTGATGGTTGTAAAGTCTCATGTCTATTAGCTATAAAGTTTCTTTTGTCTCTTCTAAAAGTATGATTAATATGGAGAAAACGTCGATGGCAATCAAACCATGAAATTTTCTTCCCATGTCGTAAAGAAAATGCTCGTGTTTCTCCCATACAGTAAGGACAAGCAAAACGACCGGACGTACTCCAACCCGCAAGCATTGCATATGCAGGAAAATCGCTAATAGTCCATAACAAAGAAGCGAACATCCGGAAAAAAAAATTTCGATACGTCGTATGTTTCTACTCCTTCATAACACAATGTTTTCAACTCTTCGATTAGTGGTTGTAAGTAAACATTGATACCCTATGTCGGACCATTAGGGCCAGGGACGACAATTGTGAGAAAAATATATGGAGTTTTCATACACATCCACGGGGGTAGATTGTAAGGTGTAATGATTATAGGGCAAGATGAATATTTAGAACCAAACTGAGAAAACGGTGAAAATCAATCAGTACACAAACCTAGTCTTACGATACGGCTCTCTACTGCAAAATCAGGATATTTCTTATCAAAATACTTCCATGCTTCTCCATCAGATGGGTGTGTTAACGTACCTTCTTCGGGTGTTCTCACACTGTGCCATCTCATATGATGCGCTGTTACAGATGATGCATATAACCTTTGAAGTCTAGGAGTGATAGGTAAATAATGCATACGCTTGTATGGAACTTCTTTTCCCTTTTTTCCTTGGTTTGTATCTTTCTTGATTACATATTTTACAATTCCGAAGACTGACATCATCTTTCCAAAACAACATGCAACCATTTAGACATGTATCAATTTTTTGATACGGCTAACCGAAAGATGACATAAGTTTTTTCACTTCATAATAATTTTCGCACATTAAATTATCTGATGGCATATGGCATTTACTGCTTGTACAACAGCCGTAAATCCGGCTTCTGTGAGGTTGTACTTTGATTTCATTGCAATGTACTCTGCAGTTGCCGATAATTGAGTGCCGCTAGTACATCCATTCCAAAGAGGTTTCTTAGCAGCATCCAATAAATCAAATATTTTTTTCGCTCCAACATTTGGTTCCTCTTCGACGTTAACATCGTCGTTGCTATTTTCAACAGTGGGGAACATTGATCGTGCTGCACCTTCAACCATATGTTCTATGAGATTCGTCGTACTAACTTCATCACTAATGACCTCTATTGACTGTTCTGCATTGCATGTTATAATTTCTCCATGACGATCCCACACCAAATAATTGGTTACGAAACCATATTGGCGCAAATGAATTCTAACCATATTCGGTACTAAATGCTTCAACAATTTGCACCTACTACATGGACAACGAATTTCTACGTCGTTTCCAATATTACTTAAAGCAAATTCGACAAACATATTTACCCCATTGAGAAAATGTTTACTTATTGAGCCTCTCATTTCTCTTCTTTGATACATCCAGCTCCGATCAATAAAATAATTGACCATCTGTAAAACCTATGATCAATAGTAAAAAAATTATTAATCAAATTCGATAAACACATTTAGATTTTACTTTTTTTATAATCCATTTTCATTTATATACAAAGTTAAATTTCTTGATATTTTGTTCACTTTTTGTACCTTTTGTGATCGTCGGTCATCCTACTTCCCATTACAAATACAATAGTAATTACATTTCTTAAATCATATCATTATAAACTATTTTTTGTAATTTCGGAAGCACTTCCCCCGTGTTCCTTGTATCGTACACATATGCATGTACACAAGGAACGAAAAGGAAATGCCGTTGAAATTTTGTGAACCGTTTATAACGACATGATTTACAAAACGTAATTACTTTACAGTGTTTGTAACTTGTCCAATACAGGGACAAATCCAACAGAGATTGTATCAGATGAATATGAATATCCATTTTGCAATAAAAACGAATATTCATACAACGATCATATACGATACCTGTCAGACGGGGCCAAAAATTCACTAAGGGATTTAAATTTTGTTTATATGTTACCTTTTTATTAAATATATAAAATAAAGCATATTATGCATTATTTTATTTATATTCTACTATTTTACTAAATATATAGTAAATTATATGATTTTTAATATTTCACAAAATATATAATTCATGTGTATATATATATACTAAATTATATACTAATTTATTTAATGCTAATATATTTTGAAAAAGATATAATTAACGTTCGTAAAATAATCGACTAATTCATGTTTGTCTAATAGTTTACAAAACATACACAAAATAATTTAAATCAATCCTAACTAATCTAACGCTAATTCAAATGCGCATTTACACTAAATTATAAACATATGCATATATGTGCATAATATATATATATATATATATATATGTATGTATGTATGTATGCATGCATATATATACATAAACAATTTGGACATTTGGATGGTAATAATTGTAATTAGCACTTAGTTTGGTATAATAAACAATCAATAGGCCATTGGATACAAATATAACAACAAATTAACACAAAATTAGAAAAGTTAAAAATTTTAGGGTTTTAGGCAAACCTGATTTTGGAGATGTGTAGGGATGGAGAGATGATGCTGGCATCGGAGCGGCTGTCGGTTGCGTGGGGAAGTTTGGAGCAAGAAAGGAGGAGAAGGGGAGGTAGATTTTGTTGTAATTGGGGAAGAAGGAAATAATGTTTCAGGTTAGACTTGCTGCAGGTATACGCGCATATTTCCAATGGCTTCCAACGGCCGCAAACAACGAAATTTCCAATGGTTATCAACGGCTACCAACGGCATGTAAAAAATAACGCGCCGTTGGTAGCCGTTGGAAAATATCGTTGGCGGCCGTTGCAAAGCCTTCGTGGCTATATAATGTATTCCTAGTAGTGGTAGCACATCCAAGCAGTGACGAGACGTGTTTTTTGGATATCAACGCCAACTTCGAACTTTGGTTTAGAGTTTTCAACACCTAAGGTAGGCGTGGTTTAACTCTTTATAATGCACGCTTTCAACGTTGTTACTATTTTTTCCAACGTGGCCTCCAACTCATTGATTTCAAGGTTTAATTCTTTAAAGGTTAAAAATGGATTTGTTAATTTAATTTTTTTAACGGGGGGTGAACAACAATTATTGGGGTGCAAATAGATAGACCCCAGCCATTAATTTACATTTACTTCATTAGAGAAATAAATTCTTGAATCAGGTCGCATCAAACTTTCAATGGTGGGATCTTGCATTATTTTTTAGAGCATGGATTCATGCCGAGGAGAGAAATCATCAGTGATTCTAGTACAACTGACTACTTGATGGACTGACTCAATTTTGGCAAGGGTCTGATTTATTTTACATTTAAATTGGTTTCACCGCTCACCTTTGTTCTAATTTTCATTGCAAAACAGACTGTAACAAGCTTTCATCTCTCCCAAAATATAAATTTTGTATGGAGTTTTAATAATTTTGTACAATAATCTGTCATCTCAAACTATAGATCACCTTCAACTATATTTACCTGAAATACGAATGTAAAGGCATTCTTTAGTTTATGAATGCATGTAGTGCTTCGTTTAGCTAAATCTGTGATCTAAATACTGTTTAATTTATGAATCCAGAAGCAATTAGTTTTTGGTTAGAAGTTTGACAGTATACTGAATATTGTTTTAAGGGGCTTCCAACCAATGGTCCTTAATTTCAAAGCCGTGGTCCGTTACACTAAAAAAATTTACTCTCTACTTTATAAACTACATACATAATACCATACAAATCAATTTCAGTATATGAAAAGGAATCAAAAAAGGAAAAAATATATTAAAATAGTATATAGCGATGGAGGCTTCCGACGGCCGCCGACGGTAATTTGCGACAGCTAATGACAGCTGTCGAAGTCCATGGTGTTTTCGTAAATAAAATATACTATCGTTGGCAGCCGTTGAAAACCGAAACAACTAAGTCGTTGGCAGTCGTTGCTCGCCGTCAAGAATTATCATACATACAGGCCTCTTGGTCAAGAACTGTTTCAATATTCACCTTCCCCGAAATTAAACAAAAACCCCACCTCCATCACCTCCTCACCGTTGTCAACCAGCCATCGCGCTTCTCCAAGCTTCTCCAACTTCATCATTATCCACTCTCAACAAACCTAACGCTTCATCAATATTCAATCAGGTCTTATTCTTAAATCCTGATTAATTTTGATTTGTTAAATTAGGCTTAACTTGTTCACAACAATAAAGGCTGTCCATAGCGACAGCCTTTTACGTCAGCTAACGACGGCTAAAATAAAAGGCTCACGCTAGCTGTGACGCCCGACCTCTATACTCACGCTAGCCGATGACACTACGGAGTAATGCCGTCAACTAGCATGAATAATAAGGCTGTTGAGGAGCGACCATCCGTGTAATTGCTTTGTGCGAGCACCGATATATCAGATGGTATAACATGCGTAACTTTTAAGAGGAAATCCGACATATCAAATACAAATTCAAAGCTACTACACAGTGGCTATAATATCTTCGAAAACAAATATAGAAATAGACATAACATAAATCAGTCACAAATGTTCATATCCCAAAGGCGGAAACAGATATGAATATAGCACGTTAAAGTGTACATCAGAGTAATGGTCTAACAAGATCCACAATATCACAAAAGAATAGATACAAGTGCTACACAAAAGAATACGTATACATCAAGGAGTCTCTATCTCGAATGTATAACAACAAAAACTACCAATCTAATGTAGTTAGCCAAAAGTCAGATAATACTTCCAGACGAGGAGTCAAGCAGAAGCACTTGTAACATCTCGGTCAGACCCGAGTATTATTTAATAAGAAAATAATAAACGGATCAGTCTAGCTATAAATATCAGATAAAATGAGATAAAATAAGAGATATGACAAAAACGCATGATAACAATAATGCCATACTGTGACAAGTATACATCCAACAACAACTAAAATCATACAATATCTCAAGAAATCTCAAGCATCAAAAAGAATGTCATATTCTTTAACGCTTTCACCAAACCACAATATTGACAAATTTATCAATGCCAATTGGAAAAGTTAGTGAAACACAAATTCACCAATGCGCAAATATTGATAAAGCTTATCAATGTAAATCACGAAAATTGGTGAAACACAAATTCTAGAAATCATCAATAGAAATCTAGAAATCACAAAAGGGGGGAGGCCTATCACATAACAGGAGCATGAAAACTCACCAACACACGTATCACAAAATAGAATGCTATTCCATGGTTGCTAACCATTAGTTTTGAGCCGAGGCTCCACAAATGGCCCGAAGACCATGGGTCGCTACCCCACCAATTTTGAGCTGAAGCTCCACAGAAATGGGATTTAGTCTCCCTCGCAGACAAAAAGACATCGCACATTGCTAGTCTAAATCACAAAATGATCATCATCGATCATCAAGAAGTGTCAATTACACTAAGCTAGTAAATAGATGAGTTTAGCTTCATGTCCCATAACCACTAGCTTAACTTAAATATTTACAAACAAATTGTAGATTTCCACTCGAAAGTTGTCACAAGGGTTCCAATCGAACAAGTATAAGAATTAACCGACAAAGTAAACGCAAGCGTTTCATACCACTTGTTTTGCTAAGTCGTTTAATTGGATTTCTCGAACGAATGAGGTAAAGATTTGTATATACTAATAGATTGGAAGACGGGTTTATAAGTGAGCTTTGTATTAAAAATAGAGTTTGAAATCATCTTTGTAAAGGAGTTTGATTATTTACTACTAGTATAGAAACCTTTATATTTTAAAGTGACAATTCACAAAAATGATTGAAGAAACAATCAATCACCAAAAATTCATATACGAAGACGTGACTCAAATCCGTAGAAATCGGTACCAAATCCATCAAAATGGATATTCCCAAAAATCCTAAAAAGAAGTCATCGAAGTCGATAATAAACGATAATAACAAATCGGATAATCACGAATCGATTAAAATTGGAATCTCAAGCCAAATAGACAAATTGGTCTAAAGCAAGCAGGTCAGTCGACTGGACCAGATGGTCAGTCGACTGGCACAGAACCTGGAAACTCTCAGGTTTCCAGGTCAGTCGACTGAACCATCAGGTCAGTCGATTGATACGGGGATAGAAAATTTTCTGCCCCCGGTTCAGTCGACTGACCTTCTGGTTCAGTCGACTGAACCTGCTTCATTAGCAGTTCCAGCCTAGCCCCTTTATGGGGAAAAATCCATAACACAAACAGAACGATGCAAACGAGACACGACGACTAGGGATTTACGCCTAGTGACCACCTTTCCTTTTATGGCTCTCCGAAGCACCTCACTAACGTGTTCAAACTTCAAAAATTCGATTTCAAAAGATTTAACCTCAAAACACTAAAAATTGGAATATTCATCAATTCAATTCAAATCAAAAGCAAATGAACATAAATAAGTGTTAGGAATTCATAACTAACAACAAAGATAGATATAGACATAGATGTGAGATAAAAATCTCCCTTTTAAACCCCAAAACAAAGAAGGAGAAGCTTTAAAACAAAGGATAGATCAATCACTCTTCAGTCTTAACTCTAAAAGCTCCAATCTAAGATAACAAGCAATATTTCCCAAATTAGGTTATATGAAATTTCTGAAACTGGAGACAGATTGAGATGGAGAAGAAGAAGATGATGCTTACCTAAGCTTCTCTTGGATTTTGTAGTTAGAACTTGAATTTGCAAATGAAGCTAGGGCTAGGAATTTTAATTTCCGATCTCTTCCCCTATTGTTCCTAAAGCTTGAAATGTTAGGAAATAGAAATGAAATGGATGAAGAGGAGTGGGGGTGGAGTTAGGGTCTTAAATTAGGGTTAATGGGCTGAAACCCAAACCCCTAAGTGAAAAGGTTGAAATTTTAGCTAACCCCAAACATATCGATGTTTATACTTAAAAAGGCCGCAAACGCTATTTTGAACTCAAAGGAAGTGGTCTGGTGTCCTAATTCGATCGTTTGCAAAAAGTAGCATTTTGGACAATAATCCGACCAACGATGCTATATTTAAATATACATTCGTAAAACATGCGAGTGTTACACTAGCTGACGCACACTCTAAGTATATAGGTCGAACCCGCGAATTGGAAATCACTATCATTTCTCACCAAAAAATAAAACGACGCTTATTTTAGTCGCGGTGCCTACCCACGTCAGCCACCATCAGCCGTCTCTAGCCGCCTAGATCATCTAAGCCCTCCAAATCTCGCCAGTATCTCCTTCCTCTCCAATCTCAGTTTAATTTAGTTATGATTAAAACCCTAATTTAGAAAATTGGTTGATTATGGATTAGAAATTGATGATTATTTTGTATTAATTGATTTTGGGATATAACTAAAACCCTAATTTTGAAAATTAGTTGATTATGGGTTTGAAATTGATGATTATTCTGTATTAGTTGATGAAAATTGTGTATTAGTTGATTTGGGGATATTAGTTAGTGGTTTGATTGTTTAATTAGTAATTAAAAATTAAAATTGATATAAAATCCAATGATTAGTGTATAATTATTAATTAATATGCTTATTGATAAGTTTATGCGAATGTTTGTTATAGTTTAGAACAAAGTTTGTTATAGTTTACGCCAAACTTAGTGTATAATTATTAATCAATATACTACTAGATTTGTACAGTTAAACATAAGTAATATTTTTTAATTAGTGTGTGTCAATTACAAGAGTTAGTCGTTGGTATAAAATAAATTTAATTTAGTTTATTATAAGTGCAAACTTCAAATTTTAGTTTAGAAAATCAGTAAATTAAATTTTTTAATAGGCAACTGAATTGTAAAATATGTTTAAAAATTCTAATTTAGTTAATAAAATGTTTAAATAGTTGAATATATTATAAAACTAGGAAAATAAAGTGAAATGAAATAATAAATTAAGAAATAATAAATTTTGCTTTTAAATAATAATTTTTTTTGAAACAAATATTGAACTAAAATCGACGCTAGCCTTTTGTGTCGGCCGACGATGGCTAGAATAAGCGGCCGACGTTAGCCGTTGCTAGTTGACGCAGATCTTTGAACATTGATCAAAAACCCACGAAGCTGAAAACTTTTCATTCTTTCACACCAAAAAGTAAGATTGATTTAAAATCCAAAAATTAATGTATAATTATTGATTAATATGCTTATTCATAAGTTTAGGCAAACGTTTAGTCTCGTTTAAAACAATGTTTATTATAATTTGCGTAAAAATTAGTGTATAATTATTGATTAGCATGTTGCCAGATAGTTGAATGAATTGTAAAATATGTTTTAAAATTAGTGTATAACTATTGATTAAAATAAATGCAAAAATTAGTGTATAATTATTGAAATTAGTGCAAACTTCAAATTTTAGTTTACAAAATCGGTTCAGAATTTAAATAGCTAAATGAATTGTAAGATATTTTTTTAAAATTTCAAATTTATTTAATAAAATATTTAAATAGCTATAAAAAGAAAAAAAATTAAAGGATAAATTAATTTAAATAATTAGGCATAAGGAAACGCGCATAATTTTTTTTATCGTAAGGACAATCCTAAAGCCCATTAGCGATTTAAAACAAAATAATACTTTACGGATTTATTCCATTCGTCTTCCTCCTACACTCATTCACTCGCCAAATTTTAATCGACAAAAAAAGCAACGCAAACTAGAAATAAATCGTTTTCTTCAACACAACCACAAACATCGCAAAGGATGAACAATCACTACAAATCAGACAACAATCTCAAATTCGAGAAATGACGACCTAGCTTCAGTGGAAATGTCGCAACAAACTCAAAATCAAAATATCGAAATAGTACCTACGGTATATATTTAATAGCAATACACAATGGAAGAAAATGAAAACCAACATCAATTTGAGTCGATAGCAGAGACAATGAAACGAAAAGCTATCAAGTTAAAATTAAAAAAACCGCCAGCAGAGGAAGAAACGAAGAAAAATCGAGAAAAAAGAACAAAGAGAAAAATGAAAAAAATCAGTAAATGAAATGTAACAACTTAAGAATTTTAAAATTTTCATGACATTAAACAATAAAATTTTGAAAATTAAAGCATTACTAGAACTACAGTATATAGCCACGACAGGGTTACAACGGCCGCCAACGGGAATTTCCAACGGCTAATAATGGCTCATTGTTTTTTAACAAGCCGTTGGTAACCGTTGTAAAAATGCCGTTTGCGGCCGTTGGAAATATTCTTGTAAACCTGCAGCCAAGCCGAGAACACAAATCATTCCTCTCTTCCTACCAAAAACACCCAAATCCATCACCATCTTCCTCCACTCCTCTTTTCTTGCTCCCAGCCTCCCCACGCAACCGGCAGCCACTCCGACGCCATCAATCAACACCAGCGGCTTCTCTCCATCCAAATACAGCTTCAAAATCAGGTTTTGCCTAAAACCCTAAAATTTTAAATTTTGCTACTTTTGTGTTTAATTTGTATTATAGTTGTATCTATTGGCCTATTGATTGTTTATTATACCAAACTAAGTGCTAATTACAATTATTACCATCCAAACGTCCAAATTGTTTGTGTATATATATTATGCACATATATACATATGTTGATAATTTAGTGTAAATGCGCTTTTGAGTTAGCGTTAGATTAGTTAGAATTGATTTAAATTATTTTATGTATGTTTTGTAAAACATTAGGAAAACATGAATTAGTCAAATATTTTAGAACATGAATTATATCTTTTACAAAATATATTAGCATTAAATAAGTATATAATTTAGTGTATATATATACACATGAATTATATATTTTGCGAAATAGTAAAAATCGTATAATTTACTATATATTTAATAAAATAGTAGAATATAAATAAAATAATGCATAATATGCTTTATTTTATATATTTAATAAAACAGTAACATATAAACAAAATTTAAATCATTTAGTGAATTTTTGGTCATGTCTGACAAGTGTTGTATATGATCGTTGTATGAATATTCATTTTTATTGCAAAACAGATATTCATATTCATCTGATACAATATTTGTTGGATTTGTCCCTGTATTGGACAAGCTACAAACATCATAAAGTAATTACGTTTCGTAAATCATATCGTTATAAACGGTTCACCAAAATTTCGACGGCATTTTCTTTTCGTTCCTTGTGTACATGCATATGTGTACGATACAAGGAACAAGGGGAAGTGCTGCCAAAATTTTGGAAAATCATTTATAATGATATGATTTAAGAAATGTAATAACTATTGTGTTTGTAATGGGAAGTAGGATGACCAACCATCACAAAAGGTACAAAAATGTGAACAAAATATCAAGAAATATAACTTTGTATATAAACGAAAATGGATTATAAAAAACAGTAAAATCTAAATGTGTTTATCGAATTTGATTAGTAATTTTTTTACGATTGATCATAGGTTTTACAGAAGGAAAAATGGTCAATTATTTTATATCGGAGTTGGATGTATCAAAGAAGAGAAATGGGATGCTCAATAAGCAAAACATTTTCTTAACGGGATAAATGTATTTTTCGAATTTGCTTTAAGTAATATTGGAAACGACGTAGAAATTCATTGTTTATGTAGTAGGTGCAAATTGTTGAAGCATTTAGTACCGAATATGGTTAGGATTCATTTGTGCCAATATGGTTTCGTAACCAATTATTTGGTGTGGAATCGTCATGGAGAAATTATAACATGTAACGAAGAACAGTCAATAAAGGTCATTAGTGATGAAGTTAGTACGACGAATCTCATAGAACATATGCTTGAAGATGCAGCATGATCAATCTTCCCTACTGTTGAAATTAATAACGACGATGTTAACGTCGAAGAGGAACCAAATGTTGGAGCGAAAAAATATTTGATTTAATGGATGCTGCTAAGAAACCTCTTTGGAATGGATGTACTAGCGGCACTCAATTATTGGCAACTGCAGAGTACATTGCAATGAAATCAAAGTACAACCTCACAGAAGCTGGATTTACGGCTGTTGTACAAGCTGTTAAACGTCATATGTCATCAGATAATTTAATGTGCGAAAATTATTATGAAGTGAAAAAACTTATGTCATCTTTCGGTTTGCCGTATCAAAAAATTGATACATGTCTAAATGGTTGCATTATGTTTTGGAAAGATGATGTCAGTCTTCGAATTGTAAAGTATGTAATCAAGAAAGATACAAACCAAGGAAAAAAGGAAAAAGAAGTTCCATACAAGCGTATGCGTTATTTACCTATCAGTCCTAGACTTCAAAGGTTATATGCATCATTTGTAGCAGCGCATCATATGAGATGCACAGTGTGAGAACACCTGAAGAAGGTACGTTAACACACCCATCTGATGGAGAAGCATGGAAGTATTTTGATAAGAAATATCCCGATTTCGCAGCGGAGAGCCGTAACGTTAGACTAGGTTTGTGTACTGATGGGTTTTCACCATTTTCTCAGTTTGGTTCTAAATATTCATCTTGGCCTATAATCATTACACCTTACACTACCTCCATGTATGTGTATGAAAACTCCATATATGTTTCTCACAATTGTTGACCCTGGCACTGATGATCCGACATAGGGTATCGATGTTTACTTACAACCGCTAATCGAGGAGTTGAAAACATTGTGGTATGAAGGAGTTAAAACAAACGACGTATCGAAAAGAATTTTTTTTGGATGTTCGCTTCTTTGTTATGGACTATTAGCGATTTTTTGCATATGCAATGCTTTTGGGTTGGAATATGGCTGGTCGTTTTGCTTGTCCTTACTGTATGGAAGATATCTATGAGCATTTTCTTTACGGCATGGGAAGAAAATTTCATGGTTTGATTGTCATCGACGTTTTCTCCATATTAATCATACTTTTAGAAGAGACAAAAGAAACTTTATATCTAATAGACATGAGACTTTACAACCATCAACGATTTGGTCAAGTGAAGATATATATGAACTAGTAAAAGATTATCCAAAGATACATGAAACCGGGCAGCAAACTAAAATCTACGGTAAATCGACATTTCATAATTGGTGCAAACAGAGTATATTTTAGGATTTGCCTTATTAGAAAAATCTCTTAATCCATCATAATATTGACGTGATGCATAACGAGAAAATCATATTCGATAATGTGTTTAATACACTTTTAAATGTTAAGGAAAGACTAAGGACGATCTGAAATCAAGACGTGATATAGAAGAAATATGTAATCGTCCTGAGCTTCATATGAAGCCAAATGACACTAAAAAACCCAAAGCATGTTATGAACTAGATAACAACCAAGTTAAAGTACTGTTAAAATGGATGGAAGGATTACGATTTCCTGATGAAATTTCATCTAATCTTCGTAGATGTGTCGACTATAAGAACGGAAGACTGAGTGGGGTGAAAAGCCATGATTGTCATGTAACGATGCACCCGTCGCTGTCAAAGAATTGTTGCCCGTAAAAGTTTGGAAGGTTATAACAGAACTTAGTTTATTTTATAAGGAGCTTTGTTCAACTACGTTAAAAGTTGACCGCCTTCGTAAACTAGAGGTAGAAATCCCTATACTTCTCTGCAAGCTGGAGAAAATATTTCCTCCAGGTTTTTTCAATGTAATGGAGCATTACCTGTTCATCTTCCATTTGAAGCACGTCTTCGAGGTCCTATGCAATATGGACGGATTTATCCATTCGAGAGGTATGTTATTAATACTGAGTATGTAAATGTTAGTTTAACTATAAATAAAAATCAATATTGATATGAATTTTTTTTATTAGGTACTTAAATCATTTAAAGAAAAAAGTGAGACAAAAAGCTCAAGTTGAAGGTTCGATTTGCAAATCATATACCGAAGAAGAAGCATCGTTTTTTTCCTCTCATTATTTCAATGATCATGTGAATTTATCACTTCAAAGTGTTGCGCGTGATGATGAGGCCATTGAACAAAATTCTTCTTCTGAAGCAATGTTATCTATTGTTAAACAACATGGTCGACATGCTGGAAAATGTGTAGAAGTATGGTTAGATGATAGATATTACCATGTAGCACACACATATATTCTTTTTAATTGTTCAGAAGTTGCACCATTTATTAGGTAATTATCAGATTACAAGTTTTGATAAATTTAATTTAATACTGCATGTGTAAATTAACAATAAAGCGGTATATTATGTTTTTATTTGCAGTGTTTATGAATCACAAAATCCAAACGGCGATTTAAGCAAAAATTTCGCTACTTGGTTTTCAAACTACGTTTGTGATCCTACAAATAATGTGGTCGATGAAGGATTAAAACATTTGGCGTTGGGACCGAAAAGGAAAGTTAAAACTTATCCAATATTTTTCGTTAATGGATATAAATTCAACACCAAAGAATACGGTGCTGAAAAATTAACAAACAATACCGGTGTATTTGTTAAAGACAACGATGATCCTAATAATCATGTACATGATTTTTATGGCGTGTTAATCTAGATTTTGCAATTGACATATTTTATAAGACCCGCAGAGGAAGTTTTTTTGTTTGGATGCAACTGGTTCAGCAATGTTCCAGGTTCTGGTATTAACGTGCATGCAAATTATAATCTTATAGAAATAAAACACAACTCCCGTTATCAGCAGTACGATCCTTTTGTACTAGCCAAACAAGCCCTATAAGTTTATTACGCCTCTTATCCATCTCTAAAAAGAGATAAAGCAGATTGGTCGACGGTTTTTAAAACCAAGGCGAGATTTACATTCGATGGAAAGAATATTCCAGAAGAACAAGCCTATCAAACAAATATCGAGGAAAATGTTGAAATCACAATTACAGACGATCAAACTGATTTTGGACAATTAAATGATGAAACAAATGTATTAGTCGAAGCATTTGAGAGTGTAGAGGAAAACGATATAGAACATGAGACCGAGTCTGAATCAGAAAACGATGAGGACTGAGTAATATCCGATAATTTTTATAATTATTCACTCACACGCATCACATATCATCATCATCATTACGTGCACTACCAATTAAAAATGACTTTATTACATGCACCACATATCATCATCATTTTATCTATGTCTACAATTAAAATTGAAACTTTCAACGGGTATTATGTCAGGCTCTAGACGTCGTAACTCTTCTTGCTCGGTCGGCAAGAGTAGTGGTGAGCCTCCGGCTCGACCATTTGTATATTTGCAGCCGAAGGCTAATGGAGCGTAAGTATCAAAATTAAAATGATAACAATATAAATTTATTCATACATATGTATACTTGTCTAAAGCTTTATTTTATATTTAACACAGGGGATTTGATTTGGAGCCCTCAGGAGTTGTGCTTGGCATTTCCAAGCAATCGTATATGAGCAGAATGACAGATTGCTAGCCTAAGTGGAGTAAGATCCCTTATCAAGTCAGGGAGGCCATCTGGTAGGATTTTCTGGTGAGTTTATACCAGTTTACTATATGAATAAGTATAAATGAACAATTAGTAATATTTTCTCTTTGTACAAGGGCAAGTGAACTTGGCGAAGCCCGATGTCGCCATGGTTCAACGCCACTGGAATTCGAAGGTCGCCAAAAATTACAGGGAGGCAATGTCAGCTCTTAAAAATTCGAGGAAGAAACCGAACTGGATGGGTGCTTCCGTATGGGATTCTTGGATGAGTTGGTGGGAGATCGACGAGTTCAAGGTAAATCTACCAAATATATAGTTAATCATTTCGCAATTAGTAAATATAATATTCAATTTAAATTGCAGGCGGAGTCGGAGAGGAACTCTGCCAATAGAAATAGGAATCCTGGAACGCATCGTGGCGGATCCAAGTCTTTTCAGCATCACCGTGAGGACTTGGTAAATTTATCAATTACGAATCTAAACCGTTATTACATTGTGTATGTTAATCAGTTCAGTAATTAGCTATGAAAAATTAAAATATATAAATTATTTATTGCAGGAAAGATCGCTTGGACGTCCCGTGTCTATGATGGAGGTATTTACCCGTACCCACGCATCAAGACAAGCAGACAATGCTGGCAATATTACATATCGGTGGGATGATGATGATAAGGCGATGACTGCATATGTATGCATATTTTAAATCTTGTTTTATTAATATCGATAAGTTTAAATCCTATTCTATGTTATAAAACGAAGAAAGTAGAAGTCATTAGAGAGAGAGGCAAAAGATATATTATTCATTCCTGAAATTAGATATGTATTTATATTACACAGCCTCCTTTATATAAAGGCTTCAGAGCTAAGGATTTAACATATTCCACGACGTGGGACCAAACAAAACAACATAAAATCATACTCATTTCATGATTTACATACATTATAACACTCCCCCTTGAATATGCGTCTTCAAAATCTTGAATGCTCTGATAATTTGAAATTCCGTTTCAAAATGTGTATAATAATTGCTCTCCCTCATTATTATCTTGCTTGCATTTATCGATTCATTCGATATGGATATTGTTTGTTGCCTCATTAAAAACCTCTATAAGGAAAACCCAGTGGGAAAAACCTTGAAAGAGGAAAAGGGTGCAACTTATGAAATCATAAATATCATACTAAAAGTGATATTCCTTCTAAAAGTTTGATACTTCGGAATCAAAATAATGCCTCATTAAACCCTTACTAAGAAAAACCTAATGGGAAAAATCTTAGTGAAGGAAAAAAGAGTACAATGATATATCTTATTTTCTCATTTTTCTAATGAAGTTTGATACTTCTGGATCAAACTAATGCTCATTAAAACCTTACTAAGAAAAACACAATAAAAAAATCTCAGTGAAGGAAAAAAAGTACAACGATATATGTTATTTTTCTCATTTCTTCAAATGAAGTTTGATACTTCTGGATCAAACTAATGCCTCATTAAAAACTTAATAAGAAAAATCCAGTGGGAAAAATCTTAAATAAGGGAAAAGAGTACATTGTAACTTATTTTCAAATGTCACTGGTGAGTTGATACTTGGGGATCAAGATAATTGTAGGATCGATTTCACCCTAGAGGGGGTGAATAGGGTGATGCTATCAATTATAAAATTTTATTGCGGAAGCTTATAAAGTATTCAATTCGGATTTCAATGAAGTTTACAGCAGAATAATAGCAGCACAGATATCGCAGAATATAGATAACAGAAACAGAACAACACAGAATTTATCCAGCTTCGGCAAAACCCTGCCTACGTGCTGCCCACAAGGTTTCTACTAGAAATTAGATAGTCAGACGCTTACACACGTAAACTCGCGACACCCGCTATCGACTAAAGCTAACTCTACGCTCAAAATCCTGCCACAACTCGGCCACTGAGTTGCGAATTCTCAAACTACGCCACGTAGTTTGTGCCCTAGTCACACGACTTGAAATTTAAACGGTTTAAAAATAAAATACAATTAAAAAACAATTTAAAATTAAAATAACCCTAATTTTAAAATAAAAGCCCTTTATTTTATAAAATGAAAGCTCTTAAGAAAAAATCAGCCGGCCCCTTTTAATTCGACCCGATCCCTTTTTTTTTATTTGCTCTGGTTCCTTTTGAAGTAATGGCGGCTTCTTTTTTATTCAATTACAATTAGGGCTTTCGTCCTTGATCCAAATTAGGGATTTCGAAGAACCGACTTTATGTTAATCGATTTTGTGATTATTCGCGTTTAGCCTTGATCGATCGTTCTCCTTGTTGCTCACTTTGACTGCTTCGTGTTGATGGAGTTCGACTTCGATTCGATATGTGATTTTCGTTTATGCTATTCTGTTATGCTTGATTGAACTCCATGATTATGCCGATGATGATCTTATGGTTTTTATATGGGTTCATAACCCTTGTTTTGCGTTTGTCTAATTTCTTCAACACTATGCTTTCGGCTATTCGATTTTTGTTGAACGTTGATGATTTATTTCTGACTTTTTCAGTTTGCTTGGATAACACGGTTTAGAACTCTTACTTGGTCATAATCAATTTTGGGAATTCGACTGTTTCTTGGCCACCGCGGTATTTTGATTTCTGGCATTTTCTTGCTTCCGTGAATCCCTGGCTTGACTCTCTGACCAGATGCTGCTGACTTCGGGTTGCACTGATTTGTCTTGATTCCATGGTGATTTCACTGTGACTTCGTTAATTGTTCATCTGTGTTCGTCCCTGAACATTACTGTTTTGGTTTAACTTTGTAGCGTTGACTTGATATCGTTACTTCAATGTTTCTGATGCTCCTTCGATTCAATGAGGCTTGTATTTGAATGTCAGTTGTATTAGTCCTTGGTGCAGTTGATTTGTAGTCTCTGGTTCTTTTTGGTTACCGGTCATTCATGTATAGTTGCTTGTATATATATTTATATACTTGATTCATTTATATTGTCACTGAGTTTAAATGCATTGAGCTCTGGTTTCATTTCTTTGGTTGGGTCTGCACATTCACCTGTTGTTGTACACTGCATAGTGGTCTTGTTGAACTGAGTTTGATTTTGTTTCATGTTGGTTCCATTTTTGCTATGCATTTACTTGGTGCATCACCATACATATTCACTTGAGTTATTTGAAGTTGTAGATTTCTGAGGTGTTTGTGTTGTTGTGCACAGACCATGTTTCTGCTGCAGCCACATTGTCACTGTCCACTGCAGCTCCATGACTTCGACTGTTTGCATTACATCACCACTGTTGGATTGATGTGCTTCATGTTGTTTGGTGCATTGTTGTTTGCTGAACTAGTCTGCAATGGTTGTACACTTGCAGTCTTCTCAACTCTGGTTGCATTCCACATTGAACTGCATACTTGTAGTATATTGATCATCTGCACCTTGTCCTGAAGTGTTTGCTGTGTTCATTTGATTATTGTGCACTGAGTTTGCTTCGAGTCGGTTTCATTGTGTTGGTTTCATTGGTACTTGAATAGTTTGGATTCGGGCTTTGACTTATGTCGCTGATTTTTGGTCGAGACTTGTTTTAGTTGTCGAGACCGTTTTTCCATACTTGCACATTTTTAAGTGCACCTGTGTTGAATCCAGTTTTAAAACTCGGGTTTGACCTTGTGCTGATGTCGAGACTTTATTTATATTGCACCTGAGTTGAACCCATCTTTTTATTTGGGTTTGACCTTGTGCTCACCTGTCCCTGTAGCATTATCAAATGTATATCGGTGTGCATGGCCTTGTGGCATGTACTGTGATACACTGTGCATGTCACATTGTTCGTGTGCGATGAATTCAAATTTAAATGACGACGAACAACCCAAATAATTGAGGCAAATAATATTTTCAAAATCCATATTTTATTTTATATTTCAAAAATATTTCTTTTTCAATTTTACTGCGTTAGTGAATATTTTTGCAGACTGCTCAGATGCTGGATTCTAACTGGAATGAAGTTGAAGATGAACTACGAGTGTATGTAGTGAGGTCAACTGTAAAGGTAAAATAGTGATGAGATTGAATTTGTATCAAAGTTGTATAGTGAATAGTGAGAGCTTGAATTTGTACTATTCAAAATTGCAATAAATATTTGTTTGAATAAAATTTCTGTTTGAATTCAAATTCTGTGTTATTTAATTTATTCAGCAAATATTTATTTAATCTGTGAAAAATAAAATAGTACATTAACAAATACATTTAAAAGAATGTATATATGTTTATTATCATCAAACAAAAATCATATAAGCGCATATTCAACAATCTCCCCCTTTTGATGATAACAAACATATATTTAAGATTTTGAATATGTTAAATGTATTTGATCATTCATATGCTCTAATTACTCCCCCTATTTAAATGCTTCCTCTCTATACAATACTCCCCTTACATATATGCATACAAATAAAAATATGCAAATGAGCCTAGATGCAAATAGAAAATTATTTGACTTTTGCTTTATTTTATTTGACAAAATCTTAACTTTTCTCTTCCCCTTTTGTTATCAGCAAAAGAATAATAGTGTTAGAGAAAATAGAGATAAGGTGATTGATATTAATTCAACATTAAAACTCAATTGAATATAAATATTAAATTTCAATAAAAAATCAAACAAAAACCATAAATATTTTGTTAGGCGCATATTCCACTATTAGAATGATGGGAATTACGTCATCATATAAAACCATACAGTTGTGTCTATTTGTGGTATATTTATATCAGGAATTTGAATATCTACTAACCATGCATAACCATTAGGACTTTTAAATGAGATTAGTAGTATTCCAATTTTATTTAAAAAAAATTCAAGTCTCTTCTAACCACGCATAACCGTGAGGACTTTTAAATGGGATTAGAATCAACTTATTTATTTTAAAAATCAACTTTTGATATGCGTTCATACATGCATAACCGTGAGGACTTTTAAATGAGCATGGAAGCACATAACAAATTCCAAGTAATTCACCCATGCATAACCATGAGGACTTTTAAATGAGAGTGAATACTTTGGTATTTATTTATTTTTATTTTTTTACTATACAAATTTTTTTCTATTATTAAAAAAATGTAAAAATGAAAAACGATCGATTCCTGTTTAAAATACCACATATCGACAAACTATATAGAATTTTGATGAGTGATGGTCGTTAGAAATATGATAGAGATAGAGATGGTCATGGAAATTTTTACCAACAAAAAGTTTTATAACTCTTTTTTAAATTTCTAAAGAAATTTACTAATTATACCGTCTCGAGTCATAATATATGATAAACATCAACACTCATCACTTTTTCAATCACTATTTATCCTTTCGATAATTATTAGAGAGTCAGATTAGTCATTTAAAATCAAATTCAAAGATAATTATGAAATCAAATTTTCAAAATGACTAATAAGAAAATATGGTCAAAAATGATTTTCTCGAGGGGGTTTTATAAGAAAATTTTCTACTATTTGAAAATTATTTGAAATGAAAAATATGCAGATATTTTCTTTGAAAAACGATGCAGTTACTAAATGTCTCAAAAAACAAGTTCAACTATTAATTTTTCTATCAACTAGATTACCAGTGTAATCTGCATCTGAATTTTTTTTTCCACTCAAAATTATCATTAATTGAATTTGATCGACCAAACCATGAAGTGTGCACCCAAAATTTCAAACTCAATTTAAACTGCAATTTAAATGACATTCTCTTGAATTTGGATTGAAGCCGTGTAAATAATCAAAAACCGTGAATATAGAATTAGCTGTATTATAACCAAATGTATTATCCAACAAAACACTATGTTTAATCCAAACTGATATATATGAAGTAATTCAAAGAATCTAGAGAATTTTATAGTGTTTTTGGCATAAGAATATAATTTGGCCAACTATGTTGAATAAGTCAGAATCATAATCTTTTCATCATCATATTATTGGCTGATTTAATTCAGAATACGGTGCAGATTATCACATTTAATATATCGTTCAAAATATACCATTACCAGTTTTACCTTTACGATATTTTTCGTTGTTGTCCGTTGTGATTCTGTCACCTTTATACTAGGCTAAGAAACTTTGCTTTGTCGCCCGTTGTGTTTCTGGAACAGCCAAAAATCTAAAGAACACTGTTGTTGTTCCTTAGCCTGCCACCACACCTACACGGGAAAAGATTTATGTGACATATTCGTTTTTATAGGTCCATGGTTGCTAGTGGCAGAAAATTTTGAAAAACAATTTTGTGAAGACCCAAAACTATTTATAATTGTTCCCCTCGGCACCCAAATTTGTTTAACTTTGAGAGATTTTATATTTGTGCCCTTTGGAACCCAAATTGGTATAGTTTTCACATGTTTGGGTCTATACCAACAATTATTGTGATTGTGTCCATATTTTCTACAAATTGTGCGCATTGAATTTTCTTGATTAATCTTGTTTTCAACAATTTTAGATTGATTATATCCAAGTCCCTTTCTAACCGTATTAACAGTTTGCTTTCCTAATAGCATATTCAACGATTTTTCACTTTTTGAAAATTTATCTAAAGTCGTTGACAATTGTTGGACTTGTGTTTTGAGAGATTCATTTTCGTTTAACAATTGTGTGCACTTTTTAATAGAATTCTCTCTCCTAGTATTTTCACTCTCTTTTAAAATCAGAATTTCATTTTCAAGTGATTTTATATTGAAATTCTGATTTTTTAATTTCATCTTCGAATGTTGGACACTTATCACACTAAGGGATCCTTCTTTGATAGTTTTCAACTAATTGGTCAAGCTGTTCATTTAATCCTATCAAAGTATCTTTTTGTGATTCAAGTTTGGCATATTTTTCCCTAAGTCGTTCAAAACAGCCATTCACTTCGTGGAAATAAATAAGTAATTAAGAGTGAGTAAGTCGCTTGGCTCGTCATCGTCGCTATCAGTTATATTTCCTTGAAGGCATATATTTGCTTTCTCACTTTCACTGCTAGTACTTTGATTATCTTCATCACTTGTATTTCACGTGGTTGCAAAACTTCTCCTTTTTGATTTCTTTTCAAAGTCGTGTCGGGTTTGAGGACAATTGGGCTTGATGTGTCCGGGTTGGTTGCACTTGTGATAGATGATTTTCTGTTCGTCTGAGTTGTCTAGTGCTTTGACTATTCTGCTTTTCACTTTTTGAATTCGAGCTGAATTTCCGTATTTGTAATCCCACCTTTTGAATTTCTTTACTAATAGCTCCAATTCTGCTGCTGCATCATCATCATCGTTATCATCATCACTTTCGGTTGTTCCTTTGAGCGCTATTGATTTCTTTCGAGTGTCACTTCCTTCACGCTCTTTCTTGAACTTTATTTCTAGCTCATAAGTGGTGAGATTACCGACGAGTTCTTCAACTTTCATATGTTTTAAATCTTTTGATTCTTGAATGGCAGTCACTTTTGATTCAAATCTTCGTGGAAGGACTCTGAGGATTTTTCGGACTATTTCCAATTCTGTGTATGATTTTCCGAGAGCTTTTGATTTATATACGATATTGGAAAGTCGTCCTTGCATCTCTTTGACATTTTCTTCCTTCGTCATTGTGAAGTTCTCGTATTCGCTGCTTAACATGGCAAGGCGAGATTCTTTGACTTGAGATGTTCCTTCATGAGTCACTTCTAGAGTGTGCCATATTTCCTGCGCGGTTGGACAATGTGAGACACGATTAAATTCATATCGATCCAATGAACAGATAATAGAATTCATAGCTTTAGCATTAGTATTTTATAATTTATTTTCTAGTTCTGTCCATTGTTCCTTTGGTTTCTCTATTTCATGATTATCTACAGTTATAGTTGGTATTCTATAACCTGTCTCAACAATATTCCATGCGTCAATGGTTTTCAGAAAAATTTCCATCCTATTTTTCCAATAAGCATATTCACCATTGAACATTGATGGTCTAACTATGGATTGACCCTCAGCAAAAGCAGTATTAAAAGAAGCCATTTTAAAAATTGGTTTTTGTAAAATCAAATTTCTAAAACAAAAACGGCTTTTGTTCCTAACTCTGATACCACTTGTAGGATCAATTTCACCCTAGAGGGGGGGTGAATAGGGTGATGCTATCAATTATAAAATTTTATTGCGGAAGCTCGCAAAGTATTCAATTCAGATTTCAACACAGTTCACGGCAGAATAATAGCAGCACAAATATCGCAGAATATAGATAACAGAAACAGAACAACACAGAATTTATCCAGCTTCGGCAAAACCTTGCCTACGTGCTGCCCCCATGCAACAACCTAGGATTTGCGTTACCGAAATTGTTTTTTTTTAGGATTTTATTTAAATGGAGCAAATGGATTTTTGGGATAAGGATAATTTATTTAAAAATATGGACATTTTAAATAAATGGGTTTTTAAAAATGAGGCGAAGTATTATTTTGGAACAATTAAAAGTTAATGGAAAATTTAAGAAAGGGATTTGGTTAAGTATGGGTTTTCATGGCTATGTTAACACTTA
This sequence comes from Allium cepa, assembly GCA_030765085.1. Taxonomy (NCBI): domain Eukaryota; kingdom Viridiplantae; phylum Streptophyta; class Magnoliopsida; order Asparagales; family Amaryllidaceae; genus Allium; species Allium cepa. The sequence continues at coordinate 9,376,314 of CM060938.1, forward strand.
AACAATTTTTATACATGTTTAGAGCCACTCTCTCTTAAGGGGTCCATTAGCCTAACCCAAACCCACTTACCATTCTATAAATCATCTCAAACTCTTAACCCTCATTCATTCCAACCTTAATCAAAAAAAATTCCTAAAACCCTAAACCTAAAAATGGCCTTCATGCTTAGGAAAGCTCCATCCTCTCTTATATTGGCTTAAGCTAGTTAAGGTAAGGGAAGGTAATGCAAAAACCCTCTTGTAATCCGTTTCTAACTCTCTTTAATTTCTGAAAATCATGTTGTAACTCTTGGTTTTATGTGTTTTGGTATTTTTCTAGCTCCTTGATCATCATCTCTTAGCTTTGGTTAGTGTCATATAGGTGTTTGTTCTTTTGCTTGAGAGGAATACTAGGTAAACCCTCTCCAAATCTATGTATAAGCATCTCTTAATTTCTGGAATTAGCCTTGCAACACTTGATTTGTTGTGTTGCATGAATATCAAAGCTTGTTGATTAACATTCCTTCCATTTGGACATTGCACACAAGTTGCTTGCTATATTGGTTGTGAGGTAATGCTAGCTATATCCTCATAATTTTCATGCTATGGCTAGATATATATCTATGGTATGATTTGATAATTGTTAATGGTCATTACTAAATCATTCGAGCAAGAAAAATTGAATTAATTAGCTCATTTCTCTATGTTTTGCAAAATTCTAAAACTGATTTATGCTGCAACTTTGACCATGAATATCTCTTTCAATATCTGATGAAAACATGCCAAATCACTTCCTAGTGATAGTTAGTATTGTCATCTATAACCTCTCCAAATTTCGTAGCATTTGGTGATCATTTGAATGGTGAAATCCGGGCTCAAAAACAGACCTGAATGCAGTTTTTCTGTGCATTTGCAGCTGGAGTGAAAGCATTTTTCCCTGTTTACAGTTTTGAAACTGAAAATTTGTGACACCGCCACGGTCACATCCATGGTCGGAATCCAACGTTTTTGGACTCGTTGGAAAACTGGTGTTCCGAACTCCATCTCTAGGAAGTTTGATTAGTATCCGAGTTCATTTGACTTTTCAAAACTGCTGTCGAAGTGGGACCCGGATCTCAGCCTGAAACGGTGTATTCACTGTTTCCGGGTCCGACTTTGGAGCGTCGCTGCGACTTCGTTTCAAGTCGGAATCGAGCAATTCTTTTTGCGTTCTAAATTAGGAATGTCGAACTACATTTCTACATATTATCATGCCATTCGGATTCGGTTTGCTGGTCCGAATAATTTTCCGAATTTGGGTTCGCGTCAGTTTTGGACTATTTTCCAACACTTAGAATATTCTCAGTGAAACCATTTTTTTCTTTCTGTTTTCAATTTTGAAACTGAAACTTTGTGACACCGCCACGGTCACATCCGTGGTCGGAATCCAATGTTTTTGGACTATTTGGAAAACTGGAGTTCCGAACTCCATTCCTAGAATGTTTGATTAGTATCCGAGTTCATTTGACTCTTCAAAATTGCTGTTGAAGAGGGACCGGATCTCAGCCTGAAACAGTGTATTCACTGTTTCCGGATCCGACTTTGGAGCGTCACTGCGACTTCGTTTCAAGTCAGAATCGAGTAATTCTTTTTGCGTTCAGAAGTAGGAATGTCGGGTCACGTTCCGACCAATTTTCATGCCATTCGGATTTGGTTTGCTGGTTCGAATAACTTTCTGAATTTGGGTTCGCGTCAGTTTTGGACTATTTTCCAACACTTAGAATATTTCCAGTGATTTTCTGTTTTTGTCGACTTCGTTGAGATTTGTCTCTGGATTTCGTACACGGGCCTTATAAAAAGGTTTTAAAAGGATTTTTCACTCTAAAATGGCTTTCGAAATTATTATATAATATTATTTTAATTATTAAATTAATTACTCCATAATATGAGAGTTTTCAAGGGCCGTTTTAAAGTGATTTCAAACCAATTATAAATCCGTTTTCCATATTTATTTTCTATAACAAAATTCCACACTCATACTTTAGCACTTCGAGCGATGAGGAAAGGTGCTTAAACGGTTGGGAAAAACTCCGGCTTTTGAAACCGTGTGTATTTCCTTTCCGGTTAATCCCCGACCTATTCGATTGATCGTTTTGGCCTGTCGGCCTAGTTTACCCATGACATGAGGTGAACTTTGTACTGCTTTCAGTGTGGAAGCTTACGATTGGTTAGTAAACCGTTTAGGACGAACGTGGAGTATGGGACTCACGTTAACACTTTACGGATTCCTTGCTAAAAGTTCGTGACACATTCCTTTTATTACCTTTGGGATAGTGTCTTCGGACTGTCTCCCTTAGAGGTATCGTTTTGGCATCTCTACTTAGATGGTCGTTATACATCTCTACATAGATGTATCGTTGTTGGCATCTCTACTTAGATGGCCTGTTATACATCTCTACTTAGATGTATCGTCTTTGACATCTCTACTTAGATATTTTTGTTTTGGCATTTGTGCTTAAGAGGCTTGTTATACATCTCTACTTAGATGTTTGTTTCTTCTCTATGTGAGAGATTTTGGTCTTTATTACCATGATATATGTTTCTCTTTTGGAGATTATTATGTTATATGTTGCCTCGTTATCTTATCGTGATTATTGTTAAGTTTATCTAACTGATTTGTTTAGCTAGCCTGACCCGAGTATTTTATACTCGGGTCAGACCGAGTTGTTTCAGGTTAGGTCGTTTTGGACTTAGCTTGCTTCAGTGCTTCCGCTTTGGATATCCGCTATACTATAGATAGCTTTACTTGTTATCCATCCTTTATGATATTCTGATATTATGACTATCTTGTGTATTCATTTGACTCACGAATGTGTGAGTAGTGGCTTTGTACCCACTTTTATATTTGGATCTGTACTTGATGTTGTATTTGTGCTGAGACTATTTGATTATTATCTGATGTTGTTCTCTGATGATGTTCATTCTGCAATTATGTTTTGTTCTGATAGATCTTTTAGCCATTGTAGTTTTTTATTTAAGTATTTATTGAATATGTCGAACCACATGCGAAAAAAATAGATTCCATTTTTCGACGTGTTCAGTAGATAGTTAAAGTAAGATTACACATGGTCGCTTCCATTATACTCTATTGTCCGCATTAGCAGACGGTATTATCCATATAATACTCTTTGTTAATGAGGCTCTCGGAGTGGGGCGTTACACCCCAAGGTTTCTACTAGAAATTAGATATTCAGACGCTTACACACGTAAACTTGCGACACCCACTATCGACTAAACCTAACTCTACGCTCAAAACCCTGCCACAACTCCGCCACTGAGTTGCGAATTCTCAAACTACGCCACGTAGTTTGTGCCCTAGTCACACGACTAGAAATTTAAACGGTTTAAAAATAAAATACAACTAAAAAACAATTTAAAATTAAAATAACCCTAATTTTAAAATAAAAGCACTTTATTTTATAAAATGAAAGCTCTTCAGAAAAAATCAGCCGGCCCCTTTTAATTCGACCCAATCCCCTTTTTTTATTTGCTCTGGTTCCTTTTGATATAACGGCGGCTTCTTTTTTATTCGATTACAATTAGGGCTTTCGTCCTTGATCCAAATTAGGGCTTTCGAAGAACCGACTTTATGTTGATCGATTCGGTGATTATTCGCGTTTAGCCTTGATCGATCGTTCTCCTTGTTGCTCACTTCGGCTGCTTCGTGTTGATGGAGTTCGACTTCGATTCGGTATGTGATTTTCGTTTATGCTATTCTGTTATGCTTAATTGAACTACATGATTATGCCGATGATGATCTTAGGGTTTTTATATGGGTTCGTAACCCTTGTTTTGCGTTCGTCTGATTTCTTCAACACTATGCTTTCGGCCATTCGATTTTTGTTGAACGTTGATGATTTATTTCTAACTTTTTCAATTTTCTTGGATAACACGGTTTAGAACTCTGACTTGGTCATAATCGATTTTGTGAATTCGACTGTTTCTTGGCCACCGTGGTATTTTGATTTCTGGCATTTTCTTGCTTCCGTGAATCTCTGGCTTGACTCTCTGACCAGATGCTGCTGACTTCGGGTTGCACTGATTTGTCTTGATTCCATGGTGATTTCACTGTGACTTCGTTAATAGTTCATCTGTGTTCGTCCCTGAACATTACTGTTTTGGTTTAACTTTGTAGCGTTGACTTGATATCATTACTTCAATGTTTCTGATGCTCCTTCGATTCAATGAGGCTTGTTTTTGAATGTCAGTTGTATTAGTCCTTGGTGCAGTTGATTTGTAGTCCCCGGTTCTTTTTGGTTACCGGTCATTCATGTATAGTTGCTTGTATATATATTTATATACTTGATTCATTTATATTGTCACTGAGTTTAAATGCATTGAGCTCTGGTTTCATTTCTTTGGTTGGGTCTGCACATTCACCTGTTGTTGTACACTGCATAGTGGTCTTGTTGAACTGAGTTTGATTTGGTTTCATGTTGGTTCCATTTTTGCTGTGCATTTACTTTGTGCATCACCATACATATTCACTTGAGTTATTTGAAGTTGTAGATTTCTGAGGTGTTTGTGTTGTTGTGCACAAACCATGTTTCTGCTGCAGCCACATTGTCACTGTCCACTGCAGCTCCATGACTTCGACTGTTTGCATTACATCACCACTATTGGATTGATGTTCTTCATGTTGTTTGGTGCATTTTTGTTTGCTGAACTAGTCTGCAATGGTTGTACACTTGCGGTCTTCTCGACTCTGGTTGCATTCCACATTGAACTGCATACTTGTAGTATATTGATCGTCTGCACCTTGTCCTCAAGTGTTCGCTGTGTTCATTTGATTGTTGTGCACTGAGTTTGCTTCGATTCAGTTTCATTGTGTTGGTTTCATTTGTACTTGAATAGTTTGGATTCGGGCTTTGACTTATGTCGTTGATTTTTGGTCGAGACTTGTTTTAGTTGTCGAGACCATTTTTCCATACTTGCACATTTTTAAGTGCACCTGTGTTGAATCCAGTTTTAAAACTCGAGTTTGACCCTGTGCTGATGTTAAGACTTTATTTATATTGCACCTGAGTTGAACCCGTCTTTTTATTTGGGTTTGGCCTTGTGCTCACCTGTCCCTGTAGCATTATCAAGTGTATATCGGTGTGCACGGCCTTGTGGCATGTACAGTGATACACTGTGCATGTCACATCGTTCGTGTGTGATGAATTCAAATTTAAATGACGACGAACAACCCAAATAACTGAGGCAAATAATATTTTCAAAATCCATATTTTATTATATTGCAAAAATATTTCTTTTTCAATTTTACTGCGTTAGTGAATATTTTTGCAGATTGCTCAGATGCTGGATTCTAACTGGAATGAAGTTGAAGATGAACTACGAGTGTGAGTGATATGTAGTGAGGTCAACTGTAAATGTAAAATAGTGATGTAATTGAATTTGTATCAAAGTTGTATAGTGAATAGTGAGAGCTTGAATTTGTACTATTCAAAATTGTAATAAATATTTGTTTGAATAAAATTTCTGTTTGAATTCAAATTCTGTGTTATTTAATATATTCAGCAAATATTTATTTAATCTGTGAAAAATAAAATGGTACATTAACAAATACATTTAAACGAATGTATATATGTTTATTATCATCAAACAAAAATCATATAAGCGCATATTCAACAATAATGCCTCATTAAAACCTTATTAATAAAACCCAGTGGGAAAAATCTTAGCGAAGGAAAAAGAGCGCATTGTAAATACTTATGGATGCTCCCCCCGATTTAAAAGTTTTCTCTGAATTCACATTCATCTTTCGATAATTTAAATTGTTATAGATACTTCCAGATCCATAAATAACAACTAAAATTTCCAAGATTGTTTCTTTCAAATATGAATTGCATTTTATGCATTTTGTTTGCTACCTTTATGAAAAATACATCGTGTGCTTTCACTTTTATGCTTCAAATCAGTTTTGCATATTGCAACTACATCTTTGATGAATATTAAAAGTTCCATTACAACAATACTTAAAAGGAGGAAGTAATCTACTCATCTTGAAGTACATCAAGAATTTCATTACAGCAATACTTAGAAGAAGGTTGTAATCTACATTCTATGTTCTTTTCATTCTTTATAATCATCGAAGTTATTTATATTCTTCAGGAATTTATATATTTTAATAAGATCTGCATATCGCAACTAACATTTTAATGGATATTAAGAGTTTCATTACAACGATACTTTAAAATAGGAAATAATCTACTCATCATGAATTATATCAAGATTTTCACTACAACAATACTTAAAAGTAGGTTGAAATCTGCTCTCCTTGTTCTTTGCATTCTATATAACAATGAAAGTTATTTATATTCTTCGGTAATTTGTATACTTTCATTACTTAATATATGATTTAAACCACATTTATATGTTCGAGGTATATTAAGCATTTCAAGTACTTTCGGTACTTTGCAGACTACATGTCCATATTTCTCTACTATTAAAGGATCCATGATGGCCAGTCATGTTTTCCCCTAATTGAAGATTCTTAATCTATTTATAAACATAAGCGCTTTATTGTTTATAAATATATCATCAAAAATGATTTCTTATCAGTTCTAGACATGATTTATTAAGATCTCTTTGATTATCATGTTTTAGGTACCTAAACCACTTCTAGTGTAATTTGACAATCATGTCATTAGTCTCTTCAAGTGCACCCTTAAGTGTTTCTTAAAAACACTCACTTCTTTTAGTTAATTACACAAACTATATACAGATCATTTAGATCTTACTTTCTACATCAGAAGCTACCTTTTGGTTTAGGGAAAACAACTTAACTTCAAACTAAATCCAAAATTATCAACAGAAAAAATCTTTCATACATAGATCAAATAGATCTGAAATTTGAGTAAGATATTACAAGAATTCAATGACTTATAATAAAGTCGATTCAAAACTTACACCAAAAAAATCAAAAATTCATAATGAAATCAAAGATGAGTGGATCTAATATCGCTTATTAGAAATTTTTAATCAATTCAAACTGAATATTTATCAAGTACAAATTCTGAAAGAATAAATAAAATTACTTTCAACTAAAGATGTGTAATAATAAGTAATCTCAGAAGTCATACTTGATTTCAATAAATAAATAAGAGAAAAGGATGAATAAACATGAAAAAGAATAGATCTGATGACTAAAATATATAGATCTCAAAGATATATCATTTGAGCATGATATCAAGATCCATAAAAGATCTAAAAAAATTAGACTATAAGATCTACAATAGAATGAGATCAAAAAAATTAGATATATGATTGAATGAGATCTAAGAAGATAAAATTAATTGAATTAGATCTGAAAAAGATAAGATCAATATAATTAAATCTAAAAAAATTCTTACCATCTTGAGACTTATAATTAGATATGAAAAGCAAAGTAGATCTGGTCTTCTAGATTATCACAATTCAAATCTATAAAAAAATTGTTTAGAGATCGTGCTGATAACGTGTTATAAAATGAAGAAAGCAGAAGCCATTAGAGAGAGAGGCAGAAGATATATTATTCATTCCTGAAATTAGATATGTATTTATATTACACAGCCTCCTTTATATAAAGGCTTCAGAGCTAAGGATTTAACATATTCCACGATGTGGGACAAAACAAAACAACATAAAAGCATATTCATTTCATGATTCGCATATATTGTAACATTCTACTAATTTTAACCTGCAATTGTTTTTTATTTTAGGCAAAGTTTCAGGAGGCACGGGCAGAGTTGCTTTTAGAATCGAATCACGATGAGTTGACGGTAGAGGAGCAAGATAAAATTTTCAACGTTATTATGGATCCGACGCAGCGGAATAGGCGCTATGGCTATGGAAACCAAGCGGTAATCTTATAAACATTGCAATATTATATTTAATAAATTAATATATAGATACACTATACATTAGGAACCAAAAACATGAACCAAAAACATGAACCAAAAAAACAAGGGTTCGCTATTTTACATTAGGAACCAAAAACATGAACCAAAAAATGGTAGTAGTATTAAAAATAATAAATGGAACTAAAAAGAACACACTAATGGAGGTCTTATATGACAAAGTTAAAGGGAAATTCATGCTTTATACCCTTGCTATTTATGAAAATAGATGAAATCTCCATATCTCGTTGCATGTCGTAAATTAAATCCCTAAAATTTACAATAATGAAATCACACTAAAATTCATAACTAAAAAATCAATAGTCAAAATTATAAATGCAAATAAAAAAAATCAAATTAATTTCATTGGTGACAATTCAAATTGCTTGTAATATTAAAATATAAGGTACAATCCAAATTTATAATAATTTTAATATCTAGTATGTTTATATTATATAATTTCATGAAATGTATTATTGTTGCTGATATAATATCCAAACTATTTTACCAAAAACAACAAAATTTAAAATCATTTTATACCTTAGACTCTAATAATGCAATGAGCCAAAGTAGTGATGGGTTTAGGTTGCGATATAAAAATGCAATGTACAATAAAAGTAACTAAAATTGCACAAAAGAACATTCTACGTTTGATACGTTATTTTGATTGTACAATGTAAGACATTATTGTAGAAATAAATAAATTTCAAAAAATTCCAATAGTTCGAATCAAGTTTGTATAGCTCTAACACATTCCATTTTTATTTTTCATTCAAAACGGAAATAAGTGGAAATGAATTAAGAATTTAATTATGGGGATTTTCACTTCAAGGGCTTATTTGTGCAGGTAATAAGTTTTAAGCACATTATTTTTGAAAAATTAGTTTTAAGGACATTTTACAGGAAAAAGATAAAAGAATTTATCATTTTCAGTTATACAGAAATAATGATAAAAGGATTTATCATTTTCCTGTATAACTAAAAAAGATAAATGAATTTATCATTATGCTGTAAATTGTCCTTAAAACTAATTATTCAGAAATGTTGTCCTTAAAACTTATTACCCTGCAAATAGAAGCCCTTCAATCTAATTTCCACTTTAATTAATTCATTGTAAAGTAGGGGAAAATCTAGTATTTTGGCATCATACACCAAAATTGATATTGAAAAGGTAATATTTTTTATCGTTTATCATCATGCACCATTATCATTTAATAAATATGCATTTCCTTGTGGTATATGCATTGCTTAAGATCACGTCATTTACGTTTCTATATTTTAAAATATGCATTGCTTAAGAAAATGTGTATAATACAAATGTAAACATCTCACATTCTATTTGTAGGTTTGGACAGCTCAAAAGGCGTGCGACAAAGCTGAAATAAAAGAGCTTAGAGTCATGGTTGAGCAGCTGCAAGAGCAGGGCGTCACAAATGGAGCAGCTGAATCAACATTTAACGGAGTACGCGCAGAGGCATGGTTCCTTCCCTTCGTTGTCTGGTGCTTTCGAAGGTGATGATGATGCTTGAGAGGTATGATGATTATTGTCTTTGCAGTTGGTTATTGTATATATTGACTTTGAGGTGGTGATGATTGTGTTTAATGGTTATTGTGTATATATTGACTTTGAGGTGGTGAGGTTTAAGTGTTTGCATTGTATATATTAACCTGAATATGGAGTTGGAGTTGGCGTTGGTGAGGGTTTTGTTGTTTATGTATATATTGATTTGGAGTTTGGTTTGAAAATGTAACATTTGATGTTGATTTTTGGTTGTTTATATTGTTTGTGGTATAATGTGTTGGATATATGATATATATGTGAAATGGAGTGGAAATGGAAATGGATATATATTGATTGTGTGTGGCTGGAAGGTGAAGGGCTTGCTGTTATAAAAAAAATTCACCCAGATTAGCAACGGCTACCAACGGCTCTTTGGTCATTTTAAACCAACGGCTTCCATCGGCTAAATGCCGTTAGAAGCTGTTGGAATATCCCTGTTGCTTCCGTCGGAAGCAGTTGGAAAGCGTGAATGCCATTCCAACAGCTTTTCCAACGGCTCCCAACGGCCGCTAACGGCTGAGAGCCGTTGGAATAGCAGGTTTCTCTTGTAGTGATAAAATTAATGTTTGAAAGAGTAAATTAGTTTAAAGGAAAAAGTTTAATAAAATTTAATTTTAACGGACGTTAAAATTTAACTTCCATCTCAATGACAAGCGCCAAAATTTCTCGATGGTTTCTGCTTTTTTAGTCTCTTTTCCTCTGTAAACAAAATTTCTCCTTCATCAAACAATGGCAACCCAAATCAATTTTCTTCCTCAAACTGATTTACAAGTGCAATAGACTTCAGAAGCTAAGTCGATGAACGTAAATCCACATATTTCAATAAATCCTGAACAATTAAACGATGAACCTACGATTTCAAAAAGTAGGGATTCGAATGCTACGCGTACAGAAGTAAATAGAAGGCGAAAAACTGATTCATCCACGGCTGTCGATTCGAATGATATTCACAAACATACAAAGAAGACGAAAAAAATCTAGGGCAGCTAAAACTATGAATGAAGACGACATGAAGAAACAACAGCTTTATGATGAAATCGTCAGCAGAAAAAGAAAGACAAAGGTATAACAGCTGATTTATTTTTAAAATAAAAGATAATTTTACAATGATAGTTGAATTATCATTTGATTTGTTATTGAATGATAGATTAATACATCATTTGATTTGTTGCATATATAATATTGAAATATGAGATGATGGATGAACATAGCATTCAGTTTTTGACAAATGATAGACAACAATAAGATGAATAGTTACAGAATGATAGACAAATAAAACATTGAAAAAATGATAGACAAACATAGCATGATAGAATGGTATTTGAATATATCACTTTATTTACCGTATGTGTAATGATGCAATGATAGATGAAAATAGCATTTCAATTTTTGATAGACGGTAGAAAATAATTAGATAGATACTTATTGAATGATAGTTCAATATATCATTTGATTTGTATGCACCATATTGAAATATGAGATGATAGATGAACACAGCATTCAGTCTTTGACAGTTGATAGACAACAGTAAGATGAATATTTATAGAATGATAGACAAATATAGCATTGAAAAACATGATAAACAAACATAGCATGATAGAATGATAGTTGAATATATCATTTTATTTACTATATTTGTTATGATGGAATGATAATGATAATTGTTGAATGGTAGTTCAATATGTTATTTGATTTACTGTATTGATAGTTGTTGAATGATAGTTCAATATATCATTTGATTGTACATATCATATTGAAATATGAGATGATAGATGAATATAGCATTCAGTTTTTGATGGTTGATAGACAATAATATGATGAGTAGTTACAGAATGATAGACAAATATAACATTAAAAAATGACAGACAAACATAGCATTCAATCTTCCAACTTTAGAAGCATACATTGAAAAAGAGCAACGATGGACGAATATAGCATTTGAATAAAGAATGATAGATGCATATAGCACTAGAAAATTATGCATTCAAAGTTGAAAAAATTGATAGATAAAAATAAGAAAGCATTTAAAACATGAGACATGAAAACAACATTATAGTCTGTTAAATACCGAATTATTCATTCATATTTTTTTGTACAGGGATCAAAAGGTAAAATATTGAAGAAAGCAAAAACAACATAAGGAAAAAAAATCAAAGAAAGTATCTCAGGAAAAATTCAGTATCGATGTAGTTTGCTTCCAATAATAAAAAAAATTCGGAAAATAAAGGAAAAAGGAGGTTATTTTGTAGATCAATTGAATTATTTAAAACAAACACCCTTCGAAAAATTTATGCTAGTGTTTTTCATAGAAATTTTATCCATAGCTGCTTTTACAAAATCATCAACAATCTTAGATGATATCATACAAACATTTTCTATCAATGACGAAGCTTTTAAAGTGGGGAATATTTTTTTAAAAATCAAGCCTGAAGTTTTTTCAATTCTCTTTAGCTTACCTTTGTCTGGAATTAATATTTTTCCATTACCGAAATAAGTTTACAAATCATTCCAGACAATTGTAAAGATTTTGTACTGAGAAATTTTGGAACAGTAAAGCACTTCACAAAGGATCATACAATTTCAAAGATAAATAATGTACCGGAAACACAACAGTTTCAACATGAAAATGATTTTCCAAAACTGCTTATTATTCTTGCAATGATAACCTTCTTCTTTCCTAATGACCAAAGATACTTACCATGGGGTTATGTTCCCTATATCCTTGATCAAAACAAAATGAACTCGGTATCTTGGCCGGTTTCAATTCATCATTCATTGATTATTGCTTTGGCGGCTTTCAAAACAAAGACGTGCCGGGTTGTTTCATGCTCCCAATTGTAAGTACAACATTCTAACTTTATGTTAATGCATCTATCTCTATAAATTAGATTATATACATTATATGTTTTAAAAGTAATATTTTATTTGTAGTTTTTCCTATGTGAGCATGTGAATTTGATATCTCCATTAGTAACATACTGTTCTACTTTACCTAGATTCGGGAGGTGGAATATTGGAAGCTTGAAAAAGGTCATCTCAAGAGAAGTTTTGATGAACATGAACAATAGAAAGGTATTATTTCTCACACAAGCATAATAAATATATAATGATAGATAAATATATCATAACATAGTGTATATTAAAAGTTTTCATTTGTTATTACAGTCATAATTTAAATGATAGTTACATATATCATTTCTGCACAAATACAATTTTCTATAGGTGCTACTAAAGAATGATAGTTAGATATAGCATCACATAAAAAATGACAATTATATAAAAAATTAGTTCATTCATTGTATGTTAGCTCATTCATTACTATTTATGTTATTACATAGATTTTGTTGAAATAAGAAACCTGACTGAAGATGAAAAAGCACTTCTTCAACAAACAAGCGAACAAAAATTTATTCAGCTAGATACCAATAGAATATTGGGATATACAAAATAGAAAATTTGGAAGAGACATCAAAAAAGCAAGCCGACTCAATGCAGCAGTACATTGAAGATTTAAAAAATAAATTGAAGAAAAGTGAAAAAGAATTAGAAAAGGAGAAACAGAAAAGAATAAAAGCAGAAGGCACTATCATACAGTTGAGAAAAGAAATCAAGATGTTGAAATCAAAAGAAAATGTAGAAAAAGAACCACCATCGTTTGATCTCAATATAACTCAGGAAATTAAAAAGATACAGCAAGAGAAAGAACAATAGGATCAAAAGAAACCTTCAGATGCAATAGAAAAATCACCAACAGTGAATGAACGAACACTGAAGAAACCAAGCTCTTTAGTTTTGAGGGTTAAAAAGTGACAACGAAGGAATAAATTTGATTCTGATTGCCAGTATGAAATTTTTCACAGAAAAAAAGAAAAATGTTGAAAATGAAAACCAAAAGGAGCAACTTGAAACCAAGGAAGGTCACAAAGAAAATACAAGTGAACAGGGACAAGAAAAACAAAATGAAGAATAAGATTATGAACATGAATGTGAAACTGAAACAGATGAGCAAGTCACTACAATTGAAAACGAAGGAATAAAATTGATTTCAATTGGCAGTATGAAATTGTTCACAGAAAAATAAAGAAAAATGTTGACAATGAAAACCAAAAGGAGAAACTTGAAACCAAAGAAGGTCAAAAAGAAAATACAAGTGAACAGGAACAAGAAGAACAAAATGAAGAATTAGATTATGAATACGAATGTGAAACTGAAACAGATGAGCAAGTCACTAGAATTGAAATTGAAAAAATTATTGATGTTGATGGGTACTCGCCATTAAGTAAAGCTTATAAGAGTAAAGATATCACAAAAAGCAGTATTCTACAATTATTGAATGAAGAACACCAAAACAAAATTCTTACTTTCTTCAAATTTAACGAAAATGAGAAGTAAGATTTATGATATTTGTTTCTTTCATTATATTTTTAATTAAATAAAATTGGAAAAAAAACAACTTGTCAATTATTTATTTTTAATTACAACACTGTAGCATATGAAAACGATGAAGGAAACAAAGGAGGAATCACAATAGTGAAATCTATGCTGGAAGCCGTTCTGTTTGAGGGGGTTACAAATGGATAGGTATGCATCAAATTAGAATTATGAGTGTAAAAAGGTGTATATATATGTATAAAATGAAATAATGATGGGTAAACCTAGCATTCAACTTTTCAAAGTGCATATAAATGAATTTATTAAGAGAGTGAGTAGCATTAGTATTTGTAAAATGCACATAACTACATAGCATGGGAGAATGATGGTTAAAACTAGCATTCATAGTTTTTTAAGTGCATATAAGTGTGTAGGATGAGAGAATAATAGTTAAAACTAGTATTCAAAGTTTCAAACTGCATATAAACGTAGTGAATAAAAGAATGGGAGTTAAAAATAACATTGATATTTGTAAATGGCATATAAATATATAGAATGTCCAAAAAGACTGTTCAAACGATCATTTGCATTTTTCGGTGCGTACAATGCAGTAAGCATGTAAATGATAGTGAATACTGGCATTAATATTCCTGGTCCAAAATAAAAAAATAAATTATCCCATAAAACTTACAACCTTCTTTGTTTGGTTTAACAGCTTAATGATTGGTTTTATTACAATCAAGAGATGTATGAACACGGTTACTACTTCACCACAATGATGATGGTAAGTATAAGCTTTTCATTATAAATGTTAAAAAAGAATATAAAGAATTCTAATACATATGAATGTGCAGAATGCTTTGCTACATGATCAACAAACTGTGATCAAAGACATAGTTATACCAACAATAAATGTCATTGTCAAAGATGAATTTACGGAGAAAATTTTCTTCCCACTACATTATGTAACGACCCGAAATTTTCACACCCGAAAATTCCAGATAGTTATGAAAAGAAGAAAGAGATAGAAGAAGAAGAAGAAGAAGAACAGAAACACCAAACATCTCACAATCGCAGCGGATAAAATATAATAAATAATAACAGTTTACAAAAGAATACTATATCTATCGATTACATTTAATATACATTAGAGTTTCATATATATATACAGTCACTGAATATATACAATTATCAAGTCTCAGATTAACAATAATATAAATACAGCGGAATACTCTATACGATAGTGTCATCCAGTTCGCCTTCTGAGCTCCAAAAGGTTACTACCTGAAAAATTTGTAATACTCGGTCTGACCCGAGCATTACACCAAAGTAACACCTGGGTCAGGCTGGAAACCAGCGTGAGTAAACCCAATTAACATAGAATACCAAAGCAAACAACATATATGAACCCGAGGTAATATATATCAATCTATCCAATTCCCAATTTTGCTATAGACAACACTTGTTTCACATATCAATTTCTAAGTACCAAACTTAGATAAAATAATCCAATTCACTTAAATCATTTCATCCCAGCCTATTGATTTCCTATATCAATCTATAAAATTCGAAGCGGTTTCGGGTATTTCCCAATACCCGACCCCGGTCTATTCGAAACTCATGTCATCCTAACCCAAGTTATTCAAACGAAATACAAGACATTCATATCGGGGATATCAACTCAATTAAAACATCTGATAGCATTCAATCATCCATAAGCAAAGCTTAATCACATACCAATCAACTCAATTGATTTTAATTGAATTTCAAACCTCAGTCACTTAGATTCCTTCATTAAATATTAATTAACTTCAAATCAATTAATTAACCAATCCTTCATTATTCATCTTAATTAATCACACTAGATTTATTTATCTTCAATTTACATTAAGATAATTATCTTTAATTAATTATCATAATATAATTCTTCTCATAAGTCACATTTTATAGATTAATTACTTATATTAATTAACTTCTCATAAATCACATTTTATGGATTAATTAACCTTAATTAATCAAATCTTTAGTTACATCATTAATTATATAATTTATTGATTTCCAATTATATTTCATTTTATCCTAATACAAATTAATTACATTAAATAGTTAATCATTAATTAACCATAAATATTAATCATTCTTGATTTATCTCAACCGATAATTAACCAACTTTTATTTACTTCATTAAATAAATTAATTACTCCTTAAATTAATCTTTTGATTAATTCCACAGAGTAATTATATTTTATTAATTACATTAAGTATTACTTGTCAAACCATCCAATGATTATTCTGAATTACTTATACTTAATTAATTAACTCAAAACTTAATTAATTAATTCAAACCCTTCATTACTAGATTGCTTACCCAAATCTTTAGTTAATTTGAATTAATTAATTATCTATTTTAATTAACCCTCTAATTAAATAAATCACAAATCATTAAGCCCTTATCAACATTAAGGTGAACATTTCCTTACTTATGACTTAAGTCTACAACAATTTTAAAACCCAAATACTTCGAGTCAAACCACAATTAACTCGGGAACCAACCAAAACCAAAGTCACATCATCAACAGTGCACATCCAATCAATTTGATCATTCAACCAATTATTTAAATTTAACCATTTAAAATTAAATAAAAATCCAACAGAGTGAGATTTACTCACCTTTGTTTTATTTGCAATCCGATCCATATCGGCTTGTCCCTCCACAATTTCAAACCTTGTATAACATTTATACGATTTATTAATATTCGGAATAGAAATCGAACCATTTAGTACTATTTAATAATCGATTGGTTAATGAATTAAATTTGAACTTATTTTCCTTTAAATAATTTCTTAATAACTAAAATAATTTTAATCTAATTAAACCAATACATCTTTATTATTTAAAAATTAACTAGAAAATGAAAATAAGTATATATGTATATTTATTCACTCTTGAAACTTCATGTGTACATATAAAGATAATAACTTATAGATTTTAAAATCTAATTAATATAAACTTCAATATTTTCAAACCCTTATTATTTTCAAACCTTAATTATATGAAATAATTTCCTATTAACCTCCATATATTAAAACATGTATGAGAACATATATATTTATTAAAATAAAATAAACTGTTATACCTTACAGACTCGATCGATTCGAGCACAACCCAGACTCATGGCAAGAACCTAATCCTCTTTCTTGACTGTACGCAGCCACGACTGCCATCTTTCCTCCATCGCTGACTACCACTTGAACTCGCTCTGCCTTACACCAAGATACAACTCCCCATGGCCCCGATCAAAAATGCATCGACCATGTCTCCTTCCTCTGCACGCGACTTTCGCAATCCTCCTCTGGCCATCGTTTCTCACCAGAACCCACTAGGCGATGCGCCTTCGGCGTGTCCATCTATAGCTCGATTCAATCGCCTGATGTCCCCTTGCCGCAATCGATCCCCATCCTAAAACTGCGCGCCCAACTCGGCCACTGTGCCCCTCCACTGCAACAAGCTCCGACCCTCAGCAGCCGCCCCCCCTTGAGTTCAATTTCGAGTAGGTCGGCTTCGCCTTCTTTTTTTTCCGAAGATTTCCCTTTTTTTTGGATTTTGTTTCGGGTTGAAAGTTAGATAGGGGATTAAGGTATAGGGTTGGGTAGCTTCTAGCATACGCTTGTATTGTAAAAATATCTCTGACAAGTGTATTTTTAATTTTATTATATTATAAAATTTTCAAAATGCCCTTGTAAATGCTACAATAAAATTTCAAACTCCTCTTAAGCATTGCCGCTAGGCGATTATAGGGTTTTACCCACGTCCCGAACACAATGGAACGTGTTTCGGAAGCTAATTCGATCATATGCGTGAGTTACGGAAGTAAACGATCAATTCTAGTTTAAATCGATTAAAAGTTTCTAAGTGTTTCGAGCTGCCAGGGTCAAACGACAACTCCGATGGCTACGAAAATTGAAATCCGATAATAACTAACTATTACGGATCCAATAGAACTGGTTTCGTCAAATTCCGAGACTGTGCCTCGGAAGGCTATTTTTAAATCCCAATTTAAACGATGTATTATTAAAATTGAACAAATTACCTTTAAATTAAATTTCAACCATTCTATTACCTTCAGTATCATCATTATAAATTTTATAAGCCATCAAATTATTTTTAACCGACTTAAAGTTCCATATTCAACATCTTGCCCGGTTTCAATTATTAATTCAATAATTAACAAAAAAATTCAAATGATTTAATTAGCCAGTTAATATTCATATCTTGAATTCAAGTTGAAATTAAATTTTAAATATTTTAAAATCAATTAATTATTCCATTTTAAATTGTTAAAAAATCTGGGTCGTCACATTCCTCCCCCATTAAAAGAATTTCGTCCCCGAAATTACTAGTTAGGAAGAATGGAACCATACCCGTTTACCCTTCCTCCAAAACCAACAGTTTTATCAACTTGCGACAATATCCTTTATTAAAGATTCACTGTTACCTCAACCAACTTCCAAAACCTTCCATGGTTTCCAACAATCCCTTTTTACCCAATCGTTTAAATTTCAATTTAAAACAAAAATTTTGAATTATCAAAATTTTCTCAAAATTTTTCTAACTCCCTAAATTTCCGAAAATTTTTGCCAGCGTCTCCTTTGCGTGGCTAGCTCGGTACTACTACAAAAGGCCTCTACGGGCTTCCAAATCCCAAAAGAAAACAAAAGCCAAGTGGCAACATCAAAAACCCAATCCAATTTCATTCAGAAATTTAAAATACATACCTTTTTGTCGGGCCATACAAATTTATCTTTTAGAACCAAATCCAATTACTTTTCCCCTGTATTACCTGCATATCTTGTTTGGCAACAATATTCAATCGAAACTTTACAAATCAATTTATACATTCTCTTATATAGGTTTCATACCTATTTCAAATTAGTCTTTCCCATTTTCACATGAATTCAATTCACCTTTAATTTGAGCATTGAATTTAACTTTCATTTATAACTGATTCATAGTAGTTTCATCTACTAATTTACTTTAATTTCCCATTTGAAATTGTTTTGTTGTTAACAAAAAATTTTCCAAAAATTTTCTAACTCCCAAAATTTTCGGAAAATTTTGGCAGAGTCTCCTTTGTACGGAGGAGCTTTTGCAATTAGACAATAGATATAAATATATATACATCGACCCACACGGTCGGAAAAAGCAAAAACAGTTCATATTTCATATTTTTATTGCGTAGGCGTACCTTTATTTAGTATTTAAGCAAGCAGCTTATTTATTTTAGCAATTAGCATACCCCAAGTCTAGCCAAACGGCTTCCCTGTACCTGTACTTACTCAATTTAAATATGTAAGTGCCATATATAGAAATTCTATTAGCATTTCACTTACTTTTAATGGCTAAACATATACATTACTAAACATCAAGCACCAAACACTTCCTATAAACAATTTATATGCTTTAAAGTTAATTCAAGTTCTTTTCAACCAATTCATAAGTCGTTTCACTTATATTCAATAGCTAAACACATATATATCATAAGCAACAAGCACCAAAACCTTTCCATAAGCGATTTATATAAGCTTAAAGCTAATTCAATTGCTTTCAACCAATTTATAAACCATTTCATTCAATTTCAATGGTTTGCAACTCAATTTCTTACATTCCATTGATTTTTAACCCAAACAAGCTCATATTCACTTCAAATGATTCAGAACTAATTTACAACTAATCGCTAGGAGCTCTGTGCAAGTAACCTAGTTCCCCTAGAACAGTCTAATCTAACTCTGGCTCAGGTGCATCTACTAGAACAGGATCATCGGACTCAGGCTCAGGTGCCTTAAACGACAGTTCATAACGCTTGTGCTTGAGGTCCCTGTCCCTAAAAAAGAAAGGGACCCCTTTCTTTTTTCTTAAGCATTCTAATAAATATGCATTCTTTTTTTATCAGATTGAGATCGATAAACCCTTTGGATCTTATTAACCAAAGAGATATGGCTTTGGGCTATAGTTAGCTCAGCTCCAAATAAGAATCCCCAAGGAATTCCAAGAATTCTTGGTATACGTTCGTTCCAACCTTCGACTCTCCTTTCAAGGTTCATCGATATTGAACCAATCGAACGCTTTATTTAATTTCCATCGACTCATAGAATTTCATTTACTTTCATTTATGCCGAGCGACTACCATATTCATGCAATTCCGACGATATTCGTTTAATAGAGTATCTATTCTAGTTTATAACTACTTTAAATTTCTTTCAACTCATTCTATAATTAATTCCATTTCATTTCTAATTTATTTACCAACCATTCATTGCATTTCATTTTACCTCAGCATAAGATTCAATTTAAACAATTTATTTAACTTGGCACGTTCAATACTTATAAATTAATAACCATTTCCAAATTAATTTAATCCAAGCTTTTATTTAATGGGCTTTCATTCTTATTCGAAGCCAAGCTTACATAAATTTTTAAACTTAAGTTAATTTACTTTAACTTATTCCAACATCAAACTTAAGTTTACCTCTATTTGATTCTCATTTGACCAAATGCCATTAATTTCAGTTGGCCCATCCATTTAAATTTTAATTTTAATTCACCTTCTCCATTTATCAAAATAATATCCAAGCACATACTTAACTCATTTATATTTCAAATTAAGATGCTATCGAACTTAAATTCAGATTGATAATCCAATTCCAATCACAATTTTGATTTAGTTTTTATTTTATCAGACTTCATCCATTTATTATTAAACTTAATTAACCCATTTTAATTTTTAATTCAATTACTTAATTCGTTATCGAATTCCTTTTATTAATATAAGGCCATTTTCAATTTATTTCTATTCACTTGGGTTTTGTTTTGCAACTTAAACTATTTCTATTATAATCACTTCCATTACATATGACATCACTTCTCTTATATCCAATTTACTAGCAAATTCATTAAATATTATTCCAATCACCCTTGAATTTTATTTGTAACTCAAACCATTACATTTTTCAATCCAACACTATTTTCTTTTTATTTCACAACATCTCGTCTTATTTAATTCATTTTCAAATCTAGCTCGAATTCTCTTTAAAATTCGCATTCATTTCCAAACCCATTATCGATTTACAATCCATTTATTTACCAAAGTTAAATTTTATTAACATACTCAATCAAACAATTATTTAACCAATTAGCTTACTTTCCACTTCTAAATCAATATTCGATTTTAATTAAAGTTCACTTCATTAAAATTATAGTTTGGATTTTCTTGATTTCCACAAAATTCTAACATCTTATTTACAAAAAATTTAGAAATGCTTTTAAATTCACATCGTTCTTAATAAAATAGCTCATTACAAAAAAAATACTTCTTATCACTCGATGTCTCAACCAGTCCATCCTTGTTCTCACAGAAATTCAGTCATACGTTGATCAGGCGTAAAACTGAAAATCTATAAGTACTTAGCAGACCCATTTTCAACATCCAGTGAAAATACCTTTGAAAATAATGTTATTGAAATTATAGAAATCAGTTTTTGAAAATATAGAGGAAATATCTTTGGTGAGAATGCTCTGGAAATCATCACCCTCATCCATGGTCACAGTTACATACCAGGGTTACGTTGCCGTCACAGCAAAAGTCCATGCAACTTCTGGCTCTCCGCGGCCTCTCAATTACGCCATGGATCCCACACAACAAATCACAGTTACATCCAGGGTTACGTTGCCGTCACAGCAAAAGTCCATGTAACTGCAGGCTCTCAGCGACCTCTGATTTTCGCTATTGAAATGAAACTTCACCACTCCTACATACGTCGCTGTCTACCGATATAAAATCAAACACAGACTGTTGGCTCTCAGCGGCACACACGACTTTCGCTATGTTATACCATAGGTCGCAGTTACATCCTGGGTTACGTTGCCGTCACAGCAAAAGTCCATGTAACTGTTGGCTCTCGACGGCACACACGACTTTCGCTATGGTATACTCAACTCATATTCATCAGGAACTAGTTTTGTCCGGACTCCTCATATGATCAACTTTAGAACCCCCCCCCCCCCCCCCCGGGGGCTCAAGGCAGCACCACCCGGTGGCACTCCTGAGAAGTCCATTTCAAGGGAGCGCCTTTTTCCCCAGAGCCATCATCAAAACATTTTATACTATACACATATAGTATCTTCAAATCATACACCTAGTATGATCTCATACAAAGCTCATTTATACAAAATCGATTATTCCAAAATCGATAATTCCCAAACTAGGCTTTTCAAATTCTCATATTGATTTTACCCAAAAATCAAAAGCCTTTCCAAATCCAAAGGTTCTCAAAACCTTTTCCAAAATCCGCATAAGATCCTTTATATATATATATATATATATATATATATATATATATATATATATATATATATATATATATATATATACAGATATATATAATTTTTAAAACTTTGGATCATTTCAAACTTGTATAAAACCCCTTTTATACTTCAATTCTGATCTCAGTTGGGTATTTAAATTAATAACAGTTTGAACTCCGACCAGTTTATATTTAGAAAATAGCTTGAAAATTCTAAAAATAAATAAGTAGTGGAAAAAATAATTATTTGTTTGTAAAATAGCTATAAAATAGGTAACTAACTGTAAAATGGTTAAGAAATAGTTGAATAGTTTCAAAATTTGTAGATAATTGCAAAATAGTTGTAAAATAGAAATTAGTTTGTGAAATAGCTGAAAAATAGAATTAGTTTAGTTAATAGTTGAAAAATGGTTAAATAACCCCAAAAATAATCGTAAAACAAGTATACAAAATAATTTGGCTTTAAGAAAGAAAGGTTGTATATATTTAATAGCTTAGAAAATAAGTTTATATGAAAACAATTTATATTGAAAATAGTCAAGAGCCAACTTTTCACCTCCCCAACAATTTAATTTAAATCTTCATTTAAATTGACCCAATTCCAATTCAAATAACTCCAAATTCCATTGGACTTGATTAATCCCCAATTCAAGTTGAATCAATCTTGATTCCTTCCCCAATTTAAATCAAATTCTAGTTGATTTTAAATCCTGTTCAATTTTAATTATAATTTCATACTACTCCAATCAATTTGAATTATTATCAATTTAATTTCAGAATTCCAAATCACTTCAATTTAATCCAATCCAATTTCCCATTTAAAATTTTTAAACTTATACATCTTCAATCACCAATCCAATTACTTCAAACCAAATTCAATTTAAAACTAATTCAATTAAATCTTGAATTTAAACTATCTCGAATTATAGAAATTCGAGTTAAATTCTCAAAGGTTGGTTTAACTCTTTAAACCAAATTAACCTTTAAATCAAAGTGTTTAATCATTTTAATTTTTGAGCCTAATTTCTCAAAATTCTCATTTTAAACTATTTTTACTTATGTATTTCAAGGTTCAATACAATTTTATTTTAACATTTTAATTTATTATTCGATTTAATTTTCCAGTTTGAAGCCAGTTCTTAAACAAGTTTATTTTACAATTAAATTATTCAAACTTATTTTATTTTATTTATACAATTCCATTCTCAATTTAAAGATTTTTATTTACAATAAGAGGATATCATCCCATTTTTTTTTAAAAAAAAATGTCCATCCATTTGCAATTTTAAATCTCACACCCGTTTTGAGATCACACAAATTCCCAATTCAAATCAACCATTTAACTTTCCAAGTTAAATTCCAATTTCATCATAAAATCTTCCATCCAAGTTTTTCATTCAACTTATTTAACTTCTCCCAAGTTAAATTCAATTTACTTAATCTAGTCAACCTCATTCTCAAATTGAATTCCCACTTCAAACTTCAAATTCTTTCCCTTTTATAAGTACAAAACTTATATCACTTTGGGTTTTTATATCACATTTCAGGGAAAAATCAAAACTCAACCTCATAGAGTTTATTTCTAATTATCTTTGATATCATGTATATCCATACATATATACATATTTGTTTCTTGGCCCTTCGAGCCATATTTTAAAATTTTAAACCACCCTTGGTTTTAAATTCAAATCAGATCTCCAACAACCCATTGTTTGCAACAAGTCCCAGTTATTTAAATAATACTTATTTATTATTTTTCATTACTTTTGAATTTAAAAGTTCTACGCTTCTTATAAATGTACTTCGTTTGCCTTACTTAATAACAAATATCTCGTTATTAAATACAATAACTATTTATGATAATCCTTTTTATATTATTCTTATTTCCATAAATTCAAGCTTGAATTTTAGTCGAACCCCGTTTCAACTTACCTCTATTTAAAGCTTTTTAAACAATTTAATTTCTGAATTCTAATTTTTGAATCAATCAATTTAATTTTAATTTGGTTCTAATTTAATTACTAACCTCAGCCACTTACTTTAATTCCATTTCAAAACTTCAATTTGGTTGTATTATATTGCTTCTTAATTCTACTTTCAATAATATAACAACCAATCACCTTAATATTTATTAAAAGGAAATATTGCTTTATATATATCAAATATATTTCATATAAAATCATTTAAAACCTTTATATAAGAAAATAACAAGTACACTCTCTCATATATATTTATATACTCAACTCATTCTAGAGTTCTACGGACTCTATTAAATGAGTAATCCCCACCAGAGCCAAGGTTCTCGCTTAACCTTTCAGCTCTGGTACCAACTGTAACGACTCGAAATTTTCACACCCGAAAATTCCAGATAGTTATGAAAAGAAGAAAGAGACAGAAGAAGAAGAAGAACAGAAACACCAAACATCTCACAA
This sequence comes from Allium cepa, assembly GCA_030765085.1. Classification (NCBI taxonomy): domain Eukaryota; kingdom Viridiplantae; phylum Streptophyta; class Magnoliopsida; order Asparagales; family Amaryllidaceae; genus Allium; species Allium cepa. The sequence goes on from CM060938.1 coordinate 9,400,937, forward strand.
TCGCAGCGGATAAAATATAATAAATAATAACAGTTTACAAAAGAATACTATATCTATCGATTACATTTAATATACATCAGAGTTTCACATATATATACAGTCACTGAATATATACAATTATCAAGTCTAAGATTAACAACAATATAAATACAGCGCTATACTCTATACGATATTGTCTTCCAGTTCGCCTTCTGAGCTCCAAAACGTTACTACCTGAAAAATCTGTAATACTCGGTCTGAGCCGAGCATTACACCAAAGTAACACCCGGGTCAGGCTGGAAACCAGTGTGAGTAAACCCAATTAACATAGGATACCAAAGCAAACAACATATATGAACCCGGGGCAACATATATCAATCTATCCAATTCCCAATTTTGCTATAGACAACACTTGTTTCACATATCAATTTCTAAGTACCAAACTTAGATAAAATAATCCAATTCACTTAAATCATTTCATCCCAGCCTATTGATTTCCTATATCAATCTATAAAATTCGAAGTGGTTTCGGGTATTTCCCAATACCCGACCCCGGTCTCTTCGAAACTTGTGACGCCCCACCTCTATACCCACGCTAGCCAAGAACACTACAGTGTAATGCTGTCCACTAGCATGGAGAATAAGGCTGTTGAGGAGCGACCATCTGTATAATTTCTTTGTGCGAGCACCGATATGCCAGATAAAATATAACATGGATTTCATCTCGAGAGGAATTCCGACATACCGTCACAAACTCAAAGCTACTACACAGTGGCTATATATAATCTTTGGAAACAAATATAGAAATAAACATAACATAAATCAGTCACAGACAATTCATATCACAAAGGCGGAAGAAGATATGAATATATAACTAATACATGAAAGTGTACATCAGAGTAGTGGTCAAAAAGATCCACAATAATACAAGAGAATAGCAACACGTGCTATACAAAAGAATACAACTATGAGTCTATATCTCAAGTGTAAACAACAAAAACTGCTAATCTATGTAGTTAGCCAAAAGTCAGAGTAATGAATCATAGGGGAGAAGTCAAGCAGAAGCACCTGTAACATCTCGGTCTGACCCGAGTATTATTTATAAGAAAATAATAAACGGATCAGTCTAGCTATAAATACTAGATGACATGATATAAAGTAAAAGATATGTCATAAACATAAAGTATCCATACTGACATACTACTATAAGCATGTAAATGACAATCAACAAAAGGTTAATCAATATCACAAGAATCTTCACAAAGATCCAAAAAGAGGATTCATATCCCAAAACTTGTATTCACAACAAGTCAATGACACACGAATCCACTAATGCACAAAAAAAATTGATAAATCATATCAATGAAAATCACTAAAATCGATGAAGCATAAATTCCAGAATTCAACACACGAAATCCAGAAATCACAGAAAAAGGGAAAGAGGCCTATCACACGAATGGTCCGAAGACCATGGGGAGCTACCCCATATGGGTGAGTCGGAATCACCCAGATGAGGTCTAGGCTAACCAAAAAGCAAAAAGGTATGTGTGAGTCGAAATCACACAAATGGTGTCTAGCCTAACCTCGCAAACAGAAAAGATATGTGTGAGTCGAAATCACACAAAAGGTGTCTAGGCTAACCAAAAAGCAAAAAGGTATGTGTGAGTCGAAATCACACAAATGGTGTCTAGCCTAACCTCGCAAACAGAAAAGATATGTGTGAGTCGAAATCACATAAAAGGTGTCTAGGCTAACCAAAAAGCAAAAACGTATGTGTGAGTCGAAATCACACAAATGGTGTCTAGCCTAACCTTGCAAACAAAGAGACATCACACAATTGCTAGTCTAAATCATAAAATGATCGTCATGATCAAAGAGAAGTGTCAATTACAGTAAGCTAGTAAATATATGAGCTTAGCTTCATGTCCCATAACACTAGCTTAACTTAAATATTTACGAACAAATTGTAGATCTCCACTAGAAAATTTGTCACAAGAGATTCAATCGAACAAGTCCAAGAATTAACCGACGAAGTAAACGCAAGCGTTTCATACCACTTGTTTTACTAAGTCGTTTAATTAGATTTCTCATACGAGTGAGGTAAAGGTTTGTATATACTAATAGATTGGAAAACGGTTTTAAAACGAATTTGGTATTAAAATAGAATTGAAATCGTTTGGTGAAAGAGTTTTGATATTTACTACTAGTATTGAAACCTTTATATTTTTAAAGTGACAAAACACGAAAATGATTGTAGAACAATCAACCACCAAAATTCACATTCAAAGATGTGAATAAAAATCCAAAGAAATCGATCTGAATCCATCAAAATGGGTATTTCCAAAAATCACGAAGAAAATGTCATCAAAGTTGATAATAAGTGATAATAACAAAATGGAATCAACACGAATCGATTAACATTGGAAATTCAATCCAAAAAGGCAAAATGGACTCAAACAGCAGGTTCAGTCGAGTGAACAGAGTTTTCAGTCGACTGACCCCTTTACCTGGAAATTTTCCTGGTTCCGGAAACTTTCTGTTTCCAGGTTTAGTCGACTGAACAGAAGATTCAGTCGACTGAATCATGCTTGGAAACTTTCGGGTTCCAGGTTCAGTCGACTGAACAGAAGATTCAGTCGACTGAATCATGCCTGGGCTGTTTTTCAGCCTATTCAAATGAAGAGCAAACTCTTCCAAAATGCAACCAGACGAACTTTGGCTCTAAGGGTTTATGCCAATCGGCTACCCGGCCCTATATGCTCCTCGATGCATCACCAAAAGCATGATCAAACACCCATAAAAGGATTTTCACACAAATTTGACTTAAAAACCCAAAAATTGGAATATTCACAAAACCAATCCAAATCAAGAGCAAATGCACATGAAGAAGTGTTAGGAATTCATACCCAACAACCAAAGATAATTATAGTCATAGATGTGAGATAAAAATCTCACCTTTGAACCCAAATCAATGAAGAAGAAGCTTGAAAGCAAAGGAAGATCAACCACACTTCAATCCCAACTCAAGAAGCTTGATTCTAAGCTTAAAAGAGAAATATTTTCCAAATTAGGTTTAGGAATTTTTCTGAAATCAAAGAGGGAATGAGTTGGGGAAGAAGAAGGAGATACTTACTAATGGGTTCTCTTAGAATTTGGAGCTAGATCTTGGATTTGCAATGAAACTAGGGCTTGGAATTTCTAATTTCCACTCTCTTCCACCATTTTTGGCTTAAAGCTTAAAGCGTTAGGAATATGAAATGAAGTAATGAAGAGGAGAGGGTTGGAACTGAGTTAAGTGGGGTTAATGGGCTCAGCCCAAACCAAAGCCCTAAGTGAAAAAGTAGCAAAACTTTACTAACTCCAAACATATCGAAGTTTACACTCAAAAAGGTCGCAAACGGCGTTTTGAACTCAATGGAAGGGGTGTCGAGTCCCAATTTGACCGTATGCAAAAAGTAGCTTTTCGGATTAAATTCCGAGTATCAATAAAATATTTAGATAAAATATTTAAATATAAAATTGACAAATATGCGGGTTGTTACAGACTCCCCTCCTTAAAGAAATTGCGTCCTCGCAATACTTAAGAAGAAGATAAGAAGTAACAACCATATAAGCATATCAACACAAAAGAAAAATTGAAATAGGAAGTTCACCATAAGGAGCATGAAAGAGTAAGCCTGAACGGGTTCGCACGGTGAATTCTCTGGATTCCCAAGAGCAATCCTTAGGATTTGAGAACCATTGAACTTTCTCAAAAAGAACATCTTTATTTCGAAGGCACTCAACCTCCGAAGCAATGATGCGAATAGAATATAACTCCTAAGTCAAATCTGGTATAACTTCACTTCCTTTAATAATACCGGGCTCAAGAATAAAAATCGAAATCCCTAAGGCATTTCTGTAATTGAGAATCATGAAACACGTCATGCATGGCAGAAAACTGAGCCGGTAATGAAAGGCGATAAGCCATGGAACCAATACGTTCAGTGATAGGAAATGGCCTAATATAGCGAGGTGCTGACTTTCCCGACCGACTGAAACGTACAACACCTTTCATAGGTGAAACACGAATAAAAACAAGATCTCCAACAGAAAATTCTAATCTCCTTCTTCGATTATCGGCATAGGATTTTTTTTTCTACTCTTGGATTCTTTCATCCTAGGTCGAATAAGTTCAATCTTTTCTGTGGAATCACGAATAAAGTCTGGACCTAAAACCAGCCTCTCACCGGCCTCAAGCCAACAAGAAGGAGATCGACATGGCCTTCCGTAGAGTGCCTCAAAAGGTGCCATACCAATACTAGATTGGAAGCTATTAATATAGGAAAATTATACAAGAGGAATAGGATCTTCCCAGCATCCACCGAAATCAAGCACACAAGCATGAAGAAGATCTTCAAGAGTTTGATTCACACGCTCGGTTTGTCCATCGGACTGGGGATGATAAGCGGTGCTAAAATTAAGCTTCGTTCCTAAAGCTTTTTGAAGACTCTTCCAAAATCCACTAGTAAACAATGGATCTCGATCGCTAAGAATAGAAGTACGAACTCCATGCAATTTAACAGTTTCTTTAATAAAGTGTTTGGCTAAAAGAGGTACGGTCCGATTGGACTGAACAGAAATAAAATGGACGGATTTAGTAAGTCTATCAACTATCACCCATAAGCTATCATGACCCGAACGAGAACGGGGAAGGCTGTCAATAAAATCCATGGAAATTTGGTCCCACTTCCAAATTGGGATTTCTAAAGGTTGTAATAACTCACCCGGCCTTTGATGTTCGGCCTTAACGAGTTGGCAAGTCATGCAACGCTTAACAAAGTTAGCAATATCAGATTTCCTTCCCTCCCAATAATAAAGTCGCTTCATATCCGCATACATTTTACTACTACCGGGATGAATGGTAAATTTAGAACGATGGGAATCTCTAAGATGTCTTTTCGAAGATCACTAATATTTGGCACGATAAGTCTACCAAATCTCCGAATGCCCACGAGAATCAATATCAAAGTCTTTCAAACCTTCAATATCAATTCTATCCTTAAAATTTTGGCCAAGAAGAACCAAGTCGAGATCTAGCCTTTGAGTTTCAAGAATGCGGTCTAAAAGAGAAGGACGAGCCTCAAGGCTACATAAAACAAATGATGAGCATAAATCGGATACGCGGTCTCGAATCTCACAAGTGGATAAGATCTCGAGATCGTTCCATTCAGATATCATCATAGAAACAACAACTTGTTACCTACGACAAAGTGCATTGGCAACACGACTTCCAGAATATCAAGATCATAAGATTCCAGGAACTCGAGTCGGCATAAAGTTCCTTATGAGAAAATAAATATTCCAAAGATTTATGATCGAGGTGGAGAACAAATTTCTCCCCCAAAAATAATGATGCCAAATTCTAAAAGCGAACACAATAGCCGCGAGCACTAGATCATGAGTGGCATACCTAGTCTCGATCGGCTTTAATGATTTAGAAGCATAAGTGATAGCACGTTCTCTTTTGCAAGAGAATGACATCAAAACCAATACGATTAGCATCGGTACAAAAGGTAAAGTCTTGGTTCCCATCGGGAATCACAAGAATAAGAGTATCGAAAAGAAAGAATTTCTTTTAAATAATTTTCTTTCCTGAAAAGCTAAAACTTTCAAAATCACAATTATCTCGATGTGAAAATCTTTCTAGAAAATTTTACATTCTTACAAGTCAATATATCGTGTCTGACTGTCTCATCAAAGTGTTTAGGAAATTCCAATCGATAACGTTGATCAGGCGCATCGACCAGAATTCTTAAAGCACTTAAAGGGCAATACAATCACAAAATCATCTTCCATATGATAAAAATATCTCTTAAAAAGTTTTAAGAATATTCTTTGCTCGTTTAAGAACAAAATCCAACTACACTTATAAATAAATCTTATGAAAAAGATTTGCAAAGATTTTAAATTGCTAATTTCATCCAAAACCAATAAACACAAGAATGGTCTCATCGAAATACTCATAGAATACTCGGCTTATAAAATGGATGAAATAAGCTGGATGAACTGAATGATATAATAAGTCATTCATAAGAATCATAACGAGTGCGGAATGCGGTAAGTGGAATGCTAACTGCCGCAACTCGTAGCCAAATGAAAATCGGTGGCAAGGTCGAACTAGAAAGACCTTAACACCACACAAAAGATTTCTTAGGTGATAATCCTAAGACAAACTCAAAAATACCGAAAAAGTTTCACAAATTATTTAGATAAGAGAAATAACACTTTTCTCATCTTGAGGGCTTAAAGAATAAAATGATGCCTTCAAAAATTTAAAATCGATATCACAAGAAAAATAGAAATCTACTTAATAGATAGAAAATGTCGAAAATGAATAGTCCACACGAAAAATAGGATATGGGCTTCACAACGATTAAGCCAATCCTTTTCAAAAATCAATTCCGAAGTCTAAGTAAAAATCGGCTCGGAAAGAAAAATCACATAAGATAATTTCGACATCTACAGAAAGCAGATTGAGTGTTGCGGATCTACCATCCGGATTCGCAACTCTCAAAGAATTCATCAAGCCCAAAATATCTTCGAAGAAAAAGAATCAACAAGTTCTTTTGATATAAAATAGTGAGATGGAACCCATATCAAAAAGAACTCAAATAAGAAGATCACGAAATAAAACAATGCCATCAAGGATTGAGTGAAAAGTACCTTGACCAAGAGAAGAGTTGCTAGGGGCTTGCACAATATTTAGCTTTCTCATGTCCTTGTTCAAAAGTTTGGGACATGCAGATAAAAGATGACCCAGTTTTTTGCAATAGCGACAAGAATGAGGTTTCGGACACATATTTGCATAGTGTTCCTTAGAATTACAATTGTAGCATCCTCCATGATTAGGGATTGGAGTCTTTGCTACAAAAGTAGTTTGCTTCATTCTCTTATTGGTATTAAGGCTCTTGAACTTAATATGCCTCTTCTTGGAAGTCCCAATATCACAAACACTTCCTTTACCAACCTCTTCATATCGAAGAGTGATATCCACAAGCTGATTGAAAGGAACTTCAAGTTTCAAAGGTAGAACCATTTCGGGGTTCTTACTCAAAGCATAGATAAACTCTTGATTCTTTACAAGATCCAAAAGTTGTTGGGCAGACATGAATACGCCATCCAGAGAAGGGCTACTGGATTGACCAGCGCTAGGATTGCCAGAACCAACCATTTCTTTTCTTTAAGAAAGAAAGAAAAGAAGAAGAAAAAGTTATTCTTAGAATGAATATCAAACAATCATGATGATAAAACAAGGAATCATAAAGAAAATAGGATGAATCGGTACGAAGACTCGAATTAAATCTTAAAGGACGACTCCTAAGAGAGACTTAGGACGATGATCCTTGTTATATTATTCTACGTTGTTCCGAAGTTTGGCTCTGATACCAAGCTGTGACGCCCCACCTCTATACCCACGCTAGCCAAGAACGCTACAGTGTAATGCTGTCAACTAGCACGGAGAATAAGGCTGTTGAGGAGCGACCATCTGTATAATTTCTTTGTGCGAGCACCGATATGCCAGATAAAATATAACATGGATTTCATCTCAAGAGGAATTCCGACATACCGACACAAACTCAAAGCTACTACACGGTGGCTATATATAATCTTTGGAAACAAATATAGAAATAAACATAACATAAATCAGTCACAGACAATTCATATCACAAAGGCGGAAGAAGATATGAATATATAACTAATACATGAAAGTGTACATCAGAGTAGTGGTCAAAAAGATCCACAATAATACAAGAGAATAGCAACACGTGCTATACAAAAGAATACAACTATGAGTCTATATCTCAAGTGTAAACAACAAAAGCTGCTAATCTATGTAGTTAGCCAAAAGTCAGAGTAATGAATCATAGGGGAGAAGTCAAGCAGAAGCACCTGTAACATCTCGGTCTGACCCGAGTATTATTTATAAGAAAATAATAAACGGATCAGTCTAGCTACAAATATCAGATGACATGATATAAAGTAAAAGATATGTCATAAACATAAAGTATCCATACTGACATACTACTATAAGCATGTAAATGACAATCAACAAAAGGTTAATCAATATCACAAGAATCTTCACAAAGATCCAAAAAGAGGTTTCATACCCCAAAACTTGTATTCACAACAAGTCAATGACACACGAATCCACTAATGCACAAAAAAAATTGATAAATCATATCAATGAAAATCACTAAAATCGGTGAAGCATAAATTCCAGAATTCAACACACGAAATCCAGAAATCACAGAAAAAGGGAAAGAGGCCTATCACACGAATGGTCCGAAGACCATGGGGAGCTACCCCATATGGGTGAGTCGGAATCACCCAGATGAGGTCTAGGCTAACCAAAAAGCAAAAAGGTATGTGTGAGTCGAAATCACACAAATGGTGTCTAGCCTAACCTCGCAAACAGAAAAGATATGTGTGAGTCGAAATCACACAAAAGGTGTCTAGGCTAACAAAAAAGCAAAAAGGTATGTGTGAGTCGAAATCACACAAATGGTGTCTAGCCTAACCTCGCAAACAGAAAAGATATGTGTGAGTCGAAATCACATAAAAGGTGTCTAGGCTAATCAAAAAGCAAAAACGTATGTGTGAGTCGAAATCACACAAATGGTGTCTAGCCTAACCTTGCAAACAAAGAGACATCACACAATTGCTAGTCTAAATCATAAAATGATTGTCATGATCAAAGAGAAGTGTCAATTACAGTAAGCTAGTAAATATATGAGCTTAGCTTCATGTCCCATAACCACTAGCTTAACTTAAATATTTACGAACAAATTGTAGATCTCCACTAGAAAATTTGTCACAAGAGATTCAATCGAACAAGTCCAAGAATTAACCGACGAAGTAAACGCAAGCGTTTCATACCACTTGTTTTACTAAGTCGTTTAATTAGATTTCTCATACGAGTGAGGTAAAGGTTTGTATATACTAATAGATTGGAAAACGGTTTTAAAACGAATTTGGTATTAAAATAGAATTGAAATCGTTTGGTGAAAGAGTTTTGATATTTACTACTAATATTGAAACCTTTATATTTTTAAAGTGACAAAACACGAAAATGATTGTAGAACAATCAACCACCAAAATTCACATTCAAAGACGTGAATAAAATCCAAAGAAATCGATCTGAATCCATCAAAATGGGTATTCCCAAAAATCACGAAGAAAATGTCATCAAAGTTGATAATAAGTGATAATAACAAAAGGGAATCAACACGAATCGATTAACATTGGAAATTCAATCCAAAAAGGCAAAATGGACTCAAACAGCAGGTTCAGTCGAGTGAACAGATTTTTTAGTCGACTGACCCCTTTACCTGGAAATTTTCCAGGTTCAGGAAACTTTCTGTTTCCAGGTTCAGTCGACTGAACAGAAGATTCAGTCGACTGAATCATGCTTGGAAACTTTCGGGTTCCAGGTTCAGTCGACTGAACAGAAGATTCAGTCGACTGAATCATGCCTGGGCTGTTTTTCAGCCTATTCAAATGAAGAGCAAACTCTTCCAAAATGCAACCGTACGAACTTTGGCTCTAAGGGTTTATGCCAATCGGCTACCCGGCCCTATATGCTCCTCGATGCATCACCAAAAGCATGATCAAACACCCATAAAAGGATTTTCACACAAATTTGACTTAAAAACCCAAAAATTGGAATATTCACAAAAACAATCCAAATCAAGAGCAAATGCACATGAAGAAGTGTTAGGAATTCATACCCAACAACCAAAGATAATTATAGTCATAGATGTGAGATAAAAATCTCACCTTTGAACCCAAATCAATGAAGAAGAAGCTTGAAAGCAAAGGAAGATCAACCACACTTCAATCCCAACTCAAGAAGCTTGATTCTAAGCTTAAAAGAGAAATATTTCCCAAATTAGGTTTAGGAATTTTTCTGAAATCAAAGAGGGAATGAGTTGGGGAAGAAGAAGGAGATACTTACTAATGGGTTCTCTTAGAATTTGGAGCTAGATCTTGGATTTGCAATGAAACTAGGGCTTGGAATTTCTAATTTCCACTCTCTTCCACCATTTTTGGCTTAAATCTTAAAGCGTTAGGAATATGAAATGAAGTAATGAAGAGGAAAGGGTTGGAACTGAGTTAAGTGGGGTTAATGGGCTCAGCCCAAACCAAAGCCCTAAGTGAAAAAGTAGCAAAACTTTACTAACTCCAAACATATCGAAGTTTACACTCAAAAAGGTCGCAAACGGCGTTTTGAACTCAATGGAAGGGGTCTCGAGTCCCAATTCGACCGTATGCAAAAAGTAGCTTTTCGGACTAAATTCCGAGTATCAATAAAATATTTAGATAAAATATTTAAATATAAAATTGACAAATATGCGGGTTGTTACAAAACTCATGTCATCCTAACCCAAGTTATTCAAACGAAATACAAGACATTCATATCAGGGATATCAACTCAATTAAAACATCCGATACCATTTAATCATCCATAAGCAAAGCTTAATCACATACCAATCAACTCAGTTGATTTTAATTGAATTTCAAACCTCAGTCACTTAGATTCCTTCATCAAATATTAATTAACTTCAAATCAATTAATTGACCAAATCCTCCATTATTCATCTTAATTAATCACACTGGATTTATTTATCTTCAATTTACTTTAAGATAATTATCTTTAATTAATTATCATGATATAATTCTTCTCATAAGTCACATTTTATGGATTAATTACTTATATTAATTAACTTCTCATAAATCACATTTTATGGATTAATTGACCTTAATTAATCAAATCTTTAGTTACATCATTAATTATATAATTTATTGATTTCCAATTATATTTCAGTTTATCCTAATACAAATTAATTACATTAAATAATTAATCATTAATTAACCATAAATATTAATCATTCTTGATTTATCTCAACCGATAATTAACCAACTTTTATTTACTTCATTAAATAAATTAATTACTCCTTAAATTAATCACTTTAATTAATCTTTTGATTAGTTCCACAGAGTAATTATATTTTATTAATTACATTAAGTATTACTTGTCAAACCATCCAATGATTATTCTGAATTACTTATACTTAATTAATTAACTCAAAACTTAATTAATTAATTCAAACCCTTCATTACTAGATTACTTACCCAAATCATTAATTAATTTGAATTAATTAATTATCTATTTTAATTAACCCTCTAATTAAATAAATCACAAATCATTAAGCCATTATCAACATTAAGGTGAACATTTCCTAACTTATGACTTAAGTCTACAACAATTTTAAAACCCAAATGCTTCGAGTCAAACCACAATTAACTCGGGAACCAACCAAAACCAAAGTCACATCATCAACAATGCACATCCAATCAATTTAATCATTCAACCAATTATTTAAATTTAACCATTTAAATTTAAATAAAAATCCAACAGAGTGAGATTTACTCACCTTTGTTTTATTTGCAATCCGATCCATATCGGCTTGTCTCTTCACAATTTCAAACCTTGTATAACATTTATACAATTTATTAATATTCGAAATAGAAATCGAACCATTTAGTACTATTTAATAATCGATTGGTTAATGAATTAAATTTGAACTTATTTTCCTTTAAATAATTTCTTAATAACTATAATAATTTTAATCTAATTAAACCAATACATCTTTATTATTTAAAAAATAACTAGAAAATGAAAATAAGTATATACGTATATTTATTCGCTCTTGAAACTTCATGTGTACATATAAAGATAATAACTTATAGATTTTAAAATCTAATTAATATAAATTTCAACATTTTCAAACCCTTATTATTTTCAAACCGTAATTATATGAAATAATTTCCTATTAACCTCCATATATTAAAACATGTATGAGAACATATATATTTATTAAAATAAAATAAACTGTTATACCTTACAGACTCGATCGATTCGAGCACAACCCAGACTCATGGCAAGAACCTAATCCTCTTTCTTGACTGTACGCAGCCACGACTGCCATCTTTCCTCCATCGCTGACTACCACTTGAACTCGCTCTGCCTTACACCAAGAAACAACTCCCCATGGCCCCGATCAAAAATGCATCGACCATGTCTCCTTCCTCTGCACGCGACTTTCGCAATCCTCCTCTGGCCATCGTTTCTCACCCGAACCCACTAGGCGATGCGCCTTCGTCGTGTCCATCTACAGCTCGATTCAATCGCCTGATGTCCCCTTCCCGCAATCGATCCCCATCCTAAAACTGCGCACCCAACCTCGGCCACTGTGCCCCTCCACAGCAACGAGCTCCGACCCTCAGCAGCCCCCCCTTGAGTTCGATTTCGAGTACGCCGGCTTCGCTTTTTTTTTCCGAAGATTTCCTTTTTTTTTTGGATTTTGTTTCGGGTTGAAAGTTAGAGAGGGGATTAAGGTATAGGGTTGGGTAGCTTCTAGCATACGCTTGTATTGTAAAAATATCTCTGACAAGTGTATTTTTAATTTTATTATATTATAAAATTTTCAAAATGCCCTTGTAAATGCTACAATAAAATTTCGAACTCCTCTTAAGCAATGCCGCTAGGATATTATAGGGTTTTACCCACGTCCCGAACACAATGGAACGTGTTTCGGAAGCTAATTCGATCATATGCGCGAGTTACGAAAGTAAACGATCAATTCTAGTTTAAATCGATTAAAAGTTTCTAAGCGTTTCGAGCTGCCAGGGTCAAACGACAACTCCGATGGCTACGAAAATTGAAATCCGATAATAACTAACTATTACGGATCCAATAGAACTGGTTTCATCAAATTCCGAGGCTGTGCCTCGGAAGACTATTTTTAAATCCCAATTTAAACGATGTATTATTAAAATTGAACAAATTACCTTTAAATTAAATTTCAACCATTCTATTACCTTCAGTATCATCATTATAAATTTTATAAGCCATCAAATTATTTTTAACCGACTTAAAGTTCCATATTCAACATCTTGCCCGGTTTCAATTATTAATTCAATAATTAACAAAAAAAAATTCAAATGATTTAATTAGCCGGTTAATATTCATATCTTGAATTCAAGTTGAAATTAACTTTTAAATATTTTAAAATCAATTAATTATTCCATTTTAAATTGTTGAAAAATTCTGGGTCGTCACACATTACACAAACCATTGGGGCTTGTTGATGCTAAACTATGAAACAATGCAGTGGAGTCATTATGATTCAACCAAACCAAAAACTAGATCAACAAGGACTTCAAACTCCAGCTATAACCAAGCCCTCATTCTTGTAAGAAAAGTATAATTTTGGAATCACTCTAACATTAATATACAGCACTACTTATCTTCTTGCATAAAGACAAAATTGATTTGATGTTCAAGAAGAAATGGGCAGAATTAGGAATACAAAGAATTTCACAAACCTAAAGTGCTGCAGCCAAAAAGCCCATCACATGATTCTGATCCGTAAGTAACTAATTTCATTTCTTCTCTTGTTTAAACTATCATTTCTATTTTTAAATTGCAGTAGAATGCATTAAATATGCAAAATGATAATTAAAACTAGCATTGCTGATTGACAGTTCATTGATCTGCATCTATTGAATAAAAAGATTATGTGTAAGGTGCGCATTCCACATGCAGCAATAATGTCTCTATAAAAGCATTGATTAATATTGTGATCAAAATATAAAGCTATATTTTAGAATTCTACAGTAAAGAATGCAATATTATTTTAGCATTAGGTTATATTGTAATATTAACTAATATTTCTATATCTGAAATAGACTTGATTGTGCATTCTTTGTCATGGTAAACATGAAAAAACTGTACAAGGATGAGATGCCAGAAAAATATTCAAATGAAATGCTTGGAAACCTAAGAGCTGTAGTGGTGTATATCATACTCAATGATCCACAATACAGTTGGTCGGTGGAGAAATCCTGCAAAGATTCTACAGAAGAATAGCTGTTGCATTTTAACTTCTTAGAACTTTGGATATATTTGAATGAACCACTTCTGCTAATTAAACTAAGATGGAGTCTGAGATGGAGTCTGGGATGGAGTATGAGATGGAGTCTTATATGTTTTCCAAGCTTGTATTTTATTCTCAGTGTATAAACTGCTTAGATGGATTTGAACTTCTTGATTTGAATTTGATTCAATTATAATTGTTTGTTTTCAATACATGAACTACAATGTATAAACTATGGATATATTCAAGTGTCATTTTATGTGTTTTTTGATGCTTTTACTGTATTTTTGATGTGCCGAATAATGTTTTATATTGAAACGCTAGATTGAACTATCATTATGCGAAAATACATTTCTCAGTGATTGAACTGTGATGATAATGTGTGAAGTTATCCATATAGCATTTTTATATGATGTCCAATGTTTGAACTCCGTTTCAAGTGTGATGACTACTGTTTACACTGTAATGCTAGTTATAACTATCATTTAACTAAAATGCTAAATACACTTATCATTCAACTGTAATGCTAGTTATACTGTAACGCGGTCCACGTTGATTGCTATTTTGATGGTAATTGCCAAAGTCGGTATTTATCTTATTTGATTTCTTTAAAGTGGTAATAGGAAGTTGATATATCAGTAGCCAGTATAGCACCATAGGATATATTACACCATAAATCAGTAGCTAGTATAGCACCATATGATATATTACACCATTAATCAGTAGCCAGTATTTGCAATCCCATTTATCTACTTTGTCTATTATTTTCCGAAACAGAGAGATGCAGTCTGCATAATGAAGATATCCCATTTACAAATTGGTGTTAATTCTTTTTTCTAACTGCTCTTTCTAACAATAATGAAAGATATTCCATTGCGGTATAGAAGAAATATGAGAGCAGATGTTCACCCATATCATATAAACAGTACATCATCATACTGTCAATTCATTACAAAACCACTTAAGTAATCTCATCAGATAATCATATAAACAGTATATCATCATCATCAGATCCTTCGTTCTTGCTCAACAGCTTACTCAGTTCTATACAATGACATATTTTGGGTTTCAATGTTGAAATTATATTTCAGGTGTGATGCATACTGATTATAATAAAATGCTAGTTACAACTGGCATTCGAGTGAAATGATAAGTACATCTAGCATTGAATAGAAATATTAATACTGAAGTGCAGAGCTCATGTAGTTGTTTAATTCATATTAAATAATTTGCAATATGAATAAATAATATATTCCTAAAAACAGAAATTCAACAATAAAGGAAAATATAGGAACAACAGATATTTGAAAGTAAAACAAAATAACCAAAACATTTTACATTTTATTTTCTAATGATTTCACAAAGTCTGATTTCATTTTTCTATAAGCTTTAGCAACTTTACACTTAAAAAATTTCTCCATCACACTAACAAAGCACATAAATTTTCTTAACTTTTTGAAGAACGAAGACAATTTCTTTTGTTGTGGCCAACGTCATCACACTGACTGCATCTATTTCTTTTACTTTGAGAATATCCAAATCCACCACGCCTCTTTGTAGATGGTCTTCCTGCACCACGAATTTCTTTAGGAGGCTTAATCAAAACATCATTTTCAGCAGCAATTGGCTTATCAAAATATGGAATTGGATTGATAGCATTAGCATACAAAGACCTGAAAGCATTAATAGTAAAATAGTCCTCCACAAAATTATAAACTGATAATCTAGACTTGTTAACGCACTTAATTGCATGGGCACATGGAAAACTAATAACTCTCCATTGATTACAACTGCATAAACGATTTTTAGGATCAACAACTTGTGACTTAGAAGATTTAACTTCAAACACAAATTTCGAAGACTTATAAACATCCCAACCAAAGCCATCATCTACTAACTTTGACAAACGTTCCTCCATAACAGGACAAAGATTCGTTGTCCATGGACAACATTCTTCTCTTCGTCTCGCCATTTGCTCCATAACTTTCACTCGAATACCATCCAAACAAGAAGTTATAGAAATAACTCTATCTTCCAAAATCCATGGGTTGAAACTTTCTGCAACATTTGAAGAATATTCACCATAACGCTTTCCTTGAAAAAAAAATCTGCCCAATGGTCAAAAGGTTCATCTCTTAGAAAATTTTCTACGGATGTACCCCCAATATCTTTAAATTTAGAAAGATAACGCTCAAAATCATACATATTAGAAGCTCTAGCACAAAGTTTGGACAACTCCACAATAGATGAATCACCTTTAGTCGCCTTAACAACAGTACCAATATTATGTTCCATGTGAAGTAAACAATAGATATGATATGAAGAAGGAAATATTTTTGAAACACCTAAAATGAGACTCCATTGACGATCAGACGTAAAAACAAAAGGCCGATCTTCATTAAGAATTCCTTTCAAATGGGATAAAAACCAAGACCAATTTCCATTAGTAGTGGTGCTTCCTCCACCTAGATTTCCTCTTTCGTTTCCTGCCTCTGTATCCTCTTTATTATATATCTACATACAAACATTAGTAAGATATAGAAGAACGGTCTAAGAGAGATAGAGAGGAATACATACTTAGATATTTACCTATATATCAAACACAAGTACGTTATTATAGCGTTAACCCAAACCCTGATCATATTTTTAAATTCATTGAATTATATTTCAAAAAGCTTTTAGATTTAACTTTTCTTTTAAAGTTTATGAAACCTATGCTCTGATACCAACTTGTAACATTTCCTACTTGGAGGCCCAAAATTAACGGCTACAGATGCTGAAGTCATTCATAGTTATTAATTCTTGACGACCAAAAATGGCGTTGCTAGATACATTGATACACAGAAATATGGAAAAAAATTAACAATTCAAAAACATATTTCCACGTTAAAATCAAAAAAAATTCATGTTCATTACATAATTCCAAAGTACGTTAACCACGTTCAGCAAAATATAATTATTACAATTATGCCAAGAGCGACATATGAAGATGCCCCATTGGTCGATCAGAGTTTATAGTAAGGTTAGTAGATCTGACTTTACAAACAAATACACAACGGAAAAAATAGCTCTAAATAACTACTGCCTCCTGCATGCCTTCGGAAGCTTTATTCGTCTAAGAAGAAAACCTGAAAACCTGAAAACTTTAAACCTCAAACTACTCAAAATCAGTTGAGCGCCCGAGAGTTTAAGGGAAAAACATAAACTTTGAGTCAGACATAAAGCCTGGTATGAATAATAATCTAATATCTCAATCCTTTTAGATATCTAGTGAAACCACGCCGCATAGCGGAATGGGTTTTCCCTTCACTAGTATCCTAAAATCTTTTTAAAATCATATTCTTTGTTCCTACATCCACAATGGTTAAAACATACATTTTCAAAATATAATGATAATATGCATACTTGAAAGCATTTAGGATTTCCCATCCCATATTAATTATACTAACCATCTAAGTTTCATCCGACTATCCGTCTTATATTTCAATGTCTACTTGTCCCATTTTAGACTTCATTTGCATAAATTGTCCATCTCACATCCTATAGTTTATCTAAGATGACTATAAACCCTTCATTAAATGTACGGAGACTATCCATCCCCAACATGATGTTGACTATCCATCAAACATCCCATAATTTTCCTAGGATGACTATAAACCCATTATTTTAATCATGTAGAGACTATCAATCTCTAACCTGATGTTGACTATCCATCAAACCTCCCATGGTTTTCCTAGAATAAATATAAACCCGTCACTTGGCCGCTTAACTCATGTTATCCACATGAATCTAATTATCCCATGCTACCACATGGTCAACATATTTCCATTAGTATCCCTAATGTAGGTTAAAACCTCCCATGGTTTTCCTAGAATAACTATAAACCCATCATTTGGCCGCTTAACTCATGTTATCCACATGAATCTAATTATCCCATGCTATCCACATGGTCAACCTATTTCCATTAGTATCCCTAATGTAGGTTATAACGATTTATAATTTATATTGGTATCCCCCAATGATTGAGTCATAACGTATAAGTGTTAATATCCCCAACTATTGTATTGAACTAACAAACCTACCCTGATATCCCCAAGGTTAAACAACATTTATAATATAAGGTTAAAAGAAAACGACTTTTCAACCTCTTCGATAGTATCTCCTTTGAAAGCTTTGCTTTTGACCATGTTAAAGTATTATTATATAAGGGTAGAAGAATAGCTTCAAAACCATTTGAAAGTATCTCTTTCAAAAGCATTGAAAGTTACCCTTAAAACCCTTGAAAATCAAACCTTTTCGAACCCATTGAAATTCAAACCTTTCGAAACCGCTTAAAAGAAAACCTTTCAAAACCGTTAGACTCAAACCATTCGAAACCATTGGACTCAAACCTTTCGAAACCATTGGGTTTATAATTAAAAATATTACTTTGGGTCACAGATGAAAGTATCTCTTTTAAAAGCGTTCTTTTCTTTATAAAATATTGGAAAGACAATTGAACCTTTCGACAACATCAGAAGCTTCAGCTTTCGACCCCTTCGGAAGGTTTGGGAAGCGGCTTATATTTATAAAAATAGTCGAGTCTTTCAACAACTTCGAAAGCTTCTGCTTTCGATCCCTTTAGAAGGTTTAAACAAAAATAATGGCAACAGCTCTTTTCAAGATCATCTTTGAAACAACCTTTCGACCCTGTCGAAAGGTCTCTTAAATCCTTTCAAAACCAAACTTGCAACCTTTTGAAACCAAACCTTTCACCCTTGTTGAAAGGTCATTAGAAACCAAACCTTTCGATTTATCAAAAGGTCTTTAGAAAACAGGCAAGTGATTTTTCTTTTCAAATCAAAAATAAACTAGGGGACCATCTCCTTCGAAAGCAACCCTTCGACTTACCTTTCATCATGGTCTAATTCACTGCATACCACTTGAATGATATCATGTACAATTCTTTTTACTTCGTTGATCAATAAAGTCGAAAGGTCTCGGTCGAGAGGTCTGAATTGAAAAGTTTTCCAAAGAAGGCGGAACCACTTTTTTCTGGTTAAAAGCTAATTTTTGCCAAAATAAGTGAACTTTTTGTAACAAACTTGCCTGCTTATAAACATTTGATTGGCTTTCACAAACTTTTAAACATTTTGGATTATATTTGCCTCATTTTCTTTAATCTAAAATCATGTTAACTTTTAACAATTAAGCCCTTCCTCTTGTGAAAATAATTAAATCATTTAAGTCCTTTCGAAATAATTCAATTTTCATTCTAAATCACTTAGCAAAAATTACAAAAATTCACTTTAATCATGTTATCTAGCATACTAAAATTTCAGACCCAAATTCTTAATATATTTACTAAAATAATTCATAAACCTAAATATTAATATTTTTCTTTGAAAATTCATAACTAATTCTCCAAGGCTTGGAAAGTTATAAAAAGTGAAATCCAACTCCAAAATTATGTTTTCCTTAACATATAATTTTTCCAAGGCATTTCAAAGTCATTGAACCTTGGTTTTATCCTAAAACCATATATGTCTCCTTTAAACAACCATGTTTAAACATATATAAATCATAAATCAAGGAGATCATCATTCAATACATTATAAAACAGATTTACTCTTAAATCCTAAACCATATGATTATAAAACTAAAATAGAGATATAGAAATTATTATTCACCTGAGATTGGATAAGAAATTGATGATTGATTGAGACTGATTTCTTCTAGCTTGAATCCTAAGCTTAAATTTGATTTTCTCTTCTGTCTTCCTAATGGCCGATCCTCTTCCTTATGGTTATAATTTTTGTATGAAATAGAATGAACGTGTATGACTAAGGAGAATAGTATAAGGGTGGAAAATATGAGAGGCTATTTACCCTAATGCCCTTATGTTTAATTACTTAATCATTTATAAGTTCATTTAGTTAAATGAGCATGACCACTTAGTTTATTAATCAACCTCAATCTCCTTACCTATATTATTCTATTTAATTTATCCAATTAAATGTCCTGAATAATGTTAAACAAAAATTAGGGACGTTACATTTAGTGGCTTGAATACCAATGTTGGAACGTAGTGTCTATACATATTGAGAATTACCTTTGGAGTGTTTATGGAAAATAGTATGAGCATTGTTGAGGGTGGTATCTTCCAGTTATGATATTTATGGCTGCTTGTTATAAGAATAAAAAGGGGAAGAAGTTTGAGCAATAGGTAATTTGTTATAAGAATAAAAGGGGGAAGAAGTCTGGGAAGTAGGTTTGAGAAGCGGAAGTTGCGATTCTTGAGTGTTGAGACTTCTTATGATAGGAAACGATTAACAACCATTTTTTATGAAGTTTGTTATGTTTGTTTTGTTAAATTTGATCATTTAGTTCGATGTAATTTAATCTTAACTTGGAACAACTGTTGTATGATATATGCGTAGTAATAATGCAAATAGTTTATAAATGAAGCCTTTTAACTTTGATTATAAGTTAAGTAACAGTAAATTAAAGGTATAAATGCAATATACATTTACCTCACATCCTAACATACACGTTTAAATATCCATTGCATAAGTTTCAACCAGCCACTTTTTTCAAAAATTTTCCCAATATTTTGAACTCTTTAAGGTATCCATTCGACATCACCATTTAGCATATTTGTGGTAGTACTCAAATAGGGATCCCTCTTACTTACAAACTTCATGCCACAATAGTAATATCCAACCGTACATAGTTAATATCCATTGAATATAAAGTTTAATTTTGCAAGATGGAAATGGTAGCTATTAGTACCCATTTAGCTTACTACTAGCCTTTAATTTTTCATCATATCCCAAAACTATGCAAACGAGAAAAATACAGTTTTAGTTATGCTTTATTTATTTGTTTTTAGCTGAAAATATTAAATGGTTCCATTTATTAAATGGATATTTAAATGCAATAGATGGTTTTTGATTTTTCTTAAAAAATGCCCAGGTACTGAATTCCTCAGATTTATTTATTTCCTATTTAAGAGTGGTGTAAATAATGGTAAAGGTATAAATTTTATGGTCAGAGGTTTTTTTATCATGAAGGTGGATCTTGGGAAGACCATCTTCACTTGGTCAAATTCACTTAAAATAATAGTTACCAGGTAAAGAAACTGAATTTCAAATTTGAATAAGTATATTTGGATTTGAACTAATCATCCTTTATAAAATAGGCAAGCTTTGGTATGGTGTCGTTTGAAGTCTTATATGGACGGCCGTGCAAATCGCCAGCTTGTTGGATCGAGTCGGGTGATCGATTAGTGCTTGGTCCAGAAATAATTATGGAGGATTCTGAAAAAGTTGAAGAAATCAGGAAAAAGATTAAGACGACACAGGATAGACAGAAGAGCTACGCTGACAGAAGAGATCTCGAATTCAGTATAGGAGACAAAGTGTTTCTGAAAGTGTCGCCTTTGAAAAATATTGTTCGATTCGGAAGGAAAGAGAAGCTAGCTCCCAGATTTGTTGATCCGTTTGAGATTACGGAAAGTGTTGGAACATTGGCATATAGAGTTGCATTACCAGAGAAGTTCGCCGGTGTGCACAACGTGTTCCACGTCTCACATCTACGCAAAGTTGTACACGATCCATCTATGACCATCCCTACTACTCAATTGGAGGAGATAGTTATCGAGCCTGACTTGACTATTGAGCGAAAACCACTTCGGATAGTCGATCGTGAGACAAAGCAACTTAGAAGGAAGTCGGTAAATCTCGTCAAAGTCCAATGGAGTGCAGATGAGCGAGATTGCACATGGGAGACTAAGGATAATATTCGGGATTCAAACCCCGAATTACTAATTTCAGGTATAATTCAAATTTCTTAAAATCTATCTTGACTTTTCTGCTTACTTCTTTTCTACTTCTTCCGTCTCGTTCCTTTTCGAGGACGAAAAGGTTTGAGTGGAGGAGATTGTAACGACCCTGAATTTCCGACCTAGTTTAAAATTTTAAATCCACCGTTTTAATATAAAATTTTGAAATTTATAAACGATCTCAATTAACGTCCAAACTTTATTTATGAGATGCGTCTAGTTAGATATGAATACAGAAAAAGTTTCGACGCAAAATACTATAGTAAATTTCATTCGCGTTTTACTGTATACCAGTTCATATAAAGCTGCGTAAAATTTATCTTCCAAATCCAAATATTTTTACACAGTTATGTTGTAAAAATTATTCTGATCAAGATAATGTAATTCGTTTCGTCAAAAACTGTCATCGCCTGTTCCGTTTAAATTGTTTCGCAAAACGAACAATTTAAGCGGCGTAAATTTGAGTTTTTATAAAACTATCGTATTGCAATTATCTGTGTACCGTTGGAAGTGCCTCGTCGCACTGATCAAAACGGAATAATTATTCATGCTAATTGGAGTACGACGTAAAATAGTCGCATTAATTTAACCGTTCCGGACGGACCGGTTAAACAAATTCTTTCCCAAATCTTTAACCCGTATTCACTAAAAAGTTGAAAATCTAAATCTCAGCTTGTGCATTTAATAAAACAGTTGGTAGCTGGTAGTTGGCATTGGGAAGTGTGGTGACTCATCGGCTCCATAACAAAAATTTACAGTCACGAAAATTTAAACGAACATATCGGTTCACTTTGTTCTCACTGTTCTACCTCATCCATTCAAGCTTCAGGTATTCTTTGCGTCTTTCCCATTTTTCTTCTACTAAAATTTAAAAAAAAATATAAAAAATGAATGTTGCCGAAACACAGAAGAGCATCGCATCACCTTAACTCAGCCTCTCTCATTTCCTTCTCTCCACTTGGGCACACCCTCCACCTTTCCTCTTAGACCCTTCCAATCACCACCGATGTCACCCCACCTCACACGCGCAACGTCTCCTCTCAGGATTGAACACCGCACCTTCCATATCACCTCCACTTCATGCACAAACCAACAACCCTTCTTCCTTGTACATTAATTTTTAAAAAAGAAAACGATGTGACCGAAGGCGAGCATGGGGGTTCATGCGCGTGTGGGGGGGAGGCTGTGTATTTTGAGTCACGGTTGTTATAAAAAGAAAAAAGAAAGGGGGCAGGTGCGTGCGTGTCATAGCATGCAGAGAGGAGGGGATAACATGCAGAAGTATACGCATAGCTTCATCTCCAAAGTGTCAAAGTAAAATAAAAAAAGTTGAGACTGAGTTGCGTGCGTGTATAGCATGCAGGGGGAGTGGGAGGAAGGTGAAGGTTGGGACTATTTGCGTGAAGGAAGAAAAAAAATGAAAGTTGAACTGGGCCGTATGTGTTGTGTGCAGTGTTTTAGTGTATGCGTGCATGTCATGGAAGCATGAAAAAATGGAAGTTTAGATGCATTTCATGTTGTACGTGTGTAGCATGAAAGAAAAAGAACAGAAAGAAAAAAGGGAAATATACATGAAGTAGGGGAGGATTGCAGCTAGTGGGGGGATAGAACACGTGTCGTGTGCTTGAATCTGGGGTGTGCTGTGTGAAGGATGGTGGTGCATGCACGTTAAAATATAAAAAAAATGAAATTGAACGGTATCGATTTGTTGAGTAAATAGTAACCGTTTTCCTTTTCTCTGTTGTTGCAGCAACAAATTGAGTTTCATTTGCAGCAGCATCGATCTCTCAACTTTCTCTTCTTACTCTGTTACCAGTAAGTGCATTTATATAAATTTATAAATTATATATGAACGGTCATTGAGTTAATATCGTCTCTCTTTTGTCGATATTTACAGTGTCCGTTTGTTCGTGTCATACCGACTCCATTCGTGCTTCTTTGTGCTTCGCCGTCAAATTTCTTTATCCACGAAAGGTGAAATAAAATTTCACGACTATATTCTTATACAAGCTTGATTTATGAATGATTGTTATGTGATGTTAAATTGGATGTTAATTGATATTGTTAAGTGATAAATAACATGCAAGTTGAAATCGACATAGGATGGTTCAATTTAAAAATGGATTATATATATTGAATATTGATTTGTTAAATTTGACCCCTTCATATGTTGAATATTGATTAGTTAAACTTGACCCTTTTAATTGTAAATTAATTGACACTTGAATATGATAAATTACACTTTGAACCTTTGAACGTATATTGGATTGAAATTGAATGACAAGTGAAAACCGAAATGTAATAATCTTTGATCTACATGAAATGATAGTGTAGATTCTAGAAGTAATTATATGAATTTGCATAAATAACAAATGTAAATTAATACGATTATTTCGGGATTATTTAAATAAATTGTTGAATTGTTATATATGGATGTTATTGCTTGTTTACTTTGACACCATCCCAGTTATCACACTGCAAGTTCCCTTTGTATGCTTTGATTTTTGAATTGAAATGGAATCGGGTTGAAATGATAGATACCCAAATAACTTTGACATATGATAGAAAATTAAATTAAACCCGATTGGTCAATGTTTTGATTTAAAATAAAATAAGTTTTAATTGACTAATAACAAGGTTTGAATAAAATTGGAATTTAAATTTGAATGAATGTGAATATTTGAATTTGAAACAAATATTAACGTCGTAATTGACAAAAGAACATTATTTGAAATTTAATTATTTAATAATTAAATTTAGAATTATTTGACAATTAATTTTGAAGTTATTAACAACTAAGTTGAAATTATTAATAATTAAGTTTTGAAATTAGTAATAATTAATTTGGAATTATTATTAATTATTTGAAATTATTAATAATTAAATTTTGAAATTAGTAATAATTAATTTGGAATTATTATTAATTATTTGAAATTATTAATAATTAAGTTTTGAAATTAGTAATAATTAATTTGGAATTATTATTAATTATTTGAAATTATTAATAATTAAGTTTTAAAATTAGTAATAATTAATTTGGAATTATTATAAATCATTTCAAATCATTAATAATTAAGCTTGAAATTATTAATAATTAAGTTTTAAAATTATCAATAATTAAGTTTGGAATTAGTGATAATTAAGATTTGAAATTATTGATAGTAATGAGATTGAATTATTTAAAAATTAAATTGAATTGAATTTTCTTATTAAGTGAAATTGAATTTTTGAATAAGTGAAACTAATTTTCTTTAATTGAGTTTTGAAATTTGTAAAGAAGGAGATAAATAAATGAAATTGAATTTCTTTAACAAGAAATAAAATGCGTTTATCGAAACAAATGTAAGACTTGTAATTTAAAGAATTTAATTTGACAAATTTAATTTAAATTGAATTTGTAAGCTTTGATAATGAAGTTGAACTTAAGAAATAAATTAATGAATTAGAAATGTAATGAAAATTGTTAAATGATAATTAATTTAATGACTATCGAATGAAATCGATAAATGAGTTTAACTCAAAATGTTAAATTAAGTTAAATGATTATGGAATGGAACTTATAAACAAATTTAAGTGTATACTTAAATTGTTTAAATTTAACTTTTGAAATTGAATTATAGAAATTTTGAAATACATTTGGAAGTTATGAAACGTAAATTTTGGAATTTGATTTAGAAAGACGAATAAATGTTGAATTACGAATTCTAATTGAAATTGAAACTGATTCGGTTTTGAAATATATTAAACGACCAATCGGTAAATTAATTACGAAGGTTATTAAAGGAACCGGAATCAGTTAGGGACATACTCACTGTCTAAACCGAAAACCACTTTAATAACTATACGCGGAGTGTGATCCAGAATGAAGTGGTTGGAATGACGTATGCGATGATTGAAGAAAGTGAACGATAATGGATAGCCTTGACACTTGTGTCAAATTGAAAATGACTAAAACAAGAGTCGTGCCGAGCCAAATGGGGTTAGCTACCTCGAGCGAACACGCTTCTTCGTAAACTGCTCATTTACTTTGTGATTGATTGATGCGCACCCTTGAATTTGGAGTGTTGTTTCGCGGTGTTGCGATCGTTGTGGCGATGCGTTCTCACCAGTCCAGATCAGGAAAATGGTAGTTTCACTACCTTGGGTATTGCCTCATGTGCCTTGTCAACTTGTATTCCCATATACGCGACCACTTCGATTTGTTTTTGTATTATACCTATGGAGTACTCCCTGATATTCCACTAGTTTACGGTGGAGTTTACAGTGCTGTATAGTCTATAATGCTATATGAAATGTGTTAAGGGGGGCAATGGTAACGCCTTAACACTATTTTGATATTTTACTTTACTGTTAGACATTTTCTATTTATCGTACATTACTATGTATAAATAGTTTAACGGATCCTGAAAGATGTTATTCCATTCATCTTTGAGTTATTGTTATTTCAAATCTTGAACCATATTATCTGTATAAGAATATATGTCCTGATTCGAGTGTTTGTTTGTTTATATGCTCGGATCAGACTGATTGCTGTTGTTGTTCTATTTGGAGCTGAAGACCGAAGACTATCATTATCTTATCTTATCAGTATTGCTCTTTCTATTTGGACTATTGGACATCTATGTTGTTCTATTTTATTTTATCTGAGACATCGTTGTATTTATGGGTAGCTTCATGAACACTCTTATGACTATGTTATATTTCCGCTGCACTATTCT
Source organism: Allium cepa (assembly GCA_030765085.1). Taxonomy (NCBI): domain Eukaryota; kingdom Viridiplantae; phylum Streptophyta; class Magnoliopsida; order Asparagales; family Amaryllidaceae; genus Allium; species Allium cepa. Next base: position 9,427,438 of record CM060938.1, read on the forward strand.
GTGATGATTCTCATTTATACACACACATTCCATTAATGATTCATGCTTTGTATTATTTAAGTTGACATGTATGGATTATCTCAATTTAAATGGTACAAATATATGGGTTGTTACAGTTGGTATCACAGCTTTGGTTCCCGATAACCTTAGCCAGTGGAGTTTAAAGCTCATTAGAGATAGGGTAAACATACCTAGAATGAGGAGAATCATTTCAGAATCCATATCTTTTGATTCCATTCTTCTTATTGAATTCATTTGATTTGAGATTATCTAAGTTCCATAAATTTCTATCTTTGATTCTAAAATCACTTTTGGTATTCCAGGATGGCTACCAGAAGAAATGTTAGAGGCAGGGGTAGGGGAAACGCTCCTGAACCACGTACCCCAGCTCCCGCAGTCAAATTCTCCACTCTTAGCAAGGAGTACACTCGGCTCGGCGGAGTCAAATTCACTAGCTCCGAGAGTATCATTGAAGCACAGCAATGGCTAAAGAGTTTAGAGAGGATCTTTACTGGCTTGGAGATCACAGACGCTTAGAAGCGTAAGTTGGCCGCTTGGCAGCTTCAGGATGCTGCACAGGATTGGTGGAAGTCAGTCACTTCTCGTACTGATGAGGAAACCATCACTTGGGCCCAGTTTAGGTAGTAATCTATCTAAATTTCATCTAAATAAAATTCCTTTTATCTTGTCAAATTTTGACTCGTTTTCATATCACTTGTAAATAGGGATTCCTTTTCGGCTCAGTGGATGCCAGCTGCTGGGAAGGCCCAACTCTATTGGTCTTTTATGGATCTCAAGCAAGGCAACATGACCTTCACTGAGTATGAAAGGAAATTCAACGAACTATCTAAGTTCGGACCTGGCTTGATCGAATGAGAAGTTCATACATGGCGCACGCCCTGAGTATTATGAGCTCCTCACGGCTCATGTCCATGGAACTTTCACCGAGTTGATGGATTTTGCTCTTCGATATAAGGGAAAGCTAAAGGGAACTTCAGTCACTACGGCTCCAGCTACTCAGCCATCCTCTAGTTAGACTGGGAAGAGAAAGCCAAATTTTGAGCAACAGAAGAAGAACTGGCAGAAGAAAGCTGGGCTTGGCTATTCTCAGAAGAAGCCCATAGACATCTCATCTATCACCTGCTTTAACTGCAACCAGAAAGGTCACTATGTCAGTAGTTGCCCATCCCCAAAGGGTGCAGCTATTCCGCCACCGGCTCAGATGGCCAAGAGAGACGTCTATCACATCTGCTTATAGCCTGGACACTTTAAGAAAGACTGCCCAACACAGAAGAGAGGTACCCCATCTGGAGTTTTTGCTATTTCCACACCTGCCCCAGAAGTTCTAGATAATCAAGGTACTTTACAGAGTACTTTTATGTTGCATTCTTCACCTGTTAGAGTTCTATTTGACACTGGAGTAACACATAGTTTCATATCTATTGATTTATGTAATAAGCTTGGATAGGAACCTATTCTTGCATCTACCTTCTTATGTGTATCTAACCCTATTGGAGGGCCCGCTAACCTCAAAAGGGTTTGCAAATATGTCACACTTATGTATGGCATGCATCATTTCACTTGGGATTTCTTTGTACTTGGATTCGAAGCATTTGATATCCTACTAGGTATTGATTGGCTGCGAAACTTCGAAGCATTATCTCATGCAAAGCTCAAACTGTCTCTCTTATTGACGACAAGAGCTTACCTTTGGTTATTAAAGGCAAATCGCCTCAAGAATGTGCTGGTAGTTTTATATTTTCTCTTGACTCTCATCCAAGTGAACTAAGCTCCACTCCAGTTGTTCAACTCTTTTCTAATGTGTTTGGAGAAGTCAATTCTCTACCACCTCCGTGGAAAATCGAATTCCGCATTGACCTTATTCCTAGTGTACAACCAGTAGTTCTCCCTCCCAGGAGAATGGCTCCTAAAGAGAAGGCGGAATTGAATGTTCAAATTGAAGATTTATTTTCTAAAGGCTTGATTCGGCGCATTCATTCAGAATGGGGTGCTGCAGTTGTATTTATCACAAAATCTGATGGTTCTCTCAGAATGTGTGTGGACTATAGAGAGCTAAACAAGCTCAGACACAAGAACAGGTATCCGATGCCCCGCATCAACGACCTATTCGATCGGCTTCATGGAGCTAAAGTTTTCTCCCAACTTGATTTGGCTACCCGCTTTCACCAACTCAGAATCACTGAGGATAGCATTCCTAAAACAACATTCCGCACTGAAAATGTTTTCTATGAATGGCTAGTTATGTCGTTCAGCCTCACTAATGCTCCAGTTTATTTCATCGATTTGATGAATAGAGTTTTCCGGGATGTTCTTAACAAGTTCATTTTTGTTTTCATCGACGATATTCTCTTCTTCTCTAAAGATGAGAAAGAGCATAGATCACATTAGGCTTTTGTTCTTGAAACTCTCGCAGACATCAGCTTAAAGCCAAGTTTTCTAAATGCCACTTTTGGAGAGATGAAGTTCGTTTTCTTGGCCATATTGTTTCGGAGAATGGGATTTCGATCGATCTAGCTAAGATCGCCGTAATCAATGTAAGTTCTATTCTTACTTGTCAATTCTATCTAAAAAATTTATCAATATCTAAATTCGAATCCTTGGAATTTGCAGGATTGGGAGACTCCCAAAACTCCTACAGATATCCGTAGTTTCTTGGGTTTGGCCGGCTATTATCGCAGATTTATAGAAAACTTCGCTCGTATTGCTGCCCCACTTACCGCACTGACCAGAAAGAATGTGGAATTTATTTGGAGTGAAAAGTGTGAAGCAGCTTTCAATGAGATGAAGCGAAGATTGACATTTGCCGTAGTTCTTACAGTTATTGACGGGAGTGAAGGATTGACCGTCTATACAGATGCCTATCGTGATAGTCTAGGAGCAGTCTTAATGCAAAAAGGAAAGGTTATTGCTATGCGGGTCGTCAGTTAAAGACCCATGAAGCAAATTATGCAACTCACGATTTAGAGCTTCTTGCGGTTATATTTGCTCTTAATCTATGGAGGCACTATCTATTGGGAACCAAATTCGAGTTATTCACTGACCACAAGTCGTTGAGATATATCTTCTCACAAAAGGATTTGAATCAGAGACAAGTCCGATGGCTCGAACTTTTAGCTGCATATGATCTTGATATAAATTACACTCCAGGGAAAGCTAATGCCGTAGCCGATGCTTTGAGCAGAAATCAAGCAATGGCATGTTGTAATCTTGTTAAAGGAATGTTATTCCAACTTTCCGTCTCCCCAGCTCTTATGGATCGCATTATAGCCAAGCAATACGAGGACACTTTGCTTTATCGCATCAAAGAAATAGTTCTCGGAAGAGTTGGAAATGCTGATAATAAATTGGGTGCACATGTCGATAGTAACGGAGTCTTCAGAATTGATAATCAAATTTGTGTTTCTAATGTTGATGGTCTAAGATAGGAGGTGCTAAGAGAAAACCATCAATTGTCGCTTTCATTTCATCCCGGTGTCACTAAAATGTACCAGAATATGAAGAAGTTATATTGGTGGAGTGAGATGAAGCGCGATATTTCTACCTATGTCAGTAGATGCACAACTTGGTAGCAAGTTAAAGCTGACCACAGAAAGACAGCAGGTTTGCTTCAGCCACTAGAGATTGCAGGATGGAAGTGGGAGCAGATTTCTATGGACTTTATTGATGGATTGCCAAGGACTAGAAAGGGTAACGAAAGCATTTGGGTGATTGTCGATAGACTGACGAAATACACTCACTTTATTCCAGTCAAGTCCACTCGTACAGCTTCGAGTTTGGCAGAGATATATATGAGAGAAGTTGTTAAACTTCATGGTGTACCATCTAGTATCGTATGCGATCGAGATCCTGTTTTCACCAGTAAATTCTGAAAAGCATTTCAGGATACTTTGGGCACCAAACTGAATCTGAGCACTGCATATCACCCTCAGACAGATGGCCAAACTGAGAGGGTGAATCAGATTTTGGAAGACCTTCTCTGAGCTTTTATTATTGACTTCGGTGGATCTTGGGAAGACCATCTTCACTTGGTCGAATTCATTTATAATAATAGTTACCAGGTAAAGAAACAGAATTTCAAATTTGAATAAGTATATTTGGATTTGAATTAATCATCCTTTATAAATCAGGCGAGCATTGGTATGGCACCGTTCGAAGCCTTATATGGATGGCCATGCAAATCGCCAGCTTGTTGGATCGAGTCGGGTGATCGATTAGTGCTTGGTCCAAAATTATTATGGAGGCTTCTGAAAAAGTTGAAGAAATCAAAAAGAAGATGAAGATGACACAGGACAGATAGAAGAGCTACGCTGACAGAAGGAGAAGAGAGCTCAAATTCAGTGTAGGAGACAAAGTGTTTCTGAAAGTGTTGCCTTTGAAGAATATTGTTCGATTCGGAAGGAAAGGGAAGCTAGCTCCCAGATTTGTTGGTCCGTTTGAGATTACGGAAAGAGTTGGAACATTGGCATATAGAGTTGCATTACCAGAGAAGTTCGCCGGTGTGCACAACGTGTTCCACGTCTCACATCTGCGCAAAGTTGTACACGATCCATCTATGATCATCCCTACTGCTCAATTGGAGGAGATAGTTATCGAGCCTGGCTTGACTATTGAGCGAAAGCCACTTCGGATAGTCGATCATGAGACAAAGCAACTTAGAAGGAAGTCGATAAATCTCGTCAAAGTCCAATGGAGTGCAGATGAGTGAGATTGCACATGAGAGACTGAGGATAGTATTCGGGATTCAAACCCCGAATTACTAATTTCAGGTATAATTCAAATTTCTTAAAATCTATCTTGACTTTTCTGCTTACTTCTTTTCTACTTCTTCCGTCTCGTTCCTTTTCGAGGACGAAAAGTTTTGAGTGGGGGAGATTGTAACGACCTTGAATTTCCGACCCAGTTTAAAATTTTAAATCCATCGTTTTAATATAAAATTTTGAAATTTATAAACGATCTCAATTAACATCCAAACTTTATTTATGAGATACTTCTAGTTAGATATGAATATAGAAAAAGTTTCATTGCAAAATATTACGGTAAATTTCGTTCGCGTTTTACTGTATTTCGGTTCATGTAAAGCTGTGTAAAATTTATCTTCCAAATCCAAATGTTTTTACGCCGTTATGTTGTAAAAATTATTCTGATCAAGATAATGTAATTCGTTTCGTCAAAAAACTGTCATCGCTTGTTCCGTTTAAATTGTTTTGCAAAACGAACAATTTAAGCGGCGTAAATTCGAATTTTTATAAAACTATTGTATTGCAAATATCTGTGTACCGTTGGAAGCGTTGGAAGCGCCTCGTTGCACTGATCAAAACGGTATAATTATTCGTGCTAATCGGAGTCCGACGTAAAATAGACGCATTAGTTTAACCGTTCCGGACAGACTGGTTAAACAAATTCTTGCCCAAATATTTAACCTATATTCACTAAAAATTTGAAAAACTAAATCTCAGCTGCTGTATCTAATAAAACCATTGGCAGCTGGTAGTTGGCATTGGGAAGTGTGGTGACTCATCGGCTCCATGACAAAAATTTACGGTCATGAAAATTTAAAATTTTAAAGGAAAATATCGCTTCACTTCGTTCTCACTGTTCTACCTCATCCATTCAAGCTTTAGGTATTCTTTGCGTCTTTCCCATTTTTCTTCTACAAAAATAAAAAAAACGAATGTTGCCGAAACACAGAAGAGCATCGCATCACCTTAACTCAGCCGCTCTCATTTCCTTCTCTCCACTTGCGCACACCCTCCACCTTTCCTCTCCGACCCTTCCAATCACCACCGATGTCACCCCACCTCACACGCGCAACGTCTCCTCCCAGGATTGAACACCGCACTTCCATCTCACCTCCACTTCACGCACAAACCAGCAACCCTTCTTCCTTGTACATTAATTTTTGAAAAAGAAAAAGATGCGACCGAAGGTGAGCATGGGGGTTCATGCGCGTGTGGGGGGGAGGCTGTGTATTTTGAGTCACGGTTGTTATAAAAAAAAGGGCGGGCAGGTGCGTACGTGTCATAACATGCAGAGAGGAGGGTATAACATGCAGAAGTATATGCATAGCTTCATCTCCAAAGTGTCAAAGTAAAATTAAAAAAAGTTAAGACCGAGTTGCGTGCGTGTATAGCATGCAGGGGGAGTAGGAGGAAGGTGAAGGTTGGGACTATTCGCGTGAAGGAAGAAAAAAAATGAAAGTTGAACTGGATCGTGTATGTTGTGTGTAGTGTTTTAGTGTATGCGTGCGTGTCATAGAAGCATGAAAAAATGAAAGTCTAGAAGCATTTCATGTTGTACGTGTGTAGCATGAAAGAAAAAAGAAAAGGAAGAAAAAAGGGAAATATACATGAATTAGGGGAGGATTGCAGCTAGTGGGGGATAGAATACGTGTTGTGTGCTTGAATCTGGGGTGTGCCGTGTGAAGTATGGTGGTGCATGCGCGTTACAATATAAAAAAATAAAATTGAACGGTATCGATTTGTTGAGTAAATGTAACTGTTTTCCTTTTCTCTGTTGTTGCAGCAACCGACTGAGTTTCGTTTGCAGCAGCATCGATCTCTCAACTTTCTCTTCTTACTTTGTTACCGGTAAGTGCATTTATATAAATTTATAAATTATATATGAACGTTCATTGAGTTAATATCGTCTCTCTTTTGTCGATATTTACAGTGTCCGTTTGTTCGTGTCATACCGACTCCATTCGTGCTTCTTTGTGCTTCGCCGTCAAATTTCTTTATCCACGAAAGGTGAAATAAATTTTCACGACTATATTCTTATACAAGCTTAATTTATGAATGATTGCCATGTGATGTTAAATTGGATGTTAATAGATATTGTTAAGTGATAAATAACATGCAAGTTGAAATTGATATAGGATAGTTAACAATTTAAAAATGGATTATACATATTGAATATTGATTTGTTAAACTTGACCCTTTCATATGTTGAATAATGATTAGTTAAACTTGACCCTTTTAATTGTAAATTAATTGGCATGTAGAATATGATAAATTACACTTTGAACCTTTGAACGTATATTGGATTGAAATTGAACAACAAGTGAAAACCGAAATGTAATAATCTTTGATCTACATGAAATGATAGTGTCGATTCTAGAAGTAATTATATTAATTTGCATAAATAACAAATATAAATTAATACGATTATTTCGGGATTATTTAAATAATTGTTGAATTGTTATGTATGGATGTTATTGCTTGTTTACTTTGACACCATCCCAGTTATTACACTGTAAGTTCCCTTTGTATGCTTTGATTTTTGAATTGAAATGGAATCGGGTTGAAATGATAGATATCCAAATAACTTTGACTTAGGATAGAAAATTAAATTAAACCCGATTGGTCAATGTTTTGATTTAAAATAAAATAAGTTTTAATTGACTAATAACAAGGTTTGAATAAAATTGGAATTTAAATTTGAATGAATGTAAATGTGAATATTTGAATTTGAAACAAATATTAACGTCGTAATTGACAAAAGAACATTGTTTGAAATTTAATTATTTAATAATTAAATTTAGAATTATTTGACAATTAATTTTGAAGCTATTAACAACTAAGTTGAAATTATTAATAATTAAGTTTTGAAATTAGTAATAATTAATTTGGAATTATTATTAATTATTAATAATTAAATTTTGAAATTAGTAATAATTAATTTGGAATTATTATTAATTATTTGAAATTATTAATAATTAAGTTTTGAAATTAGTAATAATTAATTTGGAATTATTATTAACTATTTGAAATTATTAATAATTAAGTTTTGAAATTAGTAATAATTAATTTGGAATTATTATAAATCATTTGAAATCATTAATAATTAAGATTGAAATTATTAATAATTAAGTTTAAAAATTATCAATAATTAAGTTTGGAAGTAGTGATAATTAAGATTTGAAATTATTGATAGTAATGAGATTGAATTATTTAAAAATTAAATTGAATTGAATTTTCTTATTAAGTGAATTTGAATTTTTGAATAAGTGAAACTAATTTTCTTTAATTGAGTTTTGAAATTTGTAACGAAGGAGATAAATAAATGAAATTGAATTTCTTTAACAAGAAATAAAATACGTTTATCGAAACAAATGGAAGACTTGTAATTTAAAGAATTGAATTTGACAAATTTAATTTAAATTGAATTTGTAAGCTTTGATAATGAAGTTGAACTTAAGAAATAAATTAATGAATTAGAAATGTAACGAAAATTGTTAAATGATAATTAATTCAATGAATATCGAATGAAATCGATAAATGAGTTTAACTCAATTTGAACGTTAAATTAAGTTAAATGATTATGGAATGGAACTTATAAACAAATTTAAGTGTATACTTAAATTGTTTAAATTTAACTTTTGAAATTGAATTATAGAAATTTTGAAATGAGATTTGGAAGTTATGAAACGTAAATTTTGGAATTTGATTTAGAAAGACGAATAAATGTTGAATTACGAATTCTAATTGAAATTGAAATTGATTCGGTTTTGAAATATATTAAATGACTAATCGGTAAATTAATTATGAAGGTTATTAAAGGAAACGGAATCGGTTAGGGACATACTCACTGTGTAACGACTCGGATTTTGCCCGCTCAAAAATCGACATCCATACTTCAAATCGTACTCGAATGTCATAGATTCGACCGTTCAAATCCGATTCGCCGGAGCTTATAACAATTATTAAGTAATTAACACAGCGGAATAAAAGAATAATACATTGATATACAGCTTTGATACAATATCTGATACAACAGATGATCCAATAGATATCAATATACATCAGAGATATGATACAATAAAACAGCAGCGGAAAGAAAATAGATAATATTTAACAGCGGAACAAATAACTCTAAGATAGTCTTCAAGGAAGGACTCCAAAAATAACTGCAACTCCATTTCCAAGAATCAATCCAGCAATATCTCGAACTTCCCATAAACATTGCACCAAGCTTAGCAAGACTGGTGTGATCCAAAGACTGAACTAACTCCAGATAATCCACTATATCTAACTATCTGTAAAACCCAACTCTAGACTGCTCGTGTAGAAAATAATGAGCACCCAGAGTTTAGGAAGGAAACAATAAACTCCGGATCAGTCGTGGGACTGGTGTGAGCAACAAAAACAGTTTATCTTATAAAAATAATATAAGAAAGAATTTTAAAGTCAATTCGCAATGCTTTTTAGAAATGAGACTACCATAAGGCCTCCCGCACACACATACAATGCAAACGCAGAATCGGAGGAGATTTCTCCTTATGATAGTCAAAGATGCTTGATACGCATTTAAAATAAACATTTGATATTATTACTAGTGCATAGTGTAGAAGAAATTCATTTCGAAAGTAGAATATAAATCTTAGCCAACATACGACCATTATCGTATGCCTACTATAGCTACCATCCAAACAGTGTTGCGACACCATAAGTGAATGACAGGTTCTACAACTAATACCGTACAAGTCTCGTATTGTTTCTTTGGATTTCCAACAAATGGTCAGGCCAAGGAACTTCCCATTGCCACATGAGAATGCCTCTGGAAAGACATCCCCGAGAACCAAACCGGAACTCTGCCAACACAAGGCCGGGTTACCCCTAACTGGGTAACTACTGACACGAGCACGCCATTCCCCGATCGTAAACGACCTTTCTCACGGGATCCCGATAGCCAACAACCACAAAGTAATAAATTCGTAGTAACCACATAGGTTAAATATCTGGGCTCCATACCATGATACCACCTCTATCCAGAAGGAAATGTACATACCCTAAAGGGTGCTACCCCTCATAACCTTGCTGCATCTTTCCTGTTTTGACCATTTCCGGGGTGTGAGGTTCGACGAAGTCACGTCCACAAAAACATTCTTTATACAAAAGCCATGCTTTGGGTCAACAAATGATCAACACAATGATCACCAAGATAGACGATCAAATAAACGATCCTATCACAATAATCAACACAATGATCATTTACAGCAACACTCAGCATGTCACATTACCAAATTGGGAATATATCGCTGATAACTTCAACTATATAACCTCTGAGCTCGTACGTCTCAGAGAAGGGTGTTAAGCTAAAAGAATAATTTCTCCGCCACCAACAGAAATATATTTGAAAGAAATCTGCTTTATATCTCAACTTGTAATGTCAGACATACAATCCATACAAGTCTGTTCCGGGATCGAACAGAACCGAAGGCACTTACAAAGAAGTCCTTGCAACCCGGATATTCACAATCCCGATTGGATTTCCCATCACTTATGGAATCTCTATACCAGGAGCTACCCAGTGCAGAGACAATCGATAGGTCATCCTATCGCTCTCGCAAATACCCGGTCTTCATCACCGGTCTTTAAATGCTATCCATAACGTCGAATCACTTATTCGGAATGGGTTATACGACACAAAGGTCCTTTCCCGGTTAAACCGAATAGTGAGCGAAATAGTTCAAAAACAAATGGATAATGGGATTTCAATTAAGTCACAACTTAATAATTCAAAACTTTTCTTCAAATGGCTTAACAAATTACCATTTTTAATCTTTAAACAAAAAGATTCATTTCACAACCTTTAACGGTTCAAACAATTTTCACATTTTAATCTTTTAAACAAAAGATTCATTCACAGATTTTCCAAATCAATTTTTCATTTCAATTTGATTTAACTCGTTAAATCTTTAAATCAAAGATTTAACTTATAGCTTTCAAAACAATTTCATTTCAATTTGATTTAAACAAATCATCAATTTAAATCTGTTAAAAATAAACAGATTTAATTCATAGCTTTCAAAAAGAATTCATTCATAACTTAGGAAAATCATTTCTCTATTCAATCTTGCAATCCCCCTAATTAACTGGAATTTCAGCTCTTATCTAAAAGTATTTATCATTTGAAAACAACAGTTTTCATTTTGGAAATCTGATTCATTTATACGAGTTGAAACCCTTGGGTTAAATCCAAATTCTCAAAAATAATACTTTAAAAATGGTTTAACTCATAGTGACTAGTATAATATCATTAATCCCTAATTTCAAATTACTGAATTCAATTTCAAGTATTGAATTTAAATTTAAACCAACTTATTTAAATTCCAAAAACTTAATCAAGTAATTTAAAAATAATAAATTCTATTTTGAAATTCCATTCCAAAAGCTTTTCACATTTATTCCGATTCCATTTCCAAAACATTTGAATTCAAATATTCAATTTAAACTATTTCAAAAATCTGTGACTTAATCGATTTCCTCGTGAAATCCATAATTGTGTGTGTATGGTGTGGTCCAGGGGTTAACACAATAGTGCAACATCATTTCAATCGTCACAGATCAATACACATAAATATAGTTGATAAGCGATATAAACTATAACGCTTATCTTACAGGTCACAGATATATATCACCGATAATAAATTACATCACAGATCACAACACAACTCAGGATATATCACAAAGCATCACATATCAGGGATATCAAACAATTCAACATCCAATACAATTCGACCATCCATAAGTAGGATAAATTTAATTATCTGATAAATTTTAAATTAGATTAATTTCTATGAGTAATTTTGCTAATTATGGTAAATTTATAATTAATTAATTATCCTCCATTAATTATACTGAATAATTAATTCCTTAATTATTTCCGTTAAATAATTACACTTCATAATGATTATTATTAAGTTAATAAATCTAAATTAATTATTACAAATTAATCACATTGATTAATTACTTAAAAAAAATCTCTAGTTAATTATCTTCATTAACTACTATCATTTCCTTAATTTCTTTTAATTAATCTCTAATTATAAATAAATCTAAATCATTAATTTATAAATTTAATGAATAGATCATTCCTTAATTATCTTATTAATTAAATTATTTAATACCTTAATTATCTCCAAGATAATTTATTCCTTTATTAATGACTTAATTAATATTAAAGTGTAGAACATTTCACTTTTGAATTTAAATTAAAATTACATTTTGGACTTAAGATTCAAAATGATTATTCTTTTAAACATTTATCCGATTTAAAGTTCAATTTATAATCCTTAAAAATAAATGTAAATAACATTTATCACTTATATAAGAGAAAGCTTTTGAACTAATCTACTTAATTTTTTATTTAAAAAAAATAAGCTTTCAAATTTCATTACATTTTTAACTTACAAATTTAAGTTAAAACAAATTATTTAACTTTCATTTAAAAACCTTTTACAAAGGAAGTTTATCAAAAATCAAGTTTAAATGTTTGTTTGAAAAACAAATTTAATTTTAAAAAGCCATTTTAATTTCAACTTGTTTTAGAACAATTCAGATTTTAAAATGATTTAAAATTACAGATTTGAATTCACTAATAAATTTGAATTCATACTTCAACTGGGTTTTAAATTTGTTTAAAAATCAAACACTGCCAGGTTTTCACAAAAAAAAACCCTGTAGCTTCAACATTGTCTTCCTCTTTTATCCCAGATGCACGCGATGCCACCGTGCACGTGTACGGCGCCGCCGCTCGCCTCTGGTCGGTGCTTCATCGTTGAGCAAGTCGAACTCCACCCACGATTCAATCTCCGATAGCCAAAAACTTCACCATACTCTCGAATTCAAAATCGAGCACGAGAACGAAACCTGGAAACAGTGAGACCGCTTCAACCCCAAACCTGTCATCGCGCCTTCCACGAAGCTCCGATTATCGGAATACACGAAACTTCGGCCATCTACCTGACGTTGCTTCCCCTTTCACCTCCCAAAACCTCACAGCACTCGATCCATTGACGAGGACGAACGAATAGAAAACTCAGCCTCGCAAAAATTTTGGTTTACAAATTACAAATGTTCGCCGCCGCCGCCGCCGTGGACGATGCCACCTCCTATTAATTTTCCAACCACCACCGTGGAATCCTCCACCTCCACGCAAAACTCCAGCCATCACAAACCAGTAGATCACCCGAATTCGCCAATAAAATGACATTTGAACAAACCTGAACTACTATCAAATCTTGGCTCTAAAATTTTTGATTTTTGTTTTAAAAATCACGTTTTAGTATGAGAATGCAATTTATCTTCCTGAATTCGTGAATTTCAAAATTTTAAAATTTTGACTCATTTAAATTGTTCCCAGAGATCATGTTTTCTCGTGAAACTACTAAGTTGTTTAAGCTTAAATTGATTTTTAATCTTCAATATATATTACAACAACAAGTGTTGTTTTAACACTAAGTCTAAACATCAAGTAGGCTAGGTGAAAATGATTTTTGAAATCAAATTTTGGTGTTCAGAGTCATAACAGTGAGCCTGTATAACACTTCCAACTCTCAATTTCACTCAGAGGATCTATATATATATATATATATATATATATATAAACAAGCTTATTCACAGATACATCTATATATAAGCAACAGTTTATACTTTAAACATTTAAGAAAATAAGTTACTCGCCAATTTCCAGAAGAAGAACAGAGCTCTTTGACACTGGCTTTAAAATTTGCTATTGAAAACCTTTTCTTGAATCTCTGATTTATTGAGATGTTTGTTGTTTGACTGAATTTTGTTTAAGTTGTAGATGGAAGGAACGAAAATGAACTGAGAAGCTTGATATAAAAAGAAGTTTACAGGGATGTATATTTGTACAATAGGTAGAGATTTTCTTTCTTTCTTTATGGTGGCTGAAAATCTTGTTTGTACTAATTAGAACATGGCTGATGGGATACACATCGTGGCTAGAGGTATGGCTGAAGTGATCTTACATTATGGACTGCTTTTACAAAGTAGTTACTCTCTGCTTGTACTTGATTACAGCTAATGATATTATACACTTCTTTGTTTTGGCTGAAATGATGGTAGTTGGTACATATGTTTCTATTTCCACTTTGTGTTCATACTTGAATGTATTTTATTTCTATGCTTTAAAATAGTGGCTGCACTTATTATGTTTGTTTGGCTTGTTTTCATATACTTCTGTCAATGCTCAAATTATTACTTACATCTAATTTAAATTTGTTTTACACACTTGAATGTTTATTTGTTGCAACAAATATGTTTATTACTTTGTCTATCACCTTACTTTTTACTTGCCTGCATAACTAGCCTAAGTGGAAATATATACCTTTGTTTAGTTATATTTTTATACTTTAATAAATATGTTTCTATGTTAAATTTTTAAACATTTATTTTAACTTGGTAAGTGCATTTGTTTCTTATTTTGTTTACATGCATTGTTGTTGTTTTTATACTTCTTTCATTTGCTTTGTAAGTATGCTCTAATCTGATACTTGTGCACTTATTCTTTTTAGTTTTGTTTTACACTTATTGTTTTTGTTTTATATATCAATGTTCTTATTTTTATTCATAACTTAAAATTATTATTACTTTACAAAATAAGTGAACTTCTATTTTTATTTTGAGTATTTATTTTATCTTACATACAAATTGTTTTGTATCATTCTATATATTTATTTCAATAGTTTATATTTTAAAAGATATTTTGTTTTGTTTATGTTTGTGTTTTATTTTACTTTGCATGTTATTTCTTTTGTTTGAATACTTCATTTATATGTTTACTTGTTTCTTGTCTTGCTTCTTCATTTTATTTGCTCACACATTTTGTTTTAATGTTTAAATATAGACGGTTTGTTTTTGCAAGTTAATTCATATATACGTTTTGTTCCACTGCTTTGTCTTATTACTTTATAGTATGAATAACTTCTGTTTTAACATGTTGTTAAAATTTATTTATGAGTTACTATATATATATTTTTCTTAATTTATTTTATAACCCAAATATTTATTAAATCATGCATCTAAGATTTAAATTCAAATCAATATTTTTTTTTTTGAATTACCTAGAGAACCAAGCTTCGCTCGTAAACTCTAGGGAAGTATGTGCCTGCCAAACACATACTTCGGGTACTTGTTACAGGGTTGTCAGTTTTGGGGCTCGAACTCGTGACCTTCGATCACGCAGTCCGGACCATCAACCAACTGCACCAACCCTGTTGGCTAATTCAAATCAATATATATATATATATATATATATATATATATATACATTCAATTCTGATTTTAAAATTTCAAATTGACTCATATATATCCAAATATACATATACATATATATATTCACATATATACATATATATATATATAATATTTAAAAATTTAAATGATTTATATAGAATATACTTGAACTTGGGGAAACTCGCTTCCATTTATAATCAATTTCCCTTAAAATTTTATTCAGAAATTCATTTAATTATCAATTTAAATTAAATTAAAATCTAGGGTCGTTACAAACTTCCCCACTTAAAAGAATTTCGTCCTCGAAATTCGCAGGCACGAAAACAACACAGAGATAGACTCAAAGATTGAGAAATATCTTTTTAAATCAGAATATCAACAATAGATACAAGAAATTGCGATAGAATTTCAATTTTGGTTTTAAACAAAATCATTTTATCGATACAATTCTAATTATTCTTCATATTCTATTGATCAAGTTAACTCAATTTAAAATTTCCAATTTATTCAAAATTCTCAATTTCTAATTCATATTCATTAAGGTTTAAAATCAAAAACCGATAAGAAACCGATGAAGATACGAAGTAAAGATTTCCCACAACGATTCGTAGAGCATCAATGCACCGAAACTTCTTCTATAGCTGTTACGAAGCAATCAAAAAGGATTTGAAAAGACGAATCAAAGAAATTTGATTAGAAAGATTGTTTCCACTATTGTTGCAGAGTATTGACCAATTATAGTCGTATTCCCCTGTCCTCTATCTCGTTCTCTTCTTGCACTCATACTTACTATCAGTGGATAGTAAGAGAATTTACTGAGGCATTCAAACGGATATCTTAAGGATTACTCATTCTAGGATTTACTTCATCCTATCTCTAATGAGTTACTTAATGTGTTACACTCCTGAGCTAAAGTTCAACCCTTAGCTCTGATACCAAATGTGACGACTCGGATTTTGCCCGCTCAAAAATCGACATCCATACTTCAAATCGTACTCGAATGTCATAGATTCGACCGTTCAAATCCGATTCGCCGGAGCTTATAACAATCATTAAGTAATTAACACAGCGGAATAAAAGAATAATACATTGATATACGGCTTTGATACAATATCTGATACAACAGATGATCCAATAGATATCAATATACATCAGAGATATGATACAATAAAACAGCAGCGGAAAGAAAATAGATAATATTTAACAGCGGAACAAATAACTCTAAGATAGTCTTC
Source organism: Allium cepa (assembly GCA_030765085.1). Lineage (NCBI taxonomy): Eukaryota > Viridiplantae > Streptophyta > Magnoliopsida > Asparagales > Amaryllidaceae > Allium > Allium cepa. Next base: position 9,443,732 of record CM060938.1, read on the forward strand.
AAGGAAGGACTCCAAAAATAACTGCAACTCCATTTCCAAGAATCAATCCAGCAATAGCTCGAACTTCCCATAAACATTGCACCAAGCTTAGCAAGACTGGTGTGATCCAAAGACTGAACTAACTCCAGATAATCCACTATATCTAACTATCTGTAAAACCCAACTCTAGACTGCTCGTGTAGAAAATAATGAGCACCCAGAGTTTAGGAAGGAAACAATAAACTCCGGATCAGTCGTGGGACTGGTGTGAGCAACAAAAACAGTTTATCTTATAAAAATAATATAAGAAAGAATTTTAAAGTCAATTCGCAATGCTTTTTAGAAATGAGACTACCATAAGGCCTCCCGCACACACACACAATGCAAACGCAGAATCGGAGGAGATTTCTCCTTATGATAGTCAAAGATGCTTGATACGCATTTAAAATAAACATTTGATATTATTACTAGTGCATAGTGTAGAAGAAATTCATTTCGAAAGTAGAATATAAATCTTAGCCAACATACGACCATTATCGTATGCCTACTATAGCTACCATCCAAACAGTGTTGCGACACCATAAGTGAATGACAGGTTCTACAACTAATACCGTACAAGTCTCTTATTGTTTCTTTGGATTTCCAACAAATGGTCAGGCCAAGGAACTTCCCATTGCCACATGAGAATGCCTCTGGAAAGACATCCCCGAGAACCAAACCGGAACTCTGCCAACACAAGGCCGGGTTACCCCTAACTGGGTAACTACTGACACGAGCACGCCATTCCCCGATCGTAAACGACCTTTCTCACGGGATCCCGATAGCCAACAACCACAAAGTAATAAATTCGTAGTAACCACATAGGTTAAATATCTGGGCTCCATACCATGATACCACCTCTATCCAGAAGGAAATGTACATACCCTAAAGGATGCTACCCCTCATAACCTTGCTGCATCTTTCCTGTTTTGACCATTTCCGGGGTGTGAGGTTCGACGAAGTCACGTCCACAAAAACATTCTTTATACAAAAGCCATGCTTTGGGTCAACAAATGATCAACACAATGATCACCAAGATAGACGATCAAATAAACGATCCTATCACAATAATCAACACAATGATCATTTACAGCAACACTCAGCATGTCACATTACCAAATTGGGAATATATCGCTGATAACTTCAACTATATAACCTCTGAGCTCGTACGTCTCAGAGAAGGGAGTTAAGCTAAAAGAATAATTTCTCCGCCACCAACAGAAATATATTTGAAAGAAATCTGCTTTATATCTCAACTTGTAATGTCAGACATACAATCCATACAAGTCTGTTCCGGGATCGAACAGAACCGAAGGCACTTACAAAGAAGTCCTTGCAACCCGGATATTCACAATCCCGATTGGATTTCCCATCACTTATGGAATCTCTATACCAGGAGCTACCCAGTGCAGAGACAATCGATAGGTCATCCTACCGCTCTCGCAAATACCCGGTCTTCATCACCGGTCTTTAAATGCTATCCATAACGTCGAATCACTTATTCGGAATGGGTTATACGACACAAAGGTCCTTTCCCGGTTAAACCGAATAGTGAGCGAAATAGTTCAAAAACAAATGGATAATGGGATTTCAATTAAGTCACAACTTAATAATTCAAAACTTTTCTTCAAATGGCTTAACAAATTACCATTTTTAATCTTTAAACAAAAAGATTCATTTCACAACCTTTAACGGTTCAAACAATTTTCACATTTTAATCTTTTAAACAAAAGATTCATTCACAGATTTTCCAAATCAATTTTTCATTTCAGTTTGATTTAACTCGTTAAATCTTTAAATCAAAGATTTAACTTATAGCTTTCAAAACAATTTCATTTCAATTTGATTTAAACAAATCATCAATTTAAATCTGTTAAAAATAAACAGATTTAATTCATAGCTTTCAAAAAGAATTCATTCATAACTTAGGAAAATCATTTCTCTATTCAATCTTGCAATCCCCCTAATTAACTGGAATTTCAGCTCTTATCTAAAAGTATTTATCATTTGAAAACAACAGTTTTCATTTTGGAAATCTGATTCATTTATACGAGTTGAAACCCTTGGGTTAAATCCAAATTCTCAAAAATAATACTTTAAAAATGGTTTAACTCATAGTGACTAGTATAATATCATTAATCCCTAATTTCAAATTACTGAATTCAATTTCAAGTATTGAATTTAAATTTAAACCAACTTATTTAAATTCCAAAAACTTAATCAAGTAATTTAAAAATAATAAATTCTATTTTGAAATTCCATTCCAAAAGCTTTTCACATTTATTCCGATTCCATTTCCAAAACATTTGAATTCAAATATTCAATTTAAACTATTTCAAAAATCTGTGACTTAATCGATTTCCTCGTGAAATCCATAATTGTGTGTGTATGGTGTGGTCCAGGGGTTAACACAATAGTGCAACATTATTTCAATCATCACAGATCAATACACATAAATATAGTTGATAAGCGATATAAACTATAACGCTTATCTTACAGGTCACAGATATAAATCACCGATAATAAATTACATCACAGATCACAACACAAATCAGGATATATCACAAAGCATCACATATCAGGGATATCAAACAATTCAACATCCAATACAATTCGACCATCCATAAGTAGGATAAATTTAATTATCTGATAAATTTTAAATTAGATTAATTTCTATGAGTAATTTTGCTAATTTTGGTAAATTTATAATTAATTAATTATCCTCCATTAATTATACTGAATAATTAATTCCTTAATTATTTCCGTTAAATAATTACACTTCATAATGATTATTATTAAGTTAATAAATCTAAATTAATTATTACAAATTAATCACATTGATTAATTACTTAAAAAAATCTCTAGTTAATTATCTTCATTAACTACTATCATTTCCTTAATTTCTTTTAATTAATCTCTAATTATAAATAAATCTAAATCATTAATTTATAAATTTAATGAATAGATCATTCCTTAATTATCTTATTAATTAAATTATTTAATACCTTAATTATCTCCAAGATAATTTATTCCTTTATTAATGACTTAATTAATATTAAAGTGTAGAACATTTCACTTTTGAATTTAAATTAAAATTACATTTTGGACTTAAGATTCAAAATGATTATTCTTTTAAACATTTATCCGATTTAAAGTTCAATTTATAATCCTTAAAAATAAATGTAAATAACATTTATCACTTATATAAGAGAAAGCTTTTGAACTAATCTACTTAATTTTTTATTTAAAAAAAATAAGCTTTCAAATTTCATTACATTTTTAACTTACAAATTTAAGTTAAAACAAATTATTTAACTTTCATTTAAAAACCTTTTACAAAGGAAGTTTATCAAAAATCAAGTTTAAATGTTTGTTTGAAAAACAAATTTAATTTTAAAAAGCCATTTTAATTTCAACTTGTTTTAGAACAATTCAGATTTTAAAATGATTTAAAATTACAGATTTGAATTCACTAATAAATTTGAATTCATACTTCAACTGGGTTTTAAATTTGTTTAAAAATCAAACACTGCCAGGTTTTCACAAAAAAAAACCCTGTAGCTTCAACATTGTCTTCCTCTTTTATCCCAGATGCACGCGATGCCACCGTGCACGTGTACGGCGCCGCCGCTCGCCTCTGGTCGGTGCTTCATCGTTGAGCAAGTCGAACTCCACCCACGATTCAATCTCCGATAGCCAAAAACTTCACCATACTCTCGAATTCAAAATCGAGCATGAGAACGAAACCTGGAAACAGTGAGACCGCTTCAACCCCAAACCTGTCATCGCGCCTTCCACGAAGCTCCGATCATCGGAATACACGAAACTTCGGCCATCTACCTGACGTTGCTTCCCCTTTCACCTCCCAAAACCTCACAGCACTCGATCCATTGACGAGGACGAACGAATAGAAAACTCAGCCTCGCAAAAATTTTGGTTTACAAATTACAAATGTTCGCCGCCGCCACCACCGTGGACGATGCCACCTCCTATTAATTTTCCAACCACCACCGTGGAATCCTCCACCTCCACGCAAAACTCCAGCCATCACAAACCAGTAGATCACCCGAATTCGCCAATAAAATGACATTTGAACAAACCTGAACTACTATCGAATCTTGGCTCTAAAATTTTTGATTTTTGTTTTAAAAATCACGTTTTAGTATGAGAATGCAATTTATCTTCCTGAATTCGTGAATTTCAAAATTTTAAAATTTTGACTCATTTAAACTGTTCCCAGAGATCATGTTTTCTCGTGAAACTGCTAAGTTGTTTAAGCTTAAATTGATTTTTAATCTTCAATATATATTACAACAACAAGTGTTGTTTTAACACTAAGTCTAAACATCAAGTAGGCTAGGTGAAAATGATTTTTGAAATCAAATTTTGGTGTTCAGAGTCATAACAGTGAGCCTGTATAACACTTCCAACTCTCAATTTCACTCAGAGGATCTATATATATATATATATATATATATATATATATATATATATATATAAACAAGCTTATTCACAGATACATCTATATATAAGCAACAGTTTATACTTTAAACATTTAAGAAAATAAGTTACTCACCAATTTCCAGAAGAAGAACAGAGCTCTTTGACACTGGCTTTAAAATTTGCTATTGAAAACCTTTTCTTGAATCTCTGATTTATTGAGATGTTTGTTGTTTGACTGAATTTTGTTTAAGTTGTAGATGGTATTCATTTTAGTTTTTTTTTTCTTGGCTTTGAAGGAACGAAAATGAACTGAGAAGCTTGATATAAAAAGAAGTTTACAGGGATGTATATTTGTACAATAGGTAGAGATTTTCTTTCTTTCCTTATGGTGGCTGAAAATCTTGTTTGTACTAATTAGAACATGGCTGATGGGATACACATCGTGGCTAGAGGTATGGCTGAAGTGATCTTACATTATGGACTGCTTTTACAAAGTAGTTACTCTCTGCTTGTACTTGATTACAGCTAATGATATTATATACTTCTTTGTTTTGGCTGAAATGATGGTAGTTGGTACATATGTTTCTATTTCCACTTTGTGTTCATACTTGAATGTATTTTATTTCTATGCTTTAAAATAGTGGCTGCACTTATTATGTTTGTTTGGCTTGTTTTCATATACTTCTGTCAATGCTCAAATTATTACTTACATCTAATTTAAATTTTTTTTACACACTTGAATGTTTATTTGTTGCAACAAATATGTTTATTACTTTGTCTATCACCTTACTTTTTACTTGCCTGCATAACTAGCCTAAGTGGAAATATATACCTTTGTTTAGTTATATTTTTATACTTTAATAAATATGTTTCTATGTTAAATTTTTAAACATTTATTTTAACTTGGTAAGTGCATTTGTTTCTTATTTTGTTTACATGCATTGTTGTTGTTTTTATACTTCTTTCATTTGCTTTGTAAGTATGCTCTAATCTGATACTTGTGCACTTATTCTTTTTAGTTTTGTTTTACACTTATTGTTTTTGTTTTATATATCAATGTTCTTATTTTTATTCATAACTTAAAATTATTATTACTTTACAAAATAAGTGAACTTCTATTTTTATTTTGAGTATTTATTTTATCTTACATACAAATTGTTTTGTATCATTCTATATATTTATTTCAATAGTTTATATTTTAAAAGATATTTTGTTTTGTTTATGTTTGTGTTTTATTTTACTTTGCATGTTATTTCTTTTGTTTGAATACTTCATTTATATGTTTACTTGTTTCTTGTCTTGCTTCTTCATTTTATTTGCTCACACATTTTGTTTTAATGTTTAAATATAGATGGTTTGTTTTTGCAAGTTAATTCATATATACGTTTTGTTCCACTGCTTTGTCTTATTACTTTATAGTATGAATAACTTCTGTTTTAACATGTTGTTAAAATTTATTTATGAGTTACTATATATATATTTTTCTTAATTTATTTTATAACCCAAATATTTATTAAATCATGCATCTAAGATTTAAATTCAAATCAATATATATATATATATATATATATATATACACACATTCAATTCTGATTTTAAAATTTCAAATTGACTCATATATATCCAAATATACATATACATATATATATTCACATATATACATATATATATATAATATTTAAAAATTTAAATGATTTATATAGAATATACTTGAACTTGGGGAAACTCGCTTCCATTTATAATCAATTTCCCTTAAAATTTTATTCAGAAATTCATTTAATTATCAATTTAAATTAAATTAAAATCTAGGGTCGTTACACACTGTCTAAACTGAAAACCACTTTAATAACTGTACGCGGAGTGTGATCCAGAATGAAGTGGTTGGAATGATGTATGTGATGACTGAAGAAAGTGAACGATAATGGATAGCCTTGACACTTGTGTCAAATTGGAAATGACTAAAACAGGAGCCGTGCCGGGCCAAATAGGGTTAGCTACCTCGAGCAAACACGCATCTTCGTAAACTACTCATTTACTTTGTGATTGATTGGTGCGCACCCTTGAATTTGGAGTGTTGTTTCGCGGTGTTGCGATCGTTGCGGCGATGCGTTCTCACTAGTCCAGATCAGGCAAACGGTAGTTTCACTACCTTGGGTATTGCCTCATGTGCCTTGTCATACTTGTATTCCCATATACGCGACCACTACGATTTTGTTTTGTATTATACCTATGGAGTACTCCCTGATATCCCACTAGTTTACGATGGAGTTTACAGTGCTGTTTAGTCTATAATGCTATATGAAATGTGTTAAGGGGGACAATGGTAACGCCTTAACACTATTTTGATATTTTACTTTAGTGTTAGACATTATCTGTTTATCGTACATCACTATGTATAAATAGTTTAACGAATCCTGAAAGATGTTATTCCATTCATCTTTGAGTTATTATTATTTCAAATCTTGAACCATATTATCTGTATAAGAATATATGTCCTGATTCGAGTGTTTGTTTGTGCATGTGCTCGGATCAGACTGAGGATTGCTGTTGCTGTTCTATTTGGAGCTGAAGACCGAAGACTATCATTATCTTATCTTATCAGTATTGCCCTTTCTATTTGGACTGTTGGACATCTATGTTGTTCTATTTTATTTTATCTGAGACATTGTTGTATTTATGGGTAGCTTCATGAACTACTCTTATGACTATGTTGTATTTCCGCTGCACTATTCTATGATGATTCTCATTTATATATATACATACACACACACACACTCCATTAATGATTCGTGTTTTGTATTATTTAAGTTGACATGTATGGATTATCGTCAATTTAAATGGTACAAATATACGGCTTGTTACAATAATAGGGATACATTCAGAGTATGGAGATAAATGTAAACTTGAATCTAAAATTCTATTCTAAAATAGTAAAATCTAAATTTAATCCTTCTCGTAGATCTTAATTTTAATAAAAGATTGCTCTTTTTATTAATGATTTGAAGTAAGAGGGAGTCAAATAAAAAGGAAAAGGATCTAGATCCGGAGAATGGGAAAGCTAAAAGCAAGGTAAGTGAAAATATTATATGTTTTTATATAATATCGGACTATATAGTTATAGATCAATTCCTATAGAATTATAAGTGCAAGAGTGTAATGATTAGAATTATAATTGTAAGTGTGTAATGATTTGTTTTATTTCTGTAATTATATAATGATTAGATTTAATTTTGTAGCCGAGTAATGGTTAGATTTAATTGGTATTTTTACAACAATTGAAATGAATAAAATCATAATGAATGCATAATGATTAGGAACTAGTTCTATTTTATGGACATGAATTAAGTTCAAATAAACTTTATTTTGCTATTTGCGGTTTTTGTGATATTTTAATGCATTGGAACTTGAAATGTTGCAAGTAGATTTCTGCATATTATCAAGTTAAAATTAAAAAAAATGTGAAGTTTGGAATAACAAGGAATGCATGAATTAAAATAAAAAGAAAGAGATGTACAAAACAAGAAAAGTTTCCATGCTCTGCACTGTCTATTTTCAAGAGAAACTGAAAAGGCAATTCCTTGTAATTATAAACACCGCACAAACATCTCCTCTTTTGATAAGATATAGAAATTTACCGTGTTATCATAAGTTGAATAAAATTTTAGCCCCAATATATTAAAATATAGTAAATCGCAAGAGTTGAACATTAAGATAAGAATGAAAATAAAATATCAATAAGATGGGAAGTAATATAATAGGAAAATGCAGAGTTTTTGGCAAGAATAAAAAGGAATATAAGATAAAATGGAATGGGAATCATAGTGAAAATAATGAATGTAATAACAACGATATTGATAACTAAGAATGAGAATCGGTAAATGAATTTGTTAAAGTGAAAGATAAATGCATGATAAAATGAAGATGTAAGGTCAAACATAAAAGATGTTCGGGCAATAAAGAAAGTGTAAGAAGAATAAATATACATGAATATGAAATATGTATATATGTAGCCTCGGATATGCATTTATGACGGGTGTGGATAATTATAATTTAATGTATAAATTATAGAAAACAACATTGAGAATTACTAGAATAGGTTGAAGTGTGAAAGCATATTCAACTGTGGGACCCGTGGAGAGTGTATGCTTGCGTATAAATGAAGGGTAACCCTTTGGTTATGTTAATGCTTAGAATGGAACCTCTGCAATTGTAGGCACCGGCTAGACCTTTTGCGGATGGTGAGACTATATAAGCGATGTAGAGTAGTCTGCTTCAAATTTGTGTATAGGAAGGTATTGTGTTGATTGCATTATGCAATATAAATGGACGGTGGTGAGGATCGGACACTATGCAACATTGTGTGGTACCAGAGGCTAAAAGTAACGGGTAGGGGTTACATAGGTCCCAGGTCTGCCGTCAGTCCTTGCAGTCAATGGGAAGGACAAAGTAATATCTATTTGATCATCACCCCTTACCAGGGTTGATTCAATTGGCTAATGCAATGCCACAATTGTTTGATAATTTGTTTGATAGGGCAAAGCTGCATAACCCATAGCAAGATTCCTTTAAAACATGGATGGGGAGATCTGTGGAGCCAAGTCCACGTTATAGGAAGTAGACAGGTAAAAAATCCTCAAAGGGAACACGACCGTATGGAGGCAAGGTCGTCGATGCACATTAGAGGATTTCCTCGAGGTATACTGTAACATTCCTGTTTTTAAAAAATTTAATTTTGTAATTAATTTGATTCCTAGATTAAATTACGAATTAATTTGGTAAATTAATATGAAAATATATAAAATGTTTATATGTTAACAAGTGTAGCTAGTTTTAACAAGATATTTGTTTATTTATTATATATGTATATTTATTGATTTTTAAAATAGAACTTAGATTTAAGATTCAAAATAAATATTGAGAATAAATTGAAATCTGGAATTTAAAATTCAAATGTTAATATATTAAAATTTAATTGGACTTAAAGAAGTTATATTTGAAACAAAAATATAATAAGTATGATTACTTAAGTTTAAGATGAAAATTTTAAAATAAGTATTTGTTAATAAGTTTGATATCTTAAGTTTAAAAATATAAATGTATTTACTAACTTATAAATATTTATTAGTAATGTATAATTTAATTTCAAACCATTTTTTTCTTTAATTTGTATAAGTATAAATAATACATAAGAAAATATTACATAATTGTTTTTAACATTTAAAACATAATAAGGTAAACATTTAAATAAGTATAGTAGCTTAGGCTTGGATTTGAAATACATTTTCTTTTAAAGAATGAATAAATATAATTGTATATTTATAAATTTAAAAATGTAATACATATGTTAAGTTATAAAACATAAGAGATAAATTGATTCAAAAATCTTAAAATGAAAAGAGTTTAAAATAAAAAAATTATAAATTAAATCAAGACAAGGATATAAAACATAAATGCACAAAGATATAAATATGTAAAACATAAAGTATAACAAAGTTGTAAATTAATTTTTAAAACAAGGTTTAAAACACAAAATACCTATATGTTAACAAGTGTAAACCATATACATAAGTAGATTACATGTGTAAAGGCATGAGGTATGAAATCATACAAATGGCAATATAACTATTTTCTTTTAGTTAAGAATTTATAAAGAAAAAAAAACTGACATCTCAATTCAGTAAAGAAAAAAAAAAGAATTTTCATTCATCCTCAAATTAAAACCTGGGAAATCAAAGTAACAAAAATTATTTCCAGTTTCCTTAACCTGAAACAAAGATCAAATCTAAAAAAATGAAAACCAGATCAAAGTCTTCAACCTGGAATTAAAATCAAGAAAGCAAATTAAGACAACTACAACTTGAGATGATCAGCTTAAAAACAAGATCAGGTTCAAGTTCAAAGAATCTGAAGCATTCAGCAAATTTAAAACAAGATCAAAGTTTCAGTTTCTAAAAAAAAACATTCCCCAGTTTTCAAATTCCAGCTCCTCTGTCCCTCTCATTTTCTTCCTACCAAAGTGAGTAACTTCATTTTCAAAAGCTTAAGTATTTTTTTTATAATTGATTGCTTGATTTATGTTTGATATGTGTATATATATGGGAGAGGTTTCTGTATGATTGAATGCATGTTTGTTAAAGACCTGTAGAACACCTCTATTTAAATTTCAAGCTCGGGATAAATTCAAAAATTATTTCCTCTTGATCCAAGCATAATCTGGATTCATGATTTAAACAAAACTTGATTGTTTTATCATAAGCTGTAATTTAAAATTATATTAAGTTAAAAACAACTTAAGCATGACCCTGGAAATCAAGAAATCAGAGCCAAACTCTAAATAAGTCAAAATTCAAACTTCATGATTTAGAAATTCAAGTGTATAAATGGAATTCATATACTTTAATATGATTTTTAAAACATGAATTATAATTTTTAGATAGAGGGGGAAAGAGAAGTTCGGGTTTGTTTGAATTTTGTTATTTTTGTAATCTCCGGTAATCTATTGGGTCGTAGTGGTCGGGACCTTTGGTGGTGATGGAGGGACGAACGAGGGTTCGGGGAAAAATATGGTGATGGGGTGAAGTTGGTCGTGGCGGCGGCGGCGGCGTATGATTTTCATTTGTAAACCTAGTTTTAGGTGAGTTTGCTAATTTGATTTGTTTGTCATCTGTGTGCGATCGAGTGCTGTGGGGTTTTGGGAGGTGGAAGAGGAAATGTTGACGAGTTCACGGCCGGAGTTGCACGATTTCTGGTGGTCGGTGTTGCAAGCACGGTGCGTTGACAGGTTTTGGGGTGAGTTCTGTCTCGAATTTCCAGGTTCTGATTTAGAACTCGATTTTGATTCGAGCTTCTACGGTGGATTCGGGGCATTGTGGTCATGCCTGATGATGATCGGCGATGTGAAGCAAGGGTAGGAGGTGGCCGAAGTTGGCCAGAGCCACGGTGCATGTGCACCGTGCATTTTGATTTCTTGTTGATCTTTGGTTTTGTGCAGTGAAGTTGGTCTTGGGATTTACTCGGGTGATTCGGGTATTTACTCGAAGTAAATTTGAATTTGACTCAAAGCAATTTTGGGTTTGCTCGAGTATGGGTTTGGTTATAGGTTTTTGATAAAACCTGTCACTGATTTAATTTTTCTAAATGAATTTGAATTTAAGCAAATTTAAATGAATTTTAAAAGTTGTGATGATAGATTTAAACAAGTTTAAATCTAGTATGAAGTTTAGATTCAAATAAACTTTGAATCTTAAAGTTTTAAATATTTAAAAATGGATTTCATTTTTTTTATAAACCTGCAGTTTTTTAGATTTTAAAATTTAACTTAAAATCTGAAACAGAATTAAACAATGGTTTAAATTCAAAGTTTAAAACTATAGGTTCAAATGAAACTTTTGAATCTTAAGGTTTGAAAATGAATTTGAATTTTTAAATCAAGAATACAAAATCAAGAATATAAAAATCAAAGTTTAAAATCAAAGTTTAAGCCAAAATTAAAATATGGATTCAAGTTTACTTTGAATCCAAATCTGGAAATTTAAATCAGTTTTTAAATCTGAATGTTTTATTTAACAAGTTCAAATTAAATAGTTTTAAAAAAATAATTTGTTTCCAACTAAATGTTTAAATTTGTTTTATGTAAAATTCTTGTATAAAAGGTTTTCTTAATTTTGAATGAAAGTTAAATAAATTGTTTTAACTTGAATTTGCAAGTTAAATAATTAATATATTTTAAAAGCTAAATTTTTAAATAAAAAAAATTAAATTAAGTAATCTAGTTTAAAACTTTTCTTATATGAGTAATGAATGTTCTTTACATTGTTTAAAAGTTTTATAAATGGAATTTAAATTTGGTAATGTTTAATTTGTTAATCATTTTGAATCTTAAATTCAAAATGGAATTTAAATTTAAATTTAAAAGTGTAATGTTTTAAATATACACTAAAATGTTAATTAAATCATAAGTAAAGGAAATGAATTATATTAGGGATAATTAAGGTTTTAAGTGATTAAAATTAATAAGGTAATTAAAGAATGATTTATTTAATTTATAAATTAGATTAATTTATAATTAGAAATGATTAATAATGATTTAGTCTAAGATAATTTCTTAAGAAAGTAATTAAAGAAATGTTATTAGTTAATGAAGATAATTAACTAAGGATTTTTAAGTATCAATTAATGTGATTAATTTTAATAATTAATTAGATTAATTAATTAAGATAATCAATTATAAATTGTTAATTACGTAATGAAAGTAATTAAGGAATTAATTACTTATTGTAATTAATTTTGGATATTTTTATTAATTAAAGTTGATTAAATAATTAGGAATAATCACTTATTGTAATTAATTAAGAATAATTAATTAAGTGGTAATTAATTAAGGGTTGATTAATTTATTAAGGAATTAATTAAGGGAAATTAATCAAAGGATAATTGAATAATTAAAGGTTGAGTATTCAATAATTAAAGGGTAATTATTTAATAAGAAGGTTGATTAATTTAATTAATAAATGATTAAAGGACAATCAGTCAGATGATTTGAAATAAATTAATGTTATTTAACCATGATTGATGACTTATCTTATTCAAATAAATCAGATAATTAATTGAGCTTATTTATGGATGACTATATTATATTGAATGTTGTGTATTGGATTGATAACTTTGTTATGTGATTGTGATACTTTGTAATATGAATTGCTTTGTGCAGATGTGTTATATCTGTGATGAATATACTATTGTATGAATATGAAGATCCCTTTTTGCCCGTTAACGGCAATTAAACTTCGATGCGATAGGGAGTCGGATTCCAGTTGGTTATCCGAAGCCCACATCGAATTGTAATGATGAATCTTTGTGATTGATAAATTTATTTTATCTATGAAACTGCAAATAAAGATAAGCGTTATGGGTTATACCGCTTATCAATATTGATTGAATCTGTGATGATGATGTTGCACTATTGTGGGTAAAACCCCTGGACTACACTATACACACACAAATATGGATTTCACGAGGAAATCGGTTAAGTCACAGATTTTTGAAATGGTTTTAAAAGTTGAATTTTGGATTCAAATGGTTTGGAAATGGAATTAGGTTAAATATGAAAAGCTTTTGAAAAGGGGTTTTTGAGGATAAAAGTCATTTTGAATAAATTGATAAAGTTTTGACATTTAAATAGTTTGAACTAAATTTGAATTCAAGGTTTGAAATTGAAATTTGTGTTTGGAGATTATGGTTTAAAAATGTTATACAAAGTTATAATGTGTTTATATGGATTTTAAACCATTTTAAAACATATTGTTTTAAGAATTTGAATTCAACCCAAGTTTTATACTTGAAGGGTTTTAACTTGAGCAAATGTAATCGGATTTCTCCAAAATGAAAACCACTTGTTTTCAAATAATAATAGCTTTCATTAAAGAAAGGATTTCCAAATTATGAAAGGTTTCAAGTTTGAAATGGAATTGAAATGTTTTGAAAGCTATGAAATGAGTCTTTGATTCAAAGACCGGACGGGTTAATCCAACTTGAATTGGAATTGTTTTGAAAGGCTATGAATGAATGTTTGGAAACAAATTTTGAAAACTATAGGTTAAATCTTGATTTAAAGATTTAACGAGTTAATCCAATTGAATAGAAATTGTTTTGAAATCCATGAGTGGATCTTTGTGAACGGGGTGAACTTTGTGAATTAAATCTTTTATTTAAAAGATTAAAGTGTGGAAATTGTTTAAACCATTGATGGTTATTGAAATGAATCTTTTTGTTCAAAAGATTGGAAATGGTAATTTGTTTTAAACATTCGAACGAAAGGTTTCGGGCTTTAAGCTATGATTTAACTAAGACCCCAGTATCCATATGATTTTTAATATTGCGCTCATTATTCGGTTTAGCCGGGAGAGGACCTTTGTGTCATATAACCCATTCCGAATAGTGATACGACGATATAGACAGCATTTGAAGACCGGTGGCGAAGACTGGGTATTTGCGAGAGCGATAGGATAACCTATCGATTGTCTCTGCACTGAGTCGCGTCGGTATAGAGATTCCCTAAGTGATGGGAAGTCCGATCGGAATTGTGAATACCCGGATTTGCAAGGGCTTCTTCGGAAGTGTCTTCGGTTCTGTTCGAACTCGGAACAGACTTGTATGGATTGTATGTCTGACATTACAAACTGAGATATAAAGCTGATTTCTTTCAAATACATATCTGTTGGTGGCGGATAATTTATTCTCTAGCTTATCACCCTTCTCTAAGACGTACGAGCTTAGAGGTTATGTAGTTGAAGGTTATTAGTGACATACTCCCAATTCGGTAGTGTGACATGCTGAGTGCTGCTGATCATTTGTTGATCGAAGCATGGCTTTGTAGACGAGACTTCGTCAAACCTCACAAACCGGTTATGGTCGAAACAGGAATCGTGGCAGCAAGGTTATTTGAGGGTAGCGCCCTCTGAGGGTATGCCCAATTCCTTCTGGATTATAAGTGGTATCATGGTATGGAGCCCAGATACTTTGTGGTTGCGGCAAACTTATTGCTTTGTGGTTGTCGGTTAGGAAGCGCTTCGGATAAAGGTTGGTAACGACCGGGAGGTGACATACTCGTGTCAGTTGTTACCTATTTATAGAAGTAACCCGGCCTTGTGTAGCAGAGATCCGGTTAGGGTCCGGGGACGTCCCTCCAGAGGCGTTCCATTTTATTTTATATGGGAAGTTCCTTTGCCCGACCATTTGTTGGAAATACAATCATCCAATACGTGCCTTGCACGGTTTTAGTTGTAGAACCTGCCATCTAATATGGTAGCTATAGTAGGCATACTATAATGGTACGTATGCTGGTTAAGATTAATATTATACTTTCGAAAGGGTTTTTCTACACTGTGAACTTATAATAATAATATCAAATGGTTTTCGCGTATCAAGCATTTTTGACTGTCATAAGGAGAAATCTCCTCCAAGTTTGCGCTTGCATTATGTGTGTGGCGGGAGGCCTTACGGCAGTTTCATTTTCAAAAAGCATTGCGGATTTCAAAATTTAAATTCTTTTGTTTGTTTTTAAAGATAACAACTGTTTTCGTTTTCTCATACCAGTCTCATGACTGACCCGGAGTTTATTGTTCCCTTCCTAAACTCTGGGTGCCCACAATTTACCACACGGGTAGGCTAGAGTTGGGTTTTTCAGATAGTAGATATAAATATCGATTCGGTAGCTTTCAGCTTTCTCTTTGGAATTATTTGAAGTATTCGGATTCATGGACTGGACTTGCTCAGCTTGGTACAACTTGATGGTGGTTTGAGCTATCCATGGAGATTGGTGTTTCTTCTGGAGTTTCAAGTTCTGTTTGTTTCCGCTGCCAGTTTAATTGAGTTCTCGGCTGTAGCATTGTTATCTTGTATCTATGATATTGATTCATATTGTATCATTGTTGCATCAAATATTGTATATATGATATTCATTTCTTTTCTTCCGCTGTGTTGTTATACTTAATGTGTTAAAAGCTCCGGCGAACCTGATTCGACGTTTGGATCTGCGGCATTTGAATACGAGTGTTGTATTCGGTGCCGATTTTCGAAGGTCGAGTTTTGGTCCGTCACATATACGATGACGAGATCGTGATATGATAAAGCGTTGATCCTAACGAGCTGCTAAATGAGAGATACCGAAGGATAATATCTAGGTCTATTAGACGACCATGGGGGTGTGTGTGTGTATCTACGAGATGTAAATGGGAACGTTTTGTACGTAGAGGTTGAGTCGTAATGACTAATGATAATTAAACATAATATGTAATAGTAAACAATCAGCATAAGCTAGTGTTATGTATAAGATGTATAATTTACTAGTCACCAGAACTTTGTTATGACCCCTCCTCATTACAATCCACATGATAGATTAAAGGATGGGTATTGGCGTTTAGGCATGTTTAGTGCTGACAATGATACTTAATTTTGAAAGTATCAAATCTTGGTCAGTACTTATGTCATATATTATATTTTAAATTATTATACTGCATATTATTTCAATAGAGCTCTGATATGCATTCTTTTGTTTTTATTTACCGGATATCAAGCCAACGATTTATACTTTGATGGACTTGGATTTTGGATTTAGCGAAAATTCTGGCCCACTAGGGTGTGGGTTGTCACAAAAATGTTCATTCTATATTGATATATTGGTAAGCCGTTGACTGAGAATGGTAAAAGTACAATCACAAAGGTTCGATGTGGTTTTCGGATATCCAGTTGGAATCCGACCCCCGATCGCATCGAAATTCAAATGCCATTAAAAGGCAAATACTGATAGTCGGTTATTTAACTGTTAATAATATTCACAACAATCACTGGGTTCCAAATAATTTTTCCCCAATTATTATTTTCAAAATATCTCTGCAAAATACAATTTTGCACTTCAACTATTTGAAAATAAATTTCAAATTACTTTTCACCTTTCAATCCTTTGAAAACAGATTTCAAATCATTTTTCACTCGCGGAATAAGATTCCTGATATTATTTGTTTCCACTGAAGGTCTGCCCAATTAAAATACTTTAAAATAATTTAAATTACGTATCCAAACATATATCCTTAGAAATATTTAAAATAAAACTATTTTAAAACACCTACCTGAATACTTATGAAAATATTATATAAAAATCTCGTATAAAAATTCAAGGCCAAACTAATTTTAAAATAAAATTAGTAGGTAGGATATAACTATTTAAATATCCATTTTCTAAAAAAAAATATCAATTTAATCTTTAAACAATTACTTCTATAATAAATAAAATAAATCCTTACTTTAAAGATTTTCAAAATAACCCAAGTAAATAATTTTTTTCAAAATAATCTTTCCTTAAAACCATCTTTACAACTTTAATTTCATATTTATAGACTATATTGAAAACATACTCGGCTTTCCAAGGGAAGTACACCTTCCATTCTAAAATGGTTCATTTAAATCAATTTATAAATCCTTTTGGATTTACTTTGAATTTACGTTCCAAATCCGTATATTCCTTTCCACACTTTTATTTTTAAAACAATTTCCCTTTCTTTTATAAGATTCCATTATGAATTTAAACTTCTGAATATCCCTTGACATACGATTTTCAAATCGATTTCTAAATATTCATTTTCAGCACCGAATTAAATTCTAAATTGATTTCCAAATTTATTTTCAAACACCAAGTCAATTTCCAAAATTGATTTCTAAATTTATTTCAACACTAAATTTATTATCCTTTGAAACAAATTCCTTCTTTTGAATTTATTTAATTTTCTAAAATTAATTTACTATAAATTTTCTACTAAATTTCAAAAATCAAATTTTTATCTATTTTTGGTATCCTACGATACCAAAAATATAATTGGCTAAATTATAGCCTTCAAAAGTTTCAACCATAAATAGGTCACACACAGATTTTAAATGATCAACGCACAACATACGAAACAAATTAAATATTTGAGGAATCCAGTTGGATCCCTCCAACCTATTTCCCTACATCCACAGATGTTAGCACAACAATTAAATACCAATTCCACTTCGAGGTGGAATATCGCGGTATATGGATTTATAAAATATTATCCGCTATTATGCGGCGTATAGGGTCTAAACTAATATAACTAACAATAAATTAATCATCCAAGCGCATAGTCAATCAATTTTAAATTTAACTATCACAGCTCAACCATCAATCAATAGCTAAAATTTTCAATCATTATAATTTGAGTGAGAAGATCTCACCTTTGCTTTTATTTTGCAATTCATTTCAACTTATTTCCATTCCAGCTTGTTCCTCCATTTGAGACCTTGTATAAACAATTTATACAATTCATTCATATTTGAATTAATCGAATAATAAATTTTCATTTGATAATTTTTTATTCAGCTATAAATTTCAATTTTAAACTATTTTCTTTTAAATAATTCCTTGGTAACAAAAATAACTTGGATAATTTAATTAAATAATTTATCACCTTCATAAATTATGTTAACACAACTAAATGAATCAAAATATATGCATTTATTAATTAAATTCAAAATTGAACATCAAATGGTGAATACCTTATTACCCAGAATCCCAAAATTCGATTGCGCGAACGCCATACGCGATATCCAGATCGCCGAGCCACCGCCTCGAAACCCCCATCTCGGCCTCAACCCTGCGCGAGCCTCCATGCGCGCTGCCTTGGCTTTGCCCTCCTCTGCCATCATTATCGATCGCGCTCCACTATCGCGCGAGTACCACAAACCCAGTATCGATCGACGCTCAAACCCTAGTGCCTCCGATTTCCTTGACTTCCCATCGCCTCGCGCTTGAACTCGAATCCCCAGAACGAGATCGCGACCCAAATCGTGACGCCGCCGATGCTCCCCCTAGGTCGCCGCCATCCCTGCTTGGATCGAAGTCGAGCCGACCGAAGCTTTGAATTTGTTTCGCGATTTGAATCCCTTTCTTTTTTTCTTTTTTCTCTTGAACGAATCGGTTCGTATTCGATGGAAGGGGAAAGAATAAACTTGATTTTGATCTTAGAAAGGGGAAAGAACTGGAACGAACGCGATTAGTCTTCGTTCGCCATTTTTTTTAAGTATGATTTTTTGAATTTGGATTCAGCGGGAAGAAAGGCATACGCGACTTAGATGTGAAGGAAGGCGGCTCTGTACTCGTAGAGTGGCTGATGGAGACGTGATAGGGTTTGACTTAGGAATTTTATAATATTATTTAATTCCAAAATATCACGTTAAGCATAACTCGAAATCTCGAACTCTGAATCAGACATGCCGACAGGTGTTTTATCTGCATTCCGAACATAATGGAACGTGTCTCGGAGGCTAATTCGATCATATGTGCAAGTTACAGAAGTAAACGATCAATTTTTAAATTAAATTGATTAAAATAGTTTGTATGCGTTTTGAACTGCCAGGGTCAAACGACAACTCCGATTGCTACGGAAATTGAAATCCGATAATAATATAATATTATGGATCCAATGGAACTAGTTTTGTCAAATTCCGAGACTGTGCCTCAGAAAGCTATTTTAATGGTCGATTTAAAAGATATAATTTCAAAACTGAACAAATCATTTTCAAATTCAATTCTGAAGCTTCCATTATCTTCAGTAGTATCAAAATGGATTTTCTAAGCCTTTAAAATATTTTTAATCAGCTTAAAACTGAAGATTCAAATTTTTATCCAACTTCGATAAATTAAATGCAATAATTAAATTACCAAATCCATAGTTAATTTTGAAATTCATGTTAAGCTAACCTCCAAATATTTAAAATCAATTAAATGTTTCTTTTTCAAATGTTCAAAATTTCTGGATCGTCACAGCCTATCACCCTTAAATCGATGGACAAACCGAAGTCCCTATTAGGATTTTAGAGGGCTACTTGAGGTGTTTCGTAAGTCATAAGCCCTCTGAATGGTCAAGGTGCCTGACATTAGCCGAATTTTGGTACGACACAACATGGAAGACAACCACTAATATGACTCATTTCCAGGCTGTGTATGGAATATCACCCCCATCTCTACTTACTTATGTTCCAAACACTGCCAATGTGCCGCAAGTAAAGGAAAATTTATTTTCTAGAGATATTATTCTTCAATTTTTAAAAGATAGTTTGAATCTTTCTCGGGATAGAATGAAGAAATATGCTAATAATAAGGGAACAGAAAGAAGCTTTGACGTAGGTGATTGGGTTTATTTGAGATTGCAAACTTATAGACAAATAACAGCTAGAACTCAAAAGACACACAAACTATCACCTAAATTTTATGGCCCCTACCAAGTTGAGAGTAAAATTGGTGAAGTGGCTTATCAGCTACAGTTACCAGCTGAGGCAAAAATACACCCTGTGTTTCACGTATCCCAGTTAAAGAAAAAATTAGATACAGGAGTGATTATAGAGGAAAATATTCCCAGTTTCAGTAAAGAGTTGGTAAGGGAACCTGAAAGCATTTTGGAAAGAAGGATAGTTCCAATAAATAGCAAGCCCGTGGTTCAAATCTTAGTTAAATGGAAGGAGTTTCCTGAATCAGAAGTCATCCGAGAAGAATATTGGGAAATTATTAAGAAATTCCCTACATTGGACCTTGGGGAAAGGTCCATTCTTCAAGAGGGAAGGAGTTGTTATGCCTCAAAAATAAGCACTGACATAGAACAAGCTAAAGCGGCAGCAGTTTATGATTCCAGCCCAAGTTCACCGAAGGATGTGGCAGAGCTCATCATGAAGAATGTCAACGGTGTAGGCATGGAAGATGGTAAAGTTGAGGCAATGGCATAAGGTTGGGGATTAAAGAAACAATGAGTATCAACTGTGCATATGCACATGCACAGTATGTATATAAGGGCGCTGTAGGTTATGTAGCTGCTGTGTACATTGTATTTTAACTAGGGTTAATATTGGTGTTATGGGTTAGTTTAGTACCGTTCAAATTGTACTCTAAATAACTCTGGTGATATTGGATTAAATCATGAGTTGTAAGTGTTATTAATAAAAGATGCTGTTCTTTTTCTTCTAAATACTGTTGCTTGCATGCATGCTTTCTTCCTTGTTATCCACTCAACCGTTGAACCTGCTTCGGTCCTATACCTCTCCTACTTCGAGCCTTCTACCTCACTACTTCCTAAAATTTACACGACCTTATTCTCCTTCTTCTTCCTCTATTCTTGTTCTTAGCATTGGTTATCAAGAAACAACACATATCTTCTATTTCTTTGATCCATACCTTACTCTCAGTCAAGAATCCTGCCATGACTACAACCAGGAAAAAATCAAAGGAACATGGGTCTATCACTTTTTCATACTTTTTTTGACTACGTTTTCTTTTATTTATTTGATTACGACTAGTGTTTTGTGATCTTAGGGTGAATGAAGTTTCTGAAACGGAGGAGATGACTCTCATTAAGTGAACTTTTTTTTCCGCCTATCTAATTGTTTCTCGACTGTAAGAACCCTGTTTCACTTCCTTCCATGTGGAATTGTGTATTTTCTTTTTTATGTGTGATCAAAGGAATGGAATGTATGTCACGATGGATCAATGGTAGCTTAAAAGGTTTTCAAGGAAAAAAACATGTTATTGCTTTCTCGGTTCGGTAAGTGTCTCGTTTTCTTTGTTAGTTACATCTACCTTACTTGCATTCAGCTTCGACGTAGAAGAATTCTCCAGAAACTTTTTTCATTTTCTGCATTAAATTAAGTTTAATAGCTGCGTTATAGAACGAGTACCATATGCACATGCAATCCCTAAGTTGGCTAATTTGACCTTTTGTGTGCCCTCTTAAGTAGTAAGAAAAGAACTAATAGAAGCTTCGTTAAATTTCTTCTTCTTTGTTTATCTTTGTAATAGATGTACAATTATCATAAAAAAATTGAAGTGCTTATATACACAAGTGCATGTTAAAATCAGCTCAAGCTCTAAAATAGCTACATGATGCATTACCTGATGTATGTGTATAATCAGCTTCATGCTCAAATAATCATCTACATGCTCATATAATCACCTTAACCGGGTTAACTAAATGGTAACTTGATTTTTGTCTCATATATATAATTCTTGCAATTGTTTTTTTAGTTCTATTTGTAATTACCTTTGCCATTCCAAGTAAGCAGTCAAACTGAATGCGTTTATATGTGTATATATATGTGTGTGTGTGTGTATTTTTATATACATACATATATATACATAGATATGTGTACGTATATCTTCAATAATTGTTATCAATGATTACCTGTCACTCTCCACCAATCATAGAGCTAGTACGAGCACACAATGATAGGGAAAACGTGTTTAGCATTGCTCTTTAAAATAATACTACTGTTGAAGTTCATCTATTACTTAAACTTCACAAAATCCATATTGCTTAGGTGTCTCTGTTGTCCGTTTAGCATTTTGAAATACTTAAAGCAAATCTCCCTTATTTGTTTTCTTTAAACCTAAAAGATAACTGCCCCCAAATTAGTTATCCCCAATTTCAATTCCATAAGTTATTTCTCTCCAATTTCAATTCCGTACCTAACTTATAATTCGTACGGGTTGATAACCAATTTCGTTAACAAGGCATGATGCAAACGAAAGTTCATCCAGTAGATGCCGAATTTTCAGATCAGGTTTCTGATTTCTATTTACAAGGTAATTATTTTTCCGTTACTTCTACCTAATTTTACTCCTCAAATTTAATACCATCTGTTATCTATACACCAAACGGTGACCCTTTTCATATAATTATACTATACAATTAGCTGCTTTCATTAATTTATAACTATCATTTAACTACTTGCTATTTATTCAATCTACAGATACCAAAATAGATTTGAATTTTTAGTCATGGTTGTTATCAGTTGCAATTACTGAAACAATATGAAGCTATTTGAATACATTTGATGAGAGATTCCTCTACC
This sequence comes from Allium cepa, assembly GCA_030765085.1. Taxonomy (NCBI): domain Eukaryota; kingdom Viridiplantae; phylum Streptophyta; class Magnoliopsida; order Asparagales; family Amaryllidaceae; genus Allium; species Allium cepa. The sequence continues at coordinate 9,466,601 of CM060938.1, forward strand.
CGAACTTAGTTTTGATTTAATAATCATTTGATAAAATGGTAGCGATTTTTCAGACTTCTAACGACATTCATTGAAAAATAACACTAAATGGCTTCATGCCTAAGATAATGCATTACATTTGATATGAATTTCATTTCATCAGAAAGACCATTTTGCATATAAATGCAAGTCAATAGTAACAAAACAATAATTTTTAAGTTAATAAGTACCATGTCTATGATCTTTTTGGTAAGTATACAACAATAAAATATTTTCAACGACGTACACGTTCAATCCAATGTTCGAAGTACATGAAAGATATCATCTTTATTTGTCATATCGAAAATAGTAAAGAAGTGTTCTGTGATTTCGGTATTAAAATTATTTTGTCATGCTTGGCATAAGAATTATTTGAAAACATGTTGCCTCAATATCAACACAAACATGCTTTATTTACTAAAAAAAATGCTTAGGTTAGTAAACTCTGAGCTCTTTAGTAATCAAGTTCTGGCTTTGTATGTATTACATTGACGCGTCGAAACCTTCCATTTTACAAGCCAATTCTTCAACTCAAAAATCTGTGGTGTAAATTGCCATTGTTCATTTAGTACAAATACAAAGTTGTCCATAGTAAAAAATCTGTTACTATGCTAAGTTTGATGTTTTCAGTGTCAATATAACTTCACTATCCAATATACGATCAACTGATCTCTTTTCGTCCTTGTGGTACATAAGCATATAATAATATATTTGATTGATTACAAATTAGTGATAACTTTTAGTTTATATACATCATCCATGTTATGTTACTTTTTTTTCATATAAGCAAAGTTGAAAGTGATATTTTTATAAATATATTCTCTCAAAAATTTGATTTTCGTGAATATCTAATGGAAAACATTCGATGCTAACTTACGCCATGTATTTTTTTCTAATTAGCATTTTTGATAAAATTCTTTAAATCTATGTAATCTCTTCCATTTTATAATCATTTTTTGGGTTTATTCATTAGCTTTTGTAGCATGTGACAGATATCTTTTCTATATCTAATTATCAAACTATAAAATAGATCAAATATGCTTGAAAGATTCAGGTTGTTAGAAGGTAATGCCATTATGATATTATTACTAAATATGTAGCACATAAAGAACATTTTGTCACTGTTAGCGTTGAACTCGTTGTTTGACGTATACGATACATCGTGGTTTGAGATGCGGTTAATTTTATATTACTGGATACGTGCTCTTAGAATTTGATATTGAAATTTGTTTTTCACAATGGACATGCCAATTATTTTTTTCTTATCATTTATTCTTTACTTATTTACACTATTGATGTAAGCAGTTATTACTTTGCTATGATCTTATAGTGAATTTGTGCTGAAATTTCAACTTTATGTAATATACTGTCAACTTTATTGCTTCATGAAATTATTTAATGGTGTTACCTTCAAATATTTTATCTGTTGGTAGATATTCGTTTTTAGATGATTATGATTAAATTAAATTTATGCATTTCATTTTAGCTGTCAAATTAAATCAAATTAGTGATTTATTTAGCTTAGTTGTTTTATAAATCAGGACCCGCACCAGCAAAAATTCTTTTATCTACAGATAAATTTTCCCATTACTTAGAAATACAATACGCTTTTCTAATGTACTTGTGATCTTTTTGGCAAGTATACAACAATGAAACATTTTCAGCGTCGTACAAGTTCAATCCAATGTTCTAAGTATACGAAAGATAACATCTTTATTTGAGATATCAAAAATAGTATAGAAGTGTTATGTAATTTCGGCATTAAAATTATTTTTTCATGCTTGGCATGAGAATTATTTGAAAACATGTTGCCTCAGTATCAATGCAAACATGCTTTATTTACTAAATACAGGCTTAGGTTAGTAAACTGTGAGCTCTTTGGTAATCAGGTTCTGGCTTTGTTGTTAAAATTTGGCGACACTATATGAGGATTTGTAGTGGTCGGAAGTAGCTTCGTAACGGAGGAAACGGTTCGCAAATTGAAGTCCGGAGGTGGAAGTTAGAAGAGAAAAGGTGAAGTGGGCTGTCTGGGGACAGCAACTAATTTCAGACGTCTGAAATTGTTCTGGAGTGGTTTCAGAACACCCAGTCAGATGTCTGACCAAGTGGGTCAGACGTCTGATCTGGAGCGAAGTCGCTCCAGAGACTTAAGTCAGACGTCTGACCCTTAGGCCAGACGTCTGGAACGATTTTTTTTTAGTTTTTCATCTCGCGGACTTGGTTGAAAATTTGTGATATCCGCAGGGGCAATTTTGAAATATTGTCTAGGGTTTCTATTCTCCTATATAAGCTAGCCTCAGGTATCAGATCCGTAGGGCAGAGAGAGAAGCGTGTGCAAGCAACAATAAGAGATCAGCCTCCTTCAAATTAGGGTTTATCAAAACCTAATTTTCTTCAATTCTCTTCTCCACAAAATCAATTTCTATTTTGATTATTGATCATTGTAATCAATCTCTTGTACTCTTCTCATCAATAATAATAAAATCTCTCTCTTAAAGTGGATGTACACTAACACAACGTTAGTGGAACCACTATAAATCTCTGTGTGATTTATTTTCATTATTGCCTTGATCTTTGATTTGTTTGTCTGGGATTTTGATTGATTGTGATTGGATTTGAGTTATTGATTGGTTGTTTTTACACTGCTTATCACGATCCCGTCTTCCGCTGTGCTCGTGGGGTTTCGATTGGAGTCGGAATCCCGCACCAACATTTGGTATCGGAGCTTCAAGTTTTGGTAGGTGGTTGTAGAGATGCCTGAATCAAGTAATAACTCAAGTAGTTCCTCAATGGGTACTCCAAGTGGTGTAGCTCCTTATGTACGTGGCTCGTACGTAGCTTCAGGATCACAATTAGTAATAGACAAGTGGAATGGCGATAATGATTTTGAAAAATGACAATGGAAGATGAAAGCGGTTCTTAGAAGGAATCGGGTGCATCGGGTAGTGTTTGACACACATTTATTGCCAGCGGACATCTCGGATGTTGAGAGAGAGGAGATGGAGGAGTGGGCATTCACTACACTTCAACTTGCTATGGGAGAAAATGTTATCTCTGAAATTAGTGGTGAGACAACCGCTAAGGGTATTTGGGACAAGTTGGAGGAATTGTATATGAAGAAGTCACTGACGAATCGTTTGATCTTACTGCGAACGTTCTTCACCTATAAGATGAAGGAAGGTACTTCGCTGAAGGCGCACTTAAATATTTTTGATGATTTGCTAATGAAGATGAAGGCGGTAGATTTGAAGATTGAGGAAGAGCAAAATGCGATGATATTGTTGTGTTCATTGCCAGACCGCTATACAAGTTTCTCAAACAGTTTGATCTATAGCCGAGATACATTGACTCTTGATGATGTCAAGACGGGTCTTCTTAGCGAGAAGTTGCGGGATCAAATGAAGGAGTTAGGTGATGGAAGTAGTGGTGCTAGTAATGGTCATGGCTTGTTTGTGGAGAAGGAGAGGCATGTGAAGAAGGAGAACCGGGGGCGTTCTAAATCAAGGAACCCCGGTTGGAGAGGAAAGTCGAAGGAAAGAAAAGGCAAGTACTATATTTGTAGGAAGCCCGGTCATTGGAAGAATGAGTGTCCGGACAAGGAGAAGGAAAAGAAGGAAGTAGCATCTTCATCCGTAGCGGTAGATAATGCAGTTGGTGAGGAAGAGGTAGATGTTTTATCGGCAGTAGCATCAGATGTTTCGGATAGCAAATGGGTGCTCGATTCGGGGGCGTCTTATCATATGACGCCAAATAGGAATTGTTTTTCTTCTTACATCGACAAAGAAGGAAATTCAATTGTTATGGGAAATGGTGCTATTTGTAAGTCGAAAGGCATTGGTCCCGTGCAAATTAGGATGTTTGACGAAGTGGTTCGTACTCTCACTAATGTGCGCTATGTTCCGGGACTTAGGAAGTCTCTTATCTCTTTGTGGCAGCTGGATTCTTTAGGTTGTAAGATCACCATTGAAAGTGATAGATTGCAAGTTTCGAAGGGGGCACTTGTGGTGATGAAGGGTGCAAGGACTCATGGTATTTATTTACTTCAAGGAGTGACTGTGGAAGGTGAAACTTGTATGGGGGTTGATAGTTCTCGTGACTTGGATGCGACTAGGCTGTGACATTTGAGGTTAGATCATGTCTCGGAGAGAAGTTTAGATGTTCTTCGAAAGAGAGAGATGATCGATGGAGAAAGTTTCAACAAGTTAGAGTTTTGCGAAGACTGTGTCATGGGGAAGCAAACTAAAGTTTCATTCGGTGAAGGAAAACATGATTCGAGAAGGGTTCTTGAGTATGTTCACACGGATGTTTGGGGACCGGCACCTGTAGCTTCTTTAGGTGGAGCTCGCTATTATATTTTCTTTATAGATGACTTTTCTCGGAAAGTTTGGGTGTATGTAATGAAGGCCAAGTCGGAGGTATTTGCAAAGTTCAAAGCGTGGAAGGCTCTTGTTGAGAATGAGAGTGGCAAGTCTTTGAAGGTTCTAAGGTCTGACAATGGCGGAGAGTATGTTTCCGGAGAATTTTTGGAGTATTGCAAGCATCATGGTATTCGGAGGCATTTTACTACACCTGGAGATCCGCAGTCGAATGGTGTTGCGGAGAGAATGAATCGTACTCTACTTGAGAAAGCTCGATGCTTGAGATTGACATCGGGTTTGGCAAAGGGATTTTGGGCTGAAGCTTTGTCAACCGCAGTGCATATTATTAATCGAATTCCGTGCTCAGCTATTAGTAACAAAATTCCGGAGGAAGTGTGGAAGGGAAAGAGCATTGACTTGAGTTATCTTCGTGTGTTTGGTAGTCCGGTTTATGTGCATGATCCGGGAAATGATAAGCTTGAACCTAGAGCTTTCAAGGGGATTTTGCTTGGCTATACGGATGGTGTAAAAGGCTATCGGATTTGGAATCCGGAAACGAAGAAGGTAGTGAATTCTCGTCATGTTACTTTTGATGAGTCGGCGATGTTCAAGGAGAATGTGAGCTTATCGGATGTTCCAGATTTGGTTCATGGTGAATCAAAGAAGAAGGAAATTATTTCCACATTTTGTCCAAGGAGTAGAGAGAGTAGAGTAGTTGGCGATGCTTGTGAGGAGGTAGCGGTTGATGTTACATCACATGGTCCACATGGTGCCTCTAGTAGTGTTGGTGATGTACATGATTGTAGAGAAGATTCGGTTCAAGGTGGAGCCGAAGGGAGTTTAGGTGATGGTATTGCTACTCGGGTTGGTCGTCGTACTATAATACCACCCGAAAGATATGGTGATTGAAACTATCTTAGCTTTTGTGATAATTTGGACTATGCTCTTCATGTAGTCCAAGATGAGCCGATGGACCTTGATGACGTCATGAAGTCGAGTGATAGCTCGAAATGGATTTGTGCCATGGAGGAAGAGATGCAATCATTGTTGAAGAATCAAACTTGGGATTTGGTTCCACTTCCTAAAGGAAACCGTGCTATTGGGTGCAAATGGATATATAAGGTGAAGGACGATGGAAGATATAAAGCTAGACTAGTGGCTAAGGGGTTTGCACAAATTAAGGGAAAGGAGTATGATGAGATATTCGCACCGGTTGTGCGCCATACTTCTATCAGGATATTACTTGCTATAGTTGCTATTCACGACTTGGAGTTGGAGCAACTTGATGTGAAAACCGCCTTCTTGCATGGTGACTTGGATGAAGACATCTACATGGTGCAACCGGAAGGTTTTGTTGTGGATGGTAAGTCAAATTTGGTTTGCAAATTGAAGAAATCACTATATGGTTTAAAGCAATCACCTAGACAATGATACAAGAGGTTTGGTCATTTTATGCTTGAAAATGGTTTTGATAGAAGCATCAAGGATGCTTGTGTTTATTTCAAGAAGTTGAGAAATGATTGTTGGGTGTATTTACTATTGTATGTGGACGACATGCTCATTGCTTCACAAGATAAAAATGAAATCAACAAGCTAAAACTGAGTTTGAAATCGGAGTTCGAAATGAAGGATTTTGGAGAAGTAAGAATGATATTGGGCATGGAAATTGTAAGGGATCGAAAGCATTTTGAGTTGAAACTAACTCAAAAGGAATACATAGAGAAAGTGCTTTGCCGGTTTAGCATGGAGAATGCAAAGACGTCATATACACCTTTACCTTTGCATATGAAGCTTTCGAATAAAGGATCACCTATCTTGGAGGAAGACAAGACTTATATGGCAAAGGTGCCATATGCTAGTGCGGTTGGTAGTCTAATATATGCTATGGTGTGTACAAGGCCCGATATTGCAAATGCCATCGGGATGGTTAGTCGCTACATGGCTAATCCGGGGAAATCGCATTGGAAAGCTGTGAAGCTTATATTGAGATACCTTAGAGGCACATCATCTCATGGTCTTGTTTTTGGCGGTAGTAAGGCGATGGATTGCAAGTTGGTTGGTTATTGTGATTCGGACTACGCTGGTGATAGGAATCGAAGAAAATCAACTTTCGGATATGTCTTCACACTTGGGGGAACAGCCATAAGTTGGAGATCTAGATTGCAGACCGTAGTTGCTTTATCCACTACGGAGGCGGAGTTGATAGTCGCAGTGGAGGCGGCAAATGAGGCACTCTATTTGAAGCGATTGTTGTGTGACTTGGGATTCGGGCATGATAGTATTGATGTTCGATGTGATAGCCAGAGTGCTATTCACTTGGCAGAGAATTTGGCGTTTAGCTCACGGACTAAGCATATTGAGGTGAGAGAGTCATTTCTAGTAGCCATGGATGAAGATAAGCAAGTATATCTTCGAAAAGTGCACACAAAGGATAACGCGGCGGATATGTTCACTAAGGCATTGCCGGTTGGAAAGTTCGAGCATTGCTCGAACTTGATTCGCTTGGAGAAGTACTAGGTGCCACGGGGTGGCACGGTTAAGGGAGGAGCTTGGTGGTAGATGAGGAAGAGTATTGGTGAGAGAGATTGATGTTCTATCTTCTTGGTAAGTGCTAGTCTTTGGTGAGATAGCTTAGGATTTGGATGTTTTCAACATTTCATTATCGGGCGGGGGCTTTGCCTGAGCTCGTTGGTTGAGTGCAATCGGCGGTGGCTTTGTCGGAGCTCATTGGGAAATCATTCATGTTTGGTTGAAGGTAGAAGAGGTGATAGTTGGCGCTATCGGTTGTCGTTGATGGTATGGTACCATTGAAATTGAAGATGAATATAGTGTCGAGATGGAGTGTTAAAATTTGGCAACACTATATGAGGATTTGTGGTGGTCGGAAGTAGCTTCGTAACGGAGGAAACGGTTCGCAAATCGAAGTCCGGAGGTGGTAGTTAGAAGAGAAAAGGTGAAGTGGGCTGTTTGGGGACAGCAACTAATTTCAGACGTCTGAAATTGTTTTGGAGTGGTTTCATAACACTCAGTCAGACGTCTGACCAAGTGGGTCAGACGTCTGATCTGGAGCGAAGTCGCTCCAGAGACTTAAGTCAGACGTCTGACCCTTAGGCCAGACGTCTGGAACGATTTTTTTTTAGTTTTATATCTCGCGGACTTGGGTGAAAATTTGTGATATCCGCAGGGGCAATTTTGGAATATTGTCTAGGGTTTCTATTCTCCTATATAAGTTAGCCTCAGGTATCAGATCCGTAGGGCAGAGAGAGAAGCGTGTGCAAGCAACAATAAGAGATCAGCCTCCTTCAAATTAGGGTTTATCAAAACCTAATTTTCTTCAATTCTCTTCTCCACAAAATCAATTTCTATTTTGATTATTGATCATTGTAATCAATCTCTTGTACTCTTCTCATCAATAATAATAAAAGCTCTCTCTTAAAGTGGATGTACAGTAACACAACGTTAGTGGAACCACTATAAATCTCTGTGTGATTTATTTTCATTATTGTCTTGATCTTTGATTTGCTTGTCTGGGATTTTGATTGATTGTGATTGGATTTGAGTTATTGATTGGTTGTTTTTACACTGCTTATCACGATCCCATCTTCCGGTGTGTTCGGGGGGTTTCGATTGGAGTCGGAATCCTGCACCAACATTTGTATGTGTTACATTGGCACACCGAAACCTTCCATTTTACAAGCCCATTCTTCGACTCAAAAATCCATGGTGTAAATTGCAATTGTTCATTCAGTACTAGTACAAAGTTGTCCATAGTAAAAAATATGTTACTATGCTAAGTTTGATGTTTTCAACGTCAATATAACTTTACTATCAAATATACGATCAACTGATTTCTTTTCGTCCTATTGGTAAATAAGCATATATTAATATATTTGATTGAGTGCAAATTAGTGATAACTTTTAGTTTATATACCTCATCCATGTTATGTTACTTTTTTTCCAAATACGCAAACTTGAAAGTGATAGTTTATAAATACGTTCTCTCAAAAATTTGATTTTGGTGAATATCTAATGGAAAACATTCAAAGCTAACTTATGCTAGCGCATTTTTTCTATTAAACATTTTTGTTAAGATCCTTTTCTTTAATTCATTTAAATCTGTGTAATCTGTTCAATTTTACGAACATTTTTTTGTTAATTCATTAGCTTTTGTAGCATGTGAGAGTTATCTTTTCTATATTTGATTATCAAACTATAAAATAGATCAAATATATTTGAAAGATTCATGTTGTTAAAAGGTAATGCCGTTATGATATTATTACTAAATATGTAGCACATAAAGAACCTTTTGTCATTGTTAGTGTTGAATCCGTTGTTTGACATATGCTATACATTGTGGCTTGAAATGCGATCAACTTTAATTTACTGTACACATGCTCTTTTATTTTGCTATTGAAATTTGTTTTCCACAATGGACATACCGATTATTCTGTTCTTATCATTTATTCTTTACTTATTTTCACTACTGATGGAAGCAATTATTACTTTCTTATGATTTTATAGTGAAATTGTGCTGAAATCTCAACCTTGTGTACTGCCAACTTTTATTGCTTCATGGGATTATTTAATCGTGGTACCTTCAAATATTTTATCAGTTGGTAGATATTCATTTTTAAGTGATCATGATTAGATTAAATTTATGCATTTCATTTCAGATGTCAAATTAAATCAAATTAGTGATTTGTTTAACTGAGTTGTTTTATAAATCAATTTCCACACCAGCAAAACTTCTTTTACCTAAAAATAATTTTTCCCATTACTTTAAAATATAGTAGGCTTTTCTATACACCATGTGATTCTTTAGTTCACAACATTTCCAGTTTTGTGCATTTTATTCATGAATCCTTGGTCTGAAAAAATTATGTATCTAACAACCGAAGGTTCAACTGAGTTGTTTATGGTACATCATCATAGTACATTGTGTGGTGTTATTTTTCTTTTTTGTACTTTTGTTTAATCACTTGTGCAATGTTATAATTGGTAAACCCCTTTCATATAGTATGATTTAGTAGTTCATTTGCAGAGATAATTTGTAGTATCTATGCGAATTCTCAGATTTTAAAAGAACATGTCAGAAGATGATTCAAAAAAAGCATATCCAGTGTGGATAAAAGTGGCGATCTTGAGAGTTTTTTTTTTCTTTTCTTTGTCGACTTTGTGTGTAAATACATCTTGAATTAGTTTAATAGTTTCTTTTTTTTGGGCACAACTTAATGTTTTCTAACTTATTCTAGCATATATTTTTATTGTGCTTTTGTGTACTGAATGGTGCTGAATATACTATATGTTGATTTTAGTAATTTTGTCACCGGTGCTCCTACTTAACATATTTTGACACTGTGAACCATAATTTTTTTTAATTTTTTTTATATTTAATGCCGTTGAAACATGATTTCCTGCTATTGTATAACCAACTTTTCCGAGTCTGCTACATAGGCTGCATTATAACCCAGTTAAATAGACATTGGACGAAGACACCATGTTGTTTCCCTATCCTAATACAATGGAGAATCTGTCAATTTAGGTATATTCTTTTCAAATCAGTTTCACTGTATATGTATAAGTGTGTCGGTTGGTTAACGATAAATATAGACCGTAATTATGCGACCCGTCTCAAATATGATCGTTGTAAATACTGAATGAAGCATAGTCTATATCGTTTGCTAATATGATCAATGATTTAGATAGATAAGCGTGATCCAAATGCTTCGTTAACACATAAACACATTTTTACTAAAAGCTTGCTTTTACTCTGGAAAACTAAACGGTATACCCAAGAGCATCTCAACCTAATTGGAGGATCAAAGCAAAGTTAGATGCTTAAATTAATTTTTATCAAGCAATGATATTTAAATTCTTATTATGGATGTTATAACAAAAATGTCCTATCGATTTATATATGAACATTAACCTCCGTTTTGTACTTTTTATTATATTATTTCAAACTTTGTTAGAATATCAGAAAGATAGATGAATTTAATTTCACTCGACCTTTTTATACAGTTTTATCATCTTCTCCGTTAACGTCATTAAACATTTGCCAAACCATAAAAATACAAACTCCATTTTAAATCACAAATTAAAATGCATTTTCTGTATCCTATATACTTCTCAAAGCTCTCGCTGGATTATAGTTTTAGTTGAATTTTAAAAAATGCCTATTAAAATAATTCATCTACTTGCAAGTTGAGTTGTTTTACAATATATGTATGTCACGTCTGTTTAAATGAGAATTATCTAAAATGAGGTCTGCTTTCACTACAAGGCTCCAAGCAGATGTTTAATCTGCATAACTACTAAGCCTACTCTGGGTTTACCCTTTTTTTAACATTCAATCTTCTACTTTCTTATATTTTTGCTTCTTTTTTCTGTGATATCATGACTTTCTTTTTCGAATCCACAACTAGAGCAGTATTAGATTGCATAAGAATCAAGGTCAAAGTATCTCTATAATTATTACTGAAGAAAATTAGAAATTTTACACGTTTATCCAAAATTTGCGCTTTGCACTTCTTCATTTTTGTAGAGTTTGTTATGATTATTTAGCATACATACATTTTAATATTATTGATGTGTATTAGGATGATGTGTATAACCAAGGTTTCTTAGCTGTTGCTGCTACGTAATATGCTTTTAATCCCATGCTTAACGAAATTGTGGATGTGAACACCATACTTGGTTTATGCTATAAACTACAATTTGTGCTTAGTTCTATGCATACATTTTTTTATATCTTTGTTAACAAAGAGCAGTAATACAGTTGTAACCCTATAATTCACTCCTTACTCCTATATGCAGTAGTCTAGGTCGGTTGCACTGATTTCTTACTGCTGTATTCATATGCTACCAACGTATGTTGCACCTATTTTCTTTATTGTAAATTCCAATTTTTTTTTTTCAATTCATCAAATATTGGTCCCCCGTCTCTTTGGCATAAGATTTTTTAGGAGGTACATCAGTTTGGGTTGATTACTTATGTCCAAAATGTATATCTACGAAACAATATGCCAAATGCTGTGACAGTTTACTAAGCTTACCATTGTTATTACATAGATGAAAGAGCTTACAAAGATTATTTTTTTCAACTGTGTATGTTCTATATTTCCCATGCTACTTATACCTTTTTTGGTCAAATTGAAACTGCTAAGTAAATGATATTTCATTTGATACCGATTGTCTTCTTTTATCATATTGGACATGAATTGCTTGCCACTAACATGTCGCGCGTTTATGTTGTACGAAAAAAATATTTGCTTGCACATGGTTATTCAAAGACTGGTTGCTGATATTTTGGAGGTTAAATTATTTTCTTATTGACGCAAGTACAGGTTGAATTGGCTATGTTATTTTATTTTTTAAACTAAGTTACCACATAATGTAACATCGATTTTTTAAACATAAGCGAAGTTATCTTTGACAGTTTTAGTAAAATATTCTGATAATTCGGTGTATTTTTTTTTTTATGTCAGTGAATAAAAAAATCAACTATCCACATCCTTTTATGTGACTGATTACATGATTGAAGATATTCAAATTATTTTCACATACTCGTCATCTTATGTTTAACATGGTCAAAAAATTCCCTTCATTGATCCGTTTGGCCCATATTTTTATGTGGTTTTTCTTTTTTGCGCCTTTACAAAATAGCAAAACTGTTAGTATATAGTCATTTGAATATGCAATTTTGTAAGTTTACATTCATCAACAGAACAGGTAAAGCGTATATGGTCATTTGGGTTGGTTAAATATATTTAAACAATTACAAAATAACAATACTGTTTGAATATATTTAACCAATTCATCAACGGAATAGATAAAGCATATATGGTCATTTGGGTTAGTGTGCAATAGGAACACAGTTTTTTAGCACTGTAGCCAATTAGACCAATGCATTTTAGCACTGTAGCCAACTAATTCCCATTATAAACTTTGATATAACAGTACACCCCTGCCTCTACCCAGTTATGATTTTGATCAGTATGTTTTCTCATGTACACAGTTTTGAAATGGACTACTAAACAAGGTTTTGGTGTGCACAACTGAAATATAACTTTTGTGGGCCTTAAGTTCAAATACAAAATGCAGTCAATTAATATTACACACCCAAGTTTTCATATTCAACAATCAGGATAAAAATTCATTTGTACCTGTGAAATTAAAGCCATATACAAATAACAACAACATTTGTAGACTGACATCAGGTCATTATAACTAAAGTACTGCTGTACTCAATTTTTTATTTATTTTAAATTTCCTTCGCCAAATTTTCAGATGGCTCTCATTTTTTTTATTTCTACTCCTGGTTCAGTTTTGTACTGGTATGACGTTTTTTCCACCCTGATCACCACAACATGCTATTAAGTGGAAAGTAGTTGTCAAAACTGTGTCAGGTGGATGAGGTAAATGTGAATAGTTTGACAATAAGAAAGGAGGATATACAACTATAATGCAGTATAAAAAACGATTATTGCAATTTATATCTGCCTTAACCGATTAAAACCACACTTTTTTTTGGCAAGATCGTTGTCATATCAGAAAAGTGCCAAAAACAACTTTCATTACTTATATGCTGTTATCCATTATTCTTTATGCAGATTCAATCAATTTAGTGCTTCCACAGCAAAGAAGCACTAACTCGATTCAAAAGTTCTTTATAAGAGGTTATTTTTGTCTAAGTTAGGATTTCTTTTATATTTGTTTAGTCCCTCATAATTATGTCACCATGGTACAACAATGTGGAGCAGTATGAGCAAAAACTGAAGCGATTTATTCATACTTCTGGATTGGATAGCATGGCACTACAAATGTGGTAGCTTCCATATATGGTCATGATACCCAAGGCTATGCCAGAAATTTCTGGCATGACAACACATATTTCTGTGTTCAACTGTTGCTTCACCTGTTTTGTTATGCCTCTGCCCAACTGCATTATGAGGGAATCTGTGCAACTGGTTTCAACTCTAGCCAAAAAACTGAATATGTTCACAAGGTGCACACCATTTGAACTTTCGTATACCCTATTTTATATTTTATATTTGCTTAGCAAAGTTTGATAGTAATCTGCGGAACCTGAGCTGTTGAACATTGACTTTTCAAACATAATTTATTCTTTTAGCCATTTAATACTTATATGAAAGGAAAATTCGTTGATCCAACATAATAAACATAAGTTCAGGAACAAAATATCATCAAAATAACCAATGCACTGCCACGGAAGATGATTTACTATTTATCAACTAACTGGATAACTAAGGAAGGATGCATAACTTACTACCAAATTTTGAAGCTGTAGGAACATTATATAAAGGGCAAAAAAATGTTGTTCCCTTATTACAAATTAATTAGCAGCAAGAAGATATTAAGTCCCTAACAGCAATAATAAATACTCCTTAAAAGGCCTCTATTTCTTCCCAGATGGAAATAATTGCCTCAATCACTTCAAAGAGTAAATTGACCCTTGAAGTGGACATGCACTACTTAATTCACCTCAGGAGTTTACCGATCCGCCGGATTCTCTTGAGTTTTTTCAAAAGAAAAAAAAAATAGTAAATTGCCTCCAAAATAAGAAGAAGAAAAAACGTCTGCATGATAGAAAGTGGCGTTAGATTAGCAAAGCATTCGTGCTTCTTCAGTTTCCTCCTTCCTCGACAAATTCATAACATCTATCTTTCATTTGCAAATCACTCCGAGGACAAACCCATGGTAGCATTTCAACAGGTACTTTTAATTTATATTTTTACTCTTATTCTCAATTAAAAATTGGTTTTCACCATATAATTATTTTAACATAGTTTTTTCCTGTGTAAGTTTTCTTCATTATTATTTTTTTCCACTATTTGATATCTTCTCAAATCAGTTTAAGCTGGCTATTTGCTACTGTCAAAATAAAAAGAAAGAATTTTCCATACCCTTATTTGGTTCACCAGATAATTAACCAATCTTTAAGTTATTATGTAGATTTGTTAAAATGGTTAAAATGATTTTTCACTTATCAATGCATAAAAAACAAATAAACTATAAAATGGATTCTGATATATTTTGCGTGTATTAATGCATTTCAAACAAAATGATTAAAATGACTTCCTATCTATGTAGAGATATGTTTAGGTTTTGATACATTACCAAACAACAAATTTTAATATAAAATGAACCTTCCAGAATTCTTTAGTATTTTGTACACTAACAATTTTTTTTCTTCCAATACTGATTATTTTGTAAAGTGAAATGTAACGATTGCATTTTATACACTATCAGTGACATCCATTTTCAGTAACACGAATACATGAAGGTAAGCAGTTGAGTGTTCAAATATTGATATAAACATGCGCTGCGAAGTACTTGAAGCCAAGGTAAGCAGTTGAGTCTTCCAACTTTCAACTTATTGTCACAGTTGACAAACTGATCTTTGGTGTTGCTCTGATACTGCAGTCTACCACTGTCAAAGTGGACCAATGCTTAGTGGAAATGGCGATACTCACACTCATTGCTATCAAAAATCTTAAAATCCTAAGATTTTAATCCCGTTTCAAATTGAATCTCCCCCTTTACGATTCGATTTATATTCCGATTCAAACCCAGCTAATACTCCGGTTTAGAAAAATCATCCAATTCAAACTAATATATTCAAGATACTTATTTGGATCTAAAATTTCAATTCTAATCATTTCCAATAAAATAAAATTGGAAAAATAGAGAAAATGAAGTTTTAGGTTTAGATATAGAAGTTCAAACATATTTCAAAGTTTGTGCAAAGCTTAAAATATGTATGTCTTGAATCTACGATTTACGATTTAAATCCAGTTTTGATTTAAAACTTGAATTTTACGATTTACGATTTAAATCTCACTTTGAAAACCTTACTCACACTAATCAATTTGTTTTTTGTTGTCCATTTTTCTCTATTACCAATATCACTCCATCTGTGCTCAACTTCAAAAATGTTAAACACGTGAATTGCTCCTTTTATTGCGATGTTCGCTGCATTTAGTCATTGTGTTCATTCAATGTCCGTAGGTTCCTTACCCGGAAATTGGTTAGAACAGTGTCTCCCTTCGTCCCTACAAACCGAGCAGTTTTCCAACCCACACGTTCAAATTATATAACATATTGACAACTGAAATTCAAGGTACCTTGCTGACTTAATATATTAAATGAAATATACATATAATCAAAACTGTACTATTGTTACGGCTTTACTTGGGAATGATTCCTTCATTTTCCTAATGCTAAGTTTAATTGTTGCATTAGGTACCGTCGAACTTTACTGCTTTTAAGATCTGACATTGTTAACTAATCTTATATGTATTACAGGGATATTAAAGAACATCCAATTATGCGGATTCTAATTTTTAAAAACCGACAACATGAATTTGGCAGTAGGGATTCAACTATCTGAAAATCTGGACAGACATGAGATAACTTCAATGGTGGTCAACATCCTTAGGTTGTAATGAAAATTGAAATTTGTATTACATTGCAGTAACAAGGAATTTTTAGTTTTGTACTTATGTTCTGTTGTTTAACATCCATAGGTCCTATAACTATATGTTTGAAAAGTATTTAGAACTACCATGATATAAGTCAGTACATGCTTAGTTAATTACTGTGTATTACAATATGTGTAATGAACATCGTTTTCGTGTACAAATCCTTTCATTTTCGTTCAGTATATACTGTTAGTTCTGTATATAAAGCTGTCCACGTATTGGGGTATGTATACTTTACCAGCTTAACCATTATGCTACTCCAACTAGCCAACCATATTATGATACCTGTTCTAATTCTGTGCAACTTGGATGTTCAAATATGTCATGTATGCTAATATTTTCATCATCATCCACTAACTCTACAACGTGCTGCAGAAAACACACCACACCTTACCAAGCACAGCAAACACATTATATTTTTCACAAAAATACGTTACATTTTCCATAATTACCCGCGTGCGAAGCCTGGGTTTCATCCCAGTTTATACAGATGAACGTATAGTGCCCGGGAACATGGACTGCATGTTAATGATTTCTTGCTATCAATGAAAATGTGGATGTTGGTCATATATACACTCTACAATACACGAATATCACTTCAAATCCACTGCTAATGGTTGACGTTTCTCATCCAATGCTGAAGCTGCAGTGTTTTACTGTGTTAAGAAGACTTTGCTAATTTCTTGTACAGAAATCATGTTATTCTGGCTTTGACTTTTAGATATGCAAGGCCTTACTATTTGCAAATGCCTGTACAGTTTCTATCACAGGCAACTTTTGTTTTCATTTTGCATTTCAACAAATATGTACATAACGGAAGGACTCATGTTGGATCACACACATTCACAACCCTTCATTCCATCTTAGTTGATCATTGAGTGAGAACATCACACATGAGTTTTGAAAATAGAGAAATTGAATGGTGAGTAACTCACATAGATTTTATCTTTTTGTCACAACTCAAATGTTTAATGTCCTAAAACCGATGCTAGAAAATGTTAACGATGTTGTTTTTTTTAATCAAGTGTCATTCTCTTTGTACATAATTAGAGATACGTTTCTCAGTGTGCATGTACATTTAACATAGAACAACCACACAATAAAGTGACAGATATTAATAAATCTGAATACCCGGTACCCAAAAAATAATAATAATAATAATAAACAAAGCACTGACTTCACATAAAATGAAAATTATAATCTAGACGATATTATAGTTTTTTAGGACGCATATCACATCACAATTAGGAATGACAATGGAAAGGGTCTAGGGTCCAAACCCGATCGACCCGTCTCTGTTTTGGCTCGTCCAAACCCGCATCATTGGGTCATTGGGGCGGATAGACCCGTGATCCATTCTTCAGTGCTCTGGATCTAGGGTCGGGTCGGCGCTCGGTTGATCCGCCCCAAGCCGACCCATACTACTAACATCTCATGAAACTGCTTTATGACTATAATGATTTATTAATCTTCTTAGATATAGGTGATTCTAGCATGAATATTAAAATATTCCGATAAATAATGTGTATAAAAAATTAGAGTATTAAGTTGCGTTATTGATAATTATACAATAACATATGTATATATTTTATGAATTGTTATTATACACATCATTTTTACTAACTTTCCTTAGACACGTTGTTATTTGTATTTCATGTATTATTGGTGATAACGAGTATAAAAAATAAATATATGTAAGTTGATACACAATTTTGAATCAATACATGAGACTCATCGGGTCTTGTGGCGGGTCGGGTCTACCCTTATCCATACGGGTCTCGCTTACGGGACAAAATTCCAGACCTGCACCGGGTCTACGGGGCGGGTCTGGAGCGAGGTCTAAAAAATCCGAGACGGATATGGGGCACTAAAAACCCGTCTCAACCCGGCCCATTGTCATTCCTAATCACAATAACGTTTAATCCCTCACGGGAAGTAAAGAGAGAAAATGTCTAATGGAAAGGGTATATACTATATACTAATTACATCTTTTTTACTTTTACTTGGCATCTTGTAGATTGTCAAAAAAGGTTTGGGCCAAAAAATGGACCGGGCGTGATTTTGAATACTAACTCAACCGGATGCCAACCCTAGACTATTCTTAAACAACGTTAAATATACGAGCCGTCACTCAGCCTTCAATTTACATTTACTTCATTAGAAAAACAGATTCTTGAATCAGGTCGACCATCAAACTTTCAATGGTGGGATCTTGCATTATTTTGTAGAGCGCGGATTCATGCCAAGGAGAGAAATCATCAGTGATTCTAGTAAAACTAACTACTTGATGGATTGGCTCAATTTTGGTAAGGGTCTGATTTATTTTACATTTCAATTGGTTTCACCTCTCACCTTTGTTCTAATTTTCATTGCAAAACAGACTGTAACAGTCTCTCCCAAATTATAACTTTTGTATGGAGTTTTAAAATTTTTGTACAGTAATCTGTCATCTCAAACTACAGATCACCTTCAACTATATTTACTCTAGTTGAAAGGCGAATGTAAAGGCACTCTTTAGTCTATGAATGCATGTAGTGCTTCGTTTAGCTAAATCTGTGATCCAAATACTGTTTAATTAATTTATGAATCCAGAAGCAATTAGTTTTTGGTTAAAAGTTTGACAGTGTACTGAATATTGTTTTAAGGGGCTTTCAACCAATGGTCCTTAATTTCAAAGCCGTGTCTATTTTATAAACTACATAGACAGAATTAGTTTAAAAGAAAAAGTTTAATAATATTTTATTTTAACGGACGCTAAAATAAAACTTCCGTCAAAGTGACAAGCGTGAAAATTTGCACGATCGTTCGTTTCTGCTTTTTTATTTTATTTTCTTCTCTAAACAAAATTTCTTCTCAATCAAACAATGGCAACCCCAACCCAAAGCAATTTTCTTCCTGAAGCTGATGTACAACCTAAATCGACTTCCGAAGCTAAGTCGATCAACGTAAATCCACAAATTCCAACAAATACATAACAAATCAACGATGAAACTGGAATTTCAAAAACTAGGGCTTCAACTGCAATGCGTACAGCAACAAAGAGAAGACGAAAAATTAAACCATCCACGGCTGTCGATTCTACTGATATTGAAGAAAAAACGAGAACGATAAGGTCTAGGGCAGCAAAAACTGTAAAAGAAGACGACATGAAGAGACAAGAGCTTTGTGATGAAATAATCAGTAGAAAAAGAAAGACGATAGTACAACATCTGATTTATTTTTGTTAAAAATAATATTTCAATATTTAATAGATAGTAAATGATAATAAGATCGACAGTTATTGAATGATACTTTAATACATTATTTGATTTAGTGCATGCATCATATTGAAATATTAGATGATAGATGAACATAACATACAGTCTTTGACAAGTGACAAACAACAATAACATGCATAGTTATAGAATGGTAGAAAAACAATGCATTATACAATCATAGTTGAATATATCACTTTTTTTACTGTATGTATAATGATGCAATGATAACTGAAAAGAACATTTCCATATTTTATATATGGCAGACAATAATTAAATAGATAGTTATTGAATGATAGTTCAATCTATAATTTCATTTGTATACACAATATCAAAATTTGAGATGATAGATGAATATAGCATACAGTTTTTTATGGTTGATAGACAACAATAAAATGCATTATTAATGAATGATAGACAAATATAGCATTTCATAAAATGATAGACAAACATAGCATTCAGTCTTTAAACTGTAGAAGCATAACTGAAAAGGAGTAACGATAGACAAACATAACATTCAGTTTTTAAAGTATAGAAGCATACATCGAAAAAGAGTAATGATAGACAAATATAGCATTTGATAAAATGATAGACAAACACAGCATTCACTTTTTAAAGTATAGAAGCATACATTGAAAAAGAGTAATGATAGACAAATGTAGCATTGGATAAAATGATAGACAAACACAACATTCAGTTTTTAAAGTATACAAGCATACATCAAAAAGAGTAGTGATAGACAAATGTAGCATTGGATAAAATGATAGACAAACACAACATTCAGTTTTTAAAGTATACAAGCATACATCAAAAAGAGTAGTGATAGACAAATGTAGCATTGGATAAAATGATAGACAAACATAGCTTTCAGTTTTTAAACTATAGAAGCATGCATCAAAAAAGAGTAATGATAGACAAATATAACATTTGATAAAATGATAGACAAACATAGCATTCAGTTTTTAAAGTATAGAAGCATACATTGAAAAAGAGTAATGATAGACAAATGTAGCATTGGATAAAATAATAGACAAACATAGCATTCAGTTTTTAAAGTAGAGAAGCATACATTGAAAAAGAGTAATGATAGACAAATGTAGCATTGGATAAAATGATAGACAAACATAGCATTCAGTTTTTAAAGTATAGAAGCATACATCAAAAAAGAGTAATGATAGACAAATATAGCATTTGATAAAATGATAGACAAACATAGCATTCAGTTTTTAAAGTATAGAAGCATACATCGAAAAAGAGTAATGATAGACAAATGTAGCATTGGATAAAATGATAGACAAACATAGCATTCAGTTTTTAAAGTATATAAGCATACATCAAAAAAGAATAATGATAGACAAATATAGCATTTGATAAAATGATAGACAAACATAGCATTCAGTTTTTAAAGTATAGAAGCATACATCGGAAAAGAGTAATGATAGACAAATATAGCATTTGATAAAATGACAGAATAACATAGTATTCAGTTTTTAAAATATATAAGCATACATTGAAAAAGAGTAATGATAGACAAATGTAGCATTGGATAAAATGATAGATAAACATAGCATTCAGTTTTTAAAGTATAGAAGCATACATCGAAAAAAAGTAATGATAGGCAAATATAGCATTTGATAAAATGACAGACGAACATAGCATTCAGTTTTTAAAGTATAGAAGCATACATCGAGAAAGAGTAATGATAGACAAATATAGCATTTGATAAAATGACAGAATAACATAGCATTCAGTTTTTAAAATATAGAAGCATACATCGAGAAAGAGTAATGATAAATAAATATAGCATTCAATGTTTAAATTGCACAAGCATAAATCGAAAAAGAGTAATGATAGACAAATATAACATTCAATGTTCGAAATTGTACAAGCATACATTGAAAAAGAGTAATGATAGGCAAATATAACATTTCTACAAATAATGATACATAAATATAGCAGTATTCTATTGTGCATTCATAGTTCAGAAATTAGATTATAGTTTGTTAAATACTGACTTATTGATTCATAATTTTTTGTGCAGGAATCAAAAGGTAAAAAATCAAAAAAAGTAAAAATAACAAAAGAGAAAAAAAAATCAAAGAAATCATCTCAGGAAAAAATTCAATATCGATATAGCCTGCTTTCGATGATTAAAATTTTCAAGAAAATTAAGGAAAAAGGAGGTTATCTTATAGAGCAGTTGAATTATTCAAAACAAACACCTTTTGAAAAATTTATGCTGGTTTTTTTCAAATAAATTTTATCCATAACTGCTTTTACAAATTCACAAACAACGTTAGATGATATAATAGAAACATTTTCTATTACTGACGAAGCTTTTAAAGTAGGGAATGTCTTTCTGAAAATCAAACCTGAAGATGTTTCTATTCTATTTAGCTTACCTTTATCTGGAATCAATATTTTTCCATTACCTAAAATGAGTTTACAAATCCTTCCAGACAATTGTAAGGATTTTGTTTTAAGAAATTTTGGAACAATAGAGCACATAGCAAAAGATCTTACAGTTTCAAAAATAAATAATGTTCTAGAAACACAAAAATTTTAAAATGAAACTGATTTTCCAAAATTGATTATCATTCTTGCAATGATAACCTTCTTCTTTCCTGATAATCAAAGATACTTGCCATGAGGATATATTCCTTATATTATTGATGACAACAAAATGAACTCAGTGTCTTGGCCAGTTTCAATTCATCATTCATTGATTAGAGCGTTGACGGCTTTTAAAACAAAGCCAAGAAACATTCCAGGCTGTTCCATGCTCCCAATTGTAAGTGCAACATTCTAACTTTATATTAATACATCTATCTCTATAAATTAAATTATATACATTATATATTTTAACAAACAATATTTTATTTGTAGTTTTTCCTATGTGAGCATGTCAATTTGATATCTTCGTTGGCAACGTACTGTTCTACTTTACCAAGATTTGAAAGGTGGAATATTGGAAGTTTGAAAAAGATAATTTCAAAAGAAACATTGATAAAGATGGACAGTAGCAAGGTATTATTTCTCACACAAATACAAGAAATGTATAATGATAGATAGATATATCATAACATAATGTATATTAACAGTTTTCATTTTGTTATTATACAGTCATACTTTAAATGATAGTTACATATATCATTTCATTTCTGCACAAATACAATTTTCCATAGTTGCTAATAAATAATGATAGTCACATATAACATCACATGAAAAATGAAAATTATATAAAAAATTAGTTCATTCATTGTATCTTTTAGCTCATTCATTACTATTTATGTTATTACATAGATTTTTGTTGAAATAAAAGACTTGAATGAAGATGAAAAAGCTCTTCTTCAACAAAAAAAAAGAAAAAAAATTTGTTCAGCTGGATTCAGATGAGAATATTGTGATGCAAAAAATAGAAAACTTGGAAGAGTCATCAAAAATGCAAGTTGACTCAATGAAACAGTACATTCAAGATTTGAAAAATAAATTAAAGAAGAGTGAAAAAGAAGTAGAAAAGGAGAGACAAAGAAGAAAACAAGCAGAAGCCATTGTTACACAGTTGAGAAAGGAGATCAAAATGTTAAAATCAAAACCAAGAGAAGATATAGAAGCACCATCATTTGATCTGAAAATAACTCGGGAAATAAAAAAGATGGATGAAGAAAAAAAACAACAGCATCAGGAGAAACCTTCAGAGGAAACAGAAAAATCTCCGACAGTGAATAAAAGAACAGAAAAAAAACTAAGCTCTTTAGTTTTGAGGGTTAAAAAGCGCCAAAGAAGGAATAAAATAGATCCTGATTGTCAATATGAAATTGTTCACAGAAAAACAAAGAAAAATGTTGACAATGAAGACCAAAAGGAGAAACCTGAAACTAAAGAAGGTCAAGAAAAATATACAAGTGAACAAAAACAAGAACAAAATAAAGAATCTGAGTATGAAGAGGAATCTAACACTGAGACAGATGAGCAACTCACTACAATTGAAAATGAAGAAACAATTGATGTTGATATTGATGGGTACTCGCCATCAACTAAAGCTTACAAGAGTAAAGATATAACAAAAAGCAGTATTCTAAAATTATTGAATGAAGAACAGCAAAACAAAATTCTTAATTTCTTCAAATTTAATGAAAATGAGTAGTAAGATTTCTAATCTTTTTTCTTTCATTATATTTGTAATTAAATAAAATTGAAAAAAAAACCAACTTGTCAATTATTGATTTTCAATTACAGCAGTGTAGCATATGAAAACGGTGAAGGAAATAAAGGAGGAATCACAATAGTCAAATCTATGTCGGAAGCTGTTCTATTTGAGAGACTTACAGATGGACAGGTATGCATCAAATCATAATTATAATAGTAAAAAAATGTATAAAATGAAAGAATGATAGGTAAGCCTAGCATTCAACTTTCAAAGTGCATATAAATGAATTGAATGAGTGAATGATAGCTAAAAGCAGCATTACTATTTGTAAAATGCATATAACTATATAGAAAAGGAAAATGATTGTTACAACTAGCATTCATAGTTTTTTAAGTGCATATAAATGTAAAAAAAGAATGATAGTTAAAACTAGCATTCGAAATTTCTAACTGCATATAAATGTATTAAATAAAAGAATGATAGTTAAAAGCAACATTGGTATTTGTAAAGAACATATAAATATATCGAATGTCAAAGATGCTTGTTTAAACTATTATTTACATTTTTCAGTGCATACAATGAAGTAAACATGTAAATCATAGTGAATACTGGTATAAATATTCCTGGTTCAAAAATAAAATATCCCATCGAACTTACAACTTTCTTTGTTTGGTTAAACAGATTATTAATTGGTTTTATTACAATCAAGAGATGTATGAACATAGTTACTACTTCAGTACAATGATGATGGTAAGTATAAACTTTTTATTATAAAATGTTAAAATTTTTATATAAAGTATTCTAATTGCATATGAATGTGCAGAATGCTTTAGCACACGATCTGCAAACTGTGATCAAAGACATAGTCATGCCAACAATAGATGTTATTGTCAAAGATGAATTTACAGAGAAAATTTTCTTCCCTATACATTACACAAACCATTGGAGCTTGTTGATGCTAAACTATGAAATTATGCAGTGGAGTCATTATGATTCAACCAAACCAAAAAGCAGATCAACAAGGACTTCAAACTCCAGCTATAACCAAGCCATCATTTTTGTGAGAAAAGTATAATATTTATACCAGTTTAACATTAATATACAACAACAATTTTTCTTTTTGCAGAAAGACAATTGAATTAATGTTCAAGAAGAAATGGGCAGAAGTTGGAATACTAAACAAAGAATTTCACAAACCTAAAGCGTTGCAGCCAAAAACCCACCACAGAATTGTGATTCGTAAGTAAATAATTCCATTTCTTCTCTTGTCATTTTAGTTTGTATATTCATCAAACTTTTATTATTCTGTTTCAAAATACAGCTGACTATATCTAGTGATCAACATGATACATACACCTACAACTGAAAATTTTAAAATGCATAAAACTGTGAAAATGAAAAAAAAAATGACAGTTAAAACTATCATTTATATTTTTTCCACGGTTACAAATTTATCAGTTATCGCATATGATTGTTTACACTATCACACATATTTTTAAATTCTTTTGGATGAGAGTAAACATGCAAAACAATAACAAAAAACATCATTTGTATTTTTAAATTGCACTAGAATGCATTAAATATGTAAAATGATAGTTAAACCTAGCATTTCTAATTGACAGTTCATTGAACTGCATCCGTTGAACAAAAAGATTACGTATAAGGTGCACATTGCAAACTCATCAATGATATCTTTATGAATGCATTGATTAGCAGTGTAATAAAAATATAAAGCTATATTTTAGAATTCTAGTGTGGAGAATACTATTTTATTTTAGCATTAGGTTATACTGTAATATTAACTAATATTTCTATATCTGAAACAGACTAGATTGTGCATTCTTCGTCATGGCAAACTTAAAAAAACTGGATAAGGATGAGATGCCAGATAAATATTCAAAGGAAATGCTTAGCAACCTGAGAGCTACAGTGGTGTTTGACATACTCAATCATCCACAATATAGTTGGTCAATGCTGAAATCCTACAAAAATTGTAGATAAGAATAGTTGTTGCATTGTAGCTTTTTTGAACTTTACATTTATTTGAACTGAAACATTTCTGCTAATTGAACTAAGATGGATTCTGAGATAGAGTGTAAGATGAAGTCGGAGGTGGAGTTTGAGATGGAGTCTGACATGAATTCTGAGATAGAGTCTTATATGTTATCCAACACTTGTATTTTGTTCTCAGTGCATAAACAGCTAAGATGTATTTGAACTTCTTAATTTGAATCTGACTTGATTATAATTGTCTATTTTCAGTGCATGAACTACAATGTACAAACTAAAGTTATATTAAATTGTCATTTTTATGTGTTTTCTGATGATTCTACTGTATTTCTGAAGTCGTAAATAATGTTTTATACTGAAATGCTAGATAGAACTATCATTATGCGAAAATACATTTTACCATAATTGAACTGTGATGAATAATGCGTAAATTTAACTGAAATGCTAGAAAGAACACTTGTATGAACTCTGTTTCAGGAGTGATGGCTACTGTTTACGCTGTAATTTGCATTTAACTGAAATGCTAGATACAACTATCATTCAACTGTACATCATCATACTGTCAATAATTCACAAAACCACTCATGTTATCTCATTAGCTAATCATATGAACTCTGTTTCAGGAGTGATGGCTACTGTTTACACTATAACTTGCATTTTACTGAAATGCTAGATACAACTATCATTCAACTGTACATCATCGTACTGTCAATAATTCACAAAAGCACTCATGTAATCTCATTAGCTAATCATATGAACTCTGTTTTAGGAGTGATGGCTACTGTTTACACTGTAACTTGCATTTAACTGAAATGCTAGATAAAACTATCATTCAACTGTACATCATCGTACTGTCAATAATTCACAAAACCACTCATGAAATCTCATTAGCTAATCATATGAACTCTGTCTCAGGAGTGATGACTACTGTTTACACTGTAACTTGCATTTAACTGAAATGCTGGATACAACTTTCATTAAACTGTACATCATCATACTGTCAATAATTTACAAAGCCACTTATGAAATGGTAGATCTTTCATTCTTGCATAACAGCATACTCAGTTATACAATAACAGATTATGGGTTTCAATGTTGAAACTGTATTTCAGGTAATTTGCATACTGAGTATAATGAAATGCTAGTTACAACTAGCATCAGGGTGAAACGATAAGTACACCTAACATAGAATAGAAATGTTAATACTAAAATGAAGAACTCATATAGTTCTTCATATCATTTTATATATTTTGCAGTATGATTAAATAATAAATTCCTAAAAACAAAAATTCAACAACAAAGCAAAATATAAGAAAATCAGATATATGAAGCTAAAACAAATTAACCAAAACAGTTAACATTTTATTTTCTAATGAATTCACAAAATATGACTTCATTCTTCTATAAGCTGTAGCAGCTTTACAGGTAAAAAATATATTCTATTATACTAACAAAACACATAATTTTTTTTTTACTTTTTAAAGAAGCAAGACAATTCCTTTTGTTATGGCCAACTACATTACACTGGTTACATCTATTTCTTTTACTTTGAGAATATCCAAATCCACCACGCCTCTTTATAGATGGTCTTCCTACATCACGAACTTCTTTAGGAGGCCTAATCAACACATCATTTTCAGCAACAACTGCTTTATCAAAATCTGGAATTGGATTGATAGCATTTGCATACGAGGATTTGAAAGCATTAACAGTAAAATATTCCTCCACAAAATCATAAACTGATAATCTAGACTTGTTAATGCACTTAATTGCATGCGCACATGGAAAACTAGCAACTCTCCATTGATTACAACTGCATAAACGATTTTTAAGATCAACAACCTGTGACTTAGGAGATTTAACTTCAAACACAAATTCCGAAGACTTATAAACATCCCAACCAAAGCCATCATCTACTAACTTAGAAAAACGTTCCTCCATAACAGGACAAAGATTTGTAGTCCACAAACAACATTCCTCCCTTCGTCTTGCCATTTGCTCCATAACTTTTACTCGAATATCATCCAAACAAGAAGTTATAGGCATAACTCTATCTTCCAAAATCCATGAGTTGAAACTTTTTGCAACATTTGATGAATATTCACCATAACGCTTTCCTTGAAAAAACAAATCTGCCTAATGGTCAAAATGTTTATCTCTAAGAAAATTTTCTGTGGATGTACCCCCAATATCCTTAAATCTAGAAAGATATCGCTCAAAATCATACATATTAGAAGCTTTAGCATAAAGTTTGAACAACTCCACAATAGATGAATCGCCTTTAGCTGACTTGACAACAGTACCAATATTATGTTCCATGTGAAGTAAACAATAGCTATGATATGAAGAAGGAAATATTTTCAAAACACCTAAAATGAGACCCCATCGACGATCAGACATAAAAACGAAAGACCGATCTTCATTAAGCATTCCTTTCAGATGTGATAAAAACCAAGACCAATTAGATTCATTTTCATGTGAAACAATCCCCATAGCAAGAGGAAAGAAATGTACAAAATAAACAATTAATAACAACTTAGTAGTAAGAAACATAAGTTATAATAAGCATCAAAACCTATATTAATTGACAATAATTTATATTATACACAATTAAATTAGATTCAAAATGATATATGAATGTAGCATATGTTATTTTAAAGTCTTCCAGTAACTACTGCATAAAATTTTAGTTCTTGTTTTTGTAAACATTTCTACTACGAACATTTCTACTGTAACCAACTCAATCATTAAATAAAATGAAGAAAGAACTCTACTGTAAACATGGATGCAATATAAATTGTGTACAACTTTGAACAATGATAGTTTAATATATCATTACCAGAAAAATAGATAAGTAATAAAACAAACAAAAGTAAAATGAAACTCATACCTTGGTTACCATTTTTACAAGTAGCAGCTAACAAAACACCTGATTTTCCCTTCAAAGCAGCTGCATCCAAAAATATTAATGGCCGACGGTGTTTAAATCCAAGCAAACAAGCACTAAAACCAATACAAACTCTCTCAAACTGATTAGTTGAAGGATTAACTTCCATGGCCATGTAACTACCCGGATTATACTTCTGCAATGTCTTCAAATACCAATTTAAATCGTTATATGACATAGCATCATCCCCATATATTTCTTTTAAAGCCAACTGTTTTCTGCTATAAGCATAATAATATGACAAATTAAAATTGTACTCTCGTCTAAATTCGTTCATAATATCGTTTGGCTTCTTCATAGGAGCATCTCAAATTTGATCAATGATCAAAGATTTAACAAATCTACTAGAAATATTAACTTTATTAACATCTCTAAGACCGGCTCCACACGAATGATGAAAATTGTACGTTCTAATAAAAAAGCGAGAGAGTAGACCAGGATCCGAAGAAGCATTAAGATAAAACTTACAACCATCCTTCAACCAAGAGCAATCAACTGAAATTCTATCAGGAGAATTTCTTACAAAAATCAAATCATAACCATTTTTAATTTGATATGCCATTAAAAACTCCCGAAAATCCTCAGCTCCATTAAAACAAAATTCAAGAAAATCCACAATACTTTTTTGAGAACATTTCTTTAACATATCTTTCAAGTAGCAAGAAGAATCATCATGTGAATCACTATTACCACCAGAATTACTACCAACTGAAGTGCTTTGAACACTTGCATAGCCTAATCCACAGCCAGCATTATCAGATTCTATAGCACAAACTTTTTCCTTAACAGTGAACTTAAAATATTCACTCTTGTTGAAAATTAGAAAACACAGAATGCTAATCAAATCTGAATCAGTATCAATGATTATATTCTTATTCTCGAGAACATAAGATATCTCAATACAAAATGGACTAAGATGTGGCCAAACTTCATTGATTTCAGTCTTAACAGCAAACAAAGAAGTTTCTGTGGTAAGTAGAGTAGAAAAACAATTCTCATTATGTTCAAAAATAACCAGCAAACTATTTGCTTCATCATTGTAGATATCAGTGCTGCAAAATAAATTAAAAAACCAGTTAAAAATGCTAAAATAAAATAGAATAAAAGAAGAATCTCAAATTAAGCGCTAAATAAAACAAATATAAATCAATTAAAAAACAGACGACAAAATAAAAATAGAACGATCAAATCGAAACAAATTATGAATACAAAAACAAAGAATGCTATATAAATATAGCATAACACAACAAACCACGTATACAATTTAGTGCAATGATAGATTAACATTAAAATTGTAAAACAATAAACAGTGCCGAATAAGCATAACAGTACAGAGTAAAATCTTACTTTGCCATTGAAACAAATCCAAAATAGGTAATGAAATCTGAAAGAAGACAAAACTGTGCAACCTATAGAAACAAAAATATACTTAATAATCTAAATTTATTACATCAGAGAAAGAAAAGAAGAAGATCGAAAAAATAAGAGCAATATACCTGAATGTAAGAAAATTGATCAATAACAATCCAGAGGATGATGAAGATCGTCGACAAAGAAACGCGATGAAGATCGATAGATAGTTGAAAAGATCGAATACAAAAATAAAGAAAAACGCATCCTTGAATTGAAGATCGATGAAGTAAGATCGGTGATATCAAAATAAAGATCAACGAGAAATTAAAAAGCAAATTTAAATTTTTACAGAAGTTTGTCTTTGGAACGAAAGAATAAAGCCCGCGTCCTTCAAACGGAAAAAAAGATATGCATCTGTAGGCCAAAAAAAAAGAAGTAATACTTCCTCCAGCCCATTTTCCTGAACTACATATATAATACTATACAAATCAATTTCAGTATGTGAAAAGGCGTCAAAAAAGGAAAAAAATATTAAAATCAGTATATAGCGATGGAGGATTCCGACGGCCGCCGACTAACGACAACTGTCGAAGTCCGTGACGTTTTCGTAAATAAAATATACCATCGTCGGTAGCCGTC
This sequence comes from Allium cepa, assembly GCA_030765085.1. Lineage (NCBI taxonomy): Eukaryota > Viridiplantae > Streptophyta > Magnoliopsida > Asparagales > Amaryllidaceae > Allium > Allium cepa. Next base: position 9,496,834 of record CM060938.1, read on the forward strand.
GAAAACCGAAACAACTAAGTCGTCGGCGGTCGTTGCTCGCCGTCAAGAATTATCATACATACAGACCTCATGGTCAAGAACTGCTTCAATATTCACCTTCATCGAAATTGAACAAAAACCCCACCTCCACCACCTCCTCAACGTTGTCAGCCGGCCACCGTGCTTCTCCAAGCTTCTACAACTTCATCATTCTTCACTCTCAATAAGATTAACCCTTCATCAATATTCAATCAGGTTTTATTCTTAAATCCTAATTAATTTTGATTTGTTAAATTAGGCTTAATTTGTTCACAGTAATAAAGGCTGTCCATAGCGACGGCCTTTTGCGTCAGCTGACGACGTCTAAAATAAATGGCCCACGCTAGCTAAGTATATAGGTCGAACTCGCGAATTGGAAATCACTATCATTTCTCACCAAAAAATAAACTACGCTTACTTTAGCCGCGGCGCCTACCCACGTCAACCACCGTCAGCCGTCTCTAGCCGCCTAGATCATCAAAGCCCTCCAAATCTCGCCAGTATCTCCTTCCTCTCCAATCTCAGTTTAATTTAGTTATGATTAAAACTCTAATTTCGAAAATTGGTTGATTATGGATTAGAAATTGATGATTATTTTGTACTAGTTGATTTTGGGGTATAACTAAAACCCTAATTTTGAAAATTAGTTGATTATGAGTTTGAAATTGATGATTATTCTGTATTAGTTGATGGAAATTGTGTATTAGTTGATTTGGGGATATTAGTTAGTGGTTTGATTGTTTAATTTGTAATTAAAAATTAAATTTGATATAAAATCCAATGATTAGTGTATAATTATTAATTAATATGCCTATTGATAAGTTTACACGATTGTTTGTTATAGTTTAGAACAATGTTTGTTACAGTTTACGCCAAACTTAGTGTATAATTATTGATCAATATACTGCTAGATTGATACAGTTAAACATAAGTAATATTTTTTAATTAGTGTGTGTTAATTACAAGTGTTAGTGGTTAGTATAAAATAAATTTAATTTAATTTATTATAAGTGCAAACTTCAAATTTTAGTTTACAAAATCGGTAAATTAAATTTTTTAATAGCTAACTGAATTGTAAAATATGTTTAAAAATTCTAATTTAGTTAATAAAATGTTTAAATAGTTGAATATATTATAAAATTAAGAAAATGAACTGAAGTGAAATAATAAATTTTACTTCCAAACAATAATTTTCTTTGAGACAAATATTGTACTAAAATCGACGCTAGCCTTTTGTGTCGGCTGATGATGGCTAGAATAAGCGGCCGACGTTAGCCGTCACTAATCAACGCAGATCTTTGAACACTGATCAAAAACCCGCGAACTGAAAACTTTTCATTCTTTCGCACCAAAAAGTAAGACTGATTTAAAATCCAAAAATTAATGTATAATTATTGATTAATATGCTTATTCGTAAGTTTAGACGAACGTTTAGTCTCGTTTAAAACAATGTTTGTTATAATTTGCGTAAAAATTAGTGTATAATTATTGATTATTATGTTGCTAGATAGTTGAATGAATTGTAAAATATGTTTTAAAATTAGTGTATAATTATTGGTTAAAATAAATGCAAAAGTTAGTGTATGATTATTGAAATTAGTGCAAACTTTAAATTTTAGTTTACAAAATCGGTTCAGAATTTAAATAGGTAAATGAATTGTAAGATATTTTTTTAAAATTTCAAATTTAGTTAATAAAATATTTAAATAGTTATAAAAAAGAGGGAAAAGATTAAAGGACAAATTAATTTAAATAATTAGGCATAAGGAAACGCACATAAATTTTTTTATCGTAAGGACAATCCTAAAGCCCAGTAGTGATTTAAAACAAAACAATACTTTACTGATTTATTCCATTCGTCTTCCTCCTTCACTCTTTCACTCGCGAAATTTTAATTGACAAAAAAGGGCAATGCAAACCAGAAATAAATCGTTATCTTCAACACAACCACAATAATATAATCTATATAACTTAAAATAATTTTAATTTACAAGCTGCAGTCCGCGTTGACCCTGACGACATGGACGTTTTCTTAAATCACTGGAACAAAAAAAATGAGGAAAAATTATAGGGATACATTGTTCAAGGCTAAGAATTCAGGCAAAAAGCCGAACTGAATGGGTGACGGTGTATGGACTGATTTTCTTCGGCTTTGGGACACTCTGGCAGTAAAAGTAAGTAATATATGTTTGCTTTGTTATTTAAATCTAATATAAATCTCGCAAGATATATACGCGATAATTTATCTTAATTTGTAGGAATTATCTGCGTGGAACTGGGCTAACATGAATAAAAATCCTACGTTGCACCGTGGTGGCTCCAAATCCTTCCAGGAGCATAAGAGAGAGCTGGTAATTAAATTTATAAACTGTGTTTACATTTTATTAAAATATTTTATAATCAGATTAATAATAATATTTATATATTTTCAAGCCGCGAGATACAACCGCGAGCCCACTATGGCCGAGTTGTTCAAGGTGACGCATGTCGTGGAGAGAACTGATGAAGAAGGCAATGTTTTCGTACGAGTGGACGGATGACAAATCTCAATCCGTAATGGTAAACTAATTTGTTGTTAATAATAATATTTTGTCGTATTTTATTTTCAAAAACTTGAAATTCGGTTTTTATCGTGTAAAATAATTATTTGTAATCGCCGGAGAGGTACGAAGCTGAGCGGGCTTGGATGACACAGTCCACTGGTCGAGAAGAGCTTACGCTAGAGGAGGCGAACAATATTTGGGATGCTATTATTGACCCGCCTTCTCGGACCAATGTGTAGGTATGGAAATCTGGAGGTAAATTTTGACATGTACTAATATATAAATTTACACATGCATATGAATAGTTAAATAATTTAATAATATTATATATATACTAATTATAAATAATTATGAACTATTTTACAGGCGATGAGATTGCAGAGTGCATACAGGAGGTCCTAGCAAGAAGAGGAGATTGCTCAGTTGAAGAAATCAGTGGATGAAATAAATGATTGGAGGAAGAGTTTCTTCAAGAAACAGCTGGATGAGCGGATTGCAGGTTATTTGCAACAGCATGGGAGGATGCCTGGAGAGGATGACAGCGATGGTAAGGAGTAGGTATGCTTGTTTGCTCATGTTACAGTTTGGTATATACATATTTTGGTTGGTTTGGTGTATATATATTTCGGGATATTATGTACATATTTTGATGACTTGTAGTTGTGTTAACGGTTTGTTTGGATTAACGGTTTGTAGTTGTGGTTGGAAAACTATGTACACATTTTGGTTGGGAAACTATTTACATATTTTGATGACTTGTATTGGTTGACACGATATATATTGTTGTTGGGATTGTATATGATTTTGTTTGGTTTTGTTGGATTTTATATTGTTTGAATGTATAGTAATGTTATATGATGGATATATGATGGTTATAGTTGATGAATATAGTGTATAGTGGTTGTGATGATGGTATTTGATGGTTATTGTTTGAAGCGTATATGGGCTGTGCAAGTGCACAGAATTTTGTTCAGTATAGCGACGACCATTTTGTTCAGTTAAGCGACGGCCAGTTTGTTCAGATTAGCGACGGCTAGCGACGGCCATTTTATTCAGATTAACGACGCCTGGCGACTGCTAGCGACGCCAATTAGACGTTGAAAAATTTCCACGTGACTCATTTGCAGTCGCGAGCCGTCGCTATTTATGTGACGGAGCCGTCGCTAAAGCCGTCGCGATTCTATTGGACGACGAGGTAAATAGCGACGGCATTTAACGACGGCTAGCGACGGCCGATGACGGCTAAAAGCCGTCGCTATCAGGTGCCGTTCTTGTAGTGATATGGTCATGATACCCAAAACTATACCAAAAATTTCTGGCACGACAACACAATGCAGTATTATCACATATTTCAGTGTTCAATTGTTGCTTCACCTGTTTTGTTATGGCTCCGCCCAACTGCATTATGAAGGAATCTGTGCAACTGGTTTCAACTCTGGCAAAAAAACTGAATATGTTCACAAAGTGCACACCATTTGAACTTTCGTATACCCTATTTTATATTTTATATTTGCTTACTTATGTAGCAAAGTTTGATCGTAATCTGCAAAACCTGAGCTGTTGAACATTGAATTTTCAAACATAATTTATTCTTTTAGCCATTTAATACTTATACGGAAGGAAAATTCGTTGATCCAACATTATAAACATAAGTTCAGGTACAAAATATCATCAAAATAACCAATGCACTGCTACAGAAGATAATTTACTATTTGTCAACTAACTGGATAACTAAGGAAGAGATGCATAACTTACTACCAAATTTTGAAGTTGTAGGAACATTATATAAAGGGCAAAAAAATATTGTTCCCTTATTAGAAATTAATTAGCGGCAAGAAGATATTAAGTCTCTAACAACAATAATAAATACTCCTTAAAAGGCCTCTATTTCTTCCCAAATGGAAATAATTGCCTCGATCACTTCAAAGAGTAAATTGCCCCTTGAAGTGGACATGCACTACTTAATTCACCTCAGGAGTTTACCGATCCGCCGGATTCTTCTGAATATTTTTAAAAAATAATAATATAGTAACCTCCAAAGTAAGAAGGAAAAAAACGTCCGCATGATAGAAAGTGGCGTTAGATTAGCAAAGCATTCGTGCTTCTTCAGTTTCCTCCTTCCTCGACAAATTCATAACATCTATGTTTCATTTGCAAATCACTCCGAGGACAAACCCATGGTAGCATTTCAACAGGTACTTTTAATTTATATTTTTACTCTTAGTCTCAATTAAAAATTGGTCTTCACCATATAATTATTTCAACATAGTTTTTTCCTTTGTAAGTTTTCTTCATTTTTTCCCCCACTATTTGATATCTTCTCAAATCAGTTTATGTTAAAGTTAGATATGAATGAAATATCCTTTAGTCCCACATTACCAAAAATCAAAATAGAAATGAAGCATATCAATAGCCTTCTAATGAGGAGGTTGGGGCCTAGGGCACCCAAATGTATACTTCGTTGTGAGGAGGGAGGCAATATATGTCCATTATCGTCACACCGTATAATTTACCTCAATGGATGTGTATGAAAACGCAATATATGTTTTTTATTGTTGTCGTTCCTGACCCCGACGATCTGACACAAGGAATCGATGTATATTTACAACCGTTGATTGAGGAGTTAAATATACTGTGGAACAAAGGAGTAGAAACATACATGTGTCCAAGAAGAAATTTTTTCGTATGTTTGCTTCTTTTTTGTGGACTATAAGTGATTTTCCTGCCTATGCAATGCTTTCGGGATGGAGTACTGCCGGTCGTCTAGCATGTCCATATTGCATGGTTGAAACACGAGCGTTTTCTTTACCTCATGGTAAGAAAATTTCATAGTTTGACTGTCATCGATATTTTCTCCATGTAAATCCGAACGGAGATCTCAGTAAAGAATTTTCCGGTTGGTTTTCAAATTACGTTTATAAGCCGAGAAATTGTGTTGTTGACAAAGGGTTGAAACATCTTGCGATGGGACCAAAAAGAGTGGTCAAGACATATCCAATATATTTCGTCAATGGATATAAATTTAACACCAAAGAATACGGTGCAGAAAAATTAACAAATAATACTGGTTTATTTGTTAAAGGTAGCGACGATCCAGAAAATCACTTAAATGATTTGTGTGGTGTTCTAACACAAATTTTGCAACTGACATATTTCTCATGACCCGCGGAGGAGGTGTTTCTATTTAGATGCAATTGGTTTAGCAATGTTCCAGGTTCTGAAATTAATGTGCACAAGGATTATAATCTTATCGAAATAAAGCATACATTGCACTATCACAAGTATGATCATTTTGTACTAGCCAAACAAGCATTGCAAGTTTATTATGCTCCTTATCCGTCTCTAAAAAGAGATAAAGCAGATTGGTCTGCAGTTTTTAAAACAAAGGCCAAATTTACATTCGATGGGAAGAATATTCTGGACGAACAAGCTTATCAAGCAGATCTTGAGCAAAATAACGAAATAATAATTACAGACGATCATACAGATTTTGGTCCTTTGATCGATGAATCAAATGTTTTGGTGGAAGCGTTTGACAGTGTAGAAGAAAATATCGTCGAAAACGAGACCGAATCTGAATCAGAAGACAATGATGACCGATATAAATCTGAATCTGTTTTTTTGCAATTGATGTAGCAATGTTGAATTCTTGATGTATTATGAAATTGATGTAACTATGAAACCAAATCCGTTTACCATTATTTACATGTTTTATGTCATTTTCATTTGTCATGTATTTAACAATTTTTATTAAAAATGCAACGAAATCTGCTTATCGTCGGAAGAGTACACCCATTATGAATCAGGTATAACACACTTGCATTTCTATCCATTTCAGTCATTAATTAAGCAATTTATGCCGTTGATGTCATTTTCATATGAAATATATTTCATTATCATGTTATTATTCTCTTATGTAATGATGTGTATATGTCACAGGTTTATCATTATGACATATAGAGGTAGGAGCTCTTCCCGATCGTCAGGAGGCGATGGTAGTGGCCCATCGCAAGAGTCACAGCGTACAATAGTTCCGTTAGTCCCTAGAGCAGATGGGTAAGTATTAAATTTTATTCAGCATCTTATTTTTTTTATGATATACGTACGTACTTATCTATATCGAACTTAAAAACATGAGGTTCGACCTACTTCACTCGAAGGTTGTGCTGGATGTCTCTAGAGCTTCTTATCGTAGTAGGATGAGTGCTTGCTGGCCGAAGTGGGGTAACATCCTCACATCATAGAGTGTATATGGCAGGATGTCCTAGTATGTATATTTTTCTGTTTTCCATTTTTAATTCGTTTTTGTCGTTTTTCTACTGTTTATCGTTTAAAGTGTATTTTTTTTTTACTTTTTATCGTGAAACACAGGTTGGGATAGACATCCAGCCAGACGATATAATGCTGGCGCGAGGATACTGGATGAAGAAGATGTGCAAGAACTATAGAGACACGATATCTGAGATTAAGAAATCTGATAAGAAATCACGGTGGATGGGAGAGAGCGTGTGGCAAGCTTGGTTGAGATACTGGGTGACGGACGAGACGAAGGCAAGTATACTAATTTTTTTTGAATTATTAATTTGACGTGATCGAAAAATAATGTATCAAATTTTGAATGTACAGGCAGAGTCGGATAGAAACTCTGCAAATAGAAATAAGAATCCCGTCACTCATCACGGACGATCGAAGTCGTTTCAGCAGTATCGGCAGGAGTTGGTAAATTTACTGAATAATAAATGTAAATAGTTTATATTATATGATTTTAAATGTATAATACTTGTATGTAACAATCAACTTCAGGAAGCCAAGGCACATGGTCCTATCGGCTATATGGACGTGTTCACCCGTACGCATGCTGTCGAGCATGTTAATCCAGACGGGACTGTTTCGTATACATGGTAGGACGATAAATGCAGCAAAAACCATGTAAGCATATTTCATTTTATTCAGTATTAGTAATGGTTTTGCTTGTTAAACTGTAATGAAATAAGTTATGATATTATTAATTTATTAATGCATGAGAAGTTTATGTAGCAGCGGTAGAAACTCCTTGCTGATACGGGTCGAGATCAGCTGACGGCTGATGAGGAGGACGCTATTTTTGAGTCCGTTATGGATTCAGCAGAGCTTGGTCGACGATACGGATTTGACAATCAAGTGGTAAATAATTTATTTTATCTTAAAATACTTCAAATTTGATATTTTGACCTTTTCAATACAATAAACGTGGATTTTATTCATTTTTCCATTATTGCAGGCCAGTAGTCAGAGTACGGGACGACGGAGTAGAGCTCAGAGCGATCTAGCAGATATAGAAGAATTGCGGACTAGAGTGTCCCAATGGAGGAGCAGAACCGCCAACAGGACATGCAGATCACACAATTGCTAGAGTATATGCAGTAATTTGGTGGCCGCTTCCCTTCCTCAGCTGGCTCTGGATCTGGAGGATATTGATTCATTGCTTGCTTGTTCGTTCAGGTATGTTTTATTTTAGTTTTGAATGATTTGGTAGACGGTGTAGGTAATTGTTGATTTATATATAATTGTTTGATACACTTGGTTTTGTGGTTGTATGAGGATGTAGATGAGAATGTTGATGAATTTGTGTATTAATAATATGGTAGAACACTTATTGTTAGGATTATTGTTAATGTTGGAATGGTTATGTATATTTTGTATTTTATTTTGATGTAATTTTATTTGTGTGTTTATTGAATATTGTGTAGTTTGGGTTTTGATATTTGGTTGGAATATTGTATATTGGATTGTGCAGTATTGATATAATAATGTTTGGAAGAGAAATTTGGTTGGAAGGCTATATTTGCAGCGAAATTTAAAAAAAACAGCAGAATTCCGACGGATTCCAACGGTTACCGACAGCTTACAGGTGAAAATCTTCGACGGCTTTCGACGGCTACTGATAGCCTGTAGCACCATATTTCTGACGGCTTCCGACATTTGCCGTAATCCGTCGGAAACCGTTGGAAACTGGTACGACACTTTATATCGGAAGCAGTTGGAATTACTGCTCCCTAACGCAGTATATTCTGATGGTTTTTTCCGACGGCGGCCGACGGCTTCCGACGGTTTTGGGCCGTCGGAAATCTTTAATCCCGTTGTAGTGATATTTTCATGTCTGTCTTTAGCTCTTACCTGCCTTTGATGCTGTCTTTTGCTTTGATTTCAACAAGGACTCTTGCATAATTTAATCTTTTAATATGTCTAGTGTAGCCATCTATGTCTAATGGATTATCGATTAAACTAGCAATTTTACTGATTCCCCGTGCATTCCACAGAGATAGGTCTAAATTCTTCAATTTCCTCCAAACTGGATGTGATTCTAGCATGTCCCTCTCAAGCCTTAGATTATGTTCCCATTTTTTAGTGAAGATAAGTTTACTATCTACGAACCATGACCCTCCATCTAATACTTTTATACAGTCTGTTTCATTACTGAATTTAGTTAGATAAAATTTATTTCTCTAGGGTAAACATCCCATTTTCCTGAGGGTTTCCACTCTCTTTTGATATAAGCATTAAGATGAATATAATATGGTCTCTTATCAGCAACATACATGTATATAGATGTGCCCCACATACTTTTTGCAGTACTGAAACGTTTAGATCAGCATATGCTCCTTCCTCATCTTCCATAAATTCAAATTTATTGACCCCACCATCTATGCGTGTGTTACCCGCAATACCATTAGCCCACGTTCTGATTCCACTCCTGATTTTTGGTTTCTTTACAGTTAGCTCCCCAGGATTTAATACCTTTTTGAAGTAATTAAGTCTCGGGCCCACCAGATCTGAAACCCTATTAGATCCTCCCGTGATTGCTGTTGCCTTTGGATACTGCTGTCGATCCCTAATTTGATTAGAACTTTTGTTTTTATTTTTATGCCTTACCTCTATCCACCCCGTGTCATCTGCTTTTTTCACGGTGATAGGTCGCTTTGGTGGGATTTTCACAGTTTCCTCTTCGTTCGCCAGTGTTCCGTTGTAATCAGTCGCCATTAAACAAGATAACTTATGCTAGTTAGCATTAGATAAGTATATAATTTAGTGTATATATACACATGAATTATATATTTTGAGAAATAGTAAAAATCATATAATTTACTATATATTTAATAAAATAGTAGAATATAATAAAATAATGCATAATATGCTTTATTTTATATATTTAATAAAACGGTAACATATAAACAAAATTTAAATCGCTTAGTGAATTTTTGGTCCCGTCTGACAAGTGTTGTATATGATCGTTTTATGAGTATTCGTTTTTATTGCAAAACGGATATTCATATTCATCTGATACAATATTTGTTGAATTTGTCCCTGTATTGGACAAGTTACAAACACTATAAAATAATTACGTTTCGTAAATCATATCGTTATAAACGGTTTACAAAATTTCGACGGCATTTCCTTTTCGTTTCTTGTGTACATGCATATGTGTACGACACAAGGAACATGAGGGAAGTGCTGCCGAAATTTTGGGAAATCGTTCATAATGATATGATTTAAGAAATGTAATTACTATTGTATTTGTAATGGGAAGTATGATGACCGACCATCACAAAAGGTACAAAAATGTGAACAAAATATCAAGAAATATAACTTTGTATATAAACGAAAATGGATATAAAAATAGTAAAATCCAAATGTGTTTATCGAATTTGATTAATAATTTTTTTACTATTGATCATAGGTTTTACAGTAGGAAAAATGGTCAATTATTTATTGATCGGAGCTGGATGTATCAAAGAAGAGAAATGGGAGGCTCAATAAGTAAACATTTTCTTAACGGGGAAAATGTGTTTGTCGAGTTTGCTTTAAGTAATATTGGAAACGACTTAGAAATTCGTTGTCCATGTAGTAGGTGAAAATTGTTGAAGCATTTATTACCGAATATGGTTAGGATTCATTTGAACCAATTATTTGGTGTGGGATCGTCATGGAGAAATTATAACATGTAACGAAGAATAGTCAATAGAGGTCATTAGTGATGAAGTTAGTACGACGAATCTCATAGAACATATGGTTAAAGATGCAGCACGATCAATGTTTCCTACTGTTGAAATTAATAACGACGATGTTAACGTCAAAGAGGAACCAAATGTTGAAGCGAAAAAATATATGATTTATTGGATGCTGCTAAAAAACCTCTTTGGAATGGATGTACTAGCGGCACTCAATTATCGGCAACTGCAGAGTACATTTCCATGAAATCAAAGTACAACCTCATAGAAGTCGGATTTACGGCTGTTGTACAAGCTGTTAAACGTCATATGCCATCAGATAATTTAGTGTGCGAAAATTATTATGAAGTAAAAAAACTTATATCATCTTTCGGTTTGCCGTATCAAAAAATTGATACATGTTTAAATGGTTGCATATTGTTTTGGAAAGATGATGTCATTCTTCGGAATTGTAAAATATGTAATCAAGAAAGATGCAAACCAAGGAAAAAAGGAAAAGAAGTTCCATACAAGCGTATGCATTATTTACCTATCAGTCCTAGACTTCAAAGGTTATATGCATCATCTGTAACAGTGCATTATATGAGATGACACAGTGTGAGAACACCGGAAGATGGTACGTTAACACACCCATCTGATGGAGAAGCATGGAAGTATTTTGATAAGAAATATCCCGATTTCGCAGCGGAGAGTCATAACGTTAGACTAGGTTTGTGTACTGATGGATTTTCACCGTTTTCTCAGTTTGGTTCTAAATATTCATCTTGGCCTATAATCATTACACCTTACAATCTACTCCTGCGGATGTGTATGAAAACTCCATGTATGTTTCTCACAATTGTCGTCCCTAGTCCTGATGATCCAACACAGGGTATCGATGTTTACTTACAACCGTTAATTGAAGAGTTGAAAACATTGTGGTATGAAGGAGTTGAAGCATACGACATATCGAAAATAATTTTTTTTCGGATGTTCGCTTCTTTGTTATGGACTATTAACGATTTTTCTGCATGTACAACGCTTTCGGGTTGGAGTACGGCCGGTCGTTTTGCTTGTCCTTACTGTATGGAAGAAACACGAGCATTTTCTTTACGGCATGGAAAGAAAATTTCATGGTTTGATTGTCATCGACGTTTTCACCATATTAATCATACTTTTAGAAGAGACAAAAAAAACTCCATAGCTAATAGACATTAGACTTTACAACCACCAACGATTTGGTCAAGTGAAGATATATATGAACTTGTAAACGATTATCCAAAGATACATGAAACTGGGCAGCAAACTGAAATCCAAGGTAAATCGACATTTCATAATTGGTGCAAACAGAGTATATTCTGAGAGTTGCCTTATTGGAAAAAGTCTCTTAATCCGTCATAACATTGACGTGATGCATAACTAGAAAAACGTATTCGATAATGTGTTTAATACACTTTTAATTGTTAATGGCAAGACTAAGGACGATCTGAAATCAAGACGTAATATAGAAGAAATATGTAATCGTCCCGAGCTTCATATGAAGCCAAATGACACTAAAAAACCCAAAGCATGTTATGAACTAGATAACAACCAAGTTAAAGTACTGTTAAAATGGGTGGAAGGATTATGATTTTCTGATGAAATTTCATCTAATCTTCGTAGATGTGTCGACTATAAGAATGGAAGACTGAGTGGGGTGAAAAGCCATGATTGTCATGTAATGATGCAATATTTGTTACCCGTCGCTTTCAAAGAATTGTTGCCCGTAAAAGTTTGGAAGGTTATAACAAAACTTAATTTATTTTATAAAGAGCTTTGTTCAACTACGTTAAAAGTTGACTGTCTTCGTAAACTGAGGTAGAAATCCCTATACTGCTCTGCAAACTGGAGAAAATATTTCCTCCAAGTTTTTTCAATGTAATGGAATATTTACCTGTTCATCTTCCATTTGAAGCACGTCTTCGAGGTCCTGTGCAATATGGATGGATTTATCCATTCAAGAGGTATGCTATTAATACTGAGTATGTAAATGTTAATTTAACTATAAATAAAAATCAATATTGATATGAAATATTTTTTATTAGGTACTTAAATTATTTAAAGAAAAAAGTGAGACAAAAAGCTCGAATCGAAGGTTCGATTTGCAAATCATATATCGAAGAAGTAGCATCGTTCTTTTTCTCTCATTATTTCAATGATCATGTGAATTTATCATTTCGAAGTGTTGCGCATAATGATGAGTCGTTGAACAAGATTCTTCTTCTGAAGTAATGTTATCTATTGTTAAACAACATGGTCGACATGCTGGAAAATGTGTAGAAGTATGGTTAGATGATAGAGATTACTATGTAGCACACACATATATTCTTCTTAATTGTTCAGAAGTTGCACCATTTATTAGGCAATTATCAGATTATATGTTTTGATAAATTTAATTTAATACTGCATGTGTAAATTAATAATAAAGCAATATATTATGTTTTTGTTTGCAGTTTATGAATCACAAAATCCAAACGGCGATTTAAGTAAAATTTCGCTACTTAGTTTTCGAACTACGTTGTGATCCTACAAATAATGTGGCCGATGAAGGATTAAAATATTTGACGTTGGGACCGAAAAGGAAAGTAAAAACATATCCAATATTTTTCGTTAATGGATATACATTCAACACCAAAGAATACGATGCTGAAAAATTAACAAACAATACCGGTGTATTTGTTAAAGGCGGTGATGATCCTAATAATCATATACATGATTTTTGTGACGCGTTAACCCAGATTTTGCAATTGACATATTTTAAAAGACCCGCAGACGAAGTTTTTTTTTTAGATGCAACTGGTTCAGCAATGTTCTAGGTTCAAGTATTAACGTGCATCCAAATTACAATCTTATAGAAATAAAACATAACTCCCGTTATCAACAGTACGATCCTTTTGTACTAGCCAAACAAGCCCTACAAGTTTATTACGCCCGTTATCCATCTCTAAAAAGAGATCAAGCAGATTGGTCTGCGGTTTTTAAAACCAAGGCGAGATTTACATTTGATGGAAAGAATATTTCAGAAGAACAAGCCTACCAAGCAGATATCGAGGAAAATGTTGAAATCACAATTACAGACGATCAAATTGATTTTGGACAATTAAATAATGAGACAAATGTATTAGTCGAAACATTTGAGAGTGTAAAGGAAAACGATATAGAACACGAGACCGAGTCTGAATCAGAAAACGATGAGGACTGAGTAATATTCGATAGATTTTACAATTATTCACGCACGCGCATCACATATCATCATCATTACATGCACTGCCAATTAAAAATGACTTTATTACATGCACCACATATTATCATCATTTTATCTATGTCTATTATTAAAAATGAAACTTTCTACAGGTATTATGTCAGGCTCCAGACGTCGTAGCTCTTCTCCCTCGGTCGCCGAGAGTAGTGGTGAGCCTCTGGCTCGACCACTTGTATATTTGCAGCCGAAGGCTGATGGAGCGTAAGTATCAAAATTAAAATGATAACAATATAAATTTGTTCATACATATGTGTATTTGTCTAAAGCATTGTTTTATATTTAACACAGGGGATTAGATTTGGAGCCCTCAGGAGTTGTGCTTGGCATTTCTAAGCAATCATATATGAGCAGAATGACAGATTGCAGGCCTAAGTGGAGTAAGATCTCTGACCAAGTCGGGGAGGCCATCTGGCAGGATTTTCTGGTGAGTTTATACCACTTTACTACATGAATAAGTATAAATGAACAATTAGTAATATTTCTCTTTGTACAGGGGCAAGTGGACTTGGCGGAGCCCGATGTCGCCATGGTTCAGTGCCACTAGAATTCGAAGGTCGTCAAAAATTACAGGGAGGTAATGTCAACTTTTAACAAATCGGGGAAGAAACCGAACTGGATGGGCACTTCCGTATGGGATTCTTGGATTAGTTGGTGGGAAACCGACGATTTCAAGGTAATCTACCAAATATATAGTTAATCATTTCGCAATTAGTAAATATAATATTCAATTTAAGTTGCAGGTGGAGTCGGAGAGGAACTCTGCCAATAGAAGTAGGAATCCTGTAACGCGTCATGGCGGATCCAAGACTTTTCAGCATCACCGTGAGGACTTGGTAAATTTATCAATTACTAATCTAAACCGTTATTACATTTTGTATATTAATCAGTTCAGTAATTAGCTATGAAAAAATAAAATATATAAATTATTTATTACAGGAAAGATCGCTTGGACGTCCGGTGTTTATGATGGAGGTATTTACCTACACCCACGCATCAAGACAAGCAGACAATGCTGGCAATATACATATCAGTGCGATGACGATGATAAGGCGACGGCTGCATATGTTTGCATATTTTAAATCTTATTTTATTAATATCGATAAGTTTAAATCCTATTCTATGTTATAAATGAAAAACGTAGAAGTCATTAGAGAGAGAGGCAGAAGATATATTATTCATTCCTGAAATTAGATATGTATTTATATTACACCGCCTCATTTATATAAAGGCTTCAGAGCTAAGGATTTGACATATTTCACGATGTGGGACTAAAAAAACAACATAAAAGCATATTCATTTCATGATTTACATATATTGTAACACTCCCCCTTGAATATGCGTCTTCAAAATCTTGAATGCTCTGATAATTTGAAATTTTCCGTTTCGAAACATGTATGATGATTGCTTCTTCTCATTATTATCTTGCTTGCATTTATCAATTCAGTCGATATGGATATTGTCTGTTGCCTCATCAAAAACCTCTATAAGGAAAACCCAATGGGAATAACCTTAAAGGGAAAAGAGTACTTGTGAAATCATAAATATCATATTAAAAATGATATTTGTTGTAAAAGTTTGATACTTCGGGATCAAAATAATGCCACATTAAACCCCTATTAAGAAAAACCTAATGAGAAAAATCTTAATGAAGAAAAAAGAGTACAATGAGATATCTTATTTTCTCATTTCTTCAAATGAAGTTTGATACTTCTGGATCAAACTAATGTCTCATTAAAACCTTACTAAGGAAAACCCAATGAAAAAAATCTTAGTGAAGGAAAAAAAAGAGTGCAATGACATATGTTATTTTCTCATTTCTTCAAATGAAGTCTGATACTTTTGGATCAATCTAATGCCTCATTAAAACCTTAGTAAGAAAAATCCAGTGGAAAAAATCTTAAATAAGGGAAAAGAGTACATTGTAACTTATTTTCAAATGTCACTGGTGAGTTGATATTTCTGGATCAAGATAATGCCTCATTAAAACCTTACTGATAAAAACCCAGTGGGAAAAATCTTAGTTAAGGAAAAAGAGCGCATTATAGATACTTATGGATGCTCCCCCTGATTTAAAAGTTTCCTCTGAATTCGCATTCATCTTTCGATAATTTAAATTGTTATAGATACTTCTGGATCCATAAATAACAACTAAAATTTCCAAGATTGTTTCTTTCAAATATGATTTGCATTTTATGCATTTAGTTTGCTACCTTTATGAAAAATACATCGTGTGCTTTCACTTTTATGCTTCAATCAGTTTTGCATATTGCAACTACATCTTTGATAAATATTAAAAGTTCCATTACAGCAACACTTAAAAGCAGGAAGTAATCTACTCATCTTGAAGTGCATCAAGAATTTCATTACAACAATACTTAGAAGAAGGTTGTAATCAACATTCCATGTTCTTTTCATTCTTTATAATCATCGAAGTTATTTATATTCTTCAGGAATTTATATGTTTTAATAAGATTTTCATATTGCAACTAACACTTTGATGGATATTTAGAGTTTCATTACAACATTACTTAAAAATAGGAAGTAATCTACTCAAATGAATTATATCAAGATTTTCATTACAATAATAATTAAAAGTAGGTTGAAATCCACTCTCCTTGTTCTTTGCATTCTTTATAAAAATGAAAGTTATTTATATTCTTCAGTAATTTGTATACTTTCATTATTTAATGTATGATTTAAACCACATTTATACCTTCGAGGTATATTAAGCATTTCAAGTACTTTCGGTACTTTGCTGACTACATGTCCATATTTCTCTACTATTAAAGGATTCATAATGGTCGGTCATGTTTTCCCCTAATTCAACATTCTTAATCTATTTATAAACATAAGCGCTTTATTATTATAAATTTATCATCAGTAATGATTTCTTGTCAGTTCTAGACATGATTTATTAAGATCTCTTTGGTTATCATGTTTTAGGTACCTAAACCACTTCTAGGGTAATTTGACAATCATGTCATTGGTCTCTTCAAGTGCACTCTTAAGTGTTTCTTCAAGAACACTCACATCTTTTATTTAATTATGCAAACTATATACAGATCATTTAGATCTTGCTTTCTACATCAGAAGCTACATTTTGGCCTAGGAAAAACAAATTAACTTCAAACCAAATCCAAAATTATCAATAGAAAAAATCTTTCATACATAGATCAAATATGTCTGAAATTTGAGTAAGATATTACAAGAATTCAATGACTTTAAAGTCGATTCAAAACTTACTCAAAAAAATCAAAAATTCATAATGAAATCAAAGATGAGTGGATCTAATACCACTTGTTAGAAATTTTGAATCAATTCAAACTGAATATTTATCAAGTACAAATTCTAAAAGAATAAATAAAATTGCTTTCAACTAAAAGATGTGTAATAATAAGTAATCTCAGAAGTCATACTTGATTTCAATAAATAAATAAGAGAAAATGATGAATAAACATGGAAAAGAATTGATCAGATGACTAAAATATATAGATCTCAAAGATATATATCATTTGAGTATGATATCAAGATCTACAAAATATCTAAAGAAAAAATTAGATCATAAGATCTACAATAGAATGAGATCAAAAATTAGACCTATGATTGAATGAGATTTAAGAAGATAAAATTAATTGAATTAGATATGAAAAAGATAAGATCAATATAATTAAATCTAAAAAATTGCTTACCATCTTGAGATCTATAATTAGATCTGAAAAGCAAAGTAGATCTGGTCTTTTAGATTATCACAATTCAAATCTATAAAAAAATTGTTTAGAGATCGTATTGATACCGTGTTATAAAATGAAGAAAGTAGAAGTCATGAGAGAGAGGCAGAAGATATATTATTCATTCCTGAAATTAGATATGTATTTATATTACACAGCCTCCTTTATATAAAGTCTTCAGAGCTAAAGATTTAACATATTACATGATGTGGAACTAAACAAAACAACATAAAAGCATATTCATTTCATAATTTACATATATTGTAACATTCTACTCATTTTAACCTGTAATTGTTTTTTATTTTAGGCAAAGTTTTAGGAGGCATGGGCAGAGCTGTTTTCAGAACCGGATCGCGATGGGTTGACGGTAGAGGAGTAAGATAATATTTTCAACGTTATTATGAATCCGACGCAGCGGAATAGGTGCTATGGATATGGAAACCAAGCGGTAATCTTAGAAACATTGCAATATTATATTTAATAAATTAACCTATAGATACATTATACATTAGGAACCAAAAACATGAACAAAAAAAGGGGTTCGCTATTTTACATTAGGGACCAAAAATATGAACCAAAAAGAATGGTAGTAGTATTAACAATAATAAATGGAACTAAAAAGAACACACTAATAGAGGTCTTATGTGACAAAGTTAAAGGGAAACTCATGCTTTATACCCCTGCTATTTTTGAAAATAGATGAAATCTCCATATCTCTTTGCTTGTCATAAATTAAATCCCTAAAATTTACAATGAAATCGCACTCAAATTCACAACAATAAAAAAATCAATAATCTAAATTATAAATGCAAATTAAAAAAATCAAATTAATTTCACAAGTGACAATTCAAATTGCTTGTAATATTAAAATATAAGGTACAATCCAAATTTATAATATTTTTGATATCTAGTATGTTTATATTATATAATTTCATGAAATGTATTATTGTTGCCGATATAATATCCAAACTATTTTACCAAAAACAACAAAATTTAAAATCATTCTATACCTTAGACTCCAATAAAGAAATGAACCAAAGTAGTCACTGGTTTATGTCACGACTCGAAATCCAATATTCAAAAAAATCGACATCAAATACCTCACTTGTATTTGACTGCCGAAGATTCAAACATCAAACTCCAGTCGGATGGAGCTTATAACAACATTAGAAGAATATAAAATCAGCGGAAACAGAATGAACAACCATAAATCAACATCACAGATATAACATCATCACAATATCCATAACAACATCATCATCAACATCAGAGTATTTTTATACATATAACTCAACTTTAAAATAGAACTTCACAATAGAACAACAAGCGATCACATTCCAAGAAAGCCTTCAAAGAAATGAAGCGATAGCGAACTTCCAAAACTAAGAACCTTGAGATCCAAAAGCTTTCAAAATATCTCCAAGTCAAAAGCCTTCAAAAAAACGATAGCCTCCAAACCAAAAGATTTCAAGATCCAGCTAGCACCAAAACACGGAAAACCTGCTACTAGGCTGCCCGTGTGGAAATTATGGGCACTCAGAATTTCGAAAGGAAATAATAAACTCCGGGTCAGTCATGTAACTGGTATGAGTAAACAAAAACAATTGCTTTAAATAAAAACAGATTTTAAAAGAAAATCCGGTATGCTTCTGAAAAATGAAACTACCATAAGGTCTCCTCGCATACACACAAGCAATCGCACAATTGGAGGAGATTTCTCCTTATGATAGCCAAATATGCTTAATACGAGAAAAACTCTTTTTATATTATTACCAATGCATAGTATGAAAACATTTCGAAAACATAATATTAGTCTTAGCCAGCATAGGTACCATTATGCTACGCCTACTATAGCTGCCACCTGAGATGGCAGGTTATACAAATTGCAATCGTAAAGGGCTCGTATTGTTTCATTGGATTTCCAACAAATGGTCGGGCTAAGGAACTTCCTATGCCACATGGGTACGCCTCCGGAGGGACGTCCCGAGAACCTACCGGCTCTTTGCCAACACAAGGCCGGGTTACCTCTGTAACTAGGTAACTATTACTCGAGTATGCCACCCCCGTTCGTTTGCGATCTTTATCCGAGGGCCCTCAACCACAACGCAACAACCACACAGTAATGAGATTGCAGCAACCACATAGGTTTAATATATGGGCTCCATACAATGATACCACCTTTTTCCAGAAGGAAATGACATACCCTAAAGGGCACGACCCTCATAACCTTGCCTCATCTTTCCTGTTTCGATCATTTCCGGGGTGTGAGGTCCGACGAGGTCTCGTCCACAAAGCTACGCTTTACACGAAAGTCATGCTTTGATCACAAATGATCATCAACACACAGCAACACTTAGCATGCCACACTACCAAATTGGCAATATATCACTAATAACCTTCAACTACATAACCTCTGAGCTCGTACGTCTCAGAGAAGGGTGTTAAGCTAAGAGAATAAATTCTCTGCCACCAACAAATATGTATTTGAAAGAAATCTGCTTTATATCTCAAAATGTAGTGTCAGACATACAACTATACAAGTTTGTTCCGGGTTCGAACAGAACCGAAGGCACTTCGTCCAATAAAGGGAGAAGCCCTTGTAATCCGGGTATCCACAATCCCGATCGGACTCCCCATCACATGTGGAGATCTCTATACCGGAGCAACTCAGTGCAGAGACATTCGATAGGTTATCCTATCGTTCTCGAAGACACCCGGTCTTCACCACCGTCTTCAAATGCTATTCATTTCGTCGTATCACTATTCGTAATGGGTTATATGACACAAAAGTCCTCTCCCGGCTAAACCAAATAGTGAGTGCTCAATTTTAAAGCACGTAGATGTATCAATCACAAAGATTCACATTCAGGGTTCGATGTGGGTTTCGGATAACCAACTGGAATCCAATTCCCTGTCGCATCGAAGTTTACATGTCATTTTACGGGCAAAAGAGTTTCCTCATACACATAGAAACAAATCACAATCGCAGTTCAACACAAAGCAATTCACATCACACAGCATTACAATCACAAACAGAAATATTAATCTAGTACATAACATTTGATAATAGTCAATCATCTTCAATTAAGATGAATTAATTGTGTGATTGAAATTAATTAACCACATAATTATTTTC
This sequence comes from Allium cepa, assembly GCA_030765085.1. NCBI lineage: Eukaryota > Viridiplantae > Streptophyta > Magnoliopsida > Asparagales > Amaryllidaceae > Allium > Allium cepa. Next base: position 9,517,527 of record CM060938.1, read on the forward strand.
ATTAATTATTTTTAATCAATGATTAATTATTCTTAATTATAAATTAATTATATCTTAATTAACTTTATTAATTAATTATTCCTTAATTAATTACCTTAATTAATTAATTCTTAATTGTTAATTAATTAAATTTTAATTACTTTTATTAATTAATTATTCTTTAATTAATTAATTATTAATTACAAAGTAACTGCAAAGCATTAATTGTTTAATCGTTATTTAATCCTTGTAAATGAATTTGTTTTAAGTTAACAATTTAAATATTTGATTAACTTTTCACTTATCTTATTAAGTTAAATTAAAAACAACTTTATTTAAAAATATTAGTTTAAAACATCTTTGAACTTAATTAATTTCAAATAATTATTTCCATACCATTAACTTCACATTCTACTAACAAACAATCATCATTTTATAAAGAATGAATTTAGAAATCATTTAAACTTATATTTTTAAAATTTCAAAACTGGAAATGCTGTTTCAAATGACCAACCTGAGGCTATCTCGAGTCACACCCGAGAAAAAATGCACATTGCTTCGAGTTTTACCAAGATCGACCCGTATAAAAAAAAAATTCCACTTAAATTTGTTTAAGTACTGAATCTACCCGGCACATACGCAAAATTTTTCGAGCTATAACTCGAGCTAACACGCGAATTTCATTAATGCCACTTCGAGTCCGAGGCTTCTTCCCCAACTGTTGCCGCCTGACACCAATTTCGTCGTTCTGCACATGCACAACCCCTCCGCCCGGCTACGATCGGTGCTCCTGCCGTCGACACGTCGACCATGATATCCACGAACCACTCAAACACCCAGAAATCCAAATTATCGAAGAAATCAAAATTTCATCCCTGAACCCAACTGGAACAAAAACACTGATCACCTAAAAATGCCACGTCCTTCCTCCTCCGACCATTAGAGGTCGTGCGATCGTACCTGAGGCACCAATGATGACTAACGCTTCTATTGGCGCACGTGCGATCAATCCCAGTCCTCTGATGAACTCGCAGCATACAAATTTTGTCGACCTCGTTCAAGTATGGGTTTAACCCTACTTCGCTGCCGTGCGATCGCCACGGCGAATAGAATTTTTTTTAAGCATTTTCTAACGATCTCCAAGCTTCCAGTAAGCCTCGACCACGATCTCGAGGCCAACAAACACACAAATCATCAGAATTTTACAAAATCCCATTTTCTGATCAACTTACAATTTCTCAGTCAAAACTGTATTCAAAATTTAGATTTAACTTTCAAAAATCATTATTTTCAATAACAATTCAGATGGTATTCCTGAAACTATAATTTACGATATTCAAATTTTTACATAGTTTGAATTGTGGCTCTGTTTTCAAGTTTCCCAGGGAAAACTAAATTGTTTTTGGTTTGATTAATTTTTAAAACATAATGCATGTTAAAACAAATAATTTATTTTGTTTAGATTTCAATTCTTGAAGAAAAACACAGAGAGGGAGATTTGGATTTAGACATGGGTTTACTATGTAAACCTGAAACTAAGAAGAAACAGGGATGGATGACCCTGAATATAAACATGCCCAGGCAAAGATACACATGCACATAGATTTGTACACATGCAAAGGGTTTCAACATCATTTCAGGCATGCTTACAACAATAAGTAAACTGGATTAATCAGAAGTTTACTCACCTGATAATTTTGAACAGAAAGCTTCCTGATTGGCTTTTAAAAATTTGAAAGCCTGGATGTTTATTTTCCTTACTTTGATCTTGAAATTTCTATCTACAACTTGTTAATACAAATTTGCTTAATCTCTGTTGTATTTGTTCACTTAATTCATCAATAACAAGCAAAAATTAAATTACTTACAATTTGATTTTAATGCAACATAGAACTTTGGTTTGCAGCTTGAAATCCATAAACTAATTTAGTCTTTGAAACTTGATTTTTTTTTCTGCAACTGATTGATACAACTTGCTTAGTTCTTGCTTTATTACTGATCAAAAAATTCAAACTTAAATTTTAAAATGAGTTTACTTGCCTTAATTTAACTTAGGGGAACCCTGCTGCTTTGCTTCCTGGACAAAACTGGAGCTTGGTTATATTAATCTGCAGTTTGAAATTTTGGTGTTAAAACTTGATTTTTTTACTGATTCACTTAATTCTGAAGGTCAAAACTTACCTGAGCTATGGAATTAAAACTCCTACTTTGATGTTTGAGATGATTCTCAGTTTTAAAACTTTGAATTCAAGAAGATGTTTGAAGTTTCATATTTTTCTTTTCTTTGGTGTTGAGGTTTGTAATGTTCAAGATTTTTCTTCTTCTTTTCTTTCAGAAATTTGAGAAGCTAAAGAATGAAAAAGAGAAGCTGAAAGGTTTTTATGAATTTTTTTTTTATTAATTACCTAATTGAATGACACTTGTTAATCCTCTTGTTGCATGTTAAACACTTGTACATTCTTCATGAGAAATATATTTATATTATTTCTTCTTAACTTAATATATCAATCTATTTACTTATATTATGATTTTTCTCATACTTGTATGTATTTTAATAAAATTTCATACCCTTATCCATTACATTACCTTTGTTAAATATTTGTACAAGTTAAAAGAAAATGTTCTAAAACAAATTTATACACTAATAAAAAATCATATATATATATATATATGTATTACTTTCAAATCCAATTGTTTTAAAGACTCTTATATTTGAATCTTACATTCAAATTTTATATATATATACAATTTCCTCACAAATATGAATGTATAAACAAGCACCATTTTTTTTTAAATTGGATTTGGAAAATTACAAATTACTTTATTAAGACATTTATTTAAATGATTAAATTCAAATTCAAATCTATTCATATATAAATTATATATATAATTTAAATTCAAATGATTTTAAAAAAATTTGTTATTTCAAATTTTTTATACTCAAATGAAATTGAAATTTTACTCATATAAAGTATCAGTCATTTTATTTATTTTAAAACTTTCCTAATTAAATTCCAAAAGTTCAAATGAATTACCAAATTTAAATTGATAAATTTTGGGATGTTACAAATACCCTCCCTTTAAGAAAATTTCGTCATCGAAATTTGAAAGAGAGAGAAAAACAAACAGAGAATATACGAATTCAGAAAAGGATAGAGAAATGGCTTACCAGTTTAAGCCGAGATATCCACTCTGCAATTGGGATATGATTTATGCATGCTATCTTCAGTTTTCCAAGTGCAGTCCTTTGGATCGCCACTCCACTGTACTTTAACCAGTTTCACAACTTTGTTTCTCAATTTCTTTTCATCATGATCTATAATCTTTATTGTTCTCTTTTAACTGTTAAATTGGGAGTGATTTCGAGATCTTGTTGAGCGACTTCTTCAATAATACTATCTGGATCGTGCACATATTTTCGGAGGTTATAAATGTGGAACACATCATGCATGCTAGACAACCAGCTAGGCAGCTGCACTCGATAGGCAAAAGAACCGATTCTCGCCAGAATAGGAAAATGACCAATATACCATGGTGCCAGCTTACTGGTCTTCCCAAACCTTAATACACCCCGCATTGGAGATACATTAATAAAGACAGAGTCTCCAATCTGAAATTCCAAATCCCTTCTTCTGCGATCATAATAACTCTTTTGATGACTTTGAGCCGTTTTCAATTTCTTCCATATAAAATCAACTTTTTCAGTGGCTTCTTTAATAATATCTGATTCAAGGATGAGTCTACCACCTGCCTCGATCCAGCATGCAGGTGATTGACACGGACGACCATATAAAGCTTCAAAAGGAGCCATCTCTATACTGGCCTGATAGCTATTGTTATATGAGAATTTGACCAGATGTAAATGGTCCTTCCAAGAACCACCAAAATCAAGTATGCAAGCACGCAACAGGTCTTCTAAGATTCGGTTAATCCTCTCAGTCTGCTCATCAGACTGTGGGTGATAAGCGGTACTGAAGTTCAGTTTTGTTCCCAATGCGGCTTGAAACGCCTCCCAAAATCTACTAGTGAAGATCAGATCACGATCACTCACTATGCTGCTAGGAATACCATGAAGACGGTCAATTTCCTTTATATATAGTTCTGCTAATCTAGCCGATGTCCGGGTGGATTTCACTGGAATGAAGTGAGCAGTTTTGGTTAGACGGTCTACTATAACCCAAATTGCTTCATTTCTTTTCCGAGTATGAGGCAACCCATCGATGAAATCCATTGATACTTGGTCCCATTTCCACTTGGGTACCTCTAAAGGCTGAAGTAAGCCCGCCGTTTTCTTTTGATCGTTTTTAGTTTGTTGGCAAGTAGCACAGCGACTCACATATATAGATATGTCCCTTTTTCATCGTTTTCCACCAAAACATTCTTTTGATGTCATGATACATTTATTGACTCCCGGATGGATGCAAAGTTTAGACTTGTGACACTCGTCCAAAACTTCACGTTTTAGCTTCGGAATATTTGGGAAACAAATTCTTCCTTTCAATCTTATAACTTTATTGTCGTCGACTTCAAAACTAGTATTTTCACCACGACGCATTTTCTCATAAATTTGATGAAGAAACTCATCTTCTTTTTGTTCTCTGGCGATTTTCTCAAGAAGAGTAGGAGTAATGACAACATGAGCGAGAATAACGTGTTTCCTACTCAAAGCATCGTCAACTACATTGGCTTTACCAGGCGTATATAGGATATTTAGATCATAGGATGCCAGAAATTCCAACCATCGTTGTTGCCGTAGATTTAAATCTTTTTGGGTGAAGAGATACTTCAAAGATTTGTGATCGGTGAATGATTCAAAATTTTCACCTAAACAAGAAGAATTTATTTAGTATATATTAAGTTAAATTGAACTTTTAAAATTTTCTTTTAGAAAAGCTGAAGGAGATTCTTACCCAGAAGATAATGTCGCCATATTTTCAGAGCGAAAATAACAGCTAGAAGTTCCAAATCATGTGTTGGCTAGTTTTTTTCATGTGGACGTATTGTCTACTCGCGTAGGCAACTACCTTCCTATTATGCATTAATATTGCACCCAAAACATCACCACAAGCATCGGTATATGCAGATAAACCCTGATTCCCATTGATAATAGCGAGAACAGGAGCGGTGGTTAATCTTTTCTTCAACTCCTGAAAAGCTTCGTCACATTTCGAAGTACAATTGAATCTCGCATTCTTCATTGTTAGCTTAGTCAACGGACTAGCTATCTTAGGAAAGTCTTGAACAAACTTACGGTAATAACCCGCTAAACCTAGAAAGCTTCGAACTTCTTTTGGGGTAGTGGGTTTCCTCCAATTAAGAATAGCGGAAATTTGCTAGGATCAACAGAAATTCCTTCATTTACAATGTGTTCGAGAAATTTAACTTCTTTGACCCAAAAATGGCATTTGGAAAATTTGACGAATAGAATATTTCTCCTTAATATCTCAAAAATGATTCTAAGATGCTCGACATGCTCCTCTTCGGTCTTGGAATAGACCAAAATATCGTCAATAAACACGAACACAAATTTATTCAATACTTTCCAGAACACACGGGTCATAAGATCTACGACGTATGCTGGAGCATTAGTTAGCCCGAAAGGCATGGCTAACCATTCGTAGAACATGTTAGGACCCCTGAAAGCGGTCAAATGTACACAATCTTCGACAATTCGTAACTGATGGAATCCGTAGGCTAGATCCATCTTCGAAAAGAAACGAGCGTCGTACAATTGATCAAACAGATCATCAATTCTAGGTAGAGGAAATTCTTTCTTAAGAGTCAGCTTATTGAGATCGTGGTAGTCTACACACAATCTCGACGATCCATCAGATTTAGCAACAGACACCACTGCTGAACCCCATTCAGAAACACTAGGTCGAAATAACCCTTTATTTAGCAAATCATTGGTTTGCTTGACTAATTCAACCCTTTCCCTGGGTGCCATCCTGCAACTTGCGTGAACGACAGGATGAGCATTGGGTACTAGGTCAATTCTGAATTCTATTTCTTGATGTGGAGGTAAGGATTTTACTTCTTCGAACACGTCTGGAAAATCTCGGACAATGAGTATAGACTCCAGACTGGGTTCGGGATAATCCAAGTTATACATCAACCCATCTCTTTTAGGACTAGGGTCCTCACAAGAAATCTCAATGAAATCTCCAAATTTGGTTTTAATTGAAAATAATCGACCGTTACAATCCAATTTGGCTTCGTATTTGGCTAACTAGTCCATTCCGAGTAAAATTTCAAACTCATTAAAATCAAGGACAAAGAGATCGATAGGGAATGGTAACAAGTATATGAGATAGGAACGTCTATACATCGAAGACAAAGGTTCGCGGGGCCTCCAACTGGATTCTTTACGCATATAGGCTCGTCAACAAAATCAGGTTCAAGATTTAATTCATTTATAGCTTGTTGAGAGATAAAACTATGTGTAGCGCCCGTGTCAAATAGAACTCTAACAATGCTGTCATAAATAGTGAGGTTACCTTCCAGAACTCCTTTCCCCTTTTCTGCTTTGGAAGATGCAGGTTTGTCTTTGACTGTGTACACCTTGCCTGTCTGAGCTTGCTTCATGGTTGGGCAGTCTTTAACCTCGTGTCCCAATTTCTGACAAAAACAGCATTTTCTGGGTTTTGCTTGTACGGATTGATCTCTCTTTGGCTTCTTGCAACTGTTTGAGTAGTGGCCTTTTTCTAAACAATTAAAACATGTAACATTCCTTGCCGGGCTTACCTGATTGCTCTTCTTTTTCTCCTTAACCTGCCATGGTTTCTTGCCTCCAAATTTCCTTTTCTTCCAATTTTGATTACTCGTATTTCCTTTCTGCACCGGGGCTTCTTGCATATGCAGTGTAGCATATCTGTACCCCATATTAATCAGATCTGAAAAAGATTCTTTGACGTGGCTAGTCATCATTTCGTGGAACTTTTTAATCATCCCATGAATGAACCTTTCTTTTTTCTTTAAAGGTGTGTTTACCAATTCTGGACCAAAACGAGACAATTCATTGTATTTGTTTAGATACTTCTCGAATGACAAACTCCCTTGCTTTAAATCCATAAATTCCTGGTACACTCGAGAAATTCTTACTGATGTTATATAGCGCTTCTCAAATACTTCTTTAAATCTCTCCGAAGTAAACTCGTCTTCTGGCTCATCTACAGTGACTGTCTCCCACCATGCTAAGGCTTCTTTTTGGAGTTGCCAAGAAGCTATGAGTCGCATCTGATCGTCTTTCAGCTTTAACCCTTTAAAGATTCTTTCACATGATCTAATCCATGTTTGGGCCTCGACATTCGACTCCTTTCCGGTGAAAAGCTTACCACCAAGCGTTGAGAAGCTCTTATATAAATCAGCCAGATTCGGCTGATGTTGAGTAGATAAAGCTGCTTCAGCTGTTAGGGGAACTTGACCTGTTGTTGTGGCATTTCCTTGCCCCCTAGCTCTTCCTCTTCGTCCGCTCATTCTTACTATATGTAATTAGTAAGAAAACTTGATTTAGATATACGGACGAGATGTCTTAAGGAATATCAGCAGTTAAAAGAAATAGACTAAGGAAATTTAGGGTTTCGGTCTCGGGTTATACTCATTCTAGGGTGTACTTCACCCTATCTCTAATGAGCCATCTAAGGTGTTATACTCCGTAGCTAAATTTCTTACTCAACCTTTAGCTCTGATACCACTTATCACGACCCGAAATCCAATGTTCAAAAAAACCGACATCAAATACCTCACTTGTATTTGACTGCCGAAGATTCAAACATCGAACCCTAGTCGGATGGAGCTTATAACAACATTAGATGAATATAAAAACAGCGGAAACAGAATGAACTGCGCACTACAACAAAACAACTATTTTATAACGGGCAATGCACGTTGTAATATGGATTTCACAACGGGCATGCTCCCATTGTATTAGGCCTCGTTGTAATTGGTCGACCATATTCTACAATGGGCAATGAATGTTATAATGCACCTTTTTACAACGGTCATCAATCGTTGCAATAGACTCTATGACAACAATTAAAGCCCGTTGTAATACATGATATTGCAACGGATACTGACCGTTGCAAAATAAATGCAAATTTAAAAAAAATTACAGCAACATCCATGTAGTACATCCATACCAATAATGAATAATTTAATGAGTAATAAATATTATCATAAAACAACCAAAATCACATACGAAAAGACTAAAAGTTAGAGCCATAAAATTCCAACACATTTCAAAAAGTTAGATAAGTTTACATCGACATAGTTCTAATATACACATGACAACTAGTTTTCACAAACCATGCATCTTGAGAAGAGCTCGCCTTATCCTCCGATAGTAGCCACTGCAGTTGATGTTCATTCTAACGACCATGCAATAGAACTGTATACATAAAACTCGTCATGTAGAAATTCCATTAACAATCGAAATTAAAATAAAGCTAAGAAGATAAAATCATGAACTTGCCTTGTCTGGCATGAAGCAAATTAGATGTTCTGTGGTATTAGATGATCGTATTATTGCTCACTATTGAGTTCTGCCCCTATCCAATTAAATGCATTCACATACTTGTATTTGCTAACTAATTCAAGTTAATTAGGCATTGAAACCGATTAAATTAAAAGCTTAGTATTAAAATGAAATTTGAAATTCTGTGGAAGTCAATCTTGTATTTGAATTATGTATATATTGTTAAAGTGAGGTTATCAAGCGGTTAGAAAATGAAATAAAAATAGTAAATGCAATAGGAAATAATGCTAACAAAAGGTGTTACTGAATGAAAACAAAATGCTCAAGAGAGTGCTCAAGGACCCGATACAAGAAACCATGCTTGTTCTTCTAATTGAAATAATGCTACATAAGCCAATTTTGAGGTCACTGAATGCATACTGAAATAACTAATTGAAATTTACAACAAATGTTTTACCTATTGATAAATCTCTAACTTTAGGTCTTTTTCAAATTGATTCAACTGTGAAATACCACGATGTAGGTATCTAGGGAATAGTCGCTTCTAAAGTGAATCCTCCCTAGATACATGAATTTTATTATGATCTATTTCGCGAAAATACGAATTGTGTGTCGAAGATAAAAAATGAAGTTTTTTTTATTTATTTTTTCGAATTAGAAAGTGAACGGTCGGTTTTTTTCACCGTTGTACGAGTGTACTAGCATATCGGCTGAAAGCATTTAAAAAACATACGAGGACAATCAAATCATGTACTTTATCAAAAAAACATACTACAGTCAGTTTTGGAAAAGAGTTGATCAACCGAGTATGGAAAATGAGAGAAACTTAAGCCTGAAAAAATCTGTATTCTCCATTGACAAGAAAAGTTCCGGTAGACCTGATGGCTTCAATGCGAATTTCTTCTCAGCTACCTGCAAATCATTAAATCGGACTTGATGGGATCAATACATAGTTTTTTCAGATCTAGAAGTATGCTTACTTCAATTAATGCCTCAATCATACACCTTATCCCAAAACTAAAAATCCTACCTTAATTAATCAGTTTAGGCCAATAAGCTGCCGTAATACCATTTATAAAGTAATATCCAAGGTGTTAGAAAGAAGACTAATTTCAGTAATGCCTCTTTTGATAGTTGGTAACCAAAGTAGAAGAAAATTCAACCAAAATCTTCTGATGTACTTGGCCCAAAATTGGCTGAAACCCAGTTCAAAATTTCTCAGATATCATAAAGCACATGCTACATTAAAACGAAAAGTATTAACATTTAAAGGTACAATAGAATATGTTGGCACATAGTTTGAATTAAGACCGTGATTCCTGCCATTGAATTAACTAAACACATAGCTTAGTCTAACGCATTTGTTATTTGTTCAAACTCTTCTTCGCATTATATTGGTTTTTTTACCCTGTACCATCAATATAAAGGCTGTGTATAACATCATTACTGTTTTGCAAAATGGTATTCATGCTTCATGTTTCATGTATATGTTAGCATTAAATACATTAGCCAACACTCCTGTAGACATACACTACTGTGCGTTTATTGAGGCTCTCTTACTAATGGTTTACTTCTCAAAATGAATATGTACATAACTGTTTCAGCAAATTTTAGCTTCATCTAACTTCAGACAAAATTATCCATGGCAAGCATTTTTAAATAAACAAAGGAGAAAAAAATATATGTACTCACGCTGTTGCTTTTCACTTCATGGATGGCTGACTGGGCCAACTCTGATATTGGTATAATCAGTGCAATTTGAAGACATTTTTGCGGCATATGTGCTTATTGGTAGGAAGAAGTGAAGCTGCCAAGCATGACCTAGCAAATTTTGATATAACTTGTATACATGTTGTAAAGTACACCAGTTATAAATGTTTTAATTTTGCTAAGTTATAGGACAAAAGGCGTTAATGTGACTAAAATAATAATTTCATGGGAGACAACCAACCTTCTAAATCTTTTCCACTAGCAGCAACAGCGAGGTTGGCCATAATTTACTATTGTAATTTGTTTCTTTTCTCAACGACAACAAACCTATCTCCTCCAACAAAAAAACGAACATACTTCATAGTCTTGGGGAAGAACTGTGTTTCAATGCAACAAAGTATGATTATCCAAGTCTTTTATATTTAGGTTGGTAAGAAATATAATTATTTTTTATGAAGAATGCTGGCCCTTATATGATACTTTTATACAAAACGGAAATACATCGCTATTACCAGTTTGTATCAGTTTATACCTTAACTAAAAAATTGGCATGTGCAGAACCAATTATTCATCCTAAAGAATGGTTGAGACTATAAACAAAAATTGCAAAATGTGGAGACCGGAATCAAATGTCTTCTGCAATATTTTAAGTTTTAGGATTTTTCTGTTTTCTATTAAAGAAGTATTGAATGTAATTGCAAGTGCAATGCCGTGATGACCAAGGAAACAAAGAACGAAATCAACATCAGCAAAATCAACTCAAAACCGTGGTGGCCAAGAAATCGACCAAGTCAGAAATTACATACCGAATCATCGATCGAGTTCAAGTATTCAACCAGAAAAAGCAAAGAGCAAAAATTACATACCGAAGTCTTTTTGAACTCGATCGTCGAAGCTGCCATATGCAAACTTGAAGATACAATCAATCATCAAAATACTCACGATAACATCCACTTGATTGATCAACAACGTCAGCTCTTTCGAATTTCAAAAAACCCTAAATCTGGATTGAGGAACGAACGAATGAACAAGGAACAGCCGCCATTTTCACAAAAGAAAGAAAGCAAATAAAAGAGAAATGGGCCGAAGATATAAAAGCAAAAGGGGCCCGGCCGTTTGGCGAACGTTGTAAAATTGTAATCTATTACAATGGGCTTTTTGTGAACGTTGTAAAATTGACATGTATGCCAACGGGCTTGAAAGGACCGTTGTAATAGCATACTATTACAATAGGCTGTCATCGCCCGTTGTAAAAAGGGCGTGTTGTATAGGGTATCTATTACAACGGGCCTGAGTGGACCATTGTAATAGCCTTCTATTACAACGGCCAGCTAAAAAGGGCGTTGTAATAGAGTATTTTTGTTGTAGTGGCCATAAATCAACATCACAGATATAACATCATCACAATATCCATGACATCATCATCATCAACATAAGAGTATTTTTATACATATAACACAACTTCAAAATAGAACTTCACAATAGAACAATAAGTGACCACATTCCAAGAAAGTCTTCAAAGAAATGAAACGATAGCGAACTTCCAAAACTAAGCACCTTGAGATCCAAAAGCTTTCAAAATATCTCCAAGTCAAATGCCTTCAAAAAACGATAGCCTCCAAACCAAAAGATTTCAAGATCCAGCTAGCACCAAAACACGGAAAACCTGCTACTAGGCTGCCCGTGTGGAAATTATGGGCACCTAGAGCTTAGAAAGGAAACAATAAACTCCGGGTCAGTCATGAGACTGGTATGAGTAAAAAAAAAAAAACAGTTGCTTTGAATAAAAACAGATTTTAAAAGAAAATCCAGTATGCTCTTGAAAAATGAAACTACCATAAGGCCTCCGGCATACACGCAATGCAATCGCACAATTGGTGGAGATTTCTTCTTGTGGTAGTCAAATATGCTTAATACGAGAAAAACTCTTTTTATATTATTACTATTGCATAGTGTGAAAACATTTCCAAAATATAATATTAATCTTAGCCAACATAGGTACCATTGTACTATGCCTACTATAGCCGCCACCTGAGGTGGCAGGTTATACAATTGCAATCGTAAAGGGCTTGTATTATTTCTTTGGATTTCCAACAAATGGTCAGACTAAGGAACTTCCTATTCCACATGGGTACGGCTTTGGAGGGACGTCCCGAGAACCTACCCGGCTCTCTACCAATACAAGGCCGGGTTACCTCTGTAACTAGGTAACTACTACTCGAGTATGCCACCCCCCGGTCGTTTGCAACATTTATCCAAGGGCCCTCAACCACAAAGCAACAACCACACAGTAATGAGATTGCAGCAACCACATAGGTTAAGTATCTGGGCTCTATACCATGATACCACCTTTTTCCAGAAGGAAATGACATACCCTAAAGGGTGCGACCCTCATAACCTTGTCGCGTCTTTCCTGTTTCGACCATTTCCGGGGTGTGAGGTCCGACGAGATATCATATACAAAGCTACGCTTTACACGAAAGCGATCACAAACGATCAACAAATGATCATCAACACACAACAGCACTTAGCATGCCACACTACCAAATTGGAAATATATCACTGATAACCTTCAACTACACAACCTCTGAGCTCGTATGTCTCAGAGAAGAGTGTTAAGCTAAGAGAATAAATTCTCCACCACCAACAGATATGTATTTGAAAGAAATTTTCTTTATATCTCAAAATTTAGTGTCAGACATACAATCATACAAGTCTGTTCCGGGTTCGAATAGAACCGAAGGCACTTCGTCCAATAAAGGAAGAAGCCCTCGCATTTCGGGCATCCACAATCCCCATCGGACTCCCCATCACATGTGGAGATCTCTATACCGGAGCAACTCAGTGCAGAGACATTCGATAGGTTATCCTATCATTCTCGAAGACACCCGGTCTTCACCACCATCTTCAAATGCTATTCATTTCGTCGTATCACTATTCGAAATGAGTTATATGACACAAAGGTCCTCTCCCGGCTAAACCGAATAGTGAGCACTCAATTTTAAAACACGTGGATATATCAATCACAAAGATTCACGTTTAGGGTTTGATGTGGGTTTCGGATAACCAACTGGAATCCGACATCCTGTCGCGTCGAAGTTTAAATGCTTTTTTACGGGCAAAAGGGTTTCCTCCTACACATAGGAACAAATCACAATCGTAGTTTAGCACAAAGCAATTTACATCACACAATATCACAATCACAAACAGAAATATTAATTCAGTACACAACATTTGATAATAGTCAATCATCTTCAATTAAGATGAATTAATTGTGTGATTTAAATTAACCAACCACATAATTATTTTCATTAATTATTTTTAATCAATGGTTAATTATTCTTAATTATAAATTAATTAAATCTTAATTAACTTAATTAATTAATTATTCCTTAAATAATTATCTTAATTAATTAATTCTTAATTGTTAATTAATTAAATTTTAATTACTTTTATTAATTAATTATTCCTTAATTAATTAATTATTAATTACAAAGTAATTACAAAGCATTAATTGTTTAATCATTATTTAATCCTTATAAATAAATTTGTTTTAAGTTAATAATTCAAATATTTGATTAACTTCTCAATTATTTTATTAAGTTAAATTTAAAACAACTTTATTTAAAAAATATAAGTTTAAAACATCTTTGAACTTAATTAATTTCAAATAATTATTTCGATACCATTAACTTCACATTCTACTAACAAACAATCATCATTTTATAAAGAATGAATTTAGAAATCATTTAAAATTATATTTTTAAAATTTGAAACTGGAAATGCTGTTTCAAATGACCAACCCGAGGCTATCTCGAGTCACACCCGAGAAAAAATGCTCATTGCTTCGAGTTCTCCCAAGATCGACCCGTATAAAAAAATTTCCCACTTAAATTTGTTTAAATACTGAATCTACTCGGCACATACGCAAATTTCTTCGAGCTAACACGTGAATTTCACTAATGCCACGTCGAGTCTGAGGCTTCTTCCCCAACTGTTGCCACCTGACACCAATTTCGTCATTGTGCACATGCACAACCCCTCCGGCCAGCTACGATCGGTGCTCCTGCCGTCGATGTGTCGACGATGATCTCCACGAACCACTCAAACACCCAGAAAACCAAATTATCGAAGAAATGTAAATTTAATCACTGAACCCAACTGGAACAAAAACACTGATCACCTAAAAACGCCACGTCCTCCCTTCTCTGACCATCAAAGGTCGTTCGATCATACTTGGACCATCAATATGACTAACGCTTCTATTGGCGCATGTGCGGTCAATCCCGGTCCTTTGATGAACTCCTGGCATACAAATTTTGTCGACCTCGTTCAAGTGTGGGTTTAACCCTACTTCGCTGCTGCGTGATCACCACAACGAATAGAAATTTTTTTGAGCATTTTTCTGACGAACTCCAAGCTTCCAGCAAGCCTCGACCACGATCTCGAGGCCCACAAACACACAGATCATCAGAATTTTACAAAATCCCATTTTCTGATCAACTTACAATTTCTCAGTCAAAACTGTATTAAAGATTTAGATATAACTTTAAAAAATCATTATTTTCAACAACATTTCAAATGGTATTCCTGAAGCTAAAATTTATGATATTCAAATTTTTACATAGTTTGAATTTTGGCTCTGTTTTCAAGTTTTCCAGGGAAAGCTAAATTGTTTTTGCTTTGATTAATTTTTAAAACATAATGCATGTTAAAACAAACAATTTATTTTGTTTAGATTTCAATTCTTGAAGAAAAACAGAGAGAGGAAGATTTGGATTTAGACATGGGTGTACCCTGTAAACCTGAAACTAAGAAGAAACAGGGATGGATGACCCTGAATATAAATATGCCCAGCCAAAGATACATATGCACACAGATTTGTTCACATGCAAAGGGTTTCAACATCATTTCAGGCATGCTTACAACAACAAGTAAACTGGATTAGTCAGAAGTTTACTCACCTGACAATTTTGAACAGAAAGCTTCCTGACTGGTTTTTAAAAATTTGAAAGCCTGGATGTTTATTTTCGTTACTTTGATCTTGAAATTTCTATCTGCAACTTGTTAATACTAATTTTCTTAATCTCTGTTGTATTTGTTTACTTAACTCATCAATAACAAGCAAAAATTCAATTTACTTACAGTTTGATTTTAATGCAACAGAGAACTTTGGTCTGCAGCTTGAAACCCATAAACTAATTTAGTCTTTGAAACTTGATTTTTTTCTGCAACTGATTGATACAACTTGCTTAGTTCTTGCTTTATTACTGATGAACAAATTCAAATTTAAATTTTAAAAAGATTTTAATGGCTTTAATTTAATTTAGGTAGGGGAACCCTGCTCCGCGCTCCGCTTCCTGGAAAAAACAGGAGCTTGGTTATATTAATCTACAACTTGAAATTTTGATGTTAAAACTTGATTTTTTTTATTACCGATTCACTTAATTCTGAAGGTCAAAACTTACCTGAGATATGGAATTAAAACTCCTACTTTGATGTTTGAGATGATTCTCAGGTTTAAAACTTTGAATTCAATAAGACGTTTGAAGTTTCAGATTTTTCTTTTCTTTGGTATTGAGGTTAGATTTTTTTCTTCTTTTCTTTCAGAAATTTTAGAAGCTAAAGAATGAAAAGAAGAAGCTGAAAGGTTTTTATGAATTTAAATTTTTTATTGTTAATTACCTAATTGAATGACACTTGTTAATCCTCTTGTTGCATGTTAAACACTTGTACATTCTTCATGAGAAATATATTTATATTATTTGTTCTTAACTTCATATATCAATCTATCTACTTATATTATGATTTTTCTTATACTTGTATGTATTTTAGTAAAATTTGATACCCTTATCCATTACATAACCTTTGTTAAATATTTATACAAGTTAAAAGAAAATGTTCTAAAACAAATTTATGCACTAATAAAAAATCATATAAATATATATGTATGTATGTATGTATTACTTTCAAATCCAATTGTTTTTAAAACTCTTATATTTGAATCTTACATTCAAATTTTTTATATATACAATTTCCTCGCAAATATGAATATATAAACATGCACAATATTTTTAAAATCGGATTTGGAAAATTCCAAATTACTTTATTAAGACATTTACTTAAATAATTAAATTCAAATTCAAATCTATTCATATATAAATTATATATATATATATATATATAATTTAAGTTCAAATGATTTTAAAAACATTTGTTATTTCAATTTTTTTATACTCAAATGAAATTGAAATTTATTCATATAAATTATCACTCATTTTATTTCATTTTAAACTTTTCTAATTAAATTCTAAAAGTTCAAATGAATTACCAAATTTAAATTGATAAATTTTGGGATATTACAGTTTAGGTTGCGATATAAAAATGCAATGTACAATAAAAGTAACTAAATTGCATAAAAGAACATTCTACGTTTGATACGTTATTTTAATTGAACAATGTAAGACATTATTGTAGAAATAAATATATTTGAAAAAGTTCCAATAGTTCGAATCAAGTTTGTATAGCTCTAACACATTCCATTTTTATTTTTCATTCAAAACGAAAACAAGTGGAAATGGATTAAGAATTTAATTAATTCATTGTAAAGTAGGGGAAAATCTGGTATTTTGGCATCATACACCAAAATTGATATTGAAAAGGTAATATTTTTTATCGTTTATCATCCTACACCATTATCATTTATAAAATATGCATTTTCTTGTGGTATATGCATTGCTTAAGATCACGTCATTTACGTTTCTATATTTTGAGATATGCATTGCTTAAGAAAATTATTATAATACAAATGTGAACATCTCACATTCTATTCGCAGGTTTGGGCAGCTCAAAAGGCGTGTGACAAAGCTGAAATAAAAGAGCTTAGAGCCATGGTTGAGTAGGTGCAAGAGCATGACCGTCTTCGCGCTATACAAATGGAGCAGCTGAATCAACGTTTAACGGAGTACACGCGGAGGCATGGTTCCTTCCCTTCATCGTCTGGTGCTTCCGGAGGTGATGATGGTGCTTGCGAAGTATGATGATTATTGTCTTGTGGTTGATTATTGTATATATTGACTTTGAGGTGGCGAGGATTGTGTTTAATGGTTATTGTGTGTATATTGACTTTGAGGTTGTGAGGTTTAAGTGTTTGCGTTGTATATATTGACTTGAATATGGAGTTGGAGTTGGTGAGGGTTTGTCATTTATATACATATTGACTTGGAGTTTGGTTTGAAAATGAAATGTTTGATGTTGATTTTTGGTTGTTTATATTGTTTGTCGTATAATGTGTTGGATATGTGATATATATGTGAAATGGAGTGGAAATGGAATGAAAATAGAAATTGATATATATTGATTGTGTGTGGCTGGAAGGTGAAGGGCTTGCTGTTATAAAAAATTTCACCAAGATTAGCAACGGCAACCAACGGCTCTTTGGTCATTTTAAACCAACGGCTTCCATCGGCTAAATGTCATTTGAAACCATTGAAAAAGCTGTTGGAATAGCTCTGTTGCTTCCATTGGAAGCCATTGGAAAGCGTGAATGCTATTCCAACGGCTTTTCCAACGGCTTTTCCAACGTGTCCCAACGGTTGCCAACGGCTGCGAGCCGTTGGAATAGCCGGTTTCTCTTGTGGTGAAAAAATTAATATTTGAAAGAGTAAATTAGTTTAAAGGAAAATTTTTAATAAAATTTAATCTTAACGGTCGTTAAAATTTAACTTCCGTCTCAAAGACAAGCGCCAAAATTTCTCGATCGTTTCTGCTTTTTTAGTCTCTTTTCCTCTGTAAACAAAATTTCTCCTTTATCAAACAGTGGCAACCTAAACCCAAATCAATTTTCTTCCTTAAAATGATTTACAAGCGCAATCGACTTTGGAAGCTAAGTCGATGAACGTAAATCCTCATATTTCAATAAACCCTGAGCAATTAAACGATGAACCTACGATTTCAAAAAGTAGAGCTTCGAATGCTACGCGTACAGAAGTAAAGAGAAGGTGAAAAACTAATTCCTTTCACGAAGACACAAAGAAGACGAAAAAATCTAGTGCAGCTAAAACTATGAATGAAGACGACATGAAAAAACAACAGCTTTGTGATGAAATCATCAGTAGAAAAAGAAAGACGAAGGTATAACAGCTAATTTATTTTTAATATAGAAGAAAATTTTACAATGATAGTTGAATTATCATTTGATTTTTTATTGAATGATAGATTAATACATCATTTGATTTGTTGCATATATAATATTGAAATATGAGATGATGGATAAACACAGCATTTAGTTTTTGACAAATGATAGACAACAATAAGATGAATAGTTACAAAATAATAGACAAATATAACATTGAAAAAAATGATAGTAATACATAGCATGATAGAATGATAGTTGAATATGTCACTTTATTTACCGTATGTGTAATGATGCAATGATAGATGAAAATAACATTTCAATATTTGATAGACAGTAGAAAATAATTAGATGGATATTTATTGAATGATAGTTCAATATATCATTTGATTTGTATGCACCATATTGAAATATGAGATGATAAATGAATATAACATTCGGTCTTTGACAGCTGGTAGACAACAGTACGATGAATATTTATAGAATGATAGACAAATATAGCATTGAAGAAAATGATAAACAAACATAGCATGATAGAATGATAGTTGAATATATCATTTTATTTACTATATTTATTATGATGGAATGATAAATGATAATTATTGAATGATAGTTCAATATATTATTTGATTTACTGTATTGATAGTTATTGAATGATAGTTCAATATATCATTTGATTGTATGTATCATATTGAAATATGAGATGATAGACGAATATAGAATTCAGTTTTTGATAGTTGAAGACAACAATATGATGAATAGTTACAGAATGATAGACAAATGTAGCATTAAAAAAATGATAGACAAACATAGCATTCAATCTTTCAACTTTAGAAGCATGCGTTAAAAAAGAGTAATGATGGACAAATATGGCATTTGAAAAAAGAATGATAGATGCATATAGCACTAGAAAATTATGCATTCATAGTTGAAAAAATTGATAGATAAAAATAAGAAAGCATTTAAAAAACGAGACATGAAAATAACATTATAGTTTGTTAAATACCGAATTATTCATTCATATTTTTTTTTACAGGGATCAAAAGGTAAAATATTGAAGAAAGCAAAAACAACAGAAGGAAAAAAAAATCGAAAAAAGTGTCTCAGGAAAAAATTCAGTATCGATGTAGTTTGCTTCTAATAATAATTTTTTTTTGGAAAATTAAGGAAAAAGGAGGTTATCTTGTAGATCAATTGAACTATTTAAAGCAAACACCCTTCGAAAAATTTATGCTAGTGTTTTTCAAAGAAATTTTATCCATAGCTGCTTTTACAAAATCATCAACAACCTTAAATGATGTCATAGAAACATTTTCTAACAATGACGAAGCTTTTAAAGTGGGGAATATTTTTTTAAAATCAAACCTAAAGATGTTTCAATTCTCTTTAGCATACCTTTGTCTGGAATTAATATTTTTCCATTACCTAAAATGAGTTTGCAAATCCTTCCAGACAATTGTAAAGATTTTGTACCGAGAAATTTTGGAACAGTAGAGCAATTCACAAAGGATCCTACAATTTCAAAGATAAATAATGTACTGGAAACACAACAATTTCAACATGAAAATGATTTTCCAAAATTGCTTATTATTCTTGCAATGATACCCTTCTTCTTTCCTGACTACCAAAGATACTTACTATGGGGATATGTTCCCTATATCCTTGATCAAAACAAAATGAACTCAGTATCTTGGCCGGTTTTAATTCATCATTCGTTGATTGGAGCTTTGGCGGCTTTCGAAACAAAGCCGAGAAACATGCCGGGTTGTTCCATGCTTCCAATTGTAAGTACAACATTCTAAATTTATGTTAATGCATCTATCTCTATAAATTAAATTATATACACTATGTTTTAACAAGTAATATTTTATTTGTATTTTTTCCTGTGTGAGCATGTGAATTTGATATCTCCATTAGAAACATACTGTTCTACCTTACCTAGATTTGGGAGGTGGAATATCGGAAGCTTGAAAAAGGTCATCTCCAGAGAAACTTTGATGAACATGGACAGTAGAAAGGTATTATTTCTCACACAAGTATAATAAATATATAATGATAGATAAATATATCATAACATAGTGTATATTAACAGTTTTCATTTGTTATTAAAGTCATAATTTAAGTGATAGTTACATATATCATTTCTGCACAAATACAATTTTCTGTAGGTGCTACTAAAGAATGATAGTTAGATATAGCATCACATAAAAAAAGACAATTATATAAAAAAAATTAGTTCATTCATTGTATGTTAGCTCATTCATTACTATTTATGTTATTACGTGGATTTTTGTTGAAATAAGAAACCTGATTGAAGATGAAAAAGCACTTCTTTAACAAGCAAGCGAACAAAAATTTGTTCAGCTAGATACCAATGAGAATATTGGGATACACAAAATAGAAAATTTGGAAGAGACATCAAAAAAGCAAGTCAACTCAATGCATCAGTACATTGAAGATTTGAAAAATAAACTGAAGAAAAGTGAAAAAGAACTAGAAAAGGAGAAACAGAAAAGAATAAAAGCGAAAGGCACTATCATACAGTTGAGAAAAGAAATCAAGATGTTGAAATCAAAAGTAGAAACAGAACCACCATCATTTGATCTCAATATAACTCAGGAAATTAAAAAGATACAGCAAGAGAAAGAACAACAGGATCAAAAGAAACCTTCAAATGCAACAGAAAAATCATCAACAATGAAGGAAAAAACACTGAAGAAACCAAGCTCTTTAGTTTGAGGATTAAAAAGCGCCATCGAAGGAATAAAATTGATTCTGATTGCCAATATGAAATTGTTCACAGAAAAACAAAAAAAAATATTCACAATGAAAACCAATAGGAGCAACTTGAAACCAAGGAAGGTCAAAAAGAAAATACTAGTGAACAGGAACAAGAAGAACAAAATGAGCAATCAGATTATGAGCACAAATGTGAAACTAAAACAGATGAGCAAGACACTACAATTGAAAATGAAGGAATAAAATTGATTTCGATTGCCAGTATGAAATTGTTCACCGAAAAACAAAGAAAAATGTTGACAATGAAAACCAAAAGGAGCAACTTAAAACCAAGGAAGGTCAAAAAGAAAATACAAGTGAACAGGAACATGAAGAACAAAATGAAGAATCAGATTATGAACACGAACGTTAAACCGAAACAGATGAGCAAGTCACTAGAATTGAAAATGAAAAAATTATTGATGTTGATGGGTACTCGCCATCAAGTAAAGCTTATAAGAGTAAAGATATCACAAAAAGCAGTATTCTACAATTATTGAATGAAGAACACCAAAACAAAATTCTTACTTTCTTCAAATTTAACGAAAATGAGAAGTAAGATTTCTGGTATTTTTTCTTTCATTATATTTGTAATTAAATAAAATTGAAAAAAAACCAACTTGCCAATTATTGATTTTCAATTGCACCGCTGTAGCATATGAAAAAGTTGAAGGAAACAAAGGAGGAATCACAATACTGAAATCTATGCTGGAAGCCGTTCTGTTTGAGGGGATTACAGATGGACATGTATGCATCAAATTAGAATTATGAGTGTAAAAAAGTGTATGTAAATGTATAAAATGAAATAATGATAGGTAAACCTAGCATTTAACTTTTCAAAGTGCATATAAATGAATTGATTAAGAGAGTGGTAGCTAAAAGTAGCATTAGTATTTGTAAAATGCAGATACTTATATAGGATGGGAGAATGATTGTTAAAACTAGCATTCATAGTTTTTTAATTGCATATAAGTGTGTAGGATGAGAGAATGATAGTTAAAACTAGCATTCAAAGTTTCAAACTGCATATAAACGTATTGAATAAAAGAATGGGAGTTAAAAACAACATTGATATTTGTAAAGGGCATATAAATATGTAGAATGTCCAAAATGACTGTTTAAATGATCGTTTGCATTTTTCAGTGCGTACAATGCAGTAAGCATGTAAATGATAGTGAATATTGGTATTAATATTCCTGGTCCAAAAGTAATAAAAAAATTAATTATCCCATAAAACTTACAACCTTCTTTGTTTGGTTCAACAGCTTAATGATTGGTTTTATTACAATCAAGAGATGTATGAATGCAATTACTACTTCACCACAATGATGATGGTAAGTATAAGCTGTTCATTATAAATGTTAAAAAATAATATAAAGAATTCTAATACATATGAATGTGCATAATGCTTTACTACATGATCAGCGAACTGTGATCAAAGACAT
Source organism: Allium cepa (assembly GCA_030765085.1). Classification (NCBI taxonomy): domain Eukaryota; kingdom Viridiplantae; phylum Streptophyta; class Magnoliopsida; order Asparagales; family Amaryllidaceae; genus Allium; species Allium cepa. The sequence continues at coordinate 9,540,046 of CM060938.1, forward strand.
AATCATACCAACAATAGATGTCATTGTCAAAGATAAATTTACAAAGAAAATTTTCTTCCCTCTACATTGCACAAAACATTGGAGCTTGTTGATGCTAAACTATGAAACAATGCAGTGGAGTCATTATGCTTCAACCAAACCAAAAACTAGATCAACAAGGACTTCAAACCCCAGCTATAACCAAGCCCTTATTCTTGTAAGAAAAGTATAATTTTGAAATCACTCTAACGTTAATATACAACACTAATTTTTCTTCTTGCAGAAAGATAAAATTGAATTGATGATCAAGAAGAAATGGGTAGAATTAGGAATACTGAACAAAGAATTTCACAAACCTAAAGTGTTGCAGCCAAAAAGCCCATTACAGGATTCTTATTCGTAAGTAACTAATTTCATTTCTTATCTTGTTTAAACTATCATTTTTATTTTTAAATTGCAGTAGAATGCATTAAATATGCAAAATGATAATTAAAACAAGCATTGCTAATTGACAGTTCATTGATATGCATCTATTGAATAAAAAGCTTATGCGTAAGGTGCACATTCCACATGCAGCAATGATGTCTCTATGAGTGCATTGATTAATATTGTGATCAAAATATAAAACTATATTTCAGAATTCTAGAGTAAAGAACGCAATATTATTTTAGCATGAGGTTATACTGTAATATTAACTAATATTTCTGTATCTGAAACAGACTTGATTGTGCGTTCTTTGTCATGGTAAACATGAAAAAACTGGACAAGGATGAGATGCCAGAAAAATATTCAAAGGAAACGCTTAGAAACCTAAGAGCTGTAGTGGTGTATATCATACTTAATGATCTATAATACAGTTGGTCAGTGGAGAAATCCTGCAAAGATTCTACATAAGAACAGCTGTTGCATTTTAACTTCTTGGAACTTTGGATATATTTGAACTGAACCACTTCTGCTAATTAAACTGAGATGGAGTCTGAGATGAAGTCTGAGATGTAGTATGCGATGGAGTCTTATATGTTTTCCAATGCTTGTATTTTGTTCTCAGTGTATAAACTGCTCATATGGATTTGAACTTCTTGATTTGAATTTGATTCGATTATAATTGTCTGTTTTCAATGCATGAACTACAATGTATAAACTATGGATATATTCAAGTGTCATTTTTATGTGTTTTTTTGATGCTTTTACTGTATTTCTGATGTGTCGAATAATGTTTTATACTGAAATGCTAGATAGAACTAGCATTATGCGAAAATACGTTTCTCAGTGATTGAACTGTGATGAATAATGTGTGAATTTATCCATATAGCATTTTTATATGATGTCCAATTGTTTGAACTCTGTTTCAAGTGTGATGACTACTATTTACACTGTGATGCTTGTTATAACTAGCATTCAACTAAAATGCTAAATACACTTATCATTCAACTGTAATGCTAGTTATACTGTAACGCAGTCCACGTTGATTGCTATTTTGATGATAGTTGCCAAAGTCAGCATTTATCTTATTTGATTTCTTTAAAGTGGCAATAGGAAGTTGATATATCAATAGCCAGTATAGCACCATAGGATATATTACACCATAAATCAGTAGCCAGTATAGCACCATATGATATATTACACCATTAATTAGTAGCCAGTATTTGCAATCCCATTTATCTACTTGGTCTGTTATTTTCCGAAATAGAGACATAATGAAGATACCCATTTACAAATTGGTGTTAATTCTTTTTTCTAACTTCTCTTTCTAACAATAATGAAAGATATTCCATTGCAGTATAGAAGAAATATGAGAGCAGATGTCCACCCATATCATATAAACAGTACATCATCATACTGTCAATTCATTACAAAACCACTTAAGTAATCTCATCAGCTAATCATATAAATAGTATATCATCATCATCATCATCAGATCCTTCATTCTTGCTCAACAGCTTACTCAGTTCTATACAATGATAGATTATGGATTTCAATATTGAAATTGTGTTTCAGATGTGATGCATACTGATTATAATAAAATGCTAGTTGCAACTGGCATTTGAGTGAAATTATAAGTACATCTAGCATTGAATAGAAATATTAATACTGAGGTGCAGAGCTCATGTATTTGTTTAATTCATATTAAATAATTTGCAATATGAATAAATAATAAACTCCTAAAAACATAAATTCAACGATAAAGGAAAATATAGGAACAACGGATATTTGAAATTAAAACAAAATAACCAAAACATTTCACATTTTATTTTCTAATGATTTCACGAAGTCTGATTTCATTTTCCTATAAGCTTTAACAGCTTTACTCTTAAAAAACTTCTCCATTACACTAACAAAACACATAAATTTTCTTAACTTTTTGAAGAACGAAGACAATTTCTTTTATTGTGGCCAACTTCATTACACTGACTGCATCTGTTTCTTTTACTTTGAGAATATACAAATCCACCATGCCTCTTTGTAGATGGTCTTCCTACATCACGAATTTCTTTAGGAGGCCTAATCAAAACATCATTTTCAGCAGCAATTGGCTTATCAAAATCTGGAGTTGGATTGATAGCAATAGCATACGAAGATCAAAAGGCATTAACAGTAAAATAGTCCTCCACAAAATTATAAACTGATAATCTAGACTTGTTAACGCACTTAATTGCATGGGCACATGGAAAACTAATAACTCTCCATTGATTACAACTGCATAAATGATTTTTAAGATCAACGACCTGTGACTTAGAAGATTTAACTTCAAATACAAATTTCGAAGACTTATAAACATCCCAACCAGAGCCATCATCTACTAACTTTGACAAACATTCCTCCATAACAGGACAAAGATTCGTTGTCCACGGACAACATTCTTCTCTTCGTCTCGCCATTTGCTCCATAACTTTCACTCGAATACCATCCAAACAAGAATTCATAGGCATAACTCTATCTTCCAAAATCCATGAGTTGATACTTTCTACAACATTTGAAGATATTCACCATAACGCTTTCCTTGAAAAAACAAATCTGCCCCATGGTCAAAAGGTTTATCTCTTAGAAAATTTTCTACAGATGTACCCCCGATATCTTTAAATTTAGAAAGATAACGCTCAAAATCATACATATAAGAAGCTTTAGCACAAAGTTTGAACAACTCCACAATAGATGAACCACCTTTAGCCACCTTAACAACAGTACCAATATTCTGTTCCATGTGAAGTAAACAATAGCTATGATATGAAGAACGAAATATTTTCGGAACACCTAAAATTAGACCCCATTAACGATCGGACATAAAAACTAAAGACCGATCTTCATTAAGCATTCCTTTCAGATGGGATAAAAACCAAGACCAATTTCCATTGGTAGTGGTGCTTCCTCCACCTAGTTTCCTCTTTCGTTTCCTGCCACTGTATCCTCTTTCTTGTATGTCTACATACAAACCTTAGTAAGATATAGAAGAACAGTCTAAGGGAGAGAGAGGAATACGTTCTTAGATATTTACCTATATATCAAATACAAGTACGTTATTATAGCGTTAATCCAAACCCTGATCATATTTTTAAATTCATTGAATTATATTTAAAAAAGCTTTTAGATTTAACCTTTCTTTTAAAGTTTATGAAACCTATGCTCTGATACCAACTTGTAACATCCCCTACTAGGAGGCCAAAAACTAACGGCTACAGATGCTGCAGTCATCCATAGTTATTAATTCTCGACGACCAAAAACGGCATTGCTAGGTACATTGATACACATAAATATGGAAAAAAATTTAACAATTCAAAAACATATTTCCACATTAAAATCAAAAAATTTCATGTTCATTACATAATCCCAAAGTATGTTAACCACGTTCAGCAAAATACAATTATTACAATTGTGCCAAGAGCGACATATGAAGATGCCTCCTTGGTTGATCAGAGTATATAGTAAGGTTAGTAGATCTGACTTTGCAAACAAATATACAGCGGAAAAGATAGCTCTAAATAACTATTGCCTCCTGCATGCCTTTAGAGTCTTTATTCGTCTAAGAAGAAAACCTTAAACCTCAAACTACTCAAAATCAATTGAGCACCCAAGAGTTTAAAGGGAAAACATAAATTTTGAGTCAGACATAAAGCCTGGTATGAATAATGATCTAATATCTCAATCCTTTTAGATATCAAGTGAAACCACGCCGCATAGAGAAATGGGTTTTCCCCTCGCCAGTATCCTACAACCTTTTTAAAATCATATTTTGTGCTCTTGCATCCACAATGGTTAAAACATACATTTTAAAAATATTATGATAATATGCATACTTGAAAGCATTTAGGATTTCCCATCCCATGTTAATTATACTAACCATCTAAGTTTCATTCGACTATCCGTCTTATATTTTCAATGTCTACTCGTCCCATTTTAGACTTCATTTGCATAAATTGTCCATCTCACATCCCATAGTTTTCTTAGGATGACTATAAACCCTTCATTAAATGTACATAGACTATCCATCCCCAACATGATGTTGACTATCCATCAAACATCCCATGATGACTATAAACCCATCATTCTAATCATGTAGAGACTATCCATCTCTAACCTGATGTTGACTATCCATCGAACCTCCCATGGTTTTCCTGGAATAAATATAAACCCATCACTTGGCCACTTAACTCATGTTGTCCACACGAATCTAAGTATCCCATGCTATCCACATGGTCAACCTATTTCCATCAGTATCCCTATTGTAGGTTATAATGATTTATAATTTATATTGGTATCCCCCAATGATTGAGTCATAACATATAAGTGTTGATATCCCCAACTATTGTATTGAACTAACAAACCTACCTTGATATCCCCAAGGTTAAACAACATTTATAATATAAGGTTAAAAGAAAATGACTTTTCAACCTCTTCGATAGTATCCCCTTTGAAAGCTTTACTTTTGACCATGTTAAAGTATTATTATATAAGGGTAGAAGCATAGCTTCAAAACCATTTGAAAGTATCCCTTTCGAAAGCATTGAAAGTTACCCTTAAAACCCTTGAAAATCAAACCTTTCGAACCTATTGAAATTCAAACCTTTCGAAACCGCTTAAAAAAAAACCTTTCAAAACCGTTAGACTCAAACCTTTTGAAACCATTAGACTCAAACCTTTCGAAACCATTGGGTTTATACTTAAAAATATTACTTTGGGTCATAGGTGAAAGTATCTCTTTTAAAAGAATTCTTTTCTTTATAAAATATTGGAAAGACAATTGTACCTTTCGACAACATCGGAAGCTTCAGCTTTCGACCCCTTCGGAAGGTTTGGGAAGCGGCTTATATTTATAAAAATAGTTGAGTCTTTGGACAACGTCGAAAGCTTCTACTTTCGACCCCTTCGGAAGGTTTAAACAAAAATAATGGTAACAGCTCTTTTCAGTATTTTCTTTGAAACAACCTTTCGACGTTGTTGAAAGGTCTCTTAAATCCTTTCAAAACCAAACATGCAACCTTTTGAAACTAAACCTTTCGACCTTGTCGAAAGGTCTTTAGAAACCGAACCTTTCGATTTGTCGAAAGGTCTTTAGAAAACAGGCAAGTGATTTTTCTTTTCAAATCAGAAATAAACTAAGCGACCATCTCCTTCGGAAGCAACCCTTCAAAAGCAATCCTTTGACTTACCTTTCATCCTGGTCTAATTCACTCCATACCACTTGAATGATATCATGTACAATTATTTTTACCTCGTTGGCCAATGAAGTCGAAAGGTCTTAGTCGAGAGGTCTAAGTCGAAAAGTTTGCCAAAGAAGGCGGAACCTCTTTTTTCTGGTTAAAAGCTAATTTTTTCTGCTTGTAAACATTTGATTGGCTTTCACAAACTTTTAAATATTTTGGATAATATTTGCCTCATTTTCTTTAATCTAAAATCATGTTAACTTTTAACAATTAAGCCCTTCCTCTTGTGAAAACAATTAAATCATTTAAGTCCTTTTGAAATAATTCAATTTTCATACTAAATCACTTAGTAAAAATCCCCAAAAATTCCAAAAATTCACTTTAATCATGTTATCTAGCATATTAAAATTTCAGACCCAAATTCTTAATATGTTTACTAGAATAATTCACAAACCCAAATATTAATATTTTTCTTTGAAAACTCATAACTAATTCTCCACAGGTTGGAAAGTTATAAAAAGTGAAATCTAGCTCCAAAATTATGTTTTCCTTAACATATAATTTTCCTGAGGCATTTCAAAGTCATTTAACCTCGGTTTTATCCTAAAACTGTATTTGTCTCCTTTAAACAACCATGCTCAAACATATATGAATCATAAATCAAGGAGATCATCATTCAATACATTATAAAATAGATTTACTCTTAAATCCTAAACCATATGATTATAAAACTAAAATAGAGATATAGAAATTATTATTCACCTGAGAGTGGATAAGGAATTGATGATTGATCGAGATTGATTTCTTTTTGCTTGAATCCTAAGCTTAAATTTGATTTTCTCCTCTGTCTTCCTAATGGTCGATCCTCTTCCTTATGGTTATAATTTTTGTATGAAATAGAATCAACGTGTATGACTAAGGAGAATAGTATAAGGATGGGAAATATGGGAGGCTATTTACCCTAATGCCCTTATGTTTAATTACTTGATCATTTATAAGTTCATTTAGTTAAATGAGCACGACCACTTAGTTTATTAATCAACCTCAATCTCCTTACCTATATTATTCTATTTAATTTATCCAATTAAATGTCCTGAATAATGTTAAATAAAAATCAGGGATGTTACATTTAGTGGCTTGGATACCGATGTTGGAACGTAGTGTCTACATATATTGAGATTTACCTTTGGAGTGTTTATGGAAAATAGTATGAGCATTGTCGATGGAGGTATCTTCCAGTTATGATATTTATAACTATTTGTTATAAGAATAAAAAGGGGAAGAAGTTTAAGCAGCATGTAATTTGTTATAAGAATAAAAGGGGGAAGAAGTCTGGGAAGTAGGTTTGAGAAGCGGAAGTTGCGATTCTTGAGAGTTGAGACTTCTTATGATAGGAAAAGATTAACAACCATTTTTTACAAAGTTTGTTATGTTTGTTTTGTTAAATTTGATCATTTAGTTCGATGTAATTTAATCTTAACTTGGAACAACTGTTGTATGATATATGCGTAGTAATAATGCAAATAGTTTATCAATGAAGCCTTTTAAACTTTGATTATAAGTTAAGTAACAGTAAATTAAAGGTATAAATTCAGTATACATTTACCTCACATCCTAACATACATGTTTAAATATCCATTGCATAAGTTTCAACCGGCCTTTTTTTTCAAATTTGCTCCAAATATTTTGAACTCTTTAAGGTATCCATTCGACATGCATTTTTCACCATCTAGCATATTTGTGGTAGTACTCAAATAGGGATCCCTCTTACTTACAAACTTCATGCCACAATAGTAACATCCAATCGTACATAGTTAATATCCATTGAATATAAAGTTTAATTTTGCATGATGGAAATGGTAGCTATTAGTACCCATTTAGCTTAATACTACTAGCCTTTAATTTTTCACCATATCTCAAAACTATGCAATGAGCAAAATATAGTTTTAGTTATGCTTTATTTATTTGTTGTTAGCTGAAAATATTAAATGGTTCTATTTATTAAATGGATATTTAAATGCAATAGATGGTTTTTGATTTTTCTTAAACAATGCCTTAGTACCGAATTCCTCAGCTTTATTTATTTCCTATTTAAGAGTGGTGTAAATAGTGGTAAAGGAATAAATTTTATGGTCAGAGGTTTCTTTATCATGAGTTATGATTCACTATTTATAATAGGCTATCTTTTTCCAATTTGTAATGTGTGTTGTTCGTAATGATCAAAATTTATAAAGGAAAAGTATTAACATTCAATGAGAATAACCGTCTCTATTAAAAGTTATAGTAAGCATCTATAATGAATGATTAATTTATTGTTTACTATAGTTGAGAAAAGCATCATTATGTGAGTTTTTTCCCAAAATAGTTTTGAAACACACGTTTATCCAATTGACAGATTTTTGATTGTACTCATATGGAAACCAACCTTATTTATGATTCAATGCCATGAGAATAATATTTAATTATACATTATCTTATATGGAAAAGTATTATAACAGTCTGGAATTTGATGTTGGAGGGTAGCAATATTAGTTATTAGCATTTATTATTCATATTTTCCAATGTACTATACCTTTTATCTTCTTATTATGTATCAAAGTTGTGTAATTAAGAAGAATACGATCTTAGACTCTCCCTTATTTATTAGTTGTTACTTGAAAATACCACAAGTACTTCTACACCAATAAAGTGATAATTTACTATGGCAATCAATAATGTGTGATATCACAATAACCATATTTTGAACTTGATGATCCATCTGATATGCATGATATGCTTTACATTCAGTAGTTGTTGACACCCATTTTTCTTTATCATTGTATTTACTGGATGCGATAATGTTGAACACAAGGTGCTTAACCAACATGTATTCCAACTTTGAAACGTTTCTATGAAAATTTATAGTTTGGTCTTTATGCAACAATAAGAAACCACTATACGGTCAAATTTCATACGTTGATATAAATATCAATGAAATACATCCATTAGAAATTTTTAATCAGTTAATGATATAAGACACTTCAGAACACTTCAGCCATCTTAAAGTGTGAGCAGAGGTGATGATTCCAAATGCCTACGCAGCTTTGATTTTACTTATGGAGTGTATACTTATTTTGTTAATGTTTATCATAAATAATGTCGTTTATTGATGTTGAAATATATACCGGTACCAAAAAAAGCTTTATACATATTTAAAATATATTGCTAATGCTTTTGAAGCATAGAACGTGGATGCTTTTAACTCATAGCTATAAGATGATTTTGTATTTATATTCTCTAATATCATGGGCTATATATGTTACAGTTAACGTAGTATGAAAAAAGTCGTAAATTCACACAATTTTCATATGTAGACGTGCAACATCATTTTAAAAACAAGTTTTTTGATCTTATAAAATTACCCTTCCATCTTCAGTCCTCAATAATTAAATAAATCAGGGTAATTTTGTACTTTATGTGATCCCACAACATCATTTTCCACCATATCGGCACATCTTACTTCCTTTCCTAATTCGCTACATTTATTTTTTTAACTTACGTAATTTTTTAAAGAATAAATCAGTGATTACTAAAGAAATATTCCAAAAGTCAATGAACAAAAATGAAATCTATTGAAATCTTTGTTTTCGATTTCTCTCTTCATGGTTTTGTTTTTAACCATAATAACTTTAAATTTCCTCACCAAGGAAATCGATAATGATCTAAAACATCAAAGTACAACTACAAATATATGTAAGAGATGAGACCATTATTTATGCATATGACCATTATTTCACAACGAATAAATTTGCTTTCTGTTTTCTTTGCACACGTCCAGCGAACGAGCCAAACGTACTGTGTGTGTGTGTATATATATATATATATATATATATATATATATATAATATTAACACAAAGAGATATTTTACATTAGTTAACTTAGTATAGTTCTAAAATTAAATATATTATACAAATAAATATTAGATTTATAATCCATGATTTTTCTTTTGTAGCTTCTGATCAAGATATTGTCAAATTCAACCTTTATGTTACTAAGAGATGTTTTTGAAATATTATATACATATCTATGTATGTATGTATCTTCACTAAAGAAATAAAGTGTGGATATATATACATGATAGATATAAATACCAATATTTACACATGTATATATTGACTTTGTCATTGTTTGTCATATCATCATACCATACCCTATATGTGTTATTAATAATTGTGTGTATACATATTTATATAGTGTCCCCTATTATAAATTATTATTTGGTTGATCACACATAAAAGAATATGGTCTAATTGTTGGATCAAAAATTGAAGGAAAGTTTTAGAACAGAAATGAAAAGGTTTCCTCCTCTAAATGAAACTAAACCTTCCTTTCATTTGATTGAATTTATTATTTCATCTATGGTTTTAATTAATTGAATAAAGAAAAACATTCAAAATACAAAAAGATTTTATTAAAACAACAAGATTTTATTTGAGGTGGAGCCTTAACGTAACGGTTAGGTCAGTCGCATTGTGATTTGGGTGCTCAGGTTCGAGTCTGGGAACAGCCTCTTCGCAATGCGAATGCTGCGTACATTATTGACCTCTCTAGTACCCGCTATCATGTGGGAGCCTCCTGCACTGGGTTCTACCATTAACATTATTATATATAGCAGGGTTGTTATGGTAATGGTAACCGTTACTGATACAAAAAAACCATTACCGTACCGCAACCGTTGGTAAGTCAACATTGACTATCGATACTTTACCATTACCGCTGGTAAAATTGTAACATCCCACGTTTTTATGTTAATTAAATTAAAAAGAATTAATTAATAGATAGAGAACAATGAAAAATGAAACTTTTATTGATGTCATAATTTGGATACAAAAATTACACCATTATGTTCGTAGCGATTTTCTGATCAATTTTCATATATAATGTTTATCGATCGGAGTTCAAACGGAAAAGTTATTAACGTTTGAAGTTTTAGCGTCGAAAATAATTTTATATGTAAATATGGTAATTAAATCAATTAAGACTAATTAGATGTTAATAATTGTTAACACTTAAATTAAAATCTTAGAAATTTTTAAAATAGGTAAGAATTGAATGTGATTAATTAAAAGAAGAAATAATCAAAGTAAATCATGCAAACAATTAACAAAATCAAATGATAACAAGCAACATTGTCCAAGTGGTTAAGTGTCACAATCTCAAAATTTGGGTAGCGTGATTCAACCGTTTATTGATATGTGTTATGTTGTCCGAGTGACATGTTGTATATTAAAGTACCATTTCGAAAAAACAAAATCAAACGATGTTAATAAACTAACATTCAAAAAACACATAGGTCGACCGCAAGACACCAAGGTCGACCGTTAGCGGTCGACCCGTATCTATGAAGGAACGTGGTTTAATTTTTCAGATCGACGTACGTGCTTAATTGCTTACGTGCAAAGTAATTTAAGAGCATTCGGGATTAAACTAAAGATTTCTAGGGTTTATCTAACACTCCAAATCAATGCTTGCTTCTATAAATAAATTGCGAGCATAACCCTAATTCATTTAGAAAATCCACTACACACTGAAACTCTGCCATTCTCTTCTTCTCCAAATTCTAAAACAATAGTATAGCTGTTATAACAGACATATACATAGATAAGTAGAAGAAAGCAGAGAATAAGAGAAGAGGATAATGGGGATACATTCAGGGCATGGAGATAAATGTAAACTTGAATCTAAAATTCTAATCTATAATAGTAAAATCTAAATTTAATCCTTTTCCTAGATCTTAATTTTAATAAAAGTTAGCTCTTTTTATTAATGATTTGAAGTAAGAGGGAGTCAAATAAAAAGGAAAAGGATCCAGATCCGGAGAATAGGAAAGCTAAAAGGATGGTAGGTGAAAATATTATATGTTTTTATATAATATTAGACTATATCGTTGTAGATCAATTCCTATAGAATTATAATTGCAAGTGCGTAATAATTAGAATTATAATTTTAAGTGCGTAATGATTAGTTTTATTTCTATAATTATATAATGATTAGATTTAATTTTGTAGCCGTGTAATGGTTAGATTTGATCGGTATTTTTACAACAATTGAAATGAATAAAATCATAATGAATGCGTAATGATTAGGAACTAGTTTTATTTTACGGACATGAATTAAGTTCAAATATACTTTTTTTTGTTATTTGCGGTTTTTGTGATATTTTAATGCATTGGAACTTAAAATGTTGCAAGTAGATTTCTGCACATTATCAAGTTAAAATTAAAAAATTGTGAAGTTTGGAATAACAAGGAATGCATGAATTAAAATAAAAAGGAAGAGATGTATAAAAAAAGAAAATTTTCCATGCTCTGCACTGTTTATTTTCAAGAGAAACTGAAAAGGCAATTTCTTGTAATTATAAACACAGCACAAACATCTCCTCTTTTGGTAAGATATAGAGATTTACCGTGTTAGCATAAGTTGAATAAAAGTTTAACCCCAATATATTAAAATATAGTAAATCGAAAGAGTTGAACATTAAGATAAGAATGAAAATAAAATACCAATAAGATGGGAAGTAATATAATAGGAAAATGCGGAGTTGTAGGCAAGAATAAAAAGGAATATAAGATAAAATGGAATGGGAATCATAGTGAAAATAATGAATGTAAGAACAATGATATTGATAACTAAGAATGAGAATCGGTAAATGAATTTGTTAAAGTGAAATATAAATGTATGATAAATTGAAGATGTAAGGTCAAACATAAAAGACGTTGGGGCAATAAAGAAAGTGTAAGAAGAATAAATATACATGAATATGAAATATGTATATATGTAGCCTCAGATGTTCGTTTATGATGGGTATGAATAATTATAATTTAATGTATAAATTATAGAAAACGACATTGAGAATTATTAGAATAAGTTGAAGTGTGAAAGCATATTCAACCGTGTGACCTGTGGAGAGTGTACGCTTGCGTATAGATAAAGGGTAACCCTTTGGTTATGTTAATGCTTAGAATGGAACCTCTGCAATTATAGGCACCAGCTAGACCTTTTGCGGATGGTGAGACTATACAAGCGATTTAGAGTAGTCTGCTTCAAATTTGTGTATAGGAAGGTATTGCATTGATTGCATTATGCAATCTAAATGGACAGTGGCGAGGATCGGACACTATGCAACATTGTGTGGTACCAGGTTAAAAGTCAACGGGTAGGGGTTACATAGGTCCCAGTTCTGCCATCAGTCCTTGCAGTCAATGGGAAGGACAAAGTAATATCTAATTGATCATCACCCCCTACCAAGGTTGATTTAGTTGGCTAATGCGACGCCACAGTTGTTTACTAGGGAAAAGCTGCATAACCCATAGCAAGATTCCTTTAAAAGATGGATGGGGAGATCTATGGAGCCAAGACCACGTTATAGGAAGTAGACAAAGTAAAAAAATCCCCAAAGGGAACATGACCTTATGGAGGAAAGGTCATCGATGCACATCAGAGGATTTCCTCGAGTTATACGATGACGAGATCGTGATACGATGAAGCGTTGATCCTAACGAGCTGCTAATGAGAGATACCGGAGGATAATATCTTGGTCTATTAGACGACCATGGGGGGTATGTTTTTGTATCTACGAGATGTAAATGGGAACAGTTTGTACGTAGAGGTTGAGTCGTAATGACTAATGATAATTAAACATAATATGTAATAGTAAACAATCGGCATAAGCTAGTGTTATGTGTAAGATGTATAATTTACTAGTCACCAGAACTTTGTTATGACCCTCCTCATTACAACCCACATGATAGATTAATGGATGGGTATTGGCGTTTGGGCATGTTTAGTGCTGACAATGATACTTAATTTTGAAAGTATCAAACTCGGTCAGTACTTATGTGATCTATTATATTTTAAATTATTATACTGCATATTATTTCAATAGAGCTCTGATATGCATTCTTTTGTTTTTATTTGCAGGATATCAAACCAACGATTTATACTTTGATGGACTTTGTGACGCCCCACCTCTATGCCCACTCTAGCCAAGGACACTAGGAGTAATGCCGTCGACTAGTACGGAGGATAAGGCTGTTGAGGAGTGACCATCCGTGTAATTGCTTTGTGCGAGCACCGATATGTCAGATAGTACAACATGCGTTTGGTTTTAGGAGGAAATCCGACATACCAATACAAACTCAAAGCTACTACACAATGGGAATATATATTCTTTGGAAACAAATATAGAAATAAACATAACACAAATCAGTCACAGACATCCATTTCACAAAGGCGGAAATAGATATGAATATATAACACATGAAAGTGTATATAAGAGTAGTGGTCAAACAAGATCCACAATGTCACAAAAGAATAGATACAAGTGCTACACAAAAGAATATGGACACATCAATGAGTCTATATCTCAGATGTATACAAAAAAAACTACTAATCTAAGTAGTTAGCCAAAAGTCAGGGTGATAATCCCAGATGTGAAGTCAAGCAGAAGCACCTGTAACATCCCGGTCTGTCCCGAGTATTATTTAATAAGAAAATAATAAACGGATCAGTCTAGCTATTAATATCAGATAAAATGATATAGAATAAGACATATGACATAAATATATAATAACCATAAAGCCATACTGTGATAAGTATGCATTTGAAAAATCAACTAGGGATTAATCAATATCACGAAAATCTTCTCAAAGATCAAAAGGAATGTCATACTCCTTATTTACCATATAACCAAACTATAAATATTGACAATTATATCAATGCCAATCACAAAAGTTAACGACACGCAAATTCACCAATGCACAAATATTGATAAAACTTATCAATGTAATTCACGAAAATTGGTGAAAACACAAATTCCAGAAATCATCAATGGAAATCCAAAAATCACAAAAAGGGGGAGGCCTATCATAAAACGGGAGCATGAAAACTCACCAACACATGTATCACAAAATGGAACGCTATTCCATGGTTGCTAATCATTAATTTTGAGCCAAAGCTCCACAAAACGGCCCGAAGACCATGGGTCGCTACCCCACCAATATGAGCCGAAGCTCCACAGAAACGGGGTTTAGTCTCCCTCGTAGACAAAGAGACATCGCACAATTGCTAGTCTAAATCACAAAAATGATCATCAATGATCATTAAGAAGCGTCAATTGCAGTAAGCTAGTAAATATATAAGCTTAGCTTCATGTCCCATAACCACTAGCTTAACTTAAATTTTTACGAACAAATTGTAGATCTCCAACCGAAAATTGTCACAAGAGATTCAATCGAACAAGTCCAAGAATTAACCGACGAAGTAAATGCAAGCGTTTCATACCACTGTTTTACTATGCCGTTTAATTAGATTTCTCGTACGAGTGAGGTACAGTTTTGTATATTTAAAAAAAAACGACAAGTCACAAAAATGATCGTAGAAACGATCAATCACAAAAATTCACATACGAAGACGTGAATGAAATCCAAAGAATTCGATTCCAAATTTATCAAAGTGGAAATAGCCTAGCGGCTTAAAAGTTACGACATACGACTTAACATAAGTCAACACGAGAAATCGACGGCTCAAGAAATAGCACACGACTTAACATGACAACTAACATGGTGCGACCTAACAGTGCAAATGCCCAGCGAACTAAGAAGGTCAGCGACCTAAGGTAGAAGCGGCTTAGTGGGCTAGCATGCGGCCTAGGTGGTGCGACCTAATCAAGGCGTGACCTAAGACATAGCACGACCTATAGGGGTGCGACCTAATGGGGTGCGACCTAATGGGGTGCGACCTAAAGGGGTGCGACCTAAAGGGATAGCGGCATAACATATAGCCGAGCGACCAAGGGGTGCAACGAACAAAAAGATAAAAGGAGGCCGAGCGACCAAGTGGGAAGGCCGAGCGACCAAGGGGTGCAATGACCAAAAAGATAAAAGGAGGCCGAGCGACCTAGTGGGAAGGCCGAGCGACCTAATGACTTAACAAGGCCGAGCGACCTAAAGATGGAGGAGCGACCTAAATGCAAGCCGACCTAAAGGAAACAAGGCCGAGCAATGACCTAGCACGACGAGACCCATAGGGGAGCGACCTAACTAATGCCGAGCGACTTAAGGAAGTGAAGAAGGCCGAGCGACCTAACGACTTATGGGTTATGACCTAAGGCCAAGCGACTCAATTTGATGCGACCTAAGCGGGGCGCGACCTAACTGCAGGCCGAGCACTTCGAATTGTGCAGGCCGAGCGACCTAAGGGTTTTGAAGCGCAAAACTCACTCAATTTGCAACCGATCGAGCACGGACGCTAGGGGATTATGCCCATAGGCTACCCGGTCGTATTGGCTCCTCGATTCATCGCCAAAAACGTGTTCAAACATCAAAGATTGGATTTTTAAAGATATGAACCCAAAACACTAAAAATTGGGGTTTTCACCAATTTAATCCAAATCAATGGAAAATGCATATGTAAAAGTGTTAGGAATTCATACCCAACAATCAAAGATAGTTATAGACAAAGATGTGATATAAAAATTTCACCTTTACACAAAATAAATGAAGGAGAAGCTTGAAATCAATGGAAGAATCAATGGCTTCTCTTTGAATTTGGAGTTAGATGTTGGATTTGCAAATGAACTTGAGCTTGGAGTTTTAATTTTTCATTCCTTCCTCTATTTTTGATGAAGCTTGAGTGTTAGGAAATGAAAGTAAAGTTACGGAGGGAAGGGGGTTGAGCTAGAGTAAATAGTTTAGGTTAATGGGCTAAACTAAACCCAAAGCCCAAAGTGAACAAAATTCCACTAACTCCAAACATATCAAAGCTTATACTCAAAAAGCTCGCAAACGGTGTTTTGAACTCAATGGAAGTGGTTCCGAGTCCTAATTCGACCGTATGCAAAAAGTAACTTTTCGGACTAAAATCCGACCAACGATAAAATATTAAAATAAAATATTTAAATATTATATGCGGGTTGTTACAGACTCCCCTCCTTAAAGAAATTGCGTCCTCGCAATATTTAAGAAGAAAATATAAGGTAACAACCATGAAAGCATATCAACACAAAAGAAATTTGAAATATGAAATTCACCTCAAAGAGCACGGGAAAGTAAGTCCGGATGTGTTCTCTCGATGAACTCTCTAGATTCCCAAGAGCAATCCTTAGGATTTGAGGACCATTGGACTTTAACAAGCGGAACATCTTTATTTCGAAGGCGCTTGACCTCCGAAGCAATAATACGAATAGGGTGTTGCTCATAAGTTAAATTAGGTGAAACTTCAATTTCTTCCACAACACCGGGCTCAAGAATAGATTCGGAATCTCGAAGGCATTTCCGTAATTGAGAAATGTGAAACACGTCATGAATAGCAGAAAACTGAGCCGGTAATAAAAGGCGATATGCCATGGAACCAATACGTTCGGTGATAGAAAATGGCCCGATATATCGAGGCGCTAACTTTCCCGATCGACTGAAACGTACAACACCCTTCATAGATGAAACACGGACAAACACAAGATCTCCCACAGAAAATTCTAATTTCCTTCTCCGGTTATTGGCATAGGATCTTTGCCTGCTCTGGGCCTCTTTCATCCTATGACGAATAAGGTCAATCTTCTCTGTGGAATCACGAATAAAATCTGGACCTAAAACCAGCTTCTCACCGGCCTCAAGCCAACAAGAAGGAGATCGGCATGGCCTTCCATAAAGTGCCTCGAAAGGTGTCATACCAATACTAGATTGGAAGCTATTATTATAGGAAAACTCAACATGATCTTCCCAACTTCCACCAAAATCAAGAACACATGTACGAAGAAGATCTTCAAGAGTTTGATTCACACGCTTAGTTTGTCCATCGGACTGGGGATGCTAAGCGGTGCTAAAATTAAGCTTCGTTCCCAAAGATTTTTGAAGACTCTTCCAAAATCCACTAGTAAACAATGGATCACGATCACTAACAATAGAAGAAGGAACCCCATGCAATTTTACAATTTCTCTAGTAAAGAGTTTGGCAAGAGAGAAACGGTTCGAGTAGACCGAACGGGAATAAAATGGGCGGATTTATTAAGTCTATCGACTATCACCCATAAGGTATCATGACCCGAACGAGAATGGGGAAGGCCGTTTATAAAATCCATGGAAATTTGGTCCCACTTCCAAATTGGGATTTCTAAAGGTTGCAATAACCCATCGGGCCTTTAATGTTCGGCCTTGACAAGTTGGCAAGTCATGCAACACTTAACAAAGTTAGAAATATCAGATTTCATTACCTCCCAATAATAAAGTGGCTTCATATTTGCGTACATTTTACTACTACCGGGATGAATGGTAAATTTAGAACGATGTGAATCTTCTAAAATGTCTTTACGAAGATTACTAATATTTGGCACGATAAGTCTACCAAATTTTTGAATACCGCCACGAGAATCAATGTCAAAGTCTTTCAAATCTTCAATATCAATTTTATCCCTAAGATTTTGGCCAAGAAGAGCCAATTCGGGATCTAACTTTTGAGCTTCAAGAATACGATCTAAAAGAGAAGGATGAGCCACAAGGCTACATAAAACAAGAGACGAACATAAATCGGAAACACGATCTCGAATCTCACAAGTGGACATAATTCCGAGATCATTCCATTCGGATATCATCATAGAAACAACCGCTTGTTGCTTACGACTAAGTGCATCCGCAACACGATTTCCCTTTCCACGAGTATAAAGAATATCAAGATCATAAGCTGCAAGAAATTCGAGCCAACGTTGTTGACGCAAATTAAGTTCCTTTTGAGAAAATATATACTTCAAGGATTTATGATTAGTATAAAGAATAAATTTTTCCCCCAAAAGATAATGACGCCAAATATGTAGGGCAAAAATAATAGCCGCAAGTTCTAAATCATGAGTGGCATATCTAGTCTTGGCTGGCTTCAATTGCCTAGAAGCATAAGCAATGACACGTTCTCTTTGCATAAGAACGGCATCCAAACCAACGCGACTAACATCGGTATAAACAATGAAATTTTGGTTTCTCTCGGGAATCACAAGAATAGGAGCATCGGAAAGGATTTCTATTAATTTCTGAAAAGAAGCTTCACATTTGTCCGACCAAATGTATTTAACTCCCTTCTTTGTCAAACTAGTAAGAGGTACAGAAATTTTGGAAAAGTCCTTTATGAAGCGGTGGTAATAACCAGCCAATCCAAGAAAACTATGAATTTCCGTCACACTCTCCGGTCTCTTCCAACTTTGAATCGCTTCAATCTTTGAAGGATCCACGGAAATTCCGGATTCGGAAATAATGTGACCAAGAAACTTCACACGAGATTGCCAAAAGTGACATTTAGAATTTTTTTCTTTTAATTGATTGCTCCTAAGAGTTTCCAACATAATCTGAAGATACTTTTCATGCTCCTCCTCGGTTTTAGAATACACAAGAATATCATCAATAAAGATGAGAACAAACCGATCGAGGAAGTCTTTGAAAACTCTATTCATAAGGTCAATGAAATAAGTCGGAGCATTCGTTAAACCAAATGGCATAACAAACCATTCATACAATCCATAAGGAGTATGGAAAGATGTCAAAGGAATACTATCCTCTACAATACGAAGCTTGCGATAGTTGATCAAATAGATCATCAATCCGAGGTAAAGGATATTTATTCTTGATAGTAAGATCATTAAGCTTGCGATAGTCAACGCAAAGCCTAAGTGTACCATCAGATTTCTTTACAAAAATAGCCGAAGCTCCCCAAGGCGAGGAACTAGAGCGAATAAATTGCTTCGTTTCCAATTCAGATAATTGTTTACGCATCTCCTCATTTTCTTTATTGAACATACGATAAGGAGGACGAGTAATAGGTTGATCTCCAAGGATGAGATTAATTCCGAACTCAATTGCTCGCTTAGGTGGTAATCCTAAAATGGGCTGAAATATGTCGGAAAATTCACGAACAGCGTGAATAAGAGAAATAATATCCTCATCATCATCATTATCGTCATCACGAGGATTTAAAGAATATAAAGATGCAACTAAGCTGGAATCCGAATCTTTAAGGTCAATAGAAATCTGCTTAACAGATTGAGGATGTCAAAGATGAATAGTCCGCCTAGGACATAGGATTTGGGCTTCACAGCGGTTAAGCCAATCCATTCCAAAATCATTCCAAAGCCTAAGTAGCGCATAACATGCAAATCGGCTTGGAAAGAAAAATCACACAAAATAATCTCGACATCTTTACACAATAAACTGATTGTTGCGGATCCACCAACCGGATTCGCAATTCTCAAAGAAGTCATTAAACACAAAACATCCAAAGAAAAAGCATCAACAAGTTCTTTTGAAATAAAAGAATGGGGGGGCACCCATATCAAAAAGAACTCGAATATGATGATCACGAAATAAAATAATGCCATCAAGGATAGAATGAGAAATACCTTTACCACGAGATGTGTTGCCAGGGGCTTGAGCAACATTAAGCTTTCCGTCCTTCCTATTTTGAAGTTTGGGACAAGAAGATAAATAATGATCCATGCATTTGCAATAGCGACAAGTACGAGGCTTTGAACACTTGTTCGCATAATGGTCCTTAGAACCATAGTTGTAGCATTGCCCACCACTTGGGGTAGAAGTCTTAGATGCCGGAGAGGCTTGCTTCCCTTTCTTATTGTTGGGATAAGGTCCTTTGAACTAATTAGGCCTTTTCTTGTTGTTGAAGTTCGGTTTGGCTCCCATAACTTCAACGTCACTTTCTTTATCTGCCTCTTCAAGTCGAAGAGCGATATCAACGAGTTGATCAAAAGAAACTTCTAACTTTAGAAGTAATGGCTTCTTGAGATTTTTATTCAAGCCATAGACAAATCGTTGGTTTTTCTTCAATGGGGTGTTTATATATTCGACCTCGTATTTAGAAAGTGACTCGAAGGATGCGACATAATCTGTCACAGAGGATTCACCTTGAACAAGGTCAATGAAACGGCAGCCAAAGTCACCTTCTCGGCTTCTGGCACAAATTTTAATTCGGAGCGCTCTCGGAATTTCTCCCAAGTAAGATCCGCTTCATTTATTTTAGAAATCAGAAGCTCATAACAATCTAATGCTCTTTCTTGGAGCATACTAGAGGCCACCTGAACACGGTGAAGATCAATAAGATTCATGCGAGAAAAGATTCGATCGCACGATCTCAGCCAAGCCTGGACTTCAATAATGATTTCAGAACCTTTGAATGGCTTTCCACCCAAATTAGTATAACCGCTGCACAATCATGCAAATCCAGACCTAGGGTGAGTAGACTCCGGATTAGATCCGGCTGCTTGAGCATTCCTCACAAGATCAAGAAGCTGCCGGGCAGACATAAATACTCCATCTTGGGGAGTAACACGAGAATGACCGACGCTGGGACGGCCAGGTCTAACCATTTCTCTTCCTTTTGAAAGAAAGAAAGAAGAAGAATAAGGTCATTCTCCAAATGAGCATCAAGCGATCTTGATAGATAAACAAGGAATCATAAAGAAAATAGGATGAATCAGAACGAAGACCCGAATTAAATCCTAAAGCATGACTCCGAAGATGGACTTAGGATGATGATCCTTGCTAGATTATTCTACATTGTTTCAAAGTTTGGCTCTGATACCAAGATGTGACGCCCCACCTCTATGCCCACGCTAGCCAAGGACACTACGGGGTAATGCCGTCGACCAGCACGGAGGATAAGGCTGTTTAGGAGCGACCATCCGTGTAATTGCTTTGTGCGAGCACCGATATGTCAGATAGTACAACATGCGTTTGGTTTTAGGAGGAAATCCGACATATCGATACAAACTCAAAGCTACTACACAGTGGGAATATATATTCTTCGGAAACAAATATAGAAATAAACATAACACAAATCAGTCACAGACATCCATATCACAAAGGCGGAAATAGATATGAATATATAACACATGAAAGTGTACATCAGAGTAGTGGTCAAACAAGATCCACAATGTCATAAAAGAATAGCTACAAGTGCTACACAAAAGAATATGGATACATCAATGAGTCTATATCTCAAATGTATATAACAAAAACTACTAATCTAAGTAGTTAGCCAAAAGTCAGGGTGATAATCCCAGATGTGAAGTCAAGCAGAAGCACCTGTAACATCCTGGTCTGACCCGAGTATTATTTAATAAGAAAATAATAAACGGATCAGTCTAGCTATAAATATCAGATAAAATGATATAAAATAAGAGATATGACATAAATATATAATAACCATAAAGCCATACTGTGATAAGTATGCAATTGAAAAATCAACTAAGGATTAATCAATATCACGAGAATCTTCTCAAAGATCAAAAGGAATGTCATACACCTTATTTACCAAATCACCAAACTATAAATATTGACAATAATATCAATGCCAATCACAAAAGCTAATGACACGCAAATTCACCAATGCACAAATATTGATAAAACTTATCAATGTAAATCACGAAAATTGGTGAAAACACAAATTCCAGAAATCATCAATGGAAATCCAGAAATCACAAAAAGGGGGAAGCCTATCACAAAACGGGAGCATGAAAACTCACCAACACATGTATCACAAAATGGAACGCTATTCCATGGTTGCTAACCATTAATTTTGAACCGAAGCTCCACAAAAAGGCCCGAAGACCATGGGTCGCTACCCCACCAATATGAGCCGAAGCTCCACAGAAACGGGGTTTAGTCTCCCTCATAGACAAAGAGATATCGCACAATTGCTAGTCTAAATCACAAAAATGATCATCAATGATCATCAAGAAGCGTAAATTGCAGTAAGCTAGTAAATATATAAGCTTAGCTTCATGTCTCATAACCACTAGCTTAACTTAAATATTTACGAACAAATTGTAGATCTCCACTCGAAAATTGTCACAAGAGATTCAATCGAACAAGTCCAAGAATTAACCGACGAAGTAAACGCAAGCGTTTCATACCACTGTTTTACTACGCCGTTTAATTAGATTTCTCGTACGAGTGAGGTACAGGTTTGTATATTTTTAAAAAAATGACAAGTCACAAAAATGATCGTAGAAACGATCAATCACAAAAATTCACATATGAAGACGTGAATGAAATCCAAAGAATTCGATTCCAAATTCATCAAAGTGGAAATAGCCTAGCGGCTTAAAAGTTACGACCTACGACTTAACATAAGTCAACACGAGAAATCGGCGGCTCAAGAAATAGCACACGGCTTAACATGACAACTAACATGGCGCGACCTAACAGTGCACAGGCCCAGCGAACTAAGAAGTTTAGCGACCTAAGGTAGAAGCGGCTTAGTGGGCTAGCATGCGGCCTAGGTGGTGCGACCTAATCAAGGCGCGACCTAAGACATAGCACGACCTATAGGGGTGCGACCTAATGGGGTGCGACCTAAAGGGGTGCGACCTAAAGGGATAGCGGCATAACATGGCCGAGCGACCAAGGGGTGCAACGACCAAAAAGATAAAAGGAGGCCGAGCGACCTAGTGGGAAGGCCGAGAGACCTAATGAATTAACAAGGCCGGGCGACCTAACGATGGAGGAGCGACCTAAATGCAGGCCGACCTAAAGGAAACAAGGCCGAGCGACGACCTAGCACGACGAGACCCATAGGGGAGCGACCTAATATGCACGCGACCTAACCAATGCCGAGCGACTTAAGGAAGTGAAGAAGGCAGAGCGACCTAGCGACTTATGGGATGCGACCTAAGCGGGGCGCGACCTAACTGCAGGCCGAGCACTTCGAATTGTGCAGGCCGAGCGACCTAAGGGTTTTGAAGCGCAAAACTCACTCAATTTGCAACCGATTGAGCACGGACGCTAGGAGATTATGCCCATAGGCTACCCGGTCATATTGGCTCCTCGATTCATCACCAAAAACGTGTTCAAACATCAAAGATTGGATTTTTAAAGATATGAACCCAAAACACTAAAAATTGGGATTTTCACCAATTCAATCCAAATCAATGGCAAATGCATATGAAAGTGTTAGGAATTCATACCCAACAATCAAAGATAGTTATAGACAAAGATGTGAGATAAAAATCTCACCTTTACACAAAATCAATGAAGGAGAAGCTTGAAATCAATGGAAGAATCAATGGCTTCTCTTTGAATTTGGAGTTAGATGTTGGATTTGCAAATGAACTTGAGCTTGGAGTTTTAATTTCCCATTTCTTCCTCCATTTTTGATGAAGCTTGAGTGTTAGGAAATGAAAGTAAAGTTATGGAGGGAAGGGGGTTGAGCTAGAGTAAATAGTTTAGGTTAATGGCCTAAACTAAACCCAAAGCCCAAAGTGAACAAAATTCCACTAACTCCAAACATATCAAAGCTTATACTCAAAAAGATCGCAAATGGTGTTTTGAACTCAATGGAAGTGGTTCCGAATCCTAATTCGGCCGTATGCAAAAAGTAACTTTTCGGACTAAAATCCGACTAAGATAAAATATTAAAATAAAATATTTAAATGTTAAATCGTGAAATATGCGGGTCGTTACAGACTTGAATTTTGGATTTAGCGAAAATTCTGGCCCACTAGGGTGTGGGTTGTCACAAAAATGTTCATTCTATGTTGACATATTGGTAAGCCGTTGATTGATAGTGGTAAAAGTACATATACATATAGCCATTAAAATTTTGATAATGATAAAAAGTAAGCATATTATTACTAATTCTAGCTCTATTAATGCTTATATTTAAATTTTGACTTATTTTAGTTGATGAAGAAAATTTTCTCTATTCATCGCAAATTGTTTATGACCAGGCCCGGCCTAGGGAAATGCTACCTAGGCAGTCGCTTGGAGCAACATATTGGAGGAGGGCAACAAAATGTTAAACTTCTTGTTGATGTTGTTTTCAAATAGAATGAATGAGTATATCTTTTTAAGAAAGTTGTTTGGAAAAGTGGTTTGTTTGTTAACTTGAATATCAAACAAGCAATGTTATGCACTGAATTTTGGTCTTTGTCTATTTTTTCCTTATTCACTTTCCAAGTTGGGCTGCGACAACCAAATTGGTTGGGTCGACCCTGTTTACAACAATGTAAAATAATAGTTTTGCTAATCCTAAACTTCGAAGTTAATAAAATTAAGAAGAACTATAATCATAAATAATACTATAAACTTCTGTTTAAAATCCAGTAAACCATCAAAAGTTTTTGTGGTTAAGATTAATTAAAATGGAAAACAAAATTAACATGAATGGTAAATTTACCATTACCACTTGTTTTGACATTTCTTTACTACTATATTTATCGATATAAATGATAAATTTACCGTTATCGTACCGATAATATTTGTATATCGACTCGATATTGGTTACCGGTTGCTTATTACTGATATTGGCAATGGTAAATTACCGTTATCCTTATAATCATAGTATCCAGTGTTAAATATTAAACTTGATAGGCCTAATAAAGTCCAACTAGGAAAAAATTTGAAATTTACCCATTTTATCCGCTACAGACTGAGCTAGTTCCAATAAAAGTAAATTGCACGTGAAATTTTAACCTATCTAAGGTTATGTTTACATACTTGAATTAGGCACTTCAAATTTTCGCTGTGTTGGCAAAGCTCCATTTACTTCTTTGTTCGAGTGCAAGGAAATTAGTCAGTTCAAGCTTGATGCGTCCGAACATTTGACGTACGTTATTTGTCCAAAATAATAAGTTTTTAAATTGATAATATGATATAAGTTTAAAATTAAATACTAATAAAAGTAATAAGTAATAAATAATTTAAGAATTACAAATAATTATAATTGGTAAAACTACTTCTTTTTAGAAAAAATAACAATAAAACCAATCATATTTTGTAAAAAATAAAGCAATATTAAAAATAATGTAATAACTTTTGTAAAACTAAAAAACTACATCGATAACACATACCATTAGGTGGCCCTGCCCTGGACCCTCATGACCTGACCGACTAGGTCTGCTGCTGTTTGCAGGGTTGTTGCCCTCACACCCCATCTAGGGGGTTGCCCCCCCTTTGGACCCCCCTCCGGAATGGCAGTTCAATTTGACATAGTGGCAAACATTTGCTTAAAAAAAATCATTTTTCGCTTTCAATACTATTATTCTTTCTTGTACCTTTTTTGGTGTATTTGTATTATGATTGTTGTATTTTCTTTGATACCGCTTTACCAATTTCCTTTCTAATGAATTTGTGTTTTAATTTCACAATTTTCGAATTAATTTATAACTCAATATCAATTATTAATATTCACTTAAAAATAGTTAAAATAATTTGAAATAACTAAAAACACAGTACAAAAAGGAAGATGCTAGATCAACCGAGATTAGTGTATACGAAAATGCGAATTTAAGAAACTAACGGAGGAAATCAGGAGGTCGGTATAATTTGGTTATTTCCTAACTGATTCGCCGTCAATAAAGCCGGTCATTTAAGAATTTTCCATATAAAAAACAAGTTTCCTTTTTTATGTTTTTCATCACAACATCTTCATTTCTTTAATGTGATGCTAAGGGGCCGATCATTTGGCTATGGAAGCCGTGGTCGGGGGGAACGCAGCTGCGGTTCCTTAGGGTGGTCGACCGAGCAGTGTGTAGCAGTTTAATGCCGTCCTAGGATGCCGCGGCGTTTAACCACCGACCGTGATGCGCAACTACCCTTAGCACTATAATTTATTTGTCAAAATCGCAAATTTTGATGATGCGATGCTACATCAACTGGCAATTTTAGGGATGGGAAGCATGAACTGAAACGTGGAAAATGATGCTGTATAATTAACGACGCAAATTTCCACTGCTTGGTTTTTTATGATGACTTCGATTGATACAGATAGTGCTTAAAGATTGGCTACTATTATCATTATGTCGCCAAAGAAACACTTCTTTCCTATTTGAACTCGTCGAAATGTTGAGTGGCCCTCCAAATGTCGAAAAAAAATTAAGCATGAAAATGCCCTTTGATTTTTTTTTCAAATTTATGTTTTTTTTAATTTTTTTTGTCTACCACGCAGGCCTTCAAGGCACCACGCAATTGCTCTGCTTTGCGCTTTGAAGACATCACATGTTGCTCTATGTAAAAGGGTATTTTTGAATTTTTTCTTAAATGAACTGACTCGGCAAAAAGAGGATTTCTTTTTTTTTACACATATTTTAAATTTGGAGGGATTCTCAGCCTTTCCACGTAATCAAAGTACAATTTGCCTACCAGCAAGTTAGTTAGAGTTTCACACCTATTCACCAATTTCTACAAGAATTTAGTAAGATGTACGACGACAATGTCGATGGAAGTGCCTCTCGGCGGTTTCATGTCTTCTCAATCCACTACACAAAATCCGAATACTTCCTTTTCAAAGGTACCACTTTTCTTGGATTTTTCCCTTCAATTTGATATTTCCTCTCAATTTTCGTTTCTTTTTCAAGACACGAAGCAGAAAGGAGTGCTGCTGCTGACAGTGAAGCAGATTAGCGAGGCATATCACTCCAATGATGATAAGTCTGCCTTTGCTTGTTAACGGGATTGATGCTACTAATGTAAATATCATTTCTTTCCTTAATTTTGACTTAAAATATTAGTAAACAATGATCTTTTCTTATCTGGTTGAGCTTTGTGGGTGAAAATGATAGGGACTGTAATGAATAAAGCACAGAGGGTTACTGATGCTTCTTTTACGCTTGATGATGGCACAGGAAGAATTGACGTTAAAAGATGGTATTCTCAGTATTTCATGTAATTATTTTTTGTTAAAGATTGAATATTGTTGTTCCCTTTGTTGTTGTTTACTTCAAATCTTTTCCCATAAAAGTGTGTTTGATGTAACAGTCAGTACTCATTCCCAAAAAAAAGGTTCCACACCACACTAAATGCATAATATGCAGATTCATGTTTCTATAACTTGAGCAAAAAACATGTAAATTTGTAACATGATAATTATATTGCATGGTGGAACTAAAGCTAACAACAAGCTACTATGTGATTTAATCAACTTTTTCATACTTTTTTTGACCGCGTTTTCTTTTATTTATTTTTGATTATGACTAATATTTTGCGATCTTAAGGTGAATGAAGTTTCTGAAGCGGAGGAGATGGCTCTCATTGAGTGAATTTTTTTCTTCTTCTATCTAATTGTTTCTTGACGGTAAGAACCCTGTTTCGCTTCCTTCTATGTGGAATTATGTATTTTCTTTTCTATGTGTGATCTATTATTCGTAATTACGCAAAAGTGTCACGAACCTTGTAGTAACTTCAATAATGTTACTAAACTAGGCGTCCGAGTCCAGAAAATATCTATTTCCTTGAAATAATATTTCCCCCCTTTATATACACAAGAGGATACAAGCAATTTGTCTCCCAGGATGAAACGGACCGGCCCCGATATGCTGTGCTTGCAGACGGAGCGACGACGAACGAAAGGAATTATAGAACTGAGAACAGAGTTCTGGAAACTGGAACAAAATGAAGAAGAAGTACTTCTGAGTGAGTAATCTCGTTCAGCATGCCCCTATATATAGGCTGGAGGAGGTGCTATTCGAAGCGGTCATGATTGTTGGAAAGGTTGCGACCCTTTAACCGACAGACGCACGTGCACAGGCACAAAGTTGTAATTTTGAAGTTCAAAATTAGCCGTTTCAGCGTAGTAGGCCCAAGTGGCCGACGGAGGCCCATCTAATCACGGGACCCCAAGATCCCCAAGGCCCAAGGCCCAGTCTTTGACATTTTAATATTAATATGAAGGCCAAAATCCCACATCTCAAGTGTTCATGTCTACTTCTTCTTTTCTTTTGATTTATTGTATTGGGTTGTAGTGTATTGAAACAAATGTTCCACTATGTGGGACTTTGTTTCAATGCACACAATACTTAATTCCCTAACCACTTCCTCATTCATTTTTTCTAACAATCCCCCACATGAAATAGTAGTTGTTCGTAGTTTCACGAGACATTTATCAGATCGGTTTAAAGTAGCACATGTGCCTTGAACCTTCCTAGTGATTACCTATTTGAATTACGGGCGAATCAGTAGACTTAGAATGTTCTTGAACTGTAAGCCTTTTGTGTAATTCTAAAATAGATATCACATGATAAATGTTTCTTATAATCCTTTGTTCTCTGTTTGTGTTCATTTCCGCTTTGAACACTTGCCTGGTCTCATAAGTTCTTGGAGAATTTGGACTTATAATTCTCTTTGAAAAGGCGCATTCGCACTGACGTAGGTGATTCTGTAAGGGGTATTCATAATTCCTCAAGTACAGACATTATTAAAAGTATCAATACTTATCCTATTTTCTATCAAATAATGCACTGATTTTATCATAGGAATGGTTTATGTGTAATAGTACCATCAAGTTTCTCTTAAACTTAGTTGTCTCTTTGAACCTAGATCTTGGGATCTCCAGTCAACTAGGTGTGGTTTCCATTAAAAAAAATTTTATTCTATGGGCCTCAACCCCATTCCCATCGATAAGGTTTGAACTTTCTCTCTTGGCAAGACTTCTGTTAGTGGATCTGCTATGTTATCTTTAGACCTTATGTAGTCTATAGTGATAACTCCATTAGAGAGATGTTGTCTTAATGTTTTATGTCTACGACGAATATGCCTAGATTTACCATTGTATAGTGTACTGTTAGCTCTTCCAATTGCTGATTGACTATCACAATGTATACATATTGGGGGCACAGGTTTGCTCCAATTTGGAATATCTTCCAAGAAACTTCAAAGCCAGTCGGCTTCTTCTGCGGTCTTATCTAGTGCAATAAACTCTGATTCCATCGTCGATCTAGCTATAAAAGTCTGTTTGGATGATTTTCATGATATTGCTCCATTTCCTAATGCGAACACATATCCACTTATACACTTTGTATCTTGTGATCCAGTTATCCAATTGGCATCACTGTATCCTTCCACTGTTGAAGGTAGTTTGTATTGTGTAGACCATAGTTCTGCGTATACTTTAGTTATCCTAGAACTCTGATTAATGCTTTCCAATGATGTTTACCAGGATTGCTGGTAAATCTACTCAGCTTACTTACAGCATATGCGATATCTAGCCTAGTGCAGTTCATAACATACATGATACTTTCTAGTATAGGAGAGTATTCAAGCTGGTAGATACCATCACCAGTGTTCTTTACCCAATTTTGGCTCATATCTACTGGTGATTTTGCAATAGTTATATTATATTGCTCGAATTTTTCAAGTATCTTACTGATGTAATGTGATTGGGATAATGCATGTCCCTGTGGTGTTCTTAAAATTTGACACCCAATATCACATCAGCCAATCCTAGGTCTTTCATATCGAATCTAGAGGATAACATATTCTTTGTAGATGTTATTATGGCCTTGTTATTGCCTAAGATTAGTAAATCATCAACATAAAGACAAATAATGACATATCCAACATATGTGTGTTTTATGTAGGCACATTTATCTGATTCATTTATTGTGAATCCATTTGATAACATAGTTTCATCAGATTTCTCATGCCATTGTTTTGGAGCATGTTTAAGGCCATAAAGCGACTTTACTAATTTTCATAATTTATTCTCATTTCCAGAGCTAAGAAATCCTTCAGGTTGCTTCATATATATTAATAAATCTGAATACCCAGTACCCAAAAACAAAAAATAAATAAACAAAGCACTGACATCATATAAAATAAAAATTATAATCTAGACGATATGATAGTTTTTTAGGATGCATATCACATCACAATTACGTTTAATCCCTCACGGGAAGTAAAGAGAGAAAATGTCTGTAATGGAAAGGGAATATATACTATATACTAATTACATCTTTTTAACTTTTACTTGGCATCTTGTAGATTGTCAAAAAAGCTTATATTGGGCCAAAAATTGGACCGGGCGTGATTTTTAATACTAACTCAACCAGATGCCAACCCTAGACGATTCTTAAACAACATTAAATGTACAATCCGTCGTCTATTGCCACTCCAGTATTTGCTTTCCCCACCCCAGCAATTTTAAAAAATGATTTCCACCCCAGCATTTGCTTTTCACACCCTGTTTGTTACTAAATTACCCTTGTCCCTTTATTGCCTATGTTTTTTTCCCTTCTTACTTCCTTCTACTTTTTTTATAACCAAACACCTAACAACTTAAGACAAGAAATGAGGAAAAAAAATGTTGTGTCACATGAGCGATAATTGCTCGATGTAGAAAGCATCAAACAAAATGTAGCATGTTTAATCTAAATATTTACAACAAAACTTGTAGAATACATGCCAAATAGTAGCTCTTTTTTAATCAAAACTTGGATGACATGTTGCAAATTTTATAAAATCTAGCCAGAAAAAACCTAGCATGAAATTGGATGAAATTGTTGCCGATCGCCGATAATAAGTAGCCCTTTTAGCAATAATAGTTTAACAAGTTAGCTATTTCAAAATGATTCCAGTATTCTATCAAGCAATTAAAATACACTGCTAATGCATGTGTATTGTGATGCTTCTATGTCAACAAACTTGAAATGAACGTGGATAAAATAAATACAACGTCTACATTGCGCATGCCTATACAGTACAAGGCAGAACGGCTATTCCAACGGCTCCAAGCCGTTGGCGGCCGTTGATAGCCGTTGAAAATGCCGTTGGAATAGCGTTCACGCTTTCCAACGGCTTCCAACGGAAGCTACGAGGCATTTCCAACGGTATTTTCAACGGCTACCAACGACAAGTAGCCATTGGAAGCCGTTACAATAAGATAACCAATAAGCCGTTTGTAGCCGGTGGCAGCCGTTGCTAATCTGGGTGAATTTTTTTTTATAACAGCAAGTCATTCGCCTTCCAGCAACACTTACTCAATATATATCCATTTCCACTCCATTTCCACTACATTTCAGACACACACACACACACACACACACATATATATATATATATCACATATCCAACACATTATACCACAAACAATATAAACAACCAAAAATGAACATCAAACATTACATTATCAAACCAAACTACAAGTCAATATGTACATAAACAACAAAACCCTCAACAACATCAACACCAATCCATATTCAAGTCAAAATATACAATGCAAACAATTAAACCTCACCACCTCAAAGTCAATATATACACAACAACCATCAAACATAATCCTTACCACCTCAAAGTCAATATATACAATAACCAAACACAAAGACAATAATCATCATACCTGTTAAGCATCATCCTCACCTCCGGAAACACCAGACGACGAAGGGAAGGAACCATGCCTATGCGCGTACTCCACTAAACGTCGATTCAGCTGCTCCATTTGTATAGCGCGAAGACGGTCCTGCTCTTGCAGCTGCTCAACCACGGCTCTAAGCTCTTTTATTTCTGCTTTGTCGCACGCCTTTTGAGCTGCCCGAACCTGCAAATAGAATGTGAGATGTTCACATTTGTATTATAATCATTTTCTTAAGCAATTTATATTTTAAAATACATGGTAATCTCTATCATCTAACCATATTTCTACACATTTTCCAGCATGTCGAACATGTTGTTTAGAAATAGATAATATTGCTTCCGAAGAAGAATCTTGTTCAACGGCCTCATCATTATGCGCAACACTTTGAAATGATATATTCACATGATCATTGAAATAATGAGAGAGAAAGAACGATGCTTCTTCTTCGATATATGATTTGCAAATCGAACCTTCAACTCGAGTTTTTTGTCTCACTTTTTTCCTTAAATGATTTAAGTACCTAATAAAAAATATTTCATATAAATATTGATTTTTATTTATAGTTAAATTGACATTTACATACTCAGTATTAATAACATACCTCTCG
This sequence comes from Allium cepa, assembly GCA_030765085.1. Taxonomy (NCBI): domain Eukaryota; kingdom Viridiplantae; phylum Streptophyta; class Magnoliopsida; order Asparagales; family Amaryllidaceae; genus Allium; species Allium cepa. The sequence goes on from CM060938.1 coordinate 9,572,427, forward strand.
AATGGATACATCCGTCCATATTGCACAGGACCTCGAAGACGTGCTTCAAATGGAAGATGAACAGGTAATGCTCCATTACGTTGAAAAAACTTGGAGGAAATATTTTCTCCAGTTTGCAAAGCAGTATAGGGATTTCTACCTCAAGTTTACGAAGGTGGTCAACTTTTAACGTAGTTGAACAAAGCTCCTTATAAAATAAACTAAGTTCTGTTATAACCTTCCAAACTTTTATAGGCAACAATTCTTTGAAAGCGACGGGTAACAAATTTTGCATCGTTATATGACAATCATGGCTTTTCACCCCACTCGGTCTTCCGTTCTTATAGTCGACACATCTACGAAGATTAGATGAAATTTCATCAGGAAATCGTAATCCTTCCATCCATTTTATAGTACTTTAACTTGGTTGTTATCTAGTTCATAACATGCTTTGAGTTTTTTAGTGTCATTTGGCTTCATATGAAGCTCAGGACGATTACATATTTCTTCTATATCACGTCTTGATTTCAGATCATCCTTAATCTTTCCTTAACATTTAAAAGTGTATTAAACACATTATCGAATATGATTTTCTCGTTATGCATCACATCAATATTATGATGGATTAAGAGATTTTTCTAATAAGGCAAATCCTAAAATATACTGTGTTTGCACCAATTATGAAATGTCGATTTACCTTGGATTTCAGTTTGCTGCCCGGTTTCATGTATCTTTGGATAATCTTTTACAAGTTCATATATATCTTCATTTGACCAAATCGTTGATGGTTGTAAAGTCTCATGTCTATTAGCTATAAAGTTTCTTTTGTCTCTTCTAAAAGTATGATTAATATGGAGAAAACGTCAATGGCAATCAAACCATGAAATTTTCTTTCCATGCCGTAAAGAAAATGCTCGTGTCTCTCCCATACAGTAAGGACAAGCAAAACGACCGGCCGTACTCCAACCCGCAAGCATTGCATATGCAGGAAAATCGCTAATAGTCCATAACAAAGACGCGAACATCCGGAAAAAAAATTCGATACGTCGTATGTTTCTACTCCTTCATAACACAATGTTTTCAACTCTTCGATTAGTGGTTGTAAGTAAACATTGATATCCTATGTCGGATCATTAGGGCCAGGGACGACAATTGTGAGAAAAATATATGGAGTTTTCATACACATCCACGGGGGTAGATTGTAAGGTGTAATGATTATAGACCAAGATGAATATTTAGAACCAAACTGAGAAAACGGTGAAAATCAATCAGTACACAAACCTAGTCTTACGTTACGGCTCTCTGCTGCAAAATCAGGATATTTCTTATCAAAATACTTCCATGCTTCTCCATCAGATGGGTGTGTTAACGTACCTTCTTCGGGCGTTCTCACACTGTGCCATCTCATATAATGCGCTGTTACAGATGATGCATATAACCTTTGAAGTCTAGTAGTGATAGGTAAATAATGCATACGCTTGTATGGAACTTCTTTTCCCTTTTTTCCTTGGTTTGTATCTTTCTTGATTACATATTTTACAATTCCGAAGACTGACATCATCTTTCCAAAACAACATGCAACCATTTAGACATGTATCAATTTTTTGATACGGCTAACCGAAAGATGACATAAGTTTTTTCACTTCATAATAATTTTCGCACATTAAATTATCTGATGGCATATGGCATTTAGCTACTTGTACAACAGCCGTAAATCCGGCTTCTGTGAGGTTGTACTTTGATTTCATCGCAATGTACTCTGCAGTTGCCGATAATTGAGTGCCGCTAGTACATCCATTCCAAAGAGGTTTCTTAGCAGCATCCAATAAATCAAATATTTTTTTCGCTCCAACATTTGGTTCCTCTTCGACGTTAACATTGTCGTTACTATTTTCAACAGTGGGGAACATTGATCGTGCTGCACCTTCAACCATATGTTCTATGAGATTCATCGTACTAACTTCATCACTAATGACCTCTATTGACTGTTCTGCATTGCGTGTTATAATTTCTCCATGACGATCCCACACCAAATAATTGGTTACGAAACCATATTGGCGCAAATGAATTCTAACCATATTCGGTACTAAATGCTTCAACAATTTGCACCTACTACATGGACAACGAATTTCTACGTCGTTTCCAATATTACTTAAAGCAAATTCGACAAACATATTTACCCCATTGAGAAAATGTTTACTTATTGAGCCTCTCATTTCTCTTCTTTGATACATCCAGCTCCGATCAATAAAATAATTGACCATTTTTCTACTGTAAAACCTATGATCAATAGTAAAAAAATTATTAATCAAATTCGATAAACACATTTAGATTTTACTTTTTTTATAATCCATTTTCATTTATATACAAAGTTAAATTTCTTGATATTTTGTTCACTTTTTGTACCTTTTATGATCGTCGGTCATCCTACTTCCCATTACAAATACAATAGTAATTACATTTCTTAAATCATATCATTATAAACTATTTTTCAAAATTCAGAAGCACTTCCCCCGTGTTCCTTGTATCGTACACATATGCATGTACACAAGGAACGAAAAGGAAATGCCGTTGAAATTTTGTGAACCGTTTATAACGATATGATTTACGAAACGTAATTACTTTATAGTGTTTGTAACTTGTCCAATATAGGGACAAATCCAAAAGAGATTGTATCAGATGAATATGAATATCCGTTTTGCAATAAAAACTAATATTCATACAACGATCATATACAATACCTGTCAGACGGGGCCAAAAATTCGCTAAGGGATTTAAATTTTGTTTATATGTTACCGTTTTATTAAATATATAAAATAAAGCATATTATGCATTATTTTATTTATATTCTACTATTTTACTAAATATATAGTAAATTATATGATTTTTAATATTTCACAAAATATATAATTCATGTGTGTGTATATATTCTAAATTATATACTGATTTATTTAATGCTAATATATTTTGAAAAAGATATAATTAATGTTCGTAAAATAATCGACTAATTCATGTTTGTCTAATAGTTTACAAAACATACACAAAATAATTTAAATCAATCCTAACTAATCTAATGCTAATTCAAATGCGCATTTACACTAAATTATAAACATATGCATATATGTGCATAATATATATATATATATATATATATATATATATATATATATATATGTATGTATGTATGTATGTATGTATGCATATATATACACAAACAATTTGGACATTTGGATGGTAATAATTGTAATTAGCACTTAGTTTGGTATAATAAACAATCAATAGGCCATTGGATACAAATATAACAACAAATTAACACAAAATTAGAAAAGTTAAAATTTTTAGGGTTTTAGGCAAACCTGATTTTGGAGATGTGTAGGGATGGAGAGATGATGCTGGCATCGGAGCAGCTGTCGGTTGCTTGGGGAAGTTTGGAGCAAGAAAGGAGGAGGAGGGGAGGTAGGTTTTGTTGTAATTGGGGAAGAAGGAAATAATGTTTCAGGTTCGGCTTGCTGCAGGTATACGCGCATATTTCCAATGGCTTCCAATGGCCGCAAACGGCGAAATTTCCAACGGTTATCAACGGCTACCAACGGCATGTAAAAAATAACGCGCCGTTGGTAGCCGTTGGAAAATATCGTTGGCGGCCGTTGGAAAGCCTTCGTGGCTATATACTGTATTCCTAGTAGTGATAGCACATCCAAGCAGTGACGAGACGTGTTTTTTGGATATCAACGCCAACTTCGAACGTTGGTTTAGAGTTTTCAACACCTAAGGTAGGCGTGGTTTAACTCTTTATAATGCACGCTTTCAACGTTGTTACTATTTTTTCCAATGTGGCCTCCAACTCATTGATTTCAAGGTTTAATTCTTTAAAGGTTAAAAATGGAATTGTTAATTTAATTTTTTTAACGGGGGGTGAACAACAATTATTGGGGTGCAAATAGATAGACCCCAGCCATTAATTTACATTTACTTCATTAGAGAAATAAATTCTTGAATCAGGTCGCATCAAACTTTCAATGGTGGGATCTTGCATTATTTTTTAGAGCATGGATTCATGCCGAGGAGAGAAATCATCAGTGATTCTAACACAACTGACTACTTGATGGACTGACTCAATTTTGGCAAGGGTCTGATTTATTTTACATTTCAATTGGTTTCACCGCTCACCTTTGTTCTAATTTTCATTGCAAAACAGACTGTAACAACCTTTCTTCTCTCCCAAAATATAAATTTTGTACGGAATTTTAATAATTTTGTACAATAATCTGTCATCTCAAACTATAGATCACCTTCAACTATATTTACTTGAAATACGAATGTAAAGGCATTCTTTAGTTTATGAATGCATGTAGTGCTTCGTTTAGCTAAATCTGTGATCTAAACACTGTTTAATTTATGAATCCAGAAGCAATTAGTTTTTGGTTAGAAGTTTGACAGTATACTGAATATTGTTTTAAGGGGCTTCCAACCAATGGTCCTTAATTTCAAAGCCGTGGTCCGTTACACTAAAAAAATTTACTCTCTACTTTATAAACTACATACATAATACCATACAAATCAATTTCAGTATGCGAAAAGGAATCAAAAAAGGAAAAATAAAATAAAATAGTATATGGCGATGGAGGCTTCCGACGGCCGCCGACGGTAATTTACGACAGCTAATGATAGCTGTCGAAGTCCATGGCGTTTTCGTAAATAAAATATACTATCGTTGGCAGCCGTCGAAAACCGAAACAACTAAATCGTTGGCGGTCGTTGCTCGCCGTCAAGAATTATCATACATACAGGCCTCTTGGTCAAGAACTGTTTCAATATTCACCTTCCCCGAAATTAAACAAAAACCCCACCTCCACCACCTCCTCACCGTTGTCAACCAGCCACCGCGCTTCTCCAAGCTTCTCCAACTTCATCATTCTCCACTCTCAACAAGCCTAACACTTCATCAATATTCAATCAGGTCTTATTCTTAAATCCTGATTAATTTTGATTTGTTAAATTAGGCTTAACTTGTTCACAACAATAAAGGCTGTCCATAGCAACAGCCTTTTACGTCAGCTAACGACGGCTAAAATAAAAGGATCATGCTAGCTGTGACGCTCGACCTCTATACTCACGCTAGCCAAGGACACTACGGAGTAATGCCGTCAACTAGCATGAATAATAAGGCTGTTGAGGAGAGACCATCCGTGTAATTGCTTTGTGCGAGCACCGATATATCAGATGGTATAACATGCGTAACTTTTAAGAGGAAATCCGACATATCAAATACAAATTCAAAGCTACTACACAGTGGCTATAATATCTCCAAAAACAAATATAGAAATAGACATAACATAAATCAGTCACAGATGTTCATATCCCAAAGGCGGAAACAGATATGAATATAGCACGTTAAAGTGTACATCAGAGTAATGGTCTAACAAGATCCACAATATCACAAAAGAATAGATACAAGTGCTACACAAAAGAATACGTATACATCAAGGAGTCTCTATCTCGAATGTATAACAACAAAAACTACCAATCTAATGTAGTTAGCCAAAAGTCAGATAATACTTACAGACGAGGAGTCAAGCAGAAGCACTTGTAACATCTCGGTCTGACTCGAGTATTATTTAATAAGAAAATAATAAACGGACCAGTCTAGCTATAAATATCAGATAAAATGAGATAAAATAAGAGATATGACAAAAACGCATGATAACAATAATGCCATACTGTGACAAGTATACATCCAACAACAACTAAAATCATACAATATCTCAAGAAATCTCAAGCATCAAAAAGAATGTCATATTCTTTAACGCTTTCACCAAACCACAATATTGACAAATTTATCAATGCCAATTGGAAAAGTTAGTGAAACACAAATTCACCAATGCACAAATATTGATAAAGCTTATCAATGTAAATCACGAAAATTGGTGAAACACAAATTCTAGAAATCATCAATAGAAATCCAGAAATCACAAAAGGGGGGAGGCCTATCACAAAACAGGAGCATGAAAACTCACCAACACACGTATCACAAAATAGAACGCTATTCCATGGTTGCTAACCATTAGTTTTGAGCCGAGGCTCCACAAATGGCCCGAAGACCATGGGTCGCTACCCCACCAATTTTGAGCCGAAGCTCCACAGAAATGGGATTTAGTCTCCCTCGCAGACAAAAAGACATCGCACATTGCTAGTCTAAATCACAAAATGATCATCATCGATCATCAAGAAGTGTCAATTACACTAAGCTAGTAAATAGATGAGTTTAGCTTCATGTCTCATAACCACTAGCTTAACTTAAATATTTACAAACAAATTGTAGATTTCCACTCGAAAGTTGTCACAAGGGTTCCAATCGAACAAGTATAAGAATTAACCGACAAAGTAAACGCAAGCGTTTCATACCACTTGTTTTGCTAAGTCGTTTAATTGGATTTCTCGAACGAATGAGGTAAAGATTTGTATATACTAATAGATTGGAAGACGGTTTTATAAACGAGCTTTGTATTAAAAATAGGGTTAGAAATCATCTTTGTAAAGGAGTTTGATTATTTACTACTAGTATAGAAACCTTTGTATTTTAAAGTGACAATTCACAAAAATGATTGAAGAAACAATCAATCACCAAAAATTCACATACGAAGATTGAAGAGTGATTGATCTATCCTTTGTTTTAAAGCTTCTCCTTCTTTGTTTTGGGGTTTAAAGGGGAGATTTTTATCTCACATCTATGTCTATATCTATCTTTGTTGTTAGGTATGAATTCCTAACACTTATTTATGTTCATTTGCTTTTGATTTGAATTGAATTGATGAATATTCCAATTTTTAGTGTTTTGAGGTTAAATCTTTTGAAATCCAATTTTTGAAGTTTGAACACATTAGTGAGGTGCTTCGGAGAGCCATACAAGGAAAGGTGGTCACTAGGCGTAAATCCCTAGTCGTCGTGGCTCGTTTGCATCGTTCTGTTTGTTTTATGGATTTTTCCCCATAAAGGGGATAGGCTGGAACCGCTAATGAAGCAGGTTCAGTCGACTGAACCGGGGGCAGAAAATTTTCTATCCCCGTATCAATCGACTGACCTGATGGTTCAGTCGACTGACCTGGAAACCTGAGAGTTTCCAGGTTCTGTGCCAGTCGACTGACCATCTGGTCCAGTCGACTGACCTGCTTGCTTTAGACCAATTTGTCTATTTGGCTTGAGATTCCAATTTTAATCGATTCGTGATTATCCGATTTGTTATTATCGTTTATTATCGACTTCGATGACTTCTTTTTAGGATTTTTGGGAATATCCATTTTGAAGGATTTGGTACCGATTTCTACGGATTTGAGTCACGTCTCAACTCTAAAAGCTCCAATCTAAGATAACAAGCAATACTTCCCAAATTAGGTTATATGAAATTTCTGAAACTGGAGAGAGATTGAGACGGAGAAGAAGAAGATGATGCTTACCTAAGCTTCTCTTGGATTTTGTAGTTAGAACTTGAATTTGCAAATGAAGCTAGGGCTAGGAATTTTAATTTCCGATCTCCTCCCCTATTGTTCCTAAAGCTTGAAATGTTTGGAAATAGAAATGAAATGGATGAAGAGGAGTGGGGGTGGAGTTAGGGTCTTAATTAGGGTTAATGGGCTGAAACCCAAACCCCTAAGTGAAAAGGTTGAAATTCTAGCTAACCCCAAACATATCAATGTTTATACTTAAAAAGTCCGCAAACGCTATTTTGAACTCAAAGGAAGTGGTCTGGTGTCCTAATTCGATCGTTTGCAAAAAGTAGCATTTTGGACAATAATCCGACTAACGATGCTATATTTAAATATACATTCGTAAAACATGCGGGTGTTACACTAGCTGACGCACACTCTAAGTATATAGGTCGAACCCGCGAATTGGAAATCACTATCATTTCTCACCAAAAAATAAAACGACGCTTATTTTAGCCGCGGTGCTTACCCACGTCAGCCACCATCAGCCGTCTCTAACCGCCTAGATCATCTAAGCCCTCCAAATCTCGCCAGTATCTCCTTCCTCTCCAATCTCAGTTTAATTTAGTTATGATTAAAACCCTAATTTAGAAAATTGGTTGATTATGGATTAGAAATTGATGATTATTTTGTATTAATTGATTTTGGGATATAACTAAAACCCTAATTTTGAAAATTAGTTGATTATGGGTTTGAAATTGATGATTATTCTGTATTAGTTGATGAAAATTGTGTGGGGATATTAGTTAGTGGTTTGATTGTTTAATTAGTAATTAAAAATTAAAATTGATATAAAATCCAATGATTAGTGTATAATTATTAATTAATATGCTTATTGATAAGTTTATGCGAATGTTTGTTATAGTTTAGAACAAAGTTTGTTATAGTTTACGCCAAACTTAGTGTATAATTATTAATCAATATACTGCTAGATTTGTACAGTTAAACATAAGTAATATTTTTTAATTAGTGTGTGTCAATTACAAGAGTTAGTAGTTGGTATAAAATAAATTTAATTTAGTTTATTATAAGTGCAAACTTCAAATTTTAGTTTAGAAAATCGGTAAATTAAATTTTTTAATAGTTAACTGAATTGTAAAATATGTTTAAAAATTCTAATTTAGTTAATAAAATGTTTAAATAGTTGAATATATTATAAAATTAAGAAAATAAAGTGAAATGAAATAATAAATTAAGAAATAATAAATTTTGCTTTTAAATAATAATTTTTTTGAAACAAATATTGTACTAAAATCGACGCTAGCCTTTTGTGTCGGCCGACGATGGCTAGAATAAGCGGCCGACGTTAGCCGTTGCTAGTTGACGCGGATCTTTGAACATTGATCAAAAACCCACGAAGCTGAAAACTTTTCATTCTTTCGCACCAAAAAGTAAGATTGATTTAAAATCCAAAAATTAATGTATAATTATTGATTAATATGCTTATTCATAAGTTTAGGCAAACATTTAGTCTCGTTTAAAACAATGTTTGTTATAATTTGCGTAAAAATTAGTGTATAATTATTGATTAGCATGTTGCCTGATAGTTGAATGAATTGTAAAATATGTTTTAAAATTAGTGTATAATTATTGATTAAAATAAATGCAAAAATTAGTGTATAATTATTGAAATTTGTGCAAACTTCAAATTTTAGTTTACAAAATCGGTTCAGAATTTAAATAGCTAAATGAATTGTAAGATATTTTTTTAAAATTTCAAATTTAGTTAATAAAATATTTAAATAGCTATAAAAAGAAAAAAAAATTAAAGGATAAATTAATTTAAATAATTAGGCATAAGGAAACGCGCATAATTTTTTTTATCGTAAGGACAATCCTAAAGCCCATTAGCGATTTAAAACAAAATATTACTTTACGGATTTATTCCATTCGTCTTCCTCCTACACTCATTCACTCGCGAAATTTTAATCGACAAAAAAAAGCAACGCAAACTAGAAATAAATCGTTTTCTTCAACACAACCACAAACATCGCAAAGGATGAACAATCACTACAAATCAGACAACAATCTCAAATTCGAGAAATGACGACCTAGCTTCAGTGGAAATGCCGCAACAAACTCAAAATCAAAATATCGAAATAGTACCTACGGTATATATTTAATAGCAATACACAATGGGAGAAAATGAAAACCTACATCAATTTGAGTCGATAGTAGAGACAATGAAAGGAAAAGCTATCAAGTTAAAATTAAAAAAACCGCCAGCAGAGGAAGAAACGAAGAAAAATCGAGAAAAAAGAATAAAGAGAAAAATGAAAAAATGCAGTAAATGAAATGTAACAACTTAAGAATTCTAAAAGTTTCATGACATTAAACAATAAAATTTTGAAAATTAAAGCATTACTAGAACTACAGTATATAGCCACGACATGGTTACAACGGCCGCCAACGGGAATTTCCAACGGCTAATAATGGCTCATTGTTTTTTAACAAGCCATTGTTAACCATTGTAAAAATGCCGTTTGCGGCCGTTGGAAATATTCTTGTAAACCTGCAGCCAAGCCGAGAACACAAATCATTCCTCTCTTCCTACCTAAAACACCCAAATCCATCACCATCTTCCTCCACTCCTCTTTTCTTGCTCCCAGCCTCCCCACGCAACCGGAAGCCACTCCAACGCCATCAATCAACACCAGCGGCCTCTCTCCATCCAAATACAGCTTCAAAATCAGGTTTTGCCTAAAACCCTAAAATTTTAAATTTTTCTACTTTTGTGTTTAATTTGTATTATAGTTGTATCCAATGGCCTATTGATTGTTTATTATACCAAACTAAGTGCTAATTACAATTATTACCATTCGAACGTCCAAATTGTTTGTGTATATATATTATGCACATGTATACATATGTTGATAATTTAGTGTAAATGCGCTTTTGAGTTAGCGTTAGATTAGTTAGAATTGATTTAAATTATTTTATGTGTGTTTTGTAAAACATTAGGAAAACATGAATTAGTCAAATATTTTAGAACATGAATTATATCTTTTACAAAATATATTAGCATTAAATAAGTATATAATTTAGTGTATATATATACACATGAATTATATATTTTGCGAAATAGTAAAAATCATATAATTTACTATATATTTAATAAAATAGTAGAATATAAATAAAATAATGCATAATATGCTTTATTTTATATATTTAATAAAACAGTAACATATAAACAAAATTTAAATCCCTTAGTGAATTTTTGGTCATGTCTGACAAGTGTTGTATATGATCGTTGTATGAATATTCATTTTTATTACAAAACAGATATTCATATTCATCTGACATAATATTTGTTGGATTTGTCCCTGTATTGGACAAGCTACAAACACCATAAAGTAATTATGTTTCGTAAATCATATCGTTATAAACAGTTCACCAAAATTTCGATGGCATTTTCTTTTCGTTCCTTGTGTACATGCATATGTGTACGATACAAGGAACAAGGGGGAAGTGCTGCCAAAATTTTGGAAAATCATTTATAATGATATGATTTAAGAAATGTAATAACTATTGTGTTTGCAATGGGAAGTAGGATGACCAACCATCACAAAAGGTACAAAAATGTGAACAAAATATCAAGAAATATAACTTTGTATATAAACGAAAATGGATTATAAAAAACAGTAAAATCTAAATGTGTTTATCGAATTTGATTAGTAATTTTTTTACGATTGATCATAGGTTTTACAGAAGGAAAAATGGTCAATTATTTTATATCGGAGTTGGATGTATCAAAGAAGAGAAATGGGTAAGTAAACATTTTCTTAACGGGATAAATGTATTTTTCGAATTTGCATTAAGTAATATTGGAAACGACGTAGAAATTCATTGTCTATGTAGTAGGTGCAAATTGTTGAAGCATTTAGTACCGAATATGGTTAGGATTCATTTGTGCCAATATGGTTTCGTAACCAACTATTTGGTGTAGAATCGTCATGGAGAAATTATAACATGTAACGAAGAACAGTCAATAAAGGTCATTAGTGATGAAGTTAGTACGACGAATCTCATAGAACATATGCTTGAAGATGCAGCACGATCAATCTTCCCTACTGTTGAAATTAATAACGACGATGTTAACGTCGAAGAGGAACCAAATGTTGGAGCGAAAAAAATATATGATTTATTGGATGCTGCTAAGAAACCTCTTTGGAATGGATGTACTAGCGGCACTCAATTATTGGCAACTGCAGAGTACATTGCAATGAAATCAAAGTACAACCTCACAGAAGCTGGTTTTACGGCTGTTGTACAAGCTGTTAAACGTCATATGTCATCAGATAATTTAATGTGCGAAAATTATTATGAAGTGAAAAAACTTATGTCATCTTTCGGTTTGCCGTATCAAAAAATTGATACATGTCTAAATGGTTGCATGTTGTTTTGGAAAGATGATGTCAGTCTTCAAATTGTAAAATATGTAATCAAGAAAGATACAAACCAAGGAAAAAAGGAAAAAGAAGTTCCATACAAGCGTATGCGTTATTTACCTATCAGTCCTAGACTTCAAAGGTTATATGCATCATTTGTAGTCGCGCATCATATGCGATGCACAGTGTGAGAACACCTGAAGAAGGTACGTTAACACACCCATCTGATGGAGAAGCATGTAAGTATTTTGATAAGAAATATCCCGATTTCCCAGCGGAGAGCCGTAACGTTAGACTAGGTTTGTGTACTGATGGATTTTCACCATTTTCTCGGTTTGGTTCTAAATATTCATCTTGGCCTATAATCATTACACCTTACACTACCTCCATGTATGTGTATGAAAACTCCATATATGTTTCTCACAATTGTTGACCCTGGCACTGATGATCCAACATAGGGTATCGATGTTTACTTGCAACCGCTAATCGAAGAGTTGAAAACATTGTGGTATGAAGGAGTTGAAACAAACGACGTATCGAAAAGAATTTTTTTTGGATGATCGCTTCTTTGTTATGGACTATTAGCGATTTTTTGCATATGCAATGCTTTTGGGTTGGAATATGGCTGGTCGTTTTGCTTGTCCTTACTGTATGGAAGATATCTATGAGCATTTTCTTTACGGCATGGGAAGAAAATTTCATGGTTTGATTGTCATCGACGTTTTCTCCATATTAATCATACTTTTAGAAGAGACAAAAGAAACTTTATAGCTAATAGACATGAGACTTTACAACCATCAACGATTTGGTCAAGTGAAGATATATATGAACTTGTAAAAGATTATCCAAAGATACATGAAACCGGACAGCAAACTGAAATCTACGGTAAATCGACATTTCATAATTGGTGCAAACAGAGTATATTTTAGGATTTGCCTTATTAGAAAAATCTCTTAATCCATCATAATATTGACGTGATGCATAACGAGAAAATCATATTCGATAATGTGTTTAATACACTTTTAAATGTTAAGGAAAGACTATGGACGATCTGAAATCAAGACGTGATATAGAAGAAATATGTAATCGTCCTGAGCTTCATATGAAGCCAAATGACATTAAAAAACCCAAAGCATGTTATGAACTAGATAACAACCAAGTTAAAGTACTGTTAAAATGGATGGAAGGATTACGATTTCCTGATGAAATTTCATCTAATCTTCGTAGATGTGTCGACTATAAGAACGGAAGACCGAGTGGGGTGAAAAGCCATGATTGTCATGTAACGATGCAAAATTTGTTACCCGTCGCTTTCAAAGAATTGTTGCCCGTAAAAGTTTGGAAGGTTATAACAAAACTTAGTTTATTTTATAAGGAGCTTTGTTCAACTACGTTAAAAGTTGACCGCCTTCGTAAACTAGAGGTAGAAATCCCTATACTTCTCTGCAAACTGGAGAAAATATTTCCTCCAGGTTTTTTCAATGTAATGGAGCATTACCTGTTCATCTTCCATTTGAAGCACGTCTTCGAGGTCCTGTGCAATATGGATGGATTTATCCATTCGAGAGGTATGTTATTAATACTGAGTATGTAAATGTTAGTTTAACTATAAATAAAAATCAATATTGATATGAATTTTTTTTATTAGGTACTTAAATCATTTAAAGAAAAAAGTGAGACAAAAAGCTCAAGTTGAAGGTTCGATTTGCAAATCATATATCGAGGAAGAAGCATCGTTTTTTTCCTCTCATTATTTCAATGATCATGTGAATTTATCACTTCAAAGTGTTGCGCGTGATGATGAGGCCATTGAAAAAAATTCTTCTTCTGAAGCAATGTTATCTATTGTTAAACAACATGGTCGACATGCTGGAAAATGTGTAGAAGTATGGTTAGATGATAGATATTACCATGTAGCACACACATATATTCTTTTTAATTGTTCAGAAGTTGCACCATTTATTAGGTAATTATCAGATTACAAGTTTTGATAAATTTAATTTAATACTGCATGTGTAAATTAACAATAAAGCAGTATATTATGTTTTTATTTGCAGTGTTTATGAATCACAAAATCCAAACGGCGATTTAAGCAAAAATTTCGCTACTTGGTTTTCAAACTACGTTTGTGATCCTACAAATAATGTGGTCGATGAAGGATTAAAACATTTGGCGTTGGGACCGAAAAGGAAAGTTAAAACTTATCCAATATTTTTCGTTAATGGATATAAATTCAACACCAAAGAATACAGTGCTGAAAAATTAACAAACAATACCGGTGTATTTGTTAAAGACAACGATGATCCTAATAATCATGTACATGATTTTTATGGCGTGTTAATCTAGATTTTGCAATTGACTTATTTTATAAGACCCGCAGATGAAGTTTTTTTGTTTAGATGCAACTGGTTCAGCAATGTTCCAGGTTCTGGTATTAACGTGCATGCAAATTATAATCTTATAGAAATAAAACATAACTCCCGTTATCAGCAGTACGATCCTTTTGTACTAGCCAAACAAGCCCTACAAGTTTATTACGCCTCTTATCCATCTCTAAAAAGAGATAAAACAGATTGATCAACCGTTTTTAAAACCAAGGCGAGATTTACATTCGATGGAAAGAATATTCCAGAAGAACAAGCCTATCAAGCAAATATCGAGGAAAATGTTGAAATCACAATTACAGACGATCAAACTGATTTTGGACAATTAAATGATGAAACAAATGTATTAGTCGAAGCATTTGAGAGTGTAGAGGAAAACGTTATAGAACACGAGACCGAGTCTGAATCAGAAAACGATGAGGACTGAGTAATATCTGGTAATTTTACAATTATTCATGCACACGCATCACATATCATCATCATCATCATCATCATCATTACGTGCACTACCAATTAAAAATGACTTTATTACATGCACCACATATCATCATCATTTTATCTATGTCTACAATTAAAATTGAAACTTTCAACGGGTATTATGTCAGGCTCTAGACGTCGTAACTCTTCTTGCTCGGTCGGCGAGAGTAGTGGTGAGCCTCTGGCTCGACCACTTGTATATTTGCAGCCGAAGGCTGATGGAGCGTAAGTATCAAAATTAAAATGATAACAATATAAATTTATTCATACATATGTATACTTGTCTAAAGCTTTATTTTATATTTAACACAAGGGATTTGATTTGGAGCCCTCAGGAGTTGTGCTTGGCATTTCCAAGCAATTGTATATGAGCAGAATGACAGATTGCTAGCCTAAGTGGAGTAAGATCCCTTATCAAGTCAGGGAGACCATCTGGTAGGATTTTCTTGTGAGTTTATACCACTTTACTATATGAATAAGTATAAATGAACAATTAGTAATATTTTCTCTTTGTACAAGGGCAAGTGGACTTGGCGGAGCCCGATGTCGCCATGGTTCAGCGCCACTGGAATTCGAAGGTCGCCAAAAATTACAGGGAGGTAATGTCAGCTCTTAAAAAATCGAGGAAGAAACCGAACTGGATGGGCGCTTCCATATGGGATTCTTGGATGAGTTGGTGGGAGATCGACGAGTTCAAGGTAAATCTGCCAAATATATAGTTAATCATTTCGCAATTAGTAAATATAATATTCAATTTAAATTGCAGGCGGAGTCGGAGAGGAACTCTGCCAATAGAAATAGGAATCCTGGAACGCATCGTGGCGGATCCAAGTCTTTTCAGCATCACCGTGAGGACTTGGTAAATTTATCAATTACGAATCTAAACCGTTATTACATTTTGTATGTTAATCAGTTCAGTAATTAGCTATGAAAAATTGAAATATATAAATTATTTATTGCAGGAAAGATCGCTTGGACGTCCTATGATGAAGGTATTTACCCGTACCCACGCATCAAGACAAGCAGACAATGCTGGCAATATTACATATCGGTGGGATGATGATGATAAGGCGATGGCTGCATATGTATGCATATTTTAAATCTTATTTTATTAATATCGATAAGTTTAAATCCTATTCTATGTTATAAAATGAAGAAAGTAGAAGTCATTAGAGAGAGAGGCAAAAGATATATTATTCATTCCTGAAATTAGATATGTATTTATATTACACAGCCTCCTTTATATAAAGGCTTCAGAGCTAAGGATTTAACATATTCCACGACGTGGGACCAAACAAAACAACATAAAAGCATATTCATTTCATGATTTACATACATTATAACACTCCCCCTTGAATATGCGTCTTCAAAATCTTGAATGCTCTGATAATTTGAAATTCCGTTTCAAAATGTGTATAATGATTGCTCCCATTCATTATTATCTTGCTTGCATTTATCGATTCATTCGATATGGATATTGTTTGTTGCCTCATTAAAAACCTCTATAAGGAAAACCCAGTGGGAAAACCTTGAAAGAGGAAAAGGGTGCAACTTGTGAAATCATAAATATCATACTAAAAATGATATTCCTTCTAAAAGTTTGATACTTCGGAATCAAAATAATGCCTCATTAAACCCTTACTAAGAAAAACCTAATGGGAAAAATCTTAGTGAAGGAAAAAAAGAGTACAATGGTATATCTTATTTTCTCATTTCTTCAAATGAAGTTTGATACTTCCGGATCAAACTAATGTCTCATTAAAACCTTACTAAGAAAAACACAATAAAAAAATCTCAGTGAAGGAAAAAAAGTACAACGACATATGTTATTTTCTCATTTCTTCAAATGAAGTTTGATACTTCTGGATCAAACTAATGCCTCATTAAAACCTTAATAAGAAAAATCCAGTGGGAAAAATCTTAAATAAGGGAAAAGAGTACATTGTAACTTATTTTCAAATATCACTGGTGAGTTGATACTTGGGGATCAAGATAATTGTAGGATCGATTTCACCCTAGAGGGGGTGAATAGGGTAATGCTATCAATTATAAAATTTTATTGCGGAAGCTTATAAAGTATTCAATTTGGATTTCAACACAGTTTACAGCAGAATAATAGCAGCACAGATATCGCAGAATATAGATAACAGAAACAGAACAACACAGAATTTATCCAGCTTCGGCAAAACCCTGCCTACGTGCTGCCCCCAAGGTTTCTACTAGAAATTAGATAGTCAGACGCTTACACACGTAAACTCGCGACACCCGCTATCGACTAAAGCTAACTCTACGCTCAAAATCCTGCCACAACTCAGCCACTGAGTTGCGAATTCTCAAACTACGCCACGTAGTTTGTGCCCTAGTCACACGACTAGAAATTTAAACGGTTTAAAAATAAAATACAATTAAAAAACAATTTAAAATTAAAATAACCCTAATTTTAAAATAAAAGCCCTTTATTTTATAAAATGAAAGCTCTTAAGAAAAAATCAGCCGGCCCCTTTTAATTCGACCCGATCCCTTTTTTTTATTTGCTCTGGTTCCTTTTGATATAATGGCGGCTTCTTTTTTATTCGATTACAATTAGGGCTTTCGTCCTTGATCCAAATTAGGGATTTCGAAGAACCGACTTTATGTTGATCGATTTGGTGATTATTCGCGTTTAGCCTTGATCGATCGTTCTCCTTGTTGCTCACTTCGACTGCTTCGTGTTGATGGAGTTCGACTTCGATTCGATATGTGATTTTCGTTTATGCTATTCTGTTATGCTTGAATGAACACCATGGTTATGCCGATGATGATCTTATGGTTTTTATATGGGTTCATAACCCTTGTTTTGCGTTTGTCTGATTTCTTCAACACTATGCTTTCGGCCATTCGATTTTTGTTGAACGTTGATGATTTATTTCTGACTTTTTCAGTTTGCTTGGATAACACGGTTTAGAACTCTTACTTGGTCATAATCGATTTTGGGTATTCGACTGTTTCTTGGCCACCGTGGTATTTTGATTTCTGGCATTTTCTTGCTTCCGTGAATCCCTGGCTTGACTCTCTGACCAGATGCTGCTGACTTCGGGTTGCACTGATTTGTCTTGATTCCATGGTGATTTCACTGTGACTTCGTTAATAGTTCATCTGTGTTCGTCCCTGAACATTACTGTTTTGGTTTAACTTTGTAGCGTTGACTTGATATCGTTACTTCAATGTTTCTGATGCTCCTTCGATTCAATGAGGCTTGTATTTGAATGTCAGTTGTATTAGTCCTTGGTGCAGTTGATTTGTAGTCTCTGGTTCTTTTTGGATACCGGTCATTCATGTATAGTTGCTTGTATATATATTTATATACTTGATTCATTTATATTGTCACTGAGTTTAAATGCATTGAGCTCTGGTTTCATTTCTTTGGTTGGGTCTGCACATTCACCTGTTGTTGTACACTGCATAGTGGTCTTGTTGAACTGAGTTTGATTTGGTTTCATGTTGCTTCCATTTTTGTTGTGCATTTACTTGGTGCATCACCATACATATTCACTTGAGTTATTTGAAGTTGTAGATTTCTGAGGTGTTTGTGTTGTTGTGCAAAGACCATGTTTCTGCTGCAGCCACATTGTCACTGTCCACTGCAGCTCCATGACTTCGACTGTTTGCATTACATCACCTCTGTTGGATTGATGTTCTTCATGTTGTTTGGTGCATTGTTGTTTGCTGAACTAGTCTGCAATGGTTGTACACTTGCGGTCTTCTCGACTTTGGTTGCTTTCCATATTGAACTGCATACTTGTAGTATATTAATCGTCTGCACCTTGTCCTGAAGTGTTTGCTGTGTTCATTTGATTGTTGTGCGCTGAGTTTGCTTCGAGTCGGTTTCATTGTGTTGGTTTCATTGGTACTTGAATAGTTTGGATTCGGGATTTGACTTATGTCGCTGATTTTTGGTCGAGACTTGTTTTAGTTGTCGAGACCGTTTTTCCATACTTGCACATTTTTAAGTGCACCTGTGTTGAATCCAGTTTTAAAACTCGGGTTTGACCTTGTGCTGATGTCGAGACTTTATTTATATTGCACCTGAGTTGAACCCATCTTTTTATTTGGGTTTGACCTTGTGCTCACCTGTCCCTGTAGCATTATCAAGTGTATATCGGTGTGCATGGCCTTATGGCATGTACAGTGATACACTGTGCATGTCACATTGTTCGTGTGTGATGAATTCAAATTTAAATGACGACGAACAACCCAAATAACTGAGGCAAATAATATTTTCAAAATCCATATTTTATTTTATATTGCAAAAATATTTCTTTTTCAATTTTACCGCGTTAGTGAATATTTTTACAGATTGCTCAGATGCTGGATTCTAACTGTAATGAAGTTGAAGATGAACTACGAGTGTGAGTAATATGCAGTGAGGTCAACTGTAAAGGTAAAATAGTGATGTGATTGAATTTGTATCAAAGTTGTATAGTGAATAGTGAGAGCTTGAATTTGTACTATTCAAAATTGCAATAAATATTTGTTTGAATAAAATTTCTGTTTGAATTCAAATTCTGTGTTATTTAATTTATTCAGCAAATATTTATTTAATCTGTGAAAAATAAAATAGTACATTAACAAATACATTTAAACGAATGTGTTATCCCACTTTTTGGCAAAGCCGCGATACCAAAAGATTGATCGAAAACGAAGGACAGTTCGCCTCAGAGGTTGATCGTACTTCCTTTAGCCATGGATATCACTGAATTTCATCCGAGTCCAGAATGAGCCACAATTGATAGGACACGGCAAGAAAGGCTACAAGAGTCAGCATTTCAAATTTCAGGTCAATCCGAGGTCGTATGCTCAAGTTATGATGGATTCAAGTTGAGAAAGATGGACGTTGCTCTGTTCGAAACCATGACCCCACCTATGTTCGAACCCATCTGGTTCGAACCCAAGGAGTGAGGCAGCGCCTCGAACCCATGCACATATGCCAAAGTTCGAATCAATGAGTTCGCATCCATCGGTTCGACACCACTTCGAACCCAACTATTTCGAACCCACCACGTTCGAACCGATAAGAAGGGACGACTTTCGAACCCATCGACTTCGAACCCTTCGAACCCCCATGGGTTCGACTCCATCACCTTCGACTCCATTGTTTTCGAATCCATGTGCCTCGTATCCATGAAGGGGTTGCAGAGCTCATATGCATCCAAGGAATCATGTTCGAACCCATCACAGTGCCATCTTCGAACCCATCACAGAGTCGTGTTCGAACCCATCCCTGATGCCATGTTCGAACCCATCCTGTGCTGCCTTATTCGAACCCACTGGGTCAACCCACGTGTCTCCCATCGGTTCGAAATCACCGAGATACACGGAGTCGAAGCGGTCAACATGGAGAGAAGTCCGGATCGATTCGAAACTTGCGCTCCACGTCACCACGAGGTCGCGTGCCACACTGGTTTCGAAACCATCGTTTCGAGTAACAGGGGTTCGAACCAGACAACCTTGCCGTGAAGTCTATTTCGAACCCAACATATCTCCTAACCTACTGATCCAAATGCAATGAAACTTTCACAGATGCTTGCATACATGTTGAAGAATGTCTAAGCCAAATTTCACCTCGATTGGATGAATTCTTGATCGGTTCGAATGGAGTTCGAACCGATGCCAAAGTGGGCCCAAACTTCCTGAGACCGTACGTGTGGGCCCCCTCACGTGCCAGAAGTGGTCTCCCGAGTTTTCACCAAGATACCAGCACCCTACACCTATAAATAGAGCTCCAGGGCCAACAGAAAAGGGATTTCGGGATCTGATTACTCTAAAGCGTCCAGACTCTGCCGGATTGACATCTCCATCATAATTTCACTATTGATTTCGAATTTCCAGTTGTAACTTGCCGTGGATCGCTGTAACAACTTGTAAACATTGAAAGATAATCAATAAAACATCAAAAAACTTCACAGTGGACGTAGGCGACACGCCGAACCACTATAAATCGCTTGTCTACGCATTTTCCTTTACTGTTGATTGGAGTTTTTGTTAGATAATATTCATATTCAGTTCATACTATTGATTGTTATCTCTTCAACGACTCCCGAAGAGTGTTGTGACCAATTTTGGTGCAAACACTTTGGTGCTTTCACTGAGAAAACCCAGATTTTCTCCTGCTCGTTGGATCTGTCATCGATACCGGATTGAACAAATCTAAGAGAGAGATCCAGATTGTTAAATCCAACTTCCTTCCCTTCTATTCAGATTTTCATAAAGTCTAGGAAAGGAATTCAACTGTAAAAATGGTTAGCACAAGAACCACCTCGAACGCCGTCAATCAAGAAGGACAGGATAGACAGAATCCTGCCCCTCTGCCTCCACCTAATCAAGATGCCGCTGGGCACTCAGAACCGTCGGGTCCGGTTACCCGACAAGAATTGCAGTTGTTACTTCAAGAGCTGACCCAGAGTCGGCGACAACTAGAAGAACAGCTACGCGCCAACGCTGAGCTAATCAACCAGCTGGATCGCCAGAAACGAAAACGATCCGCGAGAGACCGTGCTTATCGCTCTTCTAGCGAAAGTTCTTCATCTTCTGATTATCATAACCGACCCCCACGACCCCGGTTAGATGAGGGTCGTATGCCATCCGCTGGAAACCAACCGATATTGACCGTTGGACAAATAAGAGTTGGTCCGTCAGCCAGTTTCCAAACCGGACCCTCCTCCCGAGGGGGTGCCATTCCTCACCACGCCGCTGAATACCGCACCGCTAGCGTTGCGGCTGAACCAGGGGTCGACGCTCGAGATCAGTCGGACCTGGACCGTCGTCAAAGCGGTCATACTCCTGAACCGTACGTCCCAGAGGACTATGAGCCGAGAAGGCGAGATTTGAACCGTCAACGATATCCGGTTCGAACCCAAAGTATGGAACGTGACCATACTCCGGTGCAAATGCCGGATCTATCAACTATGATACGACAGATGATTCGTGAGAGTCAGGGATTCACAAACGACGATTGGGGAGTTTCCCGAAGTCACACTCCCTTTACGGACGACATTCTTAATGCTGAACCCCCACGGCGATTCCGAATGCCCACTCTGCCCATGTATGAGGGAAACTCCGATCCCAATCAACATATTCTAAAATATGAATGGTCGATGACGGCTGCCAGAGCCGACGACGCTGTGAAATGTCGTAGTTTCCCCATATCCCTGGGGGGCATCGCCACCATGTGGTTCACCCGATTGCCTCCTCGATCCGTCTCCTCATTCGACCAGCTGGCCACAAAATTCGTTGAGCAATTCCGCATGCACGTCGCAAGGCCGAAAGATGTCAACACTCTATCCAGTGTCACGCAAGCTCCCGGAGAGACGCTCAGACACTACTTAGAAAGATTCCATACTGCATGTGCGGAGATTAGTAATCCAAATGATAACTCCATCCTTATGGCGTTAACCAAGGGGATCGACCCCGATTCTGAATTCGGCAATTGGCTAGCTGGAAAACCACCTGCGTCATTGGACCGTTTCCATGCCAAAGCAGCTCAATTCCTGAGACGGGAAGACGCGAAACAGTCTAGGAAGCAAACTGACGCAGGATCAAACGTGGGAGGAACCCAGAGCAATGTTGCAATAAAACAATCCGGTGAGAGCTCCGGAAAAGTTCAGTTGAACATTAAAAATAAACAAGCTCGGCGAAGAGAGAGCGTGAATCAAATTAAAAAACAAGATCATAATAGCGGTCCGCAACGCAAAAATCCGAAGTTCGACAGTTATACTCCTTTGAATACTTCATTGGAGGACTTGTATGTACAAACCCGTAGTACAATTCAATATGAAAAACCTGCTCCGAGACCGTCGTCAGAGAGACAAATCCAAACAGAAAAATTTTGCAGGTTCCATGAAGGCTACGGACACGATACGAACGAGTGTCGTCACCTACAGGATCTTGTTGAAAAAATGATCAGGGAAAGGAGACTCGATCGATTTGTGCGGACACCGCAACCCAGGGAAGCAGGTCCATCAAATCAAATCAATGAACCCGATCAACCGAGGCATGAGGACTCCGATGGTCCTCGCGGGAGATTGGTGATAAACGCCATCAGTGGCGGACCGACTTTCTCAGGAGCCTGGAACGACGAGGATCTTCGTCATTGTCACACATGACAGGCTCATTCAATCTATGAATATTTTGCAATTTCATTTACATTCTGAAATTTGATTTTGTAATAAGGCACTGACTTTGCCATATTTTCTCATTTCAGCAATAAAACATTACCTCTTCAAGCTGAAGCTGTGATTCATCGAATACAACATTCAACAATCACGACACACGAAGAGCTAAGTTCCATCGAACAATGGAATTTATTCAAATAGCGAGTGATTGCGTTACAACCGGCCACTGACTAAGTGAAACCCCAGCTCGGGGGCAAGTCAACACATCGAAGGCTGAACCGGACCAACACACGACAGTCCATTCAATAATTCGTTCCCGGAGTGCGAACGGACTCCAACTTCCCACTGCGCGAATTGGAGTATAAACATTTAACAATTCGTTCCCGGAGTGCGAACGGACTCCAACTTCCCACTGCGCGAATTGGAGTATAAACATTTAACAATTCGTTCCCGGAGTGCGAACGGACTCCAACTTCCCACTGCGTGAATTGGAGTATAAACATTTAACAATTCGTTCCTGGAGTGCGAACGGACTCCAACTTCCCACTGCGTGAATTGGAGTATAAACATTTAACAATTCGTTCCCGGAGTGCGAACGGACTCCAACTTCCCACTGCGTGAATTGGAGTATAAACATTTAACAATTCGTTCCCGGAGTGCGAACGGACTCCAACTTCCCACTGCGCGAATTGGAGTATAAACATTTAACAATTCGTTCCCGGAGTGCGAACGGACTCCAACTTCCCACTGCGTGAATTGGAGTATAAACATTTAACAATTCGTTCCCGGAGTGCGAACGGACTCCAACTTCCCACTGCGTGAATTGGAGTATAAACATTTAACAATTCGTTCCCGGAGTGCGAACGGACTCCAACTTCCCACTGCGTGAATTGGAGTATAAACATTTAACAATTCGTTCCCGGAGTGCGAACGGACTCCAACTTCCCACTGCGTGAATTGGAGTATAAACATTTAACAATTCGTTCCCGGAGTGCGAACGGACTCCAACTTCCCACTGCGTGAATTGGAGTATAAACATTTAACAACTCGTTCCCGGAGTGCGAACGGACTCCAACTTCCCGCAGCGTGAATTGGAGTATAAACATTTAACAACTCGTTCCCGGAGTGCGAACGGACTCCAACTTCCCGCAACGTGAATCGGAGTATAAACATTTAATAATTCGTTCCCACTGCGTGAACCAACCCATCAATGTGGACTCCGAATCCCCAAAACATGAATTGGGGTATGAACATAAGCTACGGGTTCCCGGAGCGCGAACCGAAGCATCCGTGCAAACTCCATATTCCCGAAGTGTGAGTTGGGGTATAAATGTCAATTCCGGGTTCCTGAAGTACGAACCCAAACTTACATGTTTTATCCAAGCTCCCGGCGTGTGAATTGGAGCACCAACACCAAGTCAAAGTTCCCGTAGTGCGAACTAAAGCGTTAATACTAACTCCGAGTTAGTAGAGTGCAAGTTGGAATGTGAACACCATCCCCAAGTTCCCGGAGCGTGAACCATGTTACAAGTATCAATAACACTTGAACTCCTGGAATGCAAACCAGGTTATCGATCTCAAATTACTCTAAGTCCCCGGAAGGCGAACGTGTACTTAAGATTTGCAACAAGTGCAATCGACTGCCAAAAATATAAGTGTTGTTCCCCAAGACTGGGGGGCACGAAAGCTAAGTGTCAATCACTCACCGAAGTGATACAACGTCCGAAGTTCAACTCATTTATCAATCACAACTTGTGACCAAGGTTCTCAAGCGTGGCAAATGAAACGAGCTCTACTTAAACGGTAAAAACACCACAAGTACACCGGACCGAAAACAAGGCATTGCAAGTACTTAAGCACAAATAAAACAAGAGTTGAAACAAAGAAACTAAAGTTTATTTCAACTAACCAAAAATGAGGGCTTACATATGAAAAAGTTTTCCCAAAAACAATCCCTACTAGCAGGAGCCGAACCTGCATCTATACACGGCTTACTAACAAAAAACAAAAACAAGTACTTATCCACCAAAACATCTATTTGTAAAGCCGATCTACTTCTTCCTCTTTTTCGTCTTCCTTATTAGTGGTTCATCATTATCAGAATCACTAGCGACAGAAATTCTTTTTGAGTGCCTCCTCTTCGGCGGTGACTCTTCGGCTGGGGGCATGATATCGATGTCCCCCTCAGAGCTCGAATCTAAGGGAGGCTTCCCGCCGGAGGAGTAGGGGGAACTGGATCTGTGACGGAAATTGAGATAGTGCCACCCGATGGTACTATCCTAGCGGGTGTTGAGCTATGCGCCATCGCGCTGCCACCGGCGCTACCACTGTGCCCCGCAGCTTCTATTTCAGCGCTGATTTCAGCCAAAATTTCCTCTTCTCGAGTCGCTTGGGCTTGGCTGGGGGCATCCGCAACTTGCATCGAAGAGCTTGAGGTCGGCAGGGGATCACTAACGATGATAAACTGTAAGTCCGTAGAGTAACCACCCTGCTCACCGAGCAGCTCGCTCACCATCTGTTCCTCGAGAGATAAACCACTCCCCTGTGCCGCCTCGATCGATACCGCAGTTACAGCAGTGGTCTCGGTGGCGATTGCCTTAACCTTTTGGCTTGATTCTTGAGCCGTGACTGTCGGCGCAACCTCCGTCACTAGGCAAAAACAATAAGTTATTAGTAACTCCTTCAAAACAAACTCTTTATTTAGAAAACACTTGAGATAATTTCGAAATACCTTCTCCAGTTTGACTCGCAGACGGCTGAACGACCTCGGAAGTGTGCTCATGGATAGGAGATAAGTGCGGCCGCTCCGGGTCATAAGCAGGAACAGGTGGCAAGCTGACCGCAGACGCAGGCACGGACAAAGGCGATGTGGTGACTTCAGTGACATCCGCATGGTGCTCAACGCCCGATCCCTCTCCAACTTCCAGGGAATGACCACCCACCATCTCCTTCTCATGAGCAATGATAGCATCGTGAAGGACCTTCTTTTCATCCTCAGTCAATAGCCGGTTCTCAAGCTCGAATCGGTCAACCGATTCGCCCGGATGCGCTTCCCCCTCTTCCTCGACCAATCGTTCCCAAGCGCTGCGAAGGTGAACGGGATAATCTTGAAGCCAGACTAAATTTCGGTGTTTCAACACGTTGGCGTTATAAGTTATAAGCAGATCTTCGATATCGGCCTCTAGCCTGGCCTCTGCCTGTTGAACTTTCTCCTCCACCTCTGTCTCGACCGCTTGAACTTTTGCCACCGCAGCATCCCTTTCGGTGCGAAGAACCACAGCTTGTTCGCACGCCTCCTGAGCTGCGCTATTCGCATCATCCCTTTCCTTGGCAATTTCAGCAAATTTTGACTTAAGCTCATTCAACTCCTTCAGGGCAGCGTCCCTCTCTGCAGTAACCAATGTGTTTTGATGACCCATGTCCTCAACCGTGGCGTAGTGTTCGCGTTTCATCCTATCCATGATTGCCGGGGCTTCATCGGCCTTTTTAGTGGCCTCTATTTCAGATTTACGGGATGATTCAGCCTCAGTATTCAGCACTTGAATGATGCGATCTTTTTGTGCTAACTCGGCTTGCAATTTTTCAATGGTGGCTGCTCTTTCGAAGGCCAAGGCCGATGCTTTTTCGGCCGCTCTATACCACACTTTGTACTGTGCGTAGAAATCGTGCACATAATCAAGCGCCCACTGCTCGGCCTCCTGTGGGATTCTTTTCAAGTTCGGGGGGAATACGTAGTTGTCGAAGCATATATTCGGGAACTCCCTTTTCAATTGCGCGAGCCTGATTGCTCCTTCCCCCATGATTTCAGTAGGAGGTTCCTCCGCAGCCATCGGTGCCGACACCTCAGATCTAGAAGCTTGAGAAACTGGCGCATGTCGAGAAGAGTCACGAGGAACATGAACGGGATGTTGTACGGGACCTCTGGAAGGAGGAGGGGTACGCGATCGCGATCGACGCCTATGGCCCTTGTCCGAATCGTATCTCTCATGACTAGAATATCCGGAACGTCCTTGGTCATAGTATCCAGGGCGTCCTTGATCATAATCTCTATCTCCCTCTCGCCTGCGCGAATCATAATAAGAAGACTTGCGGGCATGTCGAAGACTCCCAAGCATTGAACCCCGCTTTGACTTAGTATCTGCAAAGCAAAATAAAATCGAATCAATCACCCTTCGAAACAGATAATTTACAGTCAAAGTTTATGCAGTGTCGTGAAATGTGTATGAATATGCATTTCCCCCCGACCAACCAGAAATGTCGACCTCGCTAGTAATAAGAGGCTCGCTCAATTCTAGATTACGATGGAACTCCTCCAACCCGGCATCATGTTGAAAAGACACATCTTCCGGGATTGGAAGGTCGGCAAGCCCTTCGTAGAGGCTTTCAGTACGCGGAGGAGACATCTCAGAGATTCTAACTCCGGAAGAGGGCCGGGCAATGACAACCGATTTCCGTCTCCCCCGCTTAGTTGACTTAACCATGGCAGCCTTGCCTTTTCTCTGCTCCGCGACATTCGAAGCTACATCCGTAGGCTCGATCAGCGGCTCGTCGTCAGTATGAGTTCTTTCAGAGTCAGCCTCCTCGGCTATGACAACTTCGGGCTTCTTATGTTTGACTCGTTTCTTAGGAACGATCCTTTGTGCCACCTCAAACCTTATACTCTGTCCTCGTTCAATCAGCCCAAAGGTCCGGAGATTCCTATCGGTCAAAAGCAACTCGATGTCCCTATCTTCGCTCGGGACTTCTCGAAGTACTCGCACCATCTCCTTAAACTCTTCACCTTCGGGTCTCGAGATCGTTGCTGTAAAAAGAAAAAATTAATATAAGTTCCACTTCGGCAGCAACTGTCGTAGTAACTATTTAAAAACTCGGTTATACTCACGTCTGAATAACCATCGTCGGGCAAATCCTGGAGGACATCTGACATAAAACCATTCTGTCCTATAGTAACTCAGCCTTGTCCAGGATCCGGTGACCACTTGACAATTTCTCACCGCCTCCAGAAATGTGAAAGAAGGATAATCACCACGAGTTTTGAAGTTGAACAAGTATCTAATTTCGATTGGAAGCGGCGGTCGATGGAGACATTCCATAAATGCAATGAACAAGCTATTGATCGACGCATATCCGTTCGGATGCAACTGAGATGGGGCGATCCTCAAAAACGACAATACTTCTCTTATATACTCGTTGAACGGGGGAAGTGTCCCGGCAGCACACGCGTGGCGATTAAATGCTGTATACCCTTCTGGCGGATTATGTGGTCTATCATTCGGCCCCGGCAGTAACACATCGTCCAATGACAAGCCGTGCCTCAAACAAATTCTTCCCAGCATGTCTTCAGAGATATTCGATGGAACAGAATCTGATGGATTGGCAATGAACGGCGCATCAGGAAGTTCGTCCGGAGCCGGACCGATGATCTCAGGATCTATATCCGGAACTTCTAGCCTCGGAGGGGCTGTACCTTGAATCTCCTGCTGCTGTGAACTTGAAGGTTCCATAACTAGCTAACTCAGGAGAAACCATCGTTAGACGACAAAGAACCCGTGTGTTCCCCAGTGTAAAGTGTATGAATGTGTGTGGTACCGTGCCATGCATTACTTGAACAAATGTTGCAGAGTTAAAGTGAACATTCAAACGACAAAGCTACGAAGTTCAGCTGTAATGACCGTCATCGCTGACCGTCATCACTAAATCGTTTATATGGTGGAAGTCGGTTCAAATAGAAGTTGTTATAGTTCCATCAACGGGCTTCAAAGGGCAGTCAAGTATGCAGTTCAATATTCAGGTCCAAGTATGCAAGAACGAAGCTCGTCGGAGTTATGCTTGAAAAATTTCAAATTTTGGAGTCCATCATACAGGGTTCGAAACCATCACAGAGGCTTCGTTCGAACCCAACCGAACAGCTCTTCCTTCGAACCCATCCAAACTTCTTTCGAACCCACGCGTTCGAAACCATCATGTCATTGCTTCGAACCCATGCGTTGGAACCCATCCTGACATCACTTCGAAACCATATAGTTAGACGCGCTTCGAACCGATAGCCTAATGACAAGTTCGAACCGATACCGAAACCCTTAAACTTGACATCGGTCGCGTTCGAACCGATCCACTTCGTATCGATACGAAGTTGTCGACTTCGAACCGATAACCTATGGGCTCGAATCCATCGATTCGAATGGATCCCTCGAATCCCCCAATCGGTGCGAACTGCGCATCCCAACAAGGACATTCCAAGGATTGATTCGAAATCCAATGAAAACACACCACCGTGATCGGTTCGAACTCGAATCCACACATCGGTTCGAAACCCTCTCAAACCAGATCTGGTTTTGCCAATCTCGAAGCCATGCAATCGATAAACAGAAATAGGTTCGAAATAGCTTCGTCGTTTGAATCCGAGGCTAATTACCTAGTTTGAACAATGGATTCGAGAAATTTAAGTCTTAAATCCTGATGGGTTCGAAAACGCGTCGCAGTTTTTCTCTTTTGAGGCTTCGAGACGATGCAGAGAGCAAGCGGAAGTGAAAAAGTAAAAAGTGAAACTGGGGCAGGTCCTCTGCTATTTATATGGGGGGTTGAAGATGACCGGGCCGATTCGAATTCCGGTAAAAATTGACCGAGTACAACAGGTCAGAGGGCAGAATGGTTTCGAAACCTATCTTCGAACCCAAATGCTTGAGGCTCCATTGTGTGAAGCACACAGACCACTGCCGCGAACGATAGTTTCGTACCCATCCAAGTCATCGGTTCGAAGATCAGTTTCGAACCCACCGAAACGAACTACTTGTTCGAAACCATGCTCTCACATCGGTTCGAATGCTAGTTTCGAACCCATCACAGCACAAAGAATACTCCATCTTCTAACATCGGTTCGAAAGTCAACTTCGAACCCATCATGACACGAGTATACTCCGTTGGGTCGAATGTCAATTTCGAATCCATCCATGCTCCAACGCATCAACTCGAAATCTCATATTCACACAACCCATCATTGCACGGGCATATTGCATCCATACAAATTTGAATTTCGAACCCATCAATGCTCAAGTGCATCGGTTCGAAACATTACACTTGCGCAATACAAATTCAAATTCTTCAACCTTCAATATCGGTTCAGGAGAGGATCGATACGAAGGAACTTTTCAAAACAACCATCAAGCGTTGTCTCAATTCAAATTTCAAAATCGGTTCAGGAGAGAATCGATACGAAATTCTGCAGCAAACCTAACTGACAACGACTCGTGGACGCACGACGTTAACAAGGTCCAAATTAACATATGTGCATACATGTCGGACTAACATTCGATTTTGAGTATTCACATGGATCAAACACTCATCCTGTTACAAATGCGACAGCCAACGGCTAAGCAATATTATACAGCAGTCAATCATATCAACGCAAGGTTACAGCAGTACAGCATACGAGTTTCAACAAAAAAGAGAACAATGATTGTTCAGAGAGAAATGGCGGCTATTCAAAGCACGTCATGTTCCCACAAGACGTACTTTGGGGGGCAAAATGTTATCCCACTTTTTGGCAAAGCCGCGATACCAAAAGATTGATCGAAAACGAAGGACAGTTCGCCTCAGAGGTTGATCGTACTTCCTTTAGCCATGGATATCACTGAATTTCATCCGAGTCCAGAATGAGCCACAATTGATAGGACACGGCAAGAAAGGCTACAAGAGTCAGCATTTCAAATTTCAGGTCAATCCGAGGTCGTATGCTCAAGTTATGATGGATTCAAGTTGAGAAAGATGGACGTTGCTCTGTTCGAAACCATGACCCCACCTATGTTCGAACCCATCTGGTTCGAACCCAAGGAGTGAGGCAGCGCCTCGAACCCATGCACATATGCCAAAGTTCGAATCAATGAGTTCGCATCCATCGGTTCGACACCACTTCGAACCCAACTATTTCGAACCCACCACGTTCGAACCGATAAGAAGGGACGACTTTCGAACCCATCGACTTCGAACCCTTCGAACCCCCATGGGTTCGACTCCATCACCTTCGACTCCATTGTTTTCGAATCCATGTGCCTCGTATCCATGAAGGGGTTGCAGAGCTCATATGCATCCAAGGAATCATGTTCGAACCCATCACAGTGCCATCTTCGAACCCATCACAGAGTCGTGTTCGAACCCATCCCTGATGCCATGTTCGAACCCATCCTGTGCTGCCTTATTCGAACCCACTGGGTCAACCCACGTGTCTCCCATCGGTTCGAAATCACCGAGATACACGGAGTCGAAGCGGTCAACACGGAGAGAAGTCCGGATCGATTCGAAACTTGCGCTCCACGTCACCACGAGGTCGCGTGCCACACTGGTTTCGAAACCATCGTTTCGAGTAACAGGGGTTCGAACCAGACAGCCTTGCCGTGAAGTCTATTTCGAACCCAACATATCTCCTAACCTACTGATCCAAATGCAATGAAACTTTCACAGATGCTTGCATACATGTTGAAGAATGTCTAAGCCAAATTTCACCTCGATTGGATGAATTCTTGATCGGTTCGAATGGAGTTCGAACCGATGCCAAAGTGGGCCCAAACTTCTTGAGACCGTACGTGTGGGCCCCCTCACGTGCCAGAAGTGGTCTCCCGAGTTTTCACCAAGATACCAGCAGCCTACACCTATAAATAGAGCTCCAGGGCCAACAGAAAAGGGATTTCGGGATCTGATTACTCTAAAGCGTCCAGACTCTGCCGGATTGACATCTCCATCATAATTTCACTATTGATTTCGAATTTCCAGTTGCAACTTGCTGTGGATCGCTGTAACAACTTGTAAACATTGAAAGATAATCAATAAAACATCAAAAAACTTCACAGTGGACGTAGGCGACACGCCGAACCACTATAAATCGCTTGTCTACGCATTTTCCTTTACTGTTGATTGGAGTTTTTGTTAGATAATATTCATATTCAGTTCATACTATTGATTGTTATCTCTTCAACGACTCCCGAAGAGTGTTGTGACCAATTTTGGTGCAAACAGAATGTATATATGTTTATTATCATCAAACAAAAATCATATAAGCGCATATTCAACAATCTTCCCCTTTTGATGATAACAAACATATATTTAAGATTTTGAATATGTTAAATGTATTTGATCATTCATATGCTCTAATTGCTCCCCCTATTTAAATGCTTCCTCTCTACACAATACTCCCCCTACATATATGCATACAAATAAAAATATGCAAATGAGCCTAGATGCAAATAGAAAATTATTTGACCTTTGCTTTATTTTATTTGACAAAATCTTAACTTTTCTCTTCCCCTTTTGTTATGAGCAAAAGAATAATAGTGTTAGAGAAAATAGAGATAAGGTGATCGATATTAATTCAACATTAAAACTCAATTGAATATAAATATTAAATTTCAATAAAAAATCAAACAAAAATCATAAATATTTTGTTAGGCGCATATTCCACTTTTAGAATGATGGGAATTATGTCATCATATAAAACCATACAGTTGTGTCTATTTGTGGTATATTTATATCAGGAATTTGAATATCTACTAACCATGCATAACCATTAGGACTTTTAAATGAGATTAGTAGTATTCCAATTTTATTTTAAAAAAAATTCAAGTATCTTCTAACCACGCATAACCGTGGGGACTTTTAAATGGGATTAGAATCAACTTATTTATTTTAAAAATCAACTTTTGATATGCGTTCATACATGCATAACCGTGAGGACTTTTAAATAAGCATGGAAGCACATAACAAATTCCAAGTAATTCTCCCATGCATAACCATGAGGACTTTTAAATGAGAGTGAATACTTTGGTATTTATTTATTTTTATTTTTTTACTATACATTTTTTTTCTATTATTAAAAAATGTAAAAATGAAAAACGAACAATTCCTGTTTAAAATACCACATATCGACAAACTATATAGAATTTTGATGAGTGATGGTCGTTAGAAATATGATAGAGATAGAGATGGTCATGGAATTTTTTACCAACAAAAAGTTTTATAACTCTTTTTTAAATTTCTAAAGAAATTTACTAATTATACCGTCTCGAGTCATAATATATGATAAATATCAACACTCATCACTTTTTCAATCACTATTTATCCTTTCGATAATTATTAGGGAGTCAGATTAGTCAAAATAGTCATTTAAAATCAAATTCAAAGATAATTATAAAATCAATTTTTCAAAATGACTAATAAGAAAATATGGTCAAAAATGATTTTCTCGAGGGGGTTTTATAAGAAAATTTTCTTCTATTTGAAAATTATTTGAAATGAAAAATATGCAGATATTTTCTTTGAAAAATGATGCAGTTACTAAATGTCTCAAAAATCACGTTCAACTAGTAATTTTTCTATCAACTAGATTACCAGTGTAATCTGCATCTGAATTTTTTTTCACTCAAAATTATCATTAATTGAAGTTGATCGACCAAACCATGAAGTGTGCACCCAAAATTTCAAACTCAATTTAAACTGCAATTTAAATGACATTCTCTTGAATTTGAATTGAAGCCGTGTAAATAATCAAAAACCGTGAATATAGAATTAGCTGTATTATAATCAAATGTATTATCCAACAAAACACTATTTTTAATCCAAACTGATATATATGAAGTAATTCAAAGAATTTAGAGAATTTTATAGTGTTTTTGGCATAAGAATATAATTTGGCCAACTATGTTGAATAAGTCAGAATCATCATCTTTTCATCATCACATTTGGCTGATTTAATTCAGAATACGGTGCAGATTATCACATTTAATATATCGTTCAAAATATACCATTACCAGTTTTACCTTTACGATATTTTTCATTGTTGTCCGTTGTGATTCTGTCACCTTTATACTAGGCTAAGAAACTTTGCTTTGTCGCCCGTTGTGTTTCTGGAACAGCCAAAAACCCAAAGAACACTGTTGTTGTTCCTTAGCCTGCCACCACACCTACACGGGAAAAGATTTATGTGACGTATTTGTTTTTATAGGTCCATGGTTGTTAGTGGCAGAAAATTTTAAAAAACAATTTTGTGAAGACCCAAAACTATTTATAATTGTTCCCTTCGGCACCCAAATTTGTTTAACTTTGAGAGATTTTATATTTGTTCCATTTGGAACCCAAATTGGTATAGTTTTCACATGTTTGGGTCTATACCAACAATTATTGTGATTGTGTCCATATTTTCTACAAATTGTGCACATTGAATTTTCTTGATTAATCTTGTTTTCAACAATTTTAGATTGATTATATCCAAGTCCCTTTCTAACTGTATTAACAGTTTGCTTTCCTAATAGCATATTCAACGATTTTTCACTTTTTGAAAATTTATCTAAAGTCGTTGACAATTGTTGGACTTGTGTTTTGAGAGATTCATTTTCGTTTAACAATTGTGTGCACTTTTTAATAGAATTCTCTCTCCTAGTATTTTCACTCTCTTTTAAAATCAGAATTTCATTTTCAAGTGATTTTATATTGAAATTCTGATTTGTTAATTTCATCTTCGAATGTTGGACACTTATCACACTAAGGGATCCTTCTTTGATAGTTTTCAACTAATTGGTCAAGCTGTTCATTTAATCCTATCAAAGTATCTTTTTGTGATTCAAGTTTGGCATATTTTTCCCTAAGTCGTTCAAAACAGACATTCACTTCGTGGAAATAAATAAGTAATTCATAGTGAGTAAGTCGCTTGGCTCGTCATCGTCGCTATCAGTTATATTTCCTTGAAGGCACATATCTGCTTTCTCACTTTCACTGCTAGTACTTTGATTATCTTCATCACTTGTATTTCACGTGGTTGCAAAACTTCTCCTTTTTGATTTCTTTTCAAAGTCGTGTCGGGTTTGAGGACAATTGGGCTTGATGTGTCCGAGTTGGTTGCACTTGTGATAGATGATTTTCTGTTCGTCTGAGTTGTCTAGTGCTTTGACTATTCTGCTTTTCACTTTTTGAATTCGAGCTGAATTTCCGTATTTGTAATCCCACCTTTTGAATTTCTTTACTAATAGCTCCAATTCTGCTGCTGCATCATCATCATCGTTATCATCATCACTTTCGGTTGTTCCTTTGAGCGCTATTGATTTCTTTCGAGTGTCACTTCCTTCACGCTCTTCCTTGAACTTTATTTCTAGCTCATAAGTGGTGAGATTACCGACGAGTTCTTCAACTTTCATCTGTTTTAAATCTTTTGATTCTTGAATGGCAGTCACTTTTGATTCAAATCTTCGTGGAAGGACTCTGAGGATTTTTCGGACTATTTCCAATTCCATGTGTGATTTTCCGAGAGCTTTTGATTTATATACGATATTGGAAAGTCGTCCTTGCATCTCTTTGACATTTTCTTCCTTCGCCATTGTGAAGTTCTCGTATTCGCTGCTTAACATGGCAAGGCGAGATTCTTTGACTTGAGATGTTCCTTCATGAGTCACTTCTAGAGTGTGCCATATTTCCTGCGCAGTTAGACAATGTGAAACACGATTAAATTGATATCGATCCAATGAACAGATAATAGAATTCATAGCTTTAGCATTAGTATTTTGTAATTTATTTTCTAGTTCTGTCCATTGTTCCTTTGGTTTCTCTATTTCATGATTATCTACAGTTATAGTTGGTATTCTATAACCTGTCTCAACAATATTCCATGCGTCAATGGTTTTCAGAAAAATTTCCATCCTATTTTTCCAATAAGCATATTCACCATTGAACATTGGTGGTCTAACTATGGATTGACCCTCAGCAAAAGCAGTATTAAAAGAAGCCATTTTAAAAATTCAATTTTTTAAAATAAAAATTGGTTTTTGTAAAATTAAAATTTTAAAATAAAAACGGCTTTTGTTCCTAACTCTGATACCACTTGTAGGATCAATTTCACCCTAGAGGGGGGGGTGAATAGGGTGATGCTATCAATTATAAAATTTTATTGCGGAAGCTTACAAAGTATTCAATTCAGATTTCAACACAGTTCACGGCAGAATAATAGCAGCACAGATATCGCAGAATATAGATAACAGAAACAGAACAACACAGAATTTACCCAGCTTCGGCAAAACCTTGCCTACGTGCTGCCCCCATGTAACAACCTAGGATTTGCATTACCGAAATTGTTTTTTTTAGGATTTTATTTAAATGGAGCAAATGGATTTTTGGGATAAGGATAATTTATTTAAAAATATGGACATTTTAAATAAATGGGTTTTTAAAAATGAGGCGAAGTATTATTTTGGAACAATTAAACGTTAATGGAAAATTTAAGAAGGGGATTTGGTTAAGTATGGGTTTTCATGGCTATGTTAACACTTAAACAATTTTTATACATGTTTAGAGCCACTCTCTCTTAAGGGGTCCATTAGCCTAACCCAAACCCACTTACCATTCTATAAATCATCTCAAACTCTTAACCCTCATTCATTCCAACCTTAATCAAAAAAAATTCCTAAAACCCTAAACCTAAAAATGGCCTTCATGCTTAGGAAAGCTCCATCCTCTCTTATATTGGATTAAGCTAGTTAAGGTAAGGGAAGGTAATGCAAAAACCCTCTTGTAATCCGTTTCTAACTCTCTTTAATTTCTGAAAATCATGTTCTAACACTTGGTTTTATGTGTTTTGGTATTTTTCTAGCTCCTTGATCATCATCTCTTAGCTTTGGTTAGTGTCATATAGGTGTTTGTTCTTTTGCTTGAGAGGAATATTAGGTAAACCCTCTCCTAATCTATGTATAAGCATCTCTTAATTTCTGGAATTAGCCTTGCAACACTTGATTTGTTGTGTTGCATGAATATCAAAGCTTGTTGATTAACATTCCTTCCATTTGGACATTGCACACAAGTTGCTTGTTATATTGGTTGTGAGGTAATGCTAGCTATATCCTCATCATTTTCATGCTATGGCTAGATATATATCTATGGTATGATTTGATAATTGTTAATGGTCATTACTAAATCATTTGAGCAAGAAAAATTGAATTAATTAGCTCATTTCTTTGTTTTGCAAAATTCTAAAAATGATTTATGCTGCAACTTTGACCATGAATATCTCTTTCAATATCTAATGAAAATATGCCAAATCACTTCCCAGTGATAGTTAGTATTGTCATCTATAACCCCTTCAAATTTCGTAGCATTTGGTGATCATTTGAATGGTGAAATCCGGGCTCAAAAACGGACCTGAATGCAGTTTTTCTGTGCATTTGCAGCTGGAGTGAAAGCATTTTTCCCTGTTTTCAGTTTTGAAACTGAAACTTTGTGACACCGCCACGGTCACATCCATGGTCGGAATCCAACGTTTTTGGACTCGTTGGAAAACTGGTGTTCCGAACTCCATCTCTAGGAAGTTTGATTAGTAT
This sequence comes from Allium cepa, assembly GCA_030765085.1. Lineage (NCBI taxonomy): Eukaryota > Viridiplantae > Streptophyta > Magnoliopsida > Asparagales > Amaryllidaceae > Allium > Allium cepa. Next base: position 9,609,634 of record CM060938.1, read on the forward strand.
CCGAGTTCATTTGACTCTTCGAAACTGTTGTCGAATTGGGACCCGGATCTCAGCCTGAAACGGTGTATTCACTGTTTCCGGGTCCGACTTTGGAGCGTCGCTGCGACTTCGTTTCAAGTCGGAATCGAGCAATTCTTTTTGCGTTCTGAATTAGGAATGTCGGACTACGTTTCTACATATTATCATGCCATTCGGATTCGGTTTGCTGCTTCGAATAATTTTTTGAATTTGGGTTCGCGTCAGTTTTGGACTATTTTCCAACACTTAGAATATTCTGAGTGAAACCATTTTTTTCTTCCTGTTTTCAATTTTGAAACTGAAACTTTGTGACAGCGCCACGGTCACATCCGTGGCCGGAATCCAATGTTTTTGGACTCTTTGGAAAACTGGAGTTCCGAACTCCATCCCCAAAATGTTTGATTAGTATCCGAGTTTATTTGACTCTTCAAAATTGCTGTCGAAGAGGGACCGGATCTCAGCCTGAAACAGTGTATTCACTGTTTCCGGATCCGACTTTGGAGCGTCACTGCGACTTCGTTTCAAGTCAGAATCGAGTAATTCCTTTTGCGTTCATAAGTAGGAATGTCGGGTTACGTTCCTACCAATTTTCATGCCATTCGGATTCGGTTTGCTGGTTCGAATAACTTTCCGAATTTGGGTTCGCGTCAGTTTTGGACTATTTTCCAACACTTGGAATATTTCCAGTGATTTTCTGTTTTTGTCGATTTCGTTGATATTTGTCTCTGGATTTCGTACACGGGCCTTATAAAAAGGTTTTAAAAGGATTTTTCATTATAAAATGGCTTTCTAAATTATTATATAATATTATTTTAATTATTAAATTAATTGCTCCATAATATGAGAGTTTTCAAGGGCCGTTTTAAAGTGATTTCAAACCAATTATAAATCCGTTTTCCGTATTTATTTTCTATAACAAAATTCCACACTCATACTTTAGCACTTCGAGCGATGAGGAAAGGTGCTTAAACGGTTGGGAAAAACTCCGGCCTTTGAAACCGTGTGTATTTCCTTTCCGGTTAATCCCCGACCTATTCGATTGATCGTTTTGGCCTGTTGGCCTAGTTTACCGATGACATGAGGTGAACTTTGTACTGCTTTCAGTATGGAAGCTTACGATTGGTTAGTAAACCGCTTAGGGCGAACGTGGGGTATGTGACTCACGTTAACACTTTACGGGTTCCTTGCTAAAAGTTCATGACACATTCCTTTTATTACCTTTGGGATAGTGTCTTCGGACTGTCTCCCTTAGAGGTATCGTTTTGGCATCTCTACTTAGATGGCCGTTATACATCTCTACATAGATGTATCGTTGTTGGCATCTCTACTTAGATGGCCTGTTATACATCTCTACTTAGATGTATCGTCTTTGACATCTCTACTTAGATGTTTTTGTTTTGGCATTTGTGCTTACGTTATGCCGATGATAAGAGGCTTGTTATACATCTCTACTTAGATGTTTGTTTCTTCTCTAAGTGAGAGATTTTGGTCTTTATTACCATGATATATGTTTCTCTTTTGGAGATTATTATGTTATATGTTGCCTCGTTATCTTATCGTGATTATTGTTAAGTTTATCTAACTGATTTGTTTAGCTAGCCTGACCCGAGTATTTTATACTCGGTCAGACCGAGTTGTTTCAGGTTAGGTCGTTTTGGACTTAGCTTGCTTCAGTGCTTCCGCTTTGGATATATCCGCTATACCATAGATAGCTATACTTGTTATCCATCCTTTATGATATTCTGATATTATGACTATCTTGTGTATTCATTTGACTCACGAATGTGTGAGTAGTGGCTTTGTACCCACTTTTATATTTGGATCCGTACTTGATGTTGTATTTGTGCTGAGACTATTTGATTATTATCTGATGTTGTTCTGTGATGATGTTCATTCTGCTATTATGTTTTGTTCTGATAGATCTTTTAGCCATTGTAGTTTTTATTTAAGTATTTATTGAATATGTCGAACCACATGCGGAAAAAAAATAGATTCCATTTTTTGACGTGTTCAGTAGATAGTTAAAGTAAGATTACACATGGTCGCTTCCATTATACTCTATTGTCCGCATTAGCAAACGGTATTATCCATATAATACTCTTTGTTAATGAGGCTCTCGGAGTGGGGCGTTACACCCCAAGGTTTCTACTAGAAATTAGATATTCAGACGCTTACACACGTAAACTTGCGACACCCGCTATCGACTAAACCTAACTCTACGCTCAAAACCCTGCCACAACTCCGCCACTGAGTTGCGAATTCTCAAACTACGCCACGTAGTTTGTGCCCTAGTCACACGACTAGAAATTTAAACGGTTTAAAAATAAAATACAATTAAAAAACAATTTAAAATTAAAATAACCCTAATTTTAAAATAAAAGCCCTTTATTTTATAAAATGAAAGCTCTTCAGAAAAAATCAGCCGGCCATTTTAATTCGACCCAATCCCTTTTTTTTATTTGCTCTGGTTCCTTTTGATACAATGGCGGCTTCTTTTTTATTCGATTACAATTAGGGCTTTCGTCCTTGATCCAAATTAGGGCTTTCGAAGAACCGACTTTATGTTGATCGATTCGGTGATTATTCGCGTTTAGCCTTGATCGATCGTTCTCCTTGTTGCTCACTTCGGGTGCTTCGTGTTGATGGAGTTCGACTTCGATTCGGTATGTGATTTTCGTTTATGCTATTCTGTTATGCTTGATTAAACTCCATGATTATGCCGATGATGATCTTAGGGTTTTTATATGGGTTCGTAACCCTTGTTTTGCGTTCGTCTGATTTCTTCAACACTATGCTTTCGGCCGTTCGATTTTTGTTGAACGTTGATGATTTATTTCTGACTTTTTCAATTTTCTTGGATAACACGGTTTAGAACTCTGACTTGGTCATAATCGATTTTGTGAATTCGACTGTTTCTTGGCCACCGTGGTATTTTGATTTCTGGCATTTTCTTACTTCCGTGAATCCATGGCTTGACTCTCTGACCTGATGCTGCTGACTTCGGGTTGCACTGATTTGTCTTGATTCCATGGTGATTTCACTGTGACTTCGTTAATAGTTCATCTGTGTTCGTCCCTGAACATTACTGTTTTGGTTTAACTTTGTAGCGTTGACTTGATATCATTACTTCAATGTTTCTGATGCTCCTTCGATTCAATGAGGCTTGTATTTGAATGTCAGTTGTATTAGTCCTTGGTGCAGTTGATTTGTAGTCTCTAGTTCTTTTTGGTTACCGGTCATTCATGTATAGTTGCTTGTATATATATTTATATACTTGATTCATTTATATTGTCACTGAGTTTAAATGCATTGAGCTCTGGTTTCATTTCTTTGGTTGGGTCTGCACATTCACCTGTTGTTGTACACTGCATAGTGGTCTTGTTGAACTGAGTTTGATTTGGTTTCATGTTGGTTCCATTTTTGCTGTGCATTTACTTTGTGCATCACCATACATATTCACTTGAGTTATTTGAAGTTGTAGATTTCTGAGGTGTTTGTGTTGTTGTGCATAGACCATGTTTCTGCTGCAGCCACATTGTCACTGTCCACTGCAGCTCCATGACATCGACTGTTTGCATTACATCACCACTATTGGATTGATGTTCTTCATGTTGTTTGGTGCATTTTTGTTTGCTGAACTAGTCTGCAATGGTTTTACACTTGCGGTCTTCTCGACTCTGGTTGCATTCCACATTGAACTGCATACTTGTAGTATATTGATCGTCTGCACCTTGTCCTGAAGTGTTTGCTGTGTTCATTTGATTGTTGTGCACTGAGTTTGCTTCGAGTCAGTTTCATTGTGTTGGTTTCATTGGTACTTGAATAGTTTGGATTCGGGCTTTGACTTATGTCGCTGATTTTTGGTCGAGACTTGTTTTAGTTGTCGAGACCGTTTTTCCATACTTGCACATTTTTAAGTGCACCTGTGTTGAATCCAGTTTTAAAACTCGGGTTTGACCCTGTGCTGATGTTAAGAATTTATTTATATTGCACCTGAGTTGAACCCGTCTTTTTATTTGGGTTTGACCTTGTGCTCACCTGTCCCTGTAGCATTATCAAGTGTATATCGGTGTGCACGGCCTTGTGGCATGTACAATGATACACTGTGCATGTCACATCATTCGTGTGTGATGAATTCAAATTTAAATGACGACGAACAACCCAAATAACTGAGGCAAATAATATTTTCAAAATCCATTTTTTATTTTATATTGCAAAAATATTTCTTTTTCAATTTTACTGCGTTAGTGAATATTTTTGCAGATTGCTCAGATGTTGGATTCTAACTGGAATGAAGTTGAAGATGAACTACGAGTGTGAGTGATATGTAGTGAGGTCAACTGTAAATGTAAAATAGTGATGTAATTGAATTTGTATCAAAGTTGTATAGTGAATAGTGAGAGCTTGAATTTGTACTATTCAAAATTGTAATAAATATTTGTTTAAATAAAATTTCTGTTTGAATTCAAATTCTGTGTTATTTAATTTATTCAGCAAATATTTATTTAATCTGTGAAAAGTAAAATAGTACATTAACAAATACATTTAAACGAATGTATATATGTTTATTATCATCAAACAAAAATCATATAAGCGCATATTCAACAATAATGCCTCATTAAAACCTTATTAATAAAACCCAGTGGGAAAAATCTTAGTTAAGGAAAAAGAGCGCATTATAAATACTTATGGATGCTCCCCCTGATTTAAAAGTTTTCTCTGAATTCACATTCATCTTTCGATAATTTAAATTGTTATAGATACTTCCGGATCCATAAATAACAACTAAAATTTCCAAGATTGTTTCTTTCAAATATGAATTGCATTTTATGCATTTTGTTTGCTACCTTTATGAAAAATACATCGTGTGCTTTCACTTTTATGCTTCAAATCAGTTTTGCATATTGCAACTACATCTTTGATGAATATTAAAAGTTCCATTACAACAATACTTAAAAGGAGGAAGTAATCTACTCATCTTGAAGTACATCAAGAATTTCATTACAGCAATACTTAGAAGAAGGTTGTAATCTACATTCTATGTTCTTTTCATTCTTTATAATCATCGAAGTTATTTATATTCTTCAGGAATTTATATATTTTAATAAGATCTGCATATCGCAACTAACACTTTAATGAATATTAAGAGTTTCATTACAACGATACTTTAAAATAGGAAATAATCTACTCATCATGAATTATATCAAGAATTTCATTACAACAATACTTAAAAGTAGGTTGAAATCTGCTCTCCTTGTTCTTTGCATTCTATATAACAATGAAAGTTATTTATATTCTTCGGTAATTTGTATACTTTCATTACTTAATATATGATTTAAACCACATTTATATGTTCTAGGTATATTAAGCATTTCAAGTACTTTTGGTACTTTGCAGACTACATGTCCATATTTCTCTACTATTAAAGGATCCATGATGGCCAGTCATGTTTTCCCCTAATTCAAGATTCTTAATCTATTTATAAACATAAGCGCTTTATTGTTTATAAATATATCATCAAAAATGATTTCTTATCAGTTCTAGACATGATTTATTAAGATCTCTTTGATTATCATGTTTTAGGTACCTAAACCACTTCTAGTGTAATTTGACAATCATGTCATTAGTCTCTTCAAGTGCACCCTTAAGTGTTTCTTAAAAAACACTCACTTATTTTAGTTAATTACACAAACTATATACAGATCATTTAGATCTTGCTTTCTACATCAGAAGCTACCTTTTGGTTTAGGGAAAACAACTTAACTTCAAACTAAATCCAAAATTATCAACAGAAAAAATCTTTCATACATAGATCAAATAGATCTGAAATTTGAGTAAGATATTACAAGAATTCAATGACTTATAGTAAATTCGATTCAAAACTTACACAAAAAAAAATCAAAAATTCAAAATGAAATCAAAGATGAGTGGATCTAATATCGCTTATTAGAAATTTTTAATCAATTCAAACTGAATATTTATCAAGTACAAATTCTGAAAGAATAAATAAAATTACTTTCAACTAAAAGATGTGTAATAATAAGTAATCTCAGAAGTCATACTTGATTTCAATAAATAAATAAGAGAAAAGGATGAATAAACATGAAAAAGAATAGATCTGATGACTAAAATATATAGATCTCAAAGATATATCATTTGAGCATGATATCAAGATCTATAAAAGATCTAAAAAAATAGACTATAAGATCTACAATAGAATGAGATCAAAAAAATTAGATATATGATTGAATGAGATCTAAGAAGATAAAATTAATTGAATTAGATCTGAAAAAGATAAGATCAATATAATTAAATCTAAAAAAATTCTTACCATCTTGAGACTTATAATTAGATATGAAAAGCAAAGTAGATCTGGTCTTCTAGATTATCACAATTAAATCTATAAAAAAATTGTTTAGAGATCGTGCTGATAACGTGTTATAAAATGAAGAAAGCAGAAGTCATTAGAGAGAGAGGCAGAAGATATATTATTCATTCCTGAAATTAGATATGTATTTATTTTACACAGCCTCCTTTATATAAAGGCTTCAGAGCTAAGGATTTAACATATTCCACGATGTGGGACAAAACAAAACAACATAAAAGCATATTCATTTCATGATTTGCATATATTGTAACATTATACTAATTTTAACCTGCAATTGTTTTTTATTTTAGGCAAAGTTTCAGGAGGCACAGGCAGAGTTTCTTTTAGAATCGAATCATGATGAGTTGACGGTAGAGGAGCAAGATAAAATTTTCAACGTTATTATGGATCCGACGCAGCGGAATAGGCGCTATGGCTATGGAAACCAAGCGGTAATCTTATAAACATTGCAATATTATATTTAATAAATTAATATATAGATACACTATAAATTAGGAACCAAAAACATGAACCAAAAACATGAACCAAAAATACAAGGGTTCGCTATTTTACATTAGGAACCAAAAACATGAACCAAAAAATGGTAGTAGTATTAACAATAATAAATGGAACTAAAAAGAACACACTAATGGAGGTCTTATATGACAAAGTTAAAGGGAAACTCATGCTTTATACCCTTGCTATTTATGAAAATAGATGAAATCTCCATATCTCGTTGCATGTCGTAAATTAAATCCCTAAAATTTACAATAATGAAACCACACTAAAATTCATAACTAAAAAATCAATAGTCTAAATTATAAATGCAAATAAAAAAAATCAAATTAATTTCATTGGTGACAATTCAAATTGCTTGTAATATTAACATATAAGGTACAATCCAAATTTATAATATTTTTAATATCTAGTATGTTTATATTATATAATTTCATGAAATGTATTATTGTTGCTGATATAATATCCAAACTATTTTACCAAAAACAACAAAATTTAAAATCATTTTATACCTTAGACTCTAATAATGCAATGAGCCAAAGTAGTGATGGGTTTAGGTTGCGATATAAAAATGCAATGTACAATAAAAGTAACTAAAATTGCACCAAAGAACATTCTACGTTTGATACGTTATTTTGATTGTACAATGTAAGACATTATTGTAGAAATGAATAAATTTCAAAAAATTCCAATAGTTCGAATCAAGTTTGTATAGCTCTAACACATTCCATTTTTATTTTTCATTCAAAACGGAAACAAGTGGAAATGAATTAAGAATTTAATTATAGGGATTTTCACTTCAAGGGCTTATTTGTGCAGGTAATAAGTTTTAAGGACATTATTTTTGAAAAATTAGTTTTAAGGACATTTTACAGGAAAACGATAAAAGAATTTATCATTTTCAGTTATACAGAAATAATGATAAAAGGATTTATCATTTTCCTGTATAACAAAAAAGATAAATGAATTTATCATTATGCTATAAATTGTCCTTAAAACTAATTATTCAGAAATGTTGTCCTTAAAACTTATTACCCTGCAAATAGAAACCCTTCAATCTAATTTCCACTTTAATTAATTCATTGTAAAGTAGGGGAAAATCTAGTATTTTGGCATCATACACCAAAATTGATATTGAAAAGGTAATATTTTTTATCGTTTATCATCCTGCACCATTATCATTTAATAATATGCATTTCCTTGTGGTATATGCATTGCTCAAGATCACGTCATTTACGTTTCTATATTTTAAAATATGCATTGCTTAAGAAAATGAGTATAATACAAATGTAAACATCTCACATTCTATTTGCAGGTTTGGGCAGCTCAAAAGGCGTGCGACAAAGCTGAAATAAAAGAGCTTAGTGTCATGGTTGAGCAGCTGCAAGAGCATGACGTCACAAATGGAGCAGCTGAATCAACATTTAACGGAGTACGCGCAGAGGCATGGTTCCTTCCCTTCGTTGTCTGGTGCTTCCGAAGGTGATGATGATGCTTGAGAGGTATGATGATTATTGTTTTTGCAGTTGGTTATTGTATATATTGACTTTGAGGTGGTGATGATTGTGTTTAATGGTTATTGTGTATATATTGACTTTGAGGTGGTGAGGTTTAAGTGTTTGCATTGTATATATTAACCTGAATATGGAATTGGAGTTGGCGTTGGTGAGGGTTTTGTTGTTTATGTATATATTGATTTGGAGTTTGGTTTGAAAATGTAACATTTGATGTTGATTTTTGGTTGTTTATATTGTTTGTGGTATAATGTGTTGGATATATGATATATATGTGAAATGGAGTGGAAATGGAAATGGATATATATTGATTGTGTGTGGCTGGAAGGTGAAGGGCTTGCTGTTATAAAAAAAATTCACCCAGATTAGCAACGGCTACCAACGGCTCTTTGGTCATTTTAAACCAACGGTTTCCATCGGCTAAATGCCGTTTGAAGCCGTTGGAATATCCCCGTTGCTTCCGTCGGAAGCAGTTGGAAAGCGTGATTGCCATTCCAACAGCTTTTCCAACGGCTCCCAACGGCCGCTAACGGCTGGGAGCCGTTGGAATAGCCGGTTTCTCTTGTAGTGATAAAATTAATGTTTGAAAGAGTAAATTAGTTTAAAGGAAAAAGTTTAATAAAATTTAATTTTAACGGACGTTAAAATTTAACTTCCATCTCAATGACTAGCGCCAAAATTTCTCGATGGTTTCATCAAACAATGGCAACCCAAACCCAAATCAATTTTCTTCCTCAAACTGATTTACAAGTGCAATAGACTTCGGAAGCTAAGTCGATGAACGTAAATCCACATATTTCAATAAATCCTGAACAATTAAACGATGAACCTACGATTTCAAAAAGTAGGGATTCGAATGCTACGCGTACAGAAGTAAATAGAAGGCGAAAAACTGATTCATCCACGGCTGTCGATTCGAATGATATTCACAAAGATACAAAGAAGACGAAAAAAATCTAGGGCAGCTAAAACTATGAATGAAGACGACATGAAGAAACAACAGCTTTATGATGAAATCGTCAGCAGAAAAAGAAAGACAAAGGTATAACAGCTGATTTATTTTTAAAATAAAAGATAATTTTACAATGATAGTTGAATTATCATTTGATTTGTTATTGAATGATAGATTAATACATCATTTGATTTGTTGCATATATAATATTGAAATATGAGATGATGGATGAACATAGCATTCAGTTTTTGAAAAATGATAGACAACAATAAGATGAATAGTTACAGAATGATAGACAAATAAAACATTGAAAAAATGATAGACAAACATAGCATGATAGAATGGTATTTGAATATATCACTTTATTTACCGTATGTGTAATGATGCAATGATAGATGAAAATAGCATTTCAATTTTTGATAGACGGTAGAAAATAATTAGATAGATACTTATTGAATGATAGTTCAATATATCATTTGATTTGTATGCACCATATTGAAATATGAGATGATAGATGAACACAGCATTCAGTCTTTGACAGTTGATAGACAACAGTAAGATGAATATTTATAGAATGATAGACAAATATAGCATTGAAAAACATGATAAACAAACATAGCATGATAGAATGATAGTTGAATATATCATTTTATTTACTATATTTGTTATGATGGAATGATAATGATAATTATTGAATGGTAGTTCAATATGTTATTTGATTTACTGTATTGATAGTTGTTGAATGATAGTTCAAAATATCATTTGATTGTACATATCATATTGAAACATGAGATGATAGATGAATATAGCATTCATTTTTTGATGGTTGATAGACAATAATATGATGAATAGTTACAGAATGATAGACAAATATAAAATTAAAAAAATGATAGACAAACATAGCATTCAATCTTCCAACTTTAGAAGCATACATTGAAAAAGAGTAATGATGGACAAATATAGCATTTGAATAAAGAATGATAGATGCATATAGCACTAGAAAATTATGCATTCAAAGTTGAAAAAATTGATAGATAAAAATAAGAAAGCATTTAAAACATGAGACATGAAAATAACATTATAGTTTGTTAAATACCGAATTATTCATTCATATTTTTTTGTACAGGGATCAAAAGGTAAAATATTGAAGAAAGCAAAAACAACAGAAGGAAAAAAAATCAAAGAAAGTATCTTAGGAAAAATTCAGTATCGATGTAGTTTGCTTCCAATAATAAAAAAAATTCGGAAAATAAAGGAAAAAGGAGGTTATTTTGTAGATCAATTGAATTATTTAAAACAAACACCCATCGAAAAATTTATGCTAGTGTTTTTCAAAGAAATTTTATCCATAGTGCTTTTACAAAATCATCAACAATCTTAGATGATATCATACAAACATTTTCTATCAATGACGAAGCTTTTAAAGTGGGGAATATTTTTTTAAAAATCAAGCCTGAAGTTTTTTCAATTCTCTTTAGCTTACCTTTGTCTGGAATTAATATTTTTCCATTACCAAAAATAAGTTTACAAATCATTCCAGACAATTGTAAAGATTTTGTACTGAGAAATTTTGGAACAGTAAAGCACTTCACAAAGGATCATACAATTTCAAAGATAAATAATGTACCGAAAACACAACAGTTTCAACATGAAAATGATTTTCCAAAACTGCTTATTATCCTTGCAATGATAACCTTCTTCTTTCCTGATGACCAAAGATACTTACCATGGGGTTATGTTCCCTATATCCTTGATCGAAACAAAATGAACTCGGTATCTTGGTCGGTTTTAATTCATCATTCATTGATTAGAGCTTTGGCGGCTTTCAAAACAAAGACGTGCCGGGTTGTTTCATGCTCCCAATTGTAAGTACAACATTCTAACTTTATGTTAATGCATCTATCTCTATAAATTAGATTATATACATTATATGTTTTAAAAGTAATATTTTATTTGTAGTTTTTCCTATGTGAGCATGTGAATTTGATATCTCCATTAGTAACATACTATTCTACTTTACCTAGATTCGGGAGGTGGAATATCGGAAGCTTGAAAAAGGTCATCTCAAGAGAAGCTTTGATGAACATGGACAATAGAAAGGTATTATTTCTCACACAAGCATAATAAATATATAATGATAGATAAATATATCATAACATAGTGTATATTAAAAGTTTTCATTTGTTATTACAGTCATAATTTAAATGATAGTTACATATATCATTTCTGCACAAATACAATTTTCTATAGGTGCTACTAAAGAATGATAGTTAGATATAGCATCACATAAAAAAAGACAATTATATAAAAAATTAGTTCATTCATTGTATGTTATCTCATTCATTACTATTTATGTTATTACATAGATTTTGTTGAAATAAGAAACCTGACTGAAGATGAAAAAGCACTTCTTCAACAAACAAGCGAACAAAAATTTATTCAGCTAGATACCAATAGAACATTGGGATATACAAAATAGAAAATTTGGAAGAGACATCAAAAAAGCAAGCCGACTCAATGCAGCAGTACATTGAAGATTTAAAAAATAAATTGAAGAAAAGTGAAAAAGAATTAGAAAAGGAGAAACGGAAAAGAATAAAAGCAGAAGGCAGTATCATACAGTTGAGAAAAGAAATCAAGATGTTGAAATCAAAAGAAAATGTAGAAAAAGAACCACCATCGTTTGATCTCAATATAACTCAGGAAATTAAAAAGATACAGCAAGAGAAAGAACAATAGGATCAAAAGAAACCTTCAGATGCAATAGAAAAATCACCAACAGTGAATGAAAGAACACTGAAGAAACCAAGCTCTTTAGTTTTGAGGGTTAAAAAGTGACAACGAAGGAATAAATTTGATTCTGATTGCCAGTATGAAATTCTTCACAGAAAAAAAGAAAAATGTTGAAAATGAAAACCAAAAGGAGTAACTTGAAACCAAGGAATGCCACAAAGAAAATACAAGTGAACAGGAACAAGAAAAACAAAATGAAGAATAAGATTATGAACACGAATGTGAAACTGAAACAGATGAGCAAGTCACTACAATTGAAAACGAAGGAATAAAATTGATTTCAATTGGCAGTATGAAATTGTTCACAGAAAAATAAAGAAAAATGTTGACAATGAAAACCAAAAGGAGAAACTTGAAACCAAAGAAGGTCAAAAGAAAATACAAGTGAACATGAACAAGAAGAACAAAATGAAGAATTAGATTATGAATACGAATGTGGAACTGAAACAGATGAGCAAGTCACTAGAATTGAAATTGAAAAAATTATTGATGTTGATGGGTACTTGCCATTAAGTAAAGCTTATAAGAGTAAAGATATCACAAAAAGCAGTATTCTACAATTATTGAATGAAGAACACCAAAACAAAATTATTACTTTCTTCAAATTTAACGAAAATGAGAAGTAAGATTTATGATATTTGTTTCTTTCATTATATTTGTAATTAAATAAAATTGAAAAAAAACCAACTTGTCAATTATTTATTTTCAATTACAGCACTGTAGCATATGAAAATGATGAAGGAAACAAAGGAGGAATCACAATAGTGAAATCTATGCTGGAAGCCGTTCTGTTTGAGGGGGTTACAAATGGACAGGTATGCATCAAATTAGAATTATGAGTGTAAAAAGGTGTATATATATGTATAAAATGAAATAATGATAGGTAAACCTAGCATTCAACTTTTCAAAGTGCATATAAATGAATTGATTAAGAGAGTGAGTAGCATTAGTATTTGTAAAATGCACATAACTACATAGCATGGGAGAATGATGGTTAAAACTAGCATTCATAGTTTTTTAAGTGCATATAAGTGTGTAGGATGAGAGAATAATAGTTAAAACTAGTATTCAAAGTTTCAAACTGCATATAAACGTATTGAATAAAAGAATGGGAGTTAAAAATAACATTGATATTTGTAAATGGCATATAAATACATAGAATGTCCAAAATGACTGTTCAAACGATCATTTGCATTTTTCGATGCGTACAATGCAGTAAGCATGTAAATGATAGTGAATACTAGCATTAATATTCCTGGTCCAAAATAAAAAAAAAAAATCCCATAAAACTTATAACCTTCTTTGTTTGGTTTAACAGCTTAATGATTGGTTTTATTACAATCAAGAGATGTATGAACACGGTTACTACTTCACCATAATGATGATGGTAAGTATAAGCTTTTCATTATAAATGTTAAAAAAGAATATAAAGAATTCTAATACATATGAATGTGCAGAATGCTTTACTACATGATCAGCAAACTGTGATCAAAGACATGTCATACCAACAATAGATGTCATTGTCAAAGATGAATTTACGGAGAAAATTTTCTTCCCACTACATTATGTAACGACCTGAAATTTTCACACCCGAAAATTCCAGATAGTTATGAAAAGAAGAAAGAGATAGAAGAAGAAGAAGAAGAACAGAAACACCAAACATCTCACAATCGCAGCGGGTAAAATATAATAAATAATAACAGTTTACAAAAGAATACTATATCTATCGATTACATTTAATATACATCAGAGTTTCACATATATATACAGTCACTGAATATATACAATTATCAAGTCTCAGATTAACAATAATATAAATACAGCGAAATACTCTATACGATATTGTCATCCAGTTCGCCTTCTGAGCTCCAAAACGTTACTACCTGAAAAATTTGTAATACTCGGTCTGACCCGAGCATTACACCAAAGTAACACCTGGGTCAGGCTGGAAACCAGCGTGAGTAAACCCAATTAACATAGAATACCAAAGCAAACAACATATATGAACCCGGGGTAACATATATCAATCTATCCAATTCCCAATTTTGCTATAGACAACACTTGTTTCACATATCAATTTCTAAGTACCAAACTTAGATAAAATAACCAATTCACTTAAATCATTTCATCCCAGCCTATTGATTTCCTATATCAATCTATAAAATTCGAAGTGGTTTCGGGTATTTCCCAATACCCGACCCCGGTCTATTCGAAACTCATGTCATCCTAACCCAAGTTATTCAAACGAAATACAAGACATTCATATCGGGGATATCAACTCAATTAAAACATCCGATACCATTCAATCATCCATAAGCAAAGCTTAATCATATACCAATCAACTCAATTGATTTTAATTGAATTTCAAACCTCAGTCACTTAGATTCCTTCATTAAATATTAATTAACTTCAAATCAATTAATTTACCAATCCTCCATTATTCATCTTAATTAATCACACTAGATTTATTTATCTTCAATTTACATTAAGATAATTATCTTTAATTAATTATCATGATATAATTCTTCTCATAAGTCACATTTTATGGATTAATTACTTATATTAATTAACTTCTCATAAATCACATTTTATGGATTAATTAACCTTAATTAATCAAATCTTTAGTTACATCATTAATTATATAATTTATTGATTTCCAATTATATTTCAGTTTATCCTAATACAAATTAATTACATTAAATAAGTAATCATTAATTAACCATAAATATTAATCATTCTTGATTTATCTCAACCGATAATTAACCAACTTTTATTTACTTCATTAAATAAATTAATTACTCCTTAAATTAATCACTTTAATTAATCTTTTGATTAATTCCACAGAGTAATTATATTTTATTAATTACATTAAGTATTACTTGTCAAACCATCCAATGATTATTCTGAATTACTTATACTTAATTAATTAACTCAAAACTTAATTAATTAATTCAAACCCTTCATTACTAGATTGCTTACCAAAATCTTTAGTTAATTTGAATTAATTAATTATCTATTTTAATTAACCCTCTAATTAAATAAATCACAAATCATTAAGCCCTTATCAACATTAAGGTGAACATTTCCTTACTTATGACTTAAGTCTACAACAATTTTAAAACCCAAATACTTCGAGTCAAACCACAATTAACTCGGGAACCAACCAAAACCAAAGTCACATCATCAACAGTGCACATCCAATCAATTTGATCATTCAACCAATTATTTAAATTTAACCATTTAAATTTAAATAAAAATCCAACAGAGTGAGATTTACTCACCTTTGTTTTATTTGCAATCCGATCCATATCGGCTTGTCTCTCCACAATTTCAAACCTTGTATAACATTTATACAATTTATTAATATTCGGAATAGAAATCGAACCATTTAGTACTATTTAATAATCGATTGGTTAATGAATTAAATTTGAACTTATTTTCCTTTAAATAATTTCTTAATAACTAAAATAATTTTAATCTAATTAAACCAATACATCTTTATTATTTAAAAATTAACTAGAGAATGAAAATAAGTATATACGTATATTTATTCACTCTTGAAACTTCATGTGTACATATAAAGATAATAACTTATAGATTTTAAAATCTAATTAATATAAACTTTAATATTTTCAAACCCTTATTATTTTCAAACCTTAATTATATGAAATAATTTCCTATTAACCTCCATATATTAAAACATGTATGAGAACATATATATTTATTAAAATAAAATAAACTGTTATACCTTACAGACTCGATCGATTCGAGCACAACCCAGACTCATGGCAAGAACCTAATCCTCTTTCTTGACTGTACGCAGCCACGACTGCCATCTTTCCTCCATCGCTGACTACCACTTGAACTCGCTCTGCCTTACACCAAGAAACAACTCACCATGGCCCCGATCAAAAATGCATCGACCATGTCTCCTTCCTCTGCACGCGACTTTCGCAATCCTCCTCTGGCCATCATTTCTCACCAGAACCCACTAGGCGATGCGCCTTCGGCGTGTCCATCTACAGCTCGATTCAATCGCCTGATGTCCCCTTGCCGCAATCGATCCCCATCCTAAAACTGCACGCCCAACTCGGCCACCGTGCCCCTCCATAGCAACGAGCTCCGACCCTCAGCAGCCGCCCCCCCCCCCTTTGAGTTCGATTTCGAGTAGGTCGGCTTCACCTTCTTTTTTTTCCGAAGATTTCCCTTTTTTTTTTTATTTTGTTTCGGGTTGAAAGTTAGAGAGGGGATTAAGGTATAGGGTTGGGTAGCTTCTAGCATACGCTTGTATTGTAAAAATATCTCTGACAAGTGTATTTTTAATTTTATTATATTATAAAATTTTCAAAATGCCCTTGTAAATACTACAATTAAATTTCAGACTCCTCTTAAGCATTGCCGCTAGGCGATTATAGGGTTTTACCCACGTCCCGAACACAATGGAACGTGTTTCGGAAGCTAATTCGATCATACGCGCGAGTTACGGAAGTAAACGATCAATTCTAGTTTAAATCGATTAAAAGTTTCTAAGCGTTTCGAGCTGACAGGGTCAAATGCAACTCCGATAGCTACGAAAATTGATATCCGATAATAACTAACTATTACGGATCCAATAGAACTGGTTTCGTCAAATTCCGAGACTGTGCCTCGGAAGGCTATTTTTAAATCCCAATTTAAACGATGTATTATTAAAATTGAACAAATTACCTTTAAATTAAATTTCAACCATTCTATTACCTTCAGTATCATCATTATAAATTTTATAAGCCATCAAATTATTTTTAACCGACTTAAAGTTCCATATTCAACATCTTGCCCGGTTTCAATTATTAATTCAATAATTAACAAAAAAATTCAAATGATTTAATTAGCTAGTTAATATTCATATCTTGAATTCAAGTTGAAATTAATTTTTAAATATTTTAAAATCAATTAATTATTCCATTTTAAATTGTTAAAAAATTCTGGGTCGTCACGTTCCTCCCCCATTAAAAGAATTTCGTCCCCGAAATTACTAGTTAGGAAGAATGGAACCATACCCGTTTACCCTTCCTCCAAAACCAACAGTTTTATCAACTTGCGACAATATCCTTTATTAAAGATTCACTGTTACCTCAACCAACTTTCAAAACCTTCCATGGTTTCCAACAATCCTTTTTTACCCAATCGTTTAAATTTCAATTTAAATCCAAATTTTTGAATTATCAAAATTTTCTCAAAATTTTTCTAACTCCCTAAATTTCCGAAATTTTTTGCCAGCGTCTCCTTTGCACGGCTAGCTCGGTACTACTACAAAAGGCCTCTACGGGCTTCCAAATCCCAAAAGAAAACAAAAGCCAAGTGGCAACATCAAAAACCCAATCCAATTTCATTCAGAAATTTAAAATACATACCTTTTTGTCGGGCCATACAAATTTATCTTTTGGAACCAAATCCAATTACTTTCCCCCTGTATTACCTGCATATCTTGTTTAGCAACAATATTCAATCGAAACTTTACAAATCAATTTATACATTCTCTTATATAGGTTTCATACCTATTTCAAATTAGTCTTTCCCATTTTCACATGAATCCAATTCACCTTTAATTTGAGCATTGAATTTAACTTTCATTTATAACTGATTCATAGTAGTTTCATCTACTAATTTACTTTAATTTCCCATTTGAAATTGTTTTGTTGTTAACAAAAATTTTTCCAAAAATTTTCAAAAGTTTTCTAACTCCCAAAATTTTCGGAAAATTTTGGCAGAGTCTTCTTTGTACGGAGGAGCTTTTGCAATTAGACAATAGATATAAATATATATATATATATATCGACCCACACGGTCGGAAAAAGCAAAAACAGTTCATATTTCCTATTTTTATTGCGTAGGCGTACCTTTATTTAGTATTTAAGCAAGCAGCTTATTTATTTTAGCAATTAGCATACCCCAAGTCTAGCCAAACGGCTTCCCTGTACCTGTACTTACTCAATTTAAATATGTAAGTGCCATATATAGAAATTCTATTAGCATTTCACTTACTTTTAATGGCTAAACATATACATTACTAAACATCAAGCACCAAACACTTCCTATAAACAATTTATATGCTTTAAAGTTAATTCAAGTTCTTTTCAACCAATTCATAAGTCGTTTCACTTATATTCAATAGCTAAACACATATATATCATAAGCAACAAGCACCAAAACCTTTCCATAAGCGATTTATATAATCTTAAAGCTAATTCAATTGCTTTCAACCAATTTATAAACCATTTCATTCAATTTCAATGGTTTGCAACTCAATTTCTTACATTCCATTGATTTTTAACCCAAACAAGCTCATATTCACTTCAAATGATTCAGAACTAATTTACAACTAATCGCTGGGAGCTCTGGGCAAGTAACCTAGTTCCCCTAGAACAGTCTAATCTAACTCTGGCTCAGGTGCATCTACTAGAACAGGATCATCGGACTCAGGCTCAAGTGCCTTAAACGACAGTTCATAACGCTTGTGCTTGAGGTCACTGTCCCTAAAAAAGAAAGGGGTACCCCTTTCTTTTTTCTTGAGCATTCTAATAAATATGCATTCTTTTTTTATCAGATTGAGATCGATAAACCCTTTGGATCTTATTAACCAAAGAGATATGGCTTTGGGCTATAGTTAGCTCAGCTCCAATTAAGAATCCCCAAGGAATTCCAAGAATTCTTGGTATACGTTCGTTCCAACCTTCGACTCTCCTTTCAAGGTTCATCGATATTGAACCAATCGAACGTTTTATTTAATTTCCATCGACTCATAGCATTTCATTTACTTTCATTTATGCCGAGCGACTACCATATTCATGCAATTCCGACGATATTCGTTTAATAGAGTATCTATTCTAGTTTATAACTACTTTAAATTTCTTTCAACTCATTCTATAATTAATTCCATTTCATTTCTAATTTATTTACCAACCATTCATTGCATTTCATTTTACCTCAGCATAAGATTCAATTTAAACAATTTATTTAACTTGGCACGTTCAATACTTATAAATTAATAACCATTTCCAAATTAATTTAATCCAAGCTTTTATTTAATGGGCTTTCATTCTTATTCGAAGCCAAGCTTACATAAATTTTTAAACTTAAGTTAATTTACTTTAACTTATTCCAACATCAAACTTAAGTTTACCTCTATTTGATTCTCATTTGACCAAATGCCGTTAATTTCAGTTGGCCCATCCATTTAAATTTTAATTTTAATTCACCTTCTCCATTTATCAAAATAATATCCAAGCAAATACTTAACTCATTTATATTTCAAATTAAGATGCTATCGAACTTAAATTCAGACTGATAATCCAATTCCAATCACAATTTTGATTTAGTTTTTATTTTATCAGACTTCATCCATTTATTATTTAACTTAATTAACCCATTTTAATTTTTAATTCAATTACTTAATTCGTTATCGAATTCCTTTTATTAATATAAGGCCATTTTCAATTTATTTCTATTCACTTGGGTTTTGTTTTGCAACTTAAACTATTTCTATTATAATCACTTCCATTACATATGACATCACTTCTCTTATATCCAATTTACTAGCAAATTCATTTAATATTATTCCAATCACCCTTGAATTTTATTTGTAACTCAAACCATTACATTTTTCAATCCAACACTATTTTATTTTTATTTCACAACATCTCGTCTTATTTAATTCATTTTCAAATCTAGCTCGAATTCTCTTTAAAATTCGCATTCATTTCCAAACCCATTATCAATTTACAATCCATTTATTTACCAAAGTTAAATTTTATTAACATACTCAATCAAACAATTATTTAACCAATTAGCTTACTTTCCACTTCTAAATCAATATTCGATTTTAATTAAAGTTCACTTCATTAAAATTACAGTTTGGATTTTCTTGATTTCCCCAAAATTCTAACATCTTATTTACAAAAAAATTAGAAATGCTTTTAAATTCACATCGTACTTAATAAAATAGCTCATTACAAAAAAATACTTCTTATCACTCGATGTCTCAACCAGTCCATCCTTGTTCTCATAGAAATTCAGTCATACGTTGATCAGGCGTAGAACTGAAAATCTATAAGTACTTAGCAGACCCATTTTCAACATCCAGTGAAAATACCTTTGAAAATAATGTTATTGAAATTATAGAAATCAGTTTTTGAAAATATAGAGGAAATATCTTTGGTGAGAATGCTCTGATCATCACCCCCATCCATGGTCACAGCAAAAGTCCATGCAACTGCTGGCTCTCCGCGGCCTCTCAATTACGCCATGGATCCCACACAACAAATCACAGTTACATCCAGGGTTACGTTGCCGTCACAGCAAAAGTCCATGTAACTACAGGCTCTCAGCGGCCTCTGATTTTCGCTATCGAAATGAAACTTCACCACTCTTACATACGTTGCAGTCTACCGATATAAAATCAAACGCAGACTGTTGGCTCTCAGCGGCACACACGACTTTCGCTATGTTATACCATAGGTCGCAGTTACATCCTGGGTTACGTTGCCGTCACAGCAAAAGTCCATGTAACTGTTGGCTCTCAGCGGCACACACGACTTTCGCTATGGTATACTCAACTCATATTCATCAGGAACTAGTTTTGTCCGGACTCCTCACATGATCAACTTTAGAACCCCCTCCCTTGGGGCTCAAGGCAGCACCACCCGGTGGCACTCCTGAGAAGTCCATTTCAAGGGAGCGCCTTTTTTCCCAGAGCCATCATCAAAACATTTTATACTATACACATATAGTATCTTCAAATCATACACCTAGTATGATCTCATACAAAGCTCATTTATACAAAATCGATTATTCCAAAATCGATAATTCCCAAACTAGGCTTTCCAAATTCTCATATTGATTTTACCCGAAAATCAAAAGCCTTTCCAAATCCAAAGGTTCTCAAAATCTTTTCCAAAATCCACATAAGATCCTTTATATATATATATATATATATATATATATATATATATATATATATATATATATATATATATATATACAGATATATATAATTTTTAAAACTTTGGATCATTTCAAACTTGTATAAAACCCCTTTTATACTTCAATTCTGGTCTCAGTTGGGTATTTAAATTAATAACAGTTTGAACTCCGACCAGTTTATATTTAGAAAATAGCTTGAAAATTCTAAAAATAAATAAGTAGTGGAAAAAATAATTATTAGTTTGTAAAATAGCTATAAAATAGGTAACTAACTGTAAAATAGTTAAGAAATAGTTGAATAGTTTCAAAATTTGTAGATAATTGCAAAATAGTTGTAAAATAGAAATTAGTTTGTGAAATAGTTGAAAAATAGAATTAGTTTAGTTAATAGTTAAAAAATGGTTAAATAACCCCAAAAATAATCGTAAAACAAGTATACAAAATAATTTGGCTTTAAGAAAGAAAGGTTGTATATATTTAATAGCTTAGAAAATAAGTTTATATGAAAACAATTTATATTGAAAATAGTCAAGAGCCAACTGTTCACCTCCCCAACAATTTAATTTAAATCTTCATTTAAATTGACCCAATTCCAATTCAAATAACTCCGAATTCCATTGGACTTGATTAATCCCCAATTCAAGTTGAATCAATCTTGATTCCTTCCCCAATTTAAATCAAATTCTAGTTGATTTTAAATCCTGATCAATTTTAATTATAATTTCATACTACTCCAATCAATTTGAATTATTATCAATTTAATTTCAGAATTCCAAATCACTTCATTTAATCCAATCCAATTTCCCATTTAAAATTTTTAAACTTATACATCTTCAATCACCAATCCAATTACTTCAAACCAAATTCAATTTTAAACTAATTCAATTAAATCTTGAATTTAAACTATCTCGAATTATAGAAATTCGAGTTAAATTCTCGAAGGTTGGTTTAACTCTTTAAACCAAATTAACCTTTAAATCAAAGTGTTTAATCATTTTAATTTTTGAGCCTAATTTCTCAAAATTCTCATTTAAAACTATTTTTACTTATGTATTTCAAGGTTCAATACAATTTTATTTTAACATTTTAATTTATTATTCAATTTAATTTTCCAGTTTGAAGCCAGTTCTTAAACAAGTTTATTTTACAATTCAATAATTCAAACTTATTTTATTTTATTTATACAATTCCATTCACAATTTAAAGATTTTTATTTACAATAAGAGGATATCATCTAATTTTTTTTTAAAAAAAATGTCCATCCATTTGCAATTTTAAATCTCACACCCGTTTTGAGATCACACAAATTCCCAATTCAAATCAACCATTTAACTTTCCAAGTTAAATTCCAATTTCATCTTAAAATCTTCCATCCAAGTTTTTCATTCAACTTATTTAACTTCTCCCAAGTTAAATTCAATTTACTTAATCTAGTCAACCTCATTCTCAAATTGAATTCCCACTTCAAACTTCAAATTCTTTCCCTTTTATAAGTACAAAACTTATATCACTTTGGGTTTTTATATCACATTTCAGGAAAAAATCAAAACTCAACCTCATAGAGTTTATTTCTAATTATCTTTGATATCATGTATATCCATACATATATACATATTTGTTTCTTGGCCCTTCGAGCCATATTTTAAAATTTTAAACCACCCTTGGTTTTAAATTCAAATCAAATCTCCAACAACCCATTGTTTGCAACAAGTCCCAGTTATTTAAATAATACTTATTTATTATTTTTCATTACTTTTGAATTTAAAAGTTCTACGCTTCTTATAAATGTACTTCGTTTGCCTTACTTAATAACAAATATCTCATTATTAAATACAATAACTATTTATGATAATCCTTTTTACATTATTCTTATTTCCATAAATTCAAGCTTGAATTTTAGTCGAAACCCATTTCAACTTACCTCTATTTAAAGCTTTTTAAACAATTTAATTTCTGAATTCTAATTTTTGAATCAATCAATTTAATTTTAATTTGGTTCTAATTTAATTACTAACCTCAGCCACTTACTTTAGTTCCATTTCAAAACTTCAATTTGGTTGTATTATATTGCTTCTTCATTCTACTTTCAATAATATAACAACCAATCACCTTAATATTTATTAAAAGGAAATATTGCTTTATATATATCAAATATATTTCATATAAAATCATTTAAAACCTTTATATAAGAAAATAACAAGTACGCTCTCTCATATATATTTATATGCTCAACTCATTCTAGAGTTCTACGGACTCTATTAAATGAGTAATCCCCACCAGAGCCAAGGTTCTCGCTTAACCTTTCAGTTCTGATACCAACTGTAACGACTCGAAATTTTCACACCCGAAAATTCCAGATAGTTATGAAAAGAAGAAAGAGAAAGAAGAAGAAGAAGAACAGAAACACCAAACATCTCACAATCGCAGCGGATAAAATATAATAAATAATAACAGTTTACAAAAGAATACTATATCTATCGATTACATTTAATATACATCAGAATTTCACATATATATACAGTCACTGAATATATACAATTATCAAGTCTCAGATTAACAATAATATAAATACAGCGGAATACTCTATACGATATTGTCATCCAGTTCGCCTTCTGAGCTCCAAAACGTTAGTACCTGAAAAATCTGTAACACTCGGTCTGAGCCGAGCATTACACCAAAGTAACACCCGGGTCAGGCTGGAAACCAGTGTGAGTAAACCCAATTAACATAGGATACCAAAGAAAACAACATATATGAACCCGGGGTAACATATATCAATCTATCCAATTCCCAATTTTGCTATAGACAACACTTGTTTCACATATCAATTTCTAAGTACCAAACTTAGATAAAATAATCCAATTCACTTAAATCATTTCATCCCAGCCTATTGATTTCCTATATCAATCTATAAAATTCGAAGTGGTTTCGGGTATTTCCCAACACCCGACCCCGGTCTCTTCGAAACTCATGTCATCCTAACCCAAGTTATTCAAACGAAATACAAGACATTCATATCAGGGATATCAACTCAATTAAAACATCCGATACCATTCAATCATCCATAAGCAAAGCTTAATCACATACCAATCAACTCAATTGATTTTAATTGAATTTCAAACCTCAGTCACTTAGATTCCTTCATTAAATATTAATTAACTTCAAATCAATTAATTGACCAATCCTCCGTTATTCATCTTAATTAATCACACTGGATTTATTTATCTTCAATTTACTTTAAGATAATTATCTTTAATTAATTATCATGATATAATTCTTCTCATAAGTCACATTTTATGGATTAATTACTTATATTAATTAACTTCTCATAAATCACATTTTATGGATTAACTAACCTTAATTAATCAAATCTTTAGTTACATCATTAATTATATAATTTATTGATTTCCAATTATATTTAAATTTATCCTAATACAAATTAATTACATTAAATAATTAATCATTAATTAACCATAAATATTAATTATTCTTGATTTATCTCAACCGATAATTAACCAACTTTTATTTACTTCATTAAATAAATTAATTACTCCTTAAATTAATCACTTTAATTAATCTTTTGATTAGTTCCACAGAGTAATTATATTTTATTAATTACATTAAGTATTACTTGTCAAACCATCCAATGATTATTCTAAATTACTTATACTTAATTAATTAACTCAAAACTTAATTAATTAATTCAAACCCTTCATTACTAGATTGCTTACCCAAATCATTAATTAATTTGAATTGATTAATTATCTATTTTAATTAACCCTCTAATTAAATAAATCATAAATCATTAAGCCCTTATCAACATTAAGGTGAACATTTCCTAACTTATGACTTAAGTCTACAACAATTTTAAAACCCAAATACTTCGAGTCAAACCACAATTAACTCGGGAACCAACCAAAACCAAAGTCACATCATCAACAATGCACATCCAATCAATTTAATCATTCAACCAATTATTTAAATTTAACCATTTAAATTTAAATAAAAATCCAACAGAGTGAGATTTACTCACCTTTGTTTTATTTGCAATTCGATCCATATCGGCTTGTCTCTCTATAATTTCAAACCTTGTATAACATTTATACAATTTATTAATATTCGGAATAGAAATCGAACCATTTAGTACTATTTAATAATCGATTGGTTAATGAATTAAATTTGAACTTATTTTCCTTTAAATAATTTCTTAATAACTAAAATAATTTTAATCTAATTAAACCAATACATCTTTATTATTTAAAAAATAACTAGAAAATGAAAATAAGTATATACGTATATTTATTCACTCTTGAAACTTTATGTGTACATATAAAGATAATAACTTATAGATTTTAAAATCTAATTAATATAAACTTCAACATTTTCAAACCCTTATTATTTTCAAACCGTAATTATATGAAATAATTTCCTATTAATCTCCATATATTAAAACATGTATGAGAACATATATATTTATTAAAATAAAATAAACTGTTATACCTTACAGACTCGATCGATTCGAGCACAACCCAGACTCATGGCAAGAACCTAATCCTCTTTCTTGACTGTACGCAGCCACGACTGCCATCTTTCCTCCATCGTTGACTACCACTTGAACTCGCTCTGCCTTACACCAAGAAACAACTCACCATGGCCCCGATCAAAAATGCATCGACCATATCTCCTTCCTCTGCACGCGACTTTCGCAATCCTCCTCTGGCCATCGTTTCTCACCAGAACCCACTAGGCGATGCGCCTTCGCCGTGTCCATCTACAGCTCGATTCAATCGCCTGATGTCCTCTTGCCGCAATCGATCCCCAACCTAAAACTGCGCGCCCAACCTCGGCCACCGTGCCCCTCCACAGCAACGATCTCCGACCCTCAGCAGCCCCCCCCCTTGAGTTCGATTTCGAGTAGCCGGCTTCGCCTTTTTTTTCCGAAGATTTCCCTTTTTTTTGGATTTTGTTTCGGGTTGAAAGTTAGAGAGGGGATTAAGGTATAGGGTTGGGTAGCTTCTAGCATACGCTTGTATTGTAAAAATATCTCTGACAAGTGTATTTTTAATTTTTTATATTATAAAATTTTCAAAATGCCCTTGTAAATGCTATAATAATTCGAACTCCTCTTAAGCAATGCCGCTAGGAGATTATAGGGTTTTACCCGCGTCCCGAACACAATGGAATGCATTTCGGAAGCTAATTCAATCATATGCGCGAGTTACGAAAGTAAACGATCAATTCTAGTTTAAATCGATTAAAAGTTTCTAAGCGTTTCGAGCTGCCAGGGTCAAACGACAACTCCGATGGCTACGAAAATTGAAATCCGATAATAACTAACTATTACGGATCCAATAGAACTGGTTTCGTCAAATTCCGAGGCTGTGCCTCGGAAGGCTATTTTTAAATCCCAATTTAAACGATGTATTATTAAAATTGAACAAATTACCTTTAAATTAAATTTCAACCATTCTATTACCTTCAGTATCATCATTATAAATTTTATAAGCCATCAAATTATTTTTAACCGACTTAAAGTTCCATATTCAACATCTTGCCCGGTTTCAATTATTAATTCAATAATTAACAAAAAAAAATTCAAATGATTTAATTAGCCGGTTAATATTCATATCTTGAATTCAAGTTGAAATTAACTTTTAAATATTTTAAAGTCAATTAATTATTCCATTTTAAATTGTTAAAAAATTCTGGGTCGTCACACATTACACAAACCATTGGAGCTTGTTGATGCTAAACTATGAAACAATGCAGTGGAGTCATTATGATTCAACCAAACCAAAAACTAGATCAACAAGGTCTTCAAACTCCAGCTATAACCAAGACCTCATTCTTGTAAGAAAAGTATAATTTTGGAATCACTCTAACATTAATATACAACACTAATTATCTTCTTGCAGAAAGACAAAATTGATTTGATGTTCAAGAAGAAATGGGCAGAATTAGGAATACAAAGAATTTCACAAACCTAAAGTGCTGCAGCCAAAAAGCCCATCACATGATTCTGATCCGTAAGTAACTAATTTCATTTCTTCTCTTGTTTAATCTATCATTTCTATTTTTAAATTGCAGTAGAATGCATTAAATATGCAAAATGATAATTAAAACTAGCATTGCTAATTGACAGTTCATTGATCTGCATCTATTGAATAAAAAGATTATGTGTAAGGTGCACATTCCACATGCAGCAATAATGTCTCTATGAAAGCATTGATTAATATTGTGATCAAAATATAAAGCTATATTTTAGAATTCTACAGTAAAGAATGCAATATTATTTTAGCATTAGGTTATATTGTAATATTAACTAATATTTCTATATCTGAAATAGACTTGATTGTGCATTCTTTGTCATGGTAAACATGAAAAAACTGTACAAGGATGAGATGCCAGAAAAATATTCAAATGAAATGCTTGGAAACCTAAGAGCTGTAGTGGTGTATATCATACTCAATGATCCACAATACAGTTGGTCGGTGGAGAAATCCTGCAAAGATTCTACAGAAGAATAGCTGTTGCATTTTAACTTCTTAGAACTTTGGATATATTTGAATGAACCACTTCTGCTAATTAAACTAAGATGGAGTCTGAGATGGAGTCTGGGATGGTGTATGAGATGGAGTCTTATATGTTTTCCAATGCTTGTATTTTATTCTCAGTGTATAAACTGCTTAGATGGATTTGAACTTCTTGATTTGAATTTGATTCAATTATAATTGTTTGTTTTCAATACATGAACTACAATGTATAAACTATGGATATATTCAAGTGTCACTTTACGTGTTTTTTGATGCTTTTACTGTATTTTTGATGTGCCGAATAATGTTTTATACTGAAACGCTAGATTGAACTATCATTATGCGAAAATACATTTCTCAGTGATTGAACTATGATGATAATGTGTGAAGTTATCCATATAGCATTTTTATATGATGTCCAATGTTTGAACTCCGTTTCAAGTGTGATGACTACTGTTTACACTGTAATGCTAGTTATAACTATCATTTAACTAAAATGCTAAATACAGTTATCATTCAACTGTAATGCTAGTTATACTGTAACGCAGTCCACGTTGATTGCTATTTTGATGGTAATTGCCAAAGTCGGTATTTATCTTATTTGATTTCTTTAAAGTGGTAATAGGAAGTTGATATATCAGTAGCCAGTATAGCACCATAGGATATATTACACCATAAATCAGTAGCTAGTATAGCACCATATGATATATTACACCATTAATCAGTGGCCAGTATTTGCAATCCCATTTATCTACTTTGTCTGTTATTTTCCGAAACAGAGAGATGGAGTCTGCATAATGAAGATATCCCATTTACAAATTAGTGTTAATTCTTTTTTCTAACTGCTCTTTCTAACAATAATGAAAGATATTCCATTGCGGTATAGAAGAAATATGAGAGCAGATGTTCACCCATATCATATAAACAGTACATCATCATACTGTCAATTCATTACAAAACCACTTAAGTAATCTCATCAGCTAATCATATAAACAGTATATCATCCTCATCATCAGATCCTTCGTTCTTGCTCAACAGCTTACTCAGTTCTATACAATGACATATTTTGGGTTTCAATGTTGAAATTATATTTCAGGTGTGATGCATACTGATTATAATAAAATGCTAGTTACAACTGGCATTCGAGTGAAATGATAAGTACATCTAGCATTGAATAGAAATATTAATACTGAAGTGCAGAGCTCATGTAGTTGTTTAATTCATATTAAATAATTTGCAATATGAATAAACAATATATTCCTAAAAACAGAAATTCAACAATAAAGGAAAATATAGGAACAACAGATATTTGAAAGTAAAACAAAATAACCAAAACATTTTACATTTTATTTTCTGACGATTTCACAAAGTCTGATTTCGTTTTTCTATAAGCTTTAGCAACTTTACACTTAAAAAATTTCTCCATCACACTAACAAAGCACATAAATTTTCTTAACTTTTTGAAGAACGAAGACAATTTCTTTTGTTGTGGCCAACGTCATTACACTGACTGCATCTATTTCTTTTACTTTGAGAATATCCAAATCCACCACGCCTCTTTGTAGATGGTCTTCCTGCACCACGAATTTCTTTAGGAGGCCTAATCAAAACATCATTTTCAGCAGCAATTGGCTTATCAAAATATGGAATTGGATTGATAGCATTAGCATACAAAGACCTGAAAGCATTAATAGTAAAATAGTCCTCCACAAAATTATAAACTGATAATCTAGACTTGTTAACGCACTTAATTGCATGGGCACATGGAAAACTAATAACTCTCCATTGATTACAACTGCATAAACGATTTTTAGGATCAACAACTTGTGACTTAGAAGATTTAACTTCAAACACAAATTTCGAAGACTTATAAACTTCCCAACCAAAGCCATCATCTACTAACTTTGACAAACGTTCCTCCATAACAGGACAAAGATTCGTTGTCCACGGACAACATTCTTCTCTTCGTCTCGCCATTTGCTCCATAACTTTCACTCGAATACCATCCAAACAAGAAGTTATAGGCATAACTCTATCTTCCAAAATCCATGGGTTGAAACTTTCTGCAACATTTGAAGAATATTCACCATAACGCTTTCCTTGGAAAAAAATCTGCTCAATGGTCAAAAGGTTCATCTCTTAGAAAATTTTCTACGGATGTACCCCCAATATCTTTAAATTTAGAAAGATAACGCTCAAAATCATACATATTAGAAGCTCTAGCACAAAGTTTGGACAACTCCACAATAGATGAATCACCTTTAGTCGCCTTAACAACAGTACCGATATTATGTTCCATGTGAAGTAAACAATAGATATGATATGAAGAAGGAAATATTTTTGAAACACCTAAAATGAGACCCCATTGACGATCAGACATAAAAACAAAAGACCGATCTTCATTAAGAATTCCTTTCAAATGGGATAAAAACCAAGACCAATTTCCATTAGTAGTGGTGCTTCCTCCACCTAGATTTCCTCTTTCGTTTCCTGCCTCTGTATCCTCTTTATTATATATCTACATACAAACATTAGTAAGATACAGAAGAACAGTCTAAGAGAGATAGAGAGGAATACATACTTAGATATTTACCTATATATCAAATACAAGTACGTTATTATAGCGTTAACCCAAACCCTGATCATATTTTTAAATTCATTGAATTATATTTCAAAAAGCTTTTAGATTTAACTTTTCTTTTAAAGTTTATGAAACCTATGCTCTGATACCAACTTGTAACATTTCCTACTTGGAGGCCCAAAATTAACGGCTACAGATGCTGAAGTCATTCATAATTATTAATTCTTGACGACCAAAAATGGCGTTGCTAGATACATTGATACACAGAAATATGGAAAAAAATTAACAATTCAAAAACATATTTCCACGTTAAAATCAAAAAAAAATTCATGTTCATCACATAATTCCAAAGTACGTTAATCACGTTCAGCAAAATATAATTATTACAATTATGCCAAGAGCGACATATGAAGATGCCCCCTTGGTTGATCAGAGTTTATAGTAAGGTTAGTAGATCTGACTTTACAAACAAATACACAACGGAAAAAATAGCTCTAAATAACTACTGCCTCCTGCATGCCTTTGAAAGCTTTATTCGTCTAAGAAGAAAACCTGAAAACGTTAAACCTCAAACTACTCAAAATCAATTGACCGCCCGAGAGTTTAAGGGGAAAACATAAACTTTGAGTCAGACATAAAGCCTGCTATGAATAATAATCTAATATCTCAATCCTTTTAGATATCTAGTGAAACCACGCCGCATAGCGGAATGGGTTTTCCCTTCACTAGTATCCTAAAATCTTTTTAAAATCATATTCTGTGCTCCTGCATCCACAATGGTTAAAACATACATTTTCAAAATATAATGATAATATGCATACTTGAAAGCATTTAGGATTTCCCATCCCATATTAATTATACTAACCATCTAAGTTTCATCCGACTATCCGTCTTGTATTTTCAATGTCTACTTGTCCCATTTTAGACTTCATTTGCATAAATTGTCCATCTCACATCCTACAGTTTTCCTAAGATGACTATAAACCCTTTATTAAATGTACGGAGACTATCCATCCCCAACATGATGTTGACTATCCATCAAACATCCCATAGTTTTCCTAAGATGACTATAAACCCATTATTTTAATCATGTAGAGACTATCCATCTCTAACCTGATGTTGACTATCCATCAAACCTCCCATGGTTTTCCTAGAATAACTATAAACCCATCACTTGGCCGCTTAACTCATGTTATCCACATGAATCTAATTATCCCATGCTATCCACATGGTCAACATATTTCCATTAGTATCCCTAATGTAGGTTAAAACCTCCCATGGTTTTCCTAGAATAACTATAAACCCATCATTTGGCCGCTTAACTCATGTTATCCACATGAATCTAATTATCCCATGCTATCCACATGGTCAACCTATTTCCATTAGTATCCCTAATGTAGGTTATAACGATTTATAATTTATATTGGTATCCCCCAATAATTGAGTCATAACGTATAAGTGTTAATATCCCCAACTATTGTATTGAACTAACAAACCTACCCTGATATCCCCAAGGTTAAACAACATTTATAATATAAGGTTAAAAGAAAACGACTTTTCAACCTCTTCGATAGTATCTCCTTTGAAAGCTTTGCTTTTGACTATGTTAAAGTATTATGATATAAGGGTAAAAGAATAGCTTCAAAACCATTTGAAAGTATCTCTTTCAAAAGCATTGAAAGTTACCCTTAAAACCCTTGAAAATCAAACCTTTTCGAACCCATTGAAATTCAAACCTTTTGAAACCGCTTAAAAGAAAACCTTTCAAAACCGTTAGACTCAAACCATTCGAAACCATTGGACTCAAACCTTTCGAAACCATTGGGTTTATAATTAAAAATATTACTTTGGGTCACAGATGAAAGTATCTCTTTTAAAAGCATTCTTTTCTTTATAAAATATTGGAAAGACAATTGAACCTTTCGACAACATCAGAAGCTTCAGCTTTCGACCCCTTCGGAAGGTTTGGGAAGCGGCTTATATTTATAAAAATAGTCGAGTCTTTCAACAACTTCGAAAGCTTCTGCTTTCGATCCCTTTAGAAGGTTTAAACAAAAATAATGGCAACGACTCTTTTCAAGATCATCTTTGAAACAACCTTTCGACCTTGTCGAAAGGTCTCTTAAATCCTTTCAAAACCAAACTTGCAACCTTTTGAAACCAAACCTTTCACCCTTGTTGAAAGGTCATTAGAAACCAAACCTTTCGATTTATCAAAAGGTCTTCAGAAAACAGGCAAGTGATTTTTCTTTTCAAATCAAAAATAAACTAGGGGACCATCTCCTTCGAAAGCAACCCTTCGACTTACCTTTCATCATGGTCTAATTCACTGCATACCACTTGAATGATATCATGTACAATTCTTTTTACTTCGTTGGTCAATGAAGTCGAAAGGTCTCAGTCGAGAGGTCTGAATTGAAAAGTTTTCCAAAGAAGGCGGAACCACTTTTTTCTGGTTAAAAGCTAATTTTTGCCAAAATAAGTGAACTTTTTGTAACAAACTTGCCTGCTTGTAAACATTTGATTGGCTTTCACAAAATTTTAAACATTTTGGATAATATTTGCCTCATTTTCTTTAATCTAAAATCGTGTTAACTTTTAACAATTAAGCCCTTCCTCTTGTGAAAATAATTAAATCATTTAAGTCCTTTCGAAATAATTCAATTTTCATACTAAATCACTTAGCAAAAATTCCAAAAATTCACTTTAATCATGTTATCTAGCATACTAAAATTTCAGACCCAAATTCTTAATCTATTTACTAAAATAATTCATAAACCTAAATATTAATATTTTTCTTTGAAAATTCATAACTAATTCTCCAAGGCTTGGAAAGTTATAAAAAGTGAAATCCAACTCCAAAATTATGTTTTCCTTAACATATAATTTTTCCAAGGCATTTCAAAGTCATTGAACCTTGGTTTTATCCTAAAACCGTATATGTCTCCTTTAAACAACCATGTTTAAACATATATAAATCATAAATCAAGGAGATCATCATTCAATACATTATAAAACAGATTTACACTTAAATCCTAAACCATATGATTATAAAACTAAAGTAGAGATATAGAAATTATTATTCACCTGAGATTGGATAAGAAATTGATGATTGATTGAGACTGATTTCTTCTAGCTTGAATCCTAAGCTTAAATTTGATTTTCTCTTCTGTCTTCCTAATGGCCGATCCTCTTCCTTATGGTTATAATTTTTGTATGAAATAGAATGAACGTGTATGACTAAGGAGAATAGTATAAGGGTGGAAAATATGAGAGACTATTTACCCTAATGCCCTTATGTTTAATTACTTAATCATTTATAAGTTCATTTAGTTAAATGAGCATGACCACTTAGTTTATTAATCAACCTCAATCTCCTTACCTATATTATTCTATTTAATTTATCCAATTAAATGTCCTGAATAATGTTAAACAAAAATTAGGGACGTTACATTTAGTGGCTTGGATGCCGATGTTGGAACGTAGTGTCTACATATATTGAGATTTACCTTTGGAGTGTTTATGGAAAATAGTATGAGCATTGTCGATGGAGGTATCTTCCAATTATGATATTTAAATCTATTTGATATAAGAATAAAAAGGGGAAGAAGTTTAAGCAGTACGTAATTTGTTATAATAATAAAAGGGGGAAGAAGTCTGGGAAGTAGGTTTGAGAAGCGGAAGTTGCGATTCTTGAAAGTTGAGACTTCTTATGATAGGAAACGATTAACAACCATTTTTTACAAAGTTTGTTATGTTTGTTTTGTTAAATTTGATCATTTAGTTCGATGTAATTTAATCTTAACTTGGAACAACTGTTGAATGATATATGCGTAGTAATAATGCAAATAGTTTATAAATGAAGCCTTTTAACTTTGATTATAAGTTAAGTAACAGTAAATTAAAGGTATAAATGCAATATACATTTACCTCACATCCTAACATACACGTTTAAATATCCATTACATAAGTTTCAACCAGCCACTTTTTTCAAAAAAATTCCCAATATTTTGAACTCTTTAAGGTATCCATTCGACATGCATTTTTCACCATTTAGCATATTTGTGGTAGTACTCAAATAGGGATCCCTCTTACTTACAAACTTCATGCCACAATAGTAATATCCAACCGTACATAGTTAATATCCATTGAATATAAAGTTTAATTTTGCAAGATGGAAATGGTAGCTATTAGTACCCATTTAGCTTACTACTAGCTTTTAATTTTTCATCATATCCTAAAACTATGCAAACGAGAAAAATACAGTTTTAGTTATGCTTTATTTATTTGTTCTTAGCTGAAAATATTAAATGGTTCCATTTATTAAATGGATATTTAAATGCAATAGATGGTTTTTGATTTTTCTTAAAAAATGCCCAGGTACTGAATTCCTCAGATTTATTTATTTCCTATTTAAGAGTGGTGTAAATAATGGTAAAGGTATAAATTTTATGGTCAGAGGTTTTTTTATCATGAAGGTGGATCTTGGGAAGACCATCTTCACTTGGTCAAATTCACTTATAATAATAGTTACCAGGTAAAGAAAATGAATTTCAAATTTGAATAAGTATATTTGGATTTGAACTAATCATCCTTTATAAAACAGGCAAGCTTTGGTATGGTGCCGTTTGAAGTCTTATATGGACGGCCGTGCAAATCGCCAGCTTGTTGGATCGAGTCGGGTGATCGATTAGTGCTTGGTCCAGAAATAATTATGGAGGCTTCTGAAAAAGTTGAAGAAATGAGGAAAAAGATTTAGACGGCAAAGTGTTTCTGAAAGTGTCGCCTTTGAAAAATATTGTTCGATTCGGAAGGAAAGAGAAGCTAGCTCCCAGATTTGTTGATCCGTTTGAGATTACGGAAAGTGTTGGAACATTGGCATATAGAGTTGTATAACCAGAGAAGTTCGCCGGTGTGCACAACGTGTTCCACGTCTCACATCTATGCAAAGTTGTACACGATCCATCTATGACCATCCCTACTACTCAATTGGAGGAGATAGTTATCGAGCCTGACTTGACTATTGAGCGAACGCCACTTCGGATAGTCGATCGTGAGACAAAGTAACTTAGAAAGAAGTCAGTAAATCTCGTCAAAGTCCAATGGAGTGTAGATGAGCGAGATTGCACATGGGAGACTAAGGATAATATTCGGGATTCAAACCCCGAATTACTAATTTCAGGTATAATTCAAATTTCTTAAAATCTATCTTGACTTTTCTGCTTACTTCTTTTCTACTTCTTCCGTCTCGTTCCTTTTCGAGGACGAAAAGGTTTGAGTGGGGGAGATTGTAACGACCCTGAATTTCCGACCCAGTTTAAAATTTTAAATCCATCGTTTTAATATAAAATTTTAAAATTTATAAACGATCTCAATTAACGTCCAAACTTTATTTATGAGATGCGTCTAGTTAGATATGAATATAGAAAAAGTTTCGACGCAAAATACTATAGTAAATTTCGTTCGCGTTTTACTGTATATCAGTTCATATAAAGCTGCGTAAAATTTATCTTTCAAATCCAAATATTTTTACACAGTTATGTTGTAAAAATTATTCTGATCAAGATAATGTAATTCGTTTCGTCAAAAACTGTCATCGCCTGTTCCGTTTAAATTGTTTTGCAAAACGAACAATTTAAGCGGCGTAAATTTGAGTTTTTATAAAACTATCGTATTACAATTATCTGTGTACCGTTGGAAGTGCCTCGTCGCACTGATCAAAACGGAATAATTATTCATGCTAATTGGAGTACGACGTAAAACAGACGCATTAATTTAACCATTCCGGACGGACCGGTTAAACAAATTCTTGCCCAAATCTTTAACCCGTATTCACTAAAAATTTGAAAATCTAAATCTCAGCTTGTGCATTTAATAAAACAATTGGTAGCTGGTAGTTGGCATTGGAAAGTGTGGTGACTCATCGGCTCCATAACAAAAATTTACGGTCACGAAAATTTAAAGGAACATATCGCTTCACTTTGTTCTCACTGTTCTACCTCATCCATTCAAGCTTCAGGTATTCTTTGCGTCTTTCCCATTTTTCTTCTACTAAAATTAAAAAAATAT
Organism: Allium cepa; assembly: GCA_030765085.1. Taxonomy (NCBI): domain Eukaryota; kingdom Viridiplantae; phylum Streptophyta; class Magnoliopsida; order Asparagales; family Amaryllidaceae; genus Allium; species Allium cepa. Next base: position 9,645,938 of record CM060938.1, read on the forward strand.
ATAAAATGAATGTTGCCGAAACACAGAAGAGCATCGCATCACCTTAACTCAGCCGCTCTCATTTCCTTCTCTCCACTTGGGCACACCCTCCACCTTTCCTCTCCGACCCTTCCAATCACCACCGATGTCACCCCACCTCACACGCGCAACGTCTCCTCCCAGGATTGAACACTAGCACCTTCCATCTCACCTCCACTTCATGCACAAACCAACAACCCTTCTTCCTTGTACATAAATTTTTAAAAAATAAAACGATGTGACCGAAGGCGAGCATGGGGGTTCATGCGCGTGTGGGGGGGAGGCTGTGTATTTTGAGTCACGGTTGTTATAAAAAGAAAAAAGAAAGGGGGCAGGTGCGTGCGTGTCATAGCATGCAGAGAGGAGGGGATAACATGATGAAGTATACGCATAGCTTCATCTCCAAAGTGTCAAAGTAAAATAAAAAAGTTGAGACTGAGTTGCGTGCGTGTATAGCATGTAGGGGGAGTGGGAGGAAGGTGAAGGCTGGGACTATTTGCGTGAAGGAAGAAAAAAAATGAAAGTTGAACTGGGCCGTATGTGTTGTGTGCGGTGTTTTAGTGTATGCGTGCGTGTCATGGAAGCATGAAAAAATGAAAGTTTAGAAGCATTTCATGTTGTACGTGTGTAGCATGAAAGAAAAAGAACAGAAAGAAAAAAGGGAAATATACATGAAGTAGGGGAGGATTGCAGCTAGTGGGGGGATAGAACACGTGTCGTGTGCTTGAATCTGGGGTGTGCTGTGTGATGCATGCGCGTTACAATATAAAAAAAATGAAATTGAACGGTATCGATTTGTTGAGTAAATAGTAACTGTTTTCCTTTTCTCTGTTGTTGCAGCAACCGACTGAGTTTCATTTGCAGCAGCATCGATCTCTCAACTTTCTCTTCTTACTCTGTTACCGGTAAGTGCATTTATATAAATTTATAAATTATATATGAACGTTCATTGAGTTAATATCGTCTCTCTTTTGTCGATATTTACAGTGTCCGTTTGTTCGTGTCATACCGACTCCATTCATGCTTCTTTGTGCTTCGCCGTCAAATTTCTTTATCCACGAAAGGTGAAATAAATTTTCACGACTATATTCTTATACGAGCTTGATTTATGAATGATTGTTATGTGATGTTAAATTGGATGTTAATTGATATTGTTAAGTGATAAATAACATGCAAGTTGAAATCGACATAGGATGGTTCAATTTAAAAATGGATTATATATATTGAATATTGATTTGTTAAACTTGACCCCTTCATATGTTGAATATTGATTAGTTAAACTTGACCCTTTTAATTGTAAATTAATTGACACTTGAATATGATAAATTACACATTGAACCTTTGAACGTATATTGGATTGAAATTGAACGACAAGTGAAAACCGAAATGTAATAATCTTTGATCTACATGAAATGATAGTGTAGATTCTAGAAGTAATTATATGAATTTGCATAAATAACAAATGTAAATTAATACGATTATTTCGGGATTATTTAAATAAATTGTTGAATTGTTATGTATGGACGTTATTGCTTGTTTACTTTGACACCATCCCAGTTATCACACTGCAAGTTCCCTTTGTATGCTTTGATTTGAATTGAAATGGAATCGGGTTGAAATGATAGATACCCAAATAACTTTGACATATGATAGAAAATTAAATTAAACCCGACTGGTCAATGTTTTGATTTAAAATAAAATAAGTTTTAATTGACTAATAACAAGGTTTGAATAAAATTGGAATTTAAATTTGAATGAATGTAAATATGAATATTTGAATTTGAAACAAATATTAACGTCGTAATTGACAAAAGAACATTATTTGAAATTTAATTATTTAATAATTAAATTTAGAATTATTTGACAATTAATTTTGAAGTTATTAACAACTAAGTTGAAATTATTAATAATTAAGTTTTGAAATTAGTAATAATTAATTTGGAATTATTATTAATTATTTGAAATTATTAATAATTAAAATTTTAAATTAGTAATAATTAATTTGGAATTATTATTAATTATTTGAAATTATTAATAATTAAGTTTTGAAATTAGTAATAATTAATTTGGAATTATTATTAATTATTTGAAATTATTAATAATTAAGTTTTGAAATTAGTAATATTTAATTTGGAATTATTATAAATCATTTCAAATCATTAATAATTAAGTTTGAAATTATTAATAATTAAGTTTTAAAATTATCAATAATTAAGTTTGGAATTAGTGATAATTAAGATTTGAAATTATTGATAGTAATGAGATTGAATTATTTAAAAATTAAATTGAATTGAATTTTCTTATTAAGTGAAATTGAATTTTTGAATAAGTGAAACTAATTTTCTTTAATTGAGTTTTGAAATTTGTAAAGAAGGAGATAAATAAATGAAATTGAATTTCTTTAACAAGAAATAAAATGCGTTTATCGAAACAAATGTAAGACTTGTAATTTAAAGAATTTAATTTGACAAATTTAATTTAAATTGAATTTGTAAGCTTTGATAATGAAGTTGAACTTAATAAATAAATTAATGAATTAGAAATGTAACGAAAATTGTTAAATGATAATTAATTTAATGACTATCAAATGAAATCGATAAATGAGTTTAACTCAATTTGAACGTTAAATTAAGTTAAATGATTATGGAATGGAACTTATAAACAAATTTAAGTGTATACTTAAATTGTTTAAATTTAACTTTTGAAATTGAATTATAGAAATTTTGAAATACATTTGGAAGTTATGAAACGTAAATTTTGGAATTTGATTTAGAAAGACGAATAAATGTTGAATTACGAATTCTAATTGAAATTGAAACTGATTCGATTTTGAAATATATTAAACGACCAATCGGTAAATTAATTACGAAGGTTATTAAAGGAACCGGAATCGGTTAGGGACATACTCACTGTCTAAACCGAAAACCACTTTAATAACTATACGCGGAGTGTGATCCAGAATGAAGTGGTTGGAATGACGTATGCGATGATTGAAGAAAGTGAACGATAGTGGATAGCCTTGACACTTGTGTCAAATTGAAAATGACTAAAACAAGAGTCGTGCCGGGCCAAATGGGGTTAGCTACCTCGAGCGAACACGCTTCTTCGTAAACTGCTCATTTACTTTGTGATTGATTGATGCGCACCCTTGAATTTGGAGTGTTGTTTCGCGGTGTTGCGATCGTTGTGGCGATGCGTTCTCACCAGTCCAGATCAGGAAAACGGTAGTTTCACTACCTTGGGTATTGCCTCATGTGCCTTGTCAACTTGTATTCCCATATACGCGACCACTTCGATTTGTTTTTGTATTATACCTATGGAGTACTCCCTGATATTCCACTAGTTTAGGTGGAGTTTACAGTGCTGTATAGTCTATAATGCTATATGAAATGTGTTAAGGGGGACAATGGTAACGCCTTAACACTATTTTGATATTTTACTTTACTGTTAGACATTTTCTATTTATCGTACATTACTATGTATAAATAGTTTAACGAATCCTGAAAGATGTTATTCCATTCATCTTTGAGTTATTGTTATTTCAAATCTTGAACCATATTATCTGTATAAGAATATATGTACTGATTCGAGTGTTTGTTTGTGCATATGCTCGGATCAGACTGATTGCTGTTGTTGTTCTATTTGGAGCTGAAGACCGAAGACTATCATTATCTTATATTATCAGTATTGCTCTTTCTATTTGAACTATTGGACATCTATGTTGTTCTATTTTATTTTATCTGCGACATCGTTGTATTTATGGGTAGCTTCATGAACACTCTTATGACTGTGTTATATTTCCGCTGCACTATTCTGTGATGATTCTCATTTATACACACACACACACTCCATTAATGATTCATGCTTTGTATTATTTAAGTTGACATGTATGGATTATCTCAATTTAAATGGTACAAATATATGGGTTGTTACACTTGGTATCACAGCTTTGGTTCCCGATAACCTTAGCCTGTGGAGTTTAAAGCTCATTAGAGATAGGGTAAGCATACCTAGAATGAGGAGAATCATTTCAGAATCCATATCTTTTGATTCCATTCTTCTTATTGAATTCATTCGATTTGAATTTATTTAAGTTTTCTATCTTTGATTCTAAAATCACTTTTGGTATTCCAGGATGGCTACCAGAAGAAATGCTAGAGGCAGGGGTAGGGGAAACGCTCCTGAACCACGTACCCCAGCTCCCGCAGTCAAATTCTCCACTCTTAGCAAGGAGTACACTCGGCTCGGCGGAGTCAAATTCATTGGCTCCGAGAGTATCATCGAAGCACAGCAATGGCTAAAGAGTTTGGAGAGGATCTTTACTGGCTTGGAGATCACAGACGCTCAGAAGCGTAAGTTGGCCGCTTGGCAGCTTCAGGATGCTGCACAGGATTGGTGGAAGTCAGTCACTTCTCGTACTGATGAGGAAACCATCACTTGGGCCCAGTTTAGGTAGTAATCTATCTAAATTTCATCTAAATAAAATTCCTTTTATCTTGTCAAATTTTGACTCGTTTTCATATCACTTGTAAATAGGGATTCCTTTACGGCTCAGTGGATGTCAGCTGTTGGGAAGGCCCAACTCTATTGGTCTTTTATGGATCTCAAGCAAGGCAACATGACCTTCACTTAGTATGAAAGGAAATTCAACGAACTATCTAAGTTCGGACCTGACTTGATCGAATGAGAAGTTCATACATGGCGCACGCCCTGAGTATTACGAGCTCCTCACCGCTCATGTCCATGGAACTTTCACTGAGTTGATGGATTTTGCTCTTCGATATAATGGAAAGCCAAAGGGAACTTCAGTCACTACGGCTCCAGCTACTCAGCCATCCTCTAGTCAGACTGGGAAGAGGAAGCCAAATTTTGAGCAACAGAAGAAGAACTGGCAGAAGAAGCCGGGCTTGGGTATTCTCAGAAGAAGCCCATAGACATCTCATCTATCACCTGCTTTAACTGCAACCAGAAAGGTCACTATGCCAGTAGTTGCCCATCCCCAAAGGGTGCAGCTATTCCGCCACCGGCTCAGATAGCCAAGAGAGACGTCTATCACATCTGCTTATAGCCTGGACACTTTAAGAAAGACTGCCCAACACAGAAGAGAGGTACCCCATCTGGAGTTTTTTCTATTTCCACACCTGCCCCAGAAGTTCTAGATAATCAAGGTACTTTACAGAGTACTTTTATGTTGCATTCTTCACCTGTTAGAGTTCTATTTGACACTGGTGCAACACATAGTTTCATATCTATTGATTTATGTAATAAGCTTGGATTGGAACCTATTCTTGCATCTACCTTCTTATGTGTATCTAACCTTATAGGAGGGCCCGCTAACCTCAAAAGGGTTTGCAAATATGTCACACTTATGTATGGCATGCATCATTTCACTTGGGATTTCTTTATACTTGGATTCGAAGCATTTGATATCCTACTAGGTATTGATTGGCTGCGAAACTTCGAAGCGTTATCTCATGCAAAGCTCAAACTGTCTCTCTTATTGACGACAAGAGCTTACCTTTGGTTATTAAAGGCAAATCGCCTCAAGAATGTGCTGGTAGTTTTATATTTTCTCTTGACTCTCATCCAAGTGAACTAAGCTCCACTCCAGTTGTTCAACTATTTTCTAATGTGTTTGGAGAAGTCAATTCTCTACCACCTCCATGGAAAATCGAATTCCGCATTGACCTTATTCCTGGTGCACAACCAGTAGTTCTCCCTCCCAGGAGAATGGCTCCTAAAGAGAAGGCGGAATTGAATGTTCAAATTGAAGATTTATTTTCTAAAGACTTGATTCGGCGCATTCATTCAGAATGGGGTGCTGCAGTTGTATTTATCACAAAATCTGATGGTTCTCTCAGAATGTGTGTGGACTATAGAGAGCTAAACAAGCTCAGACACAAGAATAGGTATCCGATGCCCCACATCAACGACCTATTCGATCAGCTTCATGGAGCTAAAGTTTTCTCCCAACTTGATTTGGCTACCCGCTTTCACCAACTCAGAATCACTGAGGATAGCATTCCTAAAACAACATTCCGCACTGTGTTTTCTATGAATGGCTAGTTATGTCGTTCGGCCTCACTAATGCTCCAGTTTATTTCATCGATTTGATGAATAGAGTTTTCCGGGATGTTCTTAACAAGTTCATTTTTGTTTTCATCGACGATATTCTCTTCTTCTCTAAAGATGAGAAAGAGCATAGATCACATTTGGCTTTTGTTCTTGAAACTCTCGCAGACATCAGCTTAAAGCCAAGTTTTCGAAATGCCACTTTTGGAGAGATGAAGTTCGTTTTCTTGGCCATATTGTTTCGGAGAATGGGATTTCGGTCGATCCAGCTAAGATCGCCGTAATCAATGTAAGTTCTATTCTTACTTGTCAATTCTATCTAAAAAATTTATCAATATCTAAATTCGAATCCTTGGAATTTGCAGGATTGGGAGACTCCCAAAACTCCTACAGATATCCGCAGTTTCTTGGGTTTGGCCGGCTATTATCGCAGATTTATAGAAAACTTCGCTCGTATTGCTGCCCCACTTACCGCACTGACCAGAAAGAATGTGAAATTTATTTGGAGTGAAAAGTGTGAAGCAGCTTTCAATGAGATGAAGCGAAGATTGACATCTGCCCTAGTTCTTACAGTTATTGACGGGAGTGAAGGATTGACCGTCTATACAGATGCCTATCGTGATAGTCTAGGAGCAGTCTTAATGCAAAAAGGAAAGGTTATTGCTATGCGGGTCGTCAGTTAAAGACCCATGAAGCAAATTATGCAACTCACGATTTAGAGCTTCTTGCGGTTATATTTGCTCTTAATCTATGGAGGCACTATCTACTGGGAACCAAATTCGAGTTATTCACTGACCACAAGTCGTTGAGATATATCTTCTCACAAAAGGATTTGAATCAGAGACAAGTCTGATGGCTCGAACTTTTAGCTGCATATGATCTTGATATAAATTACACTCCAGGGAAAGCTTATGCCGTGGCCGATGCTTTGAGCAGAAATCAAGCAATGGCATGTTGTAATCTTGTTGAAGGAATGTTATTCCAACTTTCCGTCTCCCCGGCTCTTATGGATCGCATTACAGCCAAGCAATACGAGGACACTTTGCTTTATCGCATCAAAGAAATAGTTCTCGGAAGAGTTGGAAATGCTGATAATAAATTGGGTGCACATGTCGATAGTAACGGAGTCTTCAGAATTGATAATCAAATTTGTGTTCCTAATGTTGATGGTCTAAGATAGGAGGTGCTGAGAGAAAACCATCAATTGTCACTTTCATTTCATCCCGGTGTCACTAAAATGTACCAGAATATGAAGAAGTTATATTGGTGGAGTGAGCTGAAGCGCGATATTTCTACCTATTTCAGCAGATGCACAACTTGGTAGCAAGTTAAAGCTGACCACAGAAAGATAGCAGGTTTGCTTCAGCCACTAGAGATTCCAGGATGGAAGTGGGAGCAGATTTCTATGGACTTTATTGATGGATTGCCAAGGACTAGAAAGGGTAACGAAAGCATTTGGGTGATTGTCGATAGACTGACGAAATACGCTCACTTTATTCCAGTCAAGTCCACTCGTACAGCTTCGAGTTTGGCAGAGATATATATGAGAGAAGTTGTTAAACTTCATGGTGTACCATCTAGTATCGTATGCGATCGAGATCCTGTTTTCACCAGTAAATTCTGAAAAGCATTTCAGGATACTTTGGGCACCAAACTGAATCTGAGCACTGCATATCACCCTCAGACAGATGGCCAAACTGAGAGGGTGAATCAGATTTTGGAAGACCTTCTCCGAGCTTTTATTATTGACTTCGGTGGATCTTGGGAAGACCATCTTCACTTGGTCGAATTCATTTATAATAATAGTTACCAGGTAAAGAAACAGAATTTCAAATTTGAATAAGTATATTTGGATTTGAATTAATCATCCTTTATAAATCAGGCGAGCATTGGTATGGCACCGTTCGAAGCCTTATATGGACGGCCTTGCAAATCGCCAGCTTGTTGGATCGAGTCGGGTGATTGATTAGTGCTTGGTCCAGAAATAATTATGGAGGCTTCTGAAAAAGTTGAAGAAATCAAAAAGAAGATGAAGATGACACAGGACAGATAGAAGAGCTACGCTGACAGAAGGAGAAGAGAGCTCAAATTCAGTGTAGGAGACAAAATGTTTCTGAAAGTGTTTCCTTTGAAGAATATTGTTCGATTCGGAAGGAAAGGGAAGCTAGCTCCCAGATTTGTTGGTCCGTTTGAGATTACGGAAAGAGTTGGAACATTGGCATATAGAGTTGCATTACCAGAGAAGTTCGCCGGTGTGCACAACATGTTCCACGTCTCACATCTGCGCAAAGTTGTACATGATCCATCTATGATCATCCCTACTGCTCAATTGGAGGAGATAGTTATCGAGTCTGGCTTGACTATTGAGCGAAAGCCACTTCGGATAGTCGATCATGAGACAAAGCAACTTAGAAGGAAGTCGGTAAATCTCGTCAAAGTCCAATGGAGTGCAGATGAGTGAGATTGCACATGGGAGACTGAGGATAGTATTCGGGATTCAAACCCCGAATTACTAATTTCAGGTATAATTCAAATTTCTTAAAATCTATCTTGACTTTTCTGCTTACTTCTTTTCTACTTCTTCCGTCTCGTTCCTTTTCGAGGACGAAAAGTTTTGAGTGGGGGAGATTGTAACGACCTTGAATTTCCGACCCAGTTTAAAATTTTAAATCCATCGTTTTAATATAAAATTTTGAATTTTATAAACGATCTCAATTAACGTCCAAACTTTATTTATGAGATACGTCTAGTTAGATATGAATATAGAAAAAGTTTCGTTGCAAAATATTACAGTAAATTTCGTTCGCGTTTTACTGTATTTCAGTTCATATAAAGCTGTGTAAAATTTATCTTCCAAATCCAAATGTTTTTACGCAGTTATGTTGTAAAAATTATTTTGATCAAGATAATGTAATTTGTTTCGTCAAAAAACTGTCATCGCTTGTTCCGTTTAAATTGTTTTGCAAAACGAACAATTTAAGCGGCGTAAATTCGAATTTTTATAAAACTATTGTATTGCAAATATCTGTGTACCGTTGGAAGCGTTAGAAGCGCCTCGTCGCACTGATCAAAACGGTATAATTATTCGTGCTAATCGGAGTCCGATGTAAAATAGATGCATTAATTTAACCGTTCCGGACAGACTGGTTAAACAAATTCTTGCCCAAATCTTTAACCTGTATCCACTAAAAATTTGAAAATCTAAATCTCAGCTGCTATATCTAATAAAACAGTTGGCAGCTGGTAGTTGGCATTGGAAAGTGTGGTGACTCATCGGCTCCATGACAAAAATTTACGGTCATGAAAATTTAAAATTTTAAAGGAACATATCACTTCACTTCGTTCTCACTGTTCTACCTCATCCATTCAAGCTTCAAGTATTCTTTGCGTCTTTCCCATTTTTCTTCTACAAAAATAAAAAAACGAATGTTGCCGAAATACAGAAGAGCATCGCATCACCTTAACTCAGCCGCCCTCATTTCCTTCTCTCCACTTGCGCACACCCTCCACCTTTCCTCTCCGACCCTTCCAATCACCACCGATGTCACCCCACCTCACACGCGCAACGTCTCCTCCCAGGATTGAACACCGCACTTCCATCTCACCTCCACTTCACGCACAAACCAGCAACCCTTCTTCCTTGCACATTATTTTTTGAAAAAGAAAAAGATGTGACCGAAGGTGAGCATGGGGGTTCATGCGCGTGTGGGGGGGAGGCTGTGTATTTTGAGTCACGGTTGTTATAAAAAAAAGGGAGGGCAGGTGCGTGCGTGTCATAGCATGCAGAGAGGAGGGTATAGCATGTAGAAGTATATGCATAGCTTCATCTCCAAAGTGTCAAAGTAAAATAAAAAAAAGTTAAGACTGAGTTGCGTGCGTGTATAGCATGAAGGGGGAGTAGGAGGAAGGTGAAGGTTGGGACTATTTGCGTGAAGGAAGAAAAAAAATGAAAGTTGAACTGGATCGTGTGTGTTGTGTGTAGTGTTTTAGTGTATGCGTGCGTGTCATGGAAGCATGAAAAAATGAAAGTCTAGAAGCATTTCATGTTGTACGTGTGTAGCATGAAAGAAAAAAGAAAAGAAAGAAAAAAGGGAAATATACATGAATTAGGGGAGGATTGCAGCTAGTGGGGGGATAGAATACGTGTCGTGTGCTTGAATCTGGGGTGTGCTGTGTGAATTATGGTGGTGCATGCGCGTTACAATATAAAAAAATAAAATTGAACGGTATCGATTTGTTGAGTAAATAGTAACCGTTTTCCTTTTCTCTGTTGTTGCAGTAACCGACTGAGTTTCGTTTGCAGCAGCATCGATCTCTCAACTTTCTCTTCTTACTTTGTTACCGGTAAGTGCATTTATATAAATTTATAAATTATATATGAACGTTCATTGAGTTAATATCGTCTCTCTTTTGTCGATATTTACAGTGTCCGTTTGTTCGTGTCATACCGACTCCATTCGTGCTTCTTTGTGCTTCGCCGTCAAATTTCTTTATCCACGAAAGGTGAAATAAATTTTCACGACTATATTCTTATACAAGCTTAATTTATGAATGATTGCCATGTGATGTTAAATTGGATGTTAATAGATATTGTTAAGTGATAAATAACATGCAAGTTGAAATTGATATAGGATAGTTAACAATTTAAAAATGGATTATATATATTGAATATTGATTTGTTGAACTTGACCCCTTCATATGTTGAATAATGATTAGTTAAACTTGACCCTTTTAATTGTATTAATTGGCATGTAGAATATGATAAATTACACTTTGAACCTTTGAACGTATATTGGATTGAAATTGAACAACAAGTGAAAACCGAAATGTAATAATCTTTGATCTACATGAAATGATAGTGTAGATTCTAGAAGTAATTATATTAATTTGCATAAATAAGAAATATAAATTAATACGATTATTTCGGGATTATTTAAATAATTGTTGAATTGTTATGTATGGATGCTATTGCTTGTTTACTTTGACACCATCCCAGTTATGACACTGCAAGTTCCCTTTGTATGCTTTGATTTTTGAATTGAAATGGAATCGGGTTGAAATGATAGATATCCAAATAACTTTGACTTAGGATAGAAAATTAAATTAAACCCGATTGGTCAATGTTTTGATTTAAAATAAAATAAGTTTTAATTGACTAATAACAAGGTTTGAATAAAATTGGAATTTAAATTTGAATGAATGTAAATGTGAATATTTGAATTTGAAACAAATATTAACGTCGTAATTGACAAAAGAACATTGTTTGAAATTTAATTATTTAATAATTAAATTTAGAATTATTTGACAATTAATTTTGAAGTTATTAACAACTAAGTTGAAATTATTAATAACTAAGTTTTGAAATTAGTAATAATTAGTTTGGAATTATTATTAATTATTCATAATTAAGTTTTGAAATTAGTAATAATTAATTTGGAATTATTATTAATTATTTGAAATTATTAATAATTAAGTTTTGAAATTAGTAATAATTAATTTGGAATTATTATTAATTATTTGAAATTATTAATAATTAAGTTTTGAAATTAGTAATAATTAATTTGGAATTATTATAAATCATTTGAAATCATTAATAATTAAGTTTGAAATTATTAATAATTAAGTTTAAAATTATCAATAATTAAGTTTGGAAGTAGTGATAATTAAGATTTCAAATTATTGATAGTAATGAGATTGAATTATTTAAAAATTAAATTGAATTGAATTTTCTTATTAAGTGAATTTGAATTTTTGAATAAGTGAAACTAATTTTCTTTAATTGAGTTTTGAAATTTGTAATGAAGGAGATAAATAAATGAAATTGAATTTCTTTAACAAGAAATAAAATACGTTTATCGAAATAAATGGAAGACTTGTAATTTTAAGAATTGAATTTGACAAATTTAATTTAAATTGAATTTGTAAGCTTTGATAATGAAGTTGAACTTAAGAAATAAATTAATGAATTAGAAATGTAACGAAAATTATTAAATGATAATTAATTTAATGAATATCGAATGAAATCGATAAATGAGTTTAACTCAATTTAAACGTTAAATTAAGTTAAATGATTATGGAATGGAACTTATAAACAAATTTAAGTGTATACTTAAATTGTTTAAATTTAACTTTTGAAATTGAATTATAGAAATTTTGAAATGAGATTTGGAAGTTATGAAACGTAAATTTTGGAATTTGATTTAGAAAGACGAATAAATGTTGAATTACGAATTCTAATTGAAATTGAAATTGATTCGGTTTTGAAATATATTAAATGACCAATCGGTAAATTAATTATGAAGGTTATTAAAGGAAACGGAATCGGTTAGGGACATACTCACTGTGTAAACTGAAAATCACTTTAATAACTATACGCGGAGTGTGATCCAGAATGAAGTGGTTGGAATGATGTATGTGATGACTGAAGAAAGTGAACGATAATGGATAGCCTTGACACTTGTGTCAAATTGGAAATGACTAAAACAGGAGCCGTGCCGGGCCAAATGGGGTTAGCTACCTCGAGCGAACACGCATCTTCGTAAACTACTCATTTACTTTGTGATTGATTGGTGCGCACCCTTGAATTTGGAGTGTTGTTTCGCGGTGTTGCGATCGTTGCGGCGATGCGTTCTCACTAGTCCAGATCAGGCAAACGGTAGTTTCACTACCTTGGGTATTGCCTCATGTGCCTTGTCATACTTGTATTTCCATATACACGACCACTACGATTTTGTTTTGTATTATACCTATGGAGTACTCCCTGATATCCCGCTAGTTTACGGTGGAGTTTACAGTGCTGTATAGTCTATAATGCTATATGAAATGTGTTAAGGGGGACAATGGTAACGCCTTAACACTATTTTGATATTTTACTTTACTGTTAGACATTATCTATTTATCGTACATCACTATGTATAAATAGTTTAACGAATCCTGAAAGATGTTATTACATTCATCTTTGAGTTATTGTTATTTCAAATCTTGAACCATCTTATCTGTATAAGAATATATGTCCTGATTCGAGTGTTTGTTTGTGCATGTGCTCGGATCAGACTGAGGATTGCTGTTGTTGTTCTATTTGGAGCTGAAGACCGAAGACTATCATTATCTTATCTTATCAGTATTGCCCTTTCTATTTGGACTGTTGGACATCTATGTTGTTCTATTTTATTTTATCTGAGACATTGTTGTATTTATGGGTAGCTTCATGAACTACTCTTATGACTATGTTGTATTTCCGCCGCACAATTCTGTGATGATTCTCATTTATATATATACATACACACACACACTACATTAATGATTCGTGTTTTGTATTATTTAAGTTGACATGTATGGATTATCGTCAATTTAAATGGTACAAATATACGGCTTGTTACAATAATAGGGATACATTCAGAGTATGGAGATAAATGCAAACTTGAATCTAAAATTATATTCTAAAATAGTAAAATCTAAATTTAATCCTTCTCGTGGATCTTAATTTTAATAAAAGATTGCTCTTTTTATTAATGATTTGAAGTAAGAGGGAGTCAAATAAAAAGGAAAAGAATCTAGATCCGGAGAATGGGAAAGCTAAAAGCAAGGTAAGTGAAAATATTATATGTTTTTATATAATATTGGACTATATAGTTATAGATTAATTCCTATAGAATTATAAGTGCAAGTGTGTAATGATTAGAATTATAATTGTAAGTGTGTAATGATTTGTTTTATTTCTGTAATTATATAATGATTAGATTTAATTTTGTAGCTGAGTAATGGTTAGATTTAATTGGTATTTTTACAACAATTGAAATGAATAAAATCATAATGAATGCGTAATGATTAGGAACTAGTTCTATTTTACGGACATGAATTAAGTTCAAATAAACTTTATTTTGCTATTTGCGGTTTTTGTGATATTTTAATGCATTGGAACTTGAAATGTTGCAAGTAGATTTCTGCATATTATCAAGTTAAAATTAAAAAAAATGTGAAGTTTGGAATAACAAGGAATGCATGAATTAAAATAAAAAGAAAGAGATGTACAAAACAAGAAAAGTTTCCATGCTCTGCACTGTCTATTTTCAAGAGAAACTAAAAAGGAAATTCCTCGTAATTATAAACACCGCACAAACATCTCCTCTTTTGATAAGATATAGAAATTTACCGTGTTAGCATAAGTTGAATAAAAGTTTTGCCCCAATATATTAAAATATAGTAAATCGCAAGAGTTGAACATTAAGATAAGAATGAAAATAAAATATCAATAAGATGGGAAGTAATATAATTGGAAAATGCAGAGTTTTTGGCAAGAATAAAATGGAATGGGAATCATAGTGAAAATAATGAATGTAATAACAACGATATTGATAACTAAGAATGAGAATCGGTAAATGAATTTGTTAAAGTGAAAGATAAATGCGTGATAAAATGAAGATGTAAGGTCAAACATAAAAGATGTTCGGGCAATAAAGAAAGTGTAAGAAGAATAAATATACATGAATATGAAATATGTATATATGTAGCCTCGGATATGCATTTATGACGGGTGTGGATTATTATAATTTAATGTATAAATTATAGAAAACAACATTGAGAATTACTAGAATAGGTTGAAGTGTGAAAGCATATTCAACTGTGGGACCCGTGGAGAGTGTATGCTTGCGTATAGATGAAGGGTAACCCTTTGGTTATGTTAATGCTTAGAATGGAACCTCTGCAATTGTAGGCACCGGCTAGACCTTTTGCGGATGGTGAGACTATATAAGCGATGTAGAGTAGTCTGCTTCAAATTTGTGTATAGGAAGGTATTGCGTTGATTGCATTATGCAATATAAATGGACGGTGGTGAGGATCGGACACTATGCAACATTGTGTGGTACCAGAGGCTAAAAGTAACGGGTAGGGGTTACATAGGTCCCAGGTCTGCCGTCAGTCCTTGCAGTCAATGGGAAGGACAAAGTAATATTTAATTGATCATCACCCCCTACCAGGGTTGATTCAATTGGCTAATGCAACGCCACAATTGTTTGATAATTTGTTTGATAGGGCAAAGCTGCATAACCCATAGCAAGATTCCTTTAAAACATGGATGGGGAGATCTGTGGAGCCAAGTCCACGTTATAGGAAGTAGACAAGTAAAAAATCCCCAAAGGGAACACGACCGTATGGAGGCAAGGTCGTCGATGCACATTAGAGGATTTCCTCGAGGTATACTGTAACATTCCTGTTTTTTAAAAATTTAATTTTGTAATTAATTTGATTCCTAGATTAAATTATGAATTAATTTGGTAAATTAATATGAAAATATATAAAATGTTTATATGTTAACAAGTGTAGCTAGTTTTAACAAGATATTTGTTTATTTATTATATATGTATATTTATTGATTTTTAAAATAGAACTTGGATTTAAGATTCAAAATAAATATTGAGAATAAATTGAAATCTGGAATTTAAAATTCAAATGTTAATATATTAAAATTTAATTGGACTTAAAGAAGTTATATTTGAAACAAAAATATAATAAGTATGATTACTTAAGTTTAAGATGAAAATTTTAAAATAAGTATTTGTTAATAAGTTTGATATCTTAAGTTTAAAAATATAAATGTATTTACTAACTTATAAATATTTATTAGTAATGTATAATTTAATTTCAAATCATTTTTTTCTTTAATTTGTATAAGTATAAATAATACATAAGAAAATATTACATAATTGTTTTTAACATTTAAAACATAATAAGGTAAACATTTAAATAAGTATAGTAGCTTAGGCTTGGATTTGAAATACATTTTCTTTTAAAGAATGAATAAATATAATTGTATATTTATAAATTTAAAAATGTAATACATATGTTAAGTTATAAAACATAAGATATAAATTGATTCAAAAATCTTAAAATGAAAAGAGTTTAAAATAAAAAAATTATAAATTAAATCAAGACAAGGATATAAAACATAAATGCACAAAGATATAAATATGTAAAACATAAAGTATAACAAAGTTGTAAATTAATTTTTAAAACAAGGTTAAAAACACAAAATACCTATATGTTAACAAGTGTAAACCATATACATAAGTAGATTACATGTGTAAAGGCATGAGGTATGAAATCATACAAATGGCAATATAACTATTTTCTTTTAGTTAAGAATTTATAAAGAAAAAAAAACTGACATCTCAATTCAGTAAAGAAAAAAAAAAGAATTTTCATTCATCCTCAAATTAAAACCTGGGAAATCAAAGTAACAAAAATTATTTCCAGATTCCTTAACCTGAAACAAAGATCAAATCTAAAAAAATGAAAACCAGATCAAAGTCTTCAACCTGGAATTAAAATGAAGAAAGCAAATTAAGACAACTACAACTTGAGATGATCAGCTTAAAAACAAGATCAGGTTCAAGTTCAAAGAATCTGAAGCATTCAACAAATTTAAAACAAGATCAAAGTTTCAGTTTCTAAAAAAAAACATTCCCCAGTTTTCAAATTCCAGCTCCTCTGTCCCTCTCATTTTCTTCCTACCAAAGTGAGTAACTTCATTTTCAAAAGCTTAAGTATTTTTTTTATAATTGATTGCTTGATTTATGTTTGATATGTGTATATATATGGGTGAGGTTTCTGTATGATTGAATGCATGTTTGTTAAAGACCTGTAGAACACCTCTGTTTAAATTTCAAGCTCGGGATAAATTCAAAAATTATTTCCTCTTGATCCAAGCATAATCTGGATTCATGATTTAAGGAAAACTTGATTGTTTTATCATAAGCTATAATTTAAAATTATATTAAGTTAAAAACAACTTAAGCATGACCCTGGAAATCAAGAAATCAGAGCCAAACTCTAAATAAGTCAAAATTCAAACTTCACGATTTAGAAATTCAAGTGTATAAATGGAATTCATATACTTTAATATGATTTTTAAAACATGAATTATAATTTTTAGATAGAGGGGGAAAGAGAAGTTCGGGTTTGTTTGAATTTTGTTATTTTTGTAATCTCCGGTAATCTATTGGGTCGTAGTGGTCGGGACCTTTGGTGGTGATGGAGGGACGAACGAGGGTTCGTGGAAAAATATGGTGATGGGGTGAAGTTGGTCGTGGCGGCGGTGGCGTATGATTTTCGTTTGTAAACCTAGTTTTAGGTGAGTTTGCTAATTTGATTTGTTTGTCATCTATGTGCGATCGAGTGCTGTGGGGTTTTGGGAGGTGGAAGAGGAAATGTTGACGAGTTCACGACCGGAGTTGCACGATTTCTGGTGGTCGGTCTTGCGAGCACGGTGCGTTGACAGGTTTTGGGGTGAGTTCTGTCTCGAATTTCCAGGTTTTGATTTAGAACTCGATTTTGATTCGAGCTTCTATGGTGGATTCGGGGGATTGTGGTCATGCCTGATGATGATCGGCGATGTAAAGCAAGGGTAGGAGGTAGCCGGAGTTGGCCAGAGCCACGGTGCATGTGCACCGTGCATTTTGATTTCTTGTTGATCTTTGGTTTTGTGCAGTGAAGTTGGTCTTGGGATTTACTCGGGTGATTCGGGTATTTACTCGAAGTAAATTTGAATTTGACTCGAAGCAATTTTGGGTTTGCTCGAGTATGGGTTTGGTTACAGGTTTTTGATAAAACCTGTCACTGATTTAATTTTTTTTAAATGAATTTGAATTTAAGCAAATTTAAATGAATTTTAAAAGTTGTGATGATAGATTTAAACAAGTTTAAATCTAGTATGAAGTTTAGATTCAAATAAACTTTGAATCTTAAAGTTTTAAATATTTAAATATGGATTTCATTTTTTATAAACCTGCAGTTCTTTAGATTTTAAAATTTAACTTAAAATCTGGAACAGATTTAAACAATGGTTTAAATTCAAAGTTTAAAACTATAGGTTCAAGTGAAACTTTTGAATCTTAAGGTTTGAAAATGAATTTGAATTTTTAAATCAAGAATACAAAATCAAGAATTTAAAAATCAAAGTTTAAAATCAAAGTTTAAGCCAAAATTAAAATATGGATTCAAGTTTACTTTGAATCTAAATCTAGAAATTTAAATCAGTTTTTAAATCTGAATGTTTTATTTAACAAGTTCAAATTAAATAGTTTTAAAAAAATAATTTGTTTCCAACTAAATGTTTAAATTTGTTTTATGTAAAATTCTTGTATAAAAGGTTTTCTTAATTTTGAATGAAAGTTAAATAAATTGTTTTAACTTGAATTTGCAAGTTAAATAATTAACATATTTTAAAAGCTAAATTTTTAAATAAAAAAAATTAAATTAAGTAATCTAGTTTAAAACTTTTCTTATATGAGTAATGAATGTTCTTTACATTGTTTAAAAGTTTTATAAATGGAATTTAAATTTGGTAATGTTTAATTTGTTAATCATTTTGAATCTTAAATTCAAAATGGAATTTAAATTTAAATTTAAAAGTGTAATGTTTTAAATATACACTTAAATGTTAATTAAATCATAAGTAAAGGAAATGAATTAGATTAGGGATAATTAAGGTTTTAAGTGATTAAAATTAATAAGGTAATTAAAGAATGATTTATTTAATTTATAAATTAGATTAATTTATAATTAGAAATGATTAATAATGATTTAGTCTAAGATAATTTCTTAAGAAAGTAATTAAAGAAATGTTATTAGTTAATGAAGATAATTAACTAAGGATTTTTAAGTATCAATTAATGTGATTAATTTTAATAATTAATTTGATTAATTAATTAAGATAATCAATTATAAATTGTTAATTACTTAATGTAAGTAATTAAGGAATTAGTTACTTATTGTAATTAATTTTGGATATTTTTATTAATTAAAGTTGATTAAGTAATTAGGAATAATCACTTATTGTAATTAATTAAGAATAATTAATTAAGTGGTAATTAATTAAGGGTTGATTAATTTATTAAGGAATTAATTAAGGGAAATTAATCAAAGGATAATTGAATAATTAAAGGTTGAGTATTTAATAATTAAAGGTTAATTATTTAATAAGAAGGTTGATTAATTTAATTAATAAATGATTAAAGGACAATCAATCAGATGATTTGAAATAAATTAATGTTATTTAACCATGGTTGATGACTTATCTTATTCAAATAAATCAGATAATTAATTGAGCTTATTTATGGATGACTATATTGTATTGAATGTTGTGTATTGGATTGATAACTTAGTTATGTGATTGTGATACTTTGTAATATGAATTGCTTTGTGCAGATGTGTTATATCTGTGATGAATATACTATTGTATGAATATGAAGATCCCTTTTTTCCCGTTAACGGCAATTAAACTTCGATGCGATAGGGAGTCGGATTCCAGTAGTGTAACGTCCCACCTTTTCGCACGATTTAAACCGACACACGTGCCAATTCAAACCATACGGAAGGGCGGATTGTTATGGGGTAAATAAGAAAACATAGAAGAATTAAAACAAAACAGAATCTCACAGTGGAAGGATAAAATATAGTAATCAAATATACAGTTCATGAAACTGTTTTACAAAATATTTTGTTTTACTTGTACAATAAATATCAGAGTTACACATACCAATACAATCAATGCAGCGGAATATAGTGTGAGTGTAGTGCAATACTATAAATAATAATAATACGAATTCTTCGTCTTCGTCCTCCAAAGCTAAAGTCTTCGATCCTGAAACGCTCGGACTGACCCGAGCGAATTTGAAAAGACAAAAACACTCGAGTCAGAACTAAAAGATCTTATGTAAGTTACATTTACAGAAATAAATAAGAGTGCAGTAACTCAAGAGATGCTCGGGATTTACATCTCTTAAGGATCCGTTAAACTATTTACTATATAGTATATTGCGCTATTATAATAGTGTCTAATTATAAGATAAACTTACTTTTAAATAGCGTTAAGGGGTTACCCATATAGCCCTTAACACAGAATATATTCCCATAGTCTATACAGTACCGTAATCTCCCCCGTATTGGGCGTCGTCAGAGGGCAATCCAAAGGTATGGTACAAAACCAAAATCGTATAAGGCGCGCTAGGGTAGGTGACACGGCACAACTAGGCAATGCCAGGGTAGATATACCAATTGCTACTCGGGCTGATGGTAACGCATAGCCGCAGCTACCGCCCACCTCGAACTAACACCCCCAAATCAAAGAAATCAATAGTGGCCACCGAAACAATCCAAAGTCAGAGTATAGTATCGAAGGAGTGCGTTCGATCAGAGGAATGACCTCATTGCCCCGAGAATCGCTCCTGTTTTAGCCACCTTATGCCAACTCACGGGAGTTGGGTCCACGTATTTACCTTATAGGAAACGCCGCCACCAACCTACTTCATTCTGGGATTTCCACCGTGTACACGGTTAGTCAAAGTGGTTTTCGGTATCGACAGAGAGTATGTCCATATCCGATCCCGGTCTCTTTGCCAACCCATCGTTATTATAACACCGCGGTCATTTAAAAATAGTTTATACTTTAAAACCAGAATAAAATTTCCATTTCAAACTATGAATATGATATCATTTTAAAACCCAAACAATATGATATCATTTTATCCAAACATATTTCTTTTCCAAAATCATACTGCTTTAAAAAAATTTATAATATCTGGAAACCAAACATTTTAATTATACTTTCAAAACATAATATTTCAGAATTCATACTTTTAAAAACCATAACTTCTAAAACTTGAATGGTTTGGATATTCAACGGTATATAAAATAAATGGTTTGACTTTAAGGTTACTTTGTAAAGAAAAATAATTTCCATGGCTTTTCAAATATATTTCTTTATTTAAAGTTTAAACCATAATTTAAATATCCCTTCCAGTTCCAAAACCCCTTCAATTTCTATATATATATATATATATATATATATATATCCATTTGGAGTATTAATATTTCAAAACTTAAAGTTGGATTTTCTTCTTTCAACAAATAATATTCTATTATTTAGTCTTGAATATTCATATAAATTCCATAAATAAAACTCCCATTTCTAGCAATTAAATATTTTCTCAAATTTACTTTATACTAGAATTTCATTTTTAATTCTTCTTGGAAAATCCAGTTATAAATATCATACCTTAAAATTTCCAAACCTAAACATATAAGATAAATTTCCAAATTCCATTTTCTCAATTTTCCATTTTAATTCAACAGGTTTATACACAACTTAATTTTCAAATTTTTAACTTCATATGTATATATATCGAAGAATAATATTTTATAAAATATCAAAATCAAATTTTTATAAACCGTATCCCATCCAAACCATAGAAATCACTTTAAAATAATTTATATATAGACCACGGTGCCTGTATATAATTTTCTATCCTATGGTCAAGTGATACGGATATTTATCATTTCAATCCGCAATTTAAAAATAAATTTTGCGGTTATATATCATTTCAAACCGCAATCGCGAATGAAAAGAAATGCATGATAACTTGCAGATTATATAATATAGTTATAGCATTCATTCATCCAAATATCAATCATCAATCATCAATTGAAATCATCATCCAATTTTTAACAATCATTGATACAGAGCATATGAATTATACAGGAATCAATAACAGATATTAACTAACAGTTTATATTCCATAATAAATTTAATGACTGTTAACTAGCAGTCTATGTGCAAAAATAAATTCTAACTGTCAATTTTTATGCAATAAATAAAATAAATTAACAGTTAAATTAAATAAATGCGACTTAATAGATATGCTGAATAAAACATGCCAAACGGTCATAAATAAATTTCTACTCATATCTAAAATAAATTTAACAAACATAAAAACTTTTAGAAGTTGTGAGTGGGTTAAAACACTCACCTTTTGAATTTAAATCGAATTTAAAATCCGATATAAACCCAAAATTCGACGGTCTCCAAATCTGTCCAAACCAGCGTCAACAGATCCGAAATTTAATTTCGATCCTAACAAAAAAAATCTCGCACGAAAACGAGGTCGTATGAGAAAGTTGTAGCGATAAAACGATTTGAATACAATTAAAATAGAAATAATTAAAGGAACACACATCTTCACCTCACGTAAATGCCACGTCATCTCTCTTTGTCCACTGTTAGCACCAGAACGCACGCATAAAATAGGGAACGAAACCTGCCCCTTTGAACGCAACAGCCCCCCTCATCACGTTGCCGTTGACAATGATTCCTCGGCCGCTACGACCGCCGCTTGACAAACCGAAGCCACCTACGTCAACTCCTCCAGCAGCCGACCCCGTGGCCCATAACCCGAGCCTATCGGTCACCAACCTCACGAGCCGCCGCCTACAGTTTAAACCCTAAATCGAAATTAGCCACCAATCCAACCGTTAATTCACCTCAAAACTTACATGGATGCACTCCCCTCGGCTATCTCCCCAATACCCAGAAATATTTTTTTGATCCGACGAAGTTCATCCCGCAATGATGAACGGCCGAAATTGATTTGAATTTTTCTGGACGAACGATAGCTCCAATCGAAAAACAAATCACACCAGCAGATTACGAATACTGAGAACTATGACATATATTTTTATGGAATTTTTCTGGAGAGTTTGAATTTTCATTGAAATTTTGAACTGTAGATAGATCTAGGTTTTTCAACCATTGAGGAAGAGAAAGAGATGAAGACAATGAACGTACAGACAAATGATAGAAGATGGAAGCTAGGGTTTTATCACAACATATATATAGACACATAGTAGTAGGCTAGGTAGGTACGAATTACGAACGTGCTAAACGGTAGTTGGCCCAAAAAGCCCGTTCTGACCTCGGAACGAAATTTATTAAACCCATATATCCAAATAGGTATTTTAAAATATTTTGAACGCGATGGAAAAAGTTTCACGTCCAAATTTGATCGTATGAAGAAGTTATGATGAAAACAAAATTTCCAAATTGATTTCAAATTGATTTTAATTAAATCAATTTCAAGGCGTTTCGCATCCGTACGATCAAACAACAGGTCCGATCGATACGAAACTTGAAACCCTATAATAATTCACTGATACGGATCCGATGAAACTGGTTTCGTCGAAATCCGAGTCCGTGACACAAATGGCTATTTTTATATTAATTAAATAAATTAAAAATTAATCAATTAAATCAAATTTCCCATTTCTTTTTGATAATTGACGATTCTTATTATTATAAATTTTTCAATCTCCTATACTAATTTAAACAAAATTTAACTTGTCGAAATTAAAAAATTTTAGAAATCCCCAAATTTCATAAATTTCACCAAATTATAAATTAAATTTCCAAAATTTTAATTAAATTTACTTTCCATTATTATTGTCAAATAGAAGAATTTATTATTGGATTCATATTTCAATATGTAAATTTCCAATTTCATCTGAACTTATATTTACATAATTCCTAAATATTAAATTTCAAATATCACTTCAATTAACGTTAACGTAATAATTATTTATTATTTATTGCAGTTGATTATCAGTTACAATTAATATACTAAATAGATGGTAAATCTTGAATACTGGTTATCCTTAACGTTTTATTTCCCATTTAATTGCAACAACGAAATTCCAAAAATTTAACTCAATTAAATAGACAACTCTTTATATTCTAAATCAATTGCAATGGTTTAAAAGTTGCTAAATTTTGATTTCAGTAATCCCTTTAATTCGATTCAAAATCAGCAATTACCTATTAAATGCCCCAAAATTCCTATTAAATAAATCTAACAAATCTTTATCATCAATTAGATGAATTAAATATTGCAATCAAACTATTGCGTTAATAATTTCCGTTTCACTTTAAAGTATCTAAATTAGCCAATTACAATACTTATTACCCAAATAACTTCAATTTCTTCCAAATAATATTTACATAATTAATTTAAATATTGAATCCATTTAATTGCAATAAATTCAATTGATTGCAAATCAATTCCAAATAAATTTGATTTTTATCCAGTTACACTTAATATTAAATAAGTTTTCACTTAACTAACAAAGTCATTATTACTTAGAATTTCATTACATTTTATATCTTCACATTTTCATTTTGGTTTCATTTCTTTTCCCACATAGTTTATTGAAAAATGGGATTTTCCTTGGTTACAACTTATTTGGATCCAACATTCTTCAATTACCAATTTATTCCACTTTAACTGCAGTAATTTTGGGGATAATTTAAATTTGATTCCAGATTAACATTGACAACTAATAAAATAAGTAAAGTACAATAATTATAGTCATTAACTCTATTTCACACGTCTACATTCAGTTACTATTAGAAAATCTTATTGCATTGGTTTTATACAATCGCCATTTACTTTACATTTCATTACTATTTAATATATATTTATTCATCAATTAAATCCGATATTTACCTTCTATCCTTCTATTTGATAAAAAAAAATCCAGTATACCTTTACATACATTCATTTATGGGTATTGCATTGAAATTAAATTTTTTTAGCCAATACCACATCATTACCATTTATTACAATTGGATTCCTAATTTTATTCAATACCCTGAATAAATAACATACATGTTCTTACTTTTGTTTCTCTCATATTTAAAAATCAAATTATAGCATTTAACTTATTTTATCGAATCGATATTTTATTCAAGTCATAAATTATTAACCTGCACAAATATGATACCTTAATTTATTTAAATTTCCATTTACAACTTTTATTGCACTAAATCAAATTAATACTTCTTAAATTTCTCTTATTAGATCTTATATCCAGGTAAGAATCATTTTTCTACTTAATTCATTTGGATTTCATTCTACATTAAATTAGAAATCCTATTAAATTATCACATTTAAAATCATCAAATTTAACGGGTCGTTACACTCTCCCTCACTCAAAACTTTTCGTCCCCGAAAAGGAAAAAGAAGGGAGAAAAAGAATTTAAATAACAATACATCTTATTCAAAATATTTAACCTATAACCAATAATTTACTAAATTCATTACCTTACATAAATATACCCGTCTTATCATCATTATATCTTTATGCATTTAAATAAATAAAGTTTGGATAACATTTTCAAATAATCTCTAAGTGGTTTCAATCACTAACAATCAAATCAATCCAACAACCATCCATAAAGCAAACAATATCGATTTAAACCAACAAATCAATTTAACTTATATAAATTCATTACATACTTTAGTTGTTTGATTTCCTTTCCTTTATTCAGACCACATAAATTATCCTTTTAATATTTACATCTATTTCTAACAACTTCTAATTTTATTTACTAATCAGTGGTTGTTTCCTTTATTTTTACTTATTACTCACAATTATCCAAATTTTTTATTTATTCAGGTCATGTAAGTTTCTTTTATTTGTATTATATTTAATGCACTTCTTCAAATTCAATCATTTATTTAATGCTTACATATCTATTATATTTAATTTTAGTAATCATTTTTAATTTCACTTAAATTCTTAACCTTATAACATTCATTTTTATAAGTAAAGGATTTTTATTTATTCATTAACTATATTATGCAGTCATTTATTTATATTACCTACTTTCCATTATATTAAACTAGTAGCATTTAAATCATACTTAAGTTTAGAACCCTACACATCATATCCTTATTTATAAAAGAATTTCATTTTATTTACTTAAGTTTAAAATCACCTATTTAAAATACTTACCTTCAATTATGGTAAAATTTTCAATTTATAACTTAAGTTTATAACATTAAATTCTTATTTAATATAACAATTCATTGAATACTTCATTATTTCCAAAATTTCTACTTGTATAGCATTCTATTCCAATCCCTTATTTAGCATTTCAACTTTTCATATTTGGTAAGTTATATATGTTAAAGAAAATGAAATTGAACTTATACAAGTTTTATCTCATCTTTTAATTAAATTTAATGTTAATCAATATTACTCTGTGTCTCATATGTTAAAATTTCAAATTTCCCTTTATAACTTTGCATTAATTCTCTTACCTAAATTAGAGGATTTCAATTCATTAATTACTTACCTTTTATTTAACTAAAATGATTTAAACAATTAATTAATGGAAATTTAAGAATAAAATACCGGGTCAAATTTCAAATTATTTTAAAATGATAGATAAATAATTTTTTACAACTTATATATCTCTAATTATATTTAAAAAAATTAAAATTTTAGATAATTTCAAAATAAATCTGCAGTAGAATTACTACAGTGGCCTTTTCCCTTCGAAACTCGAAAATGAAAATCGATGATGCGGCCGCCATCACCGAAATTATTTTCCAGCGACAGAGAGGAAAGTACAAACTTATTTTCACCAAAATCTTCTTTAAAACAATTCTTCCGAATTATACTAAATATTTATATAAGAAAATACTTATAAACAATTTTTATATTTCATAAATCCTTTGAAAGCAAATTTTCAAAATCCCGGACTTAAGTTCTAAAATCTCCAATTTGATTCATTATAATTTCAACTTAGCTACAATTAGTATAAATATTTTTATTACCTAACACCAAATCTATAGCAACCAAATATATAGATTTTCATAAAATATTTTTATATATAGAAAATATAATAGGCAAAATTATTTCATTCACCTATAAAAAAAACAAATATTATGTCGGTCTGTCCTATTAAGTGTTTAGAAATCCCTATTGATGTCATAGCGTCCCATGCACCAACCAGAATTTATAAATACAAAACGGAACAGATTAACACAATATTAAAATCTTTTTATAACACTAACAAATACGCTCTCTCATATATATATATATACACTCAGCGACTCCCATAGGGTATTACTACCCTATTAACAAAGAGTCAAACCCCACAAAGCCAAGGTTTATCGCTAAACCAAAGCTCTGATACCAACTGTAACGTCCCACCTTTTCGCACGATTTAAACCGACACACGTGCCAATTCAAACCATACGGAAAGGCGGATTGTTATGGGGTAAATAAGAAAACAGAGAAGAATTAAAACAAAATAGAATCTCACAGCGGAAGGATAAAATATAGTAATCAAATATACAGTTCATGAAACTGTTTTACAAAATATTTTGTTTTACTTGTACAATAAATATCAGAGTTACACATACCAATACAATCAATGCAGCGGAATATAGTGTGAGTGTAGTGCAATACTATAAATAATAATAATATGAATTCTTCGTCTTCATCCTCCAAAGCTAAAGTCTTCGATCCTAAAACGCTCGGACTGACCCGAGCGAATTTGAAAAGACAAAAACACTCGAGTCAGAACTAAAAGATCTTATGTAAGTTACATTTAAAGAAATAAATAAGAGTGCAGTAACTCAAGAGATGCTCGGGATTTACATCTCCTAAGGATCCGTTAAACTATTTACTATATAGTATATTGCGCTATTATAATAGTGCCTAATTATAAGATAAACTTACTTTTAAATAGCGTTAAGGGGTTACCCATATAGCCCTTAACACAGAATATATTCCCATAGTCTATACAGTACCGTAATCTCCCCCGTACTGGGCGTCGTCAGAGGGCACTCCATAGGTATGGTACAAAATCAAAATCGTATAAGGCGCGCTAGGGTAGGTGACACGGCACAACTAGGCAATGTCAGGGTAGATATACCAATTGCTACTCGGGCTGATGGTAACGCATAGCCGCAGCTACCGCCCACCTCGAACTAACACCCCCAAATCAAAGAAATCAATAGTGGCCACCGAAACAATCCAAAGTCAGAGTATAGTATCGAAGGAGTGCGTTCGATCAGAGGAATGACCTCATTGGCCCGAGAATCGCTCCAGTTTTAGCCACCTTATGCCAACTCACGGGAGTTGGGTCCACGTATTTACCTTACAGGAAACGTCGCCACCAACCTACTTCATTCTGGGATCTCCACCGCGTACACGATTAGTCAAAGTGGTTTTCGGTATCGACAGAGAGTATGTCCATATCCGATCCCGGTCTCTTTGCCAACCCATCGTTATTATAACACCGCGGTCGTTTAAAAATAGTTTATACTTTAAAACTAGAATAAAATTTCCATTTCAAACTATGAATACGATATCATTTTAAAACCCAAACAATATGATATCATTTTATCCAAACATATTTCTTTTCCAAAATCATACTGCTTTAAAAAAATTTATAATATCTGGAAACCAAACATTTGAATTATACTTTCAAAACATAATATTTCAGAATTCATACTTTTAAAAACCATAACTTCTAAAACTTGAATGGTTTGGATATTCAACGGTATATAAAATAAATGGTTTAACTTTAAGGTTACTTTATAAAGAAAAATAATTTCCATGGCTTTTCAAATATATTTCTTTATTTAAAGTTTAAACCATAATTTAAATATCCATTCCAGTTTCAAAACCCCTTCAATTTCTATATATATATATATCCATTTGGAGTATTAATATTTCAAAACTTAAAGTTGGATTTTCTTCTTTCCACAAATAATATTCTATTATTTGGTCTTGAATATTCATATAAATTCCATAAATAAAACTCCCATTTCTAGCAATTAAATATTTTCTCAAATTTACTTTATACTAGAATTTCATTTTTAATTCTTCTTGGAAATTCCAGTTATAAATATCATACCTTAAAATTTCCAAACTTAAACATATAAGATAAATTTTCAAATTCCATTTTCTTAATTTTTCATTTTAATTCAACAGGTTTATACACAACTTAATTTTCAAATTTTTAACTTCATATGTATATATATCGAAGAATAATATTTTATAAAATATCAAAATCAAATTTTTATAAACCGTATCCCATCCAAACCATAGAAACCACTTTAAAATAATTTATATATAGACCACGGTGCCTGTATATAATTTTCTATCCTATGGTCAAGTGATACGGATATTTATCATTTCAATCCGCAATTTAAAAATAAAATTTTGCGGTTGTATATCATTTCAAACCGCAATCCCGAATGAAAAGAAATGCATGATAACTTGCAGATTATATAATATAGTTATAGCATTCATTCATCCAGATATCAATCATCAATCATCAATTGAAATCATCATCCAATTTTTAACAATCATTGATACAGAGCATATGAATTATACAGGAATCAATAATAGATATTAACTAACAGTTTATATTCCATAATAAATTTAATGACTGTTAACTAGTAGTTTATGTGCAAAAATAAATTCTAACTGTCAATTTTTATGCAATAAATAAAATAAATTAACAGTTAAATTAAATAAATGCGACTTAACAGATATGCTGAATAAAACATGCCAAACGGTCATAAATAAATTTCTACTCATATCTAAAATAAATTTAACAAACATAAAAACTTTTAGAAGTTGTTAGTGGGTTAAAACACTCACCTTTCGAATTTAAATCGAATTTAAAATCCGATATAAACCCAAAATTCGACGGTCTCCAAATCTGTCCAAACCAGCATCAACAGATCCGAAATTTAATTTTGATCCTAACAAAAAAAATCTCGCGCGAAAACGAGGTCGTATGAGAAAGTTGTAGCGATAAAACGATTTGAATACAATTAAAATAGAAATAATTAAAGGAACACACATCTTCACCTCACGTAAATGCCACGTCATCTCTCTTTGTCCATTGTTAGCACCAGAACGCACGCATAAAACAGGGAATGAAACCTGCCCCTTCGAACGCAACAGCCCCCCTCATCACGTTGCCGTTGACCATGATTCCTCGGCCGCTACGACCGCTGCTTGACAAACCGAAGCCATCTACGTCACCTCCTCCACCAGCCGACCCCGTGGCCCATAACCCGAGCCTATCGGTCACCAACCTCACGAGCCGCCGCCTACAGTTTAAACCCTAAATCGAAATTAGCCACCAATCCAACCGTTAATTCACCTCAAAACTTACATGGATGCACTCCCCTCGGCTATCTCCCCAATACCCAAAAATATTTTTTTGATCCGACGAAGTTCATCGCCGCGATGATGAACGGCCGAAATTGATTTGAATTTTTCTGGAAGAACGATAGCTCCAATCGAAAAACAAATCACACTAGCAGATTATGAATACTGAGAACTATGACATATATTTTTATGGAATTTTTCTGGAGAGTTTGAATTTTCATTTAAATTTTGAACTGTAGATAGATCTAGGTTTTTCAACCATTGAGGAAGAGAAAGAGATGAAGACAATGAACGTACAGACAAATGATAGAAGATGGAGGCTAGGGTTTTATCACAGCATATATATAGACACATAGTAGTAGGCTAGGTGGGCACGAATTACGAACGTGCTAAACGGTAGTTGGCCCAAAAAGCCCGTTCTGACCCCGGAACGAAATTTATTAAACCCATATATCCAAATAGGTATTTTAAAATATTTTGAACACGATGGAAAAAGTTTCACGTCCAAATTTGATCGTATGAAGAAGTTATGATGAAAACAAAATTTCCAAATTGATTTCAAATTGATTTTAATTAAATCAATTTCAAGGCGTTTCGCATCCGTACGATCAAACGACAGGTCCGATCGATACGAAACTTGAAATCCTACAATAATTCACCGATACGGATCCGATGAAACTGGTTTCATCGAATTCCAAGTCCGTGACAAAAATGGCTATTTTTATATTAATTAAATAAATTAAAAATTAGTCAATTAAATCAAATTTCCCATTTCTTTTTGATAATTGACGATTCTTATTATTATAAATTTTTCAATCACCTATACTAATTTAAACAAAATTTAACTTGTCGAAATTAAAAAATTTAGAAATCCCAAATTTCATAAATTTCACCAAATTATAAATTAAATTTCCAAAATTTTAATTAAATTTACTTTCCATTATTATTGTCAAATAGAAGAATTTATCATTGGATTCATATTTCAATATGTAAATATTTCCAAATTCATCTGAACTTATATTTACATAATTCCTAAATATTAAATTTCAAATATCACTTCAATTAACGTTAACGTAATAATTATTTATTATTTATTGCAGTTGATTATCAGTTACAATTAATATACTAAATAGATGGTAAATCTTGAATACTGGTTATCCTTAACGTTTTATTTCCCATTTAATTGCAACAACGAAATTCCAAAAATTTAACTCAATTAAATAGACAACTGTTTATATTCTAAATCAATTGCAATGGTTTAAAAGTTGCTAAATTTTGATTTCAGTAATCCCTTTAATTCGATTCAAAATCAGCAATTACCTATTAAATGCCCCAAAATTCCTATTAAATAAATCTAACAAATCTTTATCATCAATTAGATGAATTAAATATTGCAATCAAACTATTGCGTTAATAATTTCCGTTTCACTTTAAAGTATCTAAATTAGCCAATTACAATACTTATTACCCAAATAACTTCAATTTCTTCCAAATAATATTTACATAATTAATTTAAATATTGAATCCATTTAATTGCAATAAATTCAATTGATTGCAAATCAATTCCAAATAAATTTGATTTTTATCCAGTTACACTTAATATTAAATAAGTTTTCACTTAACTAACAAAGTCATTATTATTTAGAATTTCATTACATTTTATATCTTCACATTTTCATTTTGGTTTCATTTCTTTTCCCACATAGTTTATTGAAAAATGGAATTTTCCTTGGTTACAACTTATTTGGATCCAACATTCTTCAATTACCAATTTATTCCACTTTAACTGTAGTAATTTTGGGGATAATTTGAATTTGATTCCAGATTAACATTGACAACTAATAAAATAAATAAAGTACAATAATTATAGTCATTAACTCTATTTCACACGTCTACATTCAGTTACTATTAGAAAATCTTATTGCATTGGTTTTATACAATCGCCATTTACTTTACATTTCATTACTATTTAATATATATTTATTCATCAATTAAATCCGATATTTACCTTCTATCCTTCTATTTGAAAAAAAAAATCCAGTATACCTTTACATACATTCATTTATGGGTATTGCATTGAAATTAAATTTTTTTAGCCAATACCACATCATTACCATTTATTACAATTGGATTCCTAATTTTATTCAATACCCTGAATAAATAACATAAATATCAATCATGATCTTACTTTTGTTTCTCTCGTATTTAAAAATCAAATTATAGCATTTAACTTATTTTATCGAATCGATATTTTATTCAAGTCATAAATTATTAACCTGAACAAATATGATACCTTAATTTATTTAAATTTCCATTTACAACTTTTATTGCACTAAATCAAATTAATACTTCTTAAATTTCTCTTATTAGATCTTATATTCAGGTAAGAATCATTTTTCTACTTAATCCATTTGGATTTCATTCTACATTAAATTTGAAATCCTATTAAATTATCACATTTAAAATCATCAAATTTAACGGGTCGTTACAAGTTGGTTATCCGAAGCCCACATCGAATTGTAATGATGAATCTTTGTGATTGATAAATTTATTTTATCTGTGAAACTGCGAATAAAGATAAGCGTTATGGGTTATACCGCTTATCAATATTGATTGAATCTGTGATGATGATGTTGCACTATTGTGGGTAAAACCCCTGGACTACACTATACATACACAAATATGGATTTCACGAGGAAATCGGTTAAGTCACAGATTTTTGAAATGGTTTTAAAAGTTGAATTTTGGATACAAATGGTTTGGAAATGGAATTAGGTTAAATATGAAAAGCTTTTGAAAAGGGGTTTTTGAGGATAAAAGTCATTTTGAATAAATTGATAAAGTTTTGACATTTAAATGGTTTGAATTAAATTTGAATTCAAGGTTTGAAATTGAAATTTGTGTTTGGAGATTATGGTTTAAAAATGTTATACAAAGTTATAATGTGTTTATATGGATTTTAAACCATTTTAAAACATATTGTTTTGAGAATTTGAATTCAACCCAAGTTTTATACTTGAAGGGTTTTAACTTGAGCAAATGTAATCGGATTTCTCCGAAATGAAAACCACTTGTTTCAAATAATGATAGCTTTCATTAAAGAAAGGATTTCCAAATTATGAAAGGTTTCAAGTTTGAAATGGAATTGAAATGTTTTGAAAGTATGAAATGAGTCTTTGATTCAAAGACCGAACGGGTTAATCCAACTTGAATTGGAATTGTTTTGAAAGGCTATGAATGAATGTTTGGAAACAAATTTTGAAAACTATAGGTTAAATCTTGATTTAAAGATTTAACGAGTTAATCCAATTGAAATAGAAATTGTTTTGAAATCCATGAGTGGATCTTTGTGAACGGGGTGAACTTTGTGAATTAAATCTTTTATTTAAAAGATTAAAGTGTGGAAATTGTTTAAACCATTGATGGTTATTGAAATGAATCTTTTTGTTCAAAAGATTGGAA
This sequence comes from Allium cepa, assembly GCA_030765085.1. NCBI lineage: Eukaryota > Viridiplantae > Streptophyta > Magnoliopsida > Asparagales > Amaryllidaceae > Allium > Allium cepa. Next base: position 9,679,304 of record CM060938.1, read on the forward strand.
ATGGTAATTTGTTTTAAACATTCGAACGAAAGGTTTTGGGCTTTAAGCTGTGATTTAACTAAGACCCCAGTATCCATATGATTTTTAATATTGCGCTCATTATTCGGTTTAGCCGGGAGAGGACCTTTGTGTCATATAACCCATTCCGAATAGTGATACGACGATATAGACAGCATTTGAAGACCGGTGGCGAAGACTGGGTATTTGCGAGAGCGATAGGATAACCTATCGATTGTCTCTGCACTGAGTCGCGTCGGTATAGAGATTCCCTAAGTGATGGGAAGTCCGATCGGAATTGTGAATACCCGGATTTGCAAGGGCTTCTTCGGAAGTGTCTTCGGTTCTGTTCGAACCCGGAACAGACTTGTATGGATTGTATGTCTGACATTACAAACTGAGATATAAAGCTGATTTCTTTCAAATACATATCTGTTGGTGGCGGATAATTTATTCTCTTAGCTTATCACCCTTCTCTAAGACGTACGAGCTTAGAGGTTATGTAGTTGAAGGTTATTAGTGATATACTCCCAATTCGGTAGTGTGACATGCTAAGTGCTGCTGATCATTTTTTGATCGAAGCATGGCTTTGTAGACGAGACTTCGTCAAACCTCACAAACCGGTTATGGTCGAAACAGGAATCGTGGCAGCAATGTTATTTGAGGATAGCGCCCTCTGAGGGTATGTCCAATTCCTTCTGGATTATAAGTGGTATCATGGTATGGAGCCCACATACTTTGTGGTTGCGGCAAACTTATTGCTTTGTGGTTGTCGGCTAGGAAGCGCTTCAGATAAAGGTTGGTAACGACCGGGAGGTGGCATACTCGTGTCAGTTGTTACCTAGTTATAGAGGTAACCCGGCCTTGTGTAGCAGAGATCCGGTTAGGGTCCGGGGACGTCCCTCCAGAGGCGTTCCATTTTATTTTATATGGGAAGTTCCTTTGCCCGACCATTTGTTGGAAATCCAATCATCCAATACGTGCCTTGCACGGTTTTAGTTGTAGAACCTGCCATCTAATATGGTAGCTATAGTAGGCATACTATAATGGTACGTATGCTGGCTAAGATTACTATTATACTTTCGAAAGGGTTTTTCTACACTGTGCACTTATAATAATAATATCAAATGGTTTTCGCGTGTCAAGCATTTTTGACTGTCATAAGGAGAAATCTCCTCCAAGTTTGCGCTTGCATTATGTGTGTGGCGGGAGGCCTTATGGCAGTTTCATTTTCAAAAAGCATTGCGGATTTCAAAATTTAAATTCTTTTGTTTGTTTTTAAAGATAACAACTGTTTTTGTTTTCTCATACCAGTCTCATGACTGACCCGGAGTTTATTGTTCCCTTCCTAAACTCTGGGTGCCCACAATTTACCACACGGGCAGGCTAGTGTTGGGTTTTTCAGATAGTAGATATAAATATCGATTCGGTAGCTTTCAGCTTTCTCTTTGGAATTATTTGAAGTCTTCGGAATCATGGACTGGACTTGCTCAGCTTGGTACAACTTGATGGTGGTTCGAGCTATCCATGGAGATTGCTGAGATTGGTGTTTCTTCTGGAGTTTCAAGTTCTGTTTGTTTCCGCTGCCAGTTTAATTGAGTTCTCAGCTGTAGCATTGTTATCTTGTATCTCTGATATTGATTCATATTGTATCATTGTTGTATCGAATATTGTATATATGATATTCATTTCTTTTCTTCCGCTGTGTTGTTATACTTAATGTGTTATAAGCTCCGGCGAACCTGATTCGACGTTTGGATCTGCGGCATTTGAATACGAGTGTTGTATTCGGTGCCGATTTTTGAAGGTCGAGTTTCGGTCCGTCACATATACGATGACGAGATCGTGATACGATGAAGCGTTAATCCTAACGAGCTGCTAAATGAGAGATACCGAAGGATAATATCTAGGTCTATTAGACGACCATGGGGGGGGGGGGGTGTGTATCTACGAGATGTAAATGGGAACGTTTTGTACGTAGAGGTTGAGTCGTAATGACTAATGATAATTAAACATAATATGTAATAGTAAACAATCAGCATAAGCTAGTGTTATGTATAGGATGTATAATTTACTAGTCACCAGAACTTTGTTATGACCCCTCCTCATTACAATCCACATGATAGATTAAAGGATGGGTATTGGCGTTTAGGCATGTTTAGTGCTGACAATGATACTTAATTTTGAAAGTATCAAATCTTGGTCAGTACTTATGTCATATATTATATTTTAAATTATTATACTGCATATTATTTCAATAGAGCTCTGATATGCATTCTTTTGTTTTTATTTACCGGATATCAAGCCAACGATTTATACTTTGATGGACTTGGATTTTGGATTTAGCGAAAATTCTGGCCCACTAGGGTGTGGGTTGTCACAAAAATGTTCATTCTATATTGATATATTGGTAAGCCGTTGACTGAGAATGGTAAAAGTACAATCACAAAGGTTCGATGTGGTTTTCGGATATCCACTTGGAATCCGACCCCCGATCGCATCGAAATTCAAATGCCATTAAAAGGCAAATATTGATAGTCGGTTATTTAACTGTTAATAATATTCACAACAATCACTGGGTTCCAAATAATTTTTCTCCAATTATTATTTTCAAAATATCTCTGCAAAATACAATTTTGCACTTCAACTATTTGAAAATAAATTTCAAATTACTTTTCACCTTTCAATCCTTTGAAAACAGATTTCAAATCATTTTTCACTCGCGGAATAAGATTCCTGATATTATTTGTTTCCACTGAAGGTCTGCCCAATTAAAATACTTTAAAATAATTTAAATTACGTATCCAAACATATATCCTTGGAAATATTTAAAATAAAACTATTTTAAAACACCTACCTAAATACTTATGAAAATATTATATAAAAATCTCGTATAAAAATTCAAGGCCAAACTAATTTTAAAATAAATTTAGTAGGTAGGATATAACTATTTAAATATCCATTTTCTAAAAAAAATATCAATTTAATCTTTAAACAATTACTTCTATAATAAATAAAATAAATCCTTACTTTAAAGATTTTCAAAATAACCCAAGTAAATAATTTTTTTCAAAATAATCTTTCCTTAAAACCATCTTTACAACTTTAATTTCATATTTATAGACTATATTGAAAACATACTCGGCTTTCCAGGGGAAGTACACCTTCCATTCTAAAATGGTTCATTTAAATCAATTTATAAATCCTTTTGGATTTACTTTGAATTTACGTTCCAAATCCGTATATTCCTTTCCACACTTTTATTTTTAAAACAATTTCCCTTTCTTTTATAAGATTCCATTATGAATTTAAACTTCTGAATATCCCTTGACATACGATTTTCAAATCGATTTCTAAATATTCATTTTCAGCACCGAATTAAATTCTAAATTGATTTCCAAATTTATTTTCAAACACCAAATCAATTTCCAAAATTGATTTCTAAATTTATTTCAACACTAAATTTATTATCCTTTGAAACAAATTCCTTCTTTTGAATTTATTTAATTTTCTAAAATTAATTTACTATAAATTTTCTACTAAATTTCAAAAATCAAATTTTTATCTATTTTTGGTATCCTACGATACCAAAAATATAATTGGCTAAATTACAGCCTTCAAAAGTTTCAACCATAAATAGTCACACACAGATTTTAAATGATCAACACACAACATACGAAACAAATTAAATATTTGAGGAATCCAGTTGGATCCCTATAACCTATTTCCCTGCATCCACAGATGTTAGCACAACAATTAAATACCAATTCCACTTCGAGGTGGAATATCGCGGTATATGGATTTATAAAATATTATCCGCTATTATGCGGCGTATAGGGTCTAAACTAATATAACTAACAATAAATTAATCATCCAAGCGCACAGTCAATCAATTTTAAATTTAACTATCACAGCTCAACCATCAATCAATAACTAAAATTTTCGATCATTATAATTTGAGTGAGAAGATCTCACCTTGGCTTTTATTTTGCAATTCATTTCAACTTATTTCCATTCCAGCTTGTTCCTCCATTTGAGACCTTGTATAAACAATTTATACAATTCATTAATATTCGAATTAATCGAATAATAAATTTTCATTTGATAATTTTTTATTCAGCTATAAATTTCAATTTTAAACTATTTTCTTTTAAATAATTCCTTGGTAACAAAAATAACTTGGATAAGTTAATTAAATAATTTATCACCTTCATAAATTATGTTAACACAACTAAATGAATCAAAATATATGCATTTATTAATTAAATTCAAAATTGAAGATCAAACGGTGAATACCTTATTACCCAGAATCCCAAAATTCGATTGCGCGAACGCCATACGCGATATCCAGATCGCCGAGCCACCGCCTCGAAACCCCCATCTCGGCCTCAACCCTGCGCGAGCCTCCATGCACGCTGCCTTGGCTTTGCCCTCCTCTGCCATCGTTATCGATCGCGCTCCACTATCGCGCGAGTACCACAAACCCAGTATCGATCGACGCTCAAACCCTGGTGCCTCCGATTTCCTTGACTTCCCATCGCCTCGCGCTTGAACTCGAATCCCCAGAACGAGATCGCGACCCAAATCGTGACGCCGCCGATGCTCCCCCTAGGTCGCCGCCATCCCTGCTTGGATCGAAGTCGAGCCGACAGAAGCTTTGAATTTGTTTCGCGATTTGAATCCCTTTCTTTTTTCTTTTTCCTCTTGAACGAATCGGTTCGAATTCGATGGAAGGGGAAAGAATAAACTTGATTTTGATCTTAGAAAGGGGAAAGAACCGGAACGAACGCGATTAGTCTTCGTTCGTCATTTTTTTAAGTATGATTTTTTGAATTTGGATTCAGCGGGAAGAAAGGCATACGCGACTTAAATGTGAAGGAAGGCGGCTCTGTACTCGTAGGGTGTCTGATGGAGACGTGATAGGGTTTGACTTAGGAATTTTATAATATTATTTAATTCCAAAATATCACGTTAAGCATAACTCGAAATCTCGAACTCTGAATCAGACATGCCGACAGGCGTTTATAAGGTTTTATCTGCATTCCGAACATAATGGAACGTGTTTCGTAGGCTAATTCGATCATATACAGAAGTAAATGATCAATTTTTAAATTAAATCGATTAAAATAGTTTGTATGCGTTTTGAGCTACCAGGGTCAAACGACAACTCCGATTGCTACGGAAATTGAAATCCGATAATAATATAATTTTATGGATCCAATGGAACTAGTTTTGTCGAATTCCGAGACTGTGCCTCGGAAAGCTATTTTAATGGTCGATTTAAAAGATATAATTTCAAAACTGAACAAATCATTTTCAAATTCAATTCTGAAGCTTCTATTATCTTTAGTAGTATCAAAATGGATTTTCTAAGCCTTTAAAATATTTTTAATCAGCTTAAAACTGAGGATTCAAATTTTTATCCAACTTCGATAAATTAAATTCAATAATTAAATTACCAAATCCATAGTTAATTTTGAAATTCATGTTAAGCTAACCTCCAAATATTTAAAATCAATTAAATATTTCTTTTTCAAATGTTCAAAATTTCTGGATCGTCACAGCCTATCACCCTTAAATCAATGGACAAACCGAAGTCCCTAACAGGATTTTAGAGGGCTACTTGAGGTGTTTCGTAAGTCATAAGCCCTCTGAATGGTCAAGGTGCCTGACATTAGCCGAATTTTGGTACAACACAACATGGAAGACAACCACTAATATGACTCATTTCCAGGCTTTGTATGGAATATCACCCCCATCTCTACTTACTTATGTTCCAAACACTGCCAATGTGCCGCAAGTAGAGGAAAATTTATTTTCTAGAGATATTATTCTTCAATTTTTAAAAGATAGTTTGAATCTTTCTCGGGATAGAATGAAGAAATACGCTAATAATAAGAGGACAGAAAGAAGCTTTGACGTAGGTGATTGGGTTTATTTGAGATTGCAAACTTATAGACAAATAACAGCTAGAACTCAAAAGACACACAAACTATCACCTAAATTTTATGGCCCCTACCAAGTTGAGAGTAAAATTGGTGAAGTGGCTTATCAGCTACAGTTACCACCTGAGGCAAAAATACACCCTGTGTTTCACGTATACCAGTTAAAGAAAAAATTAGATACAGGAGTGATTATACAGGAAAATATGCCCAGTTTCAGTAAAGAGTTGGTAAGGGAACCTGAAAGCATTTTGGAAAGAAGGATAGTTCCAATAAATAACAAGCCCGTGGTTCAAATCTTAGTTAAATGGAAGGAGTTTCCTGAATCAGAAGTCATCCGAGAAGAATATTGGGAAATTATTAAGAAATTCCCTACATTGGACCTTGGAGAAAGGTCCATTCTTCAAGAGGGAAGGAGTTGTTATGCCTCAAAAATAAGCACTGACATAGAACAAGCTAAAGCAGCAGCAGTTTATGATTCCAGCCTAAGTTCATCGAAGGAAGTGGCAGAGCTCATCATGAAGAATGTCAACGGTGTAGGCATGGAAGATGGTAAAGTTGAGGCAATGGCATAAGGTTGGGGATTAAAGAAACAATGAGTATCAACTGTGCATATGCACATGCACAGTATGTATATAAGGGTGCTGTAGATTATGTAGCTGCTGTGTACATTGTATTTTAACTAGGGTTAATATTGGTGTTATGGGTTAGTTTAGTACCGTTCAAATTGTACTATAAATAACTCTGGTGATATTGGATTAAATCGTGAGTTGTAAGTGTTATTAATAAAAGATGTTGTTCTTTTTCTTCTAAATACTGTTGCTTGCATGCATGCTTTCTTCCTTGTTATCCACTCAACCGTTGAACCTGCTTTGGTCCTATACCTCTCCTACTTCGAGCCTTCTACCTCACTACTTCCTAAAATTCACACGACCTTATTCTCCTTCTTCTTCCTCTATTCTTGTTCTTAGCATTGGTTATCAAGAAACAACACATATCTTCTATTTCTTTGATCCATACCTTACTCTCAGTCAAGAATCCTGCCATGACTACAACTAGGAAACAATCAAAGGAACATGGGTCTATCACCTTTTCATACTTTTTTTGACTACGTTTTCTTTTATTTATTTGATTACGACTAGTGTTTTGTGATCTTAGGGTGAATGAAGTTTCTGAAACGGAGGAGATGACTCTCATTAAGTGAACTTTTTTTCCGCCTATCTAATTGTTTCTCGACTGTAAGAACCCTGTTTCACTTCCTTCCATGTGGAATTGTGTATTTTCTTTTTTATGTGTGATCAAAGGAATGGAATGTATGTCACGATGGATCAATGGTAGCTTAAAAGGTTTTCAAGGAAAAAAACATGTTATTGCTTTCTCGGTTCGGTAAGTGTCTCGTTTTCTTTGTTAGTTACATCTACCTTACTTGCATTCAGCTTCGACGTAGAAGAATTCTCCAGAAACTTTTTTCATTTTCTGCATTAAATTAAGTTTAATAGCTGCGTTATAGAACGAGTACCATATGCACATGCAATCCCTAAGTTGGCTAATTTGACCTTTTGTGTGCCCTCTTAAGTAGTAAGAAAAGAACTAATAGAAACTTCATTAAATTTCTTCTTCTTTGTTTATCTTTGTAATAGATGTACAATTATCATAAAAAAATTGAAGTGCTTATATACACAAGTGCATGTTAAAATTAGCTCAAGCTCTAAAATAGCTACATGATGCATTACCTGATGTATGTGTATAATCAGCTTCATGCTCAAATAATCATCTACATGCTCATATAATCACCTTAACCGGGTTAACTAAATGGTAACTTGATTTTTGTCTTATATATATAATTCTTGCAATTTTTTTTATAGTTCTATTGGTAATTACCTTTGCCATTCCAAGTAAGCAGTCAAACTGAATGTGTTTATATGTGTATATATATATGTGTGTGTGTGTGTGTGTGTGTATGTGTGTGTATTTTTATATACATACATATATATACATAGATGTGTGTACGTATATCTTCAATAATTGTTATCAATGATTACCTGTCACTCTCCACCAATCATAGAGCTAGTACGAGCACACAATGATAGGGAAAGCGTGTTTAGCATTGCTCTTTAAAATAATACTACTGTTGAAGTTCATCTATTACTTAAACTTCACAAAATCCATATTGCTTAGGTGTCTCTGTTGTCCGTTTAGCATTTTGAAATACTTAAAGCAAATCTCCCTTATTTGTTTTCTTTAAACCTAAAAGATAACTGCCCCCAAATTAGTTATCCCCAATTTTAATTCCATAAGTTATTTCTCTCCAATTTCAATTTCGTACCTAACTTATAATTCGTACGGGTTGATAATCAATTTCGTTAACAAGGCATGATGCAAACGAAAGTTCATCCAGTAGATGCTGAATTTTCAGATCAGGTTTCTGATTTCTATTTACAAGGTAATTATTTTTCCGTTACTTCTACCTAATTTTACTCCTCAAATTTAATACCATCTGTTATCTATACACCAAACGGTGACCCTTTTCATATAATTATACTATACAATTAGCTGCTTTCATTAATTTATAACTATCAGTTAACTACTTGCTATTTATTCAATCTACAGATACCAAAATAGATTTTAATTTTTAGTCATGGTTGTTATCAGTTGCAATTACTGAAACAATATGAAGCTATTTGAATACATTTGATGAGAGATTCCTCTACTCGATCTTAGTTTTGATTTAATAATCATTTGATAAAATGGTAGCGATTTTTCAGACTTCTAACGACATTCATTGAAAAATAACACTAAATGGCTTCATGCCTAAGATAATGCATTACATTTGATATGAATTTCATTTCATCAGAAAGACCATTTTGCATATAAATGCAAGTCAATAGTAACAAAACAATAATTTTTAAGTTAATAAGTACCGTGTCTATGATCTTTTTGGTAAGTATACAACAATAAAATATTTTCAGCGACGTACACGTTCAATCCAATGTTCGAAGTACATGAAAGATATCATCTTTATTTGTCATATCAAAAATAGTAAAGAAGTGTTCTGTGATTTCGGTATTAAAATTATTTTGTCATGCTTGGCATAAGAATTATTTGAAAACATGTTGCCTCGATATCAACACAAACATGCTTTATTTACTAAAAGATGCTTAGGTTAGTAAACTCTGAGCTCTTTAGTAATCAAGTTCTGGCTTTGTATGTATTGCATTGACGTGTCGAAACCTTCCATTTTACAAGCCAATTCTTCAACTCAAAAATCTATGGTGTAAATTGCAACTGTTCATTTAGTACAAATACAAAGTTGTCCATAGTAAAAAATCTGTTACTATGCTAAGTTTGATGTTTTCAGTGTCAATATAACTTCACTATCCAATATACGATCAACTGATCTCTTTTCGTCCTTGTGGTACATAAGCATATAATAATATATTTGATTGATTACAAATTAGTGATAACTTTTAGTTTATATACATCATCCATGTTATGTTACTTTTTTTTCATATAAGCAAAGTTGAAAGTGATATTTTTATAAATATATTCTCTCAAAAATTTGATTTTCGTGAATATCTAATGGAAAACATTCGATGCTAACTTACGCCATGTATTTTTTTTCTAATTAGCATTTTTGATAAAATTCTTTAAATCTATGTAATCTCTTCCATTTTATAATCATTTTTTGGGTTTATTCATTAGCTTTTATAGCATGTGACAGATATCTTTTCTATATCTAATTATCAAACTATAAAATAGATACTTGAAAGATTCAGGTTGTTAGAAGGTAATGCCGTTATGATATTATTACTAAATATGTAGCACATAAAGAACATTTTGTCACTGTTAGCGTTGAACTCGTTGCTTGACGTATACGATACATCGTGGTTTGAGATGCGGTTAATTTTATATTACTGGATACATGCTCTTAGAATTTGATATTGAAATTTGTTTTTCATAATGGACATGCCAATTATTTTGTTCTTATCATTTATTCTTTACTTATTTACACTATTGATGTAAGCGGTTATTATTTTGCTATGATCTTATAGTGAATTTGTGCTGAAATTTCAACTTTATGTAATATACTGTCAACTTTATTGCTTCATGAAATTATTTAATGGTGTTACCTTCAAATATTTTATCTGTTGGTAGATATTCATTGTTAGATGATTATGATTAAATTAAATTTATGCATTTCATTTTAGCTGTCAAATTAAATCAAATTAGTGATTTATTTAGCTTAGTTGTTTTATAAATCAGGACCCGCACCAGCAAAAATTCTTTTATCTACAGATAAATTTTCTCATTACTTAGAAATACAATACGCTTTTCCAATGTACTTGTGATCTTTTTGGTAAGTATACAACAATGAAACATTTTCAACATCGTACAAGTTCAATCCAATGTTCTAAGTATATGAAAGATAACATCTTTATTTGAGATATCAAAAATAGTATAGAAGTGTTATGTAATTTCGGCATTAAAATTATTTTTTCATGCTTGGCATGAGAATTATTTGAAAACATGTTGCCTCGGTATCAATGCAAACATGCTTTATTTACTAAATACGGGCTTAGGTTAGTAAACTGTGAGCTCTTTGGTAATCAGGTTCTGGCTTTGTTGTTAAAATTTGGCGACACTATATGAGGATTTGTAGTGGTCGGAAGTAGCTTCGTAACAGAGGAAACGGTTCGCAAATCGAAGTCCGGAGGTGGAAGTTAGAAGAGAAAAGGTGAAGTGGGCTGTTTGGGGACAGCAACTAATTTCAGACGTCTGAAATTGTTCTGGAGTGGTTTCAGAACACTCAGTCAGACGTCAGACCAAGTGGGTCAGACGTCTGATCTGGAGCGAAGTCGCTCCAGAGACTTAAGTCAGACGTCTGACCCTTAGGCCAGACGTCTGGAACGATTTTTTTTTAGTTTTTCATCTCGCGGACTTGGTTGAAAATTTGTGATATCCGCAGGGGCAATTTTGGAATATTGTCTAGGGTTTCTATTCTCCTATATAAGCTAGCCTCAGGTATCAGATCCGTAGGGCAGAGAGAGAAGCGTGTGCAAGCAACAATAAGAGATCAGCCTCCTCCAAATTAGGGTTTATCAAAACCTAATTTTCTTCAATTCTCTTCTCCACAAAATCAATTTCTATTTTGATTATTGATCATTGTAATCAATCTCTTGTATTCTTCTCATCAATAATAATAAAATCTCTCTCTTAAAGTGGATGTACACTAACACAATATTAGTGAACCACTATAAATCTCTGTGTGATTTATTTTCATTATTGCCTTGATCTTTGATTTGCTTGTCTGGGATTTTGATTGATTGTGATTGGATTTGAGTTATTGATTGGTTGTTTTTACACTGCTTATCACGATCCCGTCTTCCGCTATGCTCGTGGAGTTTCGATTGGAGTCGGAATCCCGCACCAACATTTGGTATCGGAGCTTCAAGTTTTGGTAGGTGGTTGTAGAGATGCCTGAATCAAGTAATAACTCAAGTAGTTCCTCAATGGGTACTCCAAGTGGTGTAGCTCCTTATGTACGTGGCTCGTACGTAGCTTCAGGATCACAATTAGTAATAGACAAGTGGAATGGCGATAATGATTTTGAAAAATGACAATGGAATATGAAAGCGGTTCTTAGAAGGAATCGGGTGCATCGGGTACTGTTTGACACACATTTATTGCCAGCGGACATCTCGGATGTTGAGAACATCTCGGATGTTGAGAGAGAGGAGATGGAGGAGTGGGCATTCACTACACTTCAACTTGCTATGGGAGAAAATGTTATCTCTGAAATTAGTGGTGAGACAACCGCTAAAGGTATTTGGGACAAGTTGGAGGAATTGTATATGAAGAAGTCACTGACGAATCGTTTGATCTTACTGCGAACGTTCTTCACCTATAAGATGAAGGAAGGTACTTCGCTGAAGGCGCACTTAAATATTTTTTATGATTTGCTAATGAAGATGAAGGCGGTAGATTTGAAAATTGAGGAAGAGCAAAAGGCGATGATATTGTTGTGTTCATTGCCAGACCGCTATACAAGTTTCTCAAACAGTTTGATCTATAGCCGAGATACATTGACTCTTGATGATGTCAAGACGGGTCTTCTTAGCGAGAAGTTGCGGGATCAAATGAAGGAGTTAGGTGATGGAAGTAGTGGTGCTAGTAATGGTCATGGCTTGTTTGTGGAGAAGGAGAGGCATGTGAAGAAGGAGAACCGGGGGCGTTCTAAATCAAGGAACCCCGGTTGGAGAGGGAAGTCAAAGGAAAGAAAAGGCAAGTGCTATATTTGTAGGAAGCCCGGTCATTGGAAGAATGAGTGTCCGGACAAGGAGAAGGCAAAGAAGGAAGTAGCATCTTCATCCGTAGCGGTAGATAATGCAGTTGGTGAGGAAGAGGTAGATGTTTTATCGGCAGTAGCATCAGATGTTTCGGATAGCAAATGGGTGCTCGATTCGGGGGCGTCTTATCATATGATGCCAAATAGGAATTGTTTTTCTTCTTACATCGACAAAGAAGGAAATTCAATTGTTATGGGAAATGGTGCTATTTGTAAGTCGAAAGGCATTGGTTCCGTGCAAATTAGGATGTTTGACGAAGTGGTTCGTACTCTCACTAATGTGCGCTATGTTCCGGGACTTAGGAAGTCTCTTATCTCTTTGGGGCAGCTGGATTCTTTAGGTTGTAAGATCACTATTGAAAGTGATAGATTGCAGGTTTCGAAGGGGGCACTTGTGGTGATGAAGGATGCAAGGACTCATGGTATTTATTTACTTCAAGGAGTGACTGTGGAAGGTGAAACTTGTATGGGGGTTGATAGTTCTCGTGGCTTGGATGCGACTAGGCTGTGGCATTTGAGGTTAGGTCATGTCTCGGAGAGAAGTTTAGATGTTCTTCGAAAGAGAGAGATGATCGATGGAGAAAGTTTCAACAAGTTAGAGTTTTGTGAAGATTGTGTCATGGGGAAGCAAACTAAAGTTTCATTCGGTGAAGGAAAACATGATTCGAGAAGGGTTCTTGAGTATGTTCACACGGATGTTTGGGGACCGGCACCTGTAGCTTCTTTAGGTGGAGCTCGCTATTATATTTTCTTTATAGATGACTTTTCTCGGAAAGTTTGGGTGTGTAATGAAGGCCAAGTCGGAGGCATTTGCAAAGTTCAAAGCGTGGAAGGCTCTTGTTGAGAATGAGAGTGGCAAGTCTTTGAAGGTTCTAGGGTCTAACAATGGCGGAGAGTATGTTTCCGGAGAACTTTTGGAGTATTACAAGCATCATGGTATTCGGAGGCATTTTACTACACCTGGAGATCCGCAGTCGAATGGTGTTGCGGAGAGAATGAATCGTACTCTACTTGAGAAAGCTCGATGCTTGAGATTGACATCGGGTTTGGCAAAGGGATTTTGGGCTGAAGCTTTGTCAACCGCAGTGCATATTATTAATCGAATTCCGTGCTCAGCTATTAGTAACAAAATTCCGGAGGAAGTGTGGAAGGGAAAGAGCATTGACTTGAGTTATCTTCGTGTGTTTGGCAGTCCGGTTTATGTGCATGATCCGGGAAATGATAAGCTTGAACCTAGAGCTTTCAAGGGGATTTTTCTTGGCTATACGGATGGTGTAAAAGGCTATCGGATTTGGAATCCGAAAACGAAGAAGGTAGTGAATTCTTGTCTGAGTCGGCGATGTTCAAGGAGAATGTGAGCTTATTGGATGTTCCGGATTTGGTTCATGGTGAATCAAAGAAGAAGGAAATTATTTTCACATTTTGTCCAAGGAGTAGAGAGAGTAGAGTAGTTGGCGATGCTTGTGAGGAGGTAGCGGTTGATGTTACATCACATGGTCCACATGGTGCCTCTAGTAGTGTTGGTGATGTACATGATTCTAGAGAAGATTCGGTTCAAGGTGGAGCCGAAGGGAGTTTAGGTGATGGTATTGCTACTTCCGTTGGTCGTCGTACTATAAGACCACCCGAAAGATATGGTGATTGAAACTATCTTAGCTTTTGTGATAATTTGGACTATGCTCTTCATGTAGTCCAAGATGAGCCGATGGACCTTGATGACGTCATGAAGTCGAGTGATAGCTCGAAATGGATTTATGCCATGGAGGAAGAGATGCAATCATTGTTGAAGAATCAAAATTGGGATTTGGTTCCACTTCCTAAAGGAAACCGTGCTATTGGGTGCAAATGGATATATAAGGTGAAGAACGATGGAAGATATAAAGCTAGACTAGTGGCTAAGGGGTTTGCACAAATGAAGGGAAATGAGTATGATGAGATATTCGCACCGGTTGTGCGCCATACTTCTATCCGGATATTACTTGCTATAGTTGCTATTCACGACTTGGAGTTGGAGCAACTTGATGTGAAAACCGCCTTCTTGCATGGTGACTTGGATGAAGACATCTACATGGTGCAACCGGAAGGTTTTGTTGTGGATGGTAAGTCAAATTTGGTTTGCAAATTGAAGAAATCACTATATGGTTTAAAGCAATCACCTAGACAATGGTACAAGAGGTTTGGTCATTTTATGCTTGAAAATGGTTTTGATAGAAGCATCGGATGCTTGTGTTTATTTCAAGAAGTTGAGAAATGATTGTTGGGTGTATTTACTCTTGTATGTGGACGACATGCTCATTGCTTCAAAAGATAAAAATGAAATCAACAAGCTAAAACTGAGTTTGAAATCGGAGTTCGAAATGAAGGATCTTGGAGAAGCAAGAAGGATATTGGGCATGGAAATTATAAGGGATCGAAAGCATTTTGAGTTGAAACTAACTCAAAAGGAATACATAGAGAAAGTGCTTTGCCGGTTTAGCATGGAGAATGCAAAGGCGTCATATACACCTTTACCTTTGCATATGAAGCTTTCGAATAAAGGATCACCTATCTTGGAGGAAGACAAGACTTATATGGCAAAGGTGCCATATGCTAGTGCGGTTGGTAGTCTAATGTATGCTATGGTGTGTACAAGGCCCGATATTGCAAATGCCGTCGGGATGGTTAGTCGCTACATGGCTAATCCGGGGAAATCGCATTGGAAAGCTGTGAAGCTTATATTGAGATACCTTAGAGGCACATCATCTCATGGTCTTGTTTTTGGCGGTAGTAAGGCGATGGATTGCAAGTTGGTTGGTTATTGTGATTCGGACTACGCTGGTGATAGGGATCGAAGAAAATCAACTTCCGGATATGTCTTCACACTTGGGGGAACAACCATAAGTTGGAGATCTAGATTACAGACCGTAGTTGCTTTATCCACTACGGAGGCGGAGTTGATAGCCGCAGTGGAGGCGGCAAATGAGGCACTCTATTTGAAGCGATTGTTGTGTGACTTGGGATTCGGGCATGATAGTATTGATGTTCGATGTGATAGCCAGAGTGCTATTCACTTGGCAGAGAATTTGGAGTTTAGCTCACGGACTAAGCATATTGAGGTGAGAGAGTCATTTCTAGTAGCCATGGATGAAGATAAGCAAGTATATCTTCAAAAAGTGCACACAAAGGATAACGCGGCGGATATGTTCACTAAGGCATTGCCGGTTGGAAAGTTCGAGTATTGCTTGAACTTGATTCGCTTGGAGAAGTACTAGGTGCCACGGGGTGGCACGGTTAAGGGAGGAGCTTGGTGGTAGATGAGGAAGAGTATTGGTGATAGAGATTGATGTTCTATCTTCTTGGTAAGTGCTAGTCTTTGGTGAGATAGCTTAGGATTTGGATGTTTTCAACATTTCATTAGCGGGCGGGGGCTTTGCCTGAGCTCGTTGGTGGAGTGCAATCGGCGGTGGCTTTGTCGGAGCTCATTGGGAAATCATTCATGTTTGGTTGAAGGTAGAAGAGGTGATAGTTGGCGCTATCGGTTGTCGTTGATGGTATGGTACCATTGGAATTGAAGATGGATATAGTGTCGAGGTGGAGTGTTAAAATTTGGCGACACTATATGAGGATTTGTAATGGTCGGAAGTTGCTTCGTAACGGAGGAAACGGTTCGCAAATCGAAGTCCAGAGGTGGAAGTTAGAAGAGAAAAGGTGAAGTGGGCTGTTTGGGGACAACAACTAATTTCAGACGTCTGAAATTGTTCTGGAGTGGTTGCAGAACACTCAGTCAGACGTCTGACCAAGTGGGTCAGACGTCTGATCTGGAGCGAAGTCGCTCCAGAGACTTAAGTCAGACGTCTGACCCTTAGGCCAGACGTCTGGAACGATTTTTTTTAGTTTTATATCTCGCGGACTTGGGTGGAAATTTGTGATATCCGCAGGGGAAATTTTGGAATATTGTCTAGGGTTTCTATTCTCCTATATAAGCTAGCCTCAGGTATGAGATCCGTAGGGCAGAGAGAGAAGCGTGTGCAAGCAACAATAAGAGAGCAACCTCCTTCAAATTAGGGTTTATCAAAACCTAATTTTCTTCAATTCTCTTCTCCACAAAATCAATTTCTATTTTGATTATTGATCATTGTAATCAATCTCTTGTACTCTTCTCATCAATAATAATAAAAGCTCTCTCTTAAAGTGGATGTACACTAACACAACGTTAGTGGAACCACTATAAATCTCTGTGTGATTTATTTTCATTATTGTCTTGATCTTTGATTTGCTTGTCTGGGATTTTGATTGATTGTGATTGGATTTGAGTTATTGATTGGTTGTTTTTACACTGCTTATCACGATCCCGTCTTCCGGTGTGCTCGTGGGGTTTCGATTGGAGTCGGAATCCCGCACCAACATTTGTATGTGTTACATTGGCACACCGAAACCTTCCATTTTACAAGCCCATTCTTCGACTCAAAAATCCGTGGTATAAATTGCAATTGTTCATTCAGTACTAGTACAAAGTTGTCCATAGTAAAAAATATGTTACTATGCTAAGTTTGATGTTTTCAACGTCAATATAACTTTACTATCAAATATACGATCAACTGATTTCTTTTCGTCCTATTGGTAAATAAGCATATATTAATATATTTGATTGAGTGCAAATTAGTGATAACTTTTAGTTTATATACCTCATCCATGTTATGTTACTTTTTTTCCAAATACGCAAACTTGAAAGTGATAGTTTATAAATACGTTCTCTCAAAAATTTGATTTTGGTGAATATCTAATGGAAAACATTCAAAGCTAACTTATGCTAGCGCATTTTTTCTATTAAGCATTTTTGTTAAGATCCTTTGCTTTAATTCATTTAAATATGTGTAATCTGTTCAATTTTACAAACATTTTTTTGTTAATTCGTTAGCTTTTGTAGCATGTGAGAGTTATCTTTTCTATATTTGATTATCAAACTATAAAATAGATCAAATATATTTGAAAGATTCATGTTGTTAAAAGGTAATGCCGTTATGATATTATTACTAAATATGTAGCACATAAAGAACCTTTTGTCATTGTTAGTGTTGAATCCGTTGTTTGACATATGCTATACATTGTGGCTTGAAATGCGATCAACTTTAATTTACTGTACACATGCTCTTTTATTTTGCTATTGAAATTTGTTTTCCACAATGGACATACCGATTATTCTGTTCTTATCATTTATTCTTAACTTATTTTCACTACTGATGGAAGCAATTATTACTTTCTTATGATTTTATAGTGAAATTGTGCTGAAATCTCAACCTTGTGTACTGCCAACTTTTATTGCTTCATGAGATTATTTAATCGTGGTACCTTCAAATATTTTATCAGTTGGTAGATATTCATTTTTAAGTGATCATGATTAGATTAAATTTATGCATTTCATTTCAGATGTCAAATTAAATCAAATTAGTGATTTGTTTAACTGAGTTGTTTTATAAATCAGGATCCACACCAGCAAAACTTCTTTTACCTAAAAATAATTTTTCCCCTTACTTTAAAATATAGTAGGCTTTTCTATACACCATGTGATTCTTTAGTTCACAACATTTCCAGTTTTGTGCATTTTATTCATGAATCATTGGTCTGAAAAAATTATGTATCTAACAACCGAAGGTTCAACTAAGTTGTTTATGGTACATCATCATAGTATATTGTGTGGTGTTATTTTTCTTTTTTGTACTTTTGTTTAATCACTTGTGCAATGTTATAATTGGTAAACCCCTTTCATATAGTATGATTTAGTAGTTCATTTGCAGAGATAATTTGTAGTATCTATGCAAATTCTCAGATTTTAAAACAACATGTCAGAAGATGATTCAAAAAAAGCATATCCAGTGTGGATAAAAGTGGCGATCTTGAGAGATTTTTTTTCTTTTCTTTGTCGACTTTGTGTGTAAATACATCTTGAATTAGTTTAATAGTTTCTTTTTTTTGGGCACAACTTAATGTTTTCTAACTTATTCTAGCATATATTTTTATTGTGCTTTTGTATACTGAATGGTGCTGAATATACTATATGTTGATTTTAGTAATTTTGTCACCGGTGCTCCTACTTAACATATTTTGACACTGTGAACCATAATTTTTTTTTAATTTTTTTTCATATTTAATGCCGTTGAAACATGATTTCCTGCTATTGTATAACCAACTTTTTCGAGTCTGCTACATAGGCTGCATTATAACCCAGTTAAATAGACATTGGACGAATACACCATGTTGTTTCCCTATCCTAATACAATGGAGAATCTGTCAATTTAGGTATATTCTTTTCAAATCAGTTTCACTGTATATGTATAAGTGTGTGGGTTGGTTAACGATAAATATAAACCGTAATTATGCGACCCGTCTCAAATATGATCGTTGTAAATACTGAATGAAGCATAGTCTATATCGTTTGCTAATATGATCAATGATTTAGATAGATAAGCGTGATCCAAA
This sequence comes from Allium cepa, assembly GCA_030765085.1. Lineage (NCBI taxonomy): Eukaryota > Viridiplantae > Streptophyta > Magnoliopsida > Asparagales > Amaryllidaceae > Allium > Allium cepa. The sequence goes on from CM060938.1 coordinate 9,698,045, forward strand.
TGCTTCGTTAACACATAAACACATTTTTACTAAAAGCTTGCTTTTACTCTGGAAAACTAAACGGTATACCCAAGAGCATCTCAACCTAATTGGAGGATCAAAGCAAAGTTAGATGCTTAAATTAATTTTTATCAAGCAATGATATTTAAATTCTTATTATGGATGTTATAACAAAAATGTCCTATCGATTTATATATGAACATTAACCTCCGTTTTGTACTTTTTATTATATTATTTCAAACTTTGTTAGAATATCAGAAAGATAGATGAATTTAATTTCACTCGACCTTTTTATACAGTTTTATCATCTTCTCCGTTAACGTCATTAAACATTTGCCAAACCATAAAAATACAAACTCCATTTTAAATCACAAATTAAAATGCATTTTCTGTATCCTATATACTTCTCAAAGCTCTCGCTGGATTATAGTTTTAGTTGAATTTTAAAAAATGCCTATTAAAATAATTCATCTACTTGCAAGTTGAGTTGTTTTACAATATATGTATGTCACGTCTGTTTAAATGAGAATTATCTAAAATGAGGTCTGCTTTCGCTACAAGGCTCCAAGCAGATGTTTAATCTGCATAACTACTAAGCCTACTCTGGGTTTACCCTTTTTTTAACATTCAATCTTCTACTTTCTTATATTTTTGCTTCTTTTTTCTATGATATCATGACTTTCTTTTTCGAATCCACAACTAGAGCAGTATTAGATTGCATAAGAATCAAGGTCAAAGTATCTCTATAATTATTACTGAAGAAAATTAGAAATTTTACACGTTTATCCAAAATTTGCGCTTTGCACTTCTTCATTTTTGTAGAGTTTGTTATGATTATTTAGCATACATACATTTTAATATTATTGATGTGTATTAGGATGATGTGTATAACCAAGGTTTCTTAGCTGTTGCTGCTACGTAATATGCTTTTAATCCCATGCTTAACGAAATTGTGGATGTGAACACCATACTTGGTTTATGCTATAAACTACAATTTGTGCTTAGTTCTATGCATACATTTTTTTATATCTTTGTTAACAAAGAGCAGTAATACAGTTGTAACCCTATAATTCACTCCTTACTCCTATATGCAGTAGTCTAGGTCGGTTGCACTGATTTCTTACTGCTGTATTCATATGCTACCAACGTATGTTGCACCTATTTTCTTTATTCTAAACAGGGAATTAGGCTGAAGGAAAAACCTGAGAACACTTTTAGTCTGAAAGACGGAAGTTTTAAAATTTAGCCTGAAGGACAAAAAATGATATATTCATATAGCATTGCACATCCATAGTGCTATATTCATATAGCATTACACAGCTGCTTACTTGTGTATGCAGAAACTTATAAAATTGTGTTGTATATAGCATTATAGATGTGTAATGCTATATGAATATAGCATTATGGATGTGTAATGCTATATGAATATAGCATTTTTTGTCCTTCAGGCTAAATTTTAAAACTTCTGTCCTTCAGACTATAAGTGTTCTCAGGTTTTTCCTTCAGCCTAATTCCCTCTTTAAACAATTACAAAATAACAATACTGTTTGAATATATTTAACCAATTCATCAACGGAATAGATAAAGCATATATGGTCATTTGGGTTAGTGTGCAATAGGAACACAGTTTTTTAGCACTGTAGCCAATTAGACCAATGCATTTTAGCACTGTAGCCAACTAATTCCCATTATAAACTTTGATATAACAGTACACCCCTGCCTCTACCCAGTTATGATTTTGATCAGTATGTTTTCTCATGTACACAGTTTTGAAATGGACTATTAAACAAGGTTTTGGTGTGCACAACTGAAATATAACTTTTGTGGGCCTTAAGTTCAAATACAAAATGCAGTCAATTAATATTACACACCCAAGTTTTTCATATTCAACAATCAGGATAAAAATTCATTTGTACCTGTGAAATTAAAGCCATATACAAATAACAACAACATTTGTAGACTGACATCAGGTCATTATAACTAAAGTACTGCTGTACTCAATTTTTTATTTATTTTAAATTTCCTTCGCTAAATTTTCAGATGGCTCTCATTTTTTTTATTTCTACTCCTGGTTCAGTTTTGTACTGGTATGACGTTTTTTCCACCCCTGATCACCACAACATGCTATGAAAGCTATTAAGTGGAAAGTAGTTGTCAAAACTGTGTCAGGTGGATGAGGTAAATGTGAATAGTTTGACAATAAGAAAGGAGGATATACAACTATAATGCAGTATAAAAAACGATTATTGCAATTTATATCTGCCTTAACCGATTAAAACCACACTTTTTTTTGGCAAGATCGTTGTCATATCAGAAAAGTGCCAAAAACAACTTTCATTACTTATATGCTGTTATCCATTATTCTTTATGCAGATTCAATCAATTTAGTGCTTCCACAGCAAAGAAGCACTAACTCGATTCAAAAGTTCTTTATAAGAGGTTATTTTTGTCTAAGTTAGGATTTCTTTTATATTTGTTTAGTCCCTCATAATTATGTCACCATGGTACAACAATGTGGAGCAGTATGAGCAAAAACTGAAGCGATTTATTCATACTTCTGGATTGGATAGCATGGCACTACAAATGTGGTAGCTTCCATATATGGTCATGATACCCAAGGCTATGCCAGAAATTTCTGGCATGACAACACATATTTCTGTGTTCAACTGTTGCTTCACCTGTTTTGTTATGCCTCTGCCCAACTGCATTATGAGGGAATCTGTGCAACTGGTTTCAACTCTAGCCAAAAAACTGAATATGTTCACAAGGTGCACACCATTTGAACTTTCGTATACCCTATTTTATATTTTATATTTGCTTAGCAAAGTTTGATAGTAATCTGCGGAACCTGAGCTGTTGAACATTGACTTTTCAAACATAATTTATTCTTTTAGCCATTTAATACTTATATGAAAGGAAAATTCGTTGATCCAACATAATAAACATAAGTTCAGGAACAAAATATCATCAAAATAACCAATGCACTGCCACGGAAGATGATTTACTATTTATCAACTAACTGGATAACTAAGGAAGGATGCATAACTTACTACCAAATTTTGAAGCTGTAGGAACATTATATAAAGGGCAAAAAAATGTTGTTCCCTTATTACAAATTAATTAGCAGCAAGAAGATATTAAGTCTCTAACAGCAATAATAAATACTCCTTAAAAGGCCTCTATTTCTTCCCAGATGGAAATAATTGCCTCAATCACTTCAAAGAGTAAATTGACCCTTGAAGTGGACATGCACTACTTAATTCACCTCAGGAGTTTACCGATCCGCCGGATTCTCTTGAGTTTTTTCAAAAGAAAAAAAAAATAGTAAATTGCCTCCAAAATAAGAAGAAGAAAAAACGTCTGCATGATAGAAAGTGGCGTTAGATTAGCAAAGCATTCGTGCTTCTTCAGTTTCCTCCTTCCTCGACAAATTCATAACATCTATCTTTCATTTGCAAATCACTCCGAGGACAAACCCATGGTAGCATTTCAACAGGTACTTTTAATTTATATTTTTACTCTTATTCTCAATTAAAAATTGGTTTTCACCATATAATTATTTTAACATAGTTTTTTCCTGTGTAAGTTTTCTTCATTATTATTTTTTTCCACTATTTGATATCTTCTCAAATCAGTTTAAGCTGGCTATTTGCTACTGTCAAAATAAAAAGAAAGAATTTTCCATACCCTTATTTGGTTCACCAGATAATTAACCAATCTTTAAGTTATTATGTAGATTTGTTAAAATGGTTAAAATGATTTTTCACTTATCAATGCATAAAAAACAAATAAACTATAAAATGGATTCTGATATATTTTGCGTGTATTAATGCATTTCAAACAAAATGATTAAAATGACTTCCTATCTATGTAGAGATATGTTTAGGTTTTGATACATTACCAAACAACAAATTTTAATATAAAATGAACCTTCCAGAATTCTTTAGTATTTTGTACACTAACAATTTTTTTTCTTCCAATACTGATTATTTTGTAAAGTGAAATGTAACGATTGCATTTTATACACTATCAGTGACATCCATTTTCAGTAACACGAATACATGAAGGTAAGCAGTTGAGTGTTCAAATATTGATATAAACATGCGCTGCGAAGTACTTGAAGCCAAGGTAAGCAGTTGAGTCTTCCAACTTTCAACTTATTGTCACAGTTGACAAACTGATCTTTGGTGTTGCTCTGATACTGCAGTCTACCACTGTCAAAGTGGACCAATGCTTAGTGGAAATGGCGATACTCACACTCATTGCTATCAAAAATCTTAAAATCCTAAGATTTTAATCCCGTTTCAAATTGAATCTCCCCCTTTACGATTCGATTTATATTCCGATTCAAACCCAGCTAATACTCCGGTTTAGAAAAATCATCCAATTCAAACTAATATATTCAAGATACTTATTTGGATCTAAAATTTCAATTCTAATCATTTCCAATAAAATAAAATTGGAAAAATAGAGAAAATGAAGTTTTAGGTTTGGACATAGAAGTTCAAACATATTTCAAAGTTTGTGCAAAGCTTAAAATATGTATGTCTTGAATCTACGATTTACGATTTAAATCCAGTTTTGATTTAAAACTTGAATTTTACGATTTACGATTTAAATCTCACTTTGAAAACCTTACTCACACTAATCAATTTGTTTTTTGTTGTCCATTTTTCTCTATTACCAATATCACTCCATCTGTGCTCAACTTCAAAAATGTTAAACACGTGAATTGCTCCTTTTATTGCGATGTTCGCTGCATTTAGTCATTGTGTTCATTCAATGTCCGTAGGTTCCTTACCCGGAAATTGGTTAGAACAGTGTGTCTCCCTTCGTCCCTACAAACTGAGCAGTTTTCCAACCCACACGTTCAAATTATATAACATATTGACAACTGAAATTCAAGGTACCTTGTTGACTTAATATATTAAATGAAATATACATATAATCAAAACTGTACTATTGTTACGGCTTTACTTGGGAATGATTCCTTCATTTTCCTAATGCTAAGTTTAATTGTTGCATTAGGTACCGTCGAACTTTACTGCTTTTAAGATCTGACATTGTTAACTAATCTTATATGTATTACAGGGATATTAAAGAGCATCCAATTATGCGGATTCTAATTTTTAAAAACCGACAACATGAATTTGGCAGTAGGGATTCAACTATCTGAAAATCTGGACAGACATGAGATAACTTCAATGGTGGTCAACATCCTTAGTGTTTGCGCAAAAAATGGGCAAACACCTCCAAGTCGTGTGATTTAGTCGATTTTATGTGATTCTTAATGATTTAGATGAGTTATGTAAATACGAGAAAAGCTGGGGCTGAAATGTAAAAGACACAGAGATTTATAGTGGTTCGGCCAGAACGTGCCTACGTCCACTTTATATGTTATTATCTTCTTTCTTTCGGATTACAAGTACAATGCTTTGTGTACAAGTATATAAAAGTAGTTTGAAAGTTCCTTCCGTGCTTGAGCTCTCAAACTTGTCCGCCATTGTTGTACCCCTGCCCCTCTATTTATAGAGTGAGGCTGGGGGCAGGGGTCCTGAATGTATATAGCTGGCGGTGGGCCCGCGCTGAAGCAATCTGGCCTGGTAGTTATCTGGTTCGGCGAGGCCTCATTCGGCAAGGAGCTTGGACCGGTGGTAGGAGTGGTCCGGTGGTAGGTGTGTATTCGGTAGTGAGGTGGTTCGGTAGGTGGGTAGGCGAAGCTTGGTTCGGTGCTTGTTTGGACCGGTTGTGGAGAAGAGGCTATGGTCCGGTGGCATGTTGGTTCGGTGGTATGTTGAGGAAAGTGTGGTTCGGTAGTGAAGCGGAGATGGTTTGGTTCGGCAGTGGTCTCTGGACCGGTTGTTTGGTGGAGGACCGGATGAGCTTTGACCGGATGAGAATGCCGGATGAGCTTATGCCGAGTGGGAATGCCGGATTGACTTCCATGCTTGTATCGAGCCATGTGTTTGCCGAATGATGTGGTCGCGAACCCGGGTGAAACTGTGATTCCTTGGTCTCGAGATCTTCTGGGTGAGAATTCGCCCAACATTTGCCCCCCAAAGTGGGGCACGTGCTTGCATGTGTCGCGCTTTGTTTCCTTGTGGCAGAAAGACTTGTTTTGTAATGCCATGGGCTGGATGTTCATATCTCGTTGATGTCCTGCAAAGGAATTTATAGCTTTAGTGTGATTTCAAATAACGACCGTTCGTGATCAAAATGTTCGAGATGAAGTGAATCGTGCCGTTCGAGGCGAGAGAGTGTGCCCCGAGGGGGTTTAGCATTATCGATTGCAGGCTCACGTTAGAGTGGGTCTCTGGATCGTTTGTCAAGGTGGTTTATTGCCAGCTCAGAGCATGCCTAGGGATCGTTCGCGGCCCCGTACATGTGTAAGTGGCTTAGCCATTTTCTAGTTATCAGAATCAAATATTCGTTTAACCGATGAGCTTAAAAAAAAGGATGTCAAAGTGTAGATTCTCACGACGATAGGGTTAATGGCCATTCAGAGCGTGCCTATGGACCGTTCGTGGTCGCGTACACGTGTAAATTATTAATCCATGTTAGTGAGAGATTTACGACTTATTCATCGTTAACATAATTCTTATTTTACTAGTTAGTTCTGGAGTTCGGTACTTATCTGAGTGAGGCACTCCGCGTGCCCCCCGCTTCTGACTTTCGCTGGTGGAGACGACGTCACTCGGTGTTTGGTTGGTCCGGATGGATGTTTCATTCGGCATATGGGTGGTCCGGTATGCCGAACCATATGGTCCGGTGGTGCTCCTCCAGTCTATATATAGGGGCTATACCCCCCTTAGGTTTTCTTCACCGAATCACAAGTGCCGGACCAACACTATACCGAGCCAACACTCTTGCCGAATCAAACGAAAGCCGAACCACTTCGTGCCGAACCAACTTGCCTACCGAATCAGGTATACACTTATTGCCGAATGGACTCACTACCGAATGGGCCTAATTTGCCGAATACATACGGACGTCTTCGTTTTACCGAATGGGCCTTAGGCCTTAGTACCGAATGAATGTATACCGAATGAACCCTTAGTGCCGAATGACATGTATACAGAATGAACTCTTGTACTTGGACTTTGAGTGGAATTCTGGACTTATGCATTCTTTTTCGCTTACATCTCCATACTCCTTGTTCTAACAACCTGTCTTTTCACTTTTGTGTATGCAGATAAATGTCTCGCAAGGCGGAAACACGATCAGACAGACGGAAATCCAAGGATGGAGGCGAGCCTTCCTCCGTGCCCCCAGCCCAATCGGGGTCCGGGGAGCATGGAACTGCCTCGAGATCGCTGGTGGAGGGGTATGGACCCCAGGAGCTCCTGGTCTCCCCTCCCGACTGCTTCCCTAGTTCTCTAAAGGAGGAGCAGCTTGATGCTATATCCCGTTCTTTCGGGATAGATAGGGCGCTTATATTGCTTCCGGGAGTCGGGGTGATGCCATACGACCCTCCCGAAGGGTATTTCGTCTACAGCCGGTACCATTGCATGTGCGGGGCCATTCCCCCTATCAACGCCTGGGTTGTTAGCTTCCTTACATATCTAAAGGTGGCGCCTTTCCAGCTTCAGCCCAACTCGTATGCAGAAGTTAAGGCTATATAGCAGCAGAAGTTAAGGCTATCTCCGAGAGGGACAGGTCAGCCGCCTATCTGATCAGGAATGCTACCCTCTTGGAGTACAATTTGATCCTACCGCACCAGTCCGTGGTTAAGCAGAGGGACACGGCCGAGGAGAAGGCTGCCAAAGCTACGGAGGGGGTCACGGTGAAGAGTGGCAAGAGAAAACCCTTCGCACAGCATCCCGTCGCGGGGGGCAAGAAGCTTAAAGAATCGGAGGGTCCCTCTCCTAGTACTTGCCCGATCATTCCGGAGGAGGAAGGTGTGGAAGAGGGCGAAGGAGGCGATGTGGGAGGAGAGTCAGAAGGCGGAGGAGATGGCGATGGAGATGGTGATGGTGATGCTGGTGCCTTAACCTCTGGAAAAGATTCTGAACTGGATGAGACCCTCCGTCAGGCCTTCGGGGAATCGGAGGAAGAATCGGAAGTGGAAAAGGCAAAGGAGGCGGGCAAGGCTGTGGCTGGTGCCGATCCATCCCCTAAAGGCTCCTCGGCTAGGGTAACTTCGGCGGTGCAAGGTGAACTTTTGTCCTCTGTCGATTCCATTTTCGATAAGGACTTAGAAATATTTTATGGTTCACTTCCGTCCTGGAATGAGATTCAGGACTTATTGCAGTACCCCACTCCTCCGCAGGGTTTGTATAATAGACGTGCCTTCACACTTTTCTTTCTTTTTACTTAACATGTTTTCTGAATTGGGGACCATCGTACGTTCGTAACACTTGTTCTTTATTTCAGGGGCAGGCCAGGTGGTTACAACATCAGACGTTCGACACCGCCTCGAACAATTCAAGTTGATGAGAGCTTTTGCGAAGCCTCCCACTGGTCGTACTGGGGACGTGGTCAAATACCGTCCTCTTCTTGGGGTCATCGAAGAGGGCATTCAGAAAAAGAAGAGGAGTCGTTCTTTATTTGAGCCTTCCCCTGGTCCACAGCTTCCTGTTCAGCCTCCTCGTGATGCCACGGAGGAGAGTACGGAGTTTATCCCCCCTCCACCTCCTTCCAAGAATCCTACAGTTATCCGCATAAGGCGTCCTGACGTGCCCCGTGACCCCTTTGCCGGTCATCCTGATTTAGATCCAAGCTCTCGGGATATTTCATTTGATGAGGCCACGGGTGAACACCTCCTTCCCCGCAACCCCATGGTACGAGTGTTAGACGAGGCTAAGTCTCTAGATCTTGATCTGCTTACCACTCGGGTAGTTACTATGGGAGACGAGGCCAAGGCTAATATTGATCGGGTGGCTGAGGAGACCAAGAAGTTAATGAAGTATCATGCTCAATTGGTCAAGGCTGGGGAGGAGATTGGAAGTGCTAATATTCGGTTGCGGCTGAAGGTTGCTGATCAGGCCGAACAGCTTGCCGGTCAAGCCGTTCAGATTTCTCGGCACGAGGAAGCCTCCAGGCGTCTGAAAGAGACCATGGAAAAGGCTAGTAGGGCGGAATTACGGAAGATGGAGGCCGCCTGTAAGGAGCGGATCGACATGGCCATTGCGACAGTGGATGAGGTTCGGAATGCGGATCTCGAGCAGGTATAGGAGTTGTCTGGGAGGCTTGAGGCCGCGGAGATGGCTCAAGTCAAGTTAAAGGAGGAGATGGAGGAGATGAGGAGGTCTCTCCAGGCTGACTGCTCGAGATACCGATCAGAGAGGGATGCCGCTGTCGCCAAGTTGCAGGCTTCCGAGGCCAGGGTGAGGGAGTTCGAGGAGAATGAGGGGATGATGGACGAGATGCTGCAGGACATGTACTTCCACACTTGGAAGGAGGGCAGCTTGTCTTGGATGGATGACTATCCCCGGGTCATGGCTAAGATATATCTCCGGGCTTTAGAGGAGGCCAGGGTCGATGCGGGTAAGGAAGGTGGAGTTGCTTTTAGTCTGGATGTGGTCACTGCTCAGTTCTCGAAAGAGGAGCAAGTGGCGGTAAAGGAGGGGATGCGGTTGCTCGCTGCGGAGGAAGCGGGTGTGCAACTGGAGGATGAGGATCAAGCGGCGGACGCTGGTGAGTTATTCTTCTCTTTTCCTTTTCTTTCTGGGTTTCCATGACTTGATTGTTTATCGTTTGTTTAATGGATTCCTCTTCTGAATTGGACAGGTGGAACTTCCGATCAACATGCTGGGGGTTCCGGCCCTGCGGCCAAATAGGCTTGGGAAGTCGCAGCTGGTTACTCGTCCGGATTCGGCCGCTTTTTATTTCTTTTTTACTGTTGTTTACGTTAGTCCAAAACATTGATATGACTGTAATAATATTATTTGCAGAGAATAACTTGGTGTGATTTCATAATATAAGCTGATTTTGTTATGTTTAAACGTTGTTGTCATTTTGATGTGCTGCGTGAGAAGTATAACCATGTATATGCCTGTGATTTTAGTTGTGTTCGATGTTAAGCCTTTGCTTGAAATATAATTTCATGTTTTGCAATGTTGGTGTGACATATGAATAAGCTATAGTTATGCATCTATGTACAAGAGAAGAGAGTACCGCCCTTCATGTTTTATTTGCAGGCGGTAGTTTTGAGCATCTTGTGTAACTGATCATGAATATATCTGAGTACCTTGCCACCCAGTACGCGGGCTTAGATTCTCATGAGTGAATGCTCCCTGTTCGGTTTCCTGTACTTTAGAGTTTGTTATACAGGATAGGGGAAAAGTATTTAAATGAAATGGAAATATAGAAAAAGTAAAACTTCCAGTCACGGAAGGCCGTCGATGTGCTTAAGTTCGTGGCAAACAGGTTTTGTAGTCACTTTCCCTAGCTGTGGGTCTTGGAGACATTTGTCACCCATCTTATGCCTCCGTGGGGAGTTTTCTTTTTTACCACAGCCGTACTTAAGACACATCGGAGCCGAGATCGCGCACGGTAACTACCCGAACCATTATGGTCCGTAATCGTGGGTATTATTCGATTTACCGTGGCCGGCTAGCGTGGGTGCCGTTGGCTGTGAACTACCCCTGGCTGGCCACACATTATGTTGGGGCTTAAAGTAGGTTCACAGTTGCCGGCGAGCCGAACGCCGTAATGAGCTGCCATCGGCTATAGTCGGCCTTTATGATGATTTATAATCGGCTCATTACAGTTGGCTTTGAGGGCAGGCGCGAGCAATGAGTTAACCCGCAGCAGAGGGATGCTGGAGCAAAAGAGTCTCATTGGCGAGTGCATAGAATCGTAGCGTACCTGTTAGGCCTTGTCCAGATGAGGCCGTGGTGCGTCTTGAGTAGAGATGCCATAAGATTTTGGTCAACAGAAAAGGATAAAGCTTAACAAGCAGCCAAAATATAAAGGAACGAGTTAAAAAGAGACAAGATTTTTTAAAGTGGTTCGGCATGAAAATGCCTACGTCCACTGATTCTCTTTGTTAATTCACTTCATATGGGCAGTACAAGTTAAGAAAAGTATCGATGGAGGTGTCGGATGTTCCATGCCCTCTGGAACACCTCTCCGTCCACTGTTGACAAAATATAAGCTCCGTTGTCTGATATGATCTTGAGTGGTACTCCGTACCTGCACAGAATATTTTTGATCAAGAAGTTGATAACTTTTGCAGAAGATATTTTATTTAGGGGTTCCGCTTCCACCCATTTGGTGAAATAATTGACTGCCACTATAGCATATTTGGCCCCGCCCCTGCCCGTTGGCAGTTCGCCAATTAAATCAATTCCCCATACAGCAAAGGGCCAAGGGCTGGTCATTTGAGTAATCTCATTTGTGGGTAGTCGAGGAATCTTGGCAAATTTCTGACATCTGTCGCATCTCTTGACGAAGTCTAAGGCGTCTTTGTTTAGTGTGGGCCAGTAATATCCATATCGGAGTATCTTTTTCGCTAGAGTCTGCCCTCCAGTGTGATCTCCGCAACTTCCTTGATGGATGTGGTATAAGATTTCCTTGGCTTCCCTTCCAGCGACGCATCTGAATAAGGGGCTAGAGAAGCCACGCCGATAGAGGATGCCTTCTTGTATTGTGTAGTGGGGAGCTTTCCTCAAAATTCTCCTGACTTCATCACGTTTGTCTGGTAGTGTGCCGTCCTGCAAATATTTCCGGATAGGAGTCATCCAAGTTGCTTCTTCAATTGCAGTTATCAGATTCACTTGTTCAAAACTTGGGGCTAGCTGCCTTGAGATGGCTAGTGCTCCGGAAATGGTGCTATTCATCATACTAGCTTGCTTTGCTAGTTCATCGGCCTCTTGGTTATCTTCTCGAGGAATGTGTTTGATTTGATAATGGTCCAATTGATCGAGCAGCAGTTTGGTTTTCTTTAGATATGCTGTGAGTCGTTCTCCTCGTGTCTGGAATTCTCCTAGTACTTGGTTTACGATAAGTTGAGAATCACTATGAAGACATAAAGAATTGACTCCAATTTCTAAGGCAAGCTCCAACCCCGCTATTACTGCCTCATACTCCGCATCGTTGTTAGTGGCCGCGAATTCCAACCTTAATGCATAGTACAACTTTCTTCCCCTGGGGGTGATTATCACAATACCTGCCCCCGAGCCTTGTTCGTTTGATGCTCCGTCTACAAAGAGGTTCCACTTGATGTTTTTTGCTATTTCAAACTGATCCTTGCCTTCGTTGGTGGTGAATTCGGCAATGAAATCGGCCAGGGCTTGCCCCTTGATAGAAGTGCGAGGATGGTAGGTGACGTCATACTGACTTAGTTCAAAGCACCATTTGAGGAGTCGTCCAGAAGTGTCGGGACGATGGAGCACCTGTCTTAGTGGCTGATCGGTTAGAACTCTGATGGAGTGAGATTGGAAGTAGTGTCGTAGTTTTCGTGACGCGATCAATAAACAATATGCCAATTTCTCAAGTTTAGGATATCTGGCTTCTGCCCCTGTAAATCTCTTACTTATAAAGTACACCGGGCGTTGTGTGCGGTCTTCTTCTCTTACCAGGGCAGCGCTTAGAGCATGAGATGATACAGCGAGGTATAGGTATAGCTCTTCGCCTTCGTTTGGAGTTGAGAGTACTGGTGGTTTCTGAAGGTGTTCGATCAGGTTAAGGAAGGCTTTTAAGCATTCATCGGTCCACTCGAACTTTCCTTTGTCTTTCTTGAGAGCTTCGAAGAAAGGGACGCACTTGTCAGTTGCTTTGGAAATGAATCTGCTTAGGGCGGCTACCTTTCCGTTTAAGCTCTACATTTCTTTTCGGGTGGAAGGTATCCTTATTTCTTTTAGAGCCCGGATTTGTTCAGGGTTTGCTTCGATTCCTCTGGAATGGACAATGAACCCTAAGAATTTTCCCGATGACACTCCGAAGGAGCACTTTAGAGGGTTCAGCTTCATTCCATATCGGCGAAGTACCTGAAACATCTCGCTCAGGTGGCTTACATGATCGTCGGCTTTCCTGGACTTTACCAACATGTCATCCACATATACTTCCATAGTTCGTCCTTTTAATTCCGCGAACATCTTGTTGACGAGGCGCTGATAGGTGGCTCCGGCATTTTTGAGTCCAAAAGGCATGACTTTGTAACAATATAATCCCCGGTCAGTGATGAAGCTAGTGTGGTCTTGATCGGGAGCGTGCATGGGAATCTGGTTGTATCCGGAGTATGCGTCCATAAAAGATAAAAGTTCGTGCCCGGCAGTGCTGTCCACAAGTTGATCGATTCGGGGGAGCGGGAAGCAGTCTTTCGGGCAAGCGTCATTTAAGTTGGAGAAATCAATGCATGTTCGGCACTTCCCATTAGCTTTCTTTACTAGTACCGGGTTAGCTATCCACTCGGGGTAGATGGCTTCTCGTATGAAGTCATTAGCAAGTAGGTTCTTTACTTCCTCGTCGAGGCCTGCTGATCGTTCTGCTCCCATGCTTCTCTTTTTCTGCTTTATCGGTGCCCTGGTGGGATCGATGTTCAGCATGTGGCATGCTATGTCTGGGGAGATTCCTGTCATATCGGCATGTGTCCACGCAAATACATCTAAGTTGTGGCGGAGAAAGTTGATGAGTTGATCCTTCAATTCTGTTTTTAGCTGAGATCCTATTTTTAATAGTCTGTTTGAATCATTTTTGTCTACAGATACGAATTCCGTGGCCTCTGCAGGCTCAGCGGTAGCCTCCTCCTCCTTATCCCTGGGGTCTAGTTCATTGAAAGGATCGCTGGTATATCGAAGAGGAGGGGCTTTCTTTAGTTGCTATGCTTCCAAGCTTTTCATGCAGAGAGTAGTCTCTGCATCTTTCCCTTTATTCTTTCTATGGTTATTGCGAAGTTCAGTTACATAGCAATCTCGAGCGGCGTCTTGATCTCCTTCAACTTCTCCTATTCCGTCATCTGTTGGGAATTTCATCTTTAGGCACCACGGGGCTAGGACAATTTGGAAGTCAGACAAGGCTGGTCTTCCCAAGAAGGCGTTGTAGGCCGAGTGGTTTTCTATTAGTACGAACGTTTGTTTTCGCACAACGGAGCGGGGATGACTTCCTATTTCGACGAAGAGGTCAAGTTGCCCGAGAGGCATTTTCGCATCTCCAGTGAAACCGTGTAGGGGTTTGTTGCAGGGAGACACATCCTTCATTGACAGTTTTATTTTGTCGAAAGCATGCTTGAACAGGATATTTACGGAGCTTCCTGTGTCTATTAGAATTCGGAAAACTTTAGCTGGACCGAACCAGGCAGAGATGACCATGGGATCCATATGCGGATACTGTCTTCCTTCTAAATCACGCTTACTGAATACGATGTCCTCACTCTCTTTCCGTTTCGGATGGCGTTCTTCCATAATGGAGTTAACATAGCCTTCAGCATTTCTAAGTGACTTGCCATATCTTTCCATCTCTGCCCAGCTTCTGTCGGCGATGTGTGGTCCTCCCGAGATGGTATGGACCACTATCTTCTCTTGACCAGAGCCACTGGTGTTGCGATTCCCTCCGCTTACTTCTGGGAGGGGTCGCTTTGAGTTCTCATTGGCAGGAGTTGGAGTCCTGTTCTGACCTTTCACATAGCGTTCCAGCCTTCTTCTCCTGATGTGTTCTTCGATCAAGTCCCGGAGATGGTGGCATTCATTGGTGTCATGTCCGTGGGATTCGTGGAAGCGGCAGAACTTTCCAGACTTGAGTGCGTTATCAGATTCTTTCTTGTGCGGGGGGCGCTTATATCCGAGTTCGCCTTGAGTGGCTAGAAAGATGTTTTCGATTGTTTCATTCAAAGGAGTGTAGGAGTCAAATCTTGGTCCTGGCCGATATTGGCGTTTTTCAACCTTCTTGCCCCCAGCATTGTCTCTAGATTCATTTCTTCGAGTGTCCTTGGCTGCAGCGGGAACCTTGTCCGAAGTTGTCTTACCTTATTGCCCTGACTGCCTCTCAGTGGCGGCGTCTTCAAGTCTCATATACTTTCCAGCTTCATGGAAGAAATCAGGTAAAGTAGCTGGTTTTTCCTTAGTTAGTCTTCTTGCGAACTTGGTATCTGGATGTACACCGCTACAGAGGGCCATTAGGGTGAGTTTCTCATCGGCATCTTGGACTGCGGCCGCTGCGGCGTTGAACCGAGTTAGATATTGTTGCAGTGTCTCTCCGGATTTCTGTTTAACATTGGATAGGGAATAAGCATCCTTGGGTTGTTCTACATGGATGCGGAACTGGCTAATGAACCTTTCTTTCAACATCTCCCATGAGCTGATAGATCCTTGGGGTAGATGGCAGAAGCAGGAGGTAGCTAGATCTGCTAGGAATAGCGGAAAGCATTTACATAGTACCCCTTCTGTTGCTCCGCTCATGAGCATATGCTGGGTGTATCTTTGTAAGTGTACGATGGGGTCGGAAGTTCCCTTGTAAGGTTCCATGGTTGGCATTTTCCATTCCCGGGGGGTAATGGCAGTTTCGATATTGCGGGTAAAGGGGCTGGTGACCCTAGCGCCTATTCCTCGGTCCCTTTGCTCCCGTTGGACGCATTCCCTGAATAGTCGTGCCATTCTTTCGTCAGAATTTGGAGCGGATAGAAATGAATTTGGTTCTTCCCTGCGGGATCGATCTCGTCCAGATGACCTGTAGGGATGGTATAGTCTATCACTTCTGACGTTATCCAGTGGTTGCCTCTGGCTGCTCGGATGCATGCTAGGACCAGCTACAGTTGCCCCCTGCCTTGATCTTCCCCTGTGGGGCTCTGTTTCGGGCATTTCCATGGGGTCAACTTCGGGCTGGGTCCTAGCTCGGCTCCGTTCAGCGGGGTTTCTATGATTAGGTGGCATGACTGGCTCAGCTACATCCGACCCTCGCCTGGCGCCTCCCCCGTTGGGTTCGGTTCCAAGCGCTTCCTCGAGTCGGAGTTCGGGCTGAGTCCGGGCGCGGCCCCTATCATTGTTGTTCCTGATGATGGCTTCCTCGAAGAGGGAAGACCTTTGCTGTTTCCGAGATCCTCCAGATTGAGATTCATCCCATGATTCAGTGTTGCGGTTGGATTCTTCGACATCCCTCAAGCGTGACATGAGTTGGTTCACCAAAGCTTCTTGTTGGGATGCGAAGCGGTTAGTTACTTCCACCACAACTCTGTCTAGGTCTGCTCTAGTGATTACTGCCGGTTGTTCCGCGGCAGGGGCTATTGGAATTGCCTGATCTACATGTGGCACTGCTGCTGTAGTGGGTTGGTTCTCTTGATCTGGATCCACTGGATTTGGAGCGCTGCTAGTTGTAGCGTTCTTTCCCTTGTTGGCGTCTTTTCTTGGTCTGGAAGTCATGTTTCCTAGGCAATGAAGGATGCTATTGGGAAAGAAGGTTTGAATGAGGGAAGCTGAAGCTTCGAGTTCGAGATTCTCAGTGAAAGCACCAAAAATGTTTGCGCAAAAAATGGGCAAACACCTCTAAGTCGTGTGATTTAGTCGATTTTATGTGATTCTTAATGATTTAGATGAGTTATGTAAATACGAGAAAAGCTGGGGCTGAAATGTAAAAGACACAGAGATTTATAGTGGTTCGGCCAGAACGTGCCTACGTCCACTTTATATGTTATTATCTTCTTTCTTTCGGATTACAAGTACAATGCTTTGTGTACAAGTATATAAAAGTAGTTTGAAAGTTCCTTCCGTGCTTGAGCTCTCAAACTTGTCCGCCATTGTTGTACCCCTGCCCCTCTGTTTATAGAGTGAGGCTGGGGGCAGGGGTCCTGAATGTATATAGCTGCCGGTGGGCCCGGGCTGAAGCAATCTGGCCTGGTAGTTATCTGGTTCGGCGAGGCCTCATTCGGCAAGGAGCTTGGACCGGTGGTAGGAGTGGTCCGGTGGTAGGTGTGTATTCGGTAGTGAGGTGGTTCGGTAGGTGGGTAGGCGAAGCTTGGTTCGGTGCTTGTTTGGACCGGTTGTGGAGAAGAGGCTATGGTCCGGTGGCATGTTGGTTCGGTGGTATGTTGAGGAAAGTGTGGTTCGGTGCTTGTTTGGACCGGTTGTGGAGAAGAGGCTATGGTCCGGTGGCATGTTGGTTCGGTGGTATGTTGAGGAAAGTGTGGTTCGGTAGTGAAGCGGAGATGGTTTGGTTCGGCAGTGGTCTCTGGACCGGTTGTTTGGTGGAGGACCGGATGAGGTTTGACCGGATGAGAATGCCGGATGAGCTTATGCCGAGTGGGAATGCCGGATTGACTTCCATGCTTGTATCGAGCCATGTGTTTGCCGAATGATGTGGTCGCGAACCCGGGTGAAACTGTGATTCCTTGGTCTCGAGATCTTCTGGGTGAGAATTCGCCCAACACTTAGGTTGTAATGAAAATTGAAATTTGTATTACATTGCAGTAACAAGGAATTTTTAGTTTTGTACTTATGTTCTGTTGTTTAACATCCATAGGTCCTATAACTATATGTTTGAAAAGTATTTAGAACTACCATGATATAAGTCAGTACATGCTTAGTTAATTACTGTGTATTACAATATGTGTAATGAACATCGTTTTCGTGTACAAATCCTTTCATTTTCGTTCAGTATATACTGTTAGTTCTGTATATAAAGCTGTCCACGTATTGGGGTATGTATACTTTACCAGCTTAACCATTATGCTACTCCAACTAGCCAACCATATTATGATACCTGTTCTAATTCTGTGCAACTTGGATGTTCAAATATGTCATGCATGCTAATATTTTCTCATCATCCACTAACTCTACAACGTGCTGCAGAAAACACACCACACCTTACCAAGCACAGCAAACGCATTATATTTTCCAAAAAACACGTTACATTTTCCATAATTACCCGCGTGCGAAGCCTGGGTTTCATCCCAGTTTATACAGATGAACGTATAGTGCCCGGGAACATGGACTGCATGTTAATGATTTCTTGCTATCAATGAAAATGTGGATGTTGGTCATATATACACTCTACAATACACGAATATCACTTCAAATCCACTGCTAATGGTTGACGTTTCTCATCCAATGCTGAAGCTGCAGTGTTTTACTGTGTTAAGAAGACTTTGCTAATTTCTTGTACAGAAATCATGTTATTCTGGCTTTGATTTTTAGATACGTAAGGCCTTCCTATTTGCAAATTCCTGTACAGTTTCTATGCAACTTTTCTTTTTATTTTGATTTCAACAAATATGTTTACGCCTACAGTACATGTTTTTGATGGTGTACATAACGGAAGGACTCATATTGGATCACACACATTCACATCCCTTCATTCCATCTTAGTTGAAGATTGAGTGAGAACATTACACATGAGTTTTGAAAACAGAGAAATTGAACAGAGAAATTGAACCGTGAGTAACTCACATAGATTTTATCTTTTTTGTCACAACTCAAATGTCTAATGTACTAAAACCGATGCTAAAAAATGTTAACGATGTTTTTTTTTATCAATTATCATTCTCCTTGTACATAATTAGAGATACGTTTCTCAGTGTGCATGCAAAAGCATTTAACATTGTACAACCACACAATAAAATGACAGATATTAATAAATCTGAATACCCTGTACTCAAAAAAAAAAAAAAAGCAAAGCACTGACATCACATAAAATAAAAATTATAATCTAGACGATATTATAGTTTTTTCGGACGCATATCACATCACAATAACGTTTAATCCCTCACGGGAAGTAAAGAAAGAAAAATGTCTGTAATGAAAGGGTATATACTATATACTAATTACATCTTTTTTACTTTTACTTGGCATCTTGTAGATTGTCCAAAAAGGTTATATTGGGCCAAAAAATGGACCGGGCGTGATTTTTGATACTAACTCAGCCAGATGCCAACCCTAGACGATTCTTAAACAACATTGAATATACAAGCCGTCACTCAGCCATCAATTTACATTTACTTCATTAGAGAAATAAATTCTTGAATCAGGTCGACCATCAAACTTTCAATGGTGGGATCTTGCATTATTTTGTAGAGCGCGGATTCATGCCGAGAAGAGAAATCATCAGTGATTCTAGTACAATTAACTACTTGATGGATTGACTCAATTTTGGTAAGGGTCTGATTTATTTTACTGGTTTCACCTCTCACGTTTGTTCTAATTTTCATTGCAAAACAGTCTGTAACAACCTTTCGTCTCTCCCAAATTATAATTTTTGTATGGAGTTTTAATAATTTTGTACGGTAATTTGTCATCTCAAACTACAGATCACCTTCAACTATATTTACTCTAGTTGAAAGGCGAATGTAAAGGCACTCTTTAGTTTATGAATGCATGTAGTGCTTCGTTTAGCTAAATCTGTGATCCAAATACTGTTTAATTTATGAATCCAGAAGCAATCTTTAGTTTTTGGTTAGAAGTTTGACAGTATACTTGATACTGTTTTAAGGTCAACCAATGGTCCTTAATTTCAAAGCCGTGGTCCTCGTTACACTGAAAAATTTTAGTCTCTACTTTATAAACTACATACAAAATACCATACTACTCAACTTCAGCATGTGAAAAAAGGAAAGAAAAATTAAAATAAGTATACAACGATGGAGGTGCCGCCGATGGCAATTTGCGACAGCTAATGACGGCTGTCGAAGTCCGTGGCGTTTTCGTAAATAAAATATACTATCGTCCGTAGTCGTCGAAAACCGAAACAATTAAGTCGTTGGCGGTCGTCGCTCGCCATCAAAAATTATCATACATACAGGCCTTTGGTTAAGAACTGCTTCAATATTCACCATCCACAAAATTAAACAAAAACCCTACCTCCACCACCTCCTCACCGTTGTCAGCCAGCAGCCGTGCCTCTTCAAGATTCTTCAACTTCATCATTTACCACTCTCAATAAGCCTAGCCCTTCATCAATATTCAATCAGGTTTTATTCTTAAATCCTAATTAATTTTTATTTGTTAAATTAGACTTAATTTGTTCACAACAATAAAGACTGTTCATAGCGATAGCCTTTTGCGTCAGCTGACGATGGCTAAAATAAACGGCCTGTGACGACTCGGGATTTTGGACATCCCGATTTGTGAATATTAATTTATAATATTCAATAATATTGTATTTTTTATATACAATATTCCCATAAATTAATGATTAATAATTTTATGCAATTTTTCAAATCAATACAACTTGAATTTTCAAATCTATATTAGAATATAGATTGATTTAAATGGAATTTCTTATATGTATATTTTGTTTTAAAAGCAAAATAAGTATATATTGTTTTAGATTAAATATAGGTGAAATTAGGTTAAAGTGCACTTTTAGGCCTACTAATTAGTTTCCAGGCCCACAAGTTCAAAAAATAAGTTTGCAGCACATTTTACATATCCACGTAACAAAAGCCCTCCAAAATTTAGGTTTTTCTTTCTACTTCCCGTATTTCATTGAACTCAAGGGGAAATTGCTCAACCCTACTTTTTTCCAATCAATTCGAACTCTTCACTAAATCGTCCAAAATTTATACAAACAATTTTTCGTCCAAGTAGATTCGATTCTAGCCATTTTCAGTTGGGTCATCTGGAAAGAAAGAAACGCTTTTATATTCAACAAACCAACCAACACTCTTTTTAGCCTTTGTAGCAGAATTGCTTACATTTTCGCTTATTGGACAGGTTCTTCTTCTTCCTTTACACCTTTCAGGTTCTGTCTCCCTGCAGTTCAGTCCTCTTCTGAAGAGTCGGATGGCAGTGCTTCATCGGCATCGCCAGGAGGCAACTAAGCCCTAAGCTTTTCACCTTTAGTCCCTGAACCGTGTTTAGTAGTAGTTGATGTTTTTTTCACAGTGGTGTTTATTAGGGCCATCAATGTAAAAGTCGAAAATGCTGGGAAGTTATTTTTTGTACTCAAAACTGTGATTGTATAATTAAACTCGATCTATGCTGTTTGGCTATCGACCAGGCTTGTTGGTCGGACTACTTATATATTAATATCATTATAATCGGCTGTGTAGCTCCACGCTACACACCCGTTCACATCAAAAAAAAAAAGTAGATTCGAACTCAATATTACTTTAATCCAAGATCTGTACTCGGCCGAACGTTTTCTGCTAAAAGAAAGGTAATTTTGTTACGTTTGTAAATTTAACGCCTGTAATGTTGTAAAGCAACATTAATTCTTCATTTTGAGTTCGTTTTCATACAATGTATTGTTGTTTCGAATGTTTTGTTCTGTATTGGTGTTTTCATACAATGTATTGTTCGTTTTCATTTTGGTTTACTCAATGGATAGATACTGAATGTCACTGAAATTGTTCCTTGTCATGTACTCCATGCATATTTCAAATGAAAATATGATTTACTCCATGGATTTGCTCCAAGGATTTCTGCTGAAATATGATTTACTTGTCATTGATTTACTCCATGGATATTTGGATTGAAATGTGATAGCATGTATTCATACTGCAATATAAGTCGAACCATATTTCCTTGTTGTTTATATGAAGGTCAAATAGTTAGTTTTAAGTAGTAGATTTGCATCACTCTGTCACTCGAGGAATCTCATCATAAATTGTACCACAGTAGAAAAATAAAAACAAATACGAATCCAACAACATCCAAAATTACATTGATATATGATTAATCTGAGCCAAAGAGTATATTGAAGTCATTTAACTGTAAGGCTAGATGTAGATACTTAACAGTATAATACAGCTATTTATTGTTTGCTAAATGATAAAACTATATATCATTTAATAAATACTTATGCTTCTACCTTTATTGTTTATTATATGATAAAACTATTTATTTTTATGACAAAAGAATTGTAGTAATCTTTTCAAAAGTTATTTGTTTATTAAATTATAGTTGTATTTATACTATTTCTAGAATAATTGTATCATTTTAAGTATATACAAAATATAATCATTCATCATTTTATATAAAGCATTACAACATTGTTAACATATTACAAAAATAATTATTTGTAACCAAAAGATAACACTAATTATCATTTTCAGAAATTGATATATTCTTTTATCGTTTTATATTAAATTGCTAGGTTTTTATAAAGTGATAAAAGCATCTTGCAACTAAAATATAGAAAATTTAAATGGTCATCATTTTATATATAAGCATTAAAGCAGTCTTACTGACTTATATTATATAACAACAATGTATATTTTTCATAAAAAGATAATACCATTTATCTTTTTTTGGAAACTGATAAAAGAATTATGATTTTGAGTATATACAAATATAATCATTCATCATTTCATATTGTTAACATATTACAAAAATATTCATTTGTAATCAAAAGATAATACCATTTATCATTTTCAGAAATTCATACACTCTTTTATCATTTTTATTAAATTGCAAAATTTTTGTAAAGTGATAAAAGCATGTAGCAACTTAAATATAGAAAATTTAAATGTTCATCATTTTATATAAGCATTAAAGAAGCATAAATGACTCATTATATTACAAAAATGTTTATTTTTGATAAAAAGATAATACCATTTATCTTTTTTAGAAACTGATAACAGAATTTATCGTTTTTCAAAAATTGGTAAAAGAAGTACCATTTTAAGTATAGAAAATTTAATTTTTTGTCATGTTATAGAAACATTACAAGACTGTTAACATTGCTTTCACACTTATTTTGGGCCTTGCTTGGATTTGTAAACTTCTACTTGCATAGAAATTTCATTCCTGTTATGTGTATCAACATAAGGCCTACAAGCAGTGTTTTCTGTGAGAAACATAGCCAATCTACTCCAGAATCTCAATGTACTCAAAAGCAAACAGCAACGGTACGTGAAGTTTCTTTATTATTAACAATTTTCTTATGACGCACATCATATTTAATTGTTACTATAATAATGACATAATCGAGATTGATTCAAATTTTTCTTGCATCAATAGATCTAAACTGTTTAATATCCAATTTAATTAAGCACTGAAACTACTACTAGTTTTAGTGTCATTAACAGATTTTCATTAACTTGGATTTTTCTAGCAGCAATAAATCTTGAATCAATCCTTATTTGTTTTCTTAAAAGCCTAAGTTTGTCTATCAATTTAATACTAATTTCTTGTACTTTTTAAAAGAAATTTCAAAATTGACCTTGTTGTTTGTTGCAAGAAAGCATATATTTGCATGTTCTGAGTTACCATCTCTGTTTGATGATAATGAGTTTGAGTTATCATAGGTGACTTGAAACACTTGCTCCTTATTTTGAATTTTTCATTCATGTATTTTGCTGCTTGCATCAAATAGCGCTCTCCATGGATAATTTAGTTCATTTCATTCTTAATTTGTGCATCTGTCCAAATTTACAGATGAGATTGAAATTTTATTCCATCTAATAACCATAGAAATATATATTTGCAGAGTTCAACTTTTCCTCCTTTTCACTTGCATACACCTACGAGTACACAAATAAATAACCATATATTTTGTCTTCATTTTATTTTTTCAAGTATTCCTGTGCATTATATTTCTTGAGTTTGCTTCTGTTTCCATCAATCCTTTCATTTGAATCACTTCTAATGTACGATTTATTATGATATGAAGTGATATGTCAGAAAATGTTCCTGACCATTATAATTACTAAATAAGCAAATGTACCTAGACATCAGTGCTGATTTCCATAACTAACTACTGGCGTACATACATTAACCTAAAATCTGATACTTATACTTCTAAATTATTAAGGATTATTTGAAAATGTAAATGTTTATTTTTATACAAAAAGATAATTTTGTGTATCTTTTTATACAAAATCTATATGTTATGAGATTATTAAAAATTTATGTTTATTTCATTTTCATATACTAATGTGTTATTTCCATTATAACAACACACAATACAGATATCCTGTTTACAAGTAACTGAAGTTGAAGAAAGATGCATTGATTCTCAGCTACAGAGTCAAGAATAAGAAGATAGAGCAATTCAAATTCATGAAACAAGTGAGGAAAAAGAAATATGTTTGACAAATAGAAGTGAAGAAACCGAAACTGATGAAGATGTTGAAAAATATGAAGTTCAACAGAAAGAAATAAAGCATTATAGTGGAACATATAGGTGTAATTTAGATGCACTTTTCAAAGTGATGAGCAGAATAAAAAAAAAAGAATTTGTTATCAGCTGATGCTATTTCATACATGAGCAAAACCCCATTCAAAATTTTTTTTGAAATATTTTTAAAGGACAAAATACAAAGGCAAGATTTTCGAAAAAGTGCAAAGAGTTTAGATGAAGTTATAACATCTTATGATAAAAATGAGAAAGCTTTTAGAATACGAGATTCATTGTTGAAACTAACAGAAGAAGATGTTAGCTTGATTTTGGGAATGCAACTAGTGGGTAAAGATTTATTCCCTATTGGAATAATAAGCAGAGATAACTTGCCTGAGGAATTTTTGGATTTTTTAGATAGAAATTTTGAACGGGGCGAAAGAATTAACAAAAAAACAGTGGAAAAGAGAATGAAGATTATGATTGATAGAGGAAATGGAGGTGTCGACTTGGTGAAATTGCTGATTTTATTGATCATTATAACATTCTTGTTTCCAAACAATCAAACATATTTGCAATGGGGTTTTATACCAAAGTTATTAAATTTGAAAACCTTGAATTCAATTTCTTGGCCAAAAGCAATATACAATCATGTGTCAAAAAATGTTGAAAAGTTTGCAGAAGATCCAAGAAGCATGCCAGGCTGTTCTATGATTTTATTGATATGTGCTAAATTTTATTATAAGATAATTATGTAGCAAAAAGAAAATATTTGAATAAAAAAGTAACACTGTATTTTTTATTCTACAGTATTGGATATGTGAAAAGACAGAAATTATAGAAGAAAAAAAGGGTTTTGAAATGGCAAGCCCGAGGATGGTAAAATGGAATTTGTCAAAGTTCAAAAACGTGTCAATTGATATGATTGAAGGAAAAAGGTATAATTATTTTGATTCTAACCAGACAAGTAAAATAATCTTTAATAATAGTTGTGATACCTTTGGTGTCACACTTTTTTGGTATCAACGTGAACTACCAAAAATGCCCCTTTATAAATATTATAAAATATTACCACTGCTTAAAAATAGGACCTAATAGTTAATTTTTTTTAACAATTCAAAACGTACTTATCTTATTATCACATAGAAATAGGATCTTACGAATAAACTTTTTTCAAAGTCATTTTTTGCTAATTAATAATAGAAATCTTTAATAATAGTTGTAACAGCTTTGGTGTCACACTTTTTTGGTATCAATGTGAACTACCAAAAATGCCCATTTATATATTATCCCATTTTAATTACTTAAAAATAGGATCGAATACTAAATTTCTTTTACAAATTCAAATGCACATAAAAGTAGGATCTAATAGCTAAACATGCTTTAAAATTCAAAACGCTTTTAAAAATAAAATCTAAAATTAAACATTCTTTACAGATTCAAAATACTTTTTTACAAAATATCACTTGAAAATATTTTTTTTTTATACTGATTTAAACATATATAATTGATAAGAAAACAATTCACGCGCGAAGCGCGTGCCATTACACTCGTTATTAATAAAGATAATTCATTTTATCGTTTCCAATTGTAGTAGTACATGCTTGTTGATAGGTGAAAGAATTCAAATTAAACTTCTTGTTATTCTTCTTGCATAATTATTAATTATTCAATTATTATGGACTGTAGTCTAATTGTTAACTGTCTAGTAAAGATGTATATGTTGTTATCTGTCTAATTGTTCTACAATGCAACATTGTTGCAGTAAAGATTAGTAATAACAGCCATTGTTTTGTTATTAACTTATTACAGATGGTGCAGTTTAATTGAAGTGTAGTTGTACTTTATAGGTTCATAAAATTAATGTATCTACTTTGAGTTACCACTGCAGTTTGTCGTGTGCATTTGTTTGAGTGGCATTCAGCAAATGTATGCACTTCATTTCTACTATTAGTTTCTCTTTACATTTTGTAGTTATTTTCATTTATACTTGGTTTATGTAGTCTGAATTTTGTTAAAAATTCTTTGAGGTAAAATGATGTTTAGTAAATGTTATTGGTCTAAACAAGAGCTTGAAAGATACATGAGTATAGGCTTAAAGTGAATGCCAATTAAGTTATAATCAATGAATGCAAATTAATATTTTGTTGCTGTTAGAAACTAGAATCATTGTTAGTTTCCAATCAATAACTTTTTTAACATTTTTCATCTTCTTGTGTCTTCTTATTTATGCATTTTTTTTCTATAAATTTAACATCTATCAACATCTTCAAAATCTTTTAACATCTTTTGACAGATTGCGAAAAGGTTCAGAAAAATATCACAAAATGAGAAGAAACTACTAACTGAAATGTCAGAATTTGTTGAAGAACAAGTAGAGGAGGAAAGCAACTCAAAGAAGAGGGAAAACAGGAAAAGGAAAAGAGAAGAGAAAAAAGAAGAAGAAATATTATTGAATGAAAATGAAGCCAAACAAAAGGAAATATAAAGTTTAAGGAAAAAAGTTATAGAGCTGGAAAAAACAGTTTTGCTAAAAGAAGAACAAATTTTGAGAAAAAAATTTGAATCTAAATTGAAAGAGTTGGGGGAGGAATGTCTTGTGAGGGAAGAAGATGTACACGAAACAACTGGAAGCAGAAGAAAACATGCATTTGCTAGGCACACAAACAATTCGTTAGAGTTTCCATCTTTCAAATTATTTGAATCGCAAGATTTTAAAACACCTGAAATTGAAAAGGAAGTAGACAAAAATCATGGCAGGGTGTACAATGAAGATAAACATGAACTGAAAGAAGATGAAAAAGAAAAGGACATGGAAACAAAATCAAAAAAAATTGAAGTGAAAGTAAAGGCAGTAACAAAAAAGAAGAGAAAAACAACAAAAATAGAACCAAGTTCTATGCAGAGAAGAATAAAACAAAAGGTAAGGGTGGCAAAAAAAGATCCAAATTATATTTGTGAAGAAAAGAAGAAAGTAATAGATCTAGAAAAGTGCAGCATAGTAAAGTATGATGAGCGGATAAAGAAGAAAAGTAGAAACATAGAAAAATGTCCATTGTTGAAGCATTTGCCACACAATGAAGCAAAGACGATAACAGATTTCTTCAAAGTGGTCGGAGACATTGAGTAAGTGAAATTATAAATATTTCTTATACTATTTATATATTTGTATAGAATAATAGAAATCAACAGTGTTATTGAAATTTTCAGCGAAGAAGCTTATAATTTGGATGATGAAAATATGATTGTCATATACAAAAGTATGATAGAAGAAATGCTTTTTGGTGGATTCATTAGTGGGCAGGTTAGTCCAAATGTAAAATAAAAAATTTATATTCTTATTAAATTATTTTTAATAGTAATTTATATAATTGATTTTTTGTATAGATTATTGATTGGTATTGGTTTAGGAGAGCGAAAATGTATGATAGCACTTCTAGCATAACATACATTAACACGACGATGACAGTAAGACCAATTTATAAAAATAAATGCTATCCATTGTTAATAAAATTTTATTTACGGTATTTATGTCTTCACAGAAAAGTGCATCTGATGACATCGAAAATGTGAAAAATCAACTGTTCATTCCAGCAATAACAAAGGTTCTATCAAATCCTTTGTGCTGTACTATACTATTTGCAGTACATGATGAAGCACATTGGACGCTTTTGGAATTTGATAGAGGAACGTCATCCTGGATTCTTTATGACTCAATGTATTGTACGTCAAGAAATAAAACTTACAGCAGTAGGCATAAGAGGGCTGCCTTGGAAATAGTAAGAAATTTTTTTATTTCATCAAAATTTGCATACTAAATTATTTTATATTTATTTTTATGTTTTTTAAACCTATTGTTGTACACAGAAAAGAATTGTCAACCAGATCATCAAGGAGTTCAAATGTCACGAAAGCAATACAAATTTCAAAAATTTAAGTACCCTTACGTTGGGAATTTGTGCTCAGCAAGAAAATGGGTAATTATTTTTAAATTATATGTTCATGCTTATTTAACTATTGTTCATGCTTAATTAATTAATGATTAAAAGTTGGACAGAGCCAAGTTCAATTTTGATGCATGTAAACAATATGATACATCCTACTTTGTATAGAATTATTGTTTATTAGAAATTGACAAAAGAATTTTCATTTTTAGCATACATAATCAGTTATCATACAAAATAAAATTATCATTTTAAGTATATACAAAATATAATCATTTATCATTTTATATAAAGCATTACAACGTTGTTAACATATTACAAAAATATTCATTTGTAATCAAAAGATAATAATATTTATCATTTTCAGAAATTCATACACTCTTTTATCATTTTTATTAAATTACCAATTTTTTTTAAAGTGATAAAAGCATCTAGCAACTTAAATATAGAAAATTTAGAAGGTCATCATTTTATATAAGCATTAAAGCAACCTTACTGACTTATGACATAACAACAATGATAAAAAGATAATACCATTTATCTTTTTTTAGAAACCGATAAAAAATTATCATTTTAAGTATATACAAAATATAATCATTCATCATTTTATATAAAGCATTACAACATTGTTAACATATTACAAAAATATTCATTTGTAATCAAAAGATAATAATATTTATCATTTTCAGAAATTCATACAATCTTTTATCATTTTTATTAAATTGCCAAATTTTTTTAATGTGATAAATGCATCTAGTAACTTAAATATAGAAAATTTAGAAGGTCGTCATTTTATATAAGCATTAAAGCAACCTTACTGACTTATTACATAACAACAATGATAAAAAGATAATACCATTTATCTTTTTTTAGAAACCGATAAAAAAATTATCATTTTAAGTATATACAAAATATAATCATTCATCATTTTATATAAAGCATTACAACATTGTTAACATATTACAAAAATATTCATTTGTAATCAAAAGATAATAATATTTATCATTTTCAGAAATTCATACACTCTTTTATCATTTTTATTAAATTGCCAAAAAAATTTAAAGTGATAAAAGCATCTAGCAACTTAAATATAGAAAATTTAGAAGGACGTCATTTTATATAAGCATTAAAGCAACCTTACTGACTTATTACATAACAACAATGATAAAAAGATAATACCATTTATCTTTTTTTAGAAACTGATAATAAAATTATCATTTTAAGTATATACAAAATATAATCATTCATCATTTTATATAAAGCATTACAACATTGTTAACATATTACAAAAATATTCATTTGTAACTAAAAGATAACACTAATTATCATTTTCAGAAATTGATAAATTCTTTTATCGTTTTTATTAAATTACTAGGTTTTTATAAAGTGATAAAAGCATCTTGCAACTAAAATATAGAAAATTTAAATGGTCATCATTTTATATATAAGCATTAAAGCAGTCTTATTGACTTATATTATAAAACAACAATGTTTATTTTTGATAAAAAGATAATACCATTTATCTTTTTTTGGAAACTTATAAAAGAATTATCATTTTTAGTATATACAAAATATAATCATTCATCATTTCATATTAAGCATAACAACATTGTTAACATATTAGAAAAATATTCAATTTTAATCAAAAGATAATACTATTTATCATTTTCAGAAATTCATACACTCTTTTATCATTTTTATTAAATTGCAAAATTTTTGTAAAGTGATAAAAGCATGTAGCAACTTAAATATAGAAAATTTAAATGTTCATCATTTTATATAAGCATTAAAGGAGCATAAATGACTAATTATATTACAAAAATGTTTATTTTTGATAAAAAGAAACTGATAACAAAGTTTATCGTTTCTCACAAATTGGTAAAAGAATTACCGTTTTAAGTATACAAAATTTATTTTTTCATCATGTTATAGAATCATTACAAGACTGTTAACATTGCATTGAAATTTGTAGCATAGTTGTAATTTTTATTAAACAAAGCAAAGCAAAAGATAAGTGTACCGACAAATTTCAATGTATATGATATTAACTTACTTTTCTCTTTCTACAAAATAGCATGCTTTTCACATTTTATGCTATTTGATTTGGCATCTTGTACTTGCTTTCACACTCATTTTGGGCCTTGCTTGGATTTGTAAACTTCTACTTGCATACAAATTTCATTCCTGTTATGTGTACACACATGTATGTTTCATCTCAATAATGTTTGTAGTTGTTTTATATGAGGAGTACGTACTTCCCTGACATGCCTGACTTACCTATTTATTAGCCTGAAAGAAAAAATATCATGCCAAACTTTAAATTTTCGAAAGTTTGCTGTACAGTGGTATACAAGTCTAAGCTTAGTTATTACAGTCTAAGCTTGTAAGTCATAATGTTTGCTTTGCTATCTATATATTACAGTCTAAGTTATAATATAAACAATGTATACGAGTCTACTGCATGGACTAAGCCTGTATACAGGCTTATAAACATGCTATTTATTTATAAAACATGCTACAAGTTATTAATGATTGTAATTGAAAAGCGGTTTATCTTTGAAATTCAAGTTATTTAATTACATTTGGATTGACATGCTACAAGTGTATAAACAAAACAGTAATATCATTTATCATTATTCATTTCTAATCAAAAGATAATACCATTTATCATTTTCAGAAATGGATAAATTATTTTATCATTTTTATTAAATTGCTAAATTTTCAGGATAAAAGCACCTACCAACTTGAATATAGAAAATTTAAGCAGTCATCATTTTATATAAGTATTAAAGCAGCTTTACTGACTTATTATATTACAACAATGTTTATTTTTGATAAAAAGATAAGAACGTCTTACTTTTCTACAAATTGATAAAAGAATTTATCATTTTTCAAAAATTGGTAAAAGAATTACCATTTTAAGTTTATAAAATATAATCATTAATCATTTTATAGAAGTATTACAACTTTGTTAACATATTACAAAAACATTCATTTGTAATTAAAAGATAACACTATTTATCATTTCCAGAAATTGATAAATTATTTTATCATTTTTATTAAATTGCTAAATTTTCACAAGGGGATTTTCACTTCAAGGGCTAATAAGTTTGGATGTTACCGTGATGAAGTAGATGTAGAGTGTTGCAATGTACTGAAAAAGTTTGATTACAATTGGCAAATATATGAAAATTTATGCTGTTATATTTGTTTTTCTTCTTTTTTTTTTCTTTATTTATGGTGCAAAAAGTTTGTTTATTTATTCGTCAATGCATGTAACCTTAAGGACAGTTTTAAATATCTCTGTAGCAATATTGGTAATGCATAATACTCAATTTTTGACCACATATATCCACCATTTATTGTTTATTGTTTTCTAACTAAATGTTTTACAATAGATATGACCGCGGAATGTTTGTCATGGTCAACATGAGGAAGAAAGCTGCAGGTTTACCATTGGTTGAAAACATTTCAGAAGAAGATATTGCTCAATTAAGAGCAAATATGGTAGCTGATATTATGACCGATGAACCATATTGCTGGACCATGGAAAAGTTCTGCAGTTCACAACAGAAGCTACAGGAAGAAAAGTATATCGTTGAAAAAAGCAGTTGAAGCAAGATGAATGTTAATCCAATTTGTTAACATCATTGAAAGAAAACGTTATACATTTAGTTAGTTTTAACTTCTTTTTTATATAAGAAAAGAACAAAATTGCACTGTATGTTGAACAAAAAGTCTATATGTTTGTTTTGTAATTTGTCTCTATTGCACAAATATAATATTTCATATGTTTACTCTACCATTTATTGTTAGATATGATTTAGATTTTGCATATATACTTCATAGCCAGTTTATATGGTTGGTTAGTTTTAACATCATTAATATTATATGTTTAGTTAGTTTTAACATCATTGATATTATATGTTTAGTTAGTTTTAACATCATTGATATTGCTATTATTGGCAGAGGCATGGTTGGATTGACATTTTCAACTGCACTGTGCATGATCATTTTATGATTTGCTTAATTTTGCCACCGTATTCTACTGCTGAATAATATACGATACTTATTTGCATGTTAGCTAGTAAATCACATCTTATTTACACATCATTACTCATCTGCAACTATATTAGAATGTCTTGATCTTGTCTGGTGCATCGGGCACTTGCAGTGCAGTCTGAGTAATGCGAGGTTGATAATGATCTTTCTTGAGTAATTACAATACATATGGCGTCTTGTCTTATGCATCAGTCACTTGCAGTGCATTCTATTTAGATAATGTTCTCAACGAAGAAGGACCACTCTTTTATACCGTTGCTTGTATCACTTTTCTTCTTGAGTAGGTGTTGTTTTTTTATTATGATAGGTTGACATTAGGAGTCCATCTTAATTCTGCTTTCTGTGTTTGGATGCTTACATGTCTTTTCTTCTTAAAAAAGGTACATGACAGTTACTTTTGTGATAGCAGGTTCAGAAGAACAAATTTCCATTTCCAAAAGAAAATAATTTCCATTTCATTTACAATTTTTATTTGTACAACTTTCAAAAAAAATTACACGAGTCATTTCATTTTCTATTCTCTGCTCACACTTCTGTGCACTGTGCACATTCTAAACTCCCTTCCTCTTCCAATTGCCATTCTCCCTGAACTACATTCCCTCTAACCTAACATATGCTCCTGCCTGCACTTTCAATTTTAACCATCACCTCTAAACCACCCCACTACCCTCTGTCAATCCATACAACCACTGTCCTCTGAACAATTCATTCAGTTCCATCTCTGCACAACCCACATTTGCAGAATTCCAATCATCAAACTGTCGGTCACAATCACTTCATCTCCATTTTCCAGAAAAACTGCCTTTTCATACAAGCACTGCCACAAATTGTTCCTCCACAACTACACAACAAAACTACCAAGACCTTATCAACACCTTGCCTTTACAAACTTTGCTTCATCAAGCTACAGTCCAGCAACTCTAACCTCTACTTTATATCAGCAGCTCCGGGAAACAATTGCCATCACATACATCTACATACAAACAATATGCAAACCATCTCCTAGCATTGCAACCAGACTTCACCGTATCACCTTCCAACTTCCACTGTCATTTAAGATATCGCCATATCAACCACCACCAGACATCCCCCCTCTCCTCGACCACTCCATCCATACACTTCATCGGTCCACCACTTACATTCCTGGATAAACATCACAGAAATCTAACAAAACCCCCACTTCCTGCAAACTGCTCAACAAAGACCCCATACATTACTGTCATCACAATCTCATCATAACAACACAGTCTATAACTCCTATACCAAACTCCACCACTGTAACTTCATCATCACCAAACATCTAACAATACCAGTCACTCAAGCCTGCACTATCGGTCTACCATTACCCTTGCCACTCCTCTGATATATAACTGTAGCCACTTCTCTTCATACATCACTGACCTATCCAACAACTTCCTGATCATTTCTTTACTGACAGCAATCCACAAACACCATTCAGCTGTCATCTCAGCCAATCTCAACCACTTACACTGCCTGTACACTTCTCTGCCCAAAAAAAGTAACCCAACAACTTGTTCATAAACATTATCTCAAAAAAAAAGACTGAACAACAACAACCAAAGTCGTGACCAATAGTATCACCCATCGCCTTCCTCGCCTGCCCAATAGCGACATCTACTACTTCAATCGCCTCCATCTACTCAAGCCCCAAACCACCATCAACATAGTCAACCATCAAACCCACCCTTTTACAACTCCAAAACAGCAACAAGTCACCACCTACCATCAACCAAATTCCGTCCTCATACAGTACTTCATCCCAATACATCTACATACAAAATCGACCACTTGACAACCCCCATAACTCCTCCAAACTGTCGTCTCACCTACAATTGAGCTCTTATTCCTACCTAATTCAACCTCGACAATCACAAACTCCAACTTGCAGGAACCCTTCTGAATGTTGATTCCTACCTAATTCAACCTCCTCATACAGTGTACAACAAAGAAGGTTGGCAGGTAGGACAAATAAAAACACCAGAAATGACAATTCAATCACTACAAATCAATCAACTAAAAACACCAAAAAAAAGACAACAAATAGACTATTTTGCACATGGTACAAATATTTACCGATAACAATTTCTTCTTTCTTCTGATTATCTATGATGTTTGAGAAGAGCAACAGCTTTAATAACTTACAATATACAACATGAACACCTAGACTTCAGCATGTCATCAATCTTCTTTTCTGATTATTACAACAAAAATAGATATCTGCATAAAAAAACTTATTCAAAAATGTAATTCATGGCCTGCCTTATACTTACAATGATTATGTAATGGTTGCTAACAATTTGCATGTACATTATGCTTACAGGTAAAAGGTAACTAAGAGTTGCATGTAGTCATCCTATTCCCGAAACAGAAATAATCAAGATATTTCTTTGCACATTATTTATTACCCATAAAAAAACAAATGAAAGCAGTGAACATAGGAATAACCAAATATTAAAAGTAAAAGAATAACATAGAACAAAATTATAATTGAATACAGTAGCTTTTAGATTCTAGAATCCAAGAATATCTCAATACAATGTTGAAAACAAAAACATAATTATCTTCAAAAATAAACAAAAAAAATGACATAAAAATTACAAAAACATTCAACCACTCAATGGACAACTTCTACAATTATGACCTAACTTCTTACACTTTCCACACTTATTTTGCTTCCCATGGAAAACATCCAACCCACCAAGTCTGTTAACTCTAGGTCTACCAGCTCCACGAATAGCCTTAGGAGGAAGAATAGGAGAAAAACCTTCAGAAACAATATCATTTTTATCAAAAGTAGGAATATGATTGATAACATGCGAATAAGAAGCACGATAAGCCTTAGTCGTGAAATAATATTCAATAAAATCATAGACATTAAGTTTGGCCATTGTAATGCACTTCAATGCATATGCACAAAGAAAACCAGTAACTCTTCATTGGTTATAAGTGCACATCCGATTTTGAAGATCAACTTTGTGAGATATAGAGGAATGTACTTCAAAAACAAAAGTAGAAGAACGAGAAACATTCCACCCAAATCCTTCTTCTTTTAATTTCAATAAACGATTCTCCATTTTAGGACAAAGTATACTGGTCCAACTGGATGCCTCTTCTCTACGCTTTGACATTTGAGCCATAAGCTTAATTCGAATTCCATCAAGACAACATGTAATAGGAAGATGTCTTTCTTTCACAATCCAGGAGTTAAAACTCTCTGCAACATTTGATTTATTCTCACCATAGCGATTGCTAGGAAAAAATAAATCAGCCCAATGATCAAATGGCTTATCTTTTAAGAATTCAACAGCTTTTTCACCTCCAATTTGACTATATTTTGTCATAGCTCTTTGAAATTCATAAGGAGTACAAGCTACAGCACAACGTTCCAATAAATGTGCTACCCAAGGCCCCTTTCCACCCTTTACAATATTACCAACATTACTTTGCATATGATATAGACAGTATGAATGGAAAGCCATTGGAAAAATTTTAGGAATACTTAAAAGCAAACCTCAATGTCTATCTGATATAAAGACCAAAGCTCGATCAACTCCAATCGAACATTTCAAATGATCCAAAAACCAAGACCAATTTTCCTCATTTTCCTTTGCAACAACAGCCATAGCCAATGGAAAAAAGCCTAAATAAACATTGTTAGAAAATAGAAAAAACTGTGTACATATATGCAATAAAGTAATATTATAAATGAATTTTTTCAATTTATACTAATAATTATAGTGAACAATTTATAATTCTTTCAGTTGTTATTGACTTCAATGTTAAAAATAAACTCACATATAACATATGTATAAATAAAAACATATTTTCAATTTAGATAACTACATTTTGTTTCACCTGTAACATATTTGTTGTTTATCAACATATGAATTACTCTCAATCATCCATTTTGCAATACCTTTTGTTTTATCTACTAATTTAGTAGAAAATGTATATTTATGTTTCTATTCCTTCAAGGTTAATTATAAAACACTGGCATATTGTATGAACCAATAAATATACACATACAAACATACATAGATCTGCTATTTACCCAAATATACAACTATACATAGCTCCTACCCCAAGTTATCATTGTTGATCATCCAACGCAATAAAAAATGGAGAATACATATTTAAATGCTAGTGGGTAGTATTGCACTTACAACTCTTACATATTTATCCATCTTATCCATCGACAATCAATTAAAATACCTATTACCTTACTATTATCTAAAATAGCATAAAGATAAATACTTTTATCTTTACATAAAACTATAATGTAACAATGAATAGAGATAACTACTTTAATGACTATCACTTTCCAATTACTAACAATACTACTACAAAAATTTAGCAATGATATTATATACTTAACAAACAAACCTTTATACAAAATTGTAAAAAAATAAAAAAAGTACTAAACAACCTATAATTAAAATAAATCAATTATCATTATCACCTTAAATTAACATATAAATATTAAAACAATAAATCATACCTTGGTTCCCATTTTTTGCAGTAGCAGCCATTAAACAACCATTCCTACCTTTCAAAAAGGTGGCATCAAGAAATATCATAGGACGGCAATGATAGAATCCATAAATGCATGCTTCGTAAGATATATAGACTTTTTCAAACTGATTGGTATTTTCATTAACAACCATAGATGTATGACTATTAGGATTACTTCTATCAACTGCTTTCAAATACCAAACCAAATCATTATAAGATTGTTCTTCATTACCAAAAATTTCCTTCAAAGCCATCTTCTTGCCCATATATGCATAGTAATAACTTAAACTAATATCGTAATTTCTTTTAAAACTAGCAATAATTCTTGTTGGTTCATCACGAATTTCATCTAAAATCAAGGTCTTCACAAGATCACTTTTAATTAAAGGACTATTAATTGATCTAAAACCACCACCACATGACTGATTAGAATCAAATCTTCTAACTAAAAAGTGATCCAATTGTTTAAACTTGCAAGAAACATGAATTTTAAAACTACAACCTTCTACAGCACACTGCACCGTAATTCGCTCTTTACAATTCTTCAAGAACTTAGGTTTGAATCCATTTTTTGCACAATATGCGATGACAGTCTTACGAAAATCAGATGCAGACTGAAACTTTTGACCAACACCAGTAAAAAATTCTAAAGTAGAACCTTTCTTCATCAAGTCATTAAAAGCAATCTCTTTATCAGAAGAAAATTCCAAACTATCAACCTCCTCATATGCACTACTCACACAATCTTCAATACCAAGTGATTTACTGCTAGAGCAAGATCTACTACTACAACCAACATTATTCTGACACAATTTCTTCAATTTAACAAACAAAACCAGAAATTCCTCTTTTCTAAAAAATGACAAGCATAAAATAGCTTGCAAATCACTATCTGTCTCAATAAAAGTAGTCTTGGAATCTCGAACATAAAAGATATCAAAGCACAAAGGAGAAAGTTGATCCCAAACTTCACATATCTTGTTTCGAACAGTAGTAATAGGAGAATCCAACAAAAACCTAAAACTAAAGTTGTTTTTATTGAAATCAAAAACAACCAAAACAGTAGCTGCAGTGCTAAGACTAAAAATGAAAAAACATATCAAAAAATTTCAGTATACAAAAATATCAAAAAATAATCAAAAAATACAGTAAAAACAACACATACCTTTGATCATCAATATTTATCATCTTCCTGTGGCCAAAAGCAAATCAGCATAATTTTTAACATATCATACGCAAAAGCTAAATCTGAAAACAGCTAAATAAAAACACAAATTGGACTAACAGTAAAAGGAAAAGAAAGGAAGGAAGTGCGAAAATTATAAATCGGGTGAAACTTTTTTAGTCGACAATGAAATTGATATTTAAATCAAAACTAAAAGGAAGATTGAAATTAAGACGAGCGGAAATTGATATAAAGAGAAGCGAAGAGGATTTACATACCCTTGTAGAATCGAAGAGTAGCGAAATTTCCCCGAGTGACAGATTGAAATTAAGACGAGCGACCAGTAGAAGCAAGGGAGAGGAGCGAAGAGCGAAGATGTGAAAATGCAAAAAAAGGAGCGAAATTTACTTCACAAAATAACGGCCGAGAAAAATAAATGTTCTTTAAACTTAAATTTTTAAACAGCTGTCCTAGAAACAAATACGGTTTACAAAATGGTCACTAAAACATAATTTCCAGTTAAATATATTTATTTTGTTTTAAAGATATATATTACTATTAATAGAGCATTAAATAAATTGGAATAGCCAAATGCATATATTTTACATATAGGAATAATAAATTTATATGTAATAAAATTTGGATAGATTCATAGTGAAGTAAAAGTGATATTTTTGATTTCGGTATATATGAACAATGTGTTTATATTAAATAAAAAGGAGTTTAAGTTAATTAAATAATATGTATACATTGAATAAGGAAATTATATATATGTTATGTTAAGTAAAAATAAAGTTTATAATATTTTAAATAGGTAAATGTTGTAAACCAAGAGACATGTATAATAATCACATAAATATAAATAGGAGAGACTATATATATATATATATATATATATAAAACCATATATACATCTTTTAAATTTATAATATAGAAATACATTACTTCCAAATAAACTAAATTCACTAGTTATCTATATATATACATATACATATATATATATATATATATATATATATATACATATATACATACATATACATATATACATACATATACATATATACATATATACATACATATACATATATACATATATACATACATATATATATACACACACACATACATACATACATATATATATACACACATGAAGGATTTAGTACCACTTTGAAGTTCTTATAACACATAGAATTCTTAGTTGTCAACCTTGTGTATTTTCATTGGTTGTCCTTTTTGACTTGAACATACCCTTAGAAACTGAACCTTTTAGAATTCGAATCTTTGGAAAGAAGATTTTATTGAGTTTATTTACTAGAGAAATTTGGAAACTTTTAAAACTATTAAATTTTTGGGAAATTTTCCACCCTTTAAAGATAATTTTAGAATAATGGGTTTCTAAAAAAAAGGATGCTTGAAATTTAAAAACCTTATAACAATTTATTTGTTATATATATATATATATATATATATATATATATATATATATATGTATGGATTTATAAATTGAAGAAATAAGTTATTTAGAAAAATTACTATATATATATGTGTATTTTTCTCCATCCGATAACCACTTTTCAAATATGTATAATTAAATTATTTTGAAAGAATGATTTTATAAAAATCTAGGATAACAGGAATTTAAAAGGTGGAATAAATGTTGAAATGTAAATCTTGATGTACTCCTTAGCCTATAGAATTCTAAAACCTTAAGATCTCATCTTTGGGTTTTGGTTTTGATTGTGGAGAACCCGTAGCATCAACCGGGGTGGAGCACTCTCGAAGGCCAGTAGGGATGGCGATTATGGTTTGGCTAGGAGGATTCAGGAGGATCTAGGTGAGTCGTCAATATACGAGGAAGTGCTAGTGGAGCCTATCGAGCAGCCACGACCTCAGGAAGAAGTGCCCAAGGAAGAAACAATTGAGGAGCCCAGGAAGGAAGCTGAAGAAGAACCTGAAGAGGAATTCGACGATGAAGAGGAGTTCGAGGACGAGGAAAGACGCGAAGAGGAAGAGGAGGAGTTTGATGACGAGGAAGAGTTTGAAGATGAGGAATATGTTGAATCAGAGAATGATGACGCAGTCATTTGGGATTTAGGTAATGCTGTTGAGGAGCCAGCTGATGGTGTAGGTTTCATTCCTAGAGTGCCTAATCCAGAGGATGTTTGGGTACCAGACAGTGATGCAGAGGTCAGGGAATTGTCAGGACCCGAAAGGGGGGACTCTGGTAGTGAGAGTCCATAGTTAGTTGGGTTGCTTTCTCATGATAGGGTGTGCTTTTTGTAGGTGTTTATGACCCATGGACGTCATGATTGTTAGATATTAGATGTTTGGTAGGGTGATATATATATATATCTGTATATATATGTAAGGTTGAATGGATGACAATAACAGCTGTAGGAATACTCTAGATGGTACTTAATGTAATGTATGTTTTGATAAATAGTTTGAATCTATGTGTTTACTGGTATGGATTGTTATTGATCTGTTTTAATCTATGTAGATAATTTTACTAAATTAGCTATGGAATTTCGGGGACGAAATTCATTTAAAGAGGGAGGAATGTAACGACCCGGGATTTTGGACATCCCGAGTTGTGAATATTAATTTATAATATTCAATAATATTGTATTTTTTATATACAATATTCCCATAAATTAATGATTAATAATTTTATGCAAATTTTCAAATCAATATTACTTGAATTTTCAAATCTATATTAGAATATAGATTGATTTAAATGGAATTTCTTATATGTATATTTTGTTTTAAAAGCAAAATAAGTATATATTGTTTTAGATTAAATATATGTATTTTGTTTTAAAGATAAATAGTATATATTATTAATAGAGCATTAAATAAATTGGAATAGCCAAATGCATATATTTTACATATAAGAATAATAAATTTATATGTAATAAAATTTGGATAGATTCATAGTGAAGTAAAAGTGATATTTTTGATTTCCGTATATATGAACAATGTGTTTATATTAAATAAAAAGGAGTTTAAGTTATTTAATAATATGTATACATTGAATAAGGAAATTATATGTATGTTATGTTAAGTAAAAATAAAATTTATAATATTTTAAATAGATAAATGTTGTAAACTAAGGGACATGTATTATAATCACATAAATATAAATAGGAGAGACTATATATATATGTATATATATATATAACTAGTGAATTTAGTTTATTTGGAAGTAATGTATTTCTATATTATAAATTTAAAAGATTTTTTTTTGTAAATGGGTAAGCTTTTATAAGGCATTACAGCCCAAATATCCAAGGCCCAGTTCGAGCCGAGTAGGTTTACATACAAGTCCGACAGAACATCTTTCAACTCAATATTACCATAAACAGATAAATACAATTACTTCATCTCCATCTTCAGAATCATGGCGGCCGAGAATAGCTCGTACCTGGGATTCCTTCCGATGCTCGATTCTGATCCGCTTCTGCAATTTGAGCTTCACCTAATTCCCGCAAGGTATTTTTCCAGTCCTTGATTCTCATTCGTATCAATTGTATGTCATTTTTCACGATTTTGCTGACTTCTATGTGATTTCTCTGTGTTTTCTGATATAATCGACGATTTCTCCAAATGCTCCAAACGGTCGTAGTGATAGCGATGCTGGCAAATTTGGTTTCTACGTCTACGCCATTCCTCCGCTGAACCAGGTGATCAATCTCTTCCTCTAGTGTACTTGTAGCTTTCATTAGATTTGTCTGTACTTTACATCGTTTCCATACTTCATTCGAGAAATTGCATGCAAAGAAAAGATGCTCATGCGACTCTTCTGCTAGGTTGCATAGTTTGCATTTGTTTTATGTTAAAATCCCCCATTTAACAAGTCTGTCCTTTGTAGGCAGCCGTTTAAGAATTGCTTTGTAAGCTGTGAAAGCCATTTTCGGGCTGTTAGCTTGATTCCAGATAATTTTACTCCATTCGACTTTATTGTCCCGCTTTCTTATTTTTTCCCAAGCCGATTTAGCAGTGAACTCATCTCTTGTAGGTTTCCATGCCCACATAACATTTTCTCTGCCGCTAAATATTGGCATAAAGTGTATTTTATCTTTAATGTTTTGGTTGACTGGCAGTTGAGAACAATCCCATTCGTTGTTATTGATAATTTCTAATACTTTTCCGTCGGGGCATCCATAATCTGAGAATGTGTGAATTCCCAGTATATTGATCAAAGATTCACCTGTTATCCAAGGATCTCTCCATAAGTCAGTTTCTCTTCCCATTGCTATTTCTTTTGTACTGCATGAGGCAAGTTTTTCCCTTATTCTCATGATGGCTTTCCAGTTTGTCGAAGCATTGTTATCTATTTGCATGCACCAGAAATTCCCTTTAATGTATCTATTCCTCATCCAATTCCCCCATAGTCCTTTTCCTGTGATTATTCTCCAAGCTTGTTTTAGAGTGTATACTAGCCTCATATCCCTAATTCTTATCAGACCAACTCCTCCTTCCTCTTTAGGTCTACACAAGTTCTCATATTTAATTTTATGCATGCCTCCCTTCCAAATAAAATCTGCACAGACCCTTTCTATTTTCTGAATTGAGGCATCTGGTAGTTGGAAGGTTTGTAGCCAGAAATTTATTTTGGAGTGAGTTACAGTGTGTACCAGTTCAATTCTTCCTGCTAGCGATAAAAGTCTAGAGCTCTATCCTTGCAATTTATCCCTTATCGAAGAGATTAAACTGCACATTCTCTGTCAGTTATCTTATTTGAAGATAGAGGAATACCTAGGTATTTCACAGGGAGAACATCTTCTTCCATTTTTAATATGTCTAATATCTCATTTTTCTTGTTGCATGTTTTGTTAAAGTAGCACTTGGTTTTTTGTTCATTCATTTTAAGGCCTGTGTATCTCTCTAGTTTGCAGAATATATCCTTAACAGCTCTAGCCGATGTGTTGCTGGATTTTACACGTATGAGCAAGTCGTCTGCATATAGTAGGTGGGTCACTATAGGCTGAATGCTATATATAGGCTGGATTATTCTGTTATGTGTCGCCAGCTCCATTTGTAACGAGAAGTATTCCATGGCAATAGCAAACAAATAAGGGGATAGAGGATCACCCTGTCTGATTCCTCTGTTGGAGCCTAGAAAACCTTTCGGTACACCATTAATCAGGATTGAGAAGGTTGGAGTAGTTATGCACTCTCTTATTATGTTCAAAAATCTTGGGGGAAAACCCATAGTTTTTAGCATATGAATAATAAAATTTCTATTTATTTTATCATATGCTTTATGAAGATCCACTTTAAGGCAGAATTTATCCGTACCTGGTTTGTTGAAGTTTCTAACCAGTTCATGTGCCATCAATGAGTTTTCAGATATGCTTCTCCCTTTGATGAATGCACTTTGACATTCTGATATGAGGTCAGGTAACACGAGTTTCATTCTGTTGCGTAGTATCTTGCTTAGAATTTTGTATATCACATTACAACAAGATATAGGTCGGTAGTCTTCAATTTTTGATGGATTAACTTTCTTTGGAATGAGGCATATGAATGTGTGATTAATTTCTTTAACAAATTTGCCACTTAGAAATATATCTTGCATTGCTGATAAAATTTCTTTTTTCAACGATTCCCAGTGGAGAATGAAGAACTTGGATCCCAGTCCATCTGGCCCGGGACTGGAGTCTATATGTATGGTTCTTACAGATTCCCAAACCTCTTTCATAGTGATTTTCTTGGCCAGCAACCTTTTCCCCCTGGAATTTACCATCCTCCTGCTCTGTATAATTGGTAATGAGTTATTAATTTCTCCACTGAACATCTCATTAAATATTTTATTGCTTGTTCTTCAAATTCTGAGTTATTAACACATTCATTACCATCTTGATCAATCAAATGATAATTATAATTGAAATTCTGCCTGGCTGCCATTTTTCTGTAGAAAATTTTTGTGCATTCATCCCCTTCAGTTATCCATTTTTCTTTAGCTTTCTGTTTGAGTTCAATGTCTTTTAATCTAAGTGCTTCTTTTAGACTATTTTAATATTGGTAGTATATCTTCCATGTTTCTTCAGTAAAATCTCCATTATCAATTGATGTCAATATTTCTTCACATTTTGTTTGAAGTTTGTTGATCTGATCTTCATTTTTTATTCTTGTTTTGTTCCATTCTTTTAGTTGCTTCTTAACATTCTTGAGGAGTTGCACAAGTTTGTAGCATTATGTCCCCTCTTCTCTAGGGATGCCATTTATGTGGGTGGCCTCTGTATAACCTTCTAATTCATGCCATTGATTGGAATACCTGAAAGGTTTTCCTTTTGTGCGCAAATTCTCCCCTTTTATGTTTATAAGTATGGGACAATGATCACTAGTTGAGGGGGGGGGGTAGGATATTTACTCTAGTGTTAGACAATTTATTCATGCATTCTACATTTACTAATGCTCTGTCTAATTTACATGATATTTCTTACATTCACCACTTCTTCATGTATATTTCAGGCCGTAGTGGAGTGGTTCCAGCAATCCTGCCCCAGTTATGCAATTGTTAAATTCTTCTAGCTGGGATACTCTGACGGTGAGCCCTCCTTTTTTTTCCTCTGCTTTGAGAACAACATTAAAGTCCCCCATGACAATCCAGGGCTCATTTATCTTACTACTCATATCTCTGATGACTTTCCATAGATTGGTACGATGAGAAGATAGATTTCTTGCATATACACAACTTAATATAAGTTTCATGCCACCTGAATTTACAGCTTTTATTGTTATTTTTTGATCATCATTATCTATCA
This sequence comes from Allium cepa, assembly GCA_030765085.1. NCBI lineage: Eukaryota > Viridiplantae > Streptophyta > Magnoliopsida > Asparagales > Amaryllidaceae > Allium > Allium cepa. Next base: position 9,742,453 of record CM060938.1, read on the forward strand.
ATTTGACATTCCATATTCTTTTATTCCATAGAAGGAGAATACGTCCTTTTCCACCTACATCATTATTATGCATCATTTCCCATTCAGCATCTAAGGATTAAATAAAGAATTTAAGATTTTCTTCATTGAATTTATTCTCCAGGATATTTAATATAGAAGGAGAGTACTTCCTTCTAAGATTTAAGAGGTCTAAACGCCTTGTATCATTGTTTAGACCTCTTACATTCCAACTGATTATGGACATTTGGTTGTTGGAGGTCGACTCCTCAGTTTTCTAGGAGACGCCTCGCGACTTGAGCTCGCCTTATCTTTAATCACTGGTTTCTTGAATTGTGTTACATATTTTTGATTTCTTTTGTATATTTGTTTAAGTTCTCTTCTTCTGTCTCTGATTCAGTTTCCATATTATCAAGTACCACATTATTTATCTCCTCTTCTTCTTCTATGGTTACAGATGATGGGTTTGTCTCCAAGCTACGGGATTGACCATTTCCCTCCTCCACATTATGCAGTACCTGATCTGCATTTGGTTTACCTTCTTTGGTGCATCAGTCTTATCCTCTTGGTCTGTAATGTTCATTGTATATATTTGAAATTGTTGTGGTAGGGCTCAACTGTGTCATATTTTGTTATGGAATTTCATTTTGTTCAGTAGTAGTTTTTTGTTTCCACACTTGTTTAATGGGGCAAATCAATGTTTCAATTGTGTCAATGTGTGACCAAAACATTTGCAGTTGCTACATATCGGAGGTATGTATTCGTATTCTATTTCCTGGATGTATATATTTCCTTGTCTGCCTTTAGCTGTCACTTGCTTTTTGATGTTGTCATTTGCTTTTATTTCAACAAGAACTCTAGCATAGTTTAACCTTTTAACATGCCTTGTGTAATCATCCATGTCTAATGGGTTACCAATTAGACTAGCTATTTTACTAATTCCACGAGCATTCCACAAGGACAGATCTAAGTTTCTCAATCTTACCCAAACTGGGTGTGATTCTAGCATGTCTCTCTCAAGCCTCAAATTAGGTTCCCATTTTTTTTGTGAATATAAGTTTACTATCAATGAACCATGGACCCCCATCTAAAACTTTCTTACAATCTGTTTCATTACTTAATTTAATTAGATAAAAACCATTTTCTCTGGGAAAAATGTCCCAATTTCCTGTGGGTTTCCACTCTCTTTTGACGTATGCATTAAGATGAACATAATATGGTCTTTTACCTGCAACATACATGTATATAGCAGTTCCCCACATGCTTTTTGCCGTACTGAATACTTCTTCATCAAGATCCGCATATGCTCCTTCCTCATCTTCCATAACTTCGAATTTGTTGACCCCACCATTTATGCGTGTGTTACCCGCAATAGCATCTGCCCATGTCCTGATTCCTTTCCTGATTTCTGGTTTCTTTGTAATTGGATTCACCAGATCTGATCCTTTTTTGACGTTATACGCTATAGGTCCCACTAGATCTGAAGACTTTTTGCCAGCTTTTGGTCCCACCAGATCCGTAACCCTAAAAGGTCCTCCTAGATTTGCTTTTACCCTATTGTACTGCTGCTGATCTCTGATTGGATTAATGCTTTTGTTTTTTTTTTTATTCCTTACCTCTGTCCACCCCGTGTCATCTAATTCTTCGATAATAGGTTGCTTTATTGAGATCTCAGCAGTTTTTCCTTCAATCGCCTTTGTTTTTCCATTACAGATATATGGTTACACACACACATGAAGGATTTAATACCACTTTGAAGTTCTTATAACACATAAAGTATTTAATATTGATTATTATTTATTTTATTGTAGTAACGTATGAATATAAGGTGTTGATATTGAATGTTATTTAAGTAATAACATATTTATATAAGTATAAACTAAGAAGTATTATGTTAATCTAGTTTCTTATTTTGTTTTAAAATGTATGGGTGACAAATACAAATACAACTTAGTCAAAAGCAAAGATAATTTTTAGCTATTTTGTAGTCTTTGTTTAAATTAACACATATATTTATAAGATAAATTAACTAAGAAGTGTTATTTCAATATAGTTTCTCATTTTCATTTTTTATTTTTAAATGTATAGAAACAATACGGACATTACTTTGTCAAATAATGAATTATGGCTGTTTAAAATCTGGGATATACTTGCATACTCTTTTAATAGTGTATGGTTTACATTATTATAAATATATGATAAGAGGAAGGCTGTAATTTTTTTTTTACCGTAAGTAAGAAACCAGAAAACATTAACAGGTAGCAAACATTTAACTTATCAAAAGAAATAAGTAAAATATAAATATAAATCAAGTAAGCTGGTAAGAAAAAAAAAGATGTGTTGCAGCAGCTTGCCTGGCAAGATATAGTAAAAACCAAAACACTAATTCAAATTCTTTTCAATTTCATTTCACTCCAAAAAGCAAACATCTACTTCAGCTACCAAGGGATCATTTCAATCCATCACTTAAATATACATTCGGCAGGAAATTGCCTGACCAAATAAAAAAAAATCATAACAAGAATCCATATTCTTTTCAATTTCCTTTCAACAAAAAGAAAATGTCAACTTCAGCTAACAAATTGCCAAATCTCTTCATTTTCTTTGACTGCAACTGCATGTATATATTTGAACAACCTCAGATCCGAGTTGCTTGAAAATTTAAAGCCTGTAATTTGAAAACAAAGCTCTGTTCGAATTTATTAAGCAACTAGAAATCAAAGTTTTTAAGGCTAAGAAGAAGCAGTACTTTGTATATTAAGAAGAAAGCACTCTAGTTGGTGATTGCTGTTCAAATACAAACTCAGAAATTTTAAAGGCTACTTCGAATTTCAGATTCCAACTTTTAAATCATGACTTCAACTTCAAGTTTTAAAGCATCTGGAATCAATGTGGAAGGTGAGAATCCAAATTTTCAAAACATGGAAATCGAAATTACACAGTTACTATAAATGCATTGTTCATTTTAGCCTTCAAAAATCTGAATCTCTTCACCTAGTTCATATTGCACGTTGATGCAAACTAGGAGTCTGTTTGTTTTCTAATATAGTTTGTGTTAAAAATAGATTTGTGAAGGAATATGCTGTGTAGTTCGATAGGGTCCTGCTTTACAGTGGGCAATCCAATTTTAGTGGAAATTCAATATTTTTATTTCAAAGATTCAAGCATGCAGTCTTGATTCTTATGAGAAAATATTGATTTTAGTGGTGAAGTTATAAGTTTTAGTGTTGAACATTTCGAGGAATTGTTAGATGAACGGGTTTCGCTCAAAAATATATTTCCGACGATTTCATTGAAGAGAGGTGTTGCGGCCTGTTCTGGTAGGAGCAGGTGATCATGGAGGAGGCATCTACCATGGTCGTTTGTTGGATTTGGGTTTGGATTGGGAGAACGAGCGAGTTGTAGGGTTTAAGGGCAGGCTCTGCAATGGTGGCGGCGTAGTGTTTTCGAGGAATGGTGGAGCGATCGGAATTCGAAGGGGTTGGCTCGGTGGTAGCTGCATGGGAGGGCTTTCACCTGAGATAGGCGACGTGCGATATATTTGTCGGAGGTGAGAGCAGTTCGTCGATTTGTGGAGGTATTGTGGGTTTCTGGTTTTGGTATTGGTTGAGCTGAAGATCGATTTTCGATCGGAGATGAAGTTGGCATCGGCGACGCAGCGAATCGTGTCTAGGGACGATGGGGGACTCGACGGTGGTGTCACGACTGCGAGTTAATCAAGGGCTCGGGTGTACATGTGCACGCGGGTTACCGAGCACGAGCGACGTCCATGCAAGCACAATTGTTCATGTGATGGGTAGTGCAAGCGTTTTGGTTCGATGCTTTTCTCGATTGATCCTCGTTTTGATCGATACTGGTATTGTAACTTGTTGACGTTCGAATTTGAGTTGCGTTCCTGATGATGGAACTGGACCGGGGTTGTGAGATGAGGGAAGAAGGAGGAGAAGGGATAAGGATTAGGCGGGTTATTTTTCTTTGGGCTTGGCCCGTTTACTTTGTTTGTGTAAAATAATTCACTACTAGAAAAGACTCTCAGTCCGACAGCCAGGGACGACGGCTTCCGACGGCTGATTTTCGATGGCTTTCGATGGGCCGTCGAAAATCTGCGAATTACAGGGCTCGGCCGAACCCTCTTCTTCCTCATTTTCGCATACGAAAATTTAACCCAAAAAATCCCAATTCCATTCTCCAAGCTTCCAATCTCTAATTTCCAGCTTTCGGATCCTCAAAGGCTGCCTAATCAAACTCTATTACTCTTAATCTCAGGTATAATCTCTTATTTTTGTGAAAAATTCAGTTTTTACCCTTATTATAAATTTGCATAAATTGATAAATTATGGCGAATTAGTGATTGCAATTGTTTCCAATAGTGTAATAACGGTTTATAGCATCACATGGTATACCTATTTCATCTTTTATCGTGAAATTGTGAAAAACATGTATAATTTGTGGTTGTTCATGTATATGTAAATCGTTGTGTATGCCTTGATTCTACGATTGTATATGTGTGTAGCGCTGCTATCATTATATTGTGTTAGTTGGAATAAGATAAAATGAATGAACGAGCTAGGAGTATTATATTGTGCACGTATTGACTTATGAAACCAAAAAAATGCACGAGTCTAAATTATAATTGTGTGTATCGGAAAAATGACAAAAATGTTAAACCAGCCTTAAGTTGATGTAATACGTCGAATAAATGTGTTAAATTAATATATATTTTTGTAAATGTGAACAGTGAGTAAAACTGTATTTTTTCGTAAAATGCACGCTTGTAATTTTGACGAATGTCCCTTAGAGAGTTTTTGGGCCCGTCTGACGAGTGTTGTACACGATCGTTGTATAAATAGTCATTTTTTCGAAAAACGACCATTTATATTCATCTGGTACAATGTTTGTTGGATTTGTCCCTATATTGGACAAGTTATGAACACAGTAAGCATTTACATTTTGTATACTACTTCGTCTCAAACGGTTCATAAAATTTCGGCCTAACTTTTCTTTTTTGTTTCATGCGTACATGCATTTGTGTACAATGCAGGGAACAAAAGGGAAATGCTGCCGAAATTTTGTTGAATCATTTGAGACGAAGTAATATACGAGATGTAAATTCTTACTGTGTTTGTAATGGGAAGTAGGATGCCTGACCAATGAATTTTTTTTTACAATTTTTTATATCGATACGTTAAAAAATAAAATGCGCCCTATTTGAAAATATTTTTAAATTTGTGAAGTTGTTCTTTAAATTCAAATATTATACGACCATGAAAATAATCTTTTTCGAATTTGTATTCTTGAAAATAAATATTAAATTTTGAACTTCTCATTTTTTCAAATAGGAAAAATGATTGATTATTTTGTTGATCGGAAGGGATGGATGTACCAAAGAAAAGTACCGAGGGGATCAATAAAAGAAGATTTTTATAATGGTATGAACGTGTTTGTTGAATTCGCTTTAAGTAATAACGGAAACGATCCAGAAATTCGTTGTCCGTGTAGTAGGTGTAGACATTTGAAGTATTTGTTACCAAATATTGTGAAAGTTTATTTGTGCCAAAACGGTTTCATACCCTAGTATTATGTTTGGGATCGGCATGGAGAACTTGTAGCAAATACTTTTGTAGATTCTGAAAGTGTCGTTAACGAAATAGTTTCGACCACCCGTATAGAAAATATGGTTGAAGATGCAGCACGATCAATGTTTCCTATGGTTGAAGTTGACAACGACGATGGAAACGTTGAAAACCAAATATTGAAGCAAAAAAAATTTATGATTTAATAGATGCTGCTAAGAAACCTATTTGGGATGGTTGTAAAAGCGACACTCAGCTGTCAGTAATCGCAGAATAAATTGCGATGAAGTCAAAATACAACATCACTGAAGCTGGGTTTACAGCTGTTGTACAAGCTGCAAAAGGACATATGCCGCCCGATAATCTAATGTGTGAAAATCACTATGAAGTAAAAAACTTATGTCGGCTTTTGGCTTACCTTATCAGAAAATAGATACATGTTTAAAAGACTGCATGTTGTTTTGGAAAGAAGACGCAAACCTTAGAAATTGTAAAGTTTGTAACTAGGAGAGATACAAACCAAGAAAAAAGAAGGGGAAGGAAGTTCCGTACAAGCATATGCATTACTTACCCATAACTCCAAGACTTCAAAGATTATATGCACTCTGTAATTGCATCTAATATGAGATGGCATAGCGTGAGAACGGAGGAAGATGGTATGTTGACACATCCGACCGATGGAGAAGCATGGAAGCATTTCGAAAAAACGTATCCCAATTTTGCAGCGGAGAGTCGAAATGTTAGATTAGGATTATGTACGGACGGTTTTTCTCCATTTTCTCAATTTGGTTCTAAATATTCATCCTGGCCCATTATCGTCACACCGTATAATTTACCTCCATGGATGTGTATGAAAACGCAATATATTTTTCTTACTGTTGTCGTTCCTGGCCCCAACGATCCGACACAAGGAATCGATGTATATTTACAACCGTTGATTGAGGAGTTAAAAATACTGTGGAACAAAGGAGTAGAAACATACGATGTGTCCAACAAGAAATTTTTTCGTATGTTTGCTTCTTTGTTGTGGACTATAAGTGATTTTCCTGCCTATGCAATGCTTTCGGGATGGAGTACTGCCGGTCGTCTAGCATGTCCATATTGCATGGATGAAACACGAGCGTTTTCTTTACCTCATGATAAGAAAATTTCATGGTTTGACTGTCATCGATATTTTCTCCATGTAAATCATCCCTTCAGAGGAGACAAGAAAAACTTTTTAGCTAATAGAGTAGAAACCAGACAACCACCGACGATATGGTCAAGCGAAGACATATATGAACTTGTTAGGGACTATCCAAAGATATATGAAACTGGTGAGCAAACAGAAATCGAAGGCAAATCAGTTGTTCATAACTGGTGCAAACAAATTATTTTTTGGGAGTTGCCGTATTGGAAACATCTTCTGCTTCGTCATAACATAGATGTGATGCGCAATGAAAAAATGTATTTGATAATGTTTTTAACACAATTTTGAATGTAAAAGGGAAGATGAAGGATGATTTGAAATCAGGACGTGATATAGAAGAATTATGCAAACGTCCTGAGCTTCATATGAAACCAAATGACATTAAGAAACCCAAAGCATGTTACGAATTAGATAATAATCAAGTTAAATTTGTGTTAAAATGGATGGAAGGGTTAAGATTTCCTGATGGGATATCATCAAATCTTTGTAGATGCGTTGATTTTAAAAATGGTAGATTGAGCGGAATGAAAAGTCACGACTGTCACATAATGATGGAAAATTTATTTCCCGTTATGTTCAAAGAACTGCTGCCGTTAAAAGTTTGGAAGGTAGTAACGGAGCTTAGTATGGTTTACAAAGAGCTTTGTTCGACTACTTTAAAAGTGCAACGTTTATGTAAACTTGAAGTAGACATTCCTATATTGCTTTGCAAATTAGAGAAAATATTTCCGCCAGGTTTTTTTAATGTAATGGAACATTTACCTGTTCATCTCCCATCTGAAGCACGACTTCGAGGTCCTGTCCAATATGGATGGATGTATCCATTTGAGAGGTATGTAATATGTTATCACGTAATTTAATTGCATTTGAAAGATGAAGTTAATATAAATTAATTTTGCATAGATATTTGAATCATCTGAAGAAAAAAGTAAGGCGAAAAGCACAAGTTGAAGGTTCGATATGTAAATCTTACATCGAAGAAGAAGCTTCGTTCTTTTTCTCTCACTATTTCAGTGACCATGTGAATATTTCATTTGAAAGTGTTCCTCGTAATGACGATGGCGACGAACAAGAGTCCTCTCAAGCAATGTTATCTATTTTTAGATAACATGGTCGGCCTTCTGGAAAATGTTTAGAAATATGGCTAGACGATAGAGATCTTCATGTAGCACACACTTATATTCTTCTAAATTGTGTCGAGGTTGCACCGTTTGTTAGGTAATCTGAAATAATAATTTGTGTTTTATTCTTTTCTATAATGCACGCGCGTGTATAACCTAATGTAATAATTTGTTTATATAAACAATGTTTATGAACGTGAACATCCGAACGGAGATCTCAGTAAAGAATTTTCCGGTTGGTTTTCAAATTACGTTTGTGAGCCGAGAAATTGTGTTGTTGACGAAGGGCTGAAAATCTTGCGATGGGACCAAAAAGAGTGGTCAAGACATATCCAATATATATCGTCAATAGATATAAATTTAACACCAAAGAATATAGTGCAGAAAAATTAACAAATAATACTGGTGTATTTGTTAAAGGTAGTGACGATCTAAAAAATCACTTAAATGATTTTTATGGCGTTCTAACACAAATTTTGCAACCGACATATTTCTCACGACCCGCGGAGGAGGTGTTTCTATTTAGATGCAATTGGTTTAGCAATGTTCCAAGTTCTGAAATTAATGTGCACAAGGATTATAATCTTATCGAAATAAAGCATACATCGCACTATCACAAGTATGATCCTTTTGTACTAGCCAAACAAGCATTGCAAGTTTATTATGCTCCTTAAGCAGATTGGTCTGCAGTTTTTAAAACAAAGGCCAGATTCACATTCGATGGGAAGAATATTTCGGACGAACAAGCTTATCAGGTAGATCTTGAGCAAAATAATGAAATAATAATTATAGACGATCATACAGATTTTGGTCCTTTGATCGATGAATCAAATGTTTTGGTAGAAGCGTTTGACAGTGCAGAGGAAAATATCGTAGAAAACGAGACCGAATCTGAATCAGAAGACGATGATGACTGATATAAATCTGAATCTGTTTTTTTGCAATTGATGCAACTATGTCGAACTCTTGATGTATTATGAAATTGATGTAAAGAAACCAAATCCATTTACCATTATTTACATGTTTTATGTCATTTCCATTTGTCATTTATTTAGCAATATTTATTAAAAATGCAATGAAATCTGCTTATCGTCGGAAGAGTAAACCCATTATGAACCAGGTATAACACACTTCCATTTCTATTTCCATTTCGGTCATTAATTAAGCAATTTATACCGTTGATGTCATTTTCATATGAAATATATCTCATTATCATGTTATTATTCTCTTATATAATGATGTGTATATATGTCACAGGTTATCATAATGTCATATAGAGGTAGGAGCTCTTCCCGATCATCAGGAGGCGACGGCAGTGGCCCACTGCAAGAACCACATCGTCCAGTTGTTTCATTAGTCCCTAGAGCAGAGGGGGTAAGAATTAAATTTTATTTAGCATCTTATTTTTTTATGATATATGTACGTACTTATCTATATCGTATTTAAAAAAGGGGGTTCGACCTACTTCCGTCGAAGGTTGTGCTGGATGTCTCTAGAGCTTCTTGTCGTAGTAGGATGAGTGCTTGCTGGCCGAAGTGGGATAACATCCCTCCTCACATCATAGAGTGTATATGGAAGGATGTCCTAGTATGTATATTTTTCCGTTTTCCATTTTTAATTCGTTTTTGTCGTTTTTCTACTGTTTATCGTTTAAAGTGTATTTTATTTTTACTTTTTATCGTGAAACACAGGCTGAGATAGACATCCAGACAGACGATATGGTGTTGGCACGAGAATACTGAATGAAGAAGATGCGCAAGAACTACTGGGACACGATATCTGAGATTAAGAAATCTGGTAAGAAACCACGGTGGATGAGAGAGAGCGTATGACAAGCTTGGTTGAGATACTGGGAGACGGACGAGGCGAAGGCAAGTACACTAATTTTTTTTGACTTATTAATTTGACGTGATCGAAAAATAATGTATCAAATTTTGAATGTACAGGCAGAGTCGGATAGAAACTCTGCAAATAGAAATAAGAATCCCGTCACTCATCGCGGAGGATCGAAGTCGTTTCAGCAGTATCGGCAGGAGTTGGTAAATTTACTGAATAATAAATGTAAATAGTTTATGTTATATAATTTTAAATGTATAATAATTGTATGTAACAATCAACTTCAGGAAGCCGAGGCACATGGTTCTGTCAGCTATATGGACGTGTTCACCCGTACGCATGCTGTCGAGCATGTTAATCCAGACGACACTGTTTCGTATACATGGCAGGACGATAAATCCAGCAAAAGCCATGTAAGCTTATTTCATTTTATTCAGTATTAGTAATTGTTTTGCTTGTTAAACCATAATGAAATAAGAATGATATTATTAATTTGTTAATGCAGGAGAAGTTTATGGAGCAGCAGCAGAAACTCCTTGCTGATACGGGTCGAGATCAGCTGACGACCGATGAGGAAGACGCTATTTTTGAGTCCGTTATGGATCCAGCAGAGCATGGTCGACGATGCGGATTTGGCAATCTAGCGGTAAATAATTTACTTTTTCTTAAAATACATCAAATATGATATTTTTACCTTTTCAAAACAATAAACTTGGATTTTATTCATTTTTCAATTATTGCAGGCCATTAGTCAGAGTAGAGGACGGCGGAGTAGAGCTCAGAGCGATCTAACAGATATAGAAGAATTGCGGACTAGAGTGTCCCAGCTGGAGGAGCAGAACCGCCAACAAGCCATGCAGACCACACAGTTGCTAGAGTACATGCAGCAGTTTGGTGGCCGCTTCACTTTCTCGGCTGGCTTTGGATCTGGAGGAGATTGATTCATTGCTTGCTTGCTTGTTCAGGTATGGTTTTTTTTAGTTTTGAATGATTTGGTAGACGGTGGAGGTAATTGTTGACTTTTGTATAATTATGTTTGATACGTTTGGTTTTGTGGTTGTATGAGGATGTGGATGAGGATGTTGATGATTTTGTGTATTTATAACATGATATAACACTTACTGTTAGGGTTAGTGTCAATGTTGGAATGCTTATGTATATTATGTATTTTATTTTGATGTAATTTTATTTATTTGTGTGTTTATTGAATATTGTGTAGCTTGGATTTTGATATTTGGTTGGAATATTGTATACTGGATTGTGCAGTATTGATGTAATTGTGTTTGGAATAGAAATGTGGATGGAAGGCTATATTTGCAGTAGAATTCAAAAAAAAACAGCAGATTTCCGACGGCTTCCTACGGCTTACATGTCAAAGTTTCCGACGGCTTCTGGTGGCCTGTAACGCTTCATTTTCAATGGCTTCCGACGGATCCCGACATGTGTCGGGATCTGTCGGAAGCCGTCGGAATCCATCGGAACAGTATACGACAAACTGTGTCGGAAGCCGTCGAAAATACTTCTCCCCGACGCAGTAAATTCCGACGGCTTTTTCCGACGGCCGCCGAAGGTTTTCAGCCGTCGGGAATCATTAATCTTCTTGTAGTGATTAAAGAGGGTCTCGGGTTATGATTAGTTTGGGCCAATGGGTTTTGTTATAATATTTTTAAACAAGATTTGTTTGGTAAAGAATTTGGTTACAAAGTAAAATAAAGTCCAAAGCAAATTGACTTTCAACAGGAATGATGATTGAAATAAATATTTTTAAAACAAATTTTTTCTCTTATGCTAAATGTTTATTTTCAAGTTTAATAGAGAGAAAGAAAATTTGGAAATAAACTTGATTTTTTTGAGATTTTATTTAAGTTGTTTAAATAATTTATTTTACCATTTAGTAATCAAGCTTTTAAAAATATTTTATTTATAGATCCTTGGATTTTGAATAAGTGAAGTTTAACTGAAATATTTAAAGGAAAAGAAATGTTTATACTTTGAAATGAATTCGAGTTCTTAAGTGATAATATAATAATTATTTTAATTTCACATATAATAGCGTGTTATTAAGAAGGTGGTTCGTATCGACGGATGGTACGCCGTCGTACGACCAGTTGTGAAGTTAAATAAGAAAATTTATAAGCTTTTGCAGATATAATTTAATTACCCAATTATAAATGAATGCCATTGAATAATTTTACGGCCAAACTGTTGAAATATTCTCAACTGAATTAGATGTGTTTATTTTAGATTATTTCTACTAGTTGACATTTAGACAGTGGAAACAGACATCATTCCGCTAAATAGTTAATTAAAACGTCTGTTGATAGTATAAGCCATCTATCTGATATTATCTGTGTAATTGATTACTAGTTATGATAATCTCTGATCTGCTATTCATGTATACCTGTTAATTATATTTGAGAATATAGTGTGAATCGATTTATGGTAGCTGATTGATTTGGATATCTGTAACTGTGAATTGTGAATGGTGAATTGATAAGTACCGTTGAGACTGATAAGCCTTTTCTGTTTTGGATAGATTTTGAACCTATTTTTGTTTTAAAAATAAATATTATTTTTAGAAATGTTTTAACGAATAAATAAATATTTTTGAAATATCAAAAGTAGTTTATTTGTTATTTTTGGAAATCTTTTTAAAAGGTATAATTTGTAATAAGTATGTATTATTTGAACTATTTCAAGTACAGATACTGTTTTTGTAATAATTATTTAAAAAGTAATTTTTTAGTAATTTAGAATTTAAGCATATATCCTTCAATATAATATATTATAGAAAATTTATAAAAAGAGTATTTTTATTTAATAAACTTGAGAAATGTATTTGGAAATTTTATAAGTGTGATTTGAAAAGAAGTTGTTTTAATTTTATATCTACCCAGTAGATAAGTAATGTGCACGTAAATGTGTATATTTTTACCACCATATTTACTCTATTTAAATTAAATAAATGATCATATTGGGTATTTTAACTTGTTTTAACCAAAATTTATATTAATTCCAAATTTTCACATATTCATCTCCATATAAGGGCAAAATGGCCATTTGTGCACGTATACTAATTTGAGAGAATTTAATTGGAAATTTCTATAATATTTTATAGGAATTTAGCTTCTCATATTAGTGGGTTCATGAAGAAACATGCATGCACAAAATGGATATAAAGGAATGAAGATGGAAATAATTCAAAGTGAAGATCATGGAGGACCCCACCTACCCACCTACCTTAATGTACAAATTAAAGGCTAATGTACATGCTTATCGACTTAATGGTTTCATGTACACTTAATGGGGGATTAATACATGTTAATGATTACTTGGCATCCGCACTTCCTAAGGGGCGTTTTGGGCATTCCCCAAAAAGTGAATTAGGGTTTTAAAACTTGTATATATACCCCTTATGTTTCATGTAATTCCTCTCTTCTCTTAGTCTCTCTTAGGCCTCCTTCTCTTTAGTTTAGTTTAGATCAAAAATAAAATGAAAGCTCCTCTTTCTCTTTTCATGGCTACTTAGCCATTTTTATTTTATGCAATTTAATACATGCTCTTTCCTTTTCATGTTCATTTACTTTCATGTTGTAGTGTAGATCTCTTCTCTTTTATGCAAGTAGAATAAATTTTCCTTTCATTTTGCTCTCTTTTTCCTCTTCTTTTTATTCAATATTGCTTGCTACATTTGTTCATATGATGACAAATATGAGAGGCTAAACCCCTTCAATTTAGGGGTAATGAAGCTCTCTAATCATGTAGCTTCAACTTAATTTGATGTTTATGCTCTCTTTTTGTACTTAATGAGAATGATTGAAGTGGTTTAATGATGTTGTTTAGCTTTACATTTGATAGTCTATGCTGTTCATAACAAATAGGCTATGCTTAAACAAACAAAACACAAATTGTCTCTTCATCTACATATGATTATGGCAAAGAAGTGATTGTTGAAATTAAAATTTGATGGCTTATATTTCTAATTAATAGTTAATAGGCCATGCTTAAAATAGATTTTGCTTTCAACTTTGTTGTCATATTTTATGAGATTTAAAAGTGTATTAGTAGTTGTGTTATAGTTTGATGGTTTATATTGAGCTAATTAATAGCACAAATATACCATACTTATGATAAGCAAATCAACTAATTCACTAATGACAAGAAAAGAGAGATCATAACTTCATTTTGTTGATTTATGTGATATAGAGAGTGGAAATTGCCTATAAATTGCCATTTAACTCTCATATTTTTATCTATTTTTCTTTTGCTAGTTTTTGTTAGTTTCTTACATTTTTAGCTAATCACACTTTCAATTTTGGTTAATTTGATTGAATAGAATTTTAAAATCATCAATTCCCTGCGGATCGACCCGTATTCGCCGCGTGCTACATTCGTACACCGTGCGCTTGCGGTTATTTTTATTTCAAAATTCGTTCGACGACTTTCTAACTCGATAGAATTTCCGTCGACGAACAATAAGCTTTCTTAAATCTGCTAGGAATTTAAATGTGAACAAGGCTTAATGGTTGCAATGGGAAATAACTTGGTTGTATTGATTGGTTATTTTGATAGTTAAATAATCGACTATCAAGTTTGGACAAAAAACTAACTTCGGAAATATCTAAAGGAAACTCGGAAGTTATGTGGTACAGTTACCGTTCGAGGTGCTATACCGTACGTATAAAACTTGTTTATTCTCTAGGACGAATTATAAGAAGACCCGTCCACAAATGGTTAGGAGGTGAACTCCGATCTTGTATATCATCTGTGTATTTCCTAAAGAACCGGGGTTGAGTTTACCGGAAAATAGCGAACGTTGTTTCGAAGAGACCGGGATCGGATTTCTAGTCCGAAAACCACTTCGATCCAACAAGTACGTTTTTGTGATAAAGACAAGAGCTTGGAATCGAAGGTGGAGCAGTAAAGTGCAAGGGCTAATCGGTACTAATGCTGAGGGTAATTCCAAAATGGATGTAGTAGGAATAGTGCCTTCGGTTCTGTTCGGACCAGGAACAGACTTGTATGGATGAATGCTTTCAGAACATCGTCAGGTGGACGGTGAACATTATAAGAGATATATTCTAAAAAGATAACGCTTAGCCTCGAGCCTCATCAAACAGGAATGACTGAAAATTGGAGGTTATGCAGCAAGGTTAAGTGGGTAGCACCCATTAGGGTGAGGTCATCCCTGTCTAGATGTCCCTTTTTATTTCGGCTTAGTGGACGGTTGCTGATCCCAACCGTGGGGTGATCTTACTCGGGATTATCTAATAAGGGGCAATCCTGGTCTTGTGTTGCAGGGGATTGGAAGTAATCCTCGGTACGGTGATCTAGGCCACATACTGTGATAGGTGGTACTCCAGTGCCTAGTCATTAGTTGGAAATCCATTATCCCTCAAGCCCTTTACGGTTTTGATTGTAGAACCCACTTTGTGGCTAGTATGCTGGAATTTAATAAATGTAACAATTTCGGCTATTTTAATAAGTATTTGTATATAGTCCCTATTATAATATCCGGGGATTTTGGTATAAAAATGTTTTAGCTATCGTAAGGTAAAAACCCGACATGTTTATTTGTGGCATGGTCTTATGAGATGCTTTTGTTTCAAAGGATTTTCTAACTTCAATAATCAAGTTGAGTGTGTTTCTCACGCTGGTTTACCAGATTGACCCGGGCTTGGTGTTTTTCCTATATGCTCGGGTCAGACCGAGCATGTGTATTCCAGGTTTAACTGGAAGAGTGGAAGCTGTTAAGGAGAGGAGCTGGATCAGGAACGTGTTCTCGAAGATGTTTATATTCAGTCTGCTTGGTCGTGTGGTTATGGTTGTAAGGACATGATTGATATGACTATCCGAGTTGTGTGGTTGTAACTCTGATGTAATGTTGTATATGTTATGTAAAGTAACAGTTTTGGTTTCGTGTAAAGATTTGTTTATTTTATAAAATTGTTTAAAAATTTGTTTAAAAAATATCTTACCAATTATTTCACAATTCTGATTTTTTTTTGGTGATAAATGATAGTGATTTCCAGTTCGCGGGATCAACCTGTATACTCAGAGTGTGCGTCAACTAGCGTCGGCCGTGTCACAAATAAACATGTCTCCATTTTATAAGTGCAAACTTCAAATTTTAGTTTACAAAATTGGTAAAATAATTTTTTTAATAGTTCACTGAATTGTGAAATATGTTTAAAAATTCTAATTTAGTTAACAAAATGTTTAAATAGTTGATTGTATTATAAAATTAAGAAAATGAAGTGAAGTGAAATAATAAATTAAGAAATAATAAATTTTACTTTGAAATAATAATTTTTTTGAAACAAATATTGTACTAAAATCGACGCTAGCCTTTTGTGTCGATCGACGATGACTAGAATAAGCGGCCGACGTTAGCCGTCGCTAGTCGACGCAAATCTATGAACACTGATCAAAATCCCGCGAAGCTGAAAACTTTTCATTCTTTCGCACCAAAAAGTAAGATTGGTTTAAAATCCAAAAATTAATGTATAGATTACTGATTAATATGCTTATTGATAAGTTTAGGCGAACGTTTAGTCTCGTTTAAAACAATGTTTGTTATAATTTTCGTAAAAATTAGTGTATAATTTTGATTAGTAGGTTGCTGGATAGTTGAATTAATTGTATAATATGTTTTAAAATTAGTGTATAACTATTGATTAAAATAAATGCAAAAATTAGTGTATAATTATTGACTTTAGTGCAAACTTCAAATTTTAGTTTACAAAATCGGTTTAAAATTTGAATAGTTAAATGAATTGTAAGATATTTTTTAAAATTTCAAATTTAGTTAATAAAATATTTAAATAATTATAAAAGGAAAAAAAATTTAAAGGACAAATTAATTTAAATAATTAGGCATAAGGAAACGCGCATAAATTTTTTATCGTAAAGACAATCCCAAAACCCAGTAGCGATTTAAAACAAAACAATACTTTACTGATTTATTCCATTCGTTTTCCTTCTTCACTCATTCACTCTTTCACTCGCGAAATTTTAATCGACACAAAAAACGACGTCGCAAACCAGAAATAAATCGTCATCACCAACACAACAACAAACATCGCAAACGACGAACAATCACCACAAATCAAACAAACACAAATTCGAGAAATAAACGACCTTGCTTCAGTGGAAATGCTGCAACAAACTCAGAATAGAAACATCGAAATAGTGCATACGGTAGATATTTAATAGCAACACACAATGGCAGAAAATGAAAACCTACCTCAATTTGAGTCGATAACAGAGACAATGAAAGGAAAAGCTAACAACTTAAAATTTAAAAAACCGCCAGTAAAAGGAGAAATGAAGCAAAATCGAGAAAAAAGAACAAAGAGAAAAATGAAAAAAATACAGTAGATGAAATGTAACAACCTAAGAATTTTAACGATTTTATAACGTAATTAACTAAAATTTTCATGAAATTAAACAATAAAATTTTGGAAATAAAAAAATTAATATTTGAAATATGTCTATTTAAACATGGCAAATGGTAAAATTTTGTTGGAAAATATGAAAGCTTGTTTGTTAGTGAAATTTCAAAACTTAAAATTTGAATCAGTTAAATTGTTGAAAATAAAATATTTTTGAAACCTGAATATTTTATATAATAAAAATGTAAATCATTTTCTGAGTGAGATGTAGTAATTCTTTTTATCAAATTTGGACGGCTATAGCTACGTTTATCTTATTTTCGGTGTTTTAGCAGCATTTTTGCAGCGAAAAATCATGTTTTTATAACTTGATTGTATCGTTGATACCTGTGTACCATTCTATTCGTCTCGTCGTGCTGATCTCCGTAGTATATCAATTTCTATAATTCGATGTCTGGCACGCGACTGAAATGACAAAACAGTTTGTCGTATCGGTGTCGTATTTGTGCCTTTTGTTTCCCCTTGTCTTTTCAATTGCCCAATCGTGTAGCCTGTTAGCTTTATTAAATTATGGAAACACAACGTTTGACCACTTGCTAATCCTTTCATTTTTATATTTATATCATCGTGTCTTTTCATTTTGCCTCACTGTTCATTCGGAAAAAAAAAGGTAAGTTTCGTTCCTGTAGCTTTCTTCTTTTCGTCCACTTTTCTGCTGATCTCACTTCCATGCTTTTTCCTCTCAAACCCGAAGCAGTCCCCTTCCTTCATTTCCATGCCACGATTCCTCCCAAAATCCCAAAGCACACCCGAGACCCTAGATCCTTCACCGTCCATGTTCGCCTTCCCACTCCTCTGGCTCGAAGTAGTCCTCGACCTAAAGCCCCACCTCTCAGCGCCAGGGGCCCACGTGCCAAACCCATCACCAAACCTAAGCTGGCCACCCAGATCCAAAGCCGACCCGAAGTTTTCTCCCTTTCCGCCCGAGTTTGACGCATAGCCCAAACACCACACTGCAATTCCTCTGTGTCAGTCACTCTTTGCTTCGCCTTCCACGCTTCGACCCCATCTGCTCCGACGCCCACGACCTGACAACAAACCTCTCAACCACCACAACTGCCTACCCCATCTCACTGATCACCTCCGCCATTTCGTCCCACAGCTACCATTCCTTCCCTATGACCCAAGCCGCGCCCGAGCTTTCCCCGCCTGACCCGAAGCACCCTCCGGTGCAGCCCACCAACGACCCAAAGTAGACAAGCCGCCGACCCGCTCTTTGCTGGTCGAGCCTCTGAGCGTTCTCTCTTGTTCGTGAAATATACATATATATGCAGTAGTGTCGCTATATGTGCACGCGTGCGTGCGCTTTCCTTTGAGCTTTGTTGATTTCTGTCATAGCCAGAGATATACGTGACATCTCATATATGTGTTGTTGTTGCATGTGTATTGTTGGCAGAAAATATAATCTATTTGTTTTTCAATCCAGGCTTTCATATGTTTCTATAAATTATACTTGTGGCAAAGGGTTCATTTGTTTTAAAGCTAGCTTATACACACACAGAGATTATCGACAGATGTTTATATCTCACTTTTTAATTTGTCGACAGAAAATATATGTGTTGTATATATAATTGTTCTTTCTAAAATTTATAAAAAAATGTATATATATGCATATGGGAATTTTATCGTAAGGGCCTTCTTTCATCAAACAATAAGTTCGTAGGACACAACTTTAAAATAATTACTTTGCAGGACAAATTTTTATACACGCTACGTTAGCCCTTCAATCAGTTACTTCATCCCTTCTTCCATTCCATTTCTCTTTCGATTTGTACGATTTTTTAGAACTCCAAACCAAAACCAAAACTAGGTTTTAAAAAACAAACGATTGATTTCTCTTTTCAATATTTCTGCTAAAACGATTACAAATCATTTATCAGAGCTGCATTTTAATTAAAACAACTTCAGCATCATCGATTTCTGCATCATTGATTTTAGCTTAAGCTAAAAATACTTTCATCGACCAATCTCTGCAATCACCTTAAACTTAAATTGCTTTTATAATGGATTTAAGGTATTTTAGCTCTTGTTATAATTTAACATAATCGACATTTTTTTAATTAAGCATACCTAAATATTCAATGGCACATGATACTAAACCCTAGGTGTTAAACTGAACAAGTTATTGTTTAGCTGTTAAAAAAATAAACGTATCTATCTATTAATGTAATAATTACTATTACTTATTAGATATAATTTTGTTTTTATCATGATTTAAAGTTATTAGACAAATATACAACTAATTTAACCCTAGTTCGAAAAGATAAAAGCATTTATGTTTTTATCTAAACATTGAAATACATAATAAATCCTAGATAAATTTTTATATCAGCTACTATAGATAACATAATAAATACTGAATTTAAGTCAATTGCAGTTTTCCTAAAGGATTTATGTGAAATAAACATACTTAATCAACTTTTAAGTACAAAAATATTATTCTTCACTCTTGCTAACATCTATACTATAATATTATTATTGAGTTAGATTTCAAGAGCACACAAGCCTCCTTTATATTTTGAAAAATGAACAGTCACATTTTTAATTTATTTCTATTCCAAACTTTGAAACGTGATAACTTTTTCTACAATAATTGGATTTAAGAATCGATTTCACTATAAAATTTCAAATTTAATATGCTTTCAAATGATATCCATTGTTGATAGCTAAAAATAAATTTTTTAAAGTCATAGTTTTTTGGATTATTCATATTATTAAAGTTATTAAATCTGTTTTGACTTTATTTCTTTTAACAAATCTATGTCGTTGATTATTTTGAAAATTCCAGCCTCTGATTCCACTTTCACAAATTGCAGTCAAGTTTGGTGAAATCCACATTACCAAAATATAGCAACAATGTTAGATGGAATTAGAAATGGAACTAGAAAGCTCAAAAACATTAAATACAATTATATGCTTCTTATTATATTGAATTTGCTTCGACTGTAAAAGAAATACAACGATATTCTTCACATTAAAATAAATATTGTTGAATAATGGTTGTTAGTTCCAACACTTTAGACATAAAATATGTATGCTTTAGATTTAACATATTTTTCACAAGAATCATTCAAAAGCAGAAAAAAATCTCTTTATCCTCTGACCTTATCATACTACAATAATATGATGCTGCATAATGTGTTCCTAAATATAGTCAGTTATGAGATCATCATCAACACTTGCGTTCTCATGAATCATGTCAAAGTTGCTTTTGGCATTTTTGGATCAATGGTCAAGCGTAACCAAATGTTGTTAGCTGCACTGCTCTTATAGATAGTTATTACCGAAGCAGCAAATGGAATCAACAACATCAAGTATTAAAGGAAATGATTGATAAAGGTATCTCACCAAATGAAGTTACATATACTACAGCTGATGCATGGAGCAACAACTGATGCACACAATAAATTTATATGTGTATTGTATGGAAATTTTATCTTTGAAATCATTTTTTCTCGATATTTTGCAATTGTTTATCAAGCACCAGTATTATTTGCATTACTGTTTTCAAAGATTTATACACAAGTTTTAGACAAAATGCAAACTTATTTGAAAATTGATAAAAAATATCACTATTTCTTAATCAATGAACCATATAAATCATTTAAACATGTTATGATGATAAGAGGTTGAGTGCGGTCCGTATGCGAAGCACGGGTTCGCACTCGTTTTATTATATATGACAATTTTTATGTAGCGTAAAGATGCACACAAGGTCTTCTAAATCAAAGTTATTCATTCGAAAAACTACTTGCATATCATAATGAAGGAGGAACTCAATGCATAAACATAAGATTTATATCTAGTCCTTTCTGCAATGAACATAGCCAGAGACAATCAATTTCTTTAACTCCTTTGGTAACTGTTTTCCTACTTATGTTTCCTATAATATTTAGTTGATTTCAATTTTTATGTACATATTGAATTGGAAGCTAGATTCCATATTTTAAATAAAAAAATAATTAAATTTCAAAAAAGGTTATGACAACTAAAAAAGATAAACCAAATTATCTTTTTATATAAATTCTCGTACAGATATTTTGGCATTTTCTATAATCTAGTTTGCAATTTCCGTTCACCACTTTTATTCACTCTTTCTTGTTATTATTAAGTTGCGTCTTATATTTTAAGAGGTAATAACGAAAAGTGCAAATTTATGTGTCCTCTCCTCTATTTCTAGAAAATCGCAAACTTTTCCCAAAAAACAAATTTATTCACTACTTTCTATTCACTTTTTCTTTACTGTTTACACATTAGACTCTTTATTCATCATCTTTGTACTATTTATAAAGTAGTATAATTTCAAAAAAACTTAAACCAACTAAAAAGATAAAACATATTATCTTTTCATAGAAATTCCTACAAAGATATTTTGGTCTTTTTTTGCCACAGTTTTCAATATTCATTCACTATTTTCATCCATTGTTTGTTATTGTCACCGTGTTGCATTTTTTTATAAAATTTTCCAATATCCATTCACTATTTTCCATTCACCATTTTCATTGATATCTACACATTAATATCTTTATTCATTCACTTTATAGTATTCATCAGCTGTTACATTGATCATTTTTGTGTTTTTACTGTTGCTATTGCATTTTCAACTTAGTGTTTTACATTCATCATTGCTATTCCTATTTCTGTCTCCATTTCCAATATCCATACAACCTTTGATCTTTGTCACCTATTGCTCCTTGTCACAATCTATTTCTTCTCTACCTTCTACAACCACAACTTCACCATCCTTCAATTTCCTCACAAAGTACAATCTATTACTGCTCAAACAACTTTCGTACCAGTCGCCATCTAATACATTTGAACTCAAATCTTTACCTGAAATATGACATCCTCATACCCCATCTAAACTAGAACCTAAAATAAGGACAACAATTCCTCAACAATACACCTCAATTACTTCAATAATAAATTCCATCATACACTCACCATCTTCAATACCACTTCAATATCCTCCCATCAATTATACCTTATCAGAACTGATTAAGTTGGTATACTACACCAAAACTTCAACTATCTACAACCAGACATTACGACTACCCACTGAAACCGCAATCAAAATTGCTTCTTCCTAAAATTTCTTTTTTATTCTAAATGATAACTGTTCTAAACTATGAATATTAACAAACATGTTTAATTATTTTAAAACGTGTTATTAATTGTGAATATTGGCTATTCTGTGTTTCATTCTCTTTAAGTTTTCAAATATCTAATTGACCATTACTTAGACAACTAAAAAAGATAAAATATATTATCTTTTTATACTTTGAAACTTTCTTTACTTACTTATAATTAAAAATTTTCATTTCATCAAATAATGCTTGTTGATTTTCAGTTGTGAATGTTCACTTTTCTATTTTATTAATTTTAACCTAAAATCTTATTTAGTTTAACTTTCTAACTAACTTAGTATAGCTTTTATTATCAAAAACTTTCTCAATAATATACATTGTAATATTCAATTAAGATGTTTGGTACTTACCTCGAAAGAACAATTATTTATTGATAAACTAGTTAAGATACTTTAATGTCTGCATGTCATCTATAATAAGAAAATTTTAAACCGTGCAAATTGAAATTGGTGTAAAAGAAAAAATTTAAACATTTGTTCTTTACAAAAAAAACTGTTGGATTTAATTTGTTTTTTTTGATAAAAGAGGTACTTTATATACTAAAAGTGCTTCATCGTTTTTTTTTGAAAAAGAGGTATTTTATATACTAAAAAATATCTTAATCCCAAATAAATACGAAATAATAAAAATATAAATCATATTATCTTTTTATTTAAATTTTTGTGCAGTATGATATTTTTTGGTCAACTTTTTTTCTGACCTTCAAGTTAATTTTATGATTTTCATAAATGTAGAATCAGACTGGACCAATACAAGAATTACCTGATGCTGATGAAAAAGAAGACTTCACAGATAAGGACTTCAGACATAATCAATTAGAAAACTCTGATGAAGAAAAAAGATTTCACAACAACTGGCTAAAGAAACTACTGATTTGGATGATGTTGATCAGTATGAAATTTTAAAAAATACCTAAGAGGCAAAAAAGGCAACAGTACACAGGTACATATAGATGTAATTTGGATGCAATCTATAAAGTGATGTCAATTATAAAGGAGAAAAACATTCTTTCACCTGAAACAAAAGCTTTTATAGAAAAAACACCATTCAAAAACTTCTACAATGATTTTCTTAGAGATTCAATAGCACGACAAGATTTAAGGAAAATTGCTTCAAATTTAGATGACATCATTACTTCTTTTGATTTAAAAGAAAATGTTTTCACAATTGGAAATAAATTACTCAAAATAAGTCCTGATGAAGTCAGTCTAATATTTGGATTGCTATTAGCGGGTAAAGATTTATTTTTTATATCAGCTTCTAACAAAGCCTCAGCAATGGAAAGTTTCTTCAATTTTTTAAGTGTCAATTTTCAAGAAAAAGATATAATCAGCCAAAAAACAGTAACAAAAAGATTGAATACACTGTTAGAAGAGGAAAATGTAAATGAAGATTTTGTGAAATTGTTATTATATTGCTGGTTATAACTTTCTTTTATCCAAACAACCAAAGCTATATGCAATGGGGTTTCTTGCCGAAGTTGCTAAATTTAAAAAAATTAAATTCAATCTCTTGGGAAAGGCAATATGTGAAAATGTTTTGAAAA
This sequence comes from Allium cepa, assembly GCA_030765085.1. Classification (NCBI taxonomy): domain Eukaryota; kingdom Viridiplantae; phylum Streptophyta; class Magnoliopsida; order Asparagales; family Amaryllidaceae; genus Allium; species Allium cepa. The sequence continues at coordinate 9,766,316 of CM060938.1, forward strand.
ATGTTAAAAAGTATCATGCTGACCCTAGAAGTACAACAGGCTATACTGTGGTGTTACTGGTATGCTTCCATAACTTTAACTAAATATAAATATACTCAAACTTATATTTATTACAAAATATAAATGTATCTATCTTTTTCTTGTAGTATTGGTTTTGTGAACGAACACAAACAATTGATGAGAAGGAAAATCTGTAAACTAAAATCCCAAGAATGAGAAAATGAGATTTATCAAAACTGAAAGATTTGGATCTCTGAAGTTGACAATGACAAAGTATGCTAGTTTTTTTAACTGTACATATTTTTAAGTTCTTGGAATGTTGGTGGCCTAAATAATAGAAAACAAAATGAGTATAGAAAGTAAGCTAGTTTCAGTTGGTATTAATATAGAAATACTGAAGTCACATTCCACTTTATAAGTTTGACATATTACACTTTTTCCCGTTAGTTAAAGGTGCTAATTTTTATAAATAGCTAATAATAACAACAACTAGAAAGTTTGTAACTGATCTGATAGAAAATAGAAACGATCAACTTCTCATGTTTTAGGAAAGTGGGACTACCCCTGTTCTATTATATAACTCTTTGATTCTACAAAATAACTATGTTCATTAATTATTTAGCTCAGAATCATATTACCTCAAAACCGGTTGTGTGTAACTTGTCTAGTACTTGAATGAAAATATATATGCAAGCTTATCTTTAAATATATTACTTGCAGATTTTAAAATTTTTTGCAGCTGTAACAAAAGAAGAGAAAGAATTTCTTTCCAATAAAATAATAGCTATTGAGGTGGAAGATGACCAAAATAACAAAAGAAAATCAGATGAGCACTAGGAAGACAGAAGTCTGAAAAAATATGCCAAAGAATGTGCTAATAACATAATGGAGCTAGAGTCAAAATTCACTTTTTTGACTACTAAGATGAAAAATGTTGCAGAACAATTAAATGAGGAAAGACATTTAAAGGAAATGGCTGAAAAAAGAATCCAGATTCTTGAAATGAAGCTCCAGAAGTTGGAAAATTTAGAAGAGCACGAGTGAAGGAAAAAGATAATTTGGACAAAATAACTGAAGCTGAAAAAGGTAAGAGAAAAAAGAAAATTGTTTGTATAATTCACATAAACAGTTCTGCTAATTTTTCAACTATTGATATAATGCAAACTCAAGATTTCATACTATAAAAGCAGACACAAGATAGTTTAAAGTATGACAATTTGAAAGTTCCTGCTCAAGAAACTGCTCCCAAAAATGCTATTGTTGTTGAAGATGTTGTCCTAAAAGAACCAGAAAAGAAGAAGAAGCCAAGTAATGTTGAGAAATGTCCACTCCTCAAATATCTTACTGAAGAACAAAAAATTATTGTCAAACTTTTTTTTTCAAAATTCTTGGAGAAAACAAGCAACTAAACTACTTTTCACTCAATTGACTTAAATATAGATTTATTCCAATAAGATATTGTTTCTGGCACAATATGATAACAACATATAATTCAAATAAAGCCTTTTATTTCCGCATCAAAATCTTGTGATTTACAAATAAAAATAAAAATAAAAATACTAAACTCAACTAAAAAGGTTAAACTAATTTATCTTTATATTTTCATTTTTTGGTTTGATGCTTTCCATTTTTTGGTTTGTTAATTAAATACGATACAGACTACACAAATATAAGCAATGGTAATAAAAAGACGGAAGATGTACTCAAAGCTAACAGTGAAAACCACAATCAGTAACATTAACAACGAACTGTTGTATTGATTTATCATGTTCTTTTGGACTTTCAAATTCATTTACTCAAAAAAAAACCCGTAACATTAACAAATAGAATTAACATTTTCATAAACATACTAGTTATATCTTTCGCAAACATGGTTTATGATATGCATATAAATCATAGCAAAACTTTTGTTGATACGTATGGGCTAATATTACTAAAGTCATATAGAAGTCATAGAATTTGCAACACGACTTATATTTGTTTTGTCATATACAAGTCATGGACTTTTTTTGCCCATGAATTCCCCATATTTTTTCGTCATATAGGGATCAAATCCGCGATTTATACTGGAAGTGCCTTAAAAGAAGGGCTGATTTACTACCTGTGTTTTACTCAAAATTTTTGATAACAAACAAAACTTCACATCGGATAAGGTTTACAAAATCCTCAATCACCATCACATATGTATCAAATTCACCTAAGAGCATCTCCAACAGTTCTAAATTCATCCTTAATATTGGGGCATGAATAAAATTTACACTTCAGCAGTCATATATTGTTTATAGATTTATTCCAATAACATACTGTTTACGGTACAATATGTTAACAGCATATAACTCAAATAAAGCTTTTTATTTCAGCATGAAAATCTGATGATTTATAAATAAAAAACTAAACAAAACTAAAAAAGATAAATTAATTTACCTTTATCTTTTCATACAAACTTCTACAAACGTTGTTATTTTCTTTTATTAACAAATAATTAGAAACAACACAGTACATACTAATCTTAATTTTTCAATGATGAAGCATTTACTTGTGATGATGGAAACTTCATCGCCATCACAAAAAGTATGATAGAAGAACATCTCTATGGAGAATATATTTGTGGTCAAGTAAGTAGAAAAAACTATACTTTGCTTCATTATAAATTCTATACTTAATCCATATTCTGTTTGAAATGTAGGTTATTGATTGGTTTTGGTTCAGAAAAACAAAATTATTAGTACAAAGTTCTAGCATTATATACATGAACAGAACAATGACAGTAAGTGAACTATAATGTCAAATTTAATTTGTTTATAAGATGAATTTTCTAAAATTGTTTCTTAACAGAAAAGTGCAACAGATGGAAATATAGAAAATATCAAAAGAGATATGTTTAATCCTTTTATTAAACAAACACTTCTAAATCCATTATGTTGCAATATATTATTTCCTATGCACGGCAACGAACATTGGAGCTTGCTAGAACTAGTAGTGGAATCATGTACTTGGAACCATTATGATTCTCTACACTTGACCGCAAGATCTAAGACCCTAAGAAGTGGACATTCAAAGTTTGTTATTAATTGGTAAGTAAAAATACACAGAAAGTAAAAAAGATAAATAGATTTATCATTATTCTAAAAAAATTATATATATATTTTTTGGCAGAAAGCAGCGGTAAACAACATCAAGACTCAGGGGAGAAAACAATTCCAGGAAAATCTACATGCTTAAAAATGTAAACTGTGCCCAACAAAGCAATGTGTTATTTTCAAGATACTGGAAGTGAGACTAATAATATCATATTATTAAGTGTATTCTAATAATATCGAAATTGTTAAGCAGGAAAAAGCTCAAAAAGGAAAAGGAAAACAAGTAGAAGATGAAAAATTACAAGACGAACAACTTAATTCGATAAAATTACAAACATTATCACTTTATGTCATGATATATATGGCAAAAATGATACCTATAAATTGTTTGGTAAAAGACAAGGCTTTGAAGCTTTAAAAATGATAGTCATTATTATTTATTTAAAAACCGATACTAATAAATTTTTTTAAAAAAATATACATCTGTCTGCTTAATTTTATATGTTTAATTTAATTTGGCGCTTCGTAATTGAAGAAATTATTTTCACACACACACATATATGATAAAACTAATACTAACAGATTACAAAAATGATACCCACCATGTAACGACCCTGACTCGACCTTCGAAAATCGACACTCAAATACATCACCCGTATTCGAATGCCTCAGATTCAAACGTTGAGTTTGGTTCGTCGGAGCTTATAACACATTAAGCAAACAACACAGCGGAAATAGAAGAATATTTTTTATTGATACACGATCGATACAACATCTGATACTAATGAATATCAATATCAGAGCCAAATTACAACAATGGAAAGAAAAGCAGCGGAAAAGATATCTCCATAGACTCCAAGAGAAAGAGAGAATCCAATAGAATGCATCTCTATTGCCAAAGCTCCAAAGGTATTTAACTATAAGCTTGAGCCACCATCATGTTGAACTTAAGCAAGGTCGGTCATGACTGTTGAAGTGAAACAAAGGCGATTATTAAACCAAAGACTCCAAAGATCTATATCAGCTATCTATTGATAACCTGACTCTAGGCCGTCCGTGTAGAAAATTGTGTACACCCAGAGTTTAGAAAGGGAATAATAAACTCCAGGTCAGTCATGGGACTGGTGTGAGCAACCAAAAACAGTTTTATTTGGAACAAAAAAAACAGCAAAAGAATTTAAAATTGAAATCCGCTATGCTTTTTGGAAAATGAAACTAACATAAGGCCTCCCGGCACACACACAATGCAATCGCACACTTGGGGGAGATTTCTCCTTATGATAGTCAAACATGCTTGATACGCAAAAATCCTTTTGATATTATTATTAGTGCATAGTGCAGAAAACATTTCGAAAGTATAATATTAATCTTAGCTAGCATAGGTAACATTATATTATGCCTGCTATAGCTACCACCTGAGGTGGTAGGTTATACAACTGCAATCGTAAAGTGCTCGTATTGTTTTGTTTGGATTTCCAATAAATGGTCAGGGTAAGGAACTTCCTCACCGAATGGGAATGCCTCTGGGGAGACGTCCCGAGAACTTAACCAGCTCTCTGCCAACACAAGGTCGGGTTACCTCTGTAACTAAGAAACTACTGACATGAGTATGCCATCCCCCGGTTATCACCGACCTTTATCAGAGGCCTCGACACCAACAAATTCCAACAACCACATTGGTTAGATATATAGGCTCCATAGCATGATACCACCTTTTATCCTGAAAGAAATGGACATACCCTAAAGGGCGCGACCCTCATAACCTTGTTGCATTCTTCCTGTTTCGACCATTTTCGGCTTGTGAGGTTCGACGAAGTCTCGCCCACAAAGCTACGCTTTTCACAAAAGCTATGCTTCGATCAACAAGTGATCAGCAGCACTCAGCATGCCACATTACCAAATTGGGAATATATCACTAGTAACCATCAACAACATAACCTCTGAGCTCGTATGTCTCAGAGAAGAGTGTTAAGCTAAGAGAATAAATTCTCCGTCACCAAACAGAAATGTATTTGATAGTAACCAATTTGATATCTCAAAGTGTAATGTCAGATATACAGCCATACAAGTCTGTTCCAGGTTCGAACGGAACCGAAGGTACTTCAAAAGAAAGCCCTTGCAAATCCGGGTATTCACAATCCCGATCGGACTCCCCATCACATATGGAGATCTCTATACCGGAGCAACTCAATGCAGAGTCATTCGACAGGCAATCCTATCGTTCTCGAAAATACCCGATCTTCACTACCGGTCTTCAAATGCTGTCCATTTCATCATATCATTTATTTGGAATGGGTTTAATGACATAAAGTCCCCTCCCGGCTAAATCGATAATGAGCGCTTATTATAAAAACATATGGATATAGTGGGATCTTAGTTAAGTCACAACTTAAATCCCAAAACCTTTCTTTCAAATGGTTTAAACAACTTTCCACTTTTAATCTTTTAAACAAAAAGATTAACTTTTAAGATCCTCTTTACTTTGAAAAAAAGTTCACAAATCGTTAACAAAGATTCATTCATAGCTTTCAGTACAATTTCCATTTCAAAAAACTTGAAATCCATTCAACAAAAACTGGAACTTCTTTCTTTATATGAAAGAAATTATCTTTTGAAAACAAAGAGTTTTCATTTCGGGAAAATACGATCAAATAGGCATAAGTTATAACCTTTTAAAGTTTAAATTGGAAAATCAGCGAATTGCCTTATACTCGGCAAGTTCTATTTGAATTAAATTCAAATTCCCAAAATAATTTATTCAATATACTCCAAAATGGTTTAAAATCAATATATATTATTGTATAACTTGAATAACCCTTTCAAATCATAATTTCTAAAATAATTTCAAAACTTAACCAAGATATATTATATTCAACTAATTTCAACTTCAAAACTTTCTTTTCAACAACTATTCATATTCAACTCAATTTCACTTCCAAATCGTTTGGATTTAAAATTCAACTTTTAAAACTTTTCACCATTTGAATAAAATAATATTAAATTCAAAATATCTGTGACTTAACCAATTTTCTCGTGAAATCCATATTTATGTGTGTGGTGCAGTCTAGGGGTTTTACACACAACAATAACACATCACAATTATCATCAATTCTAGCACAACAATATCGATAAGCGGTATAATCCTATGACGCTTATCTTCATTCACAGATTCATAGATAAATATGTAAATTCGACACATAACTAAATCACAGTTCACAACTCAATCATATCACAGAACATCACACATCAGGGATATCAAACAATTGAAACATTCAAATCAATCGTCCATAAGTAAAATTAATTAATTATCTGATTATGAGTGAATTGTTAATCCTGGTTGATTAGAATTAATTAATTACAAACCATTTTAACTAATTATCCTTTAATCATTTATTAATTAAGCTTTAATTATTAAATTAATTAACCCTATAATTATTAAACACTCAACTTTAATTAATAAACCAATCAACCTTTAATCATTAAATAGCTAACCTTTGATTATTTAGTTATTCTTTAATTAATTAACTTTAATGAATTACATTAATTAATTAACCCTTAATTAATAAATCATCCCTTAATTACTTTTATTAATTAATTAACCTTTAAATTAATTAATTATACTCAAATTAATTACCTTAATTAATTAATCACATAAATTAATTATCCATTAATTAATTATTCTTTAATCATTTGATAAATCAACCCTTAGTCATTAATTAATTATCCTTTAATCATTTAAAATTTTAATTAATTAAAAGATAAATCATTACCTTAATTTATTTCTTAATTATCATTTAAATCTTTATTTAATAAACCTTGAAAAATTAATTATCATTAACATAAGAAGTAACTTAGAACCTTAAGTTTAATTAATGATAAAAAACAATTTACTTTCTTAATCAACTACTAAATTCCCATTTAATTTATTTTAAACAAATATAAGAATTCGCTTCATTATTTCAAGTTGAAATAAATTACACAACTTTTATCTATCCAAACCCTTTGAATCAACGTTTATTATTTTAAAGAAATTACTGAAGAAAATAGTTTAAATCTTGATCGATTTAAATTCTAAAAACTGATTTATTTTAGGATTTAAAACTGGTTAAAAACAAACCTGAGCCCGCACTTGTTTTCCCTGAGCCCAACTTCGAGCTATGCATTTTCTTTAATTCTTCGAGGAAACCATGTTTCGACTTTGAGCTCTGACCCGAGCCACCTTCATCTTCCCAAACTCAAATATCTCCGGGACAAAAACATGTATGTGTGCACATGCACGATCGACCAGATCGCCTCCGATCGATACTTGGATCATCAACAGGTCACCGATCCTCCTTTGAGTCACCTCGACCACCCAGAAACTCAAAAACCCAACCAACTCGAAATTTAGCAGTGACGAGAACCATCGAAACCCAACCCGATCTATAGATTCACTAAACACCATCTCCTCCGACCATCTGATTCCCTGCCACCACGTTCAGATCGTCTTCAAAGACCTACGATGCCATTCCCTACCTCCGATCGAGTTCGACACAATGACGAGGCCGTATTAGCCTCAAATCCGACATCAACTTAGACAGGGTTTAAAACCCTAAAACATCGTCGCCAGACTGCTCCGGCGATCAGAAAAATACCCGACTATTTTTCCAATGTTCCCCGCCACTCATACCTCCTTCAGCAACAAGCACGACCACCTTCTTTACGCCGATCGTCGGAATTTGGTCGGAACACGAGTTGCATTCAACCCAAAAATCCTCGATATCCACCAACTTAAAAATCACCATAATATTATTAAAATTCATCAATTTCCTAAACGAATTCGATTATACAGTCAAAGCATGTAAATTTGATAATCAAATTCTGACATTTATTGTTCTTCACTATATTTCACTTGAATTAAATTTTAAAAATGACGTTGCACACACACAAACATTTTTTCTTTAGAGATCAAAGCCAAAAAAATCACTAGGGTGGATGGAATGAATTTTGAATCAGGTTTTAGAACCTGTTATGTTTGAACAGAAGCATGCTCTGTTTGTTCCAAACATGCACATAGATATCAACACACACATATATATACATAAAAATCATTTTTAAACCACAAGCACAACATAATTCAAATCATACTTTAAAGATCATCATTTGCTAATTCAAGATATACCTTTAGAGTTTACTCACCTTTTATGAAGAACGGAGAGGAACAGATAACAAGCCTGGAATTGAGCATTTTGATTTTTTTTACTTGAGGTATTTGATTTGATATGAAGCTTTGATGTATTTGAGATGAATTGAATCTACGGCACGATCAGGTTGAAGCTCGATTTGATTTGCTTTTGATCCTTTTGTTTTGGTTTGAAATTTCCCTTCCAGGTTTAATTTCCTTTTTGTTTTCTGGTTTTTGATTTAAATGTTTGATCTACACTTGATCCTGATCTTGCATCTATTTTGCTTTGAAATGCTTCAGGTTTGAAGCAGTTTTACCAATTTGATTTCCAGATTTTGAGTTGTTGATGTTTGGATATGAGGCTTGATCTTTTGAAGTTTATTTTAGGTTTAAAATTTCAAGAGTTTGAATTTATTTCTTTTTGTTTCGGTTTAGAAAATAGAGAAGATGAGAAGTGAAGAGTTTGAAAACTTTGAACTGAAATGAATAACAAACTTTTTTCTCTAATACATGTTATTTAAATTTAATTTAAAAGGATGGCATACATTTGCCACTTGTTCATCTAAGCTTACAAATGTAATTGCATGAGTTTATAAATTTACAATTGTCACAAATATGTATTTTTATGTGCAAACCCTTATACATGTTAATTTATAAATTATGTTTTAAACCCTTTTTGAATTAAGTACTTATGCTTTTTATAATTTATGAAATATATTTACATATGTATTATGGTTTATATCTTAATTATATATTTAAACCATGTTAATTACAAAGTGTATTGAACCTTATATTAATTTGAGTATTATATATATGCATACAAATTATACTTAGTTATGTTTTATACATATATATTTATAACTTTAAAGAAATTGATTTTAAAAATTAATAAAACACTAATAAATAAATATATAAATATGTATATAACTCTTTAAATAGCTTTTGGAAAATTTATTATATTAAATTAAAAATATCATTTTCAATCCCAATGTATATATATATGCATATTATAAAAAAATTTATTATTATTATTTTAAATTATGGATTTTTCAAATTTAATTTATTTTCCATTTTTTTTGAATTTCAAACTCGCAATTCAATTAAAAATCAATTTATATACATATATATAACAGATATTTTATTTAGTTTGGGCAATATCAAATTAATTCACAATTTAATTCAAAATTTTATTTTAATTGCCAAATTGAATTTGACTCAAAACCGGGATCATTACATATTCTCCCCTTAAGAAAATTTCGTCCCTGAAATTTGCTAGGTAGGGAGACAACAAAGAACAGATGAAGAATGTTTTACCTGATCAAACTGAATATCTATTCTGCATTTGGCTTACCAAATCAGAATATCATCAATAAATATGAGAACAAATCTATTCAACACTTTACGAAATACTCGGGTCATCAGATCTATGAAATATGCAAGGGCATGGGTTAGTCCGAGGGAATAACTAATCGTTCGTAGAATATATCTGAATCCAAAAGAATAGACAATGGATACTCAATTCGGGTTGGAATATCCCAAAGTATATACTAGCTTGTCCCTCTTCGGACTTGGATTCACACAAGAAATCAGAACAAAATTTCAAAGTTTGTTTTTTAACTGAAATTGTTTTATTGACACAATCTAGTTTAACTTCATATTTTTGTCAACCAATTTATTTTAAATAAAATATTAAATTTTTTAAAGTTAAAATGAAAATATTGATAAAAAACCGATGATTAGAATCTGTAATAGGAATTAGAAATCTTTCTACAATGATTCGCAGGGCCAACACCACACCAAAGCTTTTTCTTGTAGTTGTCAATAAGCCATCAAAGAATGGAAATTGAAGGATGATGATCAAAGAAGATCGATGGAAAAGTTGTTTCCCTTGTTGTAGAGTATCGACCAATTGTAGTGGTACTTCCCTGTCCCCTACCTTGTCCTCTTCTTGCACTCATACTCACTATCAGTGGATAGTAAAAAAATTTACTGAGGCATACAGACAAGATATCTTAGGGACACTCATTCTAGGGTATTTATAACCCTTCTCTAATGAGTCACCTAATGTGTTATACTATTGACTAAAGTTCTTATTCAACCTTCAGCACTGATACCACTGTAACGACCCTGACTCGACCTTTGAAAATCGACATCCAAATACATCACCCGTATTCGAATGCCACAGATTCAAACGTTGAGTCTGGTTTGTTGGAGCTTATAACACGTTAAGAAAACAACACACCAGAAATATGAGAATAACTTTTATTGATACAGAAACAATACAACAACTGACACAAATGAATATCAAAGCCAAAATACAATAGCGGTAAGAAAATCAGCGGAAAAGATATCTTCATAGAGTCCAAGAGAAAGAGGGAATCCAATAGAATGCATCTCCATTGCCAAAGCTCCAAAGGTCTTCAACTACAAGCTTGAACCACCATCATGTTGAACTTAAGCAAGGTTGTTCATGAACGTTGAAGTGAAACAAAGACGATCACCAAACCAAAGACTCCAAAGATCCACATCAGCTATCTATTGATAACTTGACTCTAGGTTGTCCGTGTGGAAAATTGTAGACATCCAGAGTTTAGAAATGGAACAATAAACTCCAGGTCAGTCATGAGACTGGTGTGAGCAAACAAAAACAATTTTATTTGAAACAAAAAACAACAAAGGAATTTAATATTGAAATCCGCTATGCTTTTTGGAAAATGAAACTACCATAAGGCCTCCCGGCACACACACAATGCAATCGCACACTTGGGAAAGATTTCTCCTTATGATAGTCAAACATGCTTGATATGCAAAAATCCTTTTGATATTATTATTAGTGCATAGTGTAGAAAAAATTTCGAAAGTATAATATTAATCTTAGCCAGCATAAGTACCATTATATTATTCCTACTATAGCTACCACCTGAGATGGCAGGTTATACAACTGCAATCATAAAGGGCTCGTATTGTTTTGTTTGGATTTCCAATAAATGGTCAGGCTAAGGAACTTCCTCACCAAATGGGAACGCCTCTGGAGGGACACCCCGAGAACTTAACCAGCTCTGTGCCAACACAAGGCTGGGTTACCTCTATAACTAGGTAACTTCTAACACGAGTATTCCATCCCCCATTCGTCACCGACCTTTATCCGAGGCCTCGACACTAGAAAATTCCAACAACCACATAGGTTAAATATCTGGGTTCCATACCATGATACCACCTTTTATCCAGAAGGAAATGCACATACTCTAAAGGGCGCGAGCCTCATAACCTTGCTGCATTCTTCCTGTTTCGACCATTTCTAGGTTGTGACATTCGACGAAGTCTCGTCCGCAAAGCTATGCTTTTCAAAAAAGCCATGCTTCGATCAACAAATGATCAACGACACTCTGCATGCCACATTACCAAATTGGGAATATATCACTAGCAAGCATCAACTACATAACCTCTGAGCTCGTATGTCTCAGAGAAGAGTGTTAAGCTAAGGGAATAAATTCTCCGCCACCAAACAGAAATGTATTTGATAGTAACCAGCTTTATATCTCAAAGTGTAATGTCAGACATACAACATACAAGTCCGTTCCGGGTTCGAACGGAACCGAAGGCACTTCAAAAGAAGCCCTTGCAAATTCGGGTATTCACAATCCCGATCGGACTCCTCATCACATATGGATATCTCTATATCAGAGCGACTCAGTGCAAAGTCATTCGGTAGGCAATCCTATCATTCTCGAAAATACCCGGTCTTCACCACCGGTTTTCAAATGCTATCCATTTCGTCGTATCATTTATTCGGAATGGGTTTTATGATATAAAGTCCTCTCCTGGCTAAACCGAATAAGAGCGCTTATTTTAAAAGCATATGGATATAGTGAGATCTTAGTTATGTCATATTTTAAAGCCCAAAACCTTTCTTTCAAATGATTTAAACAAATTTCCACTTTTAATCTTTTAAACAAAAAGATTCACTTTTAAGATCCTCTTTACTTTGAAAACAAAGTTCACAAATCTTTAACAAAGATTCATTCATAGCTTTCAATACAATTTCCATTTCAAAAAAGTTGAAATTATTATATTTTGAAAACAAAGAGTTTTCTTTTCGGGAAAATCCGATCAAATATGCACAAGTTATAACCTTTTAAAGTCTAAACTGGAAAATTAGCGAACTGGCTTATACTCAGCAAGTTCTATTTGAATTAAGTTCAAATTCCCAAAATAATTTATTCAGCATACTTCAAAATAATGGTTTAAAATCCATATATATTATTGTATAACTGAATAACTCTTTCAAATCATAATTTTAAAAATTAAACAGGATATATTATATTATATTCAACTAATTTCAACTTCAAAACTTCCTTTTCAAAAACTTTCCATATTCTCAATTTCACTACCAAATCATTTGGATTAAAAATTCAACTTTTAAAACTTTTCACCATTTGAATAACATAATGTTAAATTCAAAATATCTGTGACTTAACCAATTTCCTCGTGAAATCCATATTTGTTTGTGTGTGGTGTAGTCCAGAGGTTTTACACACAACAATAACATATCACAATTATCATCAATTCAAGCACAATAATATCGATAAGCGATATAATCCTATAACGCTTATCTTCATTCACAGATTCATAGATAAATATGTAAATTCAATACAGATAAATAAATCACAGTTCACACCTCAATCATATCACAGAACATCGCACATCAGGGATATCAAACAATTCAAACATTCAATTCAGTCATCCATAAGTAAAATTAATTAACTATCTGATTATAATTAACTTAAACTAGATTAATTACTTATGAATGAATTGCTAATCCTAGCTGATTAGCATTAATTAATTACAAACCATTTTAATTAATTATCCTTTAATCATTTATTAATTAACTTTTAATTATTAAATTAATTAACCCTTTAATTATTAAATACTCAACTTTAATTAATAAATTAATCAACCTTTAATCATTAAATAATTAACCTTTAATTATTTAATTATTCTTTAATTAATTAACCATAATTAATTACATTAATAAATTAACCATTAATTAATAAATCATCCCTTAATTACTTTTATTAATTAATTAACCTTTAAATTAATTAATTATCCTCAAATTAATTACCTTAATTAATTAATCACATAAATTAATTATCCTTTAATTAGTTATTCTTTAATCACTTGATAAATCAACCCTTAATCATTAATCAATTATCCTTTAATCATTTAAAATTTTAATTAATTAAAAGATAAATCATTACCTTAATATATTTCTTAATTATCATTTAAATCTTTATTTAATACAACATAAGAAGTAACTTAGAACCTTAAGTTTAATTAATGATAAAAAACAATTTACTTTCTTAATCAACTACTAAATTCCCATTTTATTTATTTTAAATAAATATAAGAATTCACTTCATTATTTCAAGTTGAAATAAATTACACAACTTTAATCTTTCCAAACCTTTTGAATAAACATTTATTATTTTAAAGAAATTTACAAAAGAAAATAGTTTAAATCTTGATTGATTTAAATTCTAAAAACCGATTTATTTTAAAATTTAAAGCCTGGTCAAAAACAAACCCGAGCCCATACTTGTTTTCCCCAAGCCCAACTTCGAGCTACGCATTTTCTTCAATTCTTCGAGAAAACCATGTTTCGACTTCGAGATGTGACCCGAGCCACCTTCGTTTTCCCAAACTCTAATATCTCCGAGACAAAAACATGTATGTGTACACATGTACGATCGACCAAATCATCTCCGATCGATACTTCGATCATCGACAGGTCACCGATCCTCCCTTGAGTCACCTCGACCACCCAGAAACTCAAAAACCCAATCAACTCGAAATCGAGCGGTGACGAAAACCATCGAAACCCAACTGGATCCATAGATTAGCCAAACACCATCTCCTCCAACCATCTGAATCCCTGCTACCACGTCTAGATCATCGTCAAAGACCTACGATGCCATTCCTCTACCTCCGACCGAGTTCGACACAATGATGAGGCTGTATTAGCCTCAAATACGACATCAACTTAGGCAGGGTTTAAAACCCTAAAACATCGTCGCCAGATTGCTCTGGCGATCAGAAAAATACCCGACTATTTTTTCAAATGTTCCCCGCGACTCAAACCTTCTTCAGCAACAAGCACGACCACCTTCTTTATGCCAATCGTCGGAATTGGGTCGAAACACGATTTGCGTTCAATCCAAATATCCTCGATATCTATCAACTTAGAAATCACCATAATATTATTAAAATTCATCAATTTAATAAACGAATTTGATTATACAGTCAAAGCATGTAAATTTGATAATCAAATTCTGACATTTATTCGTTCTTCATTGTAGTATTTTATTTCTGAGATATTCACTAAATAATTTCACTTGAATTAAATTTTAAAAATGATGTTGCACACATACAAACATTTTTTCTTCAGAGATCAAAGCCTAAAAAATCATTAGGGTGGATGGAATGAATTTTGAATCAGGTTTTAGAACTTGTTATGTTTGAACAGAAGCATGCTCTGTTCGATCCATACATGCACATAGATATCAAAACACACATATATATACATAGAAATCATTTTTAAACGACATGCACAGCATAATTCAAATCATACTTCAAAGATCATCATTTGCTAATTCAAGATATACCAGGTTTTTAGAGTTTACTCACCTTTTATGAAGAACAGAGAGGAAAAGAGAACAAGTCTTGAACTGAGCATTTTGATTTTTTTTACTTGAGGTATTTGATTTGATCTTAAGCTCTGATGTATTTGAGATGAATTGAATCTACTGCACGATCAGGTTGAAGCTTGATTTGATTTTCTTTTGATCCTTTTAGCTTTGGTTTTAAATTTCCCTTTTAGGATTAATTTCCTTTTTGTTTTTTGGTTTTTGATTTAAATTTTTGATCTACACTTGATCCTGATCTTGCAACTGTTTTGCTTTGAAATGCTTCAGGTTTGAAGTAGTTTTACTGCTTTGATTTGATTTCTAGGTTTTGAGCTGTTGATGTTTGGATCTGAGGCTTGATCTTTTGAAGTTTATTTCAGGTTTAAAATTTCAAGAGTTTGATTTTTTTTCTTTTTGTTTCAGTTTAGAAAATAGAGAAGATGAGAAGTGAAGAGTTTGAAAACTTTGAACTGAAATGAATAACAAACTTTTTTCTCTAATACATGTTATTTAAATTTAATTTAAAAGAAAAGGATACATTTGCCACTTGTTCATCTAAGCTTACAAATGTAATTGCATGAGTTTATAAATTTACAATTGTCACAAATATTTATTTTTATGTCCAAACCCTTATTCATGTTAATTTATAAATTATGTTTTAAACCCTTTTTTATTAAGTACTTATGCTTTTTATAAATTATGAAATATATTTACATATGTATTATGTTTTATATCTTAAATATATATTTAAACCATGCATAATTACAAAGTGTTTTGAACCTTATATTAATTTGATTATTATATATATACATACAAATTATACTTAGTTATGTTTTATACATATATTTACAACTTTAAAGAAATTGATTTTAAAAATTAATTAAACACTAATAAATAAATATACAAATATGTATATATTTGAATTTAACTCTTTAAATAGCTTTTGGAAAATTTATTATATTAAATTAAAAATATCATTTTCAAATCACAATGTATATATATACATATTATAAAACAAAACAAATTTTTATTATTTTAAATTATAGACTTTTCAAATTTAATTTATTTTCAATATTTTTTTGAATTTCAAATTCACAATTCAATTAAAAATCAATTTATAAACATATATATAACAAATATTTTATTTAATTTGGGCAATATCAAATTAATTCACAATTTAATTCAAAAATTTATTTTAATTGCCAAATTGAATTTGACTCAAAACCGGGATCGTTACACACCATCTGTTTGTGTGGAATTGATATCTTATAATTAGAAATTTATTTTCAGTCTTATTTGTAGAGAAATGATACCGATACTTAGAAAGTGATACCCACCTTATATCTGTTTGAAGCTGAACTTTTAGTTTGACAAATTGTTTTCGGTGCAAGTTGTTATAAAACTAATACTAACATAAACAAAATATGATACCTCTAATTTGTTTGTTTGATGTTATTATTTTTAAATTTTATCAACTGTATTTTTTAATAATTGAAACCTAAATTTAATGAAAATTATAATTACGGTTTGTTTTCAGTACAATTGGAAATTAATATTTCGATAAACTATTTTCCAAATCATTGGAAACAAAGATGACATATATATTTTGAAAAAATAAAACAAGTAATCATTTTGTGTGAAGTATTTACCTTGTGCTTTGATAAGTTGTTTTTATTATATTTTTTTTATAAAAACTGACACCTTTATGAACCAAAACGATGCCCACAGTTTGTTTTCTTGCAATAATTTGGAATTTTAAAAATTATTCAAAATATCTTGTTTATGAAAACTGATATCTATATCTAAAAAATTATACCCACTAACTATTTCAACAAGTGTTGATGACTTTATAATTTTGTAAATAATTTTCAGTGTATATTTAGAAAAAACAATACAAATACAATGCAAAAATGATACCAGAAGTATGTTTGTTTGAAATTTGTACTTTGTACTTTTTTGAATTGTTGTAACTACATTACGTTTAAAAGCTTACAACGTTAAAAATAATAACTGACACCTAAACTATGTATGTTTGAGTTAAATGATTTGTTGTTTCCAAAATTGTTTCAAATTACATTTTTATGAAAATTGACATCACAATTTAACAAAACTGATACCTGCCACCTGTTTATAATAAAGTTCATATTTTTGTACATTTTATAGAACATTTTCCATGTAATTGTAGCAAAAATAATACCAATAAATTGCAAAATAATACCATTAACATGTTTATCCAAAGTTTGTATTTTTTACTAGTATACAGGGTTCTTCCTGCATTTTATTCAAAAAATGGTACCATTATAAATCAGAAGTGATACCAACATTAAAAATTGATACCATTATGTATCAAATATGATACCTGCAATTCATACACTTGAAGCTATTAGTTTCAAATTTTCAAAATTGTTTCAAATCACATTTTTGTGAAAATGATACCTATTTAGAACAAATTGATACCTATTAACTGTAAAAATAATAGTCCTTACATATTTGATTGAAGCTGTTTCATTGCAGCTAATACCCAGCCAATTGTTATGTTTCAACATAAGTTATTTCATTTTCAACCTATTGCCTTTATTTCAAACAATAGGATGATGATGATTTTGTAAATCCATATCCTACATGCATGAAAGTCATATCAGAAGGAGGAGAACAAAAAATTTCAAAATCTATAGATAGAAAGCAAGACACAACTTATAGATGTGGATTACAAGGAATATTCAAAATGGTAAAATTGATAAAAAAAACAATGGCCTTTTCAAAAACCAAATGGAGACATTGAAGAAGACTCCATTATACAACTTCTTCAAAGTGTTTTATGAAGAGAAAATAACGATGAAAGAATGCAAGAAGCATCAACACAATTTGGATGCTTTATACAAATGCTACTCAGTTGAAATCGATATGTTCTTATTTGGTAAATAAAAATTGAAAGTAACTGCAAAAGGCATAAGCTTGCCTTTTGGGTTACCATTGAAAGGAGTAAACATTGAACCAACAAAAAAATGATAGTTAAAACAATTCCAACAGAGTGCAAAGAATTCGCAAATTGAAATTTTGGCAACTACACTATCATTACAAGAAATGATGTTGAAAGAAGAATAAAGCAAGAAATAGAAAAAAGAAAAAGCAGTATGAAGAAGACCTACCATTGTTAATAGTAATGGTATTGACATTTTTCATCCCAAACAACCAAAAAAAATTAAGATGGGAAATTCTACCATTCTTTATTGATTTTGAAACAATGCAATCAGTTTCTTGACCTCTAACAAAAGAGAAGAATTTCAGTAAATTTATCAAAAAATTCATCCACAAACTAAGAAACATATCAGGATGCTCTATACTTCCATTAGTAAGATATGTTAATCAAAATATTATTATTTAAAATGTATATTACTTTTAAAAATCATATCTAGTCAGTTCTTTATATCGTAATAGTATTGCATATGTGAGAAGTTGCAATTAATTCAACGAAGACGACAATATACTGAAGATTTACCACATTTGCATAATGGGGTTTGAGAAAACTCAAAGATATAGCAGTCAAAGAATTTTTCAACAATGTCAAAGACGGTGATGTCAGTTAAAATTCCATCTTATTTGTGTTAATCAGTATCACTTTAACTCTTAGAATAAATTTTAACGCTATATCTTTTCTTCTATAATTTATGGCCATACAGACTATAAATTATTAATCCATACATTATTTTAGTTCCAATGTCTAATATCATTTTTTATATATGCATAGTACCATTTTAAAACTTAATGTAATTTGTATCCCTGCACAATATAAGTTTAGCTTCTATATAGTATTAGTTTAGATTCTTGGTATCAATTTTGTCTCCAGTTAGTGTCAGTTTTATCTCAGTATATTACCTATTTTGTTTATAATAAAAATTCAATTATCATTGTAAGTTGTAAGTTAATATAATAGCTTAAAACTAAAAAAAAATCCATACTAATTATATAGGTGAAAGAAATAACTAATCTTCTTCCACATGAAGAAAGGCTTCTTCAAACAGCGGCTATGAAACAAGAATTGTCCACCAAACAAAAAGAAATGCAAGGAAGAAAAAGAAAATTTGAAGAAGCTGAAGAAAGTACATGTTCATTTGAAGAAGACATAAGTATAAGAATACTTCTAAATGCATATCAAAGATTTGGAAGAAGAAGTGAAAAAAGAAAGAATTGGAAATAGAAAAGAAAATGAGAATAAAAACCGAGCAAGAAGTCCTAAACTAAAAAAAGAGTTGAGGGAAATGAAGTTAAAATTGCAAGAAATTGAGAGAAAAAAGTCATATGCTAAAGACAGTATAGAAAAATTTGAAAATGAAATGAAGAAAGATAGTGAAGAAAAAATTGAGGAGAAAAATGCAAGTTCCAGTGTACAAAACGACAATATAGCAACAAAACTGAACATAGATACATGTACAGAGATGGAAACGAAAAAAAATGAAGAGAAGTTGAACAAGATGTACAAAAATCAACGAAAAGATCAGCGTGGAGAAAAATATGAAGATCGAAATAGAAAACGAATTGGTCAAAAAACTGGAAAATGAAGAATCACAATGTGAACAAAGAAGTCCTAATCATAAAGAAGAAAAACTAGCTCCAACTGAAATGCATCAACAAAAGAAAGTGGAAAATGAAAGTCAAGTGCAGCAAAAAGAAACAAAAGATGCTCAGAATTTGGAAGAGGCTATCAATATCAAAAGCCAAAATGTATCTTACAATGTTTCAATACTTGACTTCACTCCTCCAACTTTCAAATTATATGACACACAAGAGTTTGAGAGCGAAAAAATCGAACAACATGATGCAAAAAAACCAATAGAAGCTGCTGGTAGAAAAGGAAAAAAAATAGCAGCAAAATCAACTGGCTAAAAAAAATCAAAGCAACGCAAAGAAAAACAACTTCTTATATTCAAAGGCCAAAAGCAATAACAAGAGTGAAAAAACAAAGCGACGGCTTTGACTATGGTCAGAAACAAAAAAAGTAGCGAATAAGCCAAAACCTGAAAATGAAAGCTGATGAAAATAAAAGTATAAAAGAGGACTTTCTAAAGCCACTTGCAGTAACAGAGCCAACGATTTCAAAGACATGACTTGGACACTGCAAATGTTTGATATATCTCAATGTAGAACCATAAAATGTGATCAAAACTTTCTTTTCTCTGACATCAAGTAAGTATACAAAATATTCATACTAATGTCAAATATGAAAATAAGTTTATCTAATTTATACAAATCTTTTCTGTTAAAATAGTGTAGTAGCATGGGAAGAGAATGACACAATCAAAGGAGGATGTGTCATAACAAAAAAAGCACTACGACATGTACCAGAAGGAAATGATACATAAGGGCATGTACATAAATTTAATTTTTCCTTTAATCATACCGATATCGGTCAAAATTAGTAGAAAAACCAATACCTAAGAACTATTTGATTGAAATTCATGCTTGATTATTTCATGTTACTCATAACATAACCGATACTTATATATATATATATATATATATATATATTCAAAAATGATACCTACTTTCTGTTTGTTATAACTTTACGTTCTGAAAATATAATTATTTAGTTCACTTATTGTTAGAGAACCACATATTATCACAAAACCAATTGGTAATGTGAAGTGAGGTCTCTTAGTATTTATGTAGAATTCATATTGTAAATTTCCTGATGTAGGACTAATCTCAGCATGCCCCCGCACGTATGGCGTATCATTAGCCAAACACGTGGACATTCATTGAGGGTGACGTGTGACACAATTAAACCAGCTTTGATATCATGTTAGAGGACCACATATTATCACAAAACCAATTGGTAATTTGAAGGGAGGTCTCTTAGTATTTATGCAGAATTCATACTGTAAATAATGTTGAGATTAGTCCGATATCGGGCAATTTACAATATGAATTCTGCATAAATACTAAGTGACCTCCCATCACATTACCAATTGGTTTTTTTTTGATAATATGTGGTTCTCTAACATGGTATCAGAGCCTCTTACGATCTTATTCTCCTTACCCTAGCCTCACCTATCTTCTTCTCCATTCTTCTTCTTCTATCTTTAATTCTTTTCCATGGCAGACTCGTCCAAGTTTCATCCCGCACTCACCATCACTAATGTTAAACCTCTAATGTTAAACCCTATTATCAGTGATAAATAATGTCACACGTTACCCTCAATGAATGTCCACGTTTGGCTGATGATATGCCACACGTGCGGGGACGTGTTGAGATTAGTCCCACATCGGACAATTTACAATATAAATCATTCATAAATACTAAGAGACATCCCTTCACATCACCAATTGGTTTTTGTGATAGTATATGGTTCTCTAACATGGTATCAAAGTGGGTTTAATTGTGTCACACGTCACCCTCAATGAATGTCCACGTGTTTGGTTGATGATACGCCACACGTGCGGGCGCATGTTGAGATTAGTCCCACATCGGATAATTTACAATACAAATCATGCATAAGTACTAAGAGACCTCCCTTCACATCACCAATTGGTTTTGTGATAATATGTGGTTCTCTAACACTTATCACATATGACAAAAAATACCAAAGGTGTGCAAAACTAATACTAAGTAGTTCTTTCCATTAGAATTAATGCTTCATTATTGTATACATTATTTTCACTACTGTGTAAAAAAATGATACCTGTGTGTATGAAAAACCGATACTTAATTTCTGTTTTGATAAAAATTGATGCTTCAAAATTTTAAATATCCATTTAACTTTCATATATGACTAAAATAATATCAAAATAATAAAAAAACCAATACTTAATATCAATATGTTTGAAATTGATGCTTGCTTGATTTCTTAGTTATTTTCATTGTAATTTACATCAAAACTGATACCAAAATAAAAAGAAAAATTATACCTTGATCTTGGATCATAATATATCGCAATAGTCAATTTTAGAAAAATATTTTCAATACCATGTACGGCAAAACTGATAACAAATAAATGAAAAATCTGATACCCATAGATGTTTGAATTGAGTTGATGCTTTGTTATTTTTATACTTATCAATATACACAGCCACATTAACATTAATGATACTATTCATTATTTAATATTGCTTCACCAATAAAAAAACTTATACTTTCCTGATTTTAATAGAGAAAATTGATTGGTATATTTCTAAATGTGGACCAACAGAACGCAACTATGCATTCATAACCACAATGGCGGTAAATAAAACTTTAATATAAAAGTACATAATAATTGCTTCATATATTAGAATGTAACTTATTTTCATATTCAACAGAAAGGAATTGTTTCTGATATAAAGGGTGTTAAAAAAAGTTTGGTCCTGCCTATGCTAGAATCAATTGTACATGAAAAATATGCAGAAGATACATCTTTTCCTTTGCATTGTGAAAACCATTGGACATTAATCACTTTAACATACCCAACAATGCAATGGTGCCATGTTGATTATAGATGCCCTAGAAGATCTAATGAAAGATACAATTTCAAAAGAAGCTATGAAATTGGTATAATATTTTTTTCCTAAAAAAAAGTTAATTAATACAATTAAAAAAGGTGAACATAAATGAACTTTTTGTCATTTTGTCTTTAATAGAGACAACAAATAGAAGAAAGTCTTAAAGACATCTAGAAAAAGAATTGGAGGTGAAGCCTGACGATATACATCTAATCAAGTGTGCACAGCAAGAAGGGGACATGTAAGTTTTTCTTTTTTAAAAATGATATCTACTGAGAAAAAAATTAATACTATTGTTTAAACTAGTATTCATAATCAACTGACAGTTACTCATTATTAAAACTAGTTGTCGTTGTTTTCACTATAATATTTCGTGCATACTGCTATACATTTTTGTATGTCTTTTACATTGAATTGGATTTGATTCTTACAAAAAATGTTGAAAAGTAT
Organism: Allium cepa; assembly: GCA_030765085.1. Classification (NCBI taxonomy): domain Eukaryota; kingdom Viridiplantae; phylum Streptophyta; class Magnoliopsida; order Asparagales; family Amaryllidaceae; genus Allium; species Allium cepa. The sequence continues at coordinate 9,789,169 of CM060938.1, forward strand.
TATCTTTCAGTTCAATGAACATTTAGTTCAGAAATAAATAGATACATACAGGAACAAAATTTATACCTACAGGAACAAAACTGATACATACAGAAACAAAACTGGTACCTACATAATCAAAAATAAAAAAAATATTTACCAATAAATTCTTAAAATGATAGCTACAAACACTATAACTCATGCTAAAACTAATACTAAGTTTGGTAGTAAAACTGTTAAATATTTTAGTTTAAAGCATACTCTATGCTTGTACCACTATATCTAAAATTCAATGTTTTGTATTAGTTATAACCCTGATAATACAACTGATGCAAATTGATACTAATAATATATTTTTGGTTCAAACAGGCTTGACTGTGAAATGTACGTAATGATATTCATCATTTCATTTAATAGATGTAGAATATCAATCAAAACAGAAAAGGAACAAATATTGTCCACAAGAGCAAGAATTGTGCATGCAATACTGACAGACGATAAGCACTGCTGGAATTTGTCCAAGTACATGTCAAGCCTAGAAGAACAAAAAGAACAAAAGTAGTGAATTTGTTTGCAAAATTCGATGTTATGTTCATTTACCCTAATACACATTTGAGATAAAGTGTTAAAAGTATTAGAAAATAGATCTTTTTTATAATGATGATGAAAAAATTTGTTGGTTTTATGTCAATTTTCTGTAAAGACTATGTACTTCTGTCAAACCTTGCAAAAAGTAGCTTTGTTTAACTTCTGTCACACTTGATGTTCTGTTACGATAGTAAATATATTTCTACTTACAAATGAAACTGATACCAACAGTGTGCAGCGACCGATACTATTTTTTTCACTACATGTATGATTGAAATCGATACTTGATTATTTTATTAATTATTTATTTCAAATTTTATTTACAACAAAACTGCTATCCATGTTCATGCAAAATGATACCCAATTGCTGTTACATAAAACATATACCCCTATGATCTAAATTTACTGTACTATAATATATAACAAAAATAAAATAAAAAATAATGCAGCACATATACTTAGTACATGTTTGATTGAAATTCAAGCTTCAAGATTTAATAAATTGTTCTAAACATTATATATAGTAAAACTGATACCTACATTTATAAAAAATGATACCCAACAGTTATTTGATATAACATAATGCTTTATAAATTGAATTATCTAGTTTAATATCGGGCATATCAAAAGAGGTACGAAATTAGTGCAAACTCATACGTAGTAACTGTTTATTAGAATTTTTGTTTGCTCGTTTTATACATTATTTTCATAAAAATTTATGGCAAAACTGATACCTATGTATATATAAAACTAATATCAGGTTGCTGTTTGAAATAATCTGACCACAACAGTATACCAAACTGCAATTTTACACTTCTACATTATATACTGAATTGCAAACTATTCACCATAACATACCAGTCCTTATATATTAACTTTTAAGCTTATGTTTCTTTATAAAGTTTTGCACTTCACAACTCAGCAAACAAATACTTATAGTCATTTCAAAAGTAGGAAAAGATCATCATGTACAAATGATACAAATAGTATGCAAAGAATGATATCATAGTTGTTTATACCTGAAACAGATTAAAAACACAGAAAACCCATTGCTATAATATGTGATATCTACAACTGATACTAATAGCATGCAACCACTGGTGCCACATATTTTACATACCTGAAATATAAACTAATAGAACAAGAAATTGATACTGAACATTCAGTAAAAATAAACAAACTGAATAACATATAAAAATTATAGCACATTACTTCCCATGCAACATATATATTACAAAAAAACAATACTAAACTAAAAATGATACCATATAACAAGGTTTAAATAAAAATATCAAGTCACTGTCACATATAGTATATGATAAACCAATACAATGATATAAAAATGTTCTGTGACATAAAATTGCCAAAAAGATATAAAACCAAGAATATCTTCTTAAAAGCTTGACAATCAAATTATATATTCTTAGAAGCTTTACAATTACACTTGTTGTGGCCATATTTCTTGCATACACCACATCTATTTTGTTTATTTTGAAAACATGCAAATTATCCTTTTTCGTTTTATAAAGGTCTGCCAGCACCTCTTCTATCCTTTGGTGGCTTAATAACATTTTCAACACTTGCATCAACAATTGTCTTATCAAAATTAGTAATAGGATTAATAGAATTAGCATAAAAACAATGATAAGCATCAATGGTAAAATAGTACTCAACAAAATCATAAATGGACAACTTTGATTTGTTCATGCACTTAATAGCATGAGCACAAGGAAATCCCATAACTTTCCATTGATTGCAACTGCAAATCCACTCTTTAAGATCAACACGATGAGAGTTTGGTGATATCACTTCAAAAACAAACTCTGAAGACTTGTATACATCTTATCCAAATCATTCTTCAATCAATTCACTTAAACGAGATTCCATAGAAGGACAAAGAGTAGTATTCCATAATCGACACTCCTCTATCTTATTTGCCATTTGTTCCATAACCTTAATTCAAATTCCATCTAAGCATACAGTAACTGGCAAGGCCCATTTATCCAAAATCAAACTATTAAAATTTTTGGCTACATTTGAACTATATACACCATATCATTTACTTGGGAAAAACAAATCAACCTATTTATTAAAAGGCTTGTCCTTCAAGAAATTCATTATAGCGACACCACCAAGTTCACAAAATTTAGAATGCGCTTCTTCAAATTCATACAAATTAGAAGCTCTAGAACACATCTTGAACAAATCAATGACAGACACATTCGAATTCTTTGCCTTAACTACCAAAAGTGAATTCTGCTCCATATAAAGATAGCAATAACTGTGAAAGGCTAAAGGAAAAACTTCATGAACGCCTAAAATTTAAACCTTAATGGCAATGTGGCATAAAAACCTAATCACAATCTTCTTAAAGCATTTGTTTTAAATGACTAAAAAACCATTTCCAATTATCCACATTTTCTAATGGAACTATACCCATAGCTAATGGGAGAAAAAACCCGCATATAACAGTTTTAAATAAATATTGAAATAAAATTCAATCAACTCGTAACTTAAAAACTGATATCTAATAATCGCTGTAATTAACTTAAAACTGATACCTACCAACTGATAATGATAACTAAAAACCGATTCCTAAAAAAAAGATAACTAAATTCTGATACTATACATTAAAGCATATTAAAATAAAAAATACCCTGATTGCCAATTTTTGCAGTAGCACCCATTAAAACTCCTGGCCGTCCCCTTAAATGAGTAACATCTAAAAATATCTTAGATCGACAATACTTGAAACCAGGTAAATAAGCACCAAAAATAATAAATATTATTTTAAATTAATTAGTACGGGCATTAACTTCCATATCGACACTACTACTTGGATTATACTTCTTCAATGCTTTAAATACTAGGTCATATCATTGTACGACATAGCATCATTGCCATGCAATTCCATCAAAGTAAGTTATTTTCCACAACAAGCAAAAGAATAAGACAACTCAAGATTGTATTCTCTTCTAAAAACATTTATTATATCTTTAGGCTTTTTACTAGGACAATCACCAATCTCATTAATAATCAACGATTTAATAAATGCACTAGAAATTTGTGGATTATTCAAATTTCTAAGACCAGCCCATGAGATTGATCATAATCAAACTTCTAATGAAAAATCTATAATGTTTCCTGGAATCACAAGAAGCATGAACTTTAAATAGACACCCATTTGTAGGGGAAGAGCAAATAGCAACAATTCTTCTAGAATAGTTCTTCAAAAACACTAATTCCTATCCCTTTTGAATTTGGTATGCCATCAAAACATCCCTAAAATCATTGGCACCTACAAAACAAAAACCAACAAAATCAGAAATGGATAATTTCAAACCTCTCTTAAACATATCCTTCAAATAAATTTTATTATGAATAACAACATTTGAACATGAAGATCAACTGGAAGATAACTAAGAAGATTAGATGAAACTGAAGTAGAACCATCACAACATTTTCCAATTGAGAACCCTTGATCTTAATGGTAAAAGGAAAGAATACACTCTTCTTATACAATTGAAAACAAAGTATACTATGAAGATCAAAATCAAAATCAACTACTATAACTTTATTCTCAAGCACATAAGAAATTTCAATGGACGAAAGAGCTAATTGAGATCAATATCGACAAATGTCATTCTTCAAATCATTAAAACAACAATCAACGGACAATCGAGTACTGAAAGTATTATCATCAAAGACAAACAAACAAAGAAGCCACTACAAAAGGAAAAAAAAAGAAATCAAAAAAGAAAATAAAACAGTTTTAACAAAACTGATAGCTATTGACAATAAAACTGATACCTAAAATCTGAAGCTCAAATTTATATTAAAAATGATACAAAAACATACATCGACAAATATTTGATACTATAAAAACATTAGTTTAACCCATCAATTATTTGCTACACATCATCAACTATACATAAAGAAAAAAGTAAAATGATTCGAAACTTCAGTATTGCAAAATGATACTAAAAAAAACTAAAAATGATATCTAAACACCGATCCACAATGAACTAAGTACAACAATAAATATTCATCCAAATCAATACGAATCCAACATAATCATAATTGAACAAAAAACAAATGACAGTCGATTTAAAACAAATTTAAAAACAATGCTGCATATAGAGTAAAGGAACAAGGATGAACCTGCTACTATTGCCTAAATTCTCCACAGAATACGAGCAAAGAAAACATAGTAACAAATCTAATTTTTATTAAAAAAACAATGTTAGAATCGACCAAATTAAAATTCTAATAGAAGAAAAAGTAGAAGAAGGAAAAATAGAATCATAGCTAAAGCTGAGAATTGACAGTATCGAACTAAAACAAAGGAGATTCAAAATCCTGATAACATGATTTAATCGCGTAGCAAAATAAAGAAGAAAGAATAAGAAAATTCAAATTTGAAAATAAAAAAGAAAAAGCGACGAAGAATTAAAGAAGAACAAGCACGAGATAGGAGAGCGCGCGACTGTTAGGATTGTTTAAATTATTTTAACGATTTTGTCATTGGCAATAAAAAATTACTGGGCTATTCTAGCTGCCAGAAAAGCCTTTAAATTTGTCCTTCGCAATATTTTCCTGATTATAAAATTAAGAAATGAAGTGAAGTGAAATACTTAATAAATAATAAAGTTTACTTTGAAATAATAATTTTTTTTTGAAACAAATATTGTACGAAATTCGATTTAAAAATAACTAAGAAATGAATATAATGTTTTAAAGTTTACATGAATGTTTATCGTAGTTTAGAACCATGTTTTTTAGTTTATGCGAAATTAAGTGTATAATGTGTTTTAAAATTTCAAATTTAGTTCATAAAATTTTTAAATAGTTTAGAACGGCTTCACTTGGCGACAGTTCGTGGCGACGGTTTACGTCGGCTAAAAAAGCGACCGTCGCTAGCCGTCGTAAAATTGAATATAACCACGTAGCCGAGAATATTTCAGTATTCACCTCCACCCGGTTCTTGTCATATTCATTTTCTTTCACCCGCCTCTAGTCGACGCCGACAATCCCTTTCCGCTGTGCACTCATTCCTCCTTTTCTTTATCCCTAAGTTTTGAGGTATATCACTTTAAACCCTATTTATAAAAAATTTAATATTTCAGTTTGAATAGGTTAGATTAATTGGTATTAGATGTTGATATAGTTTATTAGTTGAGTTGAAGATAAAATTAAAACCCTAATTTTGAAAATTAGTTAATTATTAATTAGAAATTGATGATTATTGTGTATTAGTTGATGATAATAGTGTGTTAGTTGATTTAGGGATGTTAGTAAGTGGTTTGATTGTTTAATTTGTAATTAAAAATTAGGGTTGATTTAAAATTCGAAAATTAGTATTATTGATTAATATGCTTAATAATAAGTTTACGCGAATGTTTACTATAGTGGAAAATGATGTTTGTTACAGTTTACGCGAGAATTAGTGTATAATTATTGATTAATATGCTCCTAAGTAGATATAGTTAAACATAAGTATATTTTCTAATTAATTAGTTTGTGTTAATTATAACTATTGGTGCTTAGTATAAAATTAATTTATTTTAATTTGTTATTATTAGTGCTAGCTTCTAATTTAGCTTACAAAATTTGTAAATTAAAATTTTACTTGTTAAAGGAGTTTGAAAATACGTTATAAAACGTATAATTTAGTTAACAAAAAATTAAAGAAACATTATACTTAAATCGATTTTGTAAAAAGTTAAGAAATGAAGATAACAACCACAAATATTGTAATAAAATCGATTTTGTAAAAAGTTAAGTAACGAATATAACAAGAACAAATATTCTACTGAAATCAATTTTGTAAAAAAAAAATCAAGAAATAATATGACAACAACAAATATTGTACTATTTTAAAACAAAGGCAAGATTTACGTTCGATGGAATTAATATTCCGAAAAAAGCATCGTATCAATCAGATCTTGAGCAAAATGATGAAATAATAACTACTGATGATATTGATTTGAGTTTGTTAAATGATGAATCAAATGTTTTTGTAGAAGCATTTGAGAATATAGAATAGGACGATATAGAGTACGAGGCCGAGACTGAATCAAAAAACAACGAAGACTGAAAATTTTGAATTTTTATATCAGTTGTTATATAATGTATATTCTGAGTTTCAACTGTTATCAATAACGATGACTATCTTGTGAGCTATGTCTTATTTTTTTAAAATTATGTATACATACTCAGGAGATCTTGTCTCATTTATGACTTTTTAGTGCATGTTTTATGTGATGATGATTAATTAAACTTGTTTTGTAATAATGAATTGATATTTTATCATTATATGAAATGATATGTTTGTAACAGATATGCACATGAGACATTCGAGCGGATCTCAGCCTTCTCCTTCTGTTGGTGCGGGTGCCAGCTGCAAAGTGTCGGATTTACGTCCGGTGGCAGAGGTGGTTACAAAGTGTGCGAGGTATGTATCAAATTTATTACATCTTTACTATTTAAAATTTATTAAATTCGTACATCTTATTTTATACAGGAGGTTTGAGGTGCAACCGTCGGACTTTATTTTGCAAGTGTTCAGGAAGGCATTCATGAGCCGGATGTCGGGATATTGGGTTCAATGGGATGACATTCCTGATCATATTAAGAATGCCATATTCGCCGACTTGATGGTAAGTTTAAATTTATAATTTATTTGTAAATTAATAAAATGTATATAATTCAAACCAATTTCAATTTTAATATGCAGGCCGCCATTCGTGTTCGCAGGACATGGATGTTTTTGTAAATCATTGGAACCACAGAATGTGTAGAAAATTATAGAGACACCATATCAAAAGCTGAGACAGCAGGAAAGAAGTCATCTTAGATGGGAGCTGATGTCTGGATTCAATTTCTGCAGCTATGGGATACTCCGGAGTCGACGGTAAGTTATATCATTTCATTTTGTTTAAACTTTGCATATTAGATGCATTAATTTAGTTAATTGTGCATTTAAATTTATTGGAATTATTTGCGTGGAACCATGCAAACAGGGCAAAAATGAAAGTGACTATGTTATAGGATCGTATAATATGGAATATATACTAAACTTATTAACTAGTGCAGATAGTAATCATAAAGTAAGATAACAGTAAAGTAAAATGACACTAGTGGTTTTTGTACTGATTCGAACTTCTTGTTCTATGTCCAGTCCTAGACTTTTCTGGAATTCAAAACTAGCAGCTCTCACTTAACCCGAAGAAATAGATTTACACCGCCTGAGCAACCGAATATGACTTCTACCTCTTGAGCAACCGAATAGGACTTGACCGCCTGAGCAACCGAACATGACTTGATTACAAAGTAGATTAATTGTCTTGACCTTTGTGTTCTTTTAACAAAACAGATTTATCAATTGCAGTACACCATTCCTATAATCTTTTCCTTAAATATGTATGTGTAATTGTGTGTATATGAAGATGAGGAAGATTTAGATTGCTTAACAAATATGGATTTGTATTCGAAGCAATAGATTTTTGAATATTCAAGAGAGCATGAATTCAAAAAATTTAATTCAAGTAAAAGCAAGCAAATGAAGTGAATTGATCTTGAAATTCATGCTTATTTATAGTAGTCAAAGAGTTACAGTATCTGGTGAAAGATTTTATTAAAACAACAATGGATGCAACCCTATGTAGAGAAGATAACTATTCTTGGAAAGAAGTGTTTGTTCATAAAAATAGCAGTTGAAACCAAGTCACTCGAGTAGTATATGATATTCAATCGAATGAATTTGAAATCATATATGTGCACACATTTGTGAACTGATTCAGTCGATTGACCGAGTGCATCCATTAGACTGAACTATGCATTTTATGATAAAAAATATGCATATGTTCAGTCGACTAAGTATATGCATACATTGTTGAACTGAGTATTTTCTTAAAACCAGTTTGAAAATATATTGAAAGGTTAATTATAAAAGACGTGAACTACTAGAGTATATATGCGAGGGAGTGTGAACTACTTGATGATATATTTTAACATTATGAACACGAGACTTACACTCTAAAATGAAATTTATACTTGAGTATACGATATTTGAGTCTAGTCACCTTCTTGTAACGTATATTTATAGCCGTATATTTGTCGAATAATCTATCATTCTTCTGTCGTCTAGATCGTCTTGGAATCAATCAAAAAACTGAGATTCAACATTCTTCCTATTTTTGATTGATGACAACTCTATATGACATATTGAAATATGAGCAAGATCTCGACAAAAATCTTTATATAACCCCCCTAAATACGAGACAAATTTTTTCTTATTCCTGCATGAAATTTGTTAGTACAACACTGCTTCTCCCCCTTTGTCATTGACAAAAAGGAGAGATGCATATATATTTATTAAGAAAATGTTATTGATCTAAGAGTATATATAATATAGACATTAAAAATAATAGCATATACATAACATCTGTCACGACCCGAATTTCAGCGCTCGAAAATCAACATCCGTACTTCGCTTATACTCGAATGTCATAGATTCAAACGTCGAAATCTGATTCGTGCCGGAGCTTATAACACATTAAGTACAACAACATAGCAGAAGAAAATGACTTATATCATTGATACACAACAGACACAATATCCGATACAATATGTACAACAAATCCATAAATATCAGAGGCTAGATAGAGCAGTGGAAAGAAATAACTTCAACTTGAACCACTAAGTGAGAACTCCAGTATCTGCAATTTCCATCTCCAAAGCACCAATTCAGAAATAGCTCGAACTCCCAATCACGTTGTACTAAGCAAGGTCAGTCACCCTAAACAGATGCTATCGCCAAATCCAAAGGCTGGGTGCTATTGAATCTACTCCTATTATTTGATTATCTGAAAAAACCCAACTCTAGACTGCCCGTGTCGAAAATTATGGGCACCCAGAGTTTAGGAAGGGAACAATAAACTCCGAGTCAGTCATGGGACTAGTATGAGCAAATAAAAATAGTTTTCTTTCAAACAAACAACAAAAGAATTTAAAACATTGAAATCCGCAATGCTTTTTGGAAAATGAAACTACCATAAGGCCTCCTGCTGCACACACCATGCAAATGTAGAATTGGAGGAGATTTCTCCTTATGGTAGTCAAACATGCTTGATACGCAAAAAACAAATTTGATATTATTATTAGTGCATAGTGGAAAATATTCTGAAAGTATAATATTAATCTTAGCCAGCATACAACCATTATTGTATGCCTACTATAGCTACCATGTTCAATAGCATGTTACCGCCACATTCTATGGCAGGTTATACAACTAAAATCGTACATGGCGCGTATTGTTTATTTGGATTTCTAACAAGTGGTCAAGCTAAAGAACTTCCTACTACCACATGGATACGCCTCTGGAGGGACGCCCCGAGAACCTACCCGGCTCTCTGCCAACACAAGGCCGGGTTACCTCTATAACTAGGTAACTACTACTCGATTATGCCATCCCCCGGTCGTTTGCGACCTTTATCTGTGGGCCCTTAACCGCAAAGAAACAAATCACAAAGTATTGAATTTGCAGCAACCACACAGGTTAAATATCTGGGCTCCATACCATGATACCACCTTTTTTCATAAGGAAATGACATACCCTAAAGGGCGCGACACTCATGACCTTGCCGCATCTTTCCTATTTCGACCATTTTCGGGGTGTGAGGTCCGATGAGGTCTCGTCCACAGAGCAACGCTTTACACAAAAGCCTCGCTTTGATCAACAAATGATCAACAACACACAGCAGCACTCGGCATGCCACATTACCAAATTGGGAGTATATCACTAATAACCTTCAATTACATAATCTCTGAGCTTGTACATCTCAGAGAAGGGTGTTAAGCTAAGAGAATAAATTCTCCACCACCAACAGAAATGTATTTGAAAGAAATCTTTTTTATATCTCAAAGTGTAATGTCAGACATACAACCATACAAGTCTGTTCCGGGTTCGAACAGAACCGAAGGCACTTCCGAAGAACCCCTTGCAATCCGGGTATTCACAATCTCGATCGGACTCCCCATCACATATGGAGATCTCTATACCGGCGCGACTCAGTGTAGAGACATTCGACGGGTTATCCTTTCATTCTTGAAAATACCCGGTCTTCACCACCGGTCTTCAAATGCTATCCATATCATCGTATCATTATTCGGAATGGGTTATATGACACAAGGTCCCCTCCCGGCTAAACCGAAAAATGAGCGCAATATTTAAAAACATATGGGTAATGGGATCTCAGTTAAGTCACAACTTATTATTCAAAACTTTTCTTTCAAATGGTTTAAACAAATTACCATTTTCAAATCTTTAAACAAAAAGATTCACTTCACAAAGTTCACCCATCTTTCATAAAGATTTATTCATATCTTTTCAAAACAATTTCCATTTCAAATTCGGTTAACACATCCAATCTTGAAATCAAGACCCAATTCATGGCTTTCAAAATCATTTCCAAAGGTTCATTCATAACTTGGAAAACCAATTTCATTTCAAACTTGATATCCCTTTAACACAAATTGGAAATTCTTTCCTCAAATGAAAGCTTTTATTATTTGAAAACAAATAGTTTTCGTTTTGGAAAAATCCGATTTTATTTATACAAGTTAAAGTCCTTGGGTAAAATTCAAATTCCCAAAACAATACTTTTGAATTGGTTTAAAACCGATATAAACACATTTATAACTTGTACAATATTTTTAAACCATAATTCTCAACATAGAATTCAATTTGAATTCTTGAATTTAAATTCAAATCAAACTATTTAAATTTGAAAATTTAATCAAGTTATGCCAAAATATCTCTCATTTTTGAAACTCCTTTTCTAAAGCTTTTCGTATTTAACCCAATTCCATTTCCAAAACTATTTGAATTTAAAATTCAACTTTAAAACCATTTCAAAATCTATGACTTAACCAATTTCCTCGTGCAATCCATATTTGTGTGTGTAAGGTGTAGTCCAGGGGTTTTACACAATAGTGCAATATCATCAATCTTCACTGATTCAAGCATATCAATATCGATAAGCGGTATACCCCTATAACGCTTATCTTCCATACACAGATTCATAGATAAATAATATACATTCATCACAGATAAAATAAATTAATTCATCACAGCTTGAATTAAAACAATTCATATCACAAGGCATCACACAAGAGATATCAAACAATTCCCAATATTTCATACAATTCAAACATCCATAAGTAAGGTTAATTGATCATCTGAATAGTTTAAACCAGATTAATCACTAATCCAAGTTATTACATTTATTAGGTACAACCATTTTAATTAATTATTCCTTAATCATTTATTAATTAACCATTAGTAATACATCAATTAACCTTTAATTATTAATAAATCAATCTTAATTAATAAATAAATCAATCTTTAATCATTAAATAATTAACCCTTAATTATTTTATTATTCTTTAATTAATTATCCTTAATTAATTACATTAATTAATTAACCCTTAATTAATTATCCTTTGATTAATTAGTCCTTAATTATTTGTTAATTAATCCTTATTTATTAATTAATTAAATCTTAATCATCTTCATTAATTAATTATTAATTAATCCTTATTTATAAATTAATTAACCTTAATTATTTATGTAATTATCCTCAAATTAACTACAGTAAGTGATTAACCTAATCACTTATATTAATAAATCATATAATTAATTTCATTTAGCAATTATCCTTTAATCCCTTGATTAATTAACCTTAATTATTAATCCCATAAATTAATTATTCTTAAATTCGTTTCTCTTTAATTATCAAGTAATTATAATCATTAATCATTATCATTGAATCTTTAATTAATAAACCTTGTATTTAATCATTATTAACAACATAAATCAATTTTACTTTTAAGCTAACATTTTTTTAAAACATTTGATTAACTTCTTAATTTCATTATCAAGTTTATTTAAAATAAACTTTTAACGACAAAGGTCATATACATTTTAAAACATTTTAAACTTAACAATTTTAAAATGATTTATTTTCAAAGCCCTTTACTAATCCCAAATTTAAAACAAAATATAGTTCATTTAAAATGAATTGAGTTAAACATGTTTAAATTTAAATTTATTCAAAATTTAAAAACTGCTTTATACCGACCCGAGCTACGACCCAGTTTTCCCAAGACCTCCTTCGAGTTACATTTATTTTTTTCTTCTGGTTTTAAAACTTTGTTTTAGATTTCTGAAACCTTTTTATACTAGTAACCACTAAAACGAACCCGAGTAACTATTCGAGCTAGACCATCACCTAACCTAGCAATCCTCCGAGTACTTCTTCTTCTTCCCAAACCACTAACACCATCCATGCCTGTGCACATGTACACCACATCGGAGCCATTCCGATCAAGTCATCGACCACCACCAAGTCACCAATCCCAGTTTACCTCACTACAAACGCATAGATCCTCAAATCATCTATGAAATCGAAATTTAGCAATTTGAATGAATACCGAAACCCATCGACCATTATAAAAATGTCTCGCCCGACCATCTCCGATGGCCTGCAACCACGCAGTCCAACCCATAGTTGCACCACAACATGCCGAGTCAATTCCCCCCATACCGATCATCTCTAGTCCTCCCACAATGACGCAGCAACCACGAGAACCCAGCCATTACAACCCTGTCCTTAAACCCTACATTTAATTCGCATGGCCACCACGGCGAGTAAAAAAATTTCTGATCATTTTTCTGATGATCACCGATGCTCTAGCTAACTTCACCAAGAATCATGACCCACCTGGTCTTGGCGACCGACGACAATCAACGTTAACATTAATTCTAATCAATCAACTCAAAACTGCTTGCTAATTTCACTCTTAAAAATCTTGAAACTTACATTTAAATTCACGGATTTGCAAGACGAACCCATTCATATAGTTAAAATTTAAAATCCAGATGTGTAACTGTTATTTAACAATTTCCAGAATATTACCAAATATTTTCATTGGAAACCTTTTTTTTAATAATTATCTTGTGCTTTCAAACATCTTTTATTTATACAACTAAGCTTATAAATGATTGTTCAAAAAGGTTTTGATTTTACTCTTGTTTCTAGCTTGTAACATAGGAACATGCATATATGTCTGTATCTATATATTTATATCTTCATAGATATATACTCCTATATAATTTCTTTCTAAACAATATCATTTCACAACATATATCCAGTTTAGATCACATGCAAACCAGAATAAATATAGGGTTTTAAAAATTTGCTCACCAATTTCCTAAAAGAACAGAGAAGGATTTTATGCCTGGAATTTGAAAGCAAAGAACAAAAAGTTGAACTTGAACTTTGATAATTCAGGTTATAGTTTGATTGTTGAGATGATCTTCCACTATGATTGTATTCGAGTTGAATCTAGATTTTGAATTTACATGCCTTGATTTCCAGACTTGGACTCAAACTGTTGTTTCGAATTTGAATTGCATCTTGGAATCAGGTTTGTGGCCTTCAATTTACTTTCCAGGTTTGATTTTAAACTTGCTTGAAACAGATTTGAACCGAAGCTTCATTTGTTTTCAGGTTTGAAACCTTTGTTTTGATTTTCTAGTTTTAAATGATCTCTGGTTGTTTTTTAGATTTGCAAATGAGGATTGAAAAATGTTGAAATGTTTTGTTTTTGATTTTATTTTGGTTGACAGGCTTGTGAAGTTTAAAACTGAAAGAAAGTTTTGAACAAAAAAATATGAGCAGCCTGTTTTTTTTCAAATTCTCATTTGTATATAATTGAATTTCAAAAGAAAAAAATGATTTTTTCCACTTATTTTCCATTTGTTACACTTGTTAATCTCATGAATAACAAAGCTTACTCATGTTTTAATCCTTGATTATTAACCTACAAATGTCATTTGCAATGAAATTTATGTTTATATCCTTGCCTTAAATAAATTTTAAATTTTGTTATAAACCTTTTTATCTTATGTTTTTACATGTTTATATAAATCTTAAGTATTATGTTTTTATCTTTTCATTAACTAAATATTATGAGATAAGTATACATATAAATTTGAAATCAATTTATACATTAATAAGAAACCACATATATGTTATACACAAGGATTTAACTTTCAAATTATAACTTTCAACTATAAATATGTACTCATATATATATATTTTTTAAATTGGAAAACAAACTTTCACTTTTAAATTTCAAATTCAAAAATTAATTTACTATCAGTTTGTGTCTGTAAATGAGTAAACAAATATCCTTTTTATAAATATAAATTTTATTCTAATCATAATTTATTATCCAAATCTTTATTTTCAACATATATTTTTCTTTTTATTGCCACATTCTCAAATCAATCCATAATTAAGTTTATAATCAATATATTATTCAGAATATTTATTTCTGAATTTCCAATTACAAATGCTATTTTAAAATCATATTTACATACATTTATATTAATAACAAACAGATATCCATTTAATTTGGAAAATATAAAATAAATTTACAATTTAATTTCAAAAATTAAATTACTTACCAATTTAAATTTGATTTTAAATCAGAAATGTTGTAGATTCCCCCCTTAAGAAAATTTCATCCCCGAAATTTTCTAGGGAGACAACAAACGATGGATACACAAAGATAGAGAAACAGCTTTCTAGGTCAAACTGAATATCTATTCTGTATTTTTTTAGAGCAAGACGGGTGTGTAGCGTGTTGCTACACAGCCGATTAGAAGCATATACTAAATAATATTATTTCGATCAACACGCCTGATCGATGGCGATAAGAGCAGATACAGAGACCCCTCTAACATACTACATAAGTATTACGAAGCTGTGCAAGAATAAATACTAATCTCAAAACAAAATAACATCAAGATACCGAAAGCATCAAGATACTAACATCAGTTCGCAACTAAGTCCAGGGTGGGAACGCCGAACTGCTTCCTTGCGACTCAGTTGGAGATGAACTTCTCTACGGAAGACGAAGTCTGAAAGGGGCCGATGAGCTCTGACCTGTAATAGTGGTGAATAAATAGATAATACGTCTGCAAATACCTTCGAAGTGATATCTTGGTTTATTAAACATGTGTGCATTTCGTTCCTTCCATATGCACCAACAGAAGAGAGCGATGAAGACATCCAGGAGGAGATTATGGGGGTTGTATTGCCAGTGATCAAATATGTCTGGTTGATCAGGGATATGACTGAGGAGGTGGGCGCTGGTTGCAGCCCGTATTGAGTATGTGAAGTCACAGTCACGAAATAAGTGGGGGATATATTCAAAGTGGTCAGAGCAAAAGGCACAAGTCGGATCTACTGAGATATGAAGGCGGAAAAGCCTCGCTTTAGTGTTGATTCATTCTTGAGCAAGGCACCACTGGAGGAAGGCGATACGCGGCGGAATAGGGCATTCCCAGAGTCTGGGGAAGGAGAATAAGTGGCCGGGTTTATGGAGGTAGGAGTAACAGGAAGCGACGGTGAAGCCCTTAGCAGGAGCAGGCGCCCAGACTACACGGTCCGGCAAGGTGGCGAGTTGAAGAGAATGAAGCAGATTGAACACGGAGATAAGGTCGGAAAAGGTGTCAGAGCCGAAGAGTGATGGAGGGCAGAGAAATTCAGGACCAAGGCTGATATAGTCACTAACCGATGTCGAAGTGGTGCGCGTGTGGGAGAAGAGGTAGGCCAAAGATTTGGCGAGGGGAAGTTGATTATGCCATGTATCTAACCAAAAAACACAGTTTTTACCATTTTCGATGACAACATGAAAAAGAGATTTGACTCGGGGTAGGGTATGGAGCACACCAGCCTAGAACAGAGAAGGTCTACTACGTCGAGGGAAGTGAAGGACGAGGTGATTGTTAGAACGGTAATGAAGCGAGAGAATCCAACCTTTCCATATAAAATTTCCAGGGGAGAGTAATCTCCAAAGCCATTTAGCGAGGAGTGCGGAGTTAAAAGCGTTGAGGTTGGTGATACCAAGACCACCCTGATTCTGATGCAAACAGGCAGTATACTAGTTGACAAGTCTTTTGACACCATCGCCGTTCCAACGGAAGGTACTCCTGGTTTTATCTATTCGGTTGATGACCCAGGTGGGAAGTTTGTGAAAGGACATCCAATATGATAGGATGGCTGATAAGACGGGTTTGACTAATACAAGGTGACCAGCTGTGGAGAGGGAGTGAGCCTTCCAACTCAAAAGTCTAGATTCAAACCTGGAGATTAGTGGGGACCAATCTGATCTATGAAGCTTGGTGGGACGAAGAGGGATGTCGAGGTAAGATGGAGGGAAATCCAAAAGGTTAGAATTGAGTAACGATGAAATGGGTGGGCCAAGGTGATTAGAGTTGCCTAACATGATGACAGAGCTCTTATTAAAGTTAATGAAAAGGCCGGATATGAGCTCGAAAGAGTAGAGAGCCACTTTCAGGCAGTGTATATAATCAATCTGGGGAGAGGCAAAAAGTAATGTGTCATCAGCAAACTGCAGATTGGAAACTGCTAAGGAGGAATCTGGGAGTGCAATGCCAGAAAAGAGGTTATTGGAAATGGCAAGTTTGATCATTTTGTTGAAGACGTCGGCTACCAAGACAAAGATGAGAGGCGAGAGAGGATCACCCTGTCTCAGACCTCGAGCCGACTTGATGTGACCCCCTGAAGCACCGTTGATCGGTATAGACGAGAGGCTTGAGTTAAAAATATGCTTGATCCAATTGCACCATCTGGGAGGAAAGCCTCTATGCTTCATGAGATCAAGAATGAAGTCCCAATTTACCGAATCAAATGCTTTAGAAAAATCAAGCTTCAGTAAAACCCCCGGGGTCGACGTTTGGTGGTAGAAGGAAATAATTTCTTGAGCTGTTGCTAGACAGTCCATGATGTTTCTACCAAGAATAAAGGCTGACTGCTTAATCCCGACCAGAGGGGCAATAACTGTTTGAAGGCGATTGGCGAGGACCTTGGTAATGATTTTAAAGGTTGTGTTAAGAAGGCCGATGGGAAGGAAGGAGGAGAGGGAGTTAGCACCAGGAGATTTAGGGAGGAGGATAATGCTAGCGTAGTTCAAACGAGATATGGATGAAGGCTGGGATTGGAATTCAGCACACAAGTCTAAAATATTAGCTTTAACAGTTTCCCAGAAATGCTTGAAAAAGAGTGGGCCGAAACCATCTGGGCCGGGTGCTTTGTCATCAGACACGCCCTTCAAAGCAGCCCAAATCTCCTCTTCTATGAATGAATGATCAATGGGGATGGGGAGGGGGCTGAATAAAGAAGGGACCAATCAATGACCAGGAGAGCTGGGGATGGTTTGCTAAGGATGCTTCTGTAGTAATCTGTAAACAAGTGGAGATGATCAGAAAGGTCAGTGTAAGAAGTGTTGTTGTGGACAATTTCCGAGATTGAAGTGGATCTGCGACGTCAGCAGGCTAGGCGGTGGAAATAGGAGGTGTTTTTGTCCCCTGCCTCCAACCATTTAGCTTTAGATCGTTGTTTTCAGCCTAACTCTTCTTGCTTTACAAGCCTATCCAGTTCAGATTCAAGAATATTCAGGCGAGACCGTTCCATGTCTGAAAGCGGACGGGACTCCTCAAGGATGTTTAGATCTAAGATCTCGTCTTGGGTTGATGAGATGCATGAGCGAAGGGACCCCCAAACGGATCTGGCCCAAGGTCTGATAATTTTCCTATGGGAGCGGAGTTTGAAGACAATTCTGGCAGAAGCTGAATGGATTTTCGTAGGTTGGGACCAAACTCGCTTGATGAAATTGTCGAAGGAAGGCTCTAGAAGCCATAGACGCTCAAATCTAAAAGGACACTTGATGTTGGCAAGAAACCGATATCTAAAATGAGGGGGCAATGGTCTGAGATGGTCGTAGCAAGTCCAGAGACCAAGGAAAGGGGGTGTAGGTCATCCCAGGCTGCATTGAAAAGAAATCTGTCTAGTTTTGCTAAGGCAGGTTCGGCTCTACGG
Source organism: Allium cepa (assembly GCA_030765085.1). NCBI lineage: Eukaryota > Viridiplantae > Streptophyta > Magnoliopsida > Asparagales > Amaryllidaceae > Allium > Allium cepa. The sequence continues at coordinate 9,807,711 of CM060938.1, forward strand.
TTAGACCAGGTGAAGAGACGATTGCAGATGGGAGGGTCGATGAGAGAGCATTCATTGATGAAGGAATTGAAAGAGTTTGAATCCAGTTAGTTGAAGCCAGAATTACGCTCCTCGGAGGATCTGGTTGTGTTAAAGTCTCCTCCAACTATCCAGGGTCCATTGAGATAAAAGGCAAAGGAAAAAAAATTGGCCCAGAGATCATTCCTCTCTTGGATGTTTTGAGGACCATAGATGTTTGTGAAAAAGTAGATTATACCTGATTGAATATAGCGGAGTATTACATGTAAGGCCGATGGATGAGCAGTGGTAAGACAATGGGCCCAAACAGCTTCGTTCCAAGCAGTGATGATACCTCCTCTGGAACCATCAGCATTTATGTGGGCCCAGCCCGATAGGGTAGTCCCCCTATGTGTCTAATGAAGGATTGTGGTGGGTCAATCAACTTAGATTCTTGTAAAAAAAGAAGGTCTGCTTTATGGGGGGATAAAGTGAGGCTGACAGCATGCCTTTTAGATGGGTCCCCCAAGCCCCATACATTCCATGAAATTAGTTTCATTGGGAAAGGGACAATCGCTCTGATTCTAGTGCTTGCATGGCAGTGTAATGATCGTCACACAAACTCACACCCATGCAATGAGCCATTTTTTTATTTAGACTCCTATTGGCTGAGGAAAAAACAATAGTTTTATAGAAACTACCAGGAAGAGAAGCTGCTCTGTTGATTCTGGAACTTCGACGAACTATTGCTGGAGTGAACAGAGGAGACCTAAGGCAAGGCAACGGTGGATCTGCCCGGACAGTTTCTAGGGGGGTTGGATCCGTGGGTTGAGGGTGGAGTCTGCCAAGGGGAGGTGAGGATAAGTCAAGATCAACTAATGGGTTAACATGCTGTTCATCGGGCCAAGCATCCCAGCGCTGAGGGCCAGTCCCCCTCGGAGGAGTGTCATGAATTTGGGCAGCCAGTGGAGGCGGTGGGGATATGGCTGGGTCATAATACATAGCATCAAATCTAGCTTCATCTGAATCGTCTGAGGGGATGGGTTCATCAAAGCATCTGAAGTCCATTTCGTAATCAGCTCCCAAGAACATCGTTTCGGGCCTATGAGTGGGGTGAGCATGCTCCCATTTCTCCACTGTAAGGAGACGATCCTCGTTGTTCAAATGCACAACAAAAGAGATGGGGTGCTAACACCATTGAAAAATTGCATTTTGACATACAGAAACCGGTGGTCGAAATTAGCCCAGTCACGGTCATCGAACGCGATGAAGCGACCCAAGGGGCTTAGGGCATCACTGACTACAAGCGAATTATTTCTAAGGAATTCGAGAAAGCCTTGGACCCGAGCCCACGCTGTCGGTTCAAGATCAGTAGACTGGTGATCAAGTTCTGACCATTGGTGCAAGAGGACTGAGCCACCTGGCTTCATTAAAGTTCTCTGCTGAAGGGCTTGATCACGGGTCGAGAATGTAGGGCAAAAAAAATGAAACTGTTGTCAGAAAGGATCCAAAGCGGCCATTCATGGTGGTGAAAGCTTTTGGAAAAGGCGAGGTGAAGAGATTCAATGGACCAAAATCCATCTATGATTGTGGCCGCGAGATAGAGGGAAGAGTCGTCCATGGAAAATATTTATGAGGGGGAAGGTTTAGAAAGAGTGGAACAATGTTTGGAATGAGATAGGGGAGGGGATCGAGGCGACTGTTGGTGTAGTGTGCGCTGAGTGTTGCCTCGTTTCCTGGGAAAGTATGATTGATGTGGGGTCCTCTCCACGTGTACTAGACTGCTTTTGAATTTGTTTTTAGTGGTAGAGGCCGAAGCATTTATATGAGCTGAAAAGTAATTATTTGTTTTCTTAAGACATTCCGAATGTGCATGCCCGAAAAAACCACATAGATATCATATTTTTGGGTCCCTACAGTCTCTTGCCACGTGTCCCAGACTAGCACACCTGAGACAACGGCCTTTCAGCTTCAGAAACTCAATAGTGGAACGAGCATTTGTGAATTCTGGCAGAATATGACAACGAAGCTGGTAGCGAGGGGGATTCGATGAGACCGGGGAGGTGGAGCTCAACACTTGAGCATAGGTTTTCCTTGTGTTGGAAGGAAGGGAAGGAAGGGATCGACGAAGAGGTTCCGATGCAGAAGGCTTAGTGGAATCAGGACCATGAAAGCCTGTGGGCACTGAACGAGTGAGTGGTATGGGTGGAAGCTGAGAGGTGGTGGAGGCAGGGAGCTGAGCTTAGATTTGTATTTGTCAAGGACGGATGAAATGGGAGGTGGTGGAGAAGTTTGCTTGGGGATGGGACCGGATGAGGATGCCATTAGGTACTTAAGTTTGGGGATTAGATTTATATCTATTCTGTATTTGGCTTACCAATCAGAATATCATCAAAAATTATGAGAACGAACTCATTCGATACTACACAAGATTCTCGGGTCACCTGGTCTACGAATATACAGGGGTATTGGTTAGTACGAAGGATGACTAACCATTCGTAGAATATATATGGACCCAATAGAACAAACAATGGATTCTCAATTCAGATTGGAATATCCCAAAGTATATACTAGCTTGTCCCTCTTTGGACTTTGATCTTCACAAGAAATCACAACAAAAATTTCAAACTTTGGTTTTAATCGAAATTGTTCTATCGATACAATCCAATTTAACTTCATATTTTAATTAATAAATTTATTTCAATTTAAAATTCCCAATTTATTAAAGTTAACACGAAAAGCTGATAAGGAACCAATGAAGAGAATATGAAATAGAAACTTATCTATAGTGATTCGTAGGGCTACACCACACCGAAGCTTCTCCTTTGAGCTGCCACAAAGGCATTAGAGAATTTGAAATCAGATCAAAGGAGATTGATGAGAAAAGTTGTTTCCGTTGTTGTAGGGTATTAACCATTTGCAATGGCACTCCCCTATCCCCTATCTCGTCCTCTTCTTGCACTCATACTTACTATCGGTGGATAGTAATAGAATTTGTCGAGGCATACGGACGGATATCTTAGGGATATACTCATTATAGGGTATACTTCACCCTATCTCTAATGACTTACCTAATGTGTTATACTCTGAGCTAAAGTTTCAATCTTCAGCTCTGGTACCAAAATGTCATGACCCGAATTTCAGCTTTCGAAAATCGACATCCGTACTTCGCAGGTACTCGAATGCCACAGATTCAAATATCAAAATCCGATTCGTGACGGAGCTTATAACACATTAAGTACAACAACACAACGGAAGAAAATGACTAATACCATTGATACACAACAGATACAATATCTGATAGAATATGATACAATAGATCCATAAATAACAGAGACAAGATACAGCAGCAGAAAGAAATAACTTGAACTTGAACCACCAAGTGAGAACTCTAATATCTACAATTTCCATCTCCAAAGCACCAACTCAGAAATAGCTCGAACTCCCAATCACGTTGTACTAAGCAAGGTCAGTCACCCTGAACAAATGATATCTCCAAATCCAAAGGCTGGGTGCTATCGAATCTACTCCTGTTATTTGATTATCTGAAAAACCTAAATCTAGACTGCAAGTGTGGAAAATTGTGGGCATCCAGAGTTTAGGAAGGGAACATTAAACTCCGAGTCAGTCATAGGACTGGTATGAGCAAACAAAAACAGTTTTCTTTCAAATAAACAATAAAAGAATTTAAAACATTGAAATCCGCAATGTTTTTTGGAAAATGAAACTACCATAAGGCCTCCCGCCGCACACACCATGCAAACGCAGAATTGGAGGAGATTTCTCCTTATGATAGTCAAACATGCATGATACGTGAAAAACAAATTTGATATTATTATTAGTGCATAATGGAAAATATTTTGAAAGTATAATATTAATCTTAACCAGCATACAACCATTGTTGTATGCCTACTATAGCTACCATGTTCAATAGCAGGTTACCACCACATTTCATGGCAGGTTATACAACTAAAACCGTACAGGGCGTGTATTATTTCTTTGGATTTCCAACAAATGGTCAGGCTAAGGAACTTCCTACTACCACATGGGTACGCCTTTTGAGGGACGCCCTGAGAACTTACCCAGCTCTCTGCCAACACAAGGCCGGGTTACCTCCGTAACTAGGTAACTACTACTCAAGTATGCCATCTCTCGGTCGTTTGCGGCCTTTATTCGAGGGCCTTTAGCCACAAAGCAACAAATCACAAAGTAATGAATTTGCAGCAACCACACAGGTTAAATATCTGGGCTCCATACCACGATACCACCTTTTTCCAAAAGGAAATGACATACCTTAAAGGGCGCGACCCTCATAACCTTGCCGCATCTTTCCTGTTTTGACCATTTCCGGGGTGTGAGGTCGGATGAGGTCTCGTCCACAAAGCTACACTTTACAAAAAAGCCTTGCTTTGATAAAAAAATGATCAGCAACGCACAGCAGCACTCAGAATGCCACATTACCAAATTGGTAGTATATCACCGATAACCTTCAACTACATAACCTTTGAGCTCATACGTCTCAGAGAAGGGTGTTAAGCTAAGAGAATAAATTCTCCGCCACCAACAGAAATGTATTTGAAAGAAATCTGCTTTATATCTCAAAGTGTAATGTCAGACATACAACCATACAAGTCTGTTCCGGGTTCGAACAGAACCGAAAGAACTTCCGAAGAACCCTTGCAATCCGAGTATTCACAATCCCGATCGTACTCCCCATCACATATGGAGATCTCTATACCGATGCGACTCAGTGCAGAGACATTCGACGGGTTACCCTTTCGTTCTTGGAAATACGTGGTCTTCACCATCGGTCTTCAAATGCTATCCATATCATCGTATCATTATTCGAAATGGGTTATATGACACAAGGTCCTCTCCCGACCAAACCGAATAATGAGCGCAATATTTAAAAACATATGGATAATGGGATCTCAGTTAAGTCATAACTTATTATTCAAAACTTTTCTTTCAAATGGTTTAAAAAAATTACTATTTTCAAATGCTTAAACAAAAAGATTCACTTTACAAAGTTCACTCATCTTTCATAAAGATTTATTCATATCTTTTCAAAACAATTTCCCTTTCAGATTTAGTTAACGCATCCAATCTTGAAATCAAGACCCAGTTCATGGCTTTCAAAATCGTTTCCAAAATTCATTCATAACTTGGAAAACCAATTTCATTTCAAACTTGAAATCCCTTTAACAAAAACTGAAAATTCTTTACTCAAATGAAAGCTTTTATTATTTGAAAAGAAATAGTTTTCGTTTTGGAAAAATCCGATTTTATTTATACAAGTTATAGTCCTTGGTTAAATTCAAATTCCCAAAACAATACTTTTTAATTGGTTTAAAACCCATATAAACACATTTATAACTTGTACAATATTTTTAAACCATAATTCTCAACATAGAATTCAATTTCAATTCTTGAATTTAAATTCAAATCAAACTATTTAAATTTCAAAATTTAATCAAGTTATACCAAAATATCTCTTAGTTTTGAAACTCCTTTTCAAAAGCTTTTCGTATTTTACCCGATTCCATTTTCAAAACTATTTGAATTTAAAATTCAACTTTAAAACCATTTCAAAAATCTATGACTTAACCAATTTCCTCGTGCAATCCATATTTGTGTGTTTAAGGTGTAGTCGAGGGGATTTATACAATAGTGCAATATCATCAATCATCGCATATTCAAGCATATCAATATCGATAAGCGGTATACTCCTATAACGCTTATCTTCCATACACAAATTCATAGATAAATAATATACATTCATCACGGATAAAATAAATTACATTCATTACAGCTTGAATTAAAACAATTCGTATCACAAAGCATTACACAAGAGATATCGCACAATTCATAACATTTCATATAATTCAAACATCCATAAGTAAGGTTAACTAATCATCTGATTAATTTAAACTAGATTAATCACTAATCCAGGTTAATTAACATTTATTAATTACAACCATTTTAATTAATTATTCCTTAGTCATTTATTAAATAACCATTAATAATAAATTAATTAACCTTTAATTATTAATTAATCAATCTTAATTAATAAATAAACCAATCTTTAATCATTAAATAATTAACCCTTAATTATTTAATCATTCTTTAATTAATTATCCTTAATTAATTAACCCTTAATTAATTAACCCTTAATTAATTAACCCTTAATTAATTATCCTTTGATTAATTAGTCCTTATTTATTTATTAATCAATCCTTAATTATTAATTAATTAAATCTTAATCATCTTCATTAATTAATTATTTATTAATCCTTTATTATAAATTAATTAACCTTAACTATTTATTTAATTATCTTTAAATTAATTACAATAAGAGATTAACCTAATCACTTATATCAATAAATCATAAATTAATTTCATTTAGTAATTATCCTTTAATCCCCTGATTAATTAACCTTAATTATTAATCCCATAAATTAATTATTCTTAAATTCATTTCTCTTTAATTATCAAGTAATCATAATCATTATCATTAAATCTTTAATTAATAAACCTTGTATTTAATCATCATTGACAACATAAATTAACTTTACTTTTGAGCTAACATTTTTTAAAACATTTGATTAACTTCTTAATTTCATTATCAAGTTTATTTAAAATAAACTTTTAAAGACAAAGGTTATATACATTTTAAAACATTTTAAACTTAACAATTTTAGAATGATTTATTTTCAAAACCCTTTACTAATCCCAAATTTAAATAAAATATAGTTCATTTAAAATGAATTGAGTTAAACATGTTTAAATTTATTCAAAATTTAAAAACTGCTTTATACCGACCCGAGCTACGACCCAGTTTTCCCAAGACCTCCTTCGAGTTACATTAATTTTTTTTCTTCTGGTTTTAAAACTTTGTTTTAGATTTATGAAACCATTTTATACTAGTAACCACTAAAACGAACCCGAGTAACTACCCGAGCCAGACCACCACCTACCCTAGCAATCCCCCGAGTACTTCTTCTTCTTCCCAAACCACTGACACCATCCATGCCTGTGCACATGCACACCACATCGGAGCCCCTCCGATCAGGTCGTCGACCACCACCAAGTCACCAAACCCAGTTTACCTCCCTACAAACACACATATCCTCAAATCATCTATGAAATCGAAATTTAGCAATTCAAATGAATACTGGAACCCATCGACCATCAGAAAAATGTCTCTCCCGACCATCTTCGATAGCCTGCAACCACGCCGTCCAACCCATAGTTGCACCACAACCTGCCGAGTCGATTCCCCCTATACCGATCATCTATAGTCCTCCCACGGCGACCCAACAACCACGAGAACCCAGCCATTACAACCCTGTCCTTAAACTCTACATTGACTTCGCATGGCCACCACGGCGAGTAAAATTTTTTTGATCATTTTTTTGATGATCACCAATGCTCGAGCTAACTTCACCAAGAATCACGATCCACCGGGTCTTGCCGATCGGCAACAATCAACGTTAACATCAATTCTGATCAACTCAACGTTACTTGCTAATTTTGTTCTTAAAAATCTTGAAACCTACATCTAAATTCATGGATTTGCAACATGAACCCATACATGGAGTTAAAACTTAAAATCCAGATGTGTAATTCTGGACCAAATTTTATTTTCTACTGTTATTTAACAATTTCGAGAATATTACCAAATATTTTTATTGGAAACCTTTTTTTTTTAAAACAATTACCTTGTGATTTTAAACATCTTTTATTTATACAACTAAGCTTATAAATGATTGATCAAAGGGATTTTGATTTTACTCTTGTTTCTAGCTTGTAAACATAGGAACATGCATATATGCCTGTATCTATATATTTATATCTTCTTAGATATATATTCCAATATAATTTCATTCTAAACAATATCATTTCATAACATATATCCAATTTAGATCACATGCAAACCAGAATAAATATAGGGTTTTAAAGATTTGCTCACCAATTTCCTGAAAGAACAAAGAAGTATTTTGATCCTGGAATCTGAAAGCAAAGAACAAAGAGTTGAGCTTGAACTTTGATAAATCGGGTTATAGTTTGATTGCTGAGATGATCTGCCACTATGATTGTATTCAAGTTGAATCTGGATTTTGAATTTGCATGCCTTGATTTCCAGACTTGGACTCAAACTGTTGTTTTGAATTTGAATTGCATCTTGGAATCAGGTTTGTGGCCTTCAATTTACTTTCCAAGTTTGATTTTAAACTTGCTTGAAACATATTTGAACTGAAGCTTGATTCGTTTTTAGGTTTGAAACCTTTGTTTGATTTTCTGGTTTTAAGTGATCTCGGGTTGTTTTTCAGATTTGCAAATGAGGATTGAAAAATGTTGAATTGTTTTGTTTTTTATTTTCTTTTGGTTGACAGGCTTGTAAAATTTAAACTGAAAGAAAGTTTTGAACAAAAAAATATGAGCAGCCTGTTCTTTTTCAAATTCTCACTTGTATATAATTGAATTTCAAAAGAAAAAAAAATGATTTTTGCCACTTGTCTCCATTAGTTACACTTGTTAATCTCATGAGTTACAAAGCTTACACATGTTATAATACTTAATTATTAACCTACAAATGTCATTTGCAATGAAATTTTTGTTTATATCATTGCTTTAAATAAATTCTAAAATTTTGTTTTAAACTTTTTTATCTTATGTTTTTACATGTTTATATAAATCTTAAGTATTATGTTTTTATCTTTTTATTAACTAAATATTATGAGATAAGTATACATATAAATTTTGAAATCTATTTATACATTAATAAGAAACCACATATATTTTATACACAAGGATTTAACTTTCAAATTATAACTTTCAAATATAAATATGTATTCACATATATATATATATATTTAAAATTGGAAAACAAACTTTCATTTTTAAATTTCAAATTCAAAAATTAATATACTATCAATTTGTATTTATAAATGAGTAAACAAATATCTTTTTTACAAATATAAATTTTATTCCAATCATAATTTATTTATTTTCCAAATCTTTATTTTCAACATATATTTTTCTTTTTATTGCCACATTTTCAAATCAATCCATAATTAAGTTTATAATTAATATATTATTTAGAATATTTATATCCGAATTTTCAATTACAAATGCTATTTTAAAGTCATATTTACATACATTTATACTAATAACAAACAAATATTCATTTAATTTGGAAAATACAAAATAAATTTAATTTCAAAAATTAAATTACTTACCAATTTAAATTTGATTTAAAAACAGGAATGCTACAACAACATAAGAACATATATAACATAGATCACCATACGAACATAACAATAGAAGTTCGCTTACATGACATAGAAAAAATTACATAAAAGACATATCGTTGTTCCAAAATAAAAATAACCATTGTTCCAAATATTGTAAATAAAAAAGTAGTAAGCTACTTACTCATTACCATAACCGTCATCATCTGAGCTTTCCTCTTCCTCTTCATCGCCTCTTTCAGTTTCTTCATTATCTCCACTAGAATCGCTTCCTTGACCACCTACTTCTTCTCCCTCTTCTTCTCCATCTCGTCCTTCCTCTAAAGTTGATCAAGTGAAGTATGATTGAGGATGCTTTCCTAAAGCTGTAAGTACATGTACGGATGTGGGGGAAGATTGCCCATGAGATAGCACTTCCCAAATATTATTCAAGAACCCCTTAATGTGATTTAGCTTTTTATTTACCTTGTAATGGTTTTCTCGACATGGGAAACGTTTGTCTCGACACGAGATAGGCATTTACTAAAAGCTATTGGTTTCTAGAGACAATTGTTAAAGCCTCTCGTGGTTGAGCTTGTGGTCCAATTTCTTGAATTTCATTAAATTCCCGTGGAGGTTGTGGTTGTGAAGAGGTTGTTGCTACGACTTGGGGAGCTTGTTGTCTTGAAGAAGGTTGAGGTTGACCGGTCGCTTGATTCTCTAGCCAATGTTCAAAAGATATAATAGTCTGACTTTGATATTGCATTGGGGGTTCCATAAGGCATGGAGTTTTGGTGTTTAGGGAACCAATTGCAGAATAGTTTGAGTCGGGGAGAGAAATCTCAAAATGGCGAATGATTCTCATGATATATGCACCGTAGTGAATGGTTTTCATATGGCCTTGATTTAAAGTTAGAATTCATCGAGAATACCTTAGCATAGTTAACAATACGTTGTCCCCAAATAGCATATAGTGATTGAAAATCGCTCCTATATACCTTTTCGTAGCTACCGGTTCAGGGATTGATGGTGTGAGTTAGAGAGCGATGCATAATTATAGCCTTTGGTCGAAGCGCTATTGCTTTGAGTTCCGTTAAGTCATCGAAGAGAAAAAATGGGTAACTCTATCTCGAGAATTCATGTTCACTTCAATGTCGCTTAATTCTCATCCTCCGAATAGGAATTGGAGAATCCTTCCAAGTCGAGCAAGAGGCAAGAATATCTTTATTCAACATACGATAATCCATACACAATCGTTTGGATTTTGGATGCTGTGATGAGCCAAATTTAGATTTGCATAAAAGAGCTTAATAAGAAGATTATTAATCTTCAAACTATTAGCATTGTAGTCAAGTAGAGATTCCAAACCACTTCACTTAGCAAGGTTAAGATAAATCAGGATATTTGACGAAAGAGCCTTCGAAGATTCTCAAATTCTTCATTTTTTTCATATCATCGAACTGCTTTCACATTGCAAATCCCACCTCTAATCTGAGATTCTGATGATCCAACAGTGGAGGTGGAAGGTCTTACTCTTTTTGGAGGCATTTCTGGTTTACGGTTTGGAGAAAGATTTTCGAAATTGATATAAGAATTAGGGTTTTTGGTGCAGGATATAAATAGAGAGTGAATGGGTATTGTGAATAAGGAAAAGTTGTTTAATGTTAGGTTGTTTAGATCATAAATGAAATGTCAATTTGTACCATAAATATCCGGTTACCAGATTCAATCAACTGGATATTCAACATCAGTCGACTGTATACTTATTTAAAAAAAGATGAAAAGTAGGTTCAGTCGAATGACTTTATGATTCAGTGAACTGAATCATTCCCGAGAATATATAGTGTATTTTTGGTAATTTCAGTCGACTGAATTCTGTAGTTAGTCGACGGAATTATAAGAATTTTTTATTTTCCTTACAGCATTCAGTCGACTGGTAATGACAAAACTAAATTAGCTTTATTATGCAAGGAAAAAGCAGTATCCAATCATATATTGAAAAAAATAACAATAGAAACAAGTAAAAGAATGAGAATCATTTAGAGGACCTAGAAGACTTGGGAGTCATACATTCTTCCGGCTCGATTTTCGTAATTTCTTGTGTCGGTTAAATAGTAGAACGATCCCATGAATTCGGAGAATAAGGTGGCGGCTGAGGAGATGGTTGATGCACATAATTATTTGATGGAGGGGAACCATGAATTTTGAGAGCAAATCCATCGAGTAAATTTAGTCTCCTGCCATGATTCTTCTGTTCATAGTACTTCTGTCTTTGAATAGTTAATGATTCTCGTCGATAGTGATGTATATCATCTATTTGTCTAGCAATAGATGGAGAACCAAAATCAAAATTCCTACGTACTCGCTTTGATTCAGGTGTATAACCAGTATGATAACCAGGAGGAACTATTAGAACATGTTTGTAAATAGGAGTTGGAGTGGGTAGATTAATAGATCTAGAACTCGGAGAAGAATATTGTAAGGAGGAATATTCCAATGTTTCTTTTGAAGACACAATGTTGGGAGCTTGATAAATTACTTAAAGAATGATATGAAAAATTTAGCAAATGATGGTTTATATAAGGCTTAAGTTTTCAGAAATAAAAATTAATCAAATGGTAAGATTAATTAAAACCAGGAATGAAATGATTAGTCAGAAGTAAAAACTAATGTAAGGTTGAAGTTTGAATTCTGAAAATAGAAAGTAAATAAAAAATATAAAGAGAGTTGAAATGTAGGTTCAGATGTGAAACATTATGTAGTAGAATGGAAATGCATGAGACTTCTACCCGAGAGACCAGAGGTCAAGTCTTGCTGGCTCCATTTTTGAAAAATATTTTTATTTTTGAATTTATTTTAAATAAAAACAAAGAAATTACTTATAAAATTTTTAATGATGAAATTCCTAATTCTCTTCTTAATTTTATAAAAGTATTTTCATTTAATGGTTTTGTAAATATATTAGCCAGCTGGTTTTCAGAAGGCACAAATTCTAATCTGACTATATCCTTTTCAATATTATCACAAGGAAAATGTTGATGAATGTCAATATGTTTTATTCATGAATGATTTACAGGATTTTTAGATAGGTTTATACACTTTTATTATCACAAAAAATAGTTGATTTAGATAAATTTATTCCAAAATCTTGAAGTGTTTGTTGCATGTAAATGATTTGAGCACATGCTAAAGCAGTTGAAATATATTCTGCTTCACAAGTCGAGAGGGAAACACAATTTTGTTTCTTGCTAAACTAAGATATAGAGATTGTCCAATAAAATGACAAATTCCACTCATACTTTTTCTATCTATCTGACATCCTTCAAAATCAGCATCACTATATGATACTAACTCGAAAGGATATTCTTTTGGATAAAAAAGTCCAAAATTTTAGTTTTTGCTTAGATAACATAATATTCGTTTACTACTGGCATATGTGATTCTTTATGATTTGTTTGAAATCGAGGTCATAAATAAATACTCATCATTATGTCAGGTCTACTAGCAGTTAGATAAAGCAATGATCCAATTATACATCGATATAATTTTTGGTCAACACTCTTGCCTTCTTCATCTCGATCGAGATATATTGTTGTACTCATTGGAGTTGGTTTCGTATAAGTATTTTCCATACCAAAGCTTTTAATTAGATTATTACAATATTTTTTTAATGGTAAAAATTCCATTATCTAATTGTTCAATATGTAGTCCAAGAAAATATGATAATTTCCTCATATGCGATATTTCAAATTATTTGGTCATTATGTTAGAAAATTCCTGACATAACTTATCATTTGCAGAACCAAAAATAATATCGTCAACATAAATTAGAATAATTAAAATATCCTTTTTAGTTCGTTAAATAAAAAGAGTTCGATCAACCTTTTTGATTTCAAAACCAGAATCTATAAGATAGCTTTTAAGACGTTCATACCAAGCAAGTGGTGCTTGTGTTAGACCGTATAAAATTTTCTTGAGTTTATAGACATGGTCTGAAAGTTTTCATATGAGAAGAGAGGAGGTTGTTCAACAAAACATTTTCTTTTATATATTCATTTAAAAAAGCGCTTTTAACATCCATTTGATAAAGTTTAAAATTATGAAAATATGCAAAGGCCAGTAAGATGCGAGTTGCTTCCAGTCGAGCGATTAGAGCAAATGTTTCTTCACAGTCAATTCCATCTTCTTGATTATATCCTTGTGCAACTAATCTAGCTTTATTCCTAGTTATATTTTCTTATTTATCTGCTTTATTTTTGAAGACCAACTTAGTACTGATGATTGTTTGATCACTCAATCTAGGAACTATTTTACAAACTTCGTTTCGTTCAAATTGGTTTAGCTCTTCTTGCATAGCTATAATCCAATAGTCATCAATAGAGGCTTCTTTAGCATTCTTAGGTTCAATGTTAGAAAGGAATGCTAAATGGCTCATTTGATTAAGTTGATTTCTAGTTATGACATGTGAATTAATTTCACCTATGACATTTTCTACTAGGTGATCTCGTAAAATCCTAGGAGAAGATCTTAATTCATCTTCATTATGAACAATGTTTTTATCTTCTTCAAAATTATTTTGAGTAACCGTATTTGTGACCGCCTTAGTTATTATCTAATCATCCTCAAGATTATTATAAATTTTAAAATTTCCATCGAAGGAAACACGAAGCCTTTCTTCGATTGTTTTAGTTCTTTTATTAAAAATTCGATAAGCCTTACTTCGTTCCGAATATCCTATGAAAATTTCTTCATTGGATTTTGGATCGAATTTTCCAAGCTAATATTTTATGTTTAAAATGAAACAATTTGAACCAAAAGCTTCAAAATATGAAATATTTGGTTTTCTTTCACGAAGAAGTTCATATGGAGTGTGTTTTGTTATTGGTAGGATGGAAACAAGATTCAAAACATAAAAGGCAGTTGCTATAGCTTCTGCCCAAATTTTTTTTGGTAGAGTGATTCCATTTAATAAAGTTCTTGCACATTCTTGTAAGGTTCTATTTTTCCTTTCTATAACTCCATTTCATTGTGGTGTTCTAGGAATATAAAAATTATGGTAAATTCCCTTTTTATTACAAAAATGTTCAAAAGCTTCATTTTCTAATTCACCTCCATGATCACTTCTAATATTTCTAATTAGAAATTTTTTGAGATTTCGAATTCTTTTACCAAAAATTTTGAATTTTTCAAAGTATCACTTTTATTTTTCATAAAAATAGTCTAAGTATATTTTGAAAAATCATCTACTATAACAAACACATATTTGCTATGATTTATGGATTGAACTTGAGTTGGGCCAAAAAGATCCAAATGCAATAGTTCAAGTTGTTGTAAAGTAGAAATATTTTTTTTTGATTTAAAAGATGATTTTGATAATTTATCTATTGACAAGCATCATAAATATTGTTTACTTTAAAATTCATTTTTGGCAAATCTTTTACTAATTCATTTTTAGATAACTTGTTTACAGCTTTAAAATTAATATAACAAAATCTTTTGTGCCATAACCAAGGATCATTTTATTTGGCTATTAGACACATATTAGTTTTGTGTTTTATATTCATATTTAGACACACATATATTTTTATGTCTAAACCTTCAAAAAATAAGATTTTTATTTTGATCAAAACTACTACACTTATCTTCAGAAAAAGATACATTGAATCCTTTGTCACACAGCTGGCGATGCTAAGTAAATTGTGTTTTAAATTTTTAACTACTAAGGCATTTGTAATAAGAGGTAAATTAGATATACCATTATTGCTCACATCACCTTTTCCGATGATATAAGCTTTGGAATTGTCTCCAAATGTGACAAAACCTCCATTTGAGTAGGTAACATTTGTTAGCATCTCTTTGTTTTCTGTTATGTGTTTTGAGCAACCACTGTTCAATATCCATTTTTCTCTCTTTTTAAGTGGTATGTAGCAACCCAATATTTTAGAAATTATTTTCATTAGAATCCACTTCATTTTTAAAATGTTTTAGAACTTATTTTACTTAAAAAGTTTCTTAAAATATTTTTAGAGCGAAGTAAAAAAATTTCTAGAGTCAATGGTAATTTATTTGAAATTTTCATGTTATGTTTCCTACTTTTAAACAATTTCTTCAATCCTTTTGCTATTTTCTCTGAATTTAATTATTTATATCACTTTGAAATGTTTTAAAAATCATTTCATTTCAAATTTTGTTTAAGAATATTTTTAAAATAAAGTAAATAATTTTTCAAAGAAAATGGTGATTTATTTGAAATTTCTGGACACTGTTTTGTATTTTTAAGCAATTTCTTATATTCTTTTTCTAATTTCTTTAAATTTTATTATTTATTTTGTTTTATATTACTTTGTTTCAGTTTATAAAAGCAAATTATTGATTTTAATTTTGTTTTATTTGAATTAAAGAAAAAGAAATAAGAAAGGTTTTTTTAAAAGCTTTGTAACTTAAGCTTTTTTAATTTCCAAACTCTTCATTTTCCACAACTCCTCCATTACTCTCTTTGGCCGTGACTTTTGTTGTGAGTAGCCGTATATTTTCTCATTTCTCACGCACAAAAAATCCAAATCTCCATTCTAGTCACAGCTAGAGCAAAAATATTGGGTAATGGCTTTATCTTCTTCTTCTCTTTTTCTTCTTATTTTCTATCAAATTTTACCTTGTATTATCATGTATTTGGATCGGCCTCTCCCTCATACCCATGGCCACCACTCTCTAGACTTCTTCCTTGCCATCAACACCACATATACTCCAGACCATGACCATGGCCGAGCCCACCATGGTGATCAAACCCCTCAAAAATGCAACCAAAGGCCTAAATCCATGCTTGTTTGAACACTACTTGCTCATCCACTTCAACCACCACCATAGCCACCACCATAGCCGCCACCACTCCTTTGACCTAACCACCACACACCCCTCTAGCCACTGACCTAACCCGTTCTCCTCTAGCCGAGCCCACACCTCCCATGGCCGAACTATTTTGATGACCAAAACTCCACCGCATTGCCTAAAACCCCTTCACATTCTCATGTTATAAACTCCACCATGTTTATGCCTTAAACCCGAGCCATGCTAGCCCAAAACCCGAGCCATGTATTGACCAAAACCTAACCATATGCACCCCTAGGCCGTGCATGGAATATGAGAAAGCAAGGCAAAAGATTTGACATTAAAATCTATCTTCATTTAAAAGTTATATTAATTTCAATATGGTATTGTATTTATAAATTGTTTTGATTTTGTTTGGGTTGTAACACAAGAGTTGTAGCATTAGATCTCGCTCTCCACTCAAAGTCCGTAGTCTTGCCAGTTTTCTTTTGATTCCATTGTGTTATTGGTTTTGCAATCTCCAGCATTTAGAGGTGAGTAAATCTCACACGACAATATATACTTATGCAATTGTGAAGCAACAATATTTGAATGTGTAGAATTATAAATGATGCTATAACTGCTTGTGATTATTAATATATGATATTAAACCTATCAAATTACATGTCATATCACCTATTACTGTTGTATAATGTTAAACTGTTCATTTATATCTGTTTATCACACTACAAGTTCCCTGTAGATTAGGTTCACTATGGTTGAAATAATACATACCCGAACGGACTTTAGAATAGAGAAAAATCGTTATGGGCTGAAATGAAAGGCCTGAACGGTTTTTAATTATTTATTTTGACTTGGGGCTATGGGTTTGAAATGATAGAACCCAGATTTTTATTTGTAAACTGCGGACTGAAATGATATATATCCGTATCACTTGACCTAGGTTAGAAAATTATATACAGGCCCGTGGTTATTTTATAAATTTTCTAGAATTTTTAAGTAATTTTAAAAGTGTATATATATGAAAATTTGATTTAAATTGGATTTTTAAATATTAAATATAGAAATTTGGAATTTTCTATAATTTAAAAATGTTGGAAAAATAAATAGTTACATTAAAATTTGAAAATATAACTTAAGTAGAAATTGAAATTTTGTTAAATAAAAATTTGGTTATAGAAAATAAAAATGAAATTAATTTTTATTTGAAAGAAAAATAATGGAGAAAATTTAAGTGTTAAGTTGTTTATTTAAAAATGTGAAGAATTAGAAACTTTTACACTTGAATTTATTAAGTTATTTGGTGAAATTGGATTTACTTATAAGAAACTTATTGTATGAAATAATATGTTAATTGATAAGTTAATGAACATTTTTAAATGTTAAATTATGATTTTCACATTGTTTAAAGGGTTTAAAATGAAGTTTATTAATTGTTGGAAATACACCAAAATCTGAAAATCACTTTTAATAGCATTCAGAAGTGCTATGGTTTCTGGAAATGAACTAAAAGGCTAATAAAAGAGCTATTACAGCAGTTCTGAAATGCTGTAGTTGCTGTAGTAAATTGAGTAGGCTAAAAAATTAACTCAGAGCCATTATAGCATTTCCGCATATGCTGTAGTGGTCTGCTGTCTTTGTAGAAATGAATGAAAAACCTTGTTTTGATATCTGAGCTATTACAGCATTTCTGGAAATGCTGTCTTTGCTGTTTTGAACTAAAATTCAACTAAAACTGAGTTTTAACAGCAGCTTTTAAGTGCTGTCTTTGCTGAATTAAAATATTTTCAAGTATAACTTGCAACAGCTTTTTCTAAATGTTGCGAAAGGCTGAAATTTTAATAATTATGGGTTTTGACTTAGTAAATGAGCTCGGAATGACTTGAAACTTTGAAATTTGAATACTTGACTTGAAAGAATAATAACTTCACTTTTAAATTATTTAAATGAATAAATTTAATTGGAAAATGAATCATTTTAAAAGATGATTTGAATTGAAATTAATGAATGTTATCTGCGAACTTTAAAAGGGTATTTAAAGTTGAATATTTGGATTTGAACTTATATAAATGATTTGAAAAGGGTGTTTTGGAAGGATATGATATTTTGAAATATTGAAATGGTTTGGAAATGATTTGATCTTTATTTTGATAAGATTTGGATTTGAATTGATGTTTATTTTGAAGTATAAAATGTTGTTTTGAAAGTTATAACCACGGGTTATAATAATGATGGGTTGGCAAAGAGACCGGGATCAGATATGGACATACTCTCTGTCGATACCGAAAACCACTTTGACAACCGTGTACGCAATGGAGATTCCGGGATGAAGTAGGATGGTGGCGACGTTCTTGAGGTATATTTCGTGGACCCGACTCCCATGAGTTGGCATAAGGTGGCAGAAACAGAAGCGGTCTCGGGCCAAAAGGGGTAGCTCCTCTGGTCGGACGCATTTCTTCGATACCATTCTATTACTTGTTATTGTTTGGTGGCCACCCCCCGATTTAGGAATGTGTTCCGAGGTGGGCGTATGTGGCTGCTGCGTTACCACCAGCCCGAGTGTCGTAATTGGTATATTTACCCTGGCATTGCCTTGTGTGCCGTGTCACCTACCATATCGAGCCTTTACTACGAGTTTTATTTGGGTCGTACCTATGCTGTATCTTCTCATAGTCTCCCGATCAGGAGATATACATGTATTGTATAGACTATTGGCATTATTTGTGTTAAGGGGAATATCGGTGTAACAGCCCGCAAATCCGTACCCCTTGAGTTAACACTATTCTAGAACAAACAACTCAAGTTGCACAGAAATACGAACCATTAGGGTTTAAGAAGAAGAGGTAGAAGAAGAGAAAACAAAATCAATATCAGAATCTAACCATCGCAGCGGAATAAAATATAATAGATAATAAATAATCTTTACTCAAAATCAAATATATCTGTTTACATACATTACATCATCAGAGTACATCAATCACAGCTCACATCAATAACATACAATGGGTACATAACAACTCAACTCAGCGGAAATACATATATATAAGTACGAGAGTACGTATCGTCATCCAGCTCGTCTCCTGAGCCCACAGCATCATACCCTGTATCCTATAATACTCGGTCTGACCCGAGCATTACAGTTAAATAACACCAGAGTCAGTCTGGAATACCAGCGTGAGAAAATCACACCCAATTGATTATTAAAGTTTCAAAAATCTTTTGAAAACAAAAGCATCTCGTAAGACCACGCCACAAATAAACATGTCGGGTTTTTACCTTACGATAGCTAAAACATTTTTATAGAAATCCTCTGATATTATAATAGGGTCTATATACAAATACTTATAAAATAGCCGAAATTGTTACATGATTAAATTCCAGCTACTAGCCACAAAAGTGGGTAATACAAACAAAACTCGTACAAGGCTCGTAGGGAGAATGGATTTCCAACAATGACTAGGCACTGGGGTACCACCTGTCACAGTACGGAGCCTAGATCACCGTACCGAGGATTACTCCCTTCATCCCCTGCAACACAAGGCCGGAACCATTCCTTACTGAACAGTCCCGAACAAGATAAACCCCGTGGTTGGCGCGACCAACCACCCACTAAGCCGAAATATATATAAGGGACATCTAGACAGGGGAATTATCTTGTCCTGCTTGGGCATGACCCACCTAACCTTGCTGCATATCCCCTGATTTTCAGTCATTCCCATTTGATGAGGCTTGAGGCTAAGCGTTACCTTTTTAGAACGTTTCACTTAGAATGCCCATCGTCCACCTGACGATGTTTTCGCAAGCATTCATCCATACAAGTCCGTCCTGGGTTCGAACGGAACCGAAGGCACTATTCCTACTACATCCATTTTGGAAATATCCTCAGGATTAGTAGCGACTAGCCCTTACACTTCACTGCTCCATCTTCGACTCCGAACACGTTTTTCGCACGAAACGTACAAACCGGATCGAAGTGGTTTTCGAGAAATTAATCTCGATCCCGGTCTCTTCGAAACGATCAACGTATTTGTCCAATATTGATAGTCGGTTATTTAACTATCAATTTATATTAACAAACAACCATCAACCAATAAATAATTTCCCAAATTATTTATTTATCTCAAAATATCTTCAAAGATATATTCCTATTCTCAATCCTTTGAAAACAGTTTTCAAAACCATATTTCTTTTAAGAATAAACTTCCCAGATGTTTTCTATCTCCTCTGGAATCACCAAGCACAAAAATAGATTTTTAAATCACTTTACCTTGAAATATATTTTAAAACATTTATTTTAAAACTACTTCAATGATTTGTTAAAAATACATACTATACGAATATTTGAAAATAATGTTACTAAACAAAATATATACTAGATTTCACTTTTAAAAATAAATTACTAATTCACTCTTTAAATAATTATTAATATAATAGATTTGAGAAAATACTTACTTTAAAAATTAAATATTAGAAATAATAAATTTTACAAAAACATATCTTTTGAAACAATTTTAAAACTATTATCTTATATTTAAATTTTTTTACTTAAAAATGTACTCAGTATTCCATGGAAAACTCCAACTTCAACCACTTAAATCAATTTTCCAAATTGATTCACAATTTATTTCCTTTGAAATAAATTTCTTTACTTATCAGTTCATTTCGACATTCAATTAATTATGGACTTTATTATTAATTTCAGTTTGACTTTTTAAGTCCTTTAGCTGAAATATACAATTTCAGGTTATTCCCGAATTGATTTCCAATTCATTCTATTTAAAATAAATTTCTTTACTTGCTCGGTTCATTTCAAAGTTCATAACTTATGGACTTTATTTTATTATTATTATTTGCTGTTTGATTTTAAACCTTTTAACTGAAGTATACAAATTTCAGGCTTTTCCCATTTTCTTCTTAGACTCTTTCAAAATTTAGAATCCTAAATTTAAAATAACTGTTTTGTTCTTTTAGGTATTAGCATTGGAGTTTCCAATTCATTAACTTTCTACTTATTCAAAAATCTCCTTTTTATACTCAAGATTTATTAATTCGAATTCTTATATCACTTTATTTTATTTTTATTTCATTCTTAAATTTATTCAAATGTTCATAATTATTTTACTTATAAATTCACTTCCTTTCTTTCTTTCCAACATCCAAGTTATATATATTTTCTGGAAATTCATTAAACCCAATTATCCAATCGAAACATAGCATTCAATATTCAACATAATCCATCATAAAATATCCAATCATCATAACAGGGGAATTTAAATAATTTAAATAACTGTTGAGAGGTCCAGTTGGATCCCTCCAACCTGTTTTCCCTGCATCCACAAACGTCAGCACAATATAATATAGCAAGTCCAAATATCATACTCTATCACATCAATTCATTCAACCATTCAAACAATTATTTAAATTTAATCATTTTAAATTTAAATTTTAAACTGAGTGAGATTAACTCACCTTTGCTTTGTTTGTGCAATCCATTCCAACCCGACTTGATTCTCCACGATTTTAGACCTTGTATAATTATTTATATAGTTTACTAATACTTGAAATAAATTGAACTATTAATTTCTCTTTTTTATCAATTTAATTAACTAATTTTTTTTTTCTAAACTAATTTTCTTGTAAATAATTTTTCCTTAGTAACTAAATTAAGTTAGATTAAACAAAATTTTCCTTTCACTGTAAATTATCTTCCAAATAAATATACATATATTTTCAAAACCATCTGCATATATATATAAAATATATTCTTCTAAAAAATAAATAAAAGAACTTACTTCACATAAAGAAACCAGATCTACAAAGCTCGCTCGACCATCCCCCCATCCATGCGAACGCCATCGCACTGCCTCACCAGTCTCGAGCCACCATGCAATACCACCTTCGACTTCGCTCAGATCAGCTCGGCCCCCCACCGCGAACACAAAATCTTCACGCAAGCAACCCTAATTCCACTGTCACGCCTCCTCTCACAAGTCGCATCCCTCCAGCGCTAACTGGGTTCGTGACCGAGCCCCCAGCAGCTCGAACGAGCATGCGACTTAATACCAAAACTCGAACAACTGAACCGCCCATCGCCATCAAACTCACGACCGCGGCCCTGAAATTCCACTCGCGAATTCAAGGTGACGTTCGATTTTTGAAAATCGAATGAGGGCCTCCCTCACTCTAGCCGCTTCCAGATCGCCTCTCTCCCCTCTTTTTTTTTTTTATGCGTATTCGGCCTACTGATTTGAAGTAATGGCTTCGGCCATTGTTGATTGTTTATACAATTTTTTTTTTTAAGACTGCGTGGTTTAGGGATTGAAAAGAGAAAAAGGGGTTTCGGGTTTTATGGTTGCTCTTTCCTTCATTATACACGGCCTATAGCTTCCCTGAGAAGCTTTCTTTATTTATCTATTAAATATATATTGTTTTCGCCTGTCCTTTTAGAAGAGAAAGGGAAACAGGGTTTTAAGTTAAAAGAAGTGGCGTAAAAGGAAAGCTTGACTAAGTAAATTTCATTAAATTATTATCAATTAAATTTTCAACGCGTTATTATATCGTACACTCACACACTAACTACGATAAACACGAAATTTGAAATCCGATAATAATTCAATATTACGGATTCAATGGAACTGGTTTTATCTAATTCCGAGACTGTGCCTCGGAGGGCTATTTTAAAATTCAATTTAAACGATATAAATTTTAAAACTGAACAAATCACTGTTAATTTCAATTTTATTACTTCTATTATCTTCAATGTTATCAATATAAATTTTATCAGCTTTCAAATTATATTTTTAACAGGCTTAAAATCTCAGGTTTCATATTTTATTCAATTCCAATTATTTAATCCAACAATCTAATTGTCAAATAAATTATGATATTCGTAATTCAAGTTGATAATTAACCTTTAAATACTTAAAATCAATTAAATATTCCGATTTTAAATGCTCGAAAATTTCGGGCCGTCACATTCCTCCCCCCTTAAAAGAATTTCGTCCCCGAAATTACAAGTTAGGAAGAATGGTTCAATACCCGTTACTTATCTCCAAAACCAACAATTCAACATCTTACTAACTATCTTTTTATAAAAGACCCATTATTATTCTTATTACCTTTCCAAACTTTCCCTAGTTCCAAACCATACCATTCGTTTTACCATTCGAGTTTTATTCTTAAAACCACTTTTGAATTATCAAAATTTCTCGAAATTTTTTCTAACTCCCTAAATTTCTGAAAAATTTCGCCAGCGTCTCCTTTGCGCGGCTAGCTCGGTACAACTACAAAAATGGCTCTACGGCCTCCCAAATCCAAAAAGAAAACAAAAGGCCAAGTGGCTCAATCCAAATCCCAATCAAATTCCATACCAAATTTAAATGCGTACCTTTTTTCGAGCATTTCAAATTTATCTCTTGAAATCAAATCCACACTTCTTTTCCCTTTTATAATACCTGCATATTCTGCTTAACACTAATATCCAACCTCAATATTCTCAAACCATCATATTAACTTTCTTACCAAATGTCACTATTCATCCAAATATCAATTTATAATATATCTGCAATATCCAATTTCCAACTAAGAATTGATCATTCCTTTCTTAAGTTAACCTAAACACTTTATATGTGTCTTATATTTATTTTCATCTCCGACTTTAGTTTATATCTATTTCTATACAAATTGACTCTTTCATTTCCATACGAATTCAATTTATTTTCAATTCTAAACTTTAAATTTTATTTTTCATTCATAACTAATTCATGTCATTATTTTAATTAGTTTCATTCACTAACTTATTTAATTTCCCAGTTTGAAATCGTTTTGTCGTTAACAAAATTTTCCAAAATTTCCAAAAATTTTCTAACTCTCAAAATTTCTGAAAATTTTTGGCAGAGTCCCCTTTGTACGGAGGAGCTTTTGCAATTTGACAAAAGAGATAAATATATATACATCGACCCACACGGTCGGAAAAACCAAAAACAGTTCATATTTCCTATTTTAATTGCGTAGGCGTACCTTATTTAGCATTTTAAGCAAGCAGCTTATTATTTTAGCAAATAGCACAACCCAATCCAGCCACACGGCTTCCAGGTACCTGTACTTACTCAATTTAAACATGTAAGTGCCAAATATAAGAAGTTTAACACATTTCACTAACTTGGAATAGTTAAAACATATGAATTTTAAAAGAAATTCACACCAAACATTTTTCCGTAAGCAATTTACATAGTTTCCATGCTGATTCAACTGCTTTCAATTAATTTATAAACCATTTTTATGCAATTTGAATGGTTTAGAACTCAATTGCTTACTTTTAATTTATTCTTAAGCAGACTGAACTCATATTTAATTCCATTTTAGATTTATTCACAATCCATTTATTTAGCTCGACCACTCCATTTAAATTTCATTTACAATCTATTTATTCACATTTCATTCCAAATTTGTTTATTTCAAACTATTGTATTTAGTTCAAAGACAATTCCAAGCTATTTCATTTAATAACCATTTCCCAACTTATTGTCTCCAGTTATTTCAATTCTTCAACAATTTAAATGGTTTACAATTGTTAAATTAAGAATTTCATTTCATTAAATATTATCGGCAACTCACCGAATTTTATTTCAATTAAAATTCATTTTTACTTGATTTAAAGCCAATCCAATATTTTTACACTTGGTTTTAAGTTGAATTCAATTCAACTCTCTCCCCCTTACATTCAGCTTAAGTCCATTTATTTTGATTTACTCAAATTTTATACTTAAGCTCACCTTCATTTTACAAATAAATATTTTTCTCTTTTATTCAACTTGATTCTATCCCAACTAAATCTCATTTTAAATCTACAAATTCCTTTTGTTAGTTATTATAAAATTTAACTTTCCAGATTTAACTCCTTCAATTTATTACCTGACTATTTTCCAAGTTATCTTTACTTATTTGGATTTTATTTGCACATTCAAACCGTTACCATTCTAATCCATTTACATTTTTATTCGATACATTTTAATTGTATTTAATTTGTCAACACTTCGAGTCGAATTTCAATTGATAACTCAAGTTCTGATTCCACCATTCATATTTTAATTTACCATCCAATTTTATTAACTTACATTGCAATTTCATTCACAACTACTTCCACTTCATCAACAATTTGAATCCATTTTGATTTAAAACTTAAGTTTATTTCCAAACTTTATCATAAACTCACAATTCAATTTCATTAACTAATTTATTAGTTCTTCTCTTGTTTATAATCCAAACTTGAATTTTTTTATTCCAAATATCACTCCCCTTTTAATTTTTCTTAGTTCGATTTAGTTTATAATTCAAGTTTTGATTTTTATTTTATTTTCCAATTCATCTAAAATATTTATTTTTGGGTTTTCTATCTCACCTTCAAATTTAACAAGTCACAACTTATTCTTTACACAATCTCATTCATTCAAGGCTTAAATATATTCATCTTCTATTTTTAATTCAAGCCTTATGCTTATCTACAACCCAAACATATTTTATTTTAAGGATTTTTAATTCTTTTACGCATTATTCTTTTATTTCAATTCCAATCCTTATTCCACTTATTTTCCATTTATTCAGGTAAGAATATAATTCCATTAAATAATTCAATTGAATTCTTATTCCAATTCAATTTTATTCTAACTCAGTTTTATTTAACTCAATTCGATTTCAATTTAATCCGAATACAACTGGATATTATTTTCAACTTATTCAATTTATTTTAATTCAGTTAAAATTTTATTCCCAATCCAGATTAATTTCATTTTTGCCCTTTAAATTTAGATTCCATTATTCAAGGCTTATATTCCCTTCATTTTCATTCACTTAAGTTAAATTTATTTGCTGAATTAAAATTTTCAATCCCTGCTTATTAATATCAACTTCTCTTTATAAGTACATTATTTGATCATTTATTCATTCACTAATTCATTATTTAACCCACAAATGTTATATCCAAACATTTATTATTTTTAGTCCATCCTGACTAAATTTCCCATTCCATATAACTCCACATAATTCAATTTTAAAATTCCAGTACTCAGTTTCACTTACACCGTTGAAATTTTGTTTTTCAACATATTCCAAAGTTAAACAACCTTCAATATTTCAAAATTCCCTTTAAAACTTTCTATATCCAAAATTCGTTTGATAATTTCAATTTGTCCCTTTGAATTTCAAAACTCAACCAGTATTGCAAACAATTTCAATTCAAAACAATTTGGTAGCAATTTCACTTCTGGAAACTCGAAAATGAACATCGATGATGCTGCAGTCATCACCGAAGTTATTTTCTAGCGACCAAAAGAGTTCAATGCTTTTATTCTCTTTCTAAAATCCATCCAATATTTTTTTAAATTTTAAATCTCTCTAGATTTCAAATCCGATTCGAAAATATTTCTCAATATATAATATCTTTCCCAATCTTTGGAAATCATTTCCAAATTCAAAGGAACTTAAATCTCCAAATTCCAACCTCTTTAGATTTAAATTCAAATTTTCCTTTGGAATTTTATCTTACTTTAATAATTAATTACACTATAATTTACATTATAGTTTACATTTACAAATTTGTTTGATATGAATTGTTTTCTTAGTTTTTAATTATGGCTTTCAATTCCTTATTCAATTATAATCACATTTACAAACTTCATCCATTTTATTAATTCGTCTCTGAATCTTTGATTATTATCCCAATTGCTTATTCAATTTTACTCATGAATAATAATTCAATGTTGTTATTGCTACCAACCAAGCATTCATATATAACTATAATAATTTATGAAAAATCATTTTCCTTCATATACAAAAAATAATTTTGGGTAAAATTATTTCATTTACCCTATTTAAAACAATACTGTGTCGGTTTATCTTGTTTAAGAGTTTAGAAATCCCTATCGATGACATGGCGTCCCACACATCGACCAGAATCCATAAACACTCAACCGATAAATCAACACAATATAAAAAAATAATTTTCTATTCACTAACAAATACGCACTCGTATTATTAATACTCTCAAACTCATTCTAGAGTACTACGGACTCTATACAATGAGTAATTCCCACCAAAGCCAAGGTTGTCTCCAACCTAAGCTCTGATACCAACTGTAACAGCCCGCAAATCCGTACCCCTTGAGTTAACACTATTCTACAACAAACAACTCAAGTTGCACAGAAATACAAACCATTAGGGTTTAAGAAGAAGAGGTAGAAGAAGAGAAAACAAAATCAATATCAGAATCTAACCATCGCAGCGGAATAAAATATAATAGATAATAAATAATCTTTACTCAAAATCAAATATATCTGTTTACATACATTACATCATCAGAGTACATCAATCACAGCTCACATCAATAACATACAATGGGTACATAACAACTCAACTCAGCGGAAATACATATATATAAGTACGAGAGTACGTATCGTCATCCAGCTCGTCTCCTGAGCCCACAGCATCATACCCTGTATCGTATAATACTCGGTCTGACCCGAGCATTACAGTTAAATAACACCCGAGTCAGTCTGGAATACCAGCGTGAGAAAATCACACCCAATTGATTATTAAAGTTTTAAAAATCTTTTGAAAACAAAAGCATCTCGTAAGACCACGCCACAAATAAACATGTCGGGTTTTTACCTTACGATAACTAAAACATTTTTATAGAAATCCTCTGATATTATAATAGGGTCTATATACAAATACTTATAAAATAGCCGAAATTGTTACATGATTAAATTCCAGCTACTAGCCACAAAAGTGGGTAATACAAACAAAACTCGTACAAGGCTCGTAGGGAGAATGGATTTCCAACAATGACTAGGCACTGGGGTACCACCTGTCACAGTACGGGGCCTAGATCACCGTACCGAGGATTACTCCCTTCATCCCCTGCAACACAAGGCCGGAACCATTCCTTACTGAACAGTCCCGAACAAGATAAACCCCGTGGTTGGCGCGACCAACCACCCACTAAGCCGAAATATATATAAGGGACATCTAGACAGGGGAATTATCTTGTCCTGCTTGGGCATGACCCACCTAACCTTGCTGCATATCCCCTGATTTTCAGTCATTCCCATTTGATGAGGCTTGAGGCTAAGCGTTACCTTTTTAGAACGTTTCACTTAGAATGCCCATCGTCCACCTGACGATGTTTTCGCAAGCATTCATCCATACAAGTCCGTCCCGGGTTCGAACGGAACCGAAGGCACTATTCCTACTACATCCATTTTGGAAATATCCTCAGGATTAGTAGCGACTAGCCCTTACACTTCACTGCTCCATCTTCGACTCCGAACACGTTTTTCGCACGAAACGTACAAACCGGATCGAAGTGGTTTTCGAGAAATTAATCTCGATCCCGGTCTCTTCGAAACGATCAATGTATTTGTCCAATATTGATAGTCGGTTATTTAACTATCAATTTATATTAACAAACAACCATCAACCAATAAATAATTTCCCAAATTATTTATTTATCTCAAAATATCTTCAAAGATATATTCCTATTCTCAATCCTTTGAAAACAGTTTTCAAAACCATATTTCTTTTAAGAATAAACTTCCCAGATGTTTTCTATCTCCTCTGGAATCACCAAGCACAAAAATAGATTTTTAAATCACTTTACCTTGAAATATATTTTAAAACATTTATTTTAAAACTACTTCAATGATTTGTTAAAAATACATACTATATGAATATTTGAAAATAATGTTACTAAACAAAATATATACTAGATTTCACTTTTAAAAATAAATTACTAATTCACTCTTTAAATAATTATTAATATAATAGATTTGAGAAAATACTTACTTTAAAAATTAAATATTAGAAATAATAAATTTTACAAAAACATATCTTTTGAAACAATTTTAAAACTATTATCTTATATTTAAAAAAATTTACTTAAAAATGTACTCAGTATTCCATGGAAAACTCCAACTTCAACCACTTAAATCAATTTTCCAAATTGATTCACAATTTATTTCCTTTGAAATAAATTTCTTTACTTATCAGTTCATTTCGACATTCAATTAATTATGGACTTTATTATTAATTTCAGTTTGACTTTTTAAGTCCTTTAGCTGAAATATACAATTTCAGGTTATTCCCGAATTGATTTCCAATTCATTCTATTTAAAATAAATTTCTTTACTTGCTCGGTTCATTTCAAAGTTCATAACTTATGGATTTTATTTTATTATTATTATTTGCTGTTTGATTTTAAACCTTTTAACTGAAGTATACAAATTTCAGGCTTTTCCCATTTTCTTCTTAGACTCTTTCAAAATTTAGAATCCTAAATTTAAAATAACTGTTTTGTTATTTTAGGTATTAGCATTGGAGTTTCCAATTCATTAACTTTCTACTTATTCAAAAATCTCCTTTTTATACTCAAGATTTATTAATTCGAATTCTTATATCACTTTATTTTATTTTTATTTCATTCTTAAATTTATTCAAATGTTCATAATTATTTTACTTATAAATTCACTTCCTTTCTTTCTTTCCAACATCCAAGTTATATATATTTTCTGGAAATTCATTAAACCCAATTATCCAATCGAAACATAGCATTCAATATTCAACATAATCCATCATAAAATATCCAATCATCATAACAGGGGAATTTAAATAATTTAAATAACTGTTGAGGGATCCAGTTGGATCCCTCCAACCTGTTTTCCCTGCATCCACAAACGTCAGCACAATATAATATAGCAAGTCCAAATATCATACTCTATCACATCAATTCATTCAACCATTCAAACAATTATTTAAATTTAATCATTTTAAATTTAAATTTTAAACTGAGTGAGATTAACTCACCTTTGCTTTGTTTGTGCAATCCATTCCAACCCGACTTGATTCTCCACGATTTTAGACCTTGTATAAATATTTATATAGTTTACTAATACTTGAAATAAATTGAACTATTAATTTCTCTTTTTTATCAATTTAATTAACTAAATTTTTTTTTCTAAACTAATTTTCTTGTAAATAATTTTTCCTTAGTAACTAAATTAAGTTAGATTAAACAAAATTTTCCTTTCACTGTAAATTATCTTCCAAATAAATATACATATATTTTCAAAACCATCTGCATATATATATAAAATATATTCTTCTAAAAAATAAATAAAAGAACTTACTTCACATAAAGAAACCAGATCTACAAAGCTCGCTCGACCATCCCCCCATCCATGCGAACGCCATCGCACTGCCTCACCAGTCTCGAGCCACCATGCAATACCACCTTCGACTTCGCTCAGATCAGCTCGGCCCCCCACCGCGAACACAAAATCTTCACGCAAGCAACCCTAATTCCACTATCACGCCTCCTCTCACAAGTCGCATCCCTCCAGCGCCAACTGGGTTCGTGACCGAGCCCCCAGCAGCTCGAACGAGCATGCGACTTAATACCAAAACCCGAACAACTGAACTGCCCATCGCCATCAAACTCACGACCGCGGCCCTGAAATTCCACTCGCGAATTCAAGGTGACGTTCGATTTTTGAAAATCGAACGAGGGCCTCCCTCACTCTAGCCGCTTCCAGATCGCCTCTCTCCCCTCTTTTTTTTTTTTTTATGCGTATTCGGCCTACTGATTTGAAGTAATGGCTTCGGCCATTGTTGATTGTTTATACAATTTTTTTTTTTAAGACTGCG
Source organism: Allium cepa (assembly GCA_030765085.1). Classification (NCBI taxonomy): domain Eukaryota; kingdom Viridiplantae; phylum Streptophyta; class Magnoliopsida; order Asparagales; family Amaryllidaceae; genus Allium; species Allium cepa. The sequence goes on from CM060938.1 coordinate 9,838,463, forward strand.
TGGTTTAGGGATTGAAAAGAGAAAAAGGGGTTTCGGGTTTTATGGTTGCTCTTTCCTTCATTATACACGGCCTATAGCTTCCCTAAGAAGCTTTCTTTATTTATCTATTAAATATATATTGTTTTCGCCTGTCATTTTAGAAGAGAAAGGGAAACAGGGTTTTAAGTTAAAAGAAGTGGCGTAAAAGGAAAGCTTGACTAAGTAAATTTCATTAAATTATTATCAATTAAATTTTCAACGCGTTATTATATCGTACACTCACACACTAACTCCGATAAACACGAAATTTGAAATCCGATAATAATTCAATATTACGGATTCAATGGAACTGGTTTTATCTAATTCCGAGACTGTGCCTCGGAGGGCTATTTTAAAATTCAATTTAAACGATATAAATTTTAAAACTGAACAAATCACTGTTAATTTCAATTTTATTACTTCTATTATCTTCAATGTTATCAATATAAATTTTATCAGCTTTCAAATTATATTTTTAACAGGCTTAAAATCTCAGGTTTCATATTTTATTCAATTCCAATTATTTAATCCAACAATCTAATTGTCAAATAAATTATGATATTCGTAATTCAAGTTGATAATTAACCTTTAAATACTTAAAATCAATTAAATATTTCGATTTTAAATGCTCGAAAATTTCGGGCCGTCACAATCGGGTCACTCCTTAACCTATTTTAAAGTAAGTTTATTTTACTGATAGACATTATTATAATAGCGCAATATACTACATAGTAAATAGTTTAACGGATACTTAGAGGATGGGCGGTCCCAAGCATCTTCTAAGCTACTTGTACCTTTACTACAGTTCACTTGAGTTGGTTTACAGTGGACAAGTATGTATGTCTTGACTCAAGTGTTTGTGTTTTATTTTACGCTCGGGTCAGCCGGAGTTATTCACAGATTTGGATTTCCACTCTCCGGAGGTCTGAAATCGCTGGAGATTTATCAGCTTATCTAGTTATCTATATTTCAGTTCTGTTGTCCTGTTGTCAGCTTTGTATTAGTGGACTTCTTTGTAAATAGGATTTTATGTTGTATCTGCTTTCCAACTAATATTATGTATTTGGTTTTGAGACTTATGATAGTAGTTTCATGAACTACTATGGTATTTTATTTTCCGTTGCGAGATATTCTGATGTTCTGTGTCTGTGATTCTGTGATTTGATTTTATTTGCTTCGAATTTTATTACAATCTGTTATTTTGTACAATTCAAGTCCGGCATGTGTGGATTATTGTCGATTTGAATGGTGGCAAATAACGGGTTGTCACAGTTGGTATCAGAGCTCTGGTTTTTAGGCAAACCTTAGCCTGCGGAGCAAAAACACATTAGAGATAGGGTAGAAATACCCTAAAATGAGTGGAATCAACTTCAGAATCATTTCTTTATGAGAGAACGTATTTCAAAGTATAAAATGATTTTAAAATGATTTCTAAAGGTTTTTCAAAGATTATTTTGATATAAAAATTTTCTTGTTTTAAAAGCAAATTTTCTAACTTCTTTCCTTTTGTATCTACCTTGTTAGAAATTGCTGTAATTAGGATGTTCATCCAAGTGAATTTATCTTGTCTTGTCTTGTCTTATCTTTAACTTATCTCTACCTTTGTCCTAATATTCATTCTTGAATTTTTCGGATGAATCGTAGAAATGCTAGAGGTCAGGGTCGTGGTGTTGCCCCAGCTCCTGTCCGTTTCACTGTTCTTTGCAAAGAATTTACTCAGCTTGGTGGTACCAGGTTCACTGGTTCTGAGTCTATCATTGAGGCTCAGCAACGGCTAAGGAGTATCGAGAGGATATTTACTGGTCTTGAGATTACTGATGCCCAGAAGCGTCAGTTAGCCGCATGGCAGTTGCAGGAGGCTGCCCAAGATTGATGGGAGTCGGTTACGGCTAACACCATTGAGGCTGATCTTACTTGGGAACAGTTCAGGTATCTTCTTGTGTTTCTTTGAATTCTGTTTTTCTATCTTTTCATGTCATTTCTTAGCTTATCTATCATTCTTCTTAGGGAGGCTTTCATTGCTAAGTGGATGCCCAAAGCGGGAAAATTCCAGCTTTATAGGGAGTTCATGGACCTCAAGCAGGGAAGCATGTCTTTTTCAGAGTACGAGAGGAAGTTTAACGAACTTTCTAAGTTTGGACCTGGTTTGATAGACACTCCTCTGAAGAAGAATGAGAAGTTTATTGCTAGTGCTCGTCCCGAGTACTATAGTCGTCTCATTTATCATATTCATGGCACTTTCACCCAGCTTATGGAAATGGCTCTTCGTTATGAGAACCCTACTTCTAAGGGTCCTTCTTCAGTTGGTGCTCCTTCATCTCAGACTTCTACTGCAAATTCTAAGAAGAGAAAGCTTAGTTTCCAGCAGCAGAAGAAGAATTGGCTCAAGAATCCTGGTTTGGGATCTTCATCATCTACTCCATCTCAGTGGCAACCAGTTGACCTTTCTTCCATCACCTTCTTTAAGTATGACTAGAAGGGACACTATGCGAATAGTTGTCCTACTATTGTTGGTGCTGCCATTCCTCCACCTGCTCAGCTAGCTAGGTGTGATCTTTGTCACATCTGTCTCCAGCCTGGCCATTTCAGGAAGGATTGCCCCACCCAGCAGAAGGGTAAGCCTTCTAGTATATTTTCTATCACCTCCGCCTCTTCTCCTGCCCCTCCAGCTCCTAGTGATGACTAAGGTACTCTCCAGGGTTCTTTTTCTTTATTTCAGCATCCTGTTCGTGTTCTGTTTGATACTGATGCATCCCACAGTTTTACATCTATTGATTTGTGTGATAAGTTTGAGCATCTCCTTTCTCCTGAGTATGTTTCTGAATCCTTATGTGTTTCAAATCCAATTGGGGGTCCCACAAACCTTAATAGGATTTGTAAACAAGTAAAGCTTCTTTATTCTAATCATTTCTTCAGTGGTGATTTTTATGTTTTGGGCTTCGATGCTTTTGATTTGTTGCTTGGTGGTGATTGGCTTGGTAGGCATGATGCTCATATCTCTTGTAAAACCCGGTATGTTTATCTTGAGGATGATCTGGGTAATTCCTTTATTATTCAGTGCTACATGCCTCAGGATTTTGCTGGTAGTTTTATTTATTCTCTGGATTCTGCTCCTGGTGATCTTCATTCGACCCGTGTGGTCAAACTCTTTCCAGATGTTTTTGGTAAAGTCACTGCTTTGCCTCCTAAGTGGCAGAAAGATTTCCGCATTGATCTTATTCCTGGAGCTCGACCTGTTGTTCTTCCTCCTAGAAGAATGGCACCTCGTGAGAAGGTTGAGTTAGCAAAACAAGTTGAGGACTTGTTCTCCAAAGGTCTGATCAGACCTAGCCATTCAGAATGGGGAGCAGCGGTGGTTTTCCTCACCAAGTTCGATGGATCTTTAAGGATGCGTGTTGATTATAGGGAGCTGAACAAGCTCACTATGAAAAACAGATATCCAATGACTCACATCAATGATATGTTTGATCAGCTTTATGGTGAAACTTGTTTTTCTCAGCTTGATCTTGCCATATGTTTTCACTAGCTGGAAAGCATTCCCAAGACTGCTTTCCATACTAAGAATGGGTTTTATGAATGGTTAGTCATGCCTTTTGGTTTGACTATGCTCTTGTTTTCTTTGTTGATTTGATGAATCATGTTTTTTGTGATGTGCTTAATAAATTTGTTCTAGTCTTTATTGATGATATTATTTTCTATTCTAAGACCAAGGCAGAGCATGAGTCGCACATGAAATCTGTTTTGGAGATACTTAGAAGTCATCAATTGAAGGATAAATTTTCTAAATGCTATTTCTGGAAAGATGAAGTCCGATTCCTTGGACATATTGTTTCTGGTAATGGTGTTTCTGTTGATCCAGCCAAGATCGCTGCGATCAATGTATGTCTTTCTTTCTTTCTCTTTTCCTTCCTCATTTAATCATTCTATCTCTTCTGTGGTTCTTATTTTCCCTATTTCTGTTACAGGATTGGGAAACTCCTAAGACTCCTTCTGAGATTCATAGTTTTCTAGGCCTTGCCGGTTACTATCGGAGATTCGTCGAGAATTTTGCTCGGATTGCTGCACCTCTCACTGCTTTGACTCACAAGAATGTTAAGTTTATCTGGGATGAGAAGTATAAAGCGTCACTCAACGAGTTAAAGAGCAAGCCAACTTCCGCACCAGTTCTTACCGTTCTTAACGGAAGTGAGGGATTGATGGCATATACTTAAGCTTGTCGTGAGGGATCGGGTGCTATTCTCATGCAGGATGGTAAAGTAATAGCCTATGCCAGCCATCAGTTGAAAACCCATGAAGCTAATTATGCTGCTCATGATTTAGAGTTGCTTGCTATTGTCTTTGCTTTGAAGCTTTGGAGGCATCATCTTCTTGGAGCTAAGTTTGAGCTTTTCACTGATCATCAGTCTCTGTGATATATCTTCACCCAGAAGGATTTAAATCAGAGGCAAGTCCGCTGGCTTGAGTTTTTGGCTTCTTACGACCTCGATATTAGCTATACTCCCGGTAAAGCTAATGTTGTGGCCGATGCTCTGAGTCGGAAGAAGGTTTTGTTGTGTCAGCTTATTGTTTCGTCTCCTCTTCTGGATCGTATCAAGGCTAAGCAGGATGAGGATAGGATGCTCAAATTGATGAAGGAGAGTGTTTGTAGCAAGGTTGGTAGTAGTAGTGGTAGTAGTGGTAGTGGTGGAGCTCAGATTGATGATAGTGGTATTTTGAGGATTAATGGCAGGATTTGTGTCCCGAATGTTGACGGACTGAGGCAGGAATTGCTTCGAGAGAATCATTGATCCAGACTTTCTATTCATTCTAGTGTGTAGAAGATGTATCAGGATATGAAAAGGCTTTATCGGTGGAGAGGGATGAAGTGGGATGTCTCTATCTTTGTTAGTCGGTGTGCAACTTGTCGTCAAGTCAAGGCCGATCATCAGAAGACCCCTGGTTTGTTGCAGCACCCTAGATATTCCCAACTGGAAGTGGGAACAGGTTTCCATGGACTTCATTGATGTATTGCCGAGTTCTAGGAAAGGCAATGAGAGTATCTGGGTTATTGTGGATAGGTCGACCAAATCTGCTCATTTCATTCCGATCAAGTCTACCCGTTCTGCTTCTAGCTTGTCTGAGATCTACATGAGGGAGATTGTTCGTCTCCATGGTGTTCCCCTCAGTATTGTTTGTGATCGTGATCCTATCTTTACCAGCCAGTTCTGGAAAGCTTTTCAGAAATCTTTGGGTACTCATCTGAATCTGAGCACTGCTTATCATCCGTAGACCGATGGTCAAAAAGAGTGAATCAGATACTCGAAGATCTTCTTCGTTCTTGTGCGCTTGATTATGGTGGATCTTGAAAAGATCATTTGCATCTTGTCGAATTCACCTACAATAATAGTTAGTAGGTATAATCTTATCTTCCGTTTTAAGCTTATCTTAATCTTTTATCTATCTCTTTCTATCTTTGAATTCAGGCCAGTATCAAGACGTCTCCATTTGCTGCTTTGTATGGACGACCTTGTCGATCCCCATCTTGCTGGATTGAATCCAGTAATCATCCGGTTCTTGGTCCTGATACATTTTGGAAGGTTCGGAGAGAGTTTAGGAGATTAAGAGAAGGTTGAGAGTTGCTCAGGATAGGCAGAAGAAGTATGCTGATAGGCGAAGGCGGTAGCTTGAGTTTGCTATTGGTGATCTGGTTTTCCTTACGGTCTCCCCCTTAAGGAATGTTCTTCACTTTGGTCATAGAGGGAAGCTTTCTCCATGGTTCATTGGTCCTTTCCGTATTTTGGAAAGAGTTGGTTCTTTGTCTTATCGTCTAGAGTTACTTGAGAAGCTTTCTAGAGTGCATGATGTATTCCACATCTCATATCTTCGTCGGTATCTCCATGACACATCTTTGTTTGTTCAGTCTTATGCTCTTGATAGCTTGGATATTGAGCCTAATATGACTGTCGAGAGGAAGCCACTTCGTATTGTCAACAGAGGTACGAAGCAGTTAAGAAGGAAATCTGTTAGTCTGGTCAAAGTACAGTGGAGTACTGATGATCGTGATTGTACTTGGGAGATGGAGGAGAGCATTCGTGCTTCGAATCCGGAATTGTTTATTCCAAGTACTATTTATCTTATTTTTCTTATTTCCTTGTTTCCGTTCTTTTCGAGGACGAAAAGGTTTGAGTGGGGGAGAGTGTAACAACCCAATATTTTGGAAATTATTTTTATTAGAATCTATTTAATATTTAAAATGTTTTATAACTTATGTTAATTAAAAAAAAAAATTAAAATATTTTTAGAGTGATGTAGAAATTTTCTAGAGTCAATGGTAATTTATTTGAAATTTTCATGTTCTGTTTCCTAGTTTTAAACAATTTCTTCAATTCTTTTGCTATTTTCTCTGAATTTAATTATTTATTTCACTTTGAGAATGTTTTAAAAATCATTTAGTTTCAAATTTTGTTTAAGAATATTTTTAAAATAAAGTAAATAATTTTCCATAGCCAATGGCTATTTATTTGAAATTTCTGGACACTGTTTTGTATTTTTAACCAATTTCTTATATTCTTTTTCTAATTTCTTTAAATTTCATTATTTATTTTATTCTATATTACTTTGTTTCAGTTTATAAAAGTAAATTACTGATTTTAATTTTGTTTTATTTGAATTAAAGAAAAAGAAATATGAAAGGTTTTTTTAAAAGCTTTGTAACTTAAGCCTTTGTAATTTCAAAACTCTTCATTTTCCACAACTCCCCCATTACTCCTCTTTGGCCGTGACTTTTGTTGTGAGTAGCCATGTATTTTCTCATTTCTCACGTACAAAAAAAATCCACATCTCCATTCTATTCACGGCTAGAGCAAAAACATTGGGTAATGGCTTTATCTTCTTCTTCTCTTTTTCTTCTTATTTTCTATCAAATTTTGCCTTGTTTTCTCATGTATTTGGATCGGCCTCTCCCTCATACGCACGACCACCACTCTGTACACTTCTTCCCTACCATCACCACCACCTATACTCCAGACCATGACCATGGCCGAGCCAACCATGGTGATCAAACCCCTCAAAAATGCAACCAAAGGGCTAAAACCATGCTTGTTTGACCACTACTTGCTCATCCACTTCAACCACCACCATAGCCGTCACCACTCCTCTGACCTGACCACCACACACCCCTTCAGCCACTGATCTGACCCATGCTCCTCTGGTCGAGCCCACACCTCCCATGGCCGAACCATTTTGATGACCAAAAATCCACAGCATTGCCTAAAACCCCTTCACATTCTCATTATAAACTCCACCATGTTTATGCCTTAAACCCGAGCCATGCTACCCCAAAACTCGAGCCATGTACTAACCAAATCCTGACCATATGCACCTCTAGGCCGTGCATAGCATATGAGAAAGAAAGGCAAAAGATTTGACATTATAATCTATCTTCATTTAAAAGTTATATTAATTTCAATATGGTATTGTATTTATAAATTGTTTTGATTCTGTTTGGGTTGTAACACAAGAGTTCTAGCATTGGATCTCGCTCTCCACTCAAAGTCCATAGTCTTGTTAGTTTGCTTCTGATTTCGTTGTGTTATTGGTTTTGCAATCTCCAGCATTTAGAGGTGAGTAAATCTCACACGACAATATATACTTATGTAATTGTAAAGCAACAACATTTGAATGTGTAGAATTATAAATGATGCTATAACTGCCTGTGATTATTTATATATGATATTAAACCAATTAAATTACATGTCATATCACCTGTTACTGTTGTATAATGTTAAACTGTTCATTTATATCTGTTTATCACACTGCAAGTTCACTGTAGATCAGGTTCACTATGAGTTGAAATGATACATACCCGAACGGACTTTAGAATAGGGAGAAATCGTTATGGGATGAAATGATAGGCCTGAACGGTTTTTAATTATTTATTTTGACTTGGGACTACGGGTTTGAAATGATAGAACCCAAGATTTTTATTTGTAAACTGCGGATTGAAATGATATATATCCGTATCACTTGACCTAGGTTAGAAAACTATATACAGGACCGTGGTTATTTTATAAATTTTCTGGAGTTTTTAAGTAATTTTAAAAGTGTATATATATGAAAATTTGATTTAAATTGGAGTTTAAATATTAAATATAGAAATTTGGAATTTTCTATAAGTTAAAATTGTTGGAAAAATAAATAGTTACATTGAATTTTGAAAATATAACTTAAGTAGAAATTGAACTTTTGTTAAATAAAAATTTGGTTATAGAAAGTAAAAATGGAAATTAAATTTTTATTTGAAAGAAAAATAATGGAGAAAATTTAATGTTAAGTTGTTTATTTAAAAATGTGAAGAATTGAAAACTTTTACACTTGAATTTATTAAGTAATTTGGTGAAATTGTAAGAAACTTATTGTATAAAATAATATGTTAATTGATAGGTTAATGAACATTTTTAAATGTTAAATTATGATTTTGACAATGTTTAAAGGGTTTAAAATGACGTTTATTAATTGCTGGAAATACACTAAAATCTGTAAATCACTTTTAATAGCATTCAGAAATGCTATGGTTTTTGGAAATGAACTAAAAGGCTAATAAAAGAGCTATTACAGCAGTTCTGAAATGCTGTAGTTGCTGTAGTAAATTGAATAGACTAAAAACTTAACTCAGAGCTATTATACCATTTCTGTATATGCTGTAGTGGTCTGTTGTCTTTGCAGAAGTGAATAAAAACCCTTGTTTTGAAATCTGAGCTATTACAGCATTTCTGAAAATGCTGTCTTTGCTGTTTTGAACTAAAATTTAACTAAAACTGAGTTTAAGCAGCAGTTTTTAAGTGCTGTCTTTGCTGAATTAAAATGTTTTCAAGTCTAACTTATAACATCATTTTCTAAATGCTGCGAAAGGGTGAAATTTTAATAATTATGGGTTTTGACTTAGTAAATGAGCTCAGAATGACTTGAAACTTTGAAATTTGAATACTTGACTTGAAAGAAAAATAACTTCACTTTTAAATGATTTAAATGAATAAATTTAATTGGAAAAGTATTCATTTTAAAAGATGATTTGAGCTGAAATTTATGAATGTTATCTTAGAATTTTAAAAGGGTATTTAAAGTTGAATATTTGGATTTGAACTTATATAAATGATTTGAAAATGGAGTTTTTAAAGGATATGGTATTTCGAAATATTGAAATGGTTTGGAAATGATTTAATCTTTATTTTGATAAGATTTGGATTTGAATTGATGTTTATTTTGAAGTATAAAATATTGTTTTGAATGTTATAACCACGGTTTATAATAACGATGGGTTGGCAAAGAGACCGGGATCAGATATGGACATACTCTCTGTCGATACCGAAAACCACTTTGACAACCGTGTACGTGGTAGAGATTCCAGAATGAAGTAGGATGGTGGCGACATTATTGAGGTATATTACGTGGACCCGACTCCCGTGAGTTCACATAAGGTGGCTGAAACATGAGCGGTCTTGGGCCAAAAGGGGTAGCTCTCCTGGTCGGACGCATTTCTTCGATACCATTCTATTACTTATGATTGTATGGTGGCCACCCTCCGATTTAGGAATGTGTTTCGAGGTGGGCATATGTGGCTGCCGCGTTACCACCAGCCCGAGTGTCGTAATTGGTATATCTACCCTGGCATTGCCTTGTGTGCCGTGTCATCTACCATATCGAGCATTTACTACGAGTTTCTATTTGTATTGTACCTATGCAGTTTCTTCTCATAGCCTTCCGATCAAGAGATATGAAGGTACTGTATAGACTATTGGCATTATTTGTGTTAAGGGGAATATTAGGCCACTCCTTAACGCTATTTTAAAGTAAGTTTATTTTACTGATAGACACTATTATAATAGCGCAATATACTACATAGCAAATAATTTAATGGATCCTTAGAGGATGGACGGTCCCAAGCATCTTCTAAGTTACTTGTATCTTTACTACAGTTCACTTGAGTTGGTTTACATTGGATAAGTATGTATGTCCTGACTCGGGTGTTTGTGTTTTATTTTATGCTCGGGTCAACCTAAGTTATTCACAGATTTGAATTTCCACTCTCTGGAGGTCTTGAATCGCTGGAGATTTATCAGCTTATCTAGTTATCAGTATTTCAGTTCTATTGTTCTGTTGTCAGCTTTGTATTAGTGGACTTCTTTGTATTTAGGATTTTATGTTGTATCTGCTTTCCAACTGATATTATGTATTTGATTTTGAGACTTGTGATAGTAGCTTCATGAACTACTATGGTATTTTATTTTTCCCCGCGAGATATTCTGATGTTCTGTGTCTGTGATTCTGTGATTTGATTTTATTTGCTCTGAATTTTTATTACAATCTATTGTTTTATACTATTCAGGTCCGGCATGTGTGGATTATTTTCGATTTGAATGGTGAAAAATAACAGGTCGTCACATGGTAGCTGCATAATATAGAATTAACATTAGTACCCACCTTTTTATTTGGGTCCTAAAAAGTTAGGACTTTGGAAACCAAACCCAAGTGGGTTCAGAATTCCTTTTAAAAATAAATTTTTTATTCTTGTGAATGGTTTCTATAGAAGATTTTATATATTTGTTTTTAATTAAAGAATTATTTTTTTAGGAACCTAAATCTTAATTGTTCTAGAATAATTTAGAACTTTTGAAATTAATTTTATAATAGTATAATAATTCTTTTTGAAATTCTTATATAAAGAATTCTTTTTTCTATGGAATACTTTTTGAAACTTGCTTATCTCATAATCCTCTTTTATTTGAAACTATTTGAGGATTTTATATAATTTTAGAAAGATTCTCTCCACCTTTGTTAAAAATTAGAGACGTTTTTAGTAATATTATCTAATTTTGTTTTAAGACTAGAAATATCTAATTCCAATATTTTAATATTAGCTTTAAGATCATAATTTTCAACTAAAAGAGCATTATTCTTTTCTTTCCGAGTTTCTATTTCTTGACTTAACGTGGAGAGTTGAGATGTCATATTAGAACAAGATTCTTGAGAAGTTTCAAATTCTTCTTCTAAAACTTCTTTATCATCTCTTAATATTTCTACCTCAATTTCAGTCCAATTAACTTTTCAAGAGTTTTTTATATTTTCTTTTGATGTCTCTTAGTTTGTTAAGTAATTCAGAGTTTATTTCCGTTGTCAAAATTTAGATTACTTACTTCATCATTTGTGGCCATAAAACAGACGTTGGCTTGTTCAGAATCACTGTCTATGTCACTGTCCGATGACGAAAATGATACCGAATCATCCCATGTAGCAGGGAAAGATTTCTTTTTGAATCTGTCTTTCTTGTTCTTAAACTTATCTCTCTTCCATTTTGGAGAGTTTTTTTTTGATGTGCCCTTTCTTGTGACATTCATAGCATTCTAGAGCAGAAGACAATGGATTGTTGTTGTTATTATTGCAACAAAAACTGTACTTGTTATTTCTAAGTTCGTTGTTCTTTTTGAAGCTCAAAAACTTTTTGAAATTTTTAGCAATGAATGTTATATCCTCTTCTTCTGAATCTGATTCATCATTTTTTGCTGCGAATGTTATATTCTTCTTATCTTGTGCCTGTACTCGTTTTGCCTGGAGATTGACTACATAAGACATTAGTTTCTATCAAGTCTTCTTATTTGATGGTTGAAATGTTGTCAGCTTCTTCGATTGCTAAGACCTTTTGTCCCCACTTATCCATTAAGGAGTTGAGGATTTTTGAAACAATATCAAAATCTGTATAGTTTTCTCCTAATGCTAAGAGAGAATGGTATATGTCTTAGAATCTAGAGTATATTTCATTTATTGTTTCATCCTACTTCATTTTGAAATTCTAGAACTGATTATTGAGCATATAAATCTTACTCTACTTTACTTTGTTAGTTCCTTCATGTGTAATTTTAGGTGTACGCCAAATTTCATAAGCTGTAATACACATGCTTACTCTATTAAATTTATTTTTCTAATGCATAATATAACATATTCATGGATTTAGCATTTACAGTGGCATCTAGGTTTTCTGTGTTAGACCATTGTGAATATTCAGTAGTAGGTATACGATATTCTGCTTGAGTAATATTCCAAGTTTCATAACTATTAGCTTGCATATAAATTCTCATTCCAGTAGATTAATAATTATAGTCCAATGCGTTAAATAGTGGTGGTCGTGCAGTAGATTGATCTTTAAGAAAACTTGTGCTAGTGTTGTATCCATATTAAAATATCAAATAACGGTGTTACGGTTATAAGATGAACCTTACCCCAATACCAAATGAAAGTGACTATACTATAGGATCGGTAATGTAACGACCCAGGATTTCAGTCATTTGAAATTCATATATTTAATTGATTTTAAATATTCACAAGTTAATTTTATAAGTCGAATAACTTATATTTGAAATATAAGGATTTAGTTGGATAATTAAATTGTTAAACTAATATTTGAAATTGCGAAAATAATTGGAAATTGAATTTAAAGCGAATAAAAATGATTCACAAAGTTGAAATAAATTCTATTTGAATTATAATGATGTTAGAGAACTTTTAAAATCGAATTAAAAGTTAAATTCTAGAAATTGAATATTTTAATATTTAATTGACGAGTGAAAATGGTCATTTTTCAAATAGTTTCGGATTTTGACTAAACTAGTTTCAATGGGTCTGTAATATTATCCTATTGTAAGATTTCAAATTTCGTGTCAATCGGATTTGCGGTTTGTCCGGGGCAAGCTAAAACACATAGAAATCTGTTAAAGTGAATTTTAAATTTAAATATTCGATATAAAAACCTATCTTTCAAATACGATCAAATTGGCTCCCGATATATATTCCATTGCGTTCGGAATAGGAGTAAAACATTAGAAATGCCAGGCGGCACACTTCGTTTCGAGTTCGAAAATTTTTCGGGTGAATAGTGCGCGTAAATTTTCTATAAAACGACCTCACTTTTTCCTTTTTCCACAAACCCTAGCGTTAGAAACCCTAGCCCCCACTCGTAAACCAATGGCCAGAAAATCATCGTCTTCCCTCCTCGATTTCTTCCAATCCACTCACTTTCACAAAAAACTATCTACTACAAACTTGTCATGCTCGTCGAGTTTTACAACGTGATCGGTGATGATCGAGTTTAATGGAGTAAAACGACCATGATTTGAATTTGAATGCCGCACATTCGAGGGTGTTTTGCACGGTGATGGTGCAACCGGGTTCGACTGGCCTTTGATAGATGGTGACTCGTGCGAGGGACTTCGAAGTGGCGGTGGTTGCGGCCTGAAATCGATCGTAGAAGGCTCGAAAATTCAATGATGCTCGGCGGCTATGGGTTTGAATCTTACGTGAGTTTTTCACGATAGAGGAAGAAATAAGATTTTATCCGGCCACGATCTTCATTTATGAAATCTACGGCCTGGATTAGAACTAGTTTAAAATAAAATAATTATAGTGAATTAATATATATTATAAATTTGTACAATGTTTAAAATACCATATCTTCTTCATACGAGGTATGTTTCGCACGAAACGAATTGCATTGGATCCATATTGATGAGCACTACATTATGGAGCTGGATTGGGATTTATTTGAACTAGTGAAAATTTTGGTTGAAATTAAACGCTTGTTTAATTTTAATCGAAATAAATCGCTATCGCAACAACTACAAGAAATGTAAGTACAACTCACTCTTTCTGACTCACTAATATTTTTATATAAGTGATAACAAATACTATTTATGATGATTTATGATTGTTTGGATGATATATGATATATTGATTGGTATGTGGATATATACCTGCCTAGTGGAGCAGATGACCCTATACGTTCCTGTGTATGAGCGGATGACCGTTTGTACGCGCATATGCCTTGAAGCGGACATTGTATACATATTCTAATATGTATATTTGTTGCAGGTGGCAGGTTGGAGGGATCCAACTGGATTCCTCACCAGTATTGATTTATTTACAGTTATTGTGATATATGTTGTTATCATATGATATATGATGTTTCAGATGTCGTGATTGTTGTATTTAGTGCCGTTGCAGCATTGGGCCTATTTTTGGTAATTTAAAAATATTAAAGTGATGATTTTTAAATTGAAAAAGGATTTTTAAAGTGATTTTGAAAATAAACGTTTTATTGATTTTTTGAATTGTAAAGGAATTGAATTTATTTTGAATAAATAAATATTATAATTTTTATGTTATAGAAATTATGATTTCTGTGAAATATAATAAGTTATGATTTTTGGAATATGAAATGAACTATTTTGTAAAATAGTTTAAATGGAGATTTTTGAAGTTATAATAAACAGTATATATATATAAGATTTATAAAATTGATAGTTTATAAATCAAAGTGTTATAATTATAAAGGAGTTTTATAAATGTTAAAATGAAGTTATAAACGGATTTTATTAGTGAATAAGATTTGCGAATTTTGAAGTTATAAAATGAATGAATTTGTGAAATAAATGATTTATAAGTAATTAACTTATAAATTGGATTTTGGCATGTAATTGAAATATATACGGAATTAGTTAATAAAGGGATTTTATAAGTTGAAGTTTTTATAAAATATAAAAGGAATTTATAAACATTGTTTTATAAATGTGAAATCAATTGAATTTGATAAATTAGATACAGAAGTTTATTAAAGGTGTATATTCGAAATTTTGCACAGCGAATTATCCTTTAATTAAATGTTGTAATAATAAAGAGTTTGGTTGGGAATTATATCCACGATCTTGGACAGTGGATAATCCTTTAATTAAATATGTAGAAGTGTTGAAGTTGGTTAGAGAATTATGTCCACGATTTTGGACAGTGGATTATCCTTTAATAAATGTGTAGAAACATTGAATTGATTAAATGAACTATATTCACGATTTTGGACAGTGAATAATATATTGAATAAAATGGATATGCTTTGGAAAGTGAATAACCTTTTGAATTAAGGAAATGTTTTGGAAAGTGATATTTTAAATGGAATAAAATGGTTAAAAGCTGTTTTGAAATGTGTTAAGTATCGAAACCATAGATTTCAACATTCATTGTTGAAATAGACGTTTTTGAAAAGTACAAGGAAATGATGGACTATAACATTGTTGTTATAGTAAATGATTTTTGAAAGGAAATGTTTTTGTATAGTATTGGGATTTATATGTCTATCTTATTTTCGAATCCGTATACTATTGATTTTGGGTTGTCGTAACGATGTTTTACGCAACATTCGTTTTAACCCAAATAGATGTGTTTAAGTGAATGTTTTCCTTAAAGAATAAAATATACTTAATCCTAATTTAAGTATATTGAATATTTTCTAAGTGTTGAAAATAAATTGAATTGTGAATTACTTATTATTAAATAAGTATTTGGAAAAGTTTTCCAATATAGAAGTTGAAATGGTTTTGAAGATATATCTTTTTAAAAATAATTTGAGGGGAATATTTGGCAAATGGTTTAATCAATAAAAGATTAATTAAAAGGGTCCAGTGATTGTTATGGTGCTGAATATTGTTTGTTTGCTTTGATAGTTAAATAACCGACTATCAAATTTGGCCAAATTTTAGTTCCTCGACTTGACGTGGGAACTATTTAGTCATACAATTAATACATAGCCTTTTGTGTAGGCTTGATTATCATTTGTGTTGAGGATGTTGATTCGTATAGTGTGGAGTATTACTCCAATCTATCGAGCTTCCTTCTTGGACCGAAGGATAGCAAGTTGAAAGTTGGAGACGTGATAAGTCTATGAGACTTAGCTTCTGTGTGAGGTTGAGAAATGCTTTTGCGTTGTTGGTGCGAAGAGACCGGGATCAGATTTATCTGAAAACCACTTCGGACCAACGTATATGCGACGATTGTGCAGGTTGCTTGCGATGATATTGATATTTTGGATTTTCATAGTGGAGGACTGCTTGTTTGTCGTTTGGGGTTCAAATATCAATATACATCCAGTAGTAGTGGTCTTTTCATTATGAAATATCCAATGCGAGGACTATTCGCTACTAATCCTAGGGATTTTCCGATAGGATGTGGTAGGAAAGTACCTTCGGTTTGTCCTGTTCCTGGAGAACTTGTATGGATGTTTATCTTATATTGCATTTTTAAAGATTACGTACATTGGTTTTTAGAAACATACATAAGTGGTGGCAGAGAAGGCAATTCTCTTAGCTTAACACCCTCCTTGAGACGTATGAGCTTAAGGGTTGTATTTTTGTGGAAGGCAATTATTAGTCAACGGAAATGGCCGTGTGACATTCTAAGTGATGTGATTGTGATTGTGAAAGGTAATCGTTACCTCTAGCCTCATCAATCGAAAATGACCAAAACAGGGTTAGATGCGGCAAGGCTTAGTGGGTCGCTCCCATTAGGGTATGATCATCCTCTTCTAGATATATCTTTGGACGCTGTGACGTCGTGTATCTGATTATTGTGGTTTGTATGCTAGAGGGCCCTTGGTAAAGGTTGGTAACGACCGAAGGATGACATATTCTGTACCATATAGTTATAGAGGTGGGTTGGTCTTGTCTTGGTAGAGGGTAGATGTTCTATGCCTCGGGACATTCATCTAGAGGTGTACCCTTTTGGAAGGTGTCCCTTCACCTAGTCGTTTGTATGGAAATCCAAACTTCACTACGTGCTTGCCATTTTGATTGTCTTACCCAATTGGGCTATATGATGGAATTTAATCAATGTCACAATTTCGGCTATGATTAATATTATTTGTATATAGCAGACACTACTATAATATAAGAGGATTTGATATGATATGTTGTAGTTATCGTAAGGTAAAAACATGTCCGTATTTATGTGTGGACTTGTCTTGCGAGATACTTTTGTTTTGATAAAGGAAAAGTTTGGTAACTTAATAAATTCAGTTGAGTGTGTTCCTTACGCTGGTTTACCAGACTGATCCAAGCGTTCTTCCCTTTCAATGCTCGGGTCAGACCACGTATATTCACAGATTATGATTTGGTGCTTTTGGAGCTTCAGTAGGAAAGCTGGAGATCTTCGTTGTCGTACATCCGTATTTGCTTGATTATCCACTGCATTGTTGCTTGTTTGTTGTTTATATTATCGGCGATTGTGAGATAGGTTATTATAACTGGTCCAGGCTGATAACTCTGATTGATTGTTGAACTCTGATTGATGTATGTATATATACAGTTTCTGTTTTGTAAAGATCATTAATATGATATTATATGTTTTCCGCTGCGATGTGAGATTCTGTACTGTTCTGTTTGGTTCTATCCTCTCTCTTTCTTCTCTCTCTTCTTCTCTTTTCTTTTCATTCTCTTGACTTTCTATCAGTTTGTGCTTTTTGGATCGAAGATGTGTGAATTATTGTCGATTCAAAGGGTACGGATTCGTGGGCCGTCACATTTGGTATCAGAGCTTATTTTTTTTTGCATATTCCTAAGCTTTGATGTATACTGAGTATAGATAGGGACAGTAGCACCCTAGATTGAGTTTGAGTGTATTATATATATGAGCGCGTATTTTTTAGTGAATATAAATTTTTTTATATTGTGTTTACTTATTCGTTGAGTTGTTTGTGAATTCTGGTCGGTATGTGGGACGCCATGTTATCATAGGGATTTCCAAACATTTAAACGAGGCAAGTCAACATAGTATCATTTTAAATTAGGTAAATGAAGTAATTTTACCTCGATTATATTTTATATATAAAGGAAATAATTTTTCAAAAATTATTAAAGTGTATATAAATGAATTGTTTAGTTGTTTGAAAATGTAAATATATATAAGTTAATAAAAGATGTTTGAATAATCTTAATAGAAACAACAATCATAAAAGAATGAAATTGTATAAGCAAATGAATTATATAGTATGGAATTATAATTAAAATGAATTACAATTGTCAAATAATCTTATATATAGGAAACAAAATAACATAAGTATATTTATAAATATGTGTTATAAATAAAAATGGATTTAAACTAACAATTTGAGAATTTAAATTCCGTTTATTTTGAAAGATGTTTTTCCAAAGTTAAAGATATTATATTGTTATAAATCTAAATAAGATAAATAAATTTGAAATGATCTTATGTAAGTAAAGTAAAATAGTAAAATTATATAAGTGAAAGATTTATAAATAAAATAATTTTTAAAAAATAATATAAAGTAGTGAATTCACTACTGTTACTGGGAAATAATAAGGGTGATGACTGCATCGTCATCAGTATCATTTTCGAGTTTCTATGTGATGGATTTGCTACCAATAGTAAATTGAAAATTGAAGTTTTGTTATGATAAACAAATTTGATTTAAAATCTAAGTGTAATTGATAAATATAAGTAGAATGAGTTTTGAACTTATAATATGGAATGATAAAATTTTAGCTTTGGTAAAGTTGAAATAAATGTAAGTTAGCATAATAAATATATGATTCGAAATTTAACTAAAGGAAAGTTAAATAAAGTGAATTGGATTCGAATTATGTTAGATAAGTTGTTGAAATGGAAATTAAACTTAAGAGGTTGAGTGATTGCACAATATTGGAAGTTTAAATAAATAAGCTGTATAACTTAGAAATTGAGAAAATGTAAGTAAAACCAATTGTTAAAATGGTTAAACAATTTTGTTAAGCAAAACGAAATCTAAATTTTGAATTGTTATATGAAATTTGACTTAAGTAAAAGTTAAATAAAATAGAATTTCAATTAAATTAGTAGTGAACTTAAGTTGTATAGTGAAAGTGAAGGTAAATGAAATCGAAATGAAACATAACTTAAGTAATTTTGAATGAAGTTGATTTTGGTATCAAAGTAAATTAATAAAGTGAAATAAAATGAATATGAACTTGAGTGATATAACAAAATTCAACTTTAGTGGTAAAATGAATTAGCATTAAAAATGTTGTTTTTAACAAGTTGTGAATTAATAATAATATTGGAAGTGTCGTATAAAAATGTGAATATAGTGAATACTAGAATTCAATCCAAATTGAATATTAAACAAATTAAATAATTGAATGAAAGTCAATGTTAAATTAGTTGGAATTAACTGTGTTAAACCAAATTGAATGTAAGTGAATTAAATAAATTGAGTTGTGTTGGATATACATTGGTTGTTAGATGGTTGTTAGTTGATTGAATAAAAATCCATATGAAGTTGAACTAATGAAATTGAAGGTTTAGTAATTGAATTCAAATTGGAAGTTAAGTGAATCTAATTAGAATTGAAATTTATTTGATTTGAATTTGAAAGTGAACTAACTTGAATATGATTAGTGAATGTAAACTAATTGAAATTGAATAAATGAATGATATAAAAAAAATCCAATGTAAATGAATCAAATGTGATTAATTGAAAAGCCAATTCAGTAAATATTAATGAGAAGTGAAAGTGTATTGATTTATGGATGTTTGTTGGATGATGGTTGGAATTGTTGTGGTGATTGCATTTTCTATATTGGCATATATAGTTGTTGTATTGATATATGTTGTATATTGATATTACTTTCATATATACATGTTTCTCATGGTTTGTTGAGTATTTAGTAGGTGCGTATGGCCCTTGCTTCACTTTTGGAGCTTGCCTTCGCGCAATATTAGCCGTATATGCTCGCTAATAATGTATAAGGTACATATCTCGGATTACATGTCGTACTTTTATACCTTTTTCCCTTCGGGATGCCTCATCACTAAGATGAGATGTATATTTGTGATATATATATATATATATATATATATATATATATGTTGTGATCCTACTACGATCGAACCGCACAAAGGAGACACTGGCGAATTTTTTTGAAAATCTAAGGCGTTAGTAAAATTTTGAGAAATTGGAAAAAAAAATTGATAACTAAAATTTTGGTTTTTGAGTTGAAAGTTAAATGATATTAGATGGTTTTAAAAGATAACTGAGTAGATTTGAAAACTTAGAAAAGTCTTTGTAAGTTTAACAATTGGATTTTGGAAAAAGTTAAAAGGTTAAATAGATTTGATAAATCTAATTTGAACGAATGGTTTTGAAAAGTTGATGGATTTTGTGAGTTTTTCTTACTTGGTAATTTCGTGGACGAAATTCTTTTAAGTAGGGGAGAATGTAACGACCTAGGATTTCAGCCATTTGAAATTCGTACATTTAATTGATTTTAAATATTCACAAGTTAATTTTATAAGTCGAATAACTTATATTTGAAATATAAGGATTTAATTGGATAATTAAATTGTTAATTTAATATTTGAAATTGCGGAAATAATTGAAAATTGAATTTAAAGTGAATAAAAATGGTTTACAAAGTTGAAATAAATTCTATTTGAATTAGAATGATGTTAGAGAACTTTTAAAATCGAATTAAAAGTTAAATTATAGAAATTGAATATTTTAATATTTAATTGATGAGTAAAAATGGTCATTTTTCAAACAGTCTCAGATTTTGACGAAACAAGTTTCATTGGATCTGTAACGTTATATTATTGTAAGATTTCAAATTTTGTGTCAATCGGAATTTTGGTTTGTCCCGGGCAAGCTAAAATGCATAGAAATCTGTTAAGTGAATTTTAAATATTCGATTTGAAAACCTATCTTTCAAATACGATCGGATTAGCTCCCGATATATATTTCACTGCATTCGGAATAGGGGTAAAACACGATAAACGTCACGTGGCACACTTCGTTTCGAGTTTGGAAAATTTCCGGGTGAATAATGCACGTAAATTTTCTATAAAAGGACCTCACTTTTTCCTTTTTCCACAAACCCTAAGGTTAGAAACCCTGGCCGCCACTTGTAAGCCAATGGCCAGAAAATCGTCGTCTTCCCTCCTCGATTTCTTCAAATCCACTCACTTTCACAAAAAACTATCAACTATAAACTTGTCAAGCTCGTCGAGTTCTACAATGTGATCTGTGATGATCGAGTTTAATGGAGTAAAACGACCACAATTTGAAATTGAATACCGCATGTTCAAGGGTGTTTTGCATGGCGACGGCGCAATCGGGTTCGACCGGCCTTTAGCCGATGGTGGCTCGCATGAGGGACTTCGAAGTGGCGGTGGTTGATCGACCTGAAACCGATCGTAGAAGGCTCGAAAATTCAATGATGCTCGGCGGCTATGGGTTTGAGGCGTACTTGAGTTTTTCACGATAGAGGAAGAAAGATGAATTCATGCAGCCATGATCTTCTGTTTTGAAATCTACGGCTTGGATTGGAACTAGGTTAAAAATAAAATAATAATAATAATAATAGTGAATTTATATATATTATAAATTTGTACAATGTTTAAAATACCATATCTTCTTCATACAAGGGTCGTTTCGCACGAAACGAATTGCTTGGATCCGTATGACGAGCACTACATTATGGAGCTAGATTGGGATTTATTTGAGCTAGTGAAAATTTTGGTTGAAATTAAACGCTTGTTTAATTTTAATTGAAATAAATAGCTATCACGACGACTACAAGCAATGTGAGTATAATTCACTCTTTCTGACTCACTAATATTTTTATATAAGTGAGAATAAATATTAATGATGATTCATGATTGTTTGGATGATATATGATATATTGATTGGTATGTGGATATATACCTGCCTAGTGGAGCAGATGACCCTATACGTTTCCATGTATGAGCGGATGACCCTTTGTACGCGCGTCTGCCTTGAAGCGGACATTGTACATATATTCTAATATGTATATTTGTTGCAGGTAACAGGTTGGAGGGATCCAATTGGATTCCTCACCAGTATTGATTTATTTACAGATATTGTGATATATGATGTTTTGGATGCCGTGATTGTTGTACTTAGTGCTGTTGCAGCATTGGGCCTATTTTTGCTGATTTAAAAATATTAAAGTGATGATTTTTAAATTGAAAAAGGATTTTTAAAGTGATTTTGGAAATAAACATTTTATAGATTTTTTTGAATTGTAAAGGAACTAAATTTATTTTGAATAAATAAATATTATAAATTTTATGTTATAAAACTTATGATTTCTGTGAAATATAGTAAATTATGATTTTTGGAATATGAAATGACTAATTTTGTAAAATAGTTTAAATGGATATTTTTGAAGTTATAATAAACGGTATATATATAAGATTTATAAAATTGATATTTTATAAATCAAAGTGTTAGAATTATAAAGGAGTTTTATAATGTTAAAATGAAGTTATAAATGGATTTTATAAGTGACTAAGATTTACGAATTTTGAAGTTATAAAATGAATAAATTTGTGAAATAATGATTTATAAGTAATTAAATTATAAATTGGATTTTGGCATGTAATTGAAATATATATGGAATCAGTTAGTAAAGGGATTTTAT
This sequence comes from Allium cepa, assembly GCA_030765085.1. NCBI lineage: Eukaryota > Viridiplantae > Streptophyta > Magnoliopsida > Asparagales > Amaryllidaceae > Allium > Allium cepa. The sequence continues at coordinate 9,860,767 of CM060938.1, forward strand.
AAGTTGAAGTTTTTATAAAATATAAAAGGAATTTATAAACATTGTTTTATAAATGTGAAATCAATTGAATTTGATAAATTAGATATAGAAGTTTATTAAAGGAGTATATTCGCGATTTTGAGCAGCGAATTATCCTTTAAATTAAATGTTGTAATAATAAAGAGTTTGGTTAAGAATTATATCCACGATTTTGGACAGTGGATAATCCTTTAATTAAATATGTAGAAGTCTTGAAGTTGGTTAGAAAATTATATCCACGATTTTGGACAGTGGATTATCCTTTAATAAATGTGTAGAAACATTGAATTGGATTAAATGAACTATTTCACGATTTTGGATAGTGAGTAATATATTGAACAAAATGGACATGCTTTGGAAAATGAATAATTTTTGAATTAAAGAAATGTTTTGGGAATTGACATTTTAAATGGAATAAAATGATTAAAGATGTTTTAAAATGTGTTAAGTATCAAAACCATAGATTTCAACATTCATTGTTGAAATAGACGTTTTCGAAAAGTATAAGGAAATGATGGACTATAACACTGTTGTTATAGTAAATGATTTTTGAAAGGAAATGTTTTTGTATAGTATTGGGATTTATATATCTAACTTATTTTCGAATCCCTATACTATTGATTTTGTGTTGTCGTAACGATGTTTTACGCAACATTTGTTTTAACTCAAATAAACGGGTTTAAGTGAATGTTTTCCTTAAAGAATAAAATATACTTAATCCTGATTTAAGTATATTGAATATTTTCTAAGTGTTGAAAATAAATTGAATTGTGAATTACTTATTATTAAATAAGTATTTGGAAAAGTTTTCCTGTATAGAAATTGAAATGATTTTGAAGATATCTCTTTTTAAAGATAATTTGAGGTGAATATTTGGCAATTGGTTTAATTAATAAAAGATTAATTAAAAGGGCCTAGTGACTGTTATGGTGCTGAATATTCGTTTGTTTGCTTTGATAGTTAAATAACCGACTATCAAATTTGGCCAAATTTTAGTTCCTCGACTTGAATGTGGGAACTATTTAGTCGTACACTTAGCACGTAGCCTTCTGTGTAGGCTTGATTATCATTTGTGTTGAGGATGTTGATTCGTATAGTGCGGAGTATTACTCCAATCTATCGAGCTTCCTTCTTGGACCGAAGGATAACAAGTTGAAAGTTGGAGACGTGATAAGTCTATGAGACTTAGTTTCTGTGTGAGGTTGAGAAACGCTTTTGCGTTGTTGGTGCATAGAGACCGGGATCAGATTTATCTAAAAACCACTTCGGACCAACGTATATGCGACGATTGTGCAGGTTGCCTGCGATGATATTGATATTTCGGATTTTCATAGTAGGGGACTGCTTGTTGATCGTTTGGGGTTAAAATCTCAATATACATGTAGCAGTGGTCTCTTCGTTATGAAATATTCAATGCGAGGACTATTCGCTACTAATCCTAGGGATATCCCGATAGGATGTGGTCGGAAAGTACCTTTGGTTTGTACTGTTCCCGGACAACTTGTATGGATGTTTGTCTGACATTGCATTTCTAAAGATTACATACATTGGTTTTTACAAAAGTACAACAGTGGTGGCGGAGAAGGCAACTTCTCTTAGCCTAACACCCTCCTTGAGACATATGAGTTTAAGGGTTGTATTTTTGTGGAAGGCAATTAGTAGTTAATAGAAATGGCCGTGTAGCATGCTAAGTGATGTGATTGTGATTGTGAAAGGTAATCGTTACCTCTAGCCTCATCAACCGGAAATGACCAAAACAAGGTTAAATGCGGCAAGGCTAAGTGGGTCACTCCCATCAGGGTATGATCATCCTCATCTAGATATATCTTTGCATGCTATGACGTCGTGTATCTGATTATTGTGGTTTGTATGCTAGAGGACCCTCGGTAAAGGTCGATAACGACCGAAGGATGACATATTCGGTACCATCTAGTTATAGAGGTGGGCTGGTATTGTGTTGGTAGAGGGCAGATGTTCTGTTCCTCGGGACATCCATCTAGAGGTGTACCCTTTGGAAGGTAATCCCTTCACCTGGTCATTTGTATGGAGGTCCAAACTCCACTACATGCTTGCCATTTTGGTTGTATTACCCAATTGGGCTATATGCTGGAATTTAATCAATGTGACAATTTCGGCTATGATTAATATTATTTGTATATAGTAGACAATACTATAATATAAGAGGATTTGATATGATATGTTTTGGTTATCGTAAGGTAAAAACATGTCTGTGTTTATGTATGGACTTGTCTTACGAGATACTTTTGTTTTGATAAAGGAAAAGTTTGTTAACTTAATAAATTCAGCCGAGTGTATTTCTCACGCTGGTTTATCAGACTGATCCAGGCGTCCTTCCCTTTCAATGCTCGGGTCAGACCGAGTATATTTACAGGTTATGATTTGGTGCTTTTGGAGCTTCAGCAGGAAAGCTGAAGATCTTCATTTTCGTACTTTCGTATTTGCTTGATTATCCGCTGCATTGTTGCTTTGTTTGTTGCTTATATTATCAGCGATTGTAAGGACATGTTATTATAACTGTCTAGGCTGATAACTCTGATTGATTGTTGAACTCTGATTGATGTATGTATATATACAGTTTCTGTTTTGTAAAGATCATTGATATGATATTATATGTTTTCCGCTGCAATATAAGATTCTGTACTGTTCTGTTTGGTTCTATCTTCTCTCTTTCTTCTCTTCTCTTCTGTCTTCTTTTCTTTCTCTTGACTTTTCTTCAGTTTGTTCTTTTTGGATCGGACATGTGTGGATTATTATCGATTCAAAGGGTATGAATTTGCAGGCCGTCACATGTAATATGGAATATATACCGAACTTATTAACTAGTGTAGAAAGTAATTATAAAATAAGATAACAATGAAGTAAAATGACACTAGAGATTTTTTTACTGCTTCGAACTTTCCATTCTACGTCCAGTCCCAAACTTCATCTGAAATCAAAACTAGCAGCCCTCACTTAATCCGAAGGATTAGGTTTACACTGCCTAAGCAACCAAACGGGACTTCTACCGCCTGAGCAACCGAAGAGGACTTGACCGTCCAAGCAATCGAACGAAACTTGATTACAAAGTAGATTGGTTGCCTTGACCTTTTGTGTTATTTTGTTAACATGGATTTTTCAATTGCAGTACACCCTTCCTATAATATTTTCCTCAAGTATGTATATTAATTGTGTGTATATGAAGATAAGGAAGATTTAGACTGCTTAATAAATATGGATTTATATTCATAAGCAATAGAATTTTGAATATTCAAGAGAGCAGTGAATTCAGAAAATTTAATTTAAGTAAAAGCAAGTAAGTGAAGCTAATTGATCTTGAAATTCATGCTTATTTATAGTAATCAGAGAGTTACAATATCTGGTGAAAGGTTTTATTAAAACAGTAATGGATGCAACCCTCTGTAGAGAAGATAACTATTCGTGGAAAGAAGTGTCTGTTCAAAAATACAGCAGTTGAAACCAGGTCAGTCGACTGGTATATAATATTCAGTCGACTGAATTTGAAATCATATACGTGCATACATTTGTGCACAGACTGAGTGCATCCAATAGACTAAACTGTGCATTTTATAAAAAAATATGCATAGGTTCAGTCGACTGAGTATATGCATACAGTCGACCGATCTAAGTATTTTCTTAAAACCAGTTTGAAAATATAGTGAAAAGTTAATTTCAAAACATCGTGAACTACTTGAGTATATATGCATGGGAATGTGAACTACTTGAGGATAGATTTTAACATTATGAACACTAGACTTAGACTCTAAAACCAAATTTATACTTGAATATATGATCTTTGAGTCTAGTCACCTTCTTGTGTCATAGATTTATAGTCGTAGATTTGTCGAATATTCTATCATTCTTCTGTCGCATAGATCATCTTGTCATGAATCGAAAAACTGAGATTCAACATAAAAAATCCTACTTTGCACCGCCGTGGGTCAATTTCCTTCCAACAACATCGCAGGGAATTGGTATAGTTATAAAATGCATTTTTAAATAGTTGTAAAATAGTTTAGTCTTATGGTAACGTTATTCGTTTTTGTATATAACTTCAGTTTTAGAAATTTAATCGTGAGCCTACAATGGCCGAGGTCTTCATTCACACACATGCCCCGAGCACACGGATGAGGAGGGAAATATTTCATATGAATTTACGAATGATAAATCTAAATCTGTGATGGTTAATTTGTTTAATTTTTTACTTCACATTTGATAAGTTCTTTATTATTTATTATTAGAAACTACTGCCCATCTTCACAAGAGAGATACGAAGCGGAGAAATCTGAAGCGACATAGTCCACTAGTCGTGAGTTGACCTTAGAGGAAGAGGATCGTATTTGGGATCCTCTCATTGACCCGCCTACCAAAAATTGGCTTTATGGTTATGGAAATCAGGAGGTAAACTACTTCATTAACTAATATATAGATTATATTTAATTCCTGAAGCATAAATTATAACTTCCAATCAAATAATTACAAGTGATGATGACCCAAAGGAAATTTAGGAGATCTTAGGCCGATGAGGAGTTGGCTCAACTGAAGCAACAGATGGCAGAATTCAATGACTAGTGGCAGGACGGAGGACTAGCGCAACTGCTAAATGAGGGGATTGTGGCATTTATAGCATAGCATATGAGGATGCCTAGTGAGGACGGGTTGGGAGATGATGATTATAATGATGAGTAGTTATGGATTTTTTTGAATATGTTTGACCATTTTGTTGTGCAATTGTGTTGATGGAGCTGATACTTTATTGATGGTTGTGTATTGTGATGATTATTGATTTGATAAACATGAGTATTTATGTAGATATAGTTGTGTTGGTTGATGGAATATTGGTTTAGTTTATGACAGTTTATGTAAATATTGATATTTGCGTTGTGTTTTTAATTATTTGTGGTATGTATGAGATTATACGTTGCATGTGATGTTACTGGTTGCGATACTAAGTTTATATATCTTGGGAATGAAGTAAGATTGGGATATGACTTTTATTGTGTGGTTGGAAGGCTTAAAAGAAGTTGTCTCAGATTCTAGGTTTTAGTCTTGCGTCGGCTAGCGACGACCAAATTATTTCAGCTTGCATCAGATTGCGATGACTAGCGATGGTTTCTAGTTCTAGGCTTGTGTTGGTAAGCGACGGCTAGAGACGACCCATTTTTCTAGGTTTTTGATGCTAACCAACGGGTATATGGCGACGTTGTTGATACGCTAAGGTTTTGATCAATGATAATGTGCTTCAACTAAAAGGAAGAGATATGTGCAAAGCTAAAGAAAGAATGATGAATGCTAAGCACAAACATAAGTATGATTTTTATATAGGTCCTAGTTTAGATTTATTGTTAAAATCTATCCTCAAGAGGCTTGCACAAACACTAGAACACATTTTATAAATTTCATTTTTTAACAAACATTCACTGTGCACAATTTAGGAGTTCAGTCGACTGATCAGGGATGACCAGTCGACTGAAACTGTTACACATATACAAACATGTACAGTTTCAGTCGACTGAAACACCCTGCTCAGTCGACTGAATTTGTTCCTGAAAATTTTGGTTCATATTTTCAGTTGACTGAATTCCCTGTTCAGTCGACTGAATTTGAACCTACGAATTTTCTTTGAATGGAAACCTTCTTCCTCCCAAGAGTTGCAACCATTCACCAATGGAAATGGAAGCATCTCTTGTCTACACCCTTAGCCAATAGATGCACCTCTTTTACAAGTATAAAATACATGTTTCTAACATCTTCAGTTTACCGAATTCTCTTTCTTTAATCTTACTATTTTCTTGAACATATTAACTAGAAATTCTCAAAGCAATCACAAATCTATTGCTTGAATCACTACTTTGTTTTTAACATTCTTTTGATTCATAGCAATTCCCATTTTCTAAATCTTCACAAACACATTGCATACTCTCGAGGATTAGATTATAGGAATATTGTACTACATTAGACTCATTAGTGTTGACAAGAACACAACAAGTCGAATATTGTTTTTTTAGTAATTGAGTTGAAGTCCTCTCCGGTAGTTGAGGCAAGAAATCCCGTTCGGTTGTCTGGGTAAGTTGTAAACCTATTCCTCCGGGTTAAGTGAGGGTTTTAGTTAGTGGAATTCCTAAGTGAAGCTTAGGGACTGGATGTAGGACTAGAAGTCCGAACCAATATAAAATCCCGATGTCTACCTTTCTTTTACTTACTTTATCTACCTAGACAATTTCATTATTCCATATTACACGATCCTACCGCATAGCCTCTTTCAATTGGTATCAAAGCAAGGCCGTCCTATAACCATAACACCGTTATTAGACATATTGATAATATGGAAAATAACGCAAGTACAAGCACACCATCTGCCTGTAGTTCTACATTTGCGGAAGGACAATCTACCCAAAGACCTCCTCTATTCAATGGACTAAACTATAACTATTGGGCCCCAAGGATGAGGATTTATATGCAAGCAACAAGTTTCGAAGCCTGGAATGCTACTCAAGAAGAGTTCGTTGTACCCACAACCGATTATCCTACATGGACACAAACTCAAAAGAATGAAGCTAGTGCAAATGCCAAAGCTATGAATATGCTATTTTACGCCCTAGATAGAAATGAATTCAACCGTGTTAGCATATGTACTACTGCATATTAGATATGGGAAACACTTAAAGTCATACATGAAGGCACAAACAAGGTTAAACAAACAAAGATATCCATGCTGAAGAATCAATTCCAAAACTTTAGAATGCGACAAAATGAATCCATCAATGACATGTACTCGAGATTTCAAGACATTCATCATGCTTTAATCGGACTAGGAGAAAAATACATGGATTTTGACATTGTGTGTAAAGTTCTAAATTCAGTTGCTGATGAATGGGAGAGAAAAGTACTAGCAATCGAGGAAGCAAATGATCTATCTACAATGAAACCAGAGGAATTGATTGGAAATCTTATGTCGTATGAAGTAAATATGCAAGCTAAGAAAGATCAAGCTCAAGGAAGAAAGAATGTTGTTTTTCATGCGGAAAAGGAAGAATCAGAGTCTGAAGATGAGGATTTAGCATTCATAGCCAAAAATTTCAAGAAATTCTTAAGATATAGAAAAGGAAACAAAAACGGACTCAAAAAGAATTTCTTGAACAAACCTACATCCTTGAATATAGAATGTTTCAATTGTCACAAGAAAGGTCACATGCACAAGGATTGCCCAGAGCAAAAGAAGGATAATCAGAAATCTCTCAACAACAAAAACAAAAGAGAGAAATTCAAAAAGAAGGCATTCTCTGTAACATGGGATGATTCGGACTCATCTTCATCCGAAAGTGAAAATGATAGCGACAATGAAGAGGCAAATGTATGCTTCATGGCTCAAAAATCTGAAGTAAGTAATTTAACTTTCGATGACTTAATTGAAGTAAACTCTGAACTTTTGAGCACAATAAAAATTCTTAAAAAGGAAATTAAGGAAATTCGTGTAAACCAAAACAAAGTTGAATTTGAAAGAGATATGTTAAACGATGAAAAGAAAATTCTAGAAGAAGAACTTGAAAAAGTTCAAGAATCTTATTCAAATTCGGAAACTCAACTATCTCTTCTAAGTCAAGAAATTGAAACTCAAAAGAAAAAGGATGATGTAATTGTTTTTGAAAATCATGAGTTAAAAACTAAGATTAGACAAGTTGAATTAGAAAATAATAGTCTTCAAGCTAGATTAGATAACATAACTAAAAACGTTTCTAACTTTAACAAAGGAAGGGAAAATTTATCCAAGATATTAGAAAATTCTCATTCATCTTCAAATAAACAAGGTTTAGGATATAAAAAGAAGTCAAAAATTCCTAATAAAAAGGATATAAATCTTAAAAGGAATATTGATTCAAAACAACAAATATTGTTAAGAAAACCTATTGAAACAAAAATAGAAACAAAGGTAGTTAAATTTTGGGTTCCAAAGACTAACAATGTGTTAATTAGGAATAAATATATTAAAACATTTATGGATAGTGTTCATTATAATAAAAACTATATTTATAAAAAGGATACTAAACCAAATTGGGTTTGGCTTCCTAAGCTCTAACTTTTTAGGACCCTATTAAAAGGTGGGTACCAATAATTTTGTATTTTTTTAAGGTCCCACTTAAAAAGAAGAAATGGATACTAGACAGTGGTTGCTCAAAACACATGACCGGAGACAAAGATATGCTTACAAACATCACATACTTTGATGGTGGCTCGGTTACCTTCGGAGATAATTCAAAAGGCTATATCATTGGCAAAGGAGATGTGAGCAATTATGGTACATCAAATTTACCTTTTATAACAAATGTTTCATTAGTTGAAAATCTAAAACATAATATACTTAGAATAAGTCAACTTTGTGACAAAGGCTTTAAAATAACTTTTTCGGAAAATAAATGTAGTATTTTCGATCAAAACCAAAATCTTGTTTTAGAAGGAAATAGAGATAGGAATATTTACGTTCTAAATATGAATATTAATCATAATGCAAATATGTGTTTACTAGCCAAAGATAATGATCCTTGGTTATGGAACAAAAGATTTTGTCATATAAATTTTAAAACTATTAGAAAACTTTCCAAAAATGAATTAGTAAGAGGTTTACCCGAAATAAACTTTAAAATAAAAAATCTTTGTGATGATTGTCAAAAAGGAAAATTAACGAAATCTTCTTTCAAATCTAAGAAATATTTCGACTTTATAACCATTAGAATTACTACATATGGATTTATTTGGACCAACACAAGTTCAATCCATTAATCATAATCGATACGTGTTTGTAATAGTTGATGATTTCTCAAGATATACATGGACTATTTTTATGAAAAATAAAAGTGATACTTTTGAGCATTTTAAAACATTTGTCAAAAGAATTAAAAACACTAAAGATTTGAAGATTAAAAATATACGAAGTGATCATGGAGGCGAATTCGAAATGAAGCTTTTGAAACTTTCTGTAAAAAGAAAGGAATAAATCATAATTTTTCATTTCCTAGAACTCCTCAACAAAATGGAGTTGTAGAAAGAAAGAATAGAACATTAAAAGAATGCGCTAGGACATTATTAAATGGAAGTTTTCTACCAAAACATTTTTGAGCAAAAGTCGTAGCTACTGCATGCTATGTATTTAATAGAATATCAATTAGACCGTTAACTAAAAATACTTCATATGAACTATTCAACAACAAAAAGCCAAATATATCTTATTTTAAAATATCTGGATCAAAATGTTTTATTTTAAATACAAAAGATCAACTAAGTAAATTTGATCCAAAAGCCGACGAAGGAATTTTTGTAGGATATTCAGAACGAAGTAAGGCATATCGAGTATTTAATAAATGAACAAACGTAATCGAAGAAACCTTACATGTATCATTTGATGAGAATTTCGACAAAGATTAAGCATAAAAGATGATGAAGAATTTATAAATATAGAAAATACAAATCTTGAAAATTATAATAATGAACTAAGATCTTCACCAAGAATATTACAAGATCACCCTGCTCAAAACATAATAGGTGAAATCAATTCTCAAGTTAAGACAAGAAATCAACTAAATCAAATGGGACATATAGCTTTCATTTCTACAATAGAACCTAAAAATCCTAAAGAAGCATCAACAGATGATTACTGGATTATTGCAATGCAAGAAGAATTAAATCAATTTGAATGTAATGATGTTTGGGAATTAGTTCCCCGTCCAAATAATCAGTCTGTTATAGGAACAAAATGGGTTTACAAAAATAAAATAGATGAACAAGGTAATATAACTAGGAATAAAGCTAGACTAGTAGCACAAGGATATAATCAAGAAGAAGGTATTGATTTTGAAGAAACTTTTGCTCCCGTTGTAAGACTTGAAGCAATACGTATTCTATTAGCTTTTGCATGTTTTCATAATTTTAAACTTTATCAAATGGATGTTAAAAGTGCATTTTTAAATGGTTTTATAAAAGAAAATGTATACGTAGAACAACCTCCTTTATTTATACATGAAAAATATCCAGATCATGTATATAAATTAAAGAAAGCACTATATGGTCTTAAACAAGCACCTCGTGCTTGGTATGAAAGACTTAAAAGTTACTTACTAAATTCGGGATTTCAAATTGGAAAAGTTGATCAAACGCTTTTCATTAAAAATACTACTAAAGATATTTTAATAATTCAAGTATACGTAGATGATATTATATTTGGTTCGACAAATGAAAATTTATGTAAAGAATTTTCAAATATAATGACTAAGGAGTTCGAAATGTCTCATATGGGAGAATTATCATATTTTCTCGGACTTCAAATTAAACAATTAACAAATGGAATTTTCATAAACCAAGAAAAATATTGTGCTAATCTAATTAAACGTTTCGGAGTGGAGAACACTTCTGCTAAACCTACTCCTATGAGTACCACTACTCATCTCGATCGAGGTGAAAATGGCAAAAGTATAAATCAAAAATTGTTTAGAAGTATGATAGGTTCCTTACTTTACTTAACCTCTAGTAGACCAGACATAATGATGAGTGTATATTTATGTGCACGTTTTCAACCTAATCCTAAAGAATCACATTTAAGAGCGGTAAAATGAATTATGCGATATCTTAACGATACTAAAGATTTTGGTCTTTTCTATCCAAAAGAGTGTCCATTTGAGTTAGTATCATTCAGTGATGCTGATTTTGGTGGATCTCGAACAGATGGTACAAGTGGTACGTGCCATTTCATTGGAAAATCACTTGTATCTTGGTTTAGTAAGAAACAAAGTTGTGTCTCGCTTTCCACCTGTGAAGCAGATTATTTATCAGCTGCTTTAGCTTGCACTCAAGTTATCTACATGCAACAAACACTTAAGGATTTTAATATAAATTTAACAAACTCTATAATATATTGTGATAATATAAGTACAATAAATTTATCTAAAAATCCGGTTAATCACTCTCGTACAAAACATATAGATATTCGTCACCATTTTCTACGTGACAATATCGAAAAGGAATCATAAATTTAGAACATATTTCTGCCGAAAATCAAATTGCCGATATATTTACTAAACCTTTATTAGAAAACTCCTTTATAAAATTACGACGAGAATTAGGAATAATCTCTTTTAAAGATATTTTATAGAGAAAGTTATCAAATTTTTTTTTTATAATTCAGTCGACTAAATCTATATGCTCAGTCGACTGAATGAAGAAAAATATGACTTTCAATTTATATTTTCAAATAATTATACATAATGAATAATAATATAAGGGTTATCTCTAATCCATACATTTATAACTGATTTATTTTAACCATTAAATCTTTGATTGGTTAAAAAACTTTGATAAATTATCACCACAATATTTTTAGAATATTCATCCTATAAATACACGTTTAACATATTTTCATTTTCACAACTCATTTTCACTTACAAAAGATTGAAAAGTCGATAGAAAAATGTCCTCAAACAACTCATACTCCCCAATCAACATCACCTCTTCGGTCGATAACTCACCAACATCACCAAAACTTCCTACTCCAACACCAAAGCATGAGCCAGTCTATAAATGGGACAACTATCGAACTGGCTACACACCAGAATCGAAGAAGGCTAAACGTGATCTTTTTATCTCACCAGATACGAAAAGAAAGATTGATGAGATTCATCACTTTCAACAACAACAAAAAATTGATCTTCAACGAGAATTATATTTCGAACAAAAAGTAACTGCTAGACGATTAAGCTTCCTAGAGCAAATTGGTTTACGTTTTTGTGGCTCAAAGAAAAACGAAGTGACCGAGCCCCTACCTCGACCTGTTAGTTCATATGATCCGTCTTCATCTTACTGTACACCAGCCAATCCCGTGAATCCTTGGATGTCGCCAAAAACTCCTCAATATAGTCCAAATTCATGGGACGAAAACTATATGGCGAATGAAGGAAATAAAAAGAAAAATAGTCCATCTCCAAAGAAATGATTATTTCGGTGGACAAATCATGTTGTTATATTGTATTATGCCTATACAATTGTAATTGTTTATCGAATTTTTTTTAAAAAAAAATTTAGAATTCGAAAAACTCAAGGTTCAGTCGACTGAACCTTACCGCCCAGTCGACTGAACACTAGGCAGAAAACAACTACACAATAGTTTAGTCGACTAAAAACTCTGTTCAGTCGACTGAATTTAACACAGAAAAATTTCGGCCAAAATTTCAGTCAACTGAACAGACTTTTCAGTCGACTGAACGCCAATTCCCAGGCAACTTTTCCCTTTTATCCACCAGTTTTCACCTTTTTACCTTCACTTTTTACATTGCAAAAGTTCTCTCTTCCCCATTGTTTTCCAAAACCCTAGCCCCCAATCCACAAATTACTCTCAAATCTCACAACAAATGCCCCCAAAAAGATCAAGAGCTTCTCTTCTTCATCCTCCGAGCCAATTGATGCTCAAATTGCACAATGGCTCTATGATGGAGTAGCTGTAACGAGGTGGAATAAAATGAAGAATTCTTGCATTTTCAAGCACTCCTTTGTTGATTTTCAAAGCCTTCAGACATACAACATCCAAGCATTAACGGATCGGGCAGGTTTAACTTCTCTCTTGGATTTAAAAAGAAACGACCATGCAATAAATCATATCATGGTCAAACAATTTTATGCAAACCTTAATCTTGGACACCAAACTCCAAGAAATCCAAATGATAGTGTTTGAAGTATGGTGTGTGGGAAGAAAGTTTGGTTCTCCTTAGATCGAATTGCACACATCTTAGGATCACCTTATGTAGGGAGAAAGCTTGACGAGGTAGAATTCAATCCACAAATTCGAGATAACATAAACCATCAATTTCTGGATGATAATGTTAACATTCGAGATTTTAAATCCACTTCCCTATGACCTAGAGCTAGAATCCTTTACAAAGCTCTTATGAGAACAATTACTACAAGAAAGGGTTCATATGAAATTGTCTACCCAATCAATTATCGAGCTATATACGCTATTTGGGGCAATATTCAAGTCAATTGGGTCCAACTAATTCTTGATGAGTTTTTCACATTTAATAATGGCAAAATGTGAACTATATATTTTGGAGAATATATCATGAGACTTCTCCTCAATGTTGATACGCCATTACCCGAGTCCGAAAATATAATGGTCCATCAAATTAACCAATGGACTATAAGCCTTACGCAACTCCCGGATGGACCTCCTCGCATCATATCTCTTGCCGAATGGGAAGCAAGGCATCAAGAACAGCAACAACCTCCACAAGCTCCACATGAAGAACCTTTCGACCGAGAAGATGAAATTCATATCATTGAGCCAAGTTTTACTACCACTCAATCATTAGGAATTATATCAAGAAATCAACAAATTCTTGATAATCGCCTCAAGAAGGTAGATCACAAACTTGATAAAATTAAAGGATTCTTCAATAAATTATGGGATGCCATCTCATGCTCAACTTCCATTACCGCTTCAACATAACGCGGTAAGCGTCCTGCACCTACTTTCACATGGACATCATCCGAAGAACATACAAGCAGCAGCACGAGTGGCACTAGTGGTGGTCAAAAAGGAAGCTATAGACCACCCACCGGTGGACCAATTATTCGTGAAACAGAGGGAGGGAGAGAAGCCTCGTATGATTGGGATAAAGACGAATAACTCTTTTATGGTTTTTTATTTCAAAAACACTAATCAAAAGGCTTGTATAAATAGCCTTTTATGTTTCATTCATGCTACATTTTATGATGCTACATTTTATGTTTTATTCATGCTACATTTTATGTTTCATTCATTCATGAAACATTCTAAGTTTTATTTCTCATGCTACATTTTTATACTATATTCTATGCTACATTCTTAAACTATAGATATGCATATCAGTGATTGTTTTGACAATATACTTCTGCGATTATTACTTCCTTTTTGTCGATGACAAAGGGGGAGAAATCTATGTTACTAACCTTGTTTTGTAGAAAAGATAGTGCATATATTCAGGGAGAGGAAATAATCTCTACACACATGAGTATTGTCATCAATCAAAAAGGAGGAGAATGTTGATACGCTAAGATTTTGATCAATGACAATGTGCTTCAACAAAAAGGAAGAGATATGTGCAAAGCTAAAGAAAGAACGATGAAGACCAAGTATAAACATAAGTATGATTTTTATATAGGTCTTAGTTTAGATTTATTGTTAAAATCTATCCTCAAGAGGCTTGCACAAACACTGGAACACATTTTATAAATTTCATTTTTTAATAAACATTCACTGTGCACAATTTAGGAGTTCAGTCGACTGAACAGGATGACCAGCGACTGAACCTGTTACACATAAACAAACATGTACAGTTTCAGTCGACTGAAACACCCTACTCAGTCGACTGAATATGTTCCTGAAAATTTTAGTTCATATTTTCAGTTGACTGAATTCCCTGTTCAGTCGACTGAATTTGAACCTGCGAATTTTCTCTGAATGGACACTTTCTTCCTCCCAAGAGTTGCAACCATTCACCAATGGAAATGGAAGCATCTCTTGTCTGCACCCTTAGCCAACAGATGCATCTCTTTTACAAGTATAAAATACATGTTTCTAACATCTTCAATTTACCGAATTCTCTTTCTTTAATCTTACTATTTTCTTGAACATATTAACTAGAAATTCTCAAAGCAATCACAAATCTATTGCTTGAATCACTACTTTGTTTTTAACATTCTTTTGATCCATAACAATTCCCATTTTCTAAATCTTCACAAACACATTGCATGCTCTCGAGGATTAGATTATAGGAATATTGTACTACATTAGACTCATTAGTGTTGACAAGAACACAACAAGTCGAATATTGTTTTTTTAGTAATTGAGTTGAAGTCCTCTTGGGTAGTTGAGGCAAGAAATCCCGTTCGGTTGTCCGGGTAAGTCGTAAACCTATTCCTTTGGGTTAAGTGAGGGTTTTAGTTAGTGGAATTCCTAAGTGAAGCTTAGGGACTGGACGTAGGACTAGAGGTCCGAACCAATATAAAATCCTGGTGTCTACCTTTCTTTTACTTACTATATCTACCTAAACAATTTCATTGTTCCATATTACACGATCCTACCGCATAGCCTCTTTCTGACGTTGCCATTGCTAAAGTCCTCGCTATTTTGCTTGCGTCGTGTGATTTTGTTACGGCTTCTTGCGACGGCTAGCGAAGGTCGTCGACGGCTATTTGCCGTGCCTAAACAAGCCATTCTTGTAGTGGTTGTTATAGTTGTATAATACCCCATCATTGTTTGGTATACCCTATTGAATGCTAATTAGGTTGTTATTATAATTGTTTATCATTGAAATATTGAGGAAAAATTTGTTTAGTGTATATGTGCATTAATTGGTGTATATGCATTGATTAATTAGTGCATGCACGCATTAGGGCTACTTTGCATTAAAGTTGTTTCTTAAAATTTGGTGTGTGCGTTTTCAAGAAGACGAAAACGATGATTCAGTGTATGCATTTCTTAGAATGTAAATAAATTATTGTAAATTTTTTGTATAATACGCTTTACTTTTTGTAGATCCCTTAGAGAGATTTTAGCCCCATCTGACAAATATTATATATGATCGTTGTATGTATATACATTTTTATCACAGAACGAATATTTATATTCATCCGATACAATATTTGTCAGATTTGTCCTTGTATTGGACAAGTTACAAACCCAATAGTAATTATACTTTGCAAATCATTTTATTTTAAATGGTTCAAAAAATTTCGATAACACTTTCTTTTTTTTCCATGTGCACACATATATGTGTATGATATAGAGAACAAAGGGGAAGTGATGCCAAAATTTTATTGAATTATTTAATATAAAATGATTTGCGAAATATAATTACTACTGTGTTTGTAATGTGAAGTATGGCGACCAACCATCAAAGTGTAAAACAATAACCTAAAAATTATAGATTATATTCATATAATAATTTCTCTAAATCCATTTGAAAATTAAATTAAATAGAATAATGTTATATATTTGCGAAAATTTTAATGTATGATTTATTTGAAAAATAAAATGTCAATGCATAAATGATTAATGTGTTTTTATGTTTCAAAGTAACAAAAATGGTCAATTATTTTACCGATCGGAGCTGGATGTACCAACAAAGAAGAGAAATTGGAGGCTCAATAAGTGAACATTTTCAAAATGGTGCACGCCTTTATTGAATTCGCTTTAAGTAATAATGGAAACGATGAAGAAATTCATTGTCCATGTAGTAGGTGCAAATTATTGAAGCATTTGATACCTGATATGGTAATAGTTCATTTACGCCAATATGGTTTCGTGTCGAATTATTTGGTGTGGTATCGTCATGGAGAACTTATAGCACATAATCCCACACATTCGGATTATGAGGTGGATAACGAACCTGTTCCGATGAATCTCACAGAAGATATGGTTGAAGATACAACACGTTCAATGTTCCATACTGTTGAAGTTGATGGTAACGATGTTAATTTCGAAGAAGAACCAAGCAGTGGAGCAAATTTTTTTATTATTTATAAGATGCCGCTAAGAAACTCCTTTGGGATGGTTGTGCAAGCGGTACTCAACTATTAGTAACTATAGAATATATTGCGATGAAATCAAAATACGACTTCACAGAAACCGGGTTTACAGCTATAGTATAAGCTGCAAAACGACATATGCCATCCAATAATTTAATATGCAAAAATCATTATGAAGTGAAAAAACTTATGTCTGCTTTTGGTTTGCTATATCAAAAAGTAAATCCATGTTTAAATGGTTGCATGTTGTTTTAGAAAGAAGACATCAATCTTAGGAATTGTAAAATATGTAATCAGGAAAGATACAAACCAAGAAAAAAAGAAGGGAAATGAAGTTCCGTACAAACGTATGCATTACTTACCATCACTCCTAGATTTCAAAGGTTATATGCATCTTCTGTAACCGTGCATCATATGAGATGGCACTTTATGAGAATACAGAAAGAAGTTACGTTAACATACCTAGCTAATAGAGAAGCATGAAAACATTTTGATAAAACATACCACCCTTTCGCGACAAGAGCCGTAATATTAGACTTGATTTATGTATGAATGGATTTTCACCATTGTCTCAATTTGGTTCAAAATATTCGTCTTGGCCTATAATCGTTACACCTTACAATTTATCTCCATGGATGTGTTTGAAAACTCTGTATATATTTCTTACCCTTGTCATCCCCGGCCCTGATGATTTGATACAAGGAATCAACGTATATTTACAACCGTGGATTGAAGAGTTGAGAACATTGTGATATGAAGTGTTGAAACATATGACATTTCAAAAAAAATTGTATGTCTGCGTCTCTATTGTGGACTAAAAGCGATTTTCCTATGAATGCAATATTACTGGGTTAGAGTACGACTGGCCGTCTAGCTTGCCCTTATTGCATGGAAGAAACATGAGCATTTTCTTTACCCTATGGGAAGAAAATTTCGTGGTTTGACTGTCATCGATGTTTTTTCAATATTAATCATCCTTTTAGAAAAGATAACAAAACTTTATAAGTAATAGAGTTGAGACCTTGCGACCACCAACGACTTGGTTAAGCAAAGATATTTATGACCTTGTAAAGGATTATCCAAAGCTACATGAAACCGACGAATAAATTGAAATTCAAGATAAATCGACGATTCATATTTCGTGCAAACAAAGTATATTTTGGTAGTTTCCTTATTGGAAAAATCTCCTAATTCGTCATAATGTCGACGTGACGCACAATGAGAAAAATGTGTTCGATGATGTATTTAATATTATTCTGAATGTTAAGGGAAGACTAAAGACGATTTGAAATAAAACGTGATATAGAAGCAATATGCAATCATTCTGAACTTCATATGAAGCCAAATGACACAAAAAAACCCAAAGCATGCTACGAGATGGACAATAACCAAGTTAAAGTACTGTTAAAGTAGGTGGAAGGGTTAAAATTTCCTGATGGGATTTCCTCTAATCTTTGTAGATGCATCGACTATAAGAACAGTAAACTAAGTGGGATGAAAAGTCGTGGTTTTCATGTAATGATGGAACATTTGTTACATGTCGCTTTCAAAGAATTGTTGCCCACTAAAATTTGGATGGTTGTAACAGAACTTAGTTTGTTTTATAAGGAGCTTTTTTCAACTACCTTAAAAGTTGATAATCTATGTAAACTTTAGGAAGAAATTCTTGTGCTGTTCTGCAAATTGAAGAAAATATTTCCTCCTGGTTTCTTTAATATAATGGAACATTTACCTGTTCGTCTTCCATTTGAAACACGTCTTCGAGGTCCTATGTAATATGGATGGATGTATATCAGTTTGAAAGGTATTAATATTGAGTATAATAAATTTTAGTTTAACCACATGTAATAAAATTTAATTATAATTATTATTAACAGGTACTTAAATCATGTAAGGGAAAAAGTGAGACAAAAAGCACAAGTTGAAGGTTCGATATGCAAATCATATATTGAAGAAGAACCTTCGTTCTTTTTCTCTTAGTATTTCAGTGATCATGTGAACTTATCTTTTGAAAGTGCTACGATAAATGATGAGGGCATCGAATAAGATTCTTCTGAATCAATGCTATCTATTTTTAGAAAATAGGGACGTCCTGTTAGAAAATGTATAGACGATAGAGATTACAATGTAACCCACACATACGTTCTTCTTAACTATGCGGAAGTTGCGCCATTTGTTAGGTATTAATGAATAACACATCTAAAAGTATTTACTTGAATAATACATGTGTGTATTAATTATAATGCAACATATTATCTATATATGTAGTATTATGAATCACAACATCCAGGCGAGGATATCACCAAAAAAAAATTTCTACTTGGTTTTCGAACCACACATATGATTCGGTAAATTGTACGGTCAATGAAGGGTTGAAACATCTTGCGATGGGACCAAAAAGAAAAGTCTAGACATATCCAATATTGTTTGTCAATGGATACAAATTCAACACCAACGAATATGTGGCTGAAAAATTAACTAATAATACCAGTGCATATGTTAAAGATAGCAATGATCCAAATGATCACACAAATGATTTTTACGACATGTTAACTCAGGTGTTGCGATTAACATATTTCACTGGACCCGCGGAAGAAGTTTATTTGTTTAAATGCAACTAGTTCGGTAATATTCTAGGTTCTGGAATCAACATGCACCAAAAACATAATATTATTGAAATAAAGCATACATCACGTTATCATAAGTGCGACCCGTTTATACTAGCTAATAGGCCCTACAAGTTTATTATGCTCCTTATCCATCTATAAAAAGAGATAAAGAAGATTGGTCGGCTATTTTTAAAATGAAGGCAATGTTTACGTTTGATGGAACGAATATTCCGAACGAACAAGCGTACCAAGTGGATATCAAGGAAAACGACGAATTTGCAATAATAGACTATCAAATCAATTTTGAACTTCTGAATGATGAATCAAATGTATTAGTAGAAGCATTTAAGACCACAGAGGACAACAATATAGAGTATGAGAATGTGTCTGAAACAGAAAACGACGAGGACTAATTTAATAATATAAATGTTGAAAAAAGGTTATTTATAGGAGTATGGATGTTACACTTTTTTGTATGTTACATGCGATAGTTGATGTTAAATCTTGATATGTTTACTCATAATTTAATGATATGTTCCGCTATATTAAAATAATATGTATGTGATAGGTATTACAGATATCCTTTTATAGGCAGTGGAGTTCTTCATAATCTAGTTCCCTCTCTACGTCTCAGAGAGGGATAGGTCGCAGCGGTGGTGATGGCAGTGGCCCATCGTAGGAGGCACCGCATATGGTGGTAAGATTACTACCGAAAACTGATGGCTCGTTAGCATTAAATTTACTTTAGTGTTGTAAATATTTTGTATGATATATAATTCATAATTTTTCTATATCACATTTAGTGATGGTGTTTTGAGCTTGAACCTTCTAACATTGTTCTCAACATATCGAAGCAGGCATACATGAGACATATGACCGCATGCTGGCCGAAGTGGAGCGAGATCCTAGACCATGTCTGGGAAAGCATATGGTAGGACTTCCTGATAAGTTGTAAAATTATATACCATTATATATAATCACTTTACAATTTGCTGACTAAGTATAAATGTATAACATATATTTTTTCAACATATATACAGGGGCAGTAGATTTACAAGAAGAAGACATGTGTAACACACCCCTACTTGGAGGCCCAAAACTAACGGCTATGGATGCTGCAAGTCATCCATAGTTATTTATTCTTGGCAACCAAATATGGCGATATTAGATATATTGATATACAGAAACACAAGAATACGAAAAATTTTAAATAGCAAATTAAATCCATATTCTATTTCAATATATTTTAAACTGGTTAAATAATCCCATTTGCAAACCATGTTCAGATAACATATAATAACAAAATACGCCAAGAGTGACAAATGAAGATGCCCCCCTTGGTTGATCAGATTACATACTAAATCATTAAAACAGTTTGACTTTACAATCAAAATATAGCAGAAATAAAATAACTTTAAATAATTATTTGTCTCCTGCACGCCTTTAGACGCTTTATTCTTCTAAAGTTAAGACTTGAAAACCTTGAACTCTCTACCTACTCAAATCAATTGAGTACCCAAGAGTTTAAGGGAAAACAAAAACTTCAAGTCAGATATAAAGCCTAGTATGAATAATAATCTACCATCTCAAGCAATTTAGATATATAGTGAGAACACGCCGCTTAGCGGAACGGGTTTTCCCCTTGCTAGTATCCCAAAACATTTTCAAAACCAGATACTGTGCTTCCTGCATCCATAATGGTTATAAACATAGTATTTTAAAGTATTATGATGATATGCAAAACAAGTAAATCAAATCTAGATTACCCATCCCCCACTCATTCTGACTATCTATCTCAATTATAGATTTAGGGCTACTATTAGCCTATTAATTGATTATGGATCATCTGTCCATTTATTTAGATTTCATGAGATCACTAAGAACCTACTGGTAACTCCAACATCATATTTATTATCCTAGTTTTCATGGGCTAACTAGGAACCTATTGGCTAATTGCCAATATCTTAATTCGAATATAGTTTTCAGGGGCTAACTATAAACCTACTAGCCCCTGCCAGTATCAAATCATAGTTTTCATGGGCTGACTACGAGCCTATTGGACCCTACAAATATCCTACAGTTTTCGTGGGATTATTGTAAACCTATTGGCCTCTGCCAATACCATTAGATTAAGAATTTAACATTTGTTAAGTTATATTCACTACTGGGTCAACCTAACTGGTTATTCTACCCTTCCCAAAAATACAGTTATGGATTAATAACAATGTGAATAATATTTCCAAAATCTTTATTTATTTATGCCATGGTTTTTCCTTAAAAATGAGAATTTGTTGCTTGTTTTAAAACCTTAAGCATCACTTTCGAAACCCCTGGATGATCTCCTTTGAAAGCATAGAAATCCTCTTTCCAAAACTCTATGTATATATACCTTTCGAAACCAATAAGACTTTCGATGGTATCAAGAAAACGTTCTTTAAAACATAGGTTTCGAAACAAATGAAATACCCTTTCGAAAGTATTGGTTTTTACTCTAAAAAAATCATTTGGGTCAAGATGGTTGTATAAAAAAGTATCTCTTTCAAAACTAATAAAATCTAGTTTGGGG
This sequence comes from Allium cepa, assembly GCA_030765085.1. Lineage (NCBI taxonomy): Eukaryota > Viridiplantae > Streptophyta > Magnoliopsida > Asparagales > Amaryllidaceae > Allium > Allium cepa. The sequence goes on from CM060938.1 coordinate 9,882,526, forward strand.
AAAAATTGATGGTGTTAAAGCCATCTAGTGCCAAAGTAAAAGACTTAAAAATCAAAACCTCGATGGTCTGGCTCGAATCCTACTTTCGATTTCATCTCCTTTGAAACCCCAACCCCTTTCGAAAACAATAAGGAAAAAGGTTTGGTTTAAGCTAAAACAAGAGCAACCCCTCCGAAAGCATTACTGGACAACATGGTCGAAAGATAGAGTAGTGGTTAGGCTCCGACTACGTCGAAACCAACCCCTTACGAAAGCTTTTATATAAAGAAAATGGTCTCCTTCGAAAGCTATTATGTTTTAGTATAACATGACAACCTTCTTTGAAAGATAAACTACACCCTTTCGAAAACAAGGCAAGGAATTTTAACATATAAATAAAGTAGGGTTTCGACCACATTTGAGGCTTCCCCTTTGACACAAGGCTTCCTCCCATCTTTCAATCCACTATGTATCTTTCAGCAGAAACTATGTGCATTGGTTTCGATTATGATGATTTTGACAGTGATGATTTTGACTATGATAAGGCAAATCAAGGGAGTCGAAAGGTACTTTCCATTAAAGGCGAACACCTTTCTGAATCATAGCAATTTTAAGTTATCTCTTTTTAACAACTTGCCTAATTGTAAAACACTGATTGACTGCCATAAAACTTTCCAATTTCTTTGCTTCTGAAACCGCTGCATTAATTCAGATCCTAAACTAAAGGATTAAACGTTAAAACCTTTCTGCATAACCTAAAACCAACATTTTTAGAAAATCCCTTATTTTAAAATAATTTATTTCCCCAAATAAATCACATGGGAAAAATCCCCTAAAATAACAGAAATTCAAATTAATTATGTAATCAAACATATTAGAATTGATGACCCAATTTCCTCCTGAAAGTCATAAAATAAACATTTAATCCAATTATCATATTTCCCATTAAAAATTTATAATAAAATTTACATAGTTTGAAAAATTCTGAAAATTAAAACCCCTCTCCAGAATTATGTTTTACATAACATAAAAATTTTCGATGGAATTTTAAAGTCAATATCTCATGGTTTTACCCTTGAAACCATACAAATTATATATTGAAGGTAATTGTTTAAATCAAACAATTCATAATTTGAGCATGTCATCATCCAAAATTTCGTAGAAATGAAATAAAACATAAATCCGAAATCATAGGATTATAAAAACCAAGAAGAAATGGAATAAATTATTATTCACCTTAAACTTATTTAGGAACTTAAGATTTGATGTTGGCTAATCCTTCCTAGGCTTTAGATAAAAATATCTGCTTCTTCTTCCATGGTAATGGCCGACTATCTTAGGATTATTTGGATTTTTTTGATTTGATAAATAAAATGAACGTGAAATGATAAAGGCAAATGCATAGCCGTGAATATAAAGTGCGACTATATTTACTAATAAGACCTTATGTAAGTTAATTATCTTATAAACCATTTTAAAGCCCTTTTTATCTTATTAGTAAGCATGACCATATGTTAGTTTAATCAAATCTCAATCTCCTTATCATCATTATTCTATTTAATTTATCTAATTAAATTTCTTGAATAATTTTATAAAAAATTAGGGATTTTACAGGTTCTCCTCTAAAGAATTTCATCCTCGAAATTCAGTAAGGACTAAATACTAAACATAGCATTCATTTGCAACAGTTCCTAACAATCATACTAGTCTAACTGACTAGCAACTATCTATATAAGTCTAATATAGACATAGCTCAAAGCAAATCATCATAAGTATCTCTAATCCTTTCCTCTGTCTTCCAAGTGCAGTCCTTCTAATTTCCGCTCCACTAAACTTTTACCAACCTTCTATCCTATTTCTTAATCTTTTCTCATCTCTAGCTACAACCCGAAACTGGTTGTCTAACCATAGTCAAATTTGACTCTATACTAAGTCATCCAAACCACTTGGAGGAATAGTAGTCTTTGGATCATGCACATTCTTACAAAGATGAGGCACATGAAATATATTATGGACACCTGCCATACAACTCGACAACTCAATTCTGTATGCGGGCTTTCCAATCCTTTCTATAATCTGAAATGGATCAACATATCTCGGGGCTAACTTCCCCGACTTTCCAAATCGCACCACACCCTTCATTGGCGATACCTTAATGAAAACCTTGTCCCCAACTGAGAATTCTAGGTCTTTACACCTCTTATCTATGTAACTTTTCTGTCTTGACTGAGCTTCCTTCATCCTCTCTCAGATTAACTCAATCTTTTATAATGTCTCTCTAACTAAATATGGTCCTAATACTAATCTGTCTCTAGTCTCCAACCAACATGCTGGTGATTTACATGGTCTTCCACACAAAGCTTCAAACGGTCCCATTCCTATACTGGTCTGATAACTATTATTATAGGAAAACTCAACCAAATGTAGATGATCTTCCCAAGATCCACCAAAGTCCAATACACAAGCTCTCAATAAATCTTCGAGTACCTTGTTGACTCTCTCAGTCTGGCCATCTGTCTGAGGGTGATACGTAGTACTCATATTAAGCTTAGTACCCATCACCTCCTATAGACTCTTCCAGAATTCACTAGTAAACAAAGTATTTCTATCACTGACTATACTACTACTAACTCCATGCAGTCTAACTATGTTCTTCATGAACAACTTAGCTAAAACATGTGTAATCCAAGTTGACTTAACTGGAATAAAATGGGCACTCTTGGTCAATCTGTCCACCATAATCCATATACTTTCATTACCTCTATTTGACCATGGCAACCCATCTATAAAATCCATAGATATTGAATCCCATTTCCATACTGGAATCTCTAAAGGTTGAAGCAATCCACTTGGCTTTTGATGTTCAACTTTCACCTGTTAACAGTTTGCAAACCATCTAACTCACAAGCCAACATCCCTTTTCATGCATTCCCCATAGAAGCTTCTCTTCATATCTCGATACATCTTGGTTCCTCCAGGATGAATCGTAAACTTGGATCGATGACATTCACCGAGAACCTCTATCCTTAAGGCCCACACATTCGAAACACACAACCAACCTTCTTTCTCAGCCATCCTTTCTGCTCAGGGATAAAATCCTTTAAATCATCGATCTTCATTCCACTCTCAAATCTCCTGATCCTCTTAACTATTATGGGATCCTCCTTCTTCTTATAAGTATTCTCTCAATCAATATTGGTCGGACTTCCAAACAAGATAACTTGACAAAACTTTGACTAGAACCAGCAGTTATCTTAACTACACTCCACAAGTGGCCAAAGCTTCCAAATCTTTCCACTCTACCAACATAGATGACACCATATTATGATGTTTTCTACTAAGAGCCTTCGCTGCCTTATTACCTTTTCCCAGGGTATATTCTATACAAAAATCATAAGCGGCTAAAAAATCCAACCATCCCTGCTATCTCATATTCAACTCTTTCTGAGATAATAAATACCATAAAGACTTATGATCGGTATAAAGCACAAACCATTCCCTTATGAGATAATGTCTCCAGATTTTCAATGCGAAAATCACAGTTACCAACATCAAATCATGAGTAGAATATCTTGTCTCATGCGGTCTAAGCTGCCTGGATGCGTAGACAACGGCCTTACCATTCTGCATCAACACTGCTCCTAAACTAGGTCACATGCATTAGTGTATGCCACCAATCCTCAGTTTTCATCTGGTACTACCAATACGGGTGCATTAGTCAACAAAAGCTTTAACTTACGGATTGCTTCCTCACATTTGTCGGACCAAACAAACTTCATCTCCTTTTTGGTCAGCTTAGTTAAGGGTGATGTTATCCACGAGACATCCATAATGAATCTCCGATAGTAGCCAGCAAGTCCTAGAAAACTTCAAATCTTAGTCATCATCTTCAGTATCTTTCAATTATTAACAGCCTCGACCTTTTCTGGATCGATTGACAACCCTTTCTTTGAAATCGCATGACTAAGAAACTTAACTTCTTTCTTCCAAAAATGACATTTGGTAAACTTTGCCTTTAGATGATTCTGCCTCAACGTCTCATGCACCACTCTAAGATGAACTTCATGCTCCCTCTCATCTTTAGAGTATACTAGGATGTCATCTATGAACACAAGAACAAACTTATCCAGGTATTCTCGAAAAACTCGATTCATCAAATCTACAAAGAAAGCAGGTGCATTAGTCAATTCAAATTGCATCACCAACCACTCATATGAAGCATATCTAGTGTGAAATGCTATCAAAATAATATTGTCCTCTGCTAGTCTTAACTGATGGAAACCCGTCGCTAAGTCTAACTGGGAGTACTCTGGCTCCATTCAACTGATCGAACAGATTGTTTATTCTGGGCAAAGGATATTTATTTTAATTATCCTTTCAATCAGCTTACGATAGTCAATGCACATCCTTAAAGACCTATCTGGTTTCTTGACGAACACCATGGCTGCTCTCTAAGGTGATCTACTTGGTCTGATAAAATTCTTTCCTTCTAGATCCGCTAGCTGCACCTTCTTCTCCTTTATCTCAGTCGGTGTCATTCTTCTAGGTAGTCTACTCATAGGTTCAGCTTCGGGCACAAGATCTATTCTAAACTCAATAGTTCTTTTAGGGGGTAGTCTAATGGCTGGCCCAAAGACATCTGGGAATTCTCTTGCTACCCGGACCCGACTTAACTCATCACTTTTCTCCATAGCGTTAAGCAAAGTACTAATACTTCGGTCAGTATTCTCTACTAAAAATATCACTCGGTTATGACTATCAGGGTGTCTCAATAATATCTGTCTATTATGACAAAATATTCTAGCCTTATACCTACCCAACCAATCCATTCCCAAAATGATCCCGAAATCTACGAAATCAATAGCATGCAAACTACATGAAAACTTATGACCTAATAAGTCAAGTTCTAACTGGTCACATCTCAACCCTAGAGTTACATATCCTCTTATAGGATTTGCAGCCCTTAAGGAAGTAATAAGGTAGGTGGGTTCTAGGCATAATCTATCAACCAAACACCGATATATAAATGAATTTGATGCACCGGTATCAAAAAGTACTCTAACAAAAATACTCTGAATCAAAAGCGTACCTTCAATCATAGTCTTTCCCTTAACTGTTGCAGTAGGCCTAGCCGACCCAATAGCCAAAATCTTTCCTTTGTCCTCCCTAACTAGCTCTCAAAACTGATTTTGTAATGCCCAACTTGATAACATTTAAAGCATTTCACATTTTTCTTAATGCAGCCTTCTTTCCATTTCCTGATCAGCATTCGTTAGCAAAGTGACCCTTCTTATCACATTTATAACAAATAAACTTAGCCTTTGACCTCTTAGCCATCTCTTCCTTCTGGGCTCTCTTCTTTTTAAAGAACTTCCTCTTCTTCCCTTAAGAACCCTGGGTTTCCACTGACTTCTCTTTAGCTAGCTCAACAAGCAACTCTTCATGGCGAATAGCCATCTCCATCACAATATTACAAGGATCACGGACATGTGTCATGGTCATTCTAGCAAGCTCGAGCCTCGGTCCCCGAATGAACTTTTCATCCTTTTGATGTCTGTATCTATAAGGGCATACCCATATCTAGACAGCTCTTCAAACATGGAAACTTACTCAACTACCGACATCACTCCTTGCACTAAATCCATAAATTTCCTCATTAGCTTGGACTTGGCAAACTAAAATACAAACTTCTGCTCAAATCGTCAAATCAGCCCAATTAACTGCTCATCGGGTACTCCGGCAGTAATATTATACCACCAGTGTAGTGCTGGCCTCTACAACTGTTAAGAAGCCAACCTTCTCTTTTGCTCGTTATTCAGACCCATATCAGTAAATACTCGCTCACAATGCAACAACCAATTCTGAACCTCTACAGCACCCTCCATTCCCAAGAAAGGCTTCCCATCTAAACTGGCATAATATCTACTTAGCAAAGCAATATTCCCAATGGGAGCCACATGATTAGCTCCTCCTACATTTCCAGCAACTCCAGTAGCAGCTCCAGCTTGCATCAAACCAGCAAAGAACTTATACATAGCCTCCATATCTGCTGGTAGATTTCCAGCACCCACATTGGCTTCTACATTTTGGTTGCTAGCATTAGCCGGTCGAGCCGGGTTTCTCCTAGTAGCGGGTCGAGCATTTCTATTAGTTATGGTGCTGCCTCCAATGAGATTTCCTGCTTCCATTTCTTACTTTCATATCTCCTTTATTGTAAATCTACATACGAGCCTTTGTAAGATACGTAAGAACGGCCTAAGAGAGCAGGGTACACGTACTTATATGTATATGTATGTATGTATATATATAACTATATATCTCAATTACAAGTACGTTATTATAGTGTTAACCCAAACCCCAATCTTATTATTTGATTCATTGGATTAGGTAAAAAATCTTTTAGGTTCAGGTTTCTTTGAAAGTTTTATAAACCAAGCTCTGATACCAACTTGTAAAATCCCCCTACTTGGAGGCCCAAAACTAACGGATACTGCAGTAATCCATAGTTATTAATTCTTGGCGACAAAATACAACGATATTAGACATATTGATACACAGAAACACAAGAATATGGAAAAAAATTAAACAAAAAATTAAATCCATATTCTATTTCAAAATATTTCAAATTGATTACATAATCCCAGTCGCAGACCACGTTCAGATAACATATAATAACAAAATACACCAAGAGCGACATATGAAGATGTCCCCTTGGTTGATCAGAGTACTTACTAAGGCATTAAAACAATTTGCCTTTATGACAAACATATAGCAGAAATAAAATAAATTTAAATAATAATCTGACTTCTGTATGCCTTCGGAAGCTTTATTCATTTAAAGTGAAGACCCGAAAACCTAGAACTCCCAACCTACTCAAAAATAATTGAGTACCCGAGAGTTTAAGAGGAAAACAGATCTGGATTACCCATCCCCCTATCATTCTGACTATCTATCTCAATTATAGCTTTAGGATTACTATTAACCTATTAATTGATTATGGACTATCTGTCCTATTACTTAGTTTTCATGGGATCACTAAGTACCTATTGGTAATTCAATATGATATTTAATATCGTAGTTTTCATGAGATAACTAGGAACCTATTGACTAACTGCCAATATCTTCACCCGAATATAGTTTTCATGGGCTAACTACAAACCTATTAGCCCCTGCCAGTATCAAATCATAGTTTTCATGGGCTGACTATGAACCTGTTAGCCCATGCCAATATCTTACAGTTTTCGTGTGCTTACTGTAAACCTATTGGCCTTTGGTAATATCATTATATTAAGAATTTAACATTTGTTAAGTCATATTCACTACTGTGTCAACCTAACTGTTTATTCTACCCTTCTCCAAAATACAATTATAGTTTAATAACTATGTGAATAATATTTCCAAAAACCATTATTTATTTATGCAGTGGTTTTACCTTAAAAATGAGAACGGGTTACTTGTATTGAAACATTAAGCATCACTTTCGAAACCCCTGCATGATCTCCTTTGAAAGCATAGAAATCCTCTTTCCAAAACTCCATGTATATATACCTTTCAAAACAAATAAGACCTTTCTATGGTATCAAGAAAACATTCTTTAAAACATAGGTTTTGAAACAAATGAAATACCCTCTCAAAGCATTGGTTTTTACTCTTAAAACATCATTTGGGTCAAGAAGGTTGTATACGAAAGTATCTCTTTTGAAACCAATAAAATTCTAGTTTGAGGAAAAATTGATGGTGTCAGAGCCATCTAGTTCGAAAGAAAAAGACTTAAAAATCAAAACTTTAAAGTTCTGGGTCGAAACCCCCTTTTGACTCCATCTCCTTCAAAATCCCAAGCCCCTTCAAAAACAAAAAGGGAAAAGGTTTGGTTTAAGTTAAAACAAGAGAAACCCCTCCGAAAGTGTGACGAACGGGATTTTTTTCGCGCTCGAAAATCGACATCCATGCTTCATATCATATTCGAATGCCATAGATTCGACTGTTCAAATCCGATTTGCCGGAGCTTATAACAACATTAAGTAAACAACACAGCGGAATATAAAGAATAATACATTGATATACAGCTTTGATACAATATCTGATACAACATATGATCCAATAGATATCAATATACATCAGAGATATGATACAATAATATAGCAGCGGAAAAGAAAACGATAACACCAGCAGCGGAACAAATAACTCTAATATAGCCTTCAAGGAAGGACTCCGAAAACTGCAACTCCATTTCGAAGAACCAATCCAGCAATTGCTCGAACTCCCAATAAAGATGCACCAAGCTAAGCAAGTACAGTCCATATCCAAAGACTGAACCAACTCCAGATAATCTACCGAACCTAATTATCTGAAAAACCCAATTCTAGACTGCTCGTGTAGAAAAGGTTTTGAGCACCTAGAGTTTAGGAAAGAAACTATAAACTCCGGATCAGTCATGGACTGGTATGAGTAAACGAAAACAGTTATCTTTTAAAGAAACTAGATTTATAAAAGATTTTTCGGTATGCTTTTTAAAATGGAACTACCATAAGACCTCCCGCCACACACACAATGCAAACGTACAATTGGAGGAGATTTCTTCTTATGATAGTTAAATATGCTTGGTACGAGGAAATTTCTTTGATATTATTTCTAGTACATAGTGTATAAATCATTTCAAAAATAGAATATTAATCTTAGCCAGCATAGACATTTCGAACTATGCCTACTATAGCTACCATCTAAACAGTGGTGACCACCATAAGTAAATGGCAGGTTCTACAACTAAAACCGTACAGGGTTTCGTATTGGGAATTGGATTTCCAACAGTGGTCAGGCCAAGGAACTTCCCATTGCCACATGAGAACGCCTCTGGAAGGACGTCCCCGAGAACCTAACCGGATCTCTGCCAACACAAGGCCGGGTTACCCCTAACTGGATAACTACTGACACGAGTATGCCATCCCCCGATCGTAACCAACCTTTATCCGAGGCCCCAACAACAAATCACAAAGTAATACATATATATATCTGCGATATCAACATAAGTTAAGTATCTGGGCTCCATACCATGATACCACTTCTATCCAGAAGGAAATGTACATACCCTAGGGGGTGCTACCCCCAATAACCTTGCCGCATCTTTCCTGTTTCGACCATTTCGGGGTGTGAGGTCCGACGAAGTCTCGTCCACAAAGCTACGCTTTTCACAAAGCCATGCTTCGATCAATAAATGATCAGCAACACTCAGCATGCCACATTACCAAATTGGGAATATATCACTGATAACCTTCAACTACATAACCTCTAAGGGTGTTAAGCTAAGAGAATAAATTCTCCTCCACCAATGGAAATATATTTGAAAGAAATCTGCTTTATATCTCAATTTGTAATGTCAGACATACAATCCATACAAGTCTATTCTGGGTTCGAACAGAATCGAAGACACTTCCAAAGAAGTCCTTGCAATCCGGGCATTCACAATCCCGATCGGACTTCCCATCACTTAGGGAATCTCTATACCGGCGCCACTCGGTGCAGAGACAATCGATAGGTCATCCTATCGCTTTCGCAAATACCCGGTCTTCATCACCGGTCTTCGAATGCTATCCATAACGTCGAGTCACATATTCGAAATGGGTTTACGACACAAAGGTCCTTTCCCGGCTAAACCGAATAGTGAGCGCAACATTTAAAACATATGGATATGAGGTTTCAATTAAGTCACAACTTAATAATTCAAAACCTACTGTCAAGTGGTTTAAACCAATTACCATTCCAAATCTTTTAAACAAAAGATTTATTTCATAAAGTTCACCTACTTTCACAAATATTCATTCTCGGATTTCAAAACAATTCCGTTTCAAAAGGATTAATTCATCAAATCTTTAAATCAAAGATTTGTCTCATAGCTTTTAAAATATTCCCAAATATTATTTTCAAAATTCGTTTCCGAATATTCATCTATGACTTAGAAAACTATTTTAATTTAAACTTGAAATCCCTTTAATAAAATTTGAAACGAAAGCCTTTTATCATTTAGAAACAATAGTTTTATTTCGGAAAAGCCCGATTTCATTTATACAAGTTACAATCTTTGGTTTAATTTGAATTCCCAAAACAACACTTTAAATATGATTTCAAACTCGTATATAACTAACATAACATCTTTAATCCCTAATTTCAAATCATAAAATTCAATTCCTAATTTTGAATTCAAAATTAAATCAAATTATTTAAATTCCAAAAGTTAATCATCTAAATTAAAATAAATTTTAACTTGAAATTCCATTCCAAAAGCTTTTCACATTTATTTTGATTCCATTTCCAAAACATTTGAATTTAAAAATTCAAATTCAAAACTTATTTAAAAGTCTGTGACTTAACCAATTTCCATGTGAAATCCATAATCGTTTGTGTATGGTGTGGTCCAGGGGTTTTACACAGTAGTGCACAATCATTCAGTCATCACAGATTAAAACACAAAAATATAGTTGATAAGCGATATAACTATAAGGCTTATCGCTCATTCACGGATTCACAGGTAACATACAGATGTATCATCAAATAAATGAATAAATTATACATAACACAATCTACAGAACAAAATACCACAAATCAGATACGGCAGTAAATTCAAGGCATCTCATATAATACAATCATTCATAAGTAAGGTCAAGCATTCAATAAACGTTTATAAGTAGGATTAATTAATCGTTTAATCCTAATTAATTCAATTTATTCCCAAGTAAATTTATTACTTATAAATTAATTATCAAATTCTAATTAATTAATTACAAATCATTTGATATAAATTTATTTATCAAACACTTTAATAAGTAAAGTTACTCTTAATTCATCACATTAATTTAATTAACCTTTAAATAGATTAATTACTTTAATAATTTAATTATTCTCAAATTAATTACCAAATCAAATTATCACATTATCCTTAAATTTATTATTGCTTAATCACTTGATAAATCTATTTTATTAAAAATCCTTAATTCACAAATTTATTATTCCTTAATAAATTAATCTTTAAACCTTAATTAATAAATTTAAACCTTTAATTACTTATTTAATTAGTCCAATTCATCAATTAATTAAACAATAAATTATCCATCTTGATTAACATAATTTAATGAATTTCAAACTGTTAAATCTTCCTTGACTTTAAGACAAACCTCATTCTTATAAATGATTACATTATTATTATAAAAAGGGTTTTAAAACAATTTCCATTTCAAGTTTACTTTTAAATTTCAACTTATCGAAGTTTAAAAACAATTCAAAAATCCTTTTAAATTCTCATATTAAAGAAATACTCATTTTATAAAGAAGTTTAGAAGAATTTAAAACCAATTTCCTTTCATTTTAAAACTAGAATACATATTTAAAACTCAACTCACATGCCCAAGCCTAACCCTCAAGCAACTCGACCTATCTCTCGAGTCACTCACGAGCCCTCACGAACCCAGCTCCTTCGAGTCACTCACGCTAAAACTCGAGCAATGTCTCGAGCTTCCTTCTTCTTCCCTAAAGACGCAACCCACAGCCAAAACCCAACAACCCAAACATGCACGTGCACGTGTACAACGTCGGCCATCACCACCGGTCTTCGCCACCTCCTCCAACGCATCAAACATCATCGCGGCAACACACTTCAACCATCACACCATCACCATCGGTCAGAAATCGAAATTCGAACAGAAATTCGAAACCTGGAAACCAAAAAGAACAGGTGCTCCTCAAACCTGTCACGGCGTCGTTCTCCGAGCTCCTCCCACCTAAGGTCATGAAATTCCGGCCACGGCCTCGCCTGCCACCCCGCTACCATCCACCAAAGCCCGGTCGCACTCGATCCATCAAAGGAAACGAACGAATCCAAGAACGAACCCTCGTCAAAACTAGGGTTAAAAATTTCAAACACAAGCCGCAGTCGCCACCATGGTCGTGGCCATCTACGACCATTTTTACGGTCACCCCATAGGGTCCTCCACCTCACATAACCCCGACCACCCTTGACCTCGCGATCACCAGAAATGCTCGAAAACAAGTTTTCCAGACAAACCCAAATTCCTCTCAAATTTTAATTCTAAAAATCTAAATCTTCGTTTTAAAAATCATGGTAAAATGTAAGCATTCAGGCCACGTTTCTTAATTCATCTTTTAAGGGGATTGAATTTTGGCAAAAATTCAAGTTTGCTCGGTTCTTTGATTCCCAAAGGCAAGCCAATATAGTTTAACTTAAATAATTTTTTTAAAAAACTAGTTTGTAATCAAACAAACATCTTTTGTTTTGATCCTGAGTCTAAATGTTTAATAGATCAAGTAGAAATGGATTTTCAAATCAAAGTCTTGTTTTTGAAAACTCCAAACAGAGAACAGAGAAGAGTAACAGCCTGTACACATAGGCTTCCAATATTCACAGGCATTTATATATATATATATATATATATATATATATAAATTTAAGCATACTCATCCACATACATAAATGAAATCAAAATTTCACTTTTTAAATTTGTTTTTAGAGTGAGGTTACTCACCTTCCAGATCATGTTGACTCCAGGAGTTTACAAGTTGAAATCTGGGTTATCTGAAGCTTTTTTTTCCTTTCTTTTCTCAGTTTTAAAATGGTAAACGAATCGAACCAATGAAATGATTTATAAAAGAAACCCAAATGTGCAGCAGCTGTACCACTACTGATCACTAGATTTTGGTTGTACTGATATGTTATATTATTTTTTTGTTTATACCCTTGGCCAGAGACTTTTCTAGCTTTGGTGACTGATAAGCATCTATATTGTATGCTAAGATGTCTTGCATTAATTACTTGTACAATATATATATATATACTTTCCTCCTTTATTCCATCTGCAGAAAGTATGTGAAGGTATGGTTTTGATTATTTTGTATCTTATTTATTTTGGTTTCACACTAGAATATTCTTTGATGTCTTGTATTTTGTTTGTATTTCCTTGCTTTGCTGGTGTATATGCTTATATATTTTGTTTGGTCATATACTTTGAAATCTAATGAAGTTCTTTTATTATTATATTGTTAGATTTTATTTTGTTGTTAAATCTTATCTAATTTATTTAGTTTATAGTTATCTTATATATATATATATATATATATATATATATTTCATTCCCAATTTAACATCTATTATCATTTAACTCTAATACAAATTATTTCATTTTTTTTGAAATTCAAATTGACATCAATTTTAAATCTTTTATTTATCTGGTATCCAAAGTACATATATATACATATATTATTTTTTATAATTTAATATAGAATTTTTTTGAATCGGGGAACTCGCATCACTTTATTAATTAATTTCACAAAATTTTCATTTAAAAACTAAATTAATTAGCAATTTAAATTCATAAAAATCCAGGGTCGTTACAACCTTCCCCCCTTAAAAGAATTTCATCCTCGAAATTACACAGCTCGTTTCTCGAATTATACACACACAGAATAGACTAATGCCAATTCAACTATACTAGTAAACACAACGGTTCTTTCGGGTAATTCATAATATATCTTATATTAAATGCTACTCATAATATTAGTACACAAGTTATAGTCATACATAGCCCTACTAACATCCAACCTTTACCACGGTTTTAGGTTCAAAATACATATATAAACACTCCAAAAAGTAGTCAATCCGACCAATTACAGATCCTCATTGTCAGAGCTTCCTCTCTCGGGCCCTGACAGTTCTATAACTTCAGCCTCATCGTCTGTTTCAAAAACTTCCTCTGGGTCAGACTCTACCGGAATAAAATCTCCACCATCCAGCTCCTCATCCTCTATGGCATCATCATCCTCTATAGCATCATCCAAATCCCAAATAAATGGCTTCATCACCTTCGGACTCTACCTCAATTTCAGGTTCTTCTTCCACCTCAAACTCTTCCTCAAATTCCTTTTCGAATTCTTCTTCAAATTCTTCCTCGAATTCTTCTTCATTCCCGGACTCCTCCTTGGGTTCTTCAACTTGAGGTTGTGGCTGCACCACAAGCCCTTCTGGCACCTCCTCATGTACTAATGGTTCACCCAAATCATCCCGAATCCTACTAGATGAACCAGAATCACCAACCTTTCTACCCAAGAAGTTATAACAGTATTTCAAAATTTGGTTTTAAACAAAATCATTTTATCGCCATAATTCAAATCTATCCTTATATTTCATTAACCAATTTAACTCAATTTAAATTTCAAATTTATTCAAAATTTCTAATTTATTTAAAATTTCCAATTTATATTCATTAAGGTTTAAATCAAAAACTGATAAGAAACCGATGAAATACGAGTAAAGATTTTCTACAGCGATTCGTACGGCATCACTGCACCGAACTTCTTTCTATAGCTGTCACGAAGAAATCAAAAGAATTTAGAAACGAATCAAATAAAATTTGATAGAGAAAGATTGTTTCCACTGTTGCAGGGTATTGACCATTTATAGTGGTACTCCCCTGTTCCCTATCTCGTTCTCTTCTTGCACTCATACTCACTATCAGTGGATAGTAAGAGAATTTATTGAGGTGTTCGAACGGATATCTTAGGGATTACTCATTCTAGGGATACTTCACCCTATCTCTAATGAGCTACTTAACGTGTTATACTCCTGAGTTAAAATTTAACCTTAGCTCTGATACCACATGTGACGAACGGGATTTTTTTCGCGCTCGAAAATCGACATTCATGCTTCATATCGTATTCGAATGCCATAGATTCGACCGTTCAAATCTGATTCGCCGGAGCTTATAACAACATTAAGTAAACAACACAGCGGAATATAAAGAATAATACATTGATATACAGCTTTGATACAATATCTGATACAACAGATGATCCAATATATATCAATATACATCAGAGATATGATACAATAAAATAACAGCGGAAAAGAAAACGATAACACCAGCAGAGGAACAAATAACTCTAATATAGCCTTCAAGGAAGGACTCTGAAAAATGCAACTCCATTTCCAAGAACCAATCCAGCAATAGCTCGAACTCCCAATAAAGATGCACCAAGCTAAGCAAGTACAGTCCATATCCAAAGACTGAACTAACTCCAGATAATCTACCAAACCTAACTATCTGAAAAACCTAACTCTAGACTGCTCGTGTAGAAAAAAATTTGAGCACCCAGAGTTTAGGAAAGAAACAATAAACTCCGGATCAGTCATGGGACTGGTATGAGTAAACGAAAACAGTTATCTTTTAAAGAAACTAGATTTATAAAAGATTTTTCGGTATGCTTTTTAAAATGGAACTACCATAAGACCTCCCGCCACACACACAATGCAAACGCAGAATTGGAGGAGATTTCTTCTTATGATAGTTAAATAGGCTTGGTACGAGGAAATTTCTTTGATATTATTTCTATTACATAGTGTATAAATTATTTCGTAAATAGAATATTAATCTTAGCCAGCATAGATATTTCGAACTATGCCTACTATAGCTACCATCTAAATAGTGGTGACCACCATAAGTAAATGGCAGGTTCTACAACTAAAACCGTACAGGGTTTCGTATTGGGAATTGGATCTCCAATAATGGTCAGGCTAAGGAACTTCTCATTGCCACATGAGAACGCCTCTGGAAGGACGTCTCCGAGAACCTAACCGGATCTCTGCCAACACAAGGCCGGGTTACCCCTAACTGGGTAACTACTGACACGAGTATGCCATCCCCCGGTCGTAACCAACCTTTATCCGGGGCCCCAGCAACAAATCACAAAGTAATACATATATATATATCTGCGATATCAACATAAGTTAAGTATCTGGGCTCCATACCATGATACCACTACTATCCAGAGGGAAATGTACATACCCTAAGGGGTGCTACCTCCAATAACCTTGCCGCATCTTTCCTGTTTCGACCATTTTGGGGTGTGAGGTCTGACGAAGTCTCGTCCATAAAGCTACGCTTTTCACAAAGCCATGCTTCGATCAACAAATGATCAGCAACACTCAGCATGCCACATTACCAAATTGGGAATATATCGCTGATAACCTTCAACTACATAACCTCTAAGGGTGTTAAGCTAAGAGAATAAATTCTCCGCCACCAACGGAAATATATTTGAAAGAAATCTGCTTTATATCTCAATTTGTAATGTCAGACATACAATCCATAAAAATCTGTTCTGGGTTCGAACAGAACCGAAGGCACTTCCAAAGAAGTCCTTGAAATCCGGGCATTTACAATCCTGATCGGACTTACCATCACTTAGGGAATCTCTATACCGGCGCGAGTCGGTGCAGAGACAATCGATAGGTCATCCTATCACTTTCGCAAATACCCGGTCTTCATCACCGGTCTTCAAATGCTATCCATAACGTCGAATCACATATTCGGAATGGGTTATACGACACAAAGGTCCTTTCCCGGCTAAACCGAATAGTGAGCGCAATATTTAAAACATATGGATATGGGGTTTCAATTAAGTCACAACTTAATAATTCAAAACTTGCTTTCAAGTGGTTTAAACCAATTACCATTCCAAATCTTTTAAACAAAAGATTTATTTCATAAAGTTCACCTACTTTCACAAATATTCATTCCCGGATTTCAAAACAATTCCGTTTCAAAAGGATTAATTCATCAAATCTTTAAATCAAAGATTTGTCTCATAACTTTTAAAATATTCCCAAATATTTATTTTCAAAATTCATTTCCAAATATTCATCTATGACTTAGAAAACTATTTTAATTTAAACTTGAAATCCCTTTAATAAAATTTGAAACGAAAGCTTTTTATCATTTAGAAACAATAGTTTCATTTCGGAAAAGCCCGATTTCATTTTTACAAGTTACAATCTTTGGTTTAATTTGAATTCCCAAAACAATACTTTAAATATGGTTTCAAACTCGTATATAACTAACATAACATCTTTAATCCCTAATTTCAAATCATAAAATTCAATTCCTAATTTTGAATTCAAAATTAAATCAAATTATTTAAATTCCAAAAGTTAATCAAGTAAATTAAATTAAATTTTAACTTGAAATTCCATTCCTAAAGCATTTCACATTTATTTTGATTCCATTTCCAAAACATTTGAATTTAAAAATTCAAATTCAAAACTTATTTAAAAGTCTGTGACTTAACCGATTTCCACGTGAAATCCATATTCGTTTGTTTATGGTGTGGTCCGGGGGTTTTACACAATAGTGCACGATCATTCAGTCATCACAGATTAAAAAAACAGAAATATAGTTGATGAGCGATATAACTATAAGGCTTATCGCTCATTCACAGATTCACAGGTAACATACATATGTATCATCAAATAAATGAATAAATTATACATAACACAATCTACAGAACAAAATATCACAAATCAGATAGGGCAGTAAATTCAAGGCATCTCATATAATACAATCATTCATAAGTAAGGTCAAGCATTCAATAAACGTTTATAAGTAGGATTAATTAATCGTTTAATCCTAATTAATTCAATTTATTCCCAAGTAAATTTATTACTTATAAATTAATTATCAAATTCTAATTAATTAATTACAAATCATTTGATATAAATTTATTTATCAAACACTTTAATAAGTAAAGTTACTCTTAATTCATCACATTAATTTAATTAACCTTTAAATAAATTAATTACTTTAATTATTTAATTATTCTCAAATTAATTACCAAATCAATTTATCACATTATCCTTAAATTTATTATTGCTTAATCACTTGATAAATCAACTTTAATCATTGATTAATATTTTATTGAAAATCCTTAATTCACAAATTTATTATTCCTTAATGAATTAATCTTTAAACCTTAATTAATAAATTTATACCTTTACTGTGACGCCCCACTCCGAGAGCCTCGTTAACAAAGAGTATTACATAGATAATACTGTCGGCTAACGCGGACAATAGAGTATAATGGAAGCGACCATGTGTAATCTTACCTTAACTATTCACTAAATACGTCGAAAAGTAGTCACATTAAAATTCGACCTATTCAATAAATATTTAAGGCAAAACTACAATGGCTATAGGATCTATCAGAAGAAAATATAACAACTCAAATGTAAATCACATCACAGAACAGTTGATCATAATATACACATAAACGGATACACAACAGAGTATACAAAATAATACATGTCAAGTGGTACAGGAGACTACAATATACAAACGAGACAAAAACATAAATATCAGAGTTACAACAGATAAGGACCACAAAAGACGCTACAACAAAATGAAGCTAGAGAATAGTCCATGTGGAAGCATAATAGGCTAAGTCCAAAAGCACCTAACCTGAAACAACTCGGTCTGACCCGAGTATAAATTACACGGATCAGTCTAGCTAAACAAATCAGTTAAATAAACTGAACAACAATAAACCTACAAGGTTATAAAGCATAATAGATATCTCTAAAAGAGATACACAATCATCTAACTAAAGATGAATCATATAGATCAAGCCTCATATCATCGGCAACATATAGAAACAAAGGATAAGAATATCCCAAAGCAAGCCATAAGGCAAACAACAAATACCGATAATACGAGTTCCACAAGGTAGACGCTATATTTTGTGTGGCTCCAAAGAACCAATACAGAAAAGCAATACCTAGGGAATATACATATAAATGAAACATCATGAGAGGTGGTGAGTAAACCACTCCGTTATCTCTTGAGCGGTGGTGAAGAAACTACTTCAATATCTCTTGAGCGGTGGTGAAGAAACCACTCCAATATCTCTTGAGCGGTGGTGAAGAAACCACTTCGAAAGCAATACTAAAGACAATCGCCAACCCCATATATTTTTCGAGTCGGGGCAAAGGGCCAACTCCAAAGGCGATATTTAAAGGAAACAAGCCAGAGGAGACAGTCCGAAGACACTATCCCAAAGGCAGCATGTGTCACAAACTCCCAGAGAGGAATCCGAAAAGTGGTAACGTGAGTCCCATAACCACCCATTCGCACTAAACGGTTTACTATCCGTTGGTTTATTTCACACTCAAAGCAGTACAAATTTACCTCATATCATCGATAAACCAAATCCGAACGTCAAAACGATCGATTGAATAGGTAGGGGATTAATCGAAAGGATAAACGCACAGATTCATGGTCCGTGTTTTGCCCAACCATTTAATTACCCTTCCACTTCGCTCGAAGTGCAAAATTGTGTGTTTGTGCGCGCGTTTAAATAGAATTTATAAATTGGAGAAGCGAGCTTTTAATACGATTTAGAGATATTATTTATAAAACCCGTGAATGAAGTCAAAATGAAATCATCAAAGTCAATCGTGAATTGATAACACAAACCAAGTCGACAAAAGTCGATAACCAATGGAACTTCATTCAAAGAAAGGCAAATTAGGCAAAACAGGGAATTCCAGACGTCTGAGCAGTGCCTTCAGACGTCTGGTTTCGGTCTCTGGAAAAATTCCAGAAAACCCAACCAGACGTCTGGTTTTGCATACCAGACGTCTGAAACCAATCAGTCATCTGAACTTGAGGATCAGACGTCTGATCCTGGTTTCTGACTTTCTTCCAACTGCCGTGGCTTACTATTTTTCACTCCAGGTTAAAACCAGACGTCTGAGCTTTGCTTCCAGACGTCTGGTCACCTGGTCTGGGCAACAATTTGCCTAGGCCAAAGTGGCCAAAACATATCGGAACGAATCGATCCAACTCCACAGCAATAGACATGAATCGAGGTTAGAATTTCATATCCAACCACAGCAAAAGCAACATACTTAGATGTGAGTTACAAAAACTCACCTTTTAACCTCACAAACAAAGATGATGAAGAAGCACAAAAGCAAGGAATCAACCAACCACACTCCACTTCAACACTACAAGTTTCAATCTAGAATCAAAGAAAGAATTTCCTAAGTTAGGGTTAGGAAAATTACTGAAATTGAAGAGGAGAAGAGATAGAGAAGATGGAGATAAACTTACCAATGGATTCTCTATGAATTTGGAGCAAGAAATCAAGATACAAAGGAGAACTAGGGCTTGCTAATTTCTAATTCCTCTTTCTTTCCCCCATTTTCAGTTCTAAGCTTAAGTTTTAAGAAATGAATAAGTGAATGAGAGAAGTGGCTAAGCTAGAGGATTAGTTAACCTAGTGGGCTGAAACCAAACCCAAACCCAATAGAAAAAAGTAGCCAAAATTCACAAACTCCAAACATATCAAAGATTATACTCAAAAAGATCGCAAACGCCATTTTGGAACCAATGGAGGTAGTTTCGAGTTCCAATTCGGCCATTTGCAGAAAGTAACATTTCGAACCTCAAAAATCCGAATAACGACGTTATATTTAAATTAAACATTTAAATATAAAATCGCTACATATGCGGGTTGTTACAGATATCCCCTCCTTACAAAATTGCGTCCCCGCAATTCCTAGAGATGATATTTGTAACAACTACATATATACAACATACAAAAGAAAGAAATAAGCTTGAGATACAGAAATAGACTTACCATTAAGAAGCAAAGATAGAAAACCTGGATAAGATCGCTCAATACACTCTCTGGTTTCCCAAGTACAGTCATTGGGATTAGTGGACCATTGAACTTTAACGAGCGGCACGTCCTTGTTCCGAAGGTGTCGCACCTCCGTGTCAAGCACGCGAATAGGTTGTTGTACAATAGATAAGTCCGGTGAGATCTCAAGCTCTTGCAAATCAGGAGAAGTAATAACAGAATCCGACTCCCGAAGACACTTCCGAAGTTGCGAGACGTGAAACACGTCATGAATGCCAGATAAATGAGCTGGAAGTGAAACTCTATAAGCCACAGGGCTAATACGTTCAGTAATAGAAAACGGTCCTATATAACGAGGAGCCAATTTTCCAGTCGTACTGAAACGCATAACCCCCTTCAAAGGAGAAACACGAATAAAAACAAGATTGCCGATCGAGAACTCGAGAGGCTTCCTACGGTTGTCCGCGTAGGATTTTTGGCGACTCTGTGCCTCTTTCATTCTCAACCGAATAAGATCAATCTTCTCAGAAGAATCACGAACAAAATCTGGACCAAGAATAAGCTTCTCACCAGATTCTAACCAACAAGAGGGTGATCGACATGGCCTTCCATATAAGGCTTCGAAAGGAGCCATACCGATACTAGATTGAAAACTATTGTTGTAGGAGAACTCTACAAGAGGTAGATGATCCTCCCAACTACCACCGAAATCAAAGATACAAATATGGAGAAGATCTTCTAAAATATGATTCACCCGTTCAGTCTGTCCGTCAGACTGCGGATGATAAGCTGTAGAAAAATTAAGCTTTGTTCCCAAAGCTTGCTGAAGACTCTTCCAAAAATGACTCGTGAATAAAGGATCACGATCACTCACAATAGAACTAGGAACACCGTGAAGTCTCACGATTTCCTTGACATACAACTTAGCTAAATGCGAAGCAGTTCTATTAGACTTAATAGGGACAAAATGAGCAGACTTGGAAAGGCGATCAACAATAACCCAAATGCTAGAATGGCCTGATCTCGAACGAGGTAGGCCGTCAATGAAATCCATAGAAATTTGATCCCACTTCCACAATGGAATCTCAAGAGGCTGAAGAAGGCCCAAAGGACGCTGATGCTCGGCCTTAAAACGCTGACAAGTTATGCAATTGCTCACATAACTCGCCACATCACGCTTCATGCCTTCCCAATAATAAAGACGACGCATATCGGCATACATCTTGCCACTACCGGGACGAATGGTATACTTAGAACGGTGACAATCATCAAGAATGTCATGCTTAAGTGCAAGATCAGAAGGCACAAAAAGACGGTTCTTCTTATGAAGACACCCATGAGAATCAATGCTAAGATCTTGCAACGCCTCATCACAAGATCCAGACTCACAAAGCTGAATAAAATACAACAAATTAGGATCACACCGCTGAGCATCGACAATACGATCCAACAAAGAGGGCCGTGCATCCAAATTGAATAGTGCAATCGAAGAATCAAAAGATAAATTACGATCACGAATTTCACAAAAAGATAGAGTCTCAAGAATATTCCATTCGGCAAGCATCATAGAAATAACAGCCGAATGTTTGCGACTAAGCGCATCTGCAACACGATTACCCTTACCAGGGGTATACTGGATATCAAAGTCATAAGAAGCAAGAAACTCAAGCCAACGCTGTTGCCTCATATTGAGTTCCTTCTAAGTGAACAAATACTTCAAAGATTTATGATCGGTATAGAAAATGAAGCGCTCGCCCAATAAATAATGTCGCCAAATCTTCAAGGCAAAGACAATGGCGGCTAACTCAAGATCATGAGTGGCATAGCGAACTTCATTCGGACGTAGTTGCCTAGAAGCATAAGCAACTACCCGATCCTTCTGCATAAGAACAACACCGAGACCACTACCACAAGCATCGGTGTAGACAACAAGATCATGATTCCCTTCGGGAACCACTAGAATAGGAGCATTTGTGAGAAGTTCCTTCAATGACAGAAAGGAAGCCTCACACTTGTCGGACCAATCAAAACGAATGCCTTTCCGAGTAAGGCAAGTGAGAGGAAGCACAACACGGGAAAAATCCTTAATGAACCGACGGTAATAACCCGCCAATCCAAGGAAACTACGAATCTCATGAACATTCTCAGGCCTCTTCCAATTCTGGATGGCTTCGATCTTTGAGGGATCGACAGAAATGCCATCGGAAGATACAACATGGCCTAAGAACTTAACCTTATTCTCCCAAAAGTGGCACTTGGAGAATTTGGCTCTAAGCTGATGATGACGAAGAGTACTCAAGACAATTCTCAAGTGATTAGCATGCTCAGCTTCAGACTTAGAATAAATAAGGATATCATCAATGAAGACAAGCACGAACTTATCAAGATATTCCCGGAATACCCGATTCATGAGATCGACAAAGAAAGCAGGAGCATTCGTCAAACCGAATGGCATAACGAGCCACTCAAAAGAACCATAACGAGTGTGAAAAGCGGTAAGAGGTATGCTATCCTCCGCGACCCGTAACTGATGGAAACCTGTGGCAAGGTCAAGCTGAGAAAAGACCTTAGCACCACTCAATAGATCGAACATATCATCGATCCTAGGCAAAGGATACCTATTTCTAATGGTCAACTCGTTAAGCTTGCGATAGTCAATGCAAAGCCTAAGAGTTCCATCAGACTTCTTCACGAAGACGACCGCGGATCCCCACGGAGAAAAACTGGACTGAATCAACTGCTTGGATTCAAGCTCTAAAAGCTGCTTCTTGAGTTCCTCGTTTTCCTTTGTAGACATCCTCGTGGGAGGACGACTAACTGGCTGCGCGTCTGGAATGAGATCAATGCGGAACTCAATTGCCCGTTTGGGTGGCAAACCCGATACAGGCTCAAAAACATCAGAAAAGTCACAAGCAATAGGAATACGAGATACATCATCACCATCTCGCGAATCAGGAGAATACAAAGCCATCTCGGAATTATCCACATCCCAAAGAACAAGAGATAACTGAGAAGGCGAATCAGGATGACAAAAATATAAAATTCTCTCGGAACAAATAATCCTGGCATCGTACCTCACTAGCCAGTCCATACCGAAAATCATATCAAAACCCAAATGAGAAACAACGTGCAGATTCGCACGGAAAGAAAAGCCACATAAAACAATCTCAATATTATCACAAAACAAGCTAAGGGTTGCGGATCCCCCAATAGGATTCGCAATCCTTAAAGAAGTAACCATACAAGAAACATCCAAAGATAAATCATCAACGAGCTTCTTCGATACGAAAGAATGTGAAGCGCCCGTATCGAAAAGAACTCGAATACTATGATCATGAAATAGAATAAAACCTTCCAAAATAGATGGAGATATACCTTTGGATTGAGAAGGACCTCCAGAAGCATTCGCTACATTTAACTTGCCAGATGAAGAATTATTCGGAGCAATGGGACAAGTGGAACTACGATGACCTTCCCTCTTGCAGTAACGGCAGAAGAGAGGCTTTGGACAAGCTGGAATAATATGATCCGGAGAACCACAATTGAAACACCTTCGAACGAAAGGTGTTCCGGAAGACTGAGGCTGAGAAGTAGGGCCACCAGTCTTCTTCTTCTTAGAAGGAAAAGGCTTCTTCTGAATTGGAAACGGCCTCTTGTTGGGGTTCTTAGAAACCTCAACATCTACATCACTATCACCCTCTTTCTCGATGGTCTCGAGGTGAAGTGCCGAATCAACCAATTCCTCGAAAGAAAGCTTAAGCTGGAGATACAAAGACTTCCTAAGATATTTCTTAAGACCAGAAACAAACTTCAAATTCTTCTTGTAAGAAGTGCTGATAAATTCAAGACCATACTGAGATAAAGCCTCGAACGATGTGACATACTCAGAAACAGAAGATTTCCCTTGCTTCAACTCAAGGAAGCGACGGGTCAATAAAACTTTTTCAGATTCAGGAACGAACTTGAGTTCAAATCGTTCCCGAAACTTAGTCCAAGAAAGAGTAGACTCATCAATCTCGGCTACAAGAAGCTCATACCAATCAAGAGCACGCTCTTGTAATAAGCTAGAAGTCACAAGAACTCGATCATGGTCAGAAAGATCCATGCGAGAAAAGATACGCTCGCACGTGCGAAGCCAAGCTTGGACTTCAAGAACGGATTCAGAACCCTTAAACGGTTTTCCTCCAAGATGAGCAAAATCACTGCACTGACGTGCAAAAGCAGACTTGCGAGGTGGAGACACTCGAGGAGGAACGGGAGGCTGAGTGCTCCTAAACAACTCCATAAACTGATCGGCAGACATATAAACGCCATCCGGATGTGAGCCACTAGATTGCCCAGCATCCGAACGTCGACCTCTGCCTCTTCTAGACATAAGCTGAAAGTCAAGATAAGGAAAAGATTATTCATAAGGTAGATATTTCAATATGGGATACTACGGAATAACCCTAGACGTATTCCCAAATACTATCTAGCCTTGATGGAATAAAGAGACACGATGATTCAAAGAATTGTATCACTTGTACCCTTTGATGTACCATAATATGTGCATCTATTCTGTGTTTATCATATTTTGTTCTGAACTCAGCTCTGATACCACGCTGTGACGCCCCACTCCGAGAGCCTCGTTAACAAAGAGTATTACATAGATAATACTGTCGGCTAACGCGGACAATAGAGTATAATGGAAGCGACCATGTGTAATCTTACCTTAACTATTCACTAAATACGTCGAAAAGTAGTCACATTAAAATTCGACCTATTCAATAAATATTTAAGGCAAAACTACAATGGCTATAGGATCTATCAGAAGAAAATATAACAACTCAAATGTAAATCACATCACAGAACAGTCGATCATAAGATACACATAAACGGATACACAACAGAGTATACAAAATAATACATGTCAAGTGGTACAGGAGACCACAATATACAGACGAGACAAAAATATAAATATCAGAGTTACAACAGATAAGGACCACAAAAGACGCTACAACAAAATGAAGCTAGAGAATAGTCCATGCGGAAGCAAAATAGGCTAAGTCCAAAAGCACCTAACCTGAAACAACTCGGTCTGACCCGAGTATAAATTACACGGATCAGTCTAGCTAAACAAATTAGTTAAATAAACTGAACAACAATAAACCTGCAAGGTTACAAAGCATAATAGATATCTCTAAAAGAGATACACGATCATCTAACGAAAGATGAATCATATAGATCAAGCCTCATATCATCGGCAACATATAGAAACAAAGGATAAGATATCCCAAAGCAAGCCATAAGGCAAACAACAAATACCGATAATACGAGTTCCACAAGGTAGACGCTATATTTCGTGTGGCTCCAAAGAACCAATACAGAAAAGCAATACCTAGGGAATATACATATAAATGAAACATCATGAGCGGTGGTGAGTAAACCACTCCGTTATCTCTTGAGCGGTGGTGAAGAAACCACTCCAATATCTCTTGAGCGGTGGTGAAGAAACCACTCCAATATCTCTTGAGCGGTGGTGAAGAAACCACTCCGAAAGCAATACTAAAGACAATCGCCAACCCCATATATTTTTCGAGTCGGGGCAAAGGGCCAACTCCAAAGGCGATATTTAAAGGAAACAAGCCAGAGGAGACAGTCCGAAGACACTATCCCAAAGGCAGCATGTGTCACAAACTCCTAGAGAGGAATCCGAAAAGTGGTAACGTGAGTCCCATAACCACCCGTTCGCACTAAACGGTTTACTATCCGTTAGTTTATTTCACACTCAAAGCAGTACAAATTTACCTCATATCATCGATAAACCAAATCCGAACGTCAAAACGATCAATTGAATAGGTCGGGGATTAATCGAAAGGATAAACGCACAGATTCATGGTCCGTGTTTTGCCCAACCATTTAATTACCCTTCCACTTCGCTCGAAGTGCAAAATTGTGTGTGTGTGTGCGCGCGTTTAAATAGAATTTATAAATTGGAGAAGCGAGCTTTTAATACGATTTAGAGATATTATTTATAAAACCCGTGAATGAAGTCAAATGAAATCATCAAAGTCAATCGTGAATTGATAACACAAACCAAGTCGACAAAAGTCGATAACCAATGGAACTTCATTCAAAGAAAGGCAAATTAGGCAAAACAGGGAATTCCAGACGTCTGAGCGGTGCCTTCAGACGTCTGGATTCGGTCTCTGGAAAAATTCCAGAAAACCCAACCAGACGTCTGGTTTTGCATACCAGACGTCCGAAACCAATCAGACGTCTGAACTTGAGGATCAGACGTCTGATCCTGGTTTCTAAATTTCTTCCAACTGCCGTGGCTTACTATTTTTCACTCCAGGTTAAAACCAGACGTCTGAGCTTTGCTTCCAGACGTTTGGTCACCTGGTCTGGGAAACAATTTGCCTAGGCCAAAGTGGCCAAAACATATCGGAACGAATCGATCCAACTCCACAGCAATAGACATGAATCGAGGTTAGAATTTCATATCCAACCACAGCATAAGCAACATACTTAGATGCGAGTTACAAAAACTCACCTTTTAACCTCACAAACAAAGATGATGAAGAAGCACAAAAGCAAGGAATCAACCAACCACACTCCACTTCAACACTACAAGTTTCAATCTAGAATCAAAGCAAGAATTTCCTAAGTTAGGGTTAGGAAAATTACTGAAATTGAAGAGGAGAAGAGATAGAGAAGATGGAGATAAACTTACCAATGGATTCTCTATGAATTTGGAGCAAGAAATCAAGATACAAAGGAGAATTAGGGCTTGCTAATTTCTAATTCCTCTTCCTTTCCCCCATTTTCAGTTCTAAGCTTAAGTTTTAAGAAATGAATAAGTGAATGAGAGAAGTGGCTAAGCTAGAGGATTAGTTAAGCTAGTGGGCTGAACCCAAACCCAAACCCAATAGAAAAAAGTAGCCAAAATTCACAAACTCCAAACATATCAAAGATTATACTCAAAAAGATCTCAAACGCCATTTTGGAACCAATGGAGGTAGTTTCGAGTTCCAATTCGGCCATTTGCAGAAAGTAACATTTCGGACCTCAAAAATCCGAATAACGACGCTATATTTAAATTAAACATTTAAATATAAAATCGCTAAATATGCGGGTTGTTACATTTAATTACTTATTTAACTAGTCCAATTCATCAATTAATTAAACAATAAATTATCCATCTTGATTAACATAATTTAATGAATTTCAAATCGTTAAATCTTCCTTAACTTTAAGATAAACCTCATTCTTATAAATGATTCATTATTATTATAAAAAGGGTTCTAAAACAATTTCCATTTCAAGTTTACTTTTAAATTTCAACTTATCGAAGTTTGAAAACAATTCAAAAATCCTTTTAAATTCTCATATTAAAGAAATAATCATTTTATAAAGAAGTTTAGAAGAATTTAAAACCAAATGCCTTTCATTTTAAAACTAGAATACATATTTAAAACTCAACTCACATACCCAAGCCTAACCCTCAGGCAAGTCGACCTATGTCTCGAGTTACTCACGAGCCCTCACGAACCCAGCTCCTTTGAGTCACTCACGCTAAAACTCGAGCAATGTCCCGAGCTTCCTTCTTCTTCCCCAAAGACGCAACCCACAGCCAAACCCCAACAACCCAAACGTGCACGTGCACGTGTTCAACGTCGGCCATCACCACCGGTCTTCGCCACCGCCTCCAACGCATCAAACATCATCGCGGCAACACACTTCAACCATCACACCATCATCATCGGTCAGAAATCAAAATTCGAACAGAAAGTCGAAACCTGGAAACCAAAAAGAACAGGTGCTCCTCAAACCTGTCACGGCGTCGTTCTCCGAGCTCCTCCCACCTAAGGTCACGAAATTCCGGCCACGACCTCGCCTACCACCCTGCTACCATCCACCAAAGCCCGGTCGCACTCGATCCATCAGAGGAAATGAACGAATCCAAGAACGAACCCTCGTCAAAACTAGGGTTAAAAATTTCAAACACAAGCCGCTGTCTCCACCATGGCCGTGGCCATCTACGACCATTTTTCCAGTCACCCCCATAGGGTCCTCCACCACCTCACATAACCCCGACTACCCTTGACCTCGCGATCACCGGAAATGCTCGAAAACAAGTTTTCCAGACAAACCCAAATTCCTCTCAAATCTTAATTCTAAAAATCTAAATCTTCGTTTTAAAAATCATGGTAAAATGTAAGCATTCAGGCTACGTTTCTGAATTCATGTTTTAAGGGGTTTGAATTTTGGCAAAAATTTAAGTTTGCTCAGTTCTTTGATTCGCAGAGGCAAGCCAATATAGTTTAACTTAAATAATATTTTTTTAAAAACTAGTTTATGATCAAACAAACATCTTTTGTTTTGATCCTGAGTCTAATGTTTAATAGATCAGTAGAAATGGATTTTCAAATCAAAGTCTTGTTTTTGAAAACTCCAAACAGAGAACAGAGAAGAGTAACAGCCTGTACACATAAGCTTCCAATATTCACAGGCATTTATACATACATACATACATACATACATACATACATATATATAAATTTAAGCATACTCATCCACATACATAAATGAAATCAAAATTTCACTTTTTAAATTTGTTTTCAGCATGAGGTTACTCACCTTCCAGATCATGTTGACTCCAGGAGTTTACAAGTTGAAGTCTGGGTTATCTGAAGCTTTTGTTTTTTTTCCTTTCTTTTCTCAGTTTTAAAATGGTAAACGAATCGAACCTATGAAATGATTTATAAAAGAAACCCAAATGTGCATCAGCTGTACCACTACTGATCACAAAGATTTTGGTTGTACTGATATGTTATATTATTTTTTTGTTTATACCCTTGGCCAGAGACTTTTCTAGCTTTGGTGACTGATAAGCATCTATATTGTATGCTAAGATGTCTTGCATTAATTACTTGTACAATATATATATACTTTCCTCCTTTATTCCAGCTGCAGAAAGTATGTGAAGGTATGGTTTTGATTATTTTGTATCTTATTTATTTTGGCTTCACACTTGAATATTCTTTGATGTCTTGTATTTTGTTTGTATTTCCTTGCTTTGCTGGTGTATATGTTTATATATTTTGTTTGGTCATATACTTTGAAATCTAATGAAGTTCTTTTATTATTATATTGTTAGATTTTATTTTGTTGTCAAATCTTATCTAATTTATTTACTTTATAGCTATCTTATACATATATATATATATATTATTCCCAATTTAACATCTATTATCATTTAACTCTAATACAAATTATTTCATTTTTTTGAAATTCAAATTGACATCAATTTTAAATCTTTTACTTATCTGGTATCCAAAGTACATATATATACATATATTATTTTTTATAATTTAATATAAAATTTATTTGAATCGGGCAACTCGCATCACTTTATTAATTAATTTCATAAATTTTTCATCTAAAAACTAAATTAATTAGCAATTTAAATTCATAAAAATCCGAGGTCGTTACAATCTTCCCCCCTTAAAAGAATTTCGTCCTCGAAATTACACAGCTCGTTTCTTGAATTATACACACACAGAATAGACTAATGCCAATTCAACTATAATAGTAAACACAATGGGTTCTTTCGGGTAATTCATAATATATCTTATATTAAATGCTACTCATAATATTAGTACACAAGTTATAGTCATACATAACCCTACTAACAGTTCTATAACTTCAGCCTCATCGTCTGTTTCAAAAACTTCCTCTGGGTCAGACTCTACCGGAATAAAATCTCCACCATCCAGCTCCTCATCCTCTATGGCATCATCTTCCTCTATAGCATCATCCAAATCCCAATAAATGGCTTCATCACCTTCGGACTCTACCTCAATTTCAGGTTCTTCTTCCACCTCAAACTCTTCCTCAAATTCCTCTTCGAATTCTTCTTCAAATTCTTCCTCGAATTCTTCTTCATTCCCGGACTCCTCCTTGGGTTCTTCAACTTGAGGTTGTGGCTGCACCACAGGCTCTGCTGGCACCTCCTCACGTACTGATGGTTCACCCAAATCATCCCGAATCCTACTAGATGAACCAGAATCACCAACCCTTCTGGCCTTTCCGCCCCGGCTGATGCTATTTGTTCTCTACAATTAAAATCAAAATCTAAATATTAAGATCCTAATGGTTTTTGAATTTTATAGGTTGAGAAATACAACAAAGTTTATATTTCAGATTTTTATTCTACCCAAGAAGTTATAACAGAAATTCAAAATTTGGTTTTAAACAAAATCATTTTATCGCCATAATTCAAATCTATCCTTATATTTCATTAACCGATTTAACTCAATTTAAATTTCAATTTTATTCAAAATTTCTAATTTATTTAAAATTTCCAATTTATATTCATTAAGGTTTAAATCAAAAACTGATAAGAAACCGATGAAATACGAGTAAAGATTTTCTACAACGATTCGTAGGGCATCACCGCACCGAACTTCTTTATGGAGCTGTCATGAAGAAATCAAAAGAATTTAGAAACGAATCAAAGAAAATTTGATAGAGAAAGATTGTCTCCACTGTTGTAGGGTATTGACCATTTATAGTGGTACTCCCCTGTTCCCTATCTCGTTCTCTTCTTGCACTCATACTCACTATCAGTGGATAGTAAGAGAATTTACTGAGGCATTCGAACGGATATCTTAGGGATTACTCATTCTAGGGATACTTCACCCTATCTCTAATGAGCTACTTAACGTGTTATACTCCTGAGCTAAAATTTAACCTTAGCTCTGATACCACATGTGACGAACGGGATTTTTTTCGCGCTCGAAAATCGACATCCATGCTTCATATCGTATTCGAATGCCATAGATTCGGCCGTTCAAATCCGATTCGCCGAAGCTTATAACAACATTAAGTAAACAACACAACGGAATATAAAGAATGATACATTGATATACAGCTTTGATACAATATCTGATACAACAGATGATCCAATAGATATCAATATACATCAGAGATATGATACAATAAAATAGCAGCGGAAAAGAAAACGATAACACCAGCAGCGGAACAAATAACTCTAATATAGCCTTCAAGGAAGGACTCCGAAAGCTGCAACTCCATTTCCAAGAACCAATCCAGCAATAGCTCGAACTCCCAATAAAGATGCACCAAGCAAAGCAAGTACAGTCCATATCCAAAGACTGAACCAACTCCAGATAATCTACCGAACCTAACTATCTAAAAAACCTAACTCTAGACTACTCGTGTAGAAAAAAATTTGAGCACCAGAGTTTAGGAAAGAAACAATAAACTCCGGATCAGTCATGGGACTGGTATGAGTAAACGAAAACAATTATCTTTTAAAGAAACTAGATTTATGAAAGATTTTTCGGTATGCTTTTTAAAATGGAACTACCATAAGACCTCCCGCCACACACACAATGCAAACGCAGAATTGGAGGAGATTTCTTCTTATGATAGTTAAATATGCTTGGTACGAGGAAATTTCTTTGATATTATTTCTAGTACATAGTGTATAAATCATTTCGAAAATAGAATATTAATCTTAGCCAGCATAGACATTTCGAACTATGCCTACTATAGCTACCATCTAAACAGTGGTGACCACCATAAGTAAATGGCAGGTTCTACAACTAAAACTGTACAGGGTTTCGTATTGGGAATTGGATTTCCAACAATGGTCAGGCCAAGGAACTTCCCATTGCCACATGAGAACGCCTTTGGAAGGACGTCCCCGAGAACCTAACCTGATCTCTGCCAACACAAGGCCGGGTTACCCCTAATTGGGTAACTACTAACACGAGTATGCCATCCCCCGGTCGTAACCAACCTTTATCCGGGGCCCCAGCAGCAAATCACAAAGTAATACATATATATATCTGCGATATCAACATAAGTTAAGTATCTGGGCTCCATACCATGATGCCACTTCTATCCAGAAGGACATGTACATACCCTAAGGGGTGCTACCCCCAATAACCTTGCCGCATCTTTCCTGTTTCGACCGTTTCGGGGTTTGAGGTCCGACGAAGTCTCGTCCACAAAGCTACGCTTTTCACAAAGCCATGCTTCGATCAACAAATGATCAGCAACACTCAGCATGCCACATTACCAAATTGGGAATATATCGCTGATAACCTTCAACTACATAACCTCTAAGGGTGTTAAGCTAAGAGAATAAATTCTCCGCCACCAACGAAAATATATTTGAAAGAAATCTGCTTTATATCTCAATTTGTAATGTCAGACATACAATCCATACAAGTCTGTTTTGGGTTCGAACAGAACCGAAGGCACTTCCAAAGAAGTTCTTGCAATCCGGGCATTCACAATCCCGATCGGACTTCCCATCACTTAGGGAATCTCTATACCGGCGCGACTCGATGCAGAGACAATCGATAGGTCATCCTATCGCTTTCGCAAATACCCGGTCTTCATCACCGGTCTTCAAATGCTATTCATAACGTCGAATCACATATTCGGAATGGGTTATACGACACAAAGGTCCTTTCCCGGCTAAACCGAATAGTGAGCGCAATATTTAAAACATATGGATATGGGGTTTCAATTAAGTCACAACTTAATAATTCAAAACTTACTTTCAAGTGGTTTAAACCAATTACCATTCCAAATCTTTTAAACAAAAGATTTATTTCATAAAGTTCACCTACTTTCACAAATATTCATTCCCGGATTTCAAAACAATTCCATTTCAAAAGGATTAATTCATCAAATCTTTAAATCAAAGATTTGTCTCATAGCTTTTAAAATGTTCCCAAATATTTATTTTCAAAATTCGTTTCCGAATATTCATCTATGACTTAGAAAACTATTTTAATTTAAACTAGAAATCCCTTTAATAAAATTTGAAACGAAAGCTTTTTATCATTTAGAAACAATAGTTTTATTTCGGAAAAGCCCGATTTCATTTATACAAGTTACAATCTTTGGTTTAATTTGAATTCCCAAAACAATACTTTAAATATGGTTTCAAACTCGTATATAACTAACATAACATCTTTAATCCCTAATTTCAAATCATAAAATTCAATTCCTAATTTTGAATTCAAAATTAAATCAAATTATTTAAATTCCAAAAGTTAATCAAGTAAATTAAAATAATTTTTAACTTGAAATTCCATTCAAAAAGCTTTTCACATTTATTTTGATTCCATTTCCAAAACATTTGAATTTAAAAATTCAAATTCAAAACTTATTTAAAAGTCTGTGACTTAACCGATTTCCACGTGAAATCCATATTCGTTTGTGTACGGTGTGGTCCAGGGGTTTTACACAATAGTGCACGATCATTCAGTCATCACAGATTAAAACACAGAAATATAGTTGATAAGCGATATAACTATAAGGCTTATCGCTCATTCACGGATTCACAGGTAACATACAGATGTATCATCAAATAAATGAATAAATTATACATAACACAATCTACAGAACAAAATATCACAAATCAGATAGGGCAGTAAATTCAAGGCATCTCATATAATACATTCATTCATAAGTAAGGTCAAGCATTCAATAAACGTTTATAAGTAGGATTAATTAATCGTTTAATCCTAATTAATTCAATTTATTCCCAAGTAAATTTATTACTTATAAATTAATTATCAAATTCTAATTAATTAATTACAAATCATTTTATATAAATTTATTTATCAAACACTTTAATAAGTAAAGTTACTCTTAATTCATCACATTAATTTAATTAACCTTTAAATAAATTAATTGCTTTAATAATTTAATTATTCTCAAATTAATTACCAAATCAATTTGTCACATTATCCTTAAATTTATTATTGCTTAATCACTTGATAAATCAACTTTAATCATTGATTAATATTTTATTAAAAATCCTTAATTCACAAATTTATTATTCCTTAATAAATTAATCTTTAAACCTCAATTAATAAATTTAAACCTTTAATTACTTATTTAACTAGTCCAATTCATCAATTAATTAAACAATAAATTATCCATCTTGATTAACATAATTTAATGAATTTCAAATCGTTAAATCTTCCTTGACTTTAAGATAAACCTCATTCATATAAATGATTACATTATTATTATAAAAAGAGTTTTAAAACACTTTCCGTTTCAAGTTTACTTTTAAATTTCAACTTATCGAAGTTTAAAAACAATTGAAAAATCCTTTTAAATTATCATATTAAAGAAATACTCATTTTTAAAGAAGTCTAGTAGAATTTAAAACCAAGTTCCTTTCATTTTAAAACTAGAATACATATTTAAAACTCAACTCACATGCCCGAGCCTAACCCTCAGGCAACTCGACCTATCTCTTGAGTCACTCACGAGCCCTCACGAACTCATCTCCTTCGATTCACTCACGCTATAACTCGAGCAACGTCTCGAGCTTCCTTCTTCTTTCCCAAAGACGCAACCCACAGCCAAAACCCAACAACCCAAACGTGCACGTGCACGTGTACAACGTCGGCCATCACCACCGGTCTTCGCCACCTCCTCCAACGCATCAAACATCATCGCGGCAACACACTTCAACCATCACACCATCACCATCTGACAGAAATCGAAATTCGAATAGAAAGTCGAAACCTGGAAACCAAAAAGAACAGGTTCTCCTCAAACCTGTCACGGCGTCGTTCTCCGAGCTCCTCCCACCTAATGTCATGAAATTCCGGCCACGACCTCGCCTGCCACCCCGCTACCATCCACCAAAGCCCGGTCGCACTCGATCCATCAGAGGAAACGAACGAATCCAAGAACGAACCCTCGTCAAAACTAGGGTTAAAAATTTCAAACACAAGCCGCTGTCGCCACCGTGGTCGTGGCCATCTACGACCATTTTTCCAGTCACCCCCATAGGGTCCTCCACCACCTCACATAACCCCGACCACCCTTGACCTTGCGATCACCGAAAATGATCGAAAACAAGTTTTCCAGACAAACCCAAATTCCTCTCAAATCTTAATTCTAAAAATCTAAATCTTCGTTTTAAAAATCATGGTAAAATGTAAGCATTCAGGCTACGTTTCTGAATTCATGTTTTAAGGGGTTTGAATTTTGGCAAAAATTCAAGTTTGCTCAGTTCTTTGATTCCCAGAGGCAAGCCAATATAGTTTAACTTAAATAGTTTTTTTTAAAAACAAGTTTGTGATCAAACAAACATCTTTTGTTTTGATCCTGAGTCTAAATGTTTAATACATCAAGTAGAAATGGATTTTCAAATCAAAGTCTTGTTTTTGAAAACTCCAAACAGAGAACAGGGAAGAGTAACAGCCTGTACACATAGGCTTCCAATATTCACAGGCATTTATACATATATATATATATATATATATATATATATATATATATATAAATTTAAGCATACTCATCCACATACATAAATGAAATCAAAATTTCACTTTTTAAATTTGTTTTTAGAGTGAGGTTACTCACCTTCCAGATCATGTTGACTCCAGGAGTTTACAAGTTGAAGTCTGGGTTATCTGAAGCTTTTGTTTTTGTTTTTTTTCCTTTCTTTTCTCAGTTTTAAAATGGTAAACGAATTGAACCTATGAAATGATTTATAAAAGAAACCCAAATGTGCAGCAGCTGTACCACTACTGATCACAAAGATTTTGGTTGTACTGATATGTTATATTTTTTTGTTTATACCCTTGGCCAGATACTTTTCTAGCTTTGGTGACTGATAGGCATCTATATTGTATGCTAAGATGTCTTGCATTAATTACTTTTACAATATATATACTTCCCTCCTTTATTCCAGCTGTAGAAAGTATGTAAAGGTATGGTTTTGATTATTTTGTATCTTATTTATTTTGGTTTCACACTTGAATATTCTTTGATGTCTCGTATTTTGTTTGTATTTCCTTGCTTTGCTGGTGTATATGTTTATATATTTTGTTTGGTCATATACTTTGAAATCTAATGAAGTTCTTTTATTATTATATTGTTAGATTTTATTTTGTTGTTAAATCTTATCTAATTTATTTACTTTATAGTTATCTTATATATATATATATATATATATTATTCCCAATTTAACATCTATTATCATTTAACTCTAATACAAATTATTTCAATTTTTTGAAATTCAAATTGACATCAATTTTAAATCTTTTATTTATCTGGTATCCAAAGTGTGTGTATATATATATATATTATTTTTTATAATTTAATATAGAATTTATTTGAATCGGGGAACTCGCATCACTTTATTAATTAATTTCACAAATTTTCATTTAAAAACTAAATTATTTAGCAATTTAAATTCATAAAGATCCGGGGTCGTTACAGAAAGCATTATTGGACAACATGGTCGAAAGGTAGAGTAGTGGCTAGGCTTCGACTAGGTCGAAACCAACCCCTTTCGAAAGATTTAATGTAAGGAAAATTATAACCTTCGAAAGTTATTACTTTTTAGTGTCACATGGCAACCTTCTTTGAAAGCTAAACATACACCCTTTCGAAAACAATAAGTTTCAACTAAGTCGAAAGCTTTGAGCAAAACAAGGCAAGGAATTTTAACATATAAAAAAAAGTAGGGTTTCGACCCCATCTGAGGCTTCCTCTTCGACACCAAGGCTTCTGCTCATCTTCCAATCCGCTATATATCTTTTTGGAGAAACTATGTGTATTGGTTCTGATTGCGATGATTTCGACAGTGATGGTTTTGACTATGATGGGACGAATTAAGGGAGTCGAAAGGTGCTTTCCATTAAAGGAGAAACACCTTTTTCTGATTAAAGGTTGGATCATAGCAATTTTAAGTAATCTCTTTTTAACAACTTGCCTAATTGTAAAACACTAATTGACTGCCATAAAACTTTCCAATTTCTTTCCTTCTAAAACCACTGCACTAATTCAGATCCTAAACTAAAGGATAAGACGTTAAAACTTTTTCATATAACCTAAAACCGACATTTTCAAAACAGCCCTTCTTTTAAAATAATTTATTTCCCCAAAAAATCAAATGGGAAAAATTCCCAAAAATCACAGAAATTCGAATTAATCATGTAATCAAACATATTAAAAATTTTGACCCAATTTCCTCATCAAATTTACAAAATAATTATTTTACCCAATTTTATCATATTTTCCATCAAAAATTCATAATAAAATTTCCATAGCTTGAAAAATTATGAAAATTGAAACCTTCTCTAGAAATAAGTTTTACTTAACATTAAAATTTTCCATGGCATTTCAAAATCAACATCTCACGGTTTTATCCTTGAAATCATATGAATTATATATAGAAGGTAATTATTTAAATCAAACAATTCATAATTTAAGCATATCATCATCCAAAATTTCATATAAATGAAATAAAACATAAATCCAAAATCAATGGATTATAAAACAAAAAAGAGATGGAATAAATTATTGTTCACCTTAAACTTGTTTAGAAACTTAAGATTTGATGTTGATTAATCCTTTCTAGCTGGATTCTTAGCTTTAGATTAAAATTTCTCCTTCTTCTTCCTTGGTAATGATCAGCTATCTTAGGGTTATTTGTGTTTTATTGATTTGAGAAATAAAATGAATGTGAAAAGACAATGATAAATGTAAAGCCGTGAATATATAGTGTGGCTATATTTACGAATAAGGCCTTATGTAAGTTATTTATCTTATAAACCATTTTAAAGCCCTTTTTATCTTCTTAATAAGCATAGCCATAAATTTCCTGAATAATGTTATCAAAAATTGGGGATGTTACAACGTGTCACTTTGCTAGCGCCATTGGAACTCAAAAGTGGCAAATAATTATAAGGATATGATGTCTACCATAAGAAAAACTAGGAAGAAGCCAAGTTGGATGGACGCCAACGTTTAAGATGCTTTGGTCGCATAGTGGAAGAGGGACGAATTCCAGGTATGTCTATCAGATATCACCTTAATTTATTCAGTACGGAATACGTAATTTATACCTATAAAATATAATCTTAATTTTAATTTATAGGTGAAGTCAGATAGGAAATCTACGAACAGGCAGAAAAATCCAATCACACACCGTGGTGGCTCAAAATCCTTTCAGCACCATCTTGAGGACCTGGTAAATTAATTAATTGCAATTATGAGCAATTATTACATTTTCAGCATAAATTTGTATGAAAAACAATAGTATACACCAATTATTGTAGGAGAGAGCGCGCAGAGGTCCCGTCTCATATATGGACGTGTTTGAGCATACCCATGCCATTAGGCAGACAGATGACGAGGGATCAATGTACTTTTCCTAGCATGAGGATGATTTAAGGACATGTGGTGTTTGATATTAATTTGTATGGTTAATTTGGTGATTGATTTGTGGAGTTGATATGTGGAGTTTGATGTTGAATGTATATATTGTACATTGATTTTGGATGTAAATATTGCAATTGAACGAGTGAGACTGATAATGGAAGGTTTGTTTTGTATTGATTGAATATGTTTGCACTTGATATGATGATGTATGAGTTCTATATTGATATTGATATTGATTTCAGCATATATATATATATATATATATATCTGATTTATACATTGATTTTGATGAGTTGTGTTATATATTGGTATGGAAGTGATGCTCGGTTGTAGAAAAAATATTTACCCAAATTTTCGATGGATTCCGGCGGCTCCAGGCGGCTTAGTGGCCAATTTTTTCGACGGCTAGCGACGACAATCTGGGCGAAAATTATGACGGCTAGCGGCGGCTTAATGAAAAATTTTCAAGCCACATGGTCGTCATTGCCGTCAGAAATGCCATCGAAAGAGCCATCGCTAGCCATTGCAATTCCTTCGTCGAAGCTATTGGAAGTGGACGAAAGGTGTGGTCCATATTCCGACGGCTTCCGATGGCCACCGAAGGCTGTGAGCCGTCAGAAATAGTCCTTTCTCTTATAGTGATTTATTTAGGGTTTATCAATTTTCTCAACCAATAAAAATTTGTTATGATTTAATCGACTAGGCTTATACCATTATGTTGTTCGAGTATATTTGATTGATGTTTTTGCTATTAGAGTTTCCTAATTATTATACTTATGTTCTGTAAAACTATTATTGAATTGTCAGAGTTTCACCTCACTTTGTCATTATATAAACAATTTTCTTTTAAGATGATATTTTTTCAATATTGTTATAGAAACATAGATAACTAATACTATAAAAATTTATGTAATTAAAGTAGAGAAATTTTGGTTAAAGAACAAAACATTCAAATAGTTTACCCCTTAGGACAAAGGTACAAAAATTTAACAACAAGGACAAGTTCAATATCATCCCACTAAAAGTAACCGTTTTCTTAAATCCTTTTTTCCTTCCTCCAAATATTGTCCCTTCCACTAACCACTAAACGTTCTCATTCTCATACTCAAATCATGAAATTTTTTATTAATTATTGTTTAACTGTAATGACCCGAAGATTTTCGACCCCGAAAATCGACACTAATACGTTCACTGTATAGAGTGCCGAGCAATCGAGTGTTGGAAATACCAAGCTGTTAGGGTTAAGAAGAAAATAAATAGAAGAAGAAACAAAAACAACAGCATAGAATCTCACAATCACAGCGGAAAAAAATATAATATACAAATAGCAGCATTTTATACAAAGAAAAGCTGTAGCTGTCAATATACATACAAGATATCAGAATACAACATCAATAAATAAACCTAGACAGCTATAATAACTTGTCCCTAAATACTGTCGGTATAGTCTATAATACACAGCGGAATATAATCGGTACGTCTCTACCATCCAGCTTGTCTCCTGAGCTCCAAAACGTCCTAACCTGAAAATTTGTAATACTCGGTCTAACCCGAGCATTACAATAAAATAACACCCGAATCAGGCTGGAAATCAGCGTGAGTAAAACCAACCTAACTTGAAATGCTAAAGTTATAAAGCTTCTTTGAATACCAAGGAAACTTGTACAAAACTACGAGTTATTATTCCATTTTAACCCAAACCATTTTACAGATATCCTTCGATATTATAGTAGTGTCTAAATACCATTACTTATTTAAAATAGTAGAATTGTTAAATCAATCCAATACCAGTCCATTTAACTTTATGATCAAACCCGTAAAGATTCAAATCAAAGTGGTTACGGATTATGCAGATATTCGATCCCAGTCTTCTTTGAACCCAATTTATAAATCTAAAGGTTAAATTGTTTAAAATAAAATAATTTATTTCTTAGGGTGATAATATTCTTATGTGGGAATTTATTACAGATGTGTATTTCAAAAACATATCATTATTTTAATCTAGCGATTTTAACTTATCCGATTAACTAATTTTAACAATCAATAACCAATATCAACAATTCACTTATCAGGATTTAGTCTGCCTTGACTAACCATAACCATGTATATTTAAATCCAAATTAATCCAAAGAATTTATAAAAGCAATTTATTCTTAATTATTTAAAGCTTTACGTTCTATTGAATATCCACATAGTTAATTTATAAAATTATATACACTTTTAAGTCAATTAATAATATAATTAATTATCCAGATCATTAAATTTAAATCAGGTTTTAAAACGACAATAGCTTTTTAGTTAAAAGAAAATATAAATTATCCTATAAACGTATATATGCAAATTTCATTTCTTCTCTCTTCTCCTTTTCTTCCTCTTTCTTTTTATTTTTCCTTATCTTTTTTTACTTTTCCTTTCTTTTCATTTTCCTTTTTTCCATTTTCTATTACTTTTCTTTCTTCTTATTTTCTTTACTATCTTCCTACTTCGGCCTATACAAAATAACTCCCGCCCAATCACTCTTCCTCCTTCTCCCTCTTTCCATCTGCTCTTCTTTCCTATTCCCTTCTTTTCTTTTTCCAACCTACCTATACATGTACGCGTGCATGTGCACGTGATCTCTGATCGCGCCCCCTCGCTACCGACCAACCATCCCTGATGCTTTCGACCTCCACATCCTCCTGGCCACCAGGAAACACCATGTCCCACACCCTCAGACCATCATCCATCGCCATAGTTCACTAAGAGTTCCGCCAAAACCATTCC
Source organism: Allium cepa (assembly GCA_030765085.1). NCBI lineage: Eukaryota > Viridiplantae > Streptophyta > Magnoliopsida > Asparagales > Amaryllidaceae > Allium > Allium cepa. The sequence goes on from CM060938.1 coordinate 9,923,971, forward strand.
CATCTAATCCCCTTGGACCACATACCCATCACGTCATCGTCGCCTTCCTTATGCTTCGTGACCGAAAATGCGAAAAACAAGCCTCTAGAACCCTAATTTGCCACGATCGACCACCATGATCACTTGAAAATCTTCCCGCCATTTTTCTCACAATCGCCACCCCCTCAGCAACCTTCCCTCTGAACTCGACGCCACGAAATCAAAGAGCGTCGTCGGAATTCATCCAAACCTAAATCCATTCAACCCCATTTCTCTCCCTTGACACGACGTTAAAAATCACCAAACCAGTTCTATAATTTAAGTTTTTCAAATGCGAATAGATCTATATAATCTAATCATTTAATTTGGATAATCGAAATTCGATCATACCCGAGCTACTTACTGTAAGAATAGGTTTTCGTACTCTAGGCTTAATGAAACTTCATGAAACAAATTTAGTTATTCTATTCTCTAAAACAAATAACTTTTGTTTTGGATTCGAGTTCTAAAATTTTATCAATAATGAGGAATGGATTTTCAAAATTGTAAGTTAACTGGCCAAAAAAAACAAAGTTTTTCTTTAATACAAAGAAGAGGTGAATATAAAATGCAGGCTTAGGTTTCTCAGGCTCTAACTTAACGTAGATGCAAGTATATATAAATAGATATTACTATACAGTTATACCTAGCACCTAAATATCCCTGACCAAGCCTATAACAGATACTTTAAGCATCAAAGAATTTGGTTCAAACAAGTCCATCCTTGTTCTCATAGAAATTCAGTCATATGTTGATCAGGCGTAGGACTGAAAATTTACAAGTACTTAGTCGACCCGTTTCAACACCCAAAGAAAATACTTGAAAAACCTTTTGTGAGAATACTATGGAAATCAACACCCTCTCCCATGGATCGCAGTTAGCATGATGATTGCGTCGCCATCCCAGTGAGATCTATAAGAGACTATTGGCATCCGCACCCCTCGCTTCAGCCATATGTACTGCAATCGATTGCAGCTACACTCAGGGATATGTTGCTATCACAGCAAAACTCGTGTGACTGTAGGCATTAACGCCCTTGAGTTACGCTACTAAATGAAACTTCACCACATAGATCGCAGACTACGCAAAGGTTGCATCACTATCCCAGTGAAAACCAATGTAGATTGTGGGCACTCGACGCCACATGAATTTCGCTATGGAACACATAGATTGCAAGCTACCGATGTTGCATCGTTAATATAGCAAAATCAAATGTAGATTGTAGGCAATCACTGCCACTCGACTTATGTTATGGAAAACAGTATATCGTAGTTACAACAAAGGTTACATTGCCGTCAGGGCAAAACTCAGTGTAACTGCAGGCATCAGCACCCTCGACTTACGCTACCAAATGATCATTATAAACTCAAGTTTGTCCAAACGTCCTCTGAGACCAAAATTTAGAACCCCGCTTAGGGCACAAGGCAGAACCACACCGTGGATCTCTTACTATAAGCATCAACTCTAAATGGGAGCGCCTTTTTCCCTATAACATTCTCAAAATATTTCATACTATACACATATAGTACCTTTCAAATCGTACTCTTCATATGTATCACATAAAAACTTCAAAATCGATATCTCAAAAATCAATATTTCTCAAACTTGGCTTTCTAAATTCCTAAAATTCGATTTTTTTTTCAAAACCAAAAGCCTTTCAAAACCAATGGGTTCAAAAAACCTTTTCAGCTCCATTCTCATAAAATCATTCTTATATATATGTATAAGATTATTCTTTTAACTTGAATAATTTTTGGATCACTCCATACTTATATAAATTCCACTTTATATTCGAAATATCCTTTAAAGATCATCTCCCTCCGGTTATAATTTTAGTAAGGGGGTTTCAATACAGAACAAATATGTATAACCTCACTAATGCCAAATCCACATTTTGTTCAAGTTCAATTTCCTTTACAAAGTCATTTGTACATTTCTTACTCTTTATAAAGTAAGTTTTCAGTTGTAATACTATCCAACCTTTTATTTTAAATCATCACATATTTCTCAAATATACTCTTTAATTTCAAAATCATTTTTTTGCCTCAATATCCTATTTCTATTCTAATTCAAAATTGCTTCAATTTTCCATTTGGATTCTAACTTCAAATCAACCCAATTAGTATTTAAATCCATGATTTAAATATAAAGAATTTCCATTCTGACCAGTTTGAATTTTAAAAAATAGTTTAATAGTTTTAATATAGTTAAATAGTTAATATAAGATAGTTTGAGTATTAAAAAGAATGGTTTGTATAGTAAATAGCTTGGAAAATAGATTTAAGGCAATTTATATTTAAACAATTTGTTTGAAAATAGTTTCAGAGTCAAACTGGTTCAATTTCCCAATTTCCAACTCAAATCAATTTCCAATTTCCAATTCCATTTAGATGGATTCAATCCAGATTCCAATTCGAATTAACATTGATTTCTATTCCAATTCAAATCAATTCCCATTTTGAATTTGAACTGATTCAACTTCGATTGCAGTTCCAATTAAGTCAATTTAATTTCACCTTTGAATTAATTCCAATTCCATTCCAAATTTTCAACCATCTTGATTTATATAAATTCGGGTTCGGTTTTCAAATATCGATTTAATTACTTAAATCAAACTAACCTTTAATATTTAATTTAATAGCCCAAGTCTTTAACATAATTTAAATTCTGTGCCAAATTTCAAATATTCATTTAAATTACTTCTACTTAAACTTATTTCAAGCTTCAAGTGAGGTTTCAATTTTTTTTAACAAATAAATTTCAAAATTCAATTGATTTTCCAATTGTAACTTCTATATTTTAAACCCAATTCTTTAAGCAATTTCGGTTGACAAATTTTGTTTTAACATTTTAAACTTGAGTCCAAAATGATCTTATTTCTATAAATTCAATTTTTATTTCAAAGAATCAAAATCATTTAAGTAAATCTCAAGATAAAGTTTTACTTCTATTTAATTTTAGGAATGGATGTATATCATTTCACTCCACTTCTCAACTCATTCGAAATAATTCAATTTACAGTTTTATATATAGTGTCTATGTGAGGACCGAACTCGATGCCCGATAAACGACATCGAAATCCGTATCGCCAGAGCATGCAACAAGATTAGATGATAAACAACAAAGCAGAAACAAAAGATGATAACATTGATATACAATATAGATACAATGTCATATACATCATGATACAACATATCCATAAATATCAGAGACCATACACAATAGCAGAAAAGATAACAATGGAAGAGATAACTCCAATATCATCTTTGTTAGAGAGTGAATCCATAATATGCAACTCCAAACCAAAACTCCAAAGCCAAAGCTCTAAACTTCAAGCTCGAACCATCATCAAGCTGAACTCGTAGCAATTGCGATCCCAAACGCGATTGCCAAACCAAAAGCTTCAAAGATCCAAAGACTTAAGAAGATCTCCAAATGCTACCAAACCAAAGACTTCGAAGGCTATCGAATCTATACCTATTATTCGATTGTCTGAAAAACCTAACTCTAGACTGCCCGTGTGGAAAATTATGGGCACCCAGAGTTTAGGAAGGGAACAATAAACTCCAGGTTAGTCATGGGACTGGTGTGAGCAACGAAAACAATTTATCTTTAAAACAAACAACAAAAGAATTTAAAACATTGAAATCGGTAATGCTTTTTGGAAAATAAAACTACCATAAGGCCTCCCGGCACACACATCATGCAATCGCACACTTGGAGGAGATTTCTCCTTATGATAGTCAGACATGCTTACTACGTAAAATCTTTTTTTTGATATTATTATTAGTTTATAGTGGAAAACATTTCAAACGTATAATATTAATCTTCGCCAGCATAGGTACCATTATATTATGCCTGCTATAGCTACCACCTGAGGTGGCAGGTTATACAATTGCAATCGTAAAGGGAGCATATTGGTTATTGGATTACCAACAAATGGTCAGGCCAAGGAACTTCCCATTACCACATGGGTACACCTCTGGAGGGACGCCCTGAGAACCTACCCGGATCTTTGCCAACAGAAGGCCGGTTTACCCCTTCCTAGGAGTAACAACTAAAGGTATGCCATCCCCGGTCGTTTGCGACCTTTATCCAAGGATTCCCAACCACAAAGCAACAACCACACAGTAATAAATTTACAGTGCCCACATGAGTTAAGTATCTAGGTTCCATACCATGATACCATACTTTTCCAGAAGAAATGGACATGCCATAGGGGCGCGACCCCTGAAAACCTTGCTGCATCTTTCCTGTTTCGACCATTTCCGGGTGTGAGGTCCTGATGCAGTCTTGTCCACAAAGCTATGCTTTTCATAAAAGCCATGCTTCGATCAACAAATGCTCAGGAGCACTTTGTATGCCACATCACCAAATTGGAAATGTATCACTAGTAACCATCAACTATATAACCTCCGAGCTCGTACGCCTCAGAGAAGGGTGTTAAGCTAAGAGAATAAATTCTCCGCCACCAAACAGAAATGTATTTGATAGAAACCATCTTTACATCTCAAAGTGTAACGTCAGACACACATCCATACAAGTCTGTTCTAGGTTCGAACAGAACCGAAGGCACTTCCAAAGAAGCCCTTGCAATCCGGGTATTCACAATCCCGATTGGACTCCCTATCTCATATGGAGATCTCTATACCGTAGCTACTCAGTGCAGAGTCATTCGATGGGTAATCCTTTCGCTCTCTAAAATACCCGGTCTTCACCACCGGTCTTCAAACGCTATCCATAACGTCATATCATTATTTGAAATGGGTTATATGACACAAGGTCCTCTCCCGGCTAAACCAAATAATGAGCTCAATATTTAAAAACATACGGATATTGGGATTTCAGTTAAGTCACAACTATAAAACCCAAAAATTTCCTTCCAAATGGTTTAAACAAATTACCTTTTTCAAATCTTTACACAAAAAGATTTACTTTACAAAGTTCACCCATCTTTCACAAAAATTCATTCATATCCTTTTAAAGAATTTCCCTTTCAAATTGGATTAACACATCCAATCTTTAAATCAAGATCCAATTCATAGCTTTCAAAATCGTTTCCAAAGATTCATTCAAAACTTATAAAACCATTTTCATTTCAAACTTGAAATCCTTTCAACACAAATTAGAAATTCTTTCCTTATATGAAAGCTTTTATTATTTGAAAACAAATAGTTTTCGTTTCGAAAAAAATCCGATTACATTTATACAAAGTAAACCCTTGGGTTAAATTTAAATTCTCAAAACAATACTTTTAAAATAGTTTAAAACCCATATACACATTTATAACTTGTATAACATTTTTAAACCATAATTTCCAAACATAGAATTCAATTTCAAATCTTGAATTCAAATTAAGTTATTTAAATTTCAAAACTTTATCAAGTTATTCAAAATAAATTTTATTTTCAAAATTCCTTTTCAAAAGTTTTTCATATTTAACCCAATACCATTTCCAAAACCTTTTGGATTCAAAATTCAACTTAAAAAGTATTTTCTAAAATCTGCGACTTAACCAATTTCCTCGTTCAATCCATATTTGTGTGTATAGTGTAGTCGAGGGGTTTTACCCAATAATGCAACATCATCGATCATCACAGATTCAAGCACAGCAATTATAGATAAGCGGTATATCTCTATAACGCTTATCTTCCATTTACAAATCCACAGATATACAATATACATTCATCACAAATAAATAAATTACATTCATCACAGCTTGAACTAAAACAATTCATATCGCAAAGCATCACATAGTAGAGATATCAAACAATTCAAAGCAGTTTATACAATTCAAACATCCATAAGTAAGGTCAATTGATCATCTGATTAATTGAAACCAGATTAATCACTAATCTAGGTTAATAATTAATTACAAATTATTTTAATAAATTAACCTTTAATAATTAATTGACTTTAAATTATAAATTAATCAACCTTAATTAATAAATGAATAAATTTCTAATCATTAAATAATTAACCCTTAATTATTTAATTATTTTTAATTAATTATCCTTAATTAATTACATTAATTAATTAGCCCTTAATTAATTATCCCTTAATTAATTATCCCTTAATTAATAAATCCTTAATTAATTATCCTTAGATTAATTAGTCCTTAATAAATCATTTATTTATCCTTAATTATTAATTAATTAAATCTTAATCACCTTCACTAATAAATCATTAATTAATGCTTAATTATAAATTAACTAACCTTATTATTCTTTTTTATTTAAATCTTTAATTATCCTTAGATTACTTATATACTTAATTAATTTAAAGATAAATCATGAAAATTCTTTAATTAATAAACCTCATAATTAATCATTATTAACCATAAATTTATTCAAGAGATTAAGGTTAATTAAAACAACATTTTATCTTGATTATCTCTTTAATTAAATATAATTTAAGAATTAATTATAAATATTGATCACATAATTAAAGGACTTAATTACTTTAAACATAAATTTATTAACCCTTTAATTTTTCAATTTTAATTCAAGACAATTATCTTTAAAAACATAGGTTTAAAAATGTTTTAAAATTTAAATCTGGTTTTTAGAGTCAAAACTATTTTTTAAGTCCAACCCGAGTCTCGCTCGAGTGTTCCCTGAGTCAAAACATCACTTGCTTTAAGTCTTAACCACATTAACTTAATTAATTACAGTGAGTAATTAATTACCTTAATTACTTCATTAAGTAATAACTCCTTTTGTTAAGTAATTAGCCTCTAGTTACATCCATTAATTAATTATTTCTTAATTAATTAATGCTTGTTTTCTTAGATTAATCAAACTTAAATCAAGTAATTAACTACTCTAAATTAATTACTCAAATTAATTCATCTTAATTTAATTACCTAAATTAAGCATCTTAGTTAATTTAGTAATTTTACTTTAATTACTTTTGTTAATAAAAACTTGATTAATTAAGACAACTCATATTACATTAATCCTTATTTATCATTTGAGTTTAATTTAAAAGCTTGAAGATTGGTTAATACAAAATCATTATCCTTTAAAGTTAAATATCTATGCTTAAACCATATTTAAAATTTCAACAATTATATTTTAGTTGAATACATTTATTAGTTAATTTAAAAATTAGTTTAATGTAAAATTTATATAAGCCAAAACTATTTTTAAAACAAAAGTTAAACTTGAAATCCATACTTTTTAAAAAAAACTAAAATTCGTTTAAAGCATCATTCTCTAAATTCAAACATTTCACACATCTTTTAAAACTAGTTAAAATGTTGTTTAAAATTCAGCTTAGCTTCAAAATTTGGATTTCATTATACAGTTTAAAATTTGGACAGGATTTAAATCCTGGAAACAAAAACGACTCGAGCCAATACAGCAAAAACTCGAGACAACACACGCGACAACCCTTCCCCAACACCTTCGAGTTGCACATGAGAAAAACATGAAGAAACCCCGGGCCAACGTTCTTCTTCCTAAATCCAAACACCTAGATGCACAGACCTGACACCGTGCATATGCATGACGAAGCAGATCGACGCCGACCATCTCTCTGTCCATCACCATGCCGCCGATGATCGCGACAAATTCCTCAACATTTCAGAACAACGAAATCGAAGGCAAGACAAAATCAAACAAAAGAACCCACGACGTCCAAAAAATCGATCGAATAAACCTCCAGCCGACGACGAACCCCACCACCAGAGGACCTGCCGCCTTGACCACAGATGCGCCTCGAACCCTCGAAACCATCCCTCCACATGCGATTCGTTCTGATGCTCCGTAGTCGCCGCGATCACTATGAAAACAACTCAGATACAAACTGAACCACAAACCCTACTACGCCAATTCAGGGCCACCATGGACATCAGAAAAGTACCCCATATTTTTCCAGCGACGCCTGACACCCCGGCCTCCTCCATGCCAAATTTCGAGCTCCCAATTGTCGTCGATCAATGGCATTTGGTCAGAAACCCAAATTCAAACAATTTTCGAATTCACATCAACTACTCAGTTAAAAATCACAAAATTTATTCTAAAATTCATGATTCGATTACACGAGTCTGGTTCCAAAATCCAGAGATGACTTCGTACACATTGATTTTCAACATAACTTTGATTTCTACTGTAATCTTAAATTTTCAGACTATTTAGTAAATATCATTACTTAAGATTATTATTTTTAAAGCAAGACTACCTTGTTACAATCAATTCATTTCAAAAATCATAGTATAAAAGTGATTTATTTGGAAGATAGGATTTTTCTAATTGTTCTTGCCAGAAGGTTTAACAGAGACATATACAGAGAACATATACAGACATGCTTCAATACATAGCAGGAATTCAAACCAGATTTGAATTGAAAACATTCATGCAAGCAAACATATTTACATCATCATCACACAGATATATTAGCACCAATTTTTTTTTATTAAAATGTTTACTCACCTGAGAAAGATGATGAGTAGAGCACTTAGCAACAGTTTTGATTTGAAAACTTGAGTTTCTTTTCCTTATTTTTGAAATAGGTTTTGACACTTTAAAACTTTAATGCCTCTTGATTTAAAAACTTTGAATTGCTGGAAAGATGTTTTGATTTTTTTTCTGAGCTTGCTTTCAAAATAGAGCAGAAGTTGCTTTGACTAAATCCCAGGTTTGCTTGATACATGATTTTAAAGAGATAACTTCAATCTGGAATAGAGATGACCTGCTTGTTTCCAGGTTGAAGAAAATGCAGCTTTGATTTATCTCAATTTTGAAGAAGATTTTACAGGCTACTGGTTTTATTTTTTCTGGTTTGAGGAGGTTAATTACAGATTGTGTTTTGAGAGAAGTTTGTACAGGGTTTTAATTTTCTTCGTTTTTGAAAAGAAGAGGATAGGAAAAAGAATGAAGAGGAGGAACATATGTTTATATAAGTGAAAATGTAATTTATTAAAGATAAAAGAAAAATTTAGAATTTATAATGACACTTGTAAAAATTTGTGTCTATTGCTTTACACTTGTTATTTCCTATAATCCCCACCTTACAAATGTTCATATGTAAGAAAATTTGTGTTTAAACCTTGTCTTCAATTTATTTACAAATCATATTTTAAGACCTTACTTTATTCCAATTTATGAAACATATTTTATTTAATTCATACAATTTGTTTTAAACCCTTTACGCTATTATAACTTATGTAACATATTTTATACACTACAAATAATATTTTAAATATAACTTTATATTATATTTCCTATTTAAATAAATACATTCTCTTTATTAATCATTTATATAATCTTTTAAAGATAAATGGTTTTAAAAATTTAATTACACATGAATAAATATATTAAAACTTCATTCTTAATTAGTCTTTGAAAAAATTATTATATCAAATTCAAAATATCATTTTCAAATCAAAATGCATATTTAAATAAAATTCAAATTCTTATTGACTTAAAAATAAAAATTTAAATCCAATTTATTTCCAATATATTTATTTTTTGAGTTTCCAAATTTAAATTTCAATAAAAACCAATATATATATATATATATATATATATATATATATAAACAATTAATATTTTATTTTATTTTGGAAAACTCAATTTAATTCACAATTTAATTTCAAAAATTAAATTAATTACCAAATTAAACTTGGCTAAAATCCGGGAATGTTACAAATTCCCCCCTTAAGAAATTTTCGTCCTCGAAATTTACCAGCGAGACACCAAAAGATGGATACACAAAGATAGAGAAATATCCTTTCAGATCAAACCGAATATATCTTCTGCATTTGGCTTACCAAATCAGAATATCAACAATAATATGAGAACAATTCTATCCAACACTTTACGAAATACTCGGGTTATCCGGATCTATGAAATATGCAAGGACCTCGGTTAGTTTGAAGGATAACTAATTATTCGTAGAATATATATGGACCCAACAGAACAAATAATGGATACTCAATTCAGATTGGAATATCCCAAGGTATATACTAGCTTGTCCCTCTACGGACATTAATCTTTCACAAGAAATTACAATAGAATTTCAAATTTGGTTGAAATCATTTTATCGATACAAATCTTCATATTTTATTAATCAATTTATTTCAATTTAAAATTTCCAATTCATTTGAAGTTAAGACTGAAGATGAGAATGTGAAATAGAACTTGTCTCCAACGATTCGTGTGACTCCCCACCTCTATACCCACGCTAGCCAAGAACACTACTGTGAATGCTGTCAACTAGCACGGAGAATAAGGCTGTTGAGGAGCGACCATCCATGTAATTGCTTTGTACGAGCATCGATATGTCAGATAGTATAACATGCAATTCTTTTCAAGTGGAAATCCGACATGCCGACACAAACTCAAAACTACTACACGGTGGCTATAATATCTTCGGAAACAAATATAGAAATAAACATAACATAAATCAGTCACAGACAATTCATATCACAAAGGCGGAAATAGATATGAATATTACACATAAAAGTGTATATCAGAGTAGTGGTCAAAAGATCCACGATAATACAAAAGAATAGCAACACGTGCTATACAAAGAAATACAACTATGAGTCTATATCTTAAGTGTATACAACAAAATAAACTACTAATCTAAGTAGTTTGCCAAAAGTCAGAGTAATGATCCTGGATGAGAAGTCAAGCAGAAGCACCTGTAACATCTCGGTCTGACCCGAGTATTATTTAACAAGAAAATAATAAACGGATCAGTCTAGCTATAAATATCAGAAGAAATGATATAGAATAGGAGATATGACATAAACCTATAATAATCACAATGCCAAGCTGTGATTAATAAGTAATTGAAAATCAACAAGAGATTAATCAATATCACAATAATCTACTCAAGATGAAAAGGAATGTCATATTCCTAATTTCGTTCACCAAGCCACAATAAATGACACATATATATATATATATATATATATATATATATATCCATGCCAATCGTAAAAGTTGGTGAAACATAAATTCCAGAAATCAACACACGAAATCCAGATATCACAATAAAAGGATGGCCAAGACATTGATGTAGTACAAACGGTACATCCAATGAATCCAAAAGCCAAAACATCGATGTAGTACAAATGGTACATCCAATGAATCGAAACACATTAGAAAGTACATGGGTCGCTAGCCCACGAAGAAATGAGACGAAGCTCAATTTAATGAGATAAGGTCCTCCACATAGACAAAGAGACATCGCACATTACTAGTCTAAACCATAAAATGATCATCATTGATCATCAAGAAGTGTCAATTACAATAAGCTAGTAAATATATGAGTTTAGCATCATGTCCCATAACCACTAGCTTAACTTAAATATTTGCGAACAAATTGTAGATCTCCACTAGAAAATTGTCACAAGAGATTCAATCGAACAAGTCCAAGAATTAACCAACGAAGTAAACGCAAGCGTTTCATACCACTTGTTTTACTAAGTCGTTTAATTAGATTTCTCATACGAGTGAGGTAAAGGTTTGTATATACTAATAGGTTGGAAAACGGTTTAAGAAAACGAGCTTTGTAATAAAATAGTGTTGAAATCATTTGAAGAAAGAGTTTTGATATTTACTACTAGTATAGAAAACCTTTATATTTTTAAAGTGACAAATCACAAATAAGATTGTAAGAACAACCAATTACTAAATTCACATTCAAAGACATGAATAAAATCCAAAGAAATCGATACCAAATCCATAGAAATGGATATTTCCAAAAAGATCCATGAAAAGAAGTCATCAAAGTCGACAATAAGTGATAACGATTAATAGGATCGCTAAAATCGATAAACAATGGAAATTCACACAAAACAGCCTGAATAGGCAAAAATAAACATCTCCAGACGTCTGATTTGGAATCCAAACGTCTGGATTTGTTTTCTGAAAAATAGTTCAGAAAGCTACCCAGACGTCTGGAATAGCCAAAATAGACGTCCGAGCCATGGCCAGACGTCTGGTTTTGAATCCAGACGTCTGGATTTGTTCTCTGGAAATAACTTAGAGAACACCCAGACGTCTGAAACCTCAAGTCAGACGTCTGAGACCTATCCAGACGTCTGGTTTGATGGTTCAGACGTCTGAAAATAGTCTCTGGCTTTTTTTTTATAATATGCGTGCATACATTTTAACTTTCTAGGTCCAAACCAGACGTCTGGACTTGGTCACCAGACGTCTGGTCACCTGGTCTAGGCAACAATTTGCCGAGGCCAAAGTGGCCAAAACGTATCGGGAGCGATCGGACGAGCAACGACGACTAAGGATTTATGCCTAGCGACAACCCAGCCTTAAAAGCTCTCCGAAACACCTCTTAAAGCATGATCAAACATCAAAGTTATGATTCTTAAAGATTTGGCTTCAAACACCAAAAAATGGGAATATTTACAAATCTAATCCAAATCAAATGCAATTGCACATGAATAATTGTTAGGAATTCATACCTAATAACCAAAGATACTTATAGTCATAGATGTGAGATAAAAATCTCACCTTTGAACCCAAATCAAATGAATGAGAAGCTTGAATCAATGGAAGACCAACCACACTTCAATCTCAACTCAAGAAGCTTGATTCTAAGCTAAAAAAAAAAACATTTCCCAAATTAGGTGTAGGAATTTTCTGAAATCAAAGAGAGAATGAGTTGGAGAATAAGAAGAGGAAGCTTACCAATGGGTTCTCTTGAACTTTGGAGCAAGAACATGGATTTGCAAAGAAAGCTAGGGCTTGGAGTTTTAATTTCCTCTTCCACCCTCCATTAACATAAAAGCTTGAGTATTAGGAAAATAGAAGAGAAGTGAATGAAGAGGAGAGGGTTGGAACTGAGTTAAGTGGGGTTAATAGGCTCAGCCCAAACCAAAGCCCTAAGTAAAAAGCGACAAAAATCAACTTTCTCCAAACATATCGAAGCTTATACTCAAAAAGGTCGCAAACGTCATTTTGAACTCGATGGAAGTGGTCTCGAGTCCCAATTCGACAGTTTACAAAAAGTAGGTTTTCGGACCAAAATCCGATGAACGGTGAAATATTTAAATAAAATATTTAAATATATAATCGATAAATATGCGGGTTGTTACAGACTCCCCTCCTTAAAGAAATTGCGTCCTCGCAATAATTAAGAAGGAAATATAAGAAGTAACAACCATAGAAGCATATTAACACAAAAGAAAATTGAAATAAGAAGTTCACCATAAAGAGCACGAAAGAGTTAGCAAGAACGGGATCGCTCAATGAATCCTCTAGATTCCCAAGAGTAATCCCTAAGATTGGAGAACCATTGAACTCTCACAAGAAGGACATCTTTATTTCGAAGTCGTTTGAGCTCCGAAGCAGTAATTCGAATAGGATGTTGCTCAAAAGTCAAATTTGGTGAAACTTCAATCCCTCAATAACACCGGGCTCAAGAATAAAAACCGGAAACATAAAAGCATTTCCATAGTTAAAAGACGTGGAAAACGTCAAGAATAGCAGAAAGTTGAGCCGGTGCAATGGCGTCGTACAATCACGGTACGCCCGAGAAACTAGAAACGCGAATAATTTGGAACACCGACGTAGTACAAAGACGGTACGTCCAGTGAACCAAAAAGCCAAGTCATTGATGTAGTGCAAACGGTACATCTAATGAACCAAAAAGCGAAGACATTGATGTAGTACAAACGGTACATCCAATGAATCAAACAGTAAAGTCATTGATGTAGTACAAACGGTACATCCAATGAATCAAAAGCAAAGACATTGATGTAGTGCAAACGGTACATCCAATGTATCAAAAGCATATCATTGATGTAGTGCAAACGGTACATCCAATGAATCAAAAACACTGATGTAGTACAAACGGTACATCCGATGTATCAAAAGCATATCATTGATGTAGTGCAAACGGTACATCCAATGAATCAAAAACAATGATGTAGTACAAACGGTACATCCGATGTATCAAACAGCAAAGGCATTGATGTAGTACAAACGGTACATCCAATGAATCAAAGACACTGATGTAGTACAAATGGTACATCCAATGTATCAAACAGCAAAGGCATTGATGTAGTACAAACGGTACATCCAATGAATCAAAGACACTGATGTAGTACAAACGGTACATCCGATGTATCAAACAGCAAAGGCATTGATGTAGTACAAACGGTACATCCAATGAATCAAAGACACTGATGTAGTACAAATGGTACATCCAATGTATCAAACAGCAAAGGCATTGATGTAGTACAAATGGTACATCCAATGAATCAAAGACACTGATGTAGTACAAACGGTACATCCAATGTATCAAACAACAAAGGCATTGATGTAGTACAAACGGTACATCCAATGAATCAAAGACACTGATGTAGTACAAATGGTACATCCAATGTATCAAACAGCAAAGGCATTGATGTAGTACAAACGTTACATCCAATGAATCAAAGAAACTGATGTAGTACAAACGGTACATCCAATGTATCAAACAGCAAAGGCATTGATGAAGTACAAACGGTACATCCAATGAATCAAAGACACTGATGTAGTACAAACGGTACATCCAATGTATCAAACAACAAAGGCATTGATGTAGTACAAACGGTACATCCGATGAAACAAAGACACTGATGTAGTACAAACGGTACATCCAATGTATCAAACAGCAAAGGCATTGATGTAGTACAAACGGTACATCCAATGAATCAAAGACACTGATGTAGTACAAACGGTACATCCAATGTATCAAACAGCAAAGACATTGATGTTGTACAAACGGTACATCCAATGAATCAAAGACACTGATGTAGTACAAACGGTACATCAAATGAATCCAAAAAGAAAAGACATTGATGTAGTACAAACGGTACATCCAATGAATCAAAAGCAAAGACATTGATGTAGTACAAATGGTACATCCAAAGAATCAAAGACACAGATGTAGTACAAACGGTACATCCAATGAATCCAAAAAGAAAAGACATTGATGTAGTACAAACGGTACATCCAATGAATCAAAAGCAAAGACATTGATGTAGTACAAACGGTACATCCAATGAATCAAAGACACTGATGTAGTACAAACGGTACATCCAATGAATCCAAAAAGAAAAGACATTGATGTAGTACAAACGGTACATCCAATGAATCAAAAGCAAAGACATTGATGTAGTACAAACGGTACATCCAATGAATCAAAGACACTGATGTAGTACAAACGGTACATCCAATGAATCCAAAAAGAAAAGACATTGATGTAGTACAAACGGTACATCCAATGAATCAAAAGCAAAGATTTTGATGTAGTACAAACGGTACATCCAATGAATCAAAGACACTGATGTAGTACAAACGGTACATCCGATGAATCCAAAAAGAAAAGACATTGATGTAGTACAAACGGTACATCCAATGAATCAAAAGCAAAGACATTGATGTAGTACAAACGGTACATCCAATGAATCAAACTCAAATAATCCGGAACACCGACGCAGTACAAAAACGGTACGTCCAATGAACCGAAGCCCGAATGATTTCGGAACACCGACGTAGTACAAAAACGGTATGTCCAATGAACCGAACACGATAAAAGAACATCGGACGCAAGTTCATAAAAGCAATGAGATGAAACTCAATAAAACGAAGTACATCAAAACGCCCGATGAACTTGATAAAAAGATAATTTCATTTAGTCATCAACAAAGAAACAACCCCTTGTTGCTTACGACTAAACGCATTGGCAACACGATTTCCCCTTCGGGAATAAAAAGAATATCAAGATCATAAGAAGCTAGGAACTCGAGTCAACATGCAGTTCCTTAAGAGAACATAAATATTCCAAAGATTTATGATCGAGGTAGAGAACAAATTTCTCATCCAAATATGATGATGCCAAATTCCAAAAGCAAAAACAATAGCCACGAACATTAGATCATGAGTGGCATATCTAGTCTCGATAAGCTATAATGATTTAGAAGCACAAGTGATAGCACGTTCTCCTTTGCAAGAGAATGGCATTCCAAACCAATACGACTAGTATCGGTACAAATAGCAAAGTCTTGGTTCCCCTTCAGGAGTCAAAAGAGTAAGAGTATTGAAAGGAAGGGTTCTTTTAAATAATCCTCTTTCCTAAAAAGCTAAAACTTTCAAAAATCAAAATTATTTCGATGTAAAAATATTTCTAGAAGAATTTACATTTTACAAGTCAATATATCATGTCTGACTGTCACATCAAAGCGTTTAGGAAATTCCTATCGATAACGTTGATCAAGCGCATCGACCAAAATTCTTAAAGCACTCAACGGGCAATACAATCACAAAATCATCTTTTATAGGATAAATAAATCTCTTAAAAAGTTTTAAGAATATTCTTTGTTCGTTTCAAGAACAAAAATCCAGTTTTACTTATAAATAAATCTTATGAAAAAGATTTGCAAAATTTTAAATTACTATTTTCATCCAAAATCAATAAATACAAGAATGGTCTCATCGAAATATTCATAGAATATTTGATATATAAAATGGATGAAATAAGCTGGACCAATTGAATGACAAAATAAGTCACTCATAAGAATCATAACGAGTGCGGAATGCGGTAAGTGGTGCTAACTTCCGCAACTCGTAGCAAACGAAAACCGGTGGTAAAGTCAAATTGGAAAGACCTTAACACCACACAAAAGATATTGCTTAGGTGAGATCCTAAGACAAGCTCAAAAATACCCGAATTTTTTTTTTTCAAACGATATGATTGAGAGAAATAATACTTTCCTTATCATGCGGGTTTTAAGGAATAAAATGATGCCATCAAATTGGAATCAAAATCACAAAGGAAAAATAGAAATCTGCTTAACAGATTGAAAATGTCAAAGATGAACAATCCACTTGGAAAAATAGGATATGGGCTTCACAATTTAAGCCAATCCTTACAGAAAAAGTCAATTCCGAAGCCAAAGTAAATATCGGCTCGGAAAGAAAAGTCACATAAAACAATCTCGACATCTAAACAAAAGCAAATTGAGTGTTGCGGATCTACCATCCGGATTCGCAATTCTCAATGAAGTCAACAAGCCCAAAATATTTAAAGAAAAAGAATTAACAAGTCCTTTTGATATAATATAATGAGATGGATCCCATATCAAAAAGAACTCAACTAGGAAGACCACGAAATAAAACAATGCCATCAAGGATTGAGTGAGAAATACCTTGACCAAAAGAAGAGTTGCTAGGGGCCTGCAGCTTTCCTTCTCTCTTGCTTGGAAGCTTAGGGCACGAAGACTCGAATTAAACCCTAAAGCAAGACTCCTAAGATGGACTTAGGACGATGATCCTTGTTAAATTATTCTACATTGTTCCGAAGTTTGGCTCTGATACCAAGCTGTGACGCCCCACCTCTATACCCACGCTAGCCATGAACACTACTGTGAATGCTGTCAACTAGCACGGAGAATAAGGCTGTTGAGGAGCGACCATCCATGTAATTGCTTTGTGCGAGCATCGATATGTCAGATAGTATAACATGCAATTCTTTTCAAGTGGAAATCCGACATGCCGACACAAACTCAAAACTACTACACAGTGGCTATAATATCTTCGGAAACAAATATAGAAATAAACATAACATAAATCAGTCACAGACAATTCATATCGCAAAGGCGGAAATAGATATGAATATTACACATAAAAGTGTATATCAGAGTAGTGGTCAAAAGATCCACGATAATACAAAAGAATAGCAACACGTGCTATACAAAGGAATACAACTATGAGTGTATATCTCAAGTGTATACAACAAAATAAACTACTAATCTAAGTAGTTTGCCAAAAGTCAGAGTAATGATCCTGGATGAGAAGTCAAGCAGAAGCACCTGTAACATCTCGGTCTGACCCGAGTATTATTTAAGAAGAAACTAATAAACGGATCAGTCTAGCTATAAATATCAGAAGAAATGATATAGAATAGGAGATATGACATAAACCTATAATAATCACAATGCTAAGCTGTGATTAATAAGTAATTGAAAATCAACAAGAGATTAATCAATATCATAATAATCTACTCAAGATGAAAAGGAATGTCATATTCCTAATTTCGTTCACCAGGCCACAATAAATGACATATATATATATATATATATATATATATATCCATGCCAATCGTAAAAGTTGGTGAAACATAAATTCCAGAAATCAACACACGAAATCCAGATATCACAATAAAAGGATGGCCAAGACATTGATGTAGTACAAACGGTACATCCAATGAATCCAAAAGCCAAAACATCGATGTAGTACAAACGGTACATCCAATGAATCGAAACACATTAGAAAGTACATGGGTCGCTAGCCCACGAAGAAATGAGACGAAGCTCAATTTAATGAGGTACGGTCCTCTACATAGACAAAGAGACATCGCACATTGCTAGTCTAAACCATAAAATGATCATCTTTGATCATCAAGAAGTGTCAATTACAATAAGCTAGTAAATATATGAGTTTAGCATCATGTCCCATAACCACTAGCTTAACTTAAATATTTGCGAACAAATTGTAGATCTCTACTAGAAAATTGTCACAAGAGATTCAATCGAACAAGTCCAAGAATTAACCAACGAAGTAAACGCAAGCGTTTCATACCACTTGTTTTACTAAGTCGTTTAATTAGATTTCTCATACGAGTGAGGTAAAGGTTTGTATATACTAATAGGTTGGAAAACGGTTTAAGAAAACGAGCTTTGTAATAAAATAGTGTTGAAATCATTTGAAGAAAGAGTTTTGATATTTACTACTAGTATAGAAAACCTTTATATTTTTAAAGTGACAAATCACAAAGAAGATTGTAAGAACAACCAATTACTAAATTCACATTCGAAGACGTGAATAAAATCCAAAGAAATCGATACCAAAACCATAGAAATGGATATTTCCAAAAAGATCCATGAAAAGAAGTCATCAAAGTCGACAATAAGTGATAACGATTAATAGGATCGCTAAAATCGATAAACAATGGAAATTCACACAAAACAGCCTGAATAGGCAAAAATAAACATCTCCAGACGTCTGATTTGGAATCCAGACGTCTGGATTTGTTTTCTGAAAAATAGTTCAGAAAGCTACCCAGACGTCTGGAATAGCCAAAATAGACGTCTGAGCCATGGCCAGATGTCTGGTTTTGAATCCAGACGTCTGGATTTGTTCTCTGGAAATAACCCAGAGAACACCCAGACGTCTAAAACCTCAAGTCAGACGTCTGAGACCTATGCAGACGTCTGGTTTGATGGTTCAGACGTCTGAAAATAGTCTCTGGCTTTTTTTATAATATGCGTGCATACATTTTAACTTTCCAGGTCCAAACCAGACGTCTGGACTTGGTCACCAGACGTCTGGTCACCTGGTCTAGGCAACAATTTGCCTAGGCCAAAGTGGCCAAAACGTATCGGGAGCGATCGGACGAGCAACGACGACAAAGGATTTATGCCTAGCGACAACCCGGCCTTAAAAGCTCTCCGAAACACCTCTTAAAGCATGATCAAACATCAAAGTTATGATTCTTAAAGATTTGGCTTTAAACACCAAAAAATTGGAATATTTACAAATCTAATCCAAATCAAATGCAATTGCACATGAATAATTATTAGGAATTCATACCTAACAACCAAAGATACTTATAGTCATAGATGTGAGATAAAAATCTCACCTTTGAACCCAAATCAAATGAATGAGAAGCTTGAATCAATGGAAGACCAACCACACTTCAATCTCAACGCAAGAAGCTTGTTTCTAAGCTAAAAAGAGAAACATTTCCCAAATTAGGTTTAGGAATTTTCTGAAATCAAAGAGAGAATGAGTTGGAAAAGAAGAAGAGGAAGCTTACCAATGGGTTCTCTTGAACTTTGGAGCAAGAACATGGATTTGCAAAGAAAGCTAGGGCTTGGAGTTTTAATTTCCTCTTCCACCCTCCATTAACATAAAAGCTTGAGTATTAGGAAAATAGAAGAGAAGTGAATGAAGAGGAGAGGGTTGGAACTGCGTTAAGTGGGGTTAATGGGCTCAGCCCAAACCAAAGCCCTAAGTAAAAAGCGGCAAAAATCAACTTTCTCCAAACATATCGAAGCTTATACTCAAAAAGTTCGCAAACGTCATTTTGAACTCGATGGAAGTGGTCTCGAGTCCCAATTCGACAGTTTGCAAAAAGTAGGTTTTCGGACCAAAATCTGATGAACGGTGAAATATTTAAATAAAATATTTAAATATATAATCGATAAATATGCGAGTTGTTACAATTCGCCAGGCCAGCATCACACCGTATCTCCTTCTTATAGCTGCCACGAAGACATCATAGAATTGGAAATCGGATAATGATCAAAGAGATTCATAGAGAAAGGATTTTTTCCTTGTTGTTGCAGGGCATTGACCAGTTGAAGTGGCACTTCCCCATCCCCTACCTCGTCCTCTTCTTCCACTCATTCTTACTATCTATAAATAGTAAGAAAATCTATTTAGGTATTCGGACGAGATATCTTAGGGAATAACAACAGTTAAAGAAAATAGACCGAGTAATTTAGGTTCCCAGACTCACGGGTTGTACTCATTCTAGGGTATACTTCGCCCTATCTCTAATGAGCCATCTAATGTGTTACACTCCATAGATAAAGTTCTTACTCAATCTTTAGTTCTTATACCAAATGTGACGACCTGAACTCGATGCCTGATAAACGACATCGAAATCCGTATCGCCGAAGCTTGCAACAACATTAGATGATAAACCATACCGCGGAAACAAAAGATGATTACATTGATATACAATATAGATACAATGTCATATACATCATGATACAACATATCCATAAATATCAGAGACCATAAACAACAGCGGAAAAGATAACAATGGAAGAGATAACTCCAATATGATCTTTGTTAGAGAGTGAATCCATAATCTTCAAATCCGAACCAAAAGTCAAAAGCCAAAGCTCTAAACTTCAAGCTCGAACCATCATCAAGCTGAACTCGCAGCATTTTCTATCCCAAATGCGATTGCTAAACCAAAAGCTTCAAAGATCCAAAGACTGAAGAAGATCTCCAAATGCTACCAAACCAAAGACTTCGAAGGTTATCGAATCTATACCTAATATTTGATTATCTGAAAAATCCAACTCTAGACTGTCCGTATGGAAAATTATGGGCACCCAGAGTTTAGGAAGGGAACAATAAGCTCCAGGTTAGTCATAGGATAGGTATGAGCAAACAAAAATAGTTTATCTTCAAAACAAACAGCAAAAGAATTTAAACCATCGAAATCCGCAATGCTTTTTGAAAAATGAAACTACCATAAGGCCTCCCAGCACACACACAATGCAATCGCACACTTGAGGGAGATTTCTCCTTATGATATTCAAACATGCTTACTACGTAAAATCTTTTTTTGATATTATTATTAGTGCATATTGGAAAACATTTCAAAAGTATAATATTACTCTTAGCCAGCATAGGGACCATCATATTATGTCTGCTATAACTACCACCTGAGGTGGCAGGTTATACTATTGCAATCGTAAAGGGAGCATATTGGTGATTGGATTTCCAACAAATAGTCAGGCCAAGGAACTTTCCGTTGCCACGTGGGTACGCCTCTGGAGGGACACCCCGAGAACCTACCTGGATCTCTGCCAACACAAGGCCGGTTTAGCCTCTTTCCGGGAGTAACACCTAAAGGTATACCATCTCCGGTCGTTTGCGACCTTTTTTCAAGGATCCTGAACCACAAAGCAACAACTACACAGTAATAAATTTACAGTGTCCACATGAGTTAAGTATCTGGTCTCCATACCATGATACCACCCTTTTCCAGAAGAAATGGCATACCCTAGGGGCCTTGAAAACCTTGCTGCATCTTTCCTGTTTCGACCATTTTTGAGGTGTGAGGTCCTGATGCAGTCTCGTCCACAAAGCTACCCTTTTCACAAAACCCATGCTTCAATCAACAAATGATCAGCAGCACTTCATATGCCATATTACCAAATTGGGAATGTACTACTAGTAACCATCAACTACATAACCTCTGAGCTCGTACGTCTCAGAGAAGGGTGTTAAGCTAAGAGAATAAATTCTCTGCCACCAAACAGAAATGTATTTGATAGAAACCAGCTTTATATCTAAAAGTCTAATGTCATACACATATCCATACAAGTTTATTCCGGGTTTGAACAGAACCGAAGGCACTTCCAAAGAAGCCCTAACAATCCAGGTATTCACAATCCCGATCGGACTCCCCATCACATATGGAGATCTGTATACCGTAGCTACTCAGTGCAAGTCATTCAATGGGTAATCCTTTCGCTCTCGAAAATAACCGGTCTTTACCACCGGTCTTCAAATGCTATCCATAACATCGTATCATTATTGGGAATGGGATATATGACACAAGGTCCTCTACCGGCTAAACCAAATAATGAGCACAATATTTAAAAACATATGGATATTGGGATTTCAGTTAAGTCACAGCGTAAAAAACCAAAACTTTCCTTCCAAATGGTTTAAACAAATTACCATTTTCAAATCTTTACACAAAAAGATTTACTTCACAAAGTTCATCCATCTTTCACAAAGATTCATTCATATCCTTTCAAGACAATTTCCCTTTCAAATTGGATTAACTCATCCAATCTTTAAATCAAGACCCAATTCATATCTTTCAAAATCGTTTCCAAAGATTCATTCATAACTTGGAAAACCATTTTCATTTCAAAATTTAAATCCTTTCAACACAAATTGGAAATTCTTTCCTTATATGAAAGCTTTTATTATCTGAAAACAAATAGTTTTCGTTTTGAAAAAATCCGATTAGATTTATACAAGTTAAAGCCCTTGGGTTAAATTCAAATTCTCAAAACAATACTTTTAAAATGGTTAAAAACCCATATACAAATTTATAACTTGTAACCTTTTTAAACCATAATTTTCGAACATAGAATTCAACTTCAAATCTTGAATTCAAATCCAAATTAACTTATTTAAATTTCAAAACATCATCAAGTTATTCAAAATAACCTTTATCTTCAAAACTCCTTTTCAAAAGTTTTTCATATTTAACGCAATACCATTTCCAAAACGTTTTGGATTCAAAATTCAATTTAAAAATTATTTTATAAAATCTGTGACCTAACCGATTTCCTCATGCAATCTATATTTGTGTGTGTATTATGTAGTCCAAGGGTTTTACCTAATAGTGCAACATCATCAATCATCGCAGATTCAAGCACATCAATTATAGATAAGCGGTATATCTCTATAACGCTTATCTTCCTTCTACAGATCCATAGATAAATAATATACATTCATCACAGATAAAAAAATCACATTCATCACAGCTTGAATTAAAACAATTCATATCGCAAAGCATCACATAATAGAGATATCAAACAATTCAAAGTGGTTTATACAATTCAAACATCCATAAGTAATGTTAATTGATCATCTGATTAATTGAAACCAGATTAATCACTAATCCAGGTTAATTAATTAATTACAAATAATTTTAATAAATCAACCTATAATAATTAATAAACTTTAAATTATTAATTAATCAACCTTAATTAATAAATAAATAAATTTCTAATCATTAAATAATTAACCCTTAATTATTTAATTATTCTTTAATTAATTATCCTTAATTAATTACATTAATTAATTAGCCCTTAATTAATTATCCCTTATTTAATTAATCCTTAATTAATTATCCTTCAATTAGTTAGTCCTTAATAAATCATTTATTTATCCTTAATTATTAATTAATTAAATCTTAATCACCTTCATTAATAAATCATTAATTAATCCTTAATTATAAATTAATTAACCTTATTATTCTTTTTTATTTAAATCTTTAATCATCCTTAGATTACTTATATACTTAATTAATTTAAAGATAAATCATTAAATTTCTTTAATTAATAAACCACGTAATTAATCATTATTAACCATAAATTTATTCAAGAGATTAAGGTTAATTAAAACAACATTTTATCTTGATTAACTCTTTAATTAAAAATAATTAAAAATTATTTATAAATATTGATCACATAATCAAAGGACTTAATTACTTTAAACGTAACTTTATTAACCCTTCAATTTTTCAATTTTAAATCAAAACAATTATCTTTAAAAACATATGTTTAAAAATGTTTTAAATTTTAAATTTGGTTTTTAAAGACAAAATTGTTTTGTATGTCCAACCCGAGTCTCGATCGAGTGTTCCTGAGTCAAAACTTCACTTGCTTCGAGTCTTAACCACATTAACTTAATTAATTACAGTGAGTAATTAGTTACCTTAATTACTTCATTAAGTAATAACTCCTTTTATTAAGTAATTAGCCTCTAGTTACATCCATTAATTAATTATTTCTTAATTAATTAATGTTTGTTTTCTTAGATTAATAAAACCTAAATCAAGTACTACTCTAAATTAATTACTCAAATTAATTCATCTTAATTTAATTACCTAAATTAGTCATCTTAGTTAATTTAGTAATTTTACTTTAATTACTTTTGTTAATAAAAACTTGATTAAATTAAGACAACTCATATTACATTAATCTTTATTTATCATTTGAATTTAATTTAAAAGCTTGAAGATTGGTTTATACAAAATCATTATCCTTTAATTATTAAAGTTAAATATCTATTGCTTAAACCATATTTAGAATTTCAACAATTATATTTTAGTTGAATACATTTATGAACTAATTTCTAAATTAGTTTAATGTAAAATTTATATAAGCCAAAACTATTTTTAAAACAAAAGTTAAACTTGAAATCCATACTTTTTAAAAAAAAAACTTAAATTCGTTTAAAGCATCATTCTCTAAATTCAAACATTTCACGCATCTTTTAAAACTAGTTAAAACGCTGTTTAAAATTCAGCTTAGCTTCCAAATTTGGAATTCATTATACAGTTTAAAATTTTGGTCGGGATTTAAATCCTGGAAACAAAAATGACTCGAGCCAACACAGCAAAAACTCGAGACAACACACGCGACAACCCATCCTCAACACCTTCGAGTTGCATACGAGAAAAACACGAAGAAACCCCGGGCCAACATTCTTCTTCCCAAACCCAAACACCTAAATGCATAGACCTGGCACCGTGCATATGCACGACGAAGCTAAACGATGCCGACCATCACTCCGGCCCTCACCATGCTGCCGATGATCACGACAAACTCCTCGACCCTTCAGAACAATGAAATCGAAGGCAAGACATAATCGAACAAAAGAACCCACAACGCCCAGAAACTCGATCGAAGAAACCTCCTGCCGATGGCGAACCCCACCACCAGAGGACCTGCCTCCTTGACCACAGATGTGCCTCGAACCCTCGAAACCATCACCCTACATGTGATTCATTCCGATGCTCCGTAGTCGCCGCGATCACCACAAAAACAACTCAGATACAAACTGAACCATAAAACTTACTACGCCAATTCATGGCCACCACGGCCATCGGAAAAATACCCCCATATTTTTCCAGCGACGTCTGACACCCTGGCCTCCTCCATGCCAAATACGAGCTCCCAATTGTTGTCGATCAATAGCAATGGATCAGAAACCCAAATTCGAACAATTTTTGAATTCACATCAAATGCTCAGTTAAAAATCACAAAATTTATTTTAAAATTCATGATTCGATTACATGAATCAGGTTCCAAAATCCAGAGATGAGTTCGTATACATTGATTTTCAACATAACTTTGATTTCTACTGTAATCTTAAATTTTCAGACTATTTAGTAAATATCATTACTTAGGATTATTTTTTAAAAACAAGACTACCTTGTTACAGTCAATTTCATTTCAAAAATCATAGTCTAAAAGTGATTTATTTGGAAGATAGGATTTTTCTAATTGTTCTTGCCAGAAAGTTTAATGGAGACATACGCAGAGAACATATACATGCATGCTTCAATACATAGTAGGAATTCAAACCAGATTTGAATTGAAAACATTCATGCAAGCAAACATATTTACATCATCATCACATAGATATATTAGCACCAATTTTTTTACTTTAAATGTTTACTCACCTGAGAAAGATGATGTGCATAGCATTAGCAACAGTTTTGATTTGAAAACTTGAGTTGTTGTTCCTTATTTTGAAATAGCTTTTGACACTTTAAAACTTGAATGCTTCTTGATTTAAAAACTTTGAATTGTTGGAAAGATGTTTTGATTATTTTTCCGAGCTTGCTTTCAAAACAGAGTTGAAGTTGCTTTGATTAAATCCTAGGTTTGCTTGATACAGGATTTTGAAGAGATAACTTCAACCTGGAACAGAGATGAGCCGCTTGTTTCTAGGTTGAAGAAAATGCAGCTTTGATTTATCTCAATTTTGAAGAAGATTTTACAGGCTACTGGTTTGATTTTTTCTGGTTTGAGGAGGTTGATTACAGATTGTGTTTTGAGAGAAGTTTGTACAGGGTTTTAATTTTCTTAGTTTTTTAAAAGAAGAGGATAGGAAAAAGAATGAAGAGGAGGAACATATGTTTATATAAGTGAAAATGTGATTTATTAAAAATAAAAGAAAAATTAACAATTTAAAACGACACTTGTAAAAATTTGTATCTATTGCTTTACACTTGTTATTTCTCATAATCCCCACCTTACAAATGTTCATATGTAAGAAAATTTGTATTTAAACCTTGTCTTGAATTTATTTACAAATTATATTTTTAGACCTTACTTTATTCCAATTTATGAAACATATTTTATTTAATTTATACAATTTTTTTAAAACCATTTATGCTATTATAACTTATGTAATATATTTTAAACACTAAAAATAATATTTTTAATATAACTTCATATTATATTTCCTATTTAAATAAATACATTCTCTTTATTAATCATTTATATAATCTTTTAAAGATAAATGGTTTTAAAAATTTAATTACACATGAATAAATATATTAAAACTTCATTCTTAATTAGTCTTTGAAAAATTGATTATATCAAATTCAAAATATCATTTTCAAATCAAAATGCATATTTAAATAAAATTAGAAACAAATTCTTATTAACTTAAAAATAAAAATTTAAATCCAATTTATTTCCAATATATTTATTTTTTGAGTTTCCAAATTTAAATTTCAACAAAAAACATATATATATATATATATATATATATATATATATATATAAACCATTAATATTTTATTTTATTTTGGAAAACTCAATTTAATTCATAATTTAATTTCAAAAATTAAATTAATTATCAAATTAAACTTTGCTAAAATTCGGGAATGTTACAGATTCCCCCATTTAAGAAAATTTCATCCTCGAAATTTGCCAGGGAGGCAACCAAAAGATGGATACACAAAGATAGAGAAATATCCTTTCAGATCAAACTGAATATTTATTCTGCATTTGGCTTACCAAATCAGAATATCAACAATAGATATGGGAACAATTCTATCCAACACTTTACGAAATACTCGAGTTATCCGGATCTATGAAATGTGCAGGGACCTCGGTTAATTTGAAGGATAACTAACTATTCGTAGAATATATATGGACCCAACAGAACAAATGATGGATACTCAATTCAGATTGGAATAACCCAAGGTACATACTAGTTTGTCCCACTTCGGACTTTGATCATTCGTAAGAAATTACAAAAGAATTTCAAATTTGGTTGAAATCGTTTTATCGATACAAATCTTCATATTTGATTAACCAATTTATTTCAACTTAAAATTTCAAATTCATTCGAAGTTAAGACTGAAGATAAGAATACGAAATAGAAGTTATCTACAACGATTCACCAGGCCAGCATCACACCATAGCTCCTTCTTGTAGCTGCCACAAAGACATCATAGAATCGAAAATCGGATAATGATTAAAGAGATTCATAGAGAAAGGATTGTTTCCTTGTTGTTGTAGGGCATTGACCAGTTGAAGTGGTACTTCCCCGTCCCCTACCTCGTCCACTTCTACCACTCATTCTTACTATCTATAAATAGTGAGAAAACCGATTTAAGCATTCAGACGAGATATCTTAGGGAATAACAACAGTTAAAGAAAATAGACCGAGTAATTTGTGTTTTCCGGTTTCATGGGTTGTGCTCATTTCAGGGTATACTTCACCTATCTCTAATGAGCCATCTAATGTGTTACACTCCATAGCTAAAGTTCTTACTCAACCTTTAGCTCTGATACCAAATGTGACGACCCAAACTCAATGCCTGATAAATGACATCGAAATCTGTATCGCCTGAGCTTGCAACAACATTAGTTGATTAACAACACAACGGAAACAAATGTTGATTACATTGATATACAATATAGATACAATGCTATATACATCATGATACAACATATCCATAAATATCAACGACCATAAACAACAGCGGAAAAGATAACAATGGAAGAGATAACTCCAATATGATCTTTGTTAGAGAGTGAATCCAAATGCGATTCAAGCTCGAACCATCATCGAGCTAAACTCGTAGCAATTGCGATCTCAAATGCGATTGCCAAACCAAAAGCTTCAAAGATCCAAAGACTGAAGAAGATCTCCAAATGCTACCAAACCAAAGACTTCGAAGGCTATCGAATCTATACCTATTATTTGATCATCTGAAAAACCCAACTCTAGACTGCTCGTGTGGAAAATTGTGAGCACCCAGAGTTTAGGAAGGGAACAATAAACTCCAAGTCAGTCGGGGTCTAGTGTGAGCAAATGAAAACAGTTTATCTTTAAAACAAACAACAAAAGAATTTAAAACATTGAAATTCGTAATGCTTTTTGGAAAATGAAACTACCATAAGGCCTCCCGGCACACACACCATGCAATCGCACACTTGGGGGAGATTTCTCCTTATGATAGTCAAACATGCTTCCAACGTAAAATCTTTTTTTTAATATTATTATTAGTGCATAGTGGAAAACATTTCAAAAGTATAATATTAATCTTAGCCAGCTGTAACGACCCAGAATTTCTGTCATTTGAAATTCAGATATTTAATTGATTTTAAATATCGACAAGTAAAATTTATTGGTCGAATAATTTATTTTTTGAATATCTGGATTTAATTGGATAATTAAATCGATAATTTAATATTTGAAATTACGTAAATAATTGGAATTTTGGTTTAATGTGATTAAAAATGATTTATAAAGTTATATTAAATCATATTGGAGTTAGAACAATGTTTGTGAACTTTTAAATTTGAATTAAAAGTTAATTTGTGAAAATTGAATATTTTAATATTTAATTGACTATGAAAATAGTCATTTTTCAAACAGTCTCGGATTTCGACGAAACCAGTTTCATCGGATCCGTAATATTATATTATTGTAAGGTTTTAAATTTCGTGTCAATTGGATTTACGGTTTGTCCGAGGCAAGCCAACACGCATAGAAATTAGTTTAAACCGATTTAATTTAAAATTGATCGTTTATTGCCGTAACTCGCACAGATGATCGAATTGGCTCTCGAAACCTATTCCATTGTGTCCGGAACGCGGGTTAAACCTTAGAAATACCGGTCACCGCGCGAGATTTGGAGTTCGAAAAGTTGAAAATGAATAGTGTTTTTGGTAAAATTTCTATAAAAGGACCCTTATCCTTTCATTAGCTCAAAACCCTAACCTTCAGCCCTAGCTTCCACTTATGTTTTCAACGGCCAGAAAACACTCGATTTCTCCCTTCAATTTCTCCAAATCTACACATTAATTCGAAAAACGTTCAACAGGAGATTGGTAGAGGGCAGTGAGTGCTACAAGATCAACGATGGAGATCGTTGTAGGCGAAGCGGATCGACGACAATTGGATGATGAACGTGCGTCGTTCATGGGTAAATCGCACGGCATAGGCGCGACCGAGCTCGACAAGATTCTCGGTGTGGGTGAAGCTGGTGATGGCGCTCGAAGTAGAGGTGCTTGATCGTTGTAGAGGTGCTCGAGTTGGCCGCGTTGATTAGGGTTCCAGGCGGCTTCATGGGTTCAAGCTCGCGATTTTTACCTGGGAAGAAGATAGATGCGCGTGAACGGCCTGATTTGCAATCCAAAAATCAACGGCCAGAAAGTTGTTAGGGTATAAAATATTAAAATAAAAATGTAAATTAATTACATTAAATCGTGTAATCTTTGTAACCTTATAACTTTTTGATAGGAGGTCCGAAAATTACAAAATGACTTGCGTCGGGTTCGTTTTGTCGAGCAGTACACAATAGAGCTAGTTTGGAGTCATTTGGAGCTAGTGAAATTTTTGGGTAAAATTAAATGCACGTTTAATTTTATTCAAAATAAAATGCTACAGCTGTTATCGGAAACTCAAGGTGAGAACTTCTCACTCAATCGAATTGTTTCGATTTAAATTTTAAATAGTTAGATTTAAAATTGCTTGATTGTGTGATTGGATGATAATTATTATTTGTTGTATTGAAATAGACCCTATACACCGTATATTAAGCGGATGTTATTTATTAAAAACATATACCGCGATAATTCCAACTAGTATGGAATTGGTATTACATATGTATTTGGAGTTGATTTTCCGGCATTATATAGCGGATGAGACCCATTACGCCGCATAATAGCGGATAGTATTTTATAAATCACATATACCACGATATTCCATCTTGAAGCAGAATTGGTATTGTGCTAACATCTTTGGATGCAGGGAAATAGGTTGGAGGGATCCAACTGGATTCCTCAAACATTTGAATTTGTTTTAATGTTGTGTGTTGATCTATTTATTGACCTATTTATAATCTATGTGATTGTCTTTGTGATTGAAATCATTAAAGGCTAAATTTGAGCCGAATATATTTTGGTATCGTTAGATGCCGAATATTTTTTGGTATCGTTAGATGCCAAAATTAAATAAAATTTGATTTTTGGAAATTTAAGTCGAGAATTCGTAGTAAAATTTAAATTTGGAATTGATTCATTTTAAATAAATAAACGTTGAAATTTTTATGTTATAAAAAATTATGATTTCTGTGAAGTATAACCGAAATGTGATTTTTGAAATAAGTAGTTGATTAATCTATAAAATGGTTTAAACTGTGATTTTTGAATTATTATAAATGATTTATATAAAAATTTATAAAATTGATATTTATAAATTAAAATATTGGAATTATAGAACGAGTTTTTATAAGTATTAAAATGAAGTATAAATGGATTTCATAAGTGGATGAAATCTATAGATTTATAAATTGTGAAGTTATAAAATGAATAGATTTTGTAAAATAAAATATTTATAAGTAAATTGGATTTTGGCGTGTAAATGGAATATGGATAGAATTTGTTAATAAAGTGATTTTTATAAGTTGAAGTGGTTATAAAGTATAAATGGTCTTTATAAATGTTGTTTTATAAATCCGAAATTGACTTATTTTGATAAGTTGAATTATTATAGCTTATTAAAGGAAATATATCCATGATTTTGGACAGTGGATAATCCTTAAATAAAATATGTAGAAATTG
This sequence comes from Allium cepa, assembly GCA_030765085.1. Taxonomy (NCBI): domain Eukaryota; kingdom Viridiplantae; phylum Streptophyta; class Magnoliopsida; order Asparagales; family Amaryllidaceae; genus Allium; species Allium cepa. The sequence goes on from CM060938.1 coordinate 9,955,439, forward strand.
AATTTGGTTAATGAAGTATATTCACGATTTTGGACGGTGAATAATATATTAAAGAAATATTTTGGGAAAGTGATATTTTAAATAGAATTTAAAACAAATTAAAGATGTTTTAAAATGTATTAAGTATCGAAACCATAGATTTCAATATTCATTGTTGAAATAGACGTTTTCGAGAAGAAAAAGGAAATGGTGGACTATAACACTGTTGTTATGGTAAATGATTTCCGAAAGGAAAAGTTTTGTATAGTATTGGGGTTTATATATCTATCTTAAATATCGAATCTCGATACTAGTGATTTTGGGTTGTCGTAACGATGTTTTACGTAACATTCGTTTTGACCCAAATAAATGTGTTTAAGATAAGTTTTCCTTAAAGAATAAAATATATACTTAATTTGGATTTAAGTATATTGAATATTTTCCAAGTGTTGAAAATAAACAAATTTGTGAATTAGTTATTATTAAATAAGTATGGAAATGTTTTTCCAATTTGAAGTGAATGTTTTGAGATTTTATCTTTTAAAGATAAATTGAAAATGAATATTGGAAATCGTATATTCATAGATATTTGGGAATGTAAATTCACTATGGAATTTATAAAAGAAAGGGAAATTTGTTTATAAATAAACATTGATTTATTTTTAAAAGTGTGGAAATAAATTTACGGATTTGGAATATAAATTTAATAAATCGGTAAGGATTTATTTGATTGGTTTAAATGAACCATTTTGAAATGGAAGTTGTAAAGGTGAAAAATAATTTGGAATTTGTTTTCAAATGGTTAAAGTGTGGAATATATATCTTATAAAGATATTTGTGGAAAATAAATAATTTGGTAAATTATTTGGAATCGGGTTATGTTGTGAATATTGATTAATAGTTAAATAACTGACTATCAATATTGACCCTTGAATGGCTATTTGTTGTGAATTGGTTGAAATTGAATGCTACACTTATTTTTAAATTATTGCGCTCGTTATTCGGATTACCCATTTCGAATAGTGATACGACGTAATGGATAGCATTTAAGACCGGTGGTGAAGACCAGGTATATGTAAAAACGATAGGATGACCTATTGATTGTCTATGCACCGTTAGCTACGGTATGGAGATTTCCTTTGTGATGGGAAATTCGATCGAGGTTGTGAATACCCGGATTGCAAGGGCTTCTTTTGAAGTGCCTTCGGTTCTGTTCGAACCCAGAGCAGACTTGTATGGTTACATGTCTGACATTACATTTTGAGATATAAAGCAGATTTCTTTCAAATACATTTCCGTTGGTGGTGGAGAATTTATTCTCTTAGCTTAACACCCTTAGAGGTTTTGTAGTTGAAGGTTATCAGCAATATATTCCCAATTTGGTAATGTGGCATGCTGAGTGTTGCTGTGTGATGATTATTTATTGATCATTTGTTGATCAAAGCGTGGCATTGTGAAAAAGCGTAGCTTTGTAGACGAGACTTCGTCAGACCTCACACCCCGGAAATGGTCGAAACAGGAATATGCTGCAAGGTTATGAGGGTCACTCCCTTTAGGATATGTCATTTCCTTCTGGAAAAGGGTGGTGTCAGGTATGGAGCCCTAATGCTTAACCTGTGTGGTTGCTCCAATCTCATTTTTCTGTGTGGTTGTTGCTTGGTGATCGAGGGCCCTCGGATAAAGGTCCCAAAGAACCGGGGGTGGCATATTCGTGTAGTAGTTACCTAGTTAAAGAGGTAACTCGGCCTTGTGTCGGCAGAGAGCTGGTTAAGTTCTCGAGACGTCCCGCCAGAGGCAATCCCATGTGGCAGTAGGAAGTTCCTTAGCCTGACCATTTGTTGGAAATCCAATTCCCAATACGAACCCAGTGCGGTTTTAGTTGTATAACCTGCCATTTACTTATGGTGGTCACCACTGCTTAAATGGTAGATATAGTAGGCATAGTTCGAAATGTCTATGCTGGTTATGATTTATATTCTATTTTCGAAATGCTTTCATCATTATGCACTAATAATAATATCAAAAATGATTTGTTTTGCGTAGTAAGCATCTTTGACTATCATAAGGAGAAATCTCCTCCAATTCTGCGTTTGTATTGTGTGTGTGCGGGGAGGCCTTATGGTAGTTTCATTTTCCAAAAGCATTGCGGATATTTTTCCACTTCCGTTGTTGTTGTTGTTTTAAAAGATAAATAACTGTTTTAAGTTCTCACACCAGTCCCATGACTGACCTGGAGTTTATTGTTCTCTTCCTAAACTCTGGGTGCCCAAAATTTTCCATACGGGCAGTCTAGAGTCAGGTTATCAGGTCATTCTGGATTCAGAAGTGCTTTGGAGCTCAAGTGGCGAGCTGGATGGCGAGACGTATTATTTGTATATGGTATCATCTTTCAGCTATAAATTCACTTGTAAGGACACGTTTGTACAACTGTCCATTGTCCAGTTGTGTTGTATATTGTTGTTGTAAACTCTGATGATGTAATGTATTAACTGAGATAGTTCTTTTTTTAAAGATTATTCATTTATCTATTACATGTTGTTCCGCTACGATATGTGAGATTCTGATATTGTTTCTGTTCTGTTTTCTTATTCCTTCTATCTTTTTCTTCTACCTCTTCCTTTTAACCCTAACAATTCGGTTTTCCAACATTCGATTATGCGGCATTTGATACAACGGACATAAGAATGCCGACCTTCGGATCCCGACAAAATCGATATGTTACATGTGGTATCAGAGCATTTGGTTAAGTGAAAACCTTGGCTCTGTTGGGGATTACTCATTAGAGATAGAGTCAGCAGTACTCTAGAATGAGTTGAGTGTAATAATAGTTATGAGCGCGTATTTGTTAGTGAATATAAAATTGTTTTATGTTGTGATGATTGGTTTGTTAAGTGGTATATGGATTCTGGTTGGTATAGTATGTACAACTCTATCGATAGGGATCTCTAAACACTGGTACAAAACAATTCGACATGATATTGTTTTAAAATAGGGTAAATGAAATAATTTTACCCAAAACTATTTTTTGTAGATAAAGGAAATAATCTTTGTAAATTATTATAGTATATGGTTGCTTGATTGTTAGGAAGTGATAATATTATTATCATTTGAGTAGGAAATTGAAATCGTAACTCCAAAGTTAAGAAATAAATTCACATACAAATGGAATTTATGAATATGAATTGTAAATGTGATTTGTAATTTAAAGTAAAAAAAATTCCAGCGAAGTGTTTTGAAATGTTTTGAAAAGAATTTGAAAATTTTGGAGATTTGGAAGGTCTATATCCTTTTTGGTTCGAAAATGATTTTTAAAGATTTTGGAGAAATATTTTGGAAGGGATAAAAGCTATAAACTCTTTCAGGTCGCTGGGAAATAATTCCAATGATGATCACGACATCATCGGTGTTCATTTTCGGTTTTCCAAAAGAGGAATTGCTGCCAGATTGTTTTAAATTAAAGTTGTTTGGAAAATTTGGGTTTGGTTTTGCAAATTCAAAAGATAATTTGAATTGATTTCAAACTTGGTTTTGAAAGGTTGAAAAGACTCTGGAATCCTATTTTAAATATTTATCGATTGGTAAATGAGTTGATAACTTATACAATTTAAATTTTGATAGAATAAAATTAACTTAAAGGATGGAGTTAAATTAAAGTAAGTACAAGTGAATCAATTAAATAAAGTGAATTTAAAGAAAGGTCTCAGAGGCTAAGTGAAATGAACTTATATATATAAGAAATGATTACTTAAAGGAAATTTATTAAGTTAAAAATAATTTTGGAGTAGTAACAAATGGATTGGAAGTAAGTTTGAATCATAAAAATGAAATTATGAATGGATAAATAAATTTACAATTGCAAGTAAATGAAATTGAAATTGAATGTTGAAATGGAATATAACTTAAGTAATGTTGAATGAAGTTGGTTTTGGTATCGAAATAAAATAATAAAGTGAATTATATGGATGTGAACTTGAGTTATGTAATGAAATTCAACTCTATATGGTTAAAATGAATTAGCAACTGAATTGAATTAATGAATAAATTGAATGTAAATCAATCGAATGTAAATAAATTGATATGAAATAATGGATGTAAGTGTTAATTCATTTAAGGCTAATTGAATGACAAATCAAATTGAAGATAAACGAAGTGAACATGAATGTTGAATGTAAAGTGAACAAATTTGGTTGTATTGAATATACATTGGTTGTTATATGATTGTTAGTTGATTGTATATAAATTCAGTAAGTGTTGATGAAATTGAACTAGTGAAATTGAAAGCTAAAGTAATTGAATCCAAATTTAGAAGTAAATGAATATGAACTGGATTTGATTTGAATTGAAAGTGAACCTATATGAATGTGAATCAGTGAATGTAAACTAATTGAAAATGAATAACTGAATGTCATTGTACATAAATTGGTTGTAAACAATTACAAGTAATGTCGAAATCATATGAGTTGCTTATAAACCTTGCTTAGTATGCATTTCTTTTAATATGCATGTGTTGTAGTTGTTTAAAAGAGTAAAATGTTAATAACTTCTTATATATGTCACTTACATGTTTATATTGAGTAAGTACAGGTACGGGCTAATGGTTGGTTGGTTATGGTTGCGCAAAATGCTAAATAAATAACTGCTTTGCTTAAAATGCTAAAAAGGTACGCCTACGCAATAAAAATAGGAAATATGAACTGTTTTCCTGTTTTTCTGACCGTGTGGGTCGATGTATATATATTTATATCTATTTTGATATTGTAAAAGCTCCTCCGTACAAAGGAGGTTATGGCAAAAAAATTTGAAAATTTAAAGCGTTAGAAAATTTTCGAAAAATTTTGGAATTTTTTTTTTGTGAAAACTAAGTTTTGATTTGAAGTTAAAGGTTTAACGATATAGTTGATTTTGAAAAGATAACTATATATGGATTTGAAAACTTAGTAAATATTTCGTAAGAAGTTTAACTATGGATTTTGGAAAAGTTAAACACTTAAGTGATTTTGGTAATTTAATTTGAACAAATTGTAAGGAAAACGTCGGAGTTGAACTAGAAAATGGAAACCAGTGTTTTGGGTGAAGTTAAAGGTTTTGGAAAAGGTGAATATAAAATTTTCACTAAGTGGATTTTTGAAAAGTTAATGGATTTTGTGAATTTTTCTTACTTGGTAATTTCGAGGACGAAATTCTTTTAAGGGGGGAAGTTTGTAACGACCCAGAATTTCTGTCATTTGAAATTCAGATATTTAATTGATTTTAAATATCGACAAGTAAAATTTATTGGTCGAATAATTTATTTTTCGAATATCTGGATTTAATTGGATAATTAAATCGATAATTTAATATTTGAAATTGCGTAAATAATTGGAATTTTGGTTTAATGTGATTAAAAACGATTTATAAAGTTATATTAAATCATATTGGAGTTAGAACAATGTTAGTGAACTTTTAAATTTGAATTAAAAGTTAATTTGTGAAAATTGAATATTTTAATATTTAATTGACTGGTGAAAATAGTCATTTTTCAAACAGTCTCGGATTTCGACGAAACCAGTTTCGTCGGATCCGTAATATTATATTATTGTAAGGTTTTAAATTTCGTGTCAATTGGATTTACGGTTTGTCCGAGGCAAGCCAACACGCATAGAAATTAGTTTAAACCGATTTAATTTAAAATTGATCATTTATTGCCGTAACTCGCACAGATGATCGAATTGGCTCTCGAAACCTATTCCATTGTGTCCGGAACGCGGGTTAAACCTTAGAAATGCCGGTCACCGCGCGAGATTTGGAGTTCGAAAAGTTGAAAATGAATAGTGTTTTTGGTAAAATTTCTATAAAAGGACCCTTATCCTTTCATTAGCTCAAAACCCTAACCTTCAGCCCTAGCTTCCACTTATGTTTTCAACGGCCAGAAAACACTCGATTTCTCCCTTCAATTTCTCCAAATCTACACATTAATTCGAAAAACGTTCAACAGGAGATTGGTAGAGGGCAGTGAGTGCTACAAGATCAACGATGGAGATCGTTGTAGGCGAAGCGGATCGACGACAATTGGATGATGAACGTGCGTCGTTCATGGGTAAATCGCACGGCATAGGCGCGACCGAGCTCGACAAGATTCTCGGTGTGGGTGAAGCTGGTGATGGCGCTCGAAGTGGAGGTGCTTGATCGTTGTAGAGGTGCTCGAGTTGGCCGCGTTGATTAGGGTTCCAGGCGGCTTCATGGGTTCGAGCTCGCAATTTTTACCTGGGAAGAAGATAGATGCGCGTGAACGGCCTGATTTGCAATCCAAAAATCAACGGCCAGAAAGTTGTTAGGGTATAAAATATTAAAATAAAAATGTAAATTAATTACATTAAATCGTGTAATCTTTGTAACCTTATAACTTTTTGATAGGAGGTCAGAAAATTACAAAATGACTTGCGTCGGGTTCGTTTTGTCGAGCAGTACACAATAGAGCTAGTTTGGAGTCATTTGGAGCTAGTGAAATTTTTGGGTAAAATTAAACGCACGTTTAATTTTATTCAAAATAAAATGCTACAACTGTTATCGGAAACTCAAGGTGAGAACTTCTCACTCAATCGAATTGTTTCGATTTAAATTTTAAATAGTTAGATTTAAAATTGCTTGATTGTGTGATTGGATGATAATTATTATTTGTTGTATTGAAATAGACCCTATACACCGTATATTAAGCGGATGTTATTTATTAAAAACATATACCGCGATAATTCCAACTTGTATGGAATTGGTATTATATATGTATTTGTAGTTGATTTTCCCGCATTATATAGCGGATAGTATTTTATAAATCCCATATACCGCGATATTCCGTCTTGAAGCGGAATTGGTATTGTGCTAACATCTTTGGATGCAGGAAAACAGGTTGGAGGGATCCAATTGGATTCCTCAAACGTTTGAATTTGTTTCAATGTTGTGTGTTGATCATTTGTTGATCTATTTATAATCTACGTGATTATCTTTGTGATTGAAATCGTTAAAGGCTAAATTTTAGCCGAATGTATTTTGGTATCGTTAGATGCCGAAATTAAATAAAATTTGATTTTTGGAAATTTAAGTTGAGAATTCGTAGTAAAATTTAAATTTGGAATTGATTCATTTTAAATAAATAAACGTTGAAATTTTTATGTTATAAAAAATTATGTTTTTTGTGAAATATAACCGAAATGTGATTTTTGAAATAAGTAGTTGATTAATCTATAAAATGGTTTAAATTGTGATTTTTGAATTATTATAAATGATTTATATAAAAGATTTGTAAAATTGATATTTATAAATTAAAATATTGGAATTATAGAACGAGTTTTTATAAGTATTAAAATGAAGTATAAATGGATTTCATAAGTGGATGAAATCTATAGATTTATAAATTGTGAAGTTATAAAATGAATAGATTTTGTAAAATAAAATATTTATAAGTAAATTGGATTTTGGCGTGTAAATGGAATATGGATAGAATTTGTTAATAAAGTGATTTTTATAAGTTGTAGTTGTTATAAAGTATAAATGATTTATAAACGTTGTTTTATAAATCCGAAATTGACTTATTTTGATAAGTTGAATTATTATAGGTTATTAAAGGAAATATATCCACGATTTTGGACAGTGGATAATCCTTTAAATAAAATATGTAGAAATTGAATTTGGTTAATGAAGTATATTCACGATTTTGGATGGTGAAAAATATATTAAAGAAATATTTTGGGAAAGTGATATTTTAAATAGAATTTAAAACAAATTAAAGATGTTTTAAAATGTATTAAGTATCGAAACCGTAGATTTCAACATTCATTGTTGAAATAGACGTTTTCGAGAAGAAAAAGGAAATGGTGGACTATAACACTGTTGTTATGGTAAATGATTTCCGAAAGGAAATGTTCTATATAGTATTGGGGTTTATATATCTATCTTAAATTTCGAATCCCGATACTAGTGATTTTGGGTTGTTGTAACGATGTTTTACGTAACATTCGTTTTGACCCAAATAAATGTGTTTAAGATAAGTTTTCCTTAAAGAATAAAATATATACTTAATTTGGATTTAAGTATATTGAATATTTTCCAAGTGTTAAAAATAAACAAATTTGTGAATTACTTATTATTAAATAAGTATGGAAATGTTTTTCCAATATGAAGTGAATGTTTTGAGATTTTATCTTTCAAAGATAAATTGAAAATGAATATTAGAAATCGATTTGGAAATCGTATATTCATAGATATTTGTGAATGTAAATTCACTATGGAATTTATAAAAGAAAGGGAAATTTGTTTAAAAATAAACATTGATTTATTTTTAAAAGGGTGGAAATAAATTTACGGATTTGGAACATAAATTTAATAAATCGGTAAGGATTTATTTGATTGGCTTAAATGAACCATTTTGAAATGGAAGTTGTAAAGGTGAAAAATAATTTGGAATTTGTTTTCAAATGGTTGAAGCGTGGAATATATATCTTATAAAGATATTTGTGGAAAATAAATAATTTGGGAATTGTTTGGAATCGGGTTATGTTGTGAATATTGATTGATAGTTAAATAACCGACTATCAGTATTGACCCTTGAATGACTATTTGTTGTGAATTGGTTGAAATTGAATGCTACACTTATTTTTATTATTATTGCGCTCGTTATTCGGATTACCCATTTCGAATAGTGATACGACGTAATGGATAGCATTTAAGACCGGTGGTGAAGACCGGGTATTTGTGCAAACGATAGGATGACCTATCGATTGTCTCTATACCGTTAGCTACGGTATGGAGATTTCCTTTGTGATGGAAAATTCGATTGGGATTGTGAATACTCGGATTGCGAGGGCTTCTTTTGAAGTGCCTTCGGTTCTGTTCAAACCCGGAATAGACTTCTATGGTTACATGTCTGACATTACATTTTGAGATATAAAGCAGATTTCTTTCAAATACATTTCTGTTGGTGGCGTAGAATTTATTCTCTTAGCTTAACACCCTTAGAGGTTTTGTAGTTGAAGGTTATCAGCAATATATTCCCAATTTGGTAATGTGGCATGCTGAGTGTTGCTGTGTAATGATTATTTATTGATCATTTGTTGATCAAAGCGTGGCTTTGTGAAAAAGCGTAGCTTTGTAGACGAGACTTCGTCAGACCTCACACCCCGAAAATGGTCGAAACAGGAATATGTGGCAAGGTTATGAGGGTCGCTCCCTTTAGGGTATGTCATTTCCTTCTGGAAAAGGGTGGTGTCAGGCATGGAGCCCTGATGCTTAACCTATGTGGTTGCTCCAATCTAATATTACTGTGTGGTTGTTTCTTGGAGATCGAGGGCCCTCGGATAAAGGTCCCAAAGGACCGGGGGGTGGCATATTCGTGTAGTAGTTACCTAGTTACAGAGGTAACCCGGCCTTGTGTTGCAGAGAGCTGGTTAAGTTCTCGGGACGTCCTGCCAGAGGCGATCCCATGTGGCAGTAGGAAGTTTCTTAGCCTGACCATTTGTTGGAAATCCAATTCCCAATACGAACCTAGTATGGTTTTAGTTGTATAACCTGCCATTTACTTATGGTGGTCACCACTGTTTAGATGTTAGCTATAGTAGGCATAGTTCGAAATGTCTATGCTGGCTAAGATTTATATTCTATTTTCGAAATGCTTTCATCACTATGCACTAATAATAATATCAAAAATGATTTGTTTTGCGTAGTAAGCATCTTTGACTATCATAAGGAGAAATCTCCTCCAATTCTGTGTTTGCATTGTGTGTGTGCAGGGAGGCCTTATGGTAGTTTCATTTTCCAAAAGCATTGTGGATATTTTTCCACTTCCATTGTTGTTGTTGTTTTAAAAGATAAATAACTGTTTTAAGTTCTCACGCCAGTCCCATGACTGACCTGGAGTTTATTGTTCTCTTCCAAAACTCTGAGTGTCCAAAATTTTCCACACGGGCAGTCTAGAGTCAGGTTATCAGGTCATTCTGGATTCAGAAGTGCTTTGGAGCTCAAGTGGCGAGCTGGATGGCGAGACGTATTATTTGTATATGGTATCATCTTTCCGCTGTAAATTCACTTGTAAGGACACGTTTGTATAACTGTCCATTGTCCAGTTGTGTTGTATATTGTTGTTGTACACTCTGACGATGTAATGTATTAACTGAGATAGTTCTTTGTTTTAAAGATTATTCATTTATCTATTATATGTTGTTCTGCTGCGATATGTGAGATTCTGATATTGTTTCTATTCTGTTTTCTTATTTCTCCTATCTTTTTCTTCTACCTCTTCTTTTTAACCCTAACAATTCGATTTTCCGACATTCGATTATGCGACATTTGATACAGTGGACGTATGAATGCCGACCTTCGGATCCCGACAAAATCGATATGTTACACCAGCATAGGTACCATTATATTATGCCTGCTATAGCTACCACCTGAGGTGGCAGGTTATACAATTGCAATCATAAAGGGTGCGTATTGGTGATTGGATTTCCAACAAATGGTCAGGCTAAGGAACTTCCCATTGCCATGTGGGTACGCCTTTGGAGGGATGCCCTATGAACCTACCCGGATCTCTGCCATCACAAGGCCGGTTTACCCCTTTCCCGGGGGTAACACCTAAAGGTATGCCATCCTCGGTCGTTTGCGACCTTTATCCAAGGATCCTCAACCAGAAAGCAAAAACCACACAGTAATAAATTTTCAGTGTCCACATGAATTGGGTATCTAGGCTCCATTCCATGATACCACCCTTTTCCAGAAAAAATGAACATACCCCAGGGGCGCAAACCCTGAAAAACTTGCTGCATCTTTCCTGTTTCGACCATTTCTGGGGTGTGAGGTCCTGATGCAGTCTCGTCCACAAAGCTACGCTGTTCACAAAAGCCATGCTTCGATCAACGAATGATCAGCAGCACTTTGTATGCTACATTACCAAATTAGGAATGTATCACTAGTAACCATCAACTACATAACCTCTGAGCTCGTACATCTCAGAGAAGGGTGTTAAGCTAAGAGAATAAATTTTCTGCCACCAAATAGAAATGTATTTGACAGAAACTAGCTTTACATCTCAAAGTGTAACGTCAGAGGCACATCCATACAAGTCTGTTTCGGCTTCGAACAGAACCGAAGGCACTTCCAAAGAAACCCTTGCAATCCGGGTATTCACAATCCTGATCGGACTCCCCATCACATATGGAGATCTCTATACCGTGGCTACTTAGTGCAGAGTCATTCGACGGGTAATCCTTTCACTCTCGAAAATACCAGGTCTTCACCACCGGTCTTCAAATGCTATCCATAACGTCGTATCATTATTCGGAATGGGTTATATGACATAAGGTCCTCTCCCGACTAAACCAAATAATGAGCGCAATATTTAAAAACATATGGATATTGGGATTTTAGTTAAGTCACAACTTAAAAACCCAAAACTTTCCTTCCAAATGGTTTAAATAAATTACCATTTTCAAATCTTTACAGAAAAAGATTTACTTCACAAAGTTCACCCATCTTTCACAAAGATTCATTCATATCCTTTCAAAACAATTTCTCTTTCAAATTGGATTAACTCATCCAATCTTTAAATCAAGACCCAATTCATAGCTTTCAAAATCGTTTCCAAAGATTCATTCATAACTTGGAAAACCATTTTCATTTCAAACTTGAAATCCTTTCAACACAAATTGAAAATTCTTTCCTTATATGAAAGCTTTTATTATCTGAAAACAAATAGTTTTCATTTCGAAAAAATCCGATTACATTTATACAAGTTAAAGCACTTGGGTTAAATTCAAATTCTCAAAACAATACTTTTAAAATGGTTAAAAACGCATATACACATTTATAACTTGTATAACCTTTTTAAACCATAATTTCCAGACATAGAATTCAATTTCAGAACTTGAATTCAAATTAAATTATTTAAATTTCAAAAATTATCTAGTTATTCAAAATAACTTTTATCATCAAAACTCCTTTTCAAAAGTTTTTCATATTTAACCCAATACCATTTCCAAAACCTTTTGGATTCAAAAATCAATTTAAAAATTATTTTCGAAAATCTGTGACTTAACCGATTTCCTCGTGCAATCCATATTTGTGTGTGTATAGTGTAGTTCAGGGGTTTTACCCAATAGTGCAACATCATCAATCATCACAGATTCAAGAACAACAATTATAAATAAGCGGTGTATCTCTATAATGCTTATCTTCCATTTACAGATCACAGATAAATAATATACATTCATCACAGATAAATAAATTATATTCATCACAGCTTGAATTAAAACAATTCATATCGCAAAGCATCACATAGTAAAGATATCAAACAATTCAAAGCAGTTTATACAATTCAAACATCCATAATTAAAGTTAACTGATCATTTGATTAATTGAAACCAGATTAATCACTCATCCAGGTTAATTAATTAATTACAATTTTTTTTAATAAATTAAGCTTTGATAATTAATTAACTTTAAATTATTAATTAATCAACCTTAATTAATAATGGATAAATTTCTAATAATTAAATAATTAACCCTTAATTATTTAATTATTCTTTAATTAATTATCCTTAATTAATTACATTAATTAATTGGCCCTTAATTAATTATCCCTTAATTAATTAATCCTTAATTAATTATTCTTAAATTAATTAGTCCTTAATAAATCATTTATTTATCCTTAATTATTAATTAATTAAATCTTAATCACCTTCATTAATAAATCATTAATTAATCCTTAATTATAAATTAATTAACCTTATTATTTTTTATTTAAATCATTAATCATCCTTAGATTACTTATATGCTTAATTAATTTAAAGATAAATCATTAAAATTATTTAATAATAAACCTCATAATTAATCATTATTAACCATAAATTTATTCAAGAGATTAAGGTTAATTAAAACAACATTTTATCTTGATTAACCCTTTAGTAAAAAATAATTTAAGAATTAATTATAAATATTGATCACATAATCAAAGGACTTAATTACTTTAAACATAACTTTATTAACCCTTTAATTTTTCAATTTTAAATCAAGACAAATATCTTTGAAAACATAGGTTTAAAATTTTTAAAATTCAAATCTGGTTTTTAAAGTCAAAACTATTTTGTAAGTCCAACCCGAGTCTCGCTCGAGTGTTTCCCAAGTCAAAACATCACTTGCTTCGAGTCTTAACCACATTAACTTAATTAATTACAATGAGTAATTAATTTCCTTAATTACTTCATTAAGTAATAACTCCTTTTATTAAGTAATTAGCCTCTAGTTACATCCATCAATTAATTATTTCTTAATTAATTAATGCTTGTTTTCTTAGATTAATCAAACCTAAATCAAGTAATTAACTACTCTAAATTAATTACTCAAATCAATTCATCTTAATTTAATTAACTAAATTAAGCATCTTAGTTAATTTAGTAATTTTACTTTAATTACTTTTGTTAATAAGAACTTGATTAAATTAAGACAACTTATATTACATTAATCCTTATTTATCATTTGAATTTAATTTAAAAGCTTGAAGATTGGTTTATACAAAATCATTATCCTTTAATTATTAAAGTTAAATATCTATTCCTTAAACCATATTTAAAATTTTAAAACTTATATTTTAGTTGAATGCATTTATGAACTAATTTCAAAATTAGTTTAATGTAAAATTTATATAAGCCAAAACTATTTTTAAAACAAAACTTAAACTTGAAATCCTTACTTTTATAAAAAAAACTTAAATTCGTTTAAAGCATCATTCTCTAAATTCAAACATTTCATACATCTTTTAAAACTAGTTAAAATGTTGTTTAAAATTCAGCTTAGCTTCGAAATTTGGAATTCATTATGCAGTTTAATATTTGGACAGGATTTAAATCCTGGAAACAAAAACAACTCGAGCCAATACAGCAAAAACTCGAGACAACACACGCGACAACCCTTCCTCAACACCTTCGAGTTGCACACGAGAAAAACACGAAGAAACCCCAGGCCAACATTCTTCTTCCCAAACCCAAACACACAGACCTGACATCGTGCATATGCACGACGAAGCTGATCGACGCCGACCATCTCTCCGGCCCTTACCATGCTGCCGATGATCACAACAAACCCCTCGACCCTTCAGAACAGCGAAATCAAAGGCAAGACAAAATCGAACAAAAGAACCCACAACGCCCAGAAACTCGATCGAAGAAACCTCCTGCCGACGATGAACCCCACCACCAGAGGACCTGCCGCCTTGACCACAAACGCATCTTGAACCCTCAAAACCATCCCCCCAAATGCGATTCGTTCCGATGCTCCGCAGCCGCCGCGATCACCACGAAAACAACTCAGATACACCTGAACCATAAACCCTACTACGCCGATTCACGGCCACCACAGCCATCAAAAAAATACCCCCATACTTTTCCAGCGACGCCTGACACCCCGGCCTCCTCCATGCCAAATTCTGAGCTCCCAATTGTCATCGATCAATGGAAATTGATCAGAAACCCAAATTCAAACAATTTTAGAATTAACATCAAATATTCAGTTAACAATCACAAAATTTATTTTAAAATTCATGATTCGATTACACGAATCAGTTCCAAAATCCAGAGATGAGTTCGTACATTGATTTTCAACATAACTTTGATTTCTACTGTAATCTTAAATTTTCAGACTATTTAGTAAATATCATTACTTAGGATTATTTTTTAAAAACAAGACTACCTTGTTACAGTCAATTTCATTTCAAAAATCATAGTCTAAAAGTGATTTATTTGGAAGATAGGATTTTTCTAATTGTTCTTGCCAGAAAGTTTAACAGAGACATACGTAGAGAACATATACAGGCATGCTTCAATACATAGCAGGAATTCAAACCAGATTTGAATTGAAAACATTCATGCAAGCAAACATATTTACATCATCATCACACAGATATATTAGCACCAATTTTTTTTACTTTAAATGTTTACTCACCTGAGAAAGATGATGAGCATAGCACTTTGCAATAGTTTTGATTTGAAAACTTGAGTAGATGTTCCTTATTTTTGAAATAGCTTTTGACACTTTAAAACTTGAATGCCTCTTGATTTAAAAACTTTGAATTGCTGGAAAGATGTTTCGATTTTTTTTCTAAGCTTGCTTTCAAAACAGAGTAGAAGTTGCTTTGACTAAATCCCAGGTTTGCTTCATACAGGATTTTGAAGAGATAACTTCAATCTGGAATAGGGATGAGCTGCTTGTTTCCAGGTTGAAGAAAATGCAGCTTTGATTTATCTCGATTTTGAAGAAGATTTTACAGGCTACTGATATTATTTTTTCTGGTTTGAGGAGGTTGATTACAGATTTTGTTTTGAGAGAAGTTTGTACAGGGTTTTAATTTTCTTAGTTTTTCAAAAGAAGAGGATAGGAAAAAGAATGAAGAGGAGGAACATATGTTTATATAAGTGAAAATGTGATTTATTAAAAATAAAAGAAAAATTAAGAATTTAAAGTGACACTTGTAAAAATTTGTATCTATTGCTTTACACTTGTTATTTCCTATAATCCCCACCTTACAAATGTTCATATGTAAGAAAATTTGTGTTTAATCCTTGTCTTGAATTTATTTACAAATTATATGTTTTAAATCTTACTTTATTCCAATTTATGAAACATATTTTATTTATATTATACAATTTGTTTTAAACCCTTTATGCTATTATAACTTATGTAATATATTTTAAACACTACAAATAATATTTTAAATATAACTTTATATTATATTTCCTATTAAATAAATACATTCTCTTTGTTAATCATTTATATAATCTTTTAAAGACGAATGGTTTTAAAAATTTAATTACACATAAATAAATATATTAAAACTTCATTCTTAATTAGTCTTTGAAAAATTTATTATATCAAATTCAAAATATCATTTTCAAATCAAAATGCATATTTAAATAAAATTATAAACAACTTCTTATTAACTTAAAAATAAAAATTTAAATCCAATTTATTTCCAATATATTTATTTTTTGAGTTTCCAAATTTAAATTTCAATGAAAAACCAATATATATATATATATATAAACAATTAATATTTCATTTTATTTTGGAAAAACTCAATAAAAATTCACATTTTAATTTCAAAAATTAAATTAATTATCAAATTAAACTTGGCTAAAATCCGGAGATGTTACCGTCTATATCAACAGGATGATACAGGATATGTCCAAGTAAATAAACATCCAATTTATCTAAAACACCAATCAATATCATTCATTACCAATTTCCAAAATTCAAAACCCGTTATATTTCAAAAGTCATTTTGAAACCATACATAACTTCCTTTTCAATTTAACCCATTTAATTTCCCTAAGTTAAATCTCACCCCATCTTGAAAACTCCCATTTCAGGCTATAAGTCTACAACTTTTTTAACTTGTACAAAGTTAAATTTCCAATCCATTTAACCTTACTCGATTTTAAATTCTCCATTCCAAATTTAAATTTCTTATTAATATCCCCTCCCACTTATAAGTTCAAAAACTTACTTATCGTTGGGTTTTACATCTCATTCTCAAGGAAATTTCAGAATTCAACACTGAGTATTTATTTCAAATCAACTTTGATATTATGTATATTCATATATATATATATATATATATATATATATATATGTATGTACATATTTATTTCATTTCTAAACCAAGTCATATTATCAATTTTAAACCACTCTTGGTTTTTTAATTCAAAACAATTTCCTTTGAAATTTTCAAAGCAACTCTTTTTTAAACAAGATTCCTATATTCAAAAATATTCTGAATAATATCATTTCTTATTTCTTTTAACACTTTGAAACAATTCCAAATTTCTCTGGGTCTAGATTTAAATTTCATAATTTAAATCTATTTCAATTTATAAATCATACTTATATAAATTTTTACTTCATTAATACATTTCACACTGTTTTATTATTGTTTATTCTAAACTAAACATCCAATTATTAAGATACAACAACAAATTTTATGATAATTATCATATCTAGAAATCGAACACACAACATATTCCATCATAATCTATGTGTATGAATATATATATATATATATATATATATATATCTGTGTGTGTGTGTGTGTGTGTGTGTGTTCTCTGTTCTTATGTCAGGTTTCATTTTTCATTTAAAAAATTCATACCTTCATATACAATTGATTTTAGGCTAGGATTTGTAAATGGAAAATGTCTCTAACAATGTATTATTAATTTTAAAAATGGATTCAAGAGTTTATATTGAGAAATTATTTCCAAATAAGATTTTATAGTAGAAATCAATTATCTGCCAAAAATCATTGGTTATAGTTCCAGGATTTGATCATATAAATAGAATCATATGTAATATGATGAGTTTTAGGAATCAAATCGTGATTTTTAGTATTGTATGAATCAAGATATGCTAAGTTGAACGATTTTGGGTATATCGCCGATTTTTGACAATCAGCGTGATGAAGTTTGTTGAGATTTAGGCTGAAGGTAGAGCGTGGCCTGGCGATCTTGGGAAAAATGGGTTGGAATTTTTCTGATGGCCGTGGTGGCCGGCCAGCGTCGAACTAGGGTTCGAAGTTTTGTTTTGGTCGAGGTGATTGGCGTGCTTCGTGCGCCGTCGATAGGTCACCGGAGGTGATTGCATGAAGGGGTTAGAAGTATGGTGATATGGCACAGCTATGGTTGAGGTGGCAGGGTCTTCAATGATCGTGGGCGGTGGCACGAGGGACATTTGTGGATCGGTATGGGTTCCAGTTTGGTGTCTGATGCTCGATTTCGATTTGTCGCGGGATCGTAAGATCTGGGTGGTTGGAAGGCTTGTGGAGGTCGTCGGTGTTGTGTTGAAGCCAGGGTAGTTGGTCGGAGCGTCGTGGGTGGTCAGTGCACATGCACATGTACGAATTCACGTTCGTGTCAGTGTTGGATTTGGCTTCGGGAAAGATGGAGATAACTCGGGTCGAACTCGAGTGGTTTTGTGTGTTTACTCGAAAGAGATGAGGAACGAGAGATTCTTGTGTTTCGCTCGGGAAAATCGAAGGTGGACTCGTGTTTGGTTTTGTATATTGCCAGGTTTAAATTGTAATGGAAGTATACCAAATTTAAAAGCAAAGAACTTAACTTTTTTTCAAGGTTTCAAAGTTTAAAAGCAAAATAAAAAACAAGTTTTACAAACTAAAATATTATATAAGGTTCCAAAACAAAGTGGTTAATTTTTTTTAAAGTTATTTAAATAATTAGTTTTCAAAAGAAAAATGTTTAAAAAAGTTTAAAGTTTGAAGATTTTGAAAGTAATTTAAATTTTCAAAAGAATGTTTAGCTAAGTTTAAAGGTGTATTTAAAGTGAATGTTTCAAATGGAATGTTTAACTAAGTTTTCAAAGAATAGGTATTTATTAAATAAGTTGGAATAAGTTCAAGATTTTAAATGATAAATTAAATGTTCTAAATTGTTTTGTTTTAAAGTAAATTATATATTTTTAATTACATAATTAATTCCTAAGGTTTTCTAATAAATTTTAATGATGTAATTAAGTTATATTTTAGGATTAAAGAATTTACCTTTAACTAAATTAAAAATGTGCGTAATTAAAGATAATTAACTAGTGGAATTAATTAATAGTTAATCACTTAATGAAATTAATAAAGGTTAATTAATTAATGTTAATAATCAAAGTATAATTACTTAAGGAAAGTAATTAAAGAATTATAAATGAGTATAACTAATTTAAGGATCATTAATTAGTATTTAAGAGATAATTAATGGGTAACTAATTAAGGATAGTTAATTACTTGATTTATTAAGGATAGTTAATTACTTGATTAATTAAGGGTTAATTAATCTAAGTAATTAAAGGTAATTAATTAAAGAGTAATCACTTAATGGAAGTAATTAAAGTGATTAATTACTCAATTAAATGAATGTGATTAATTTAAGTTAATTAACTAGTTTAATTAATTAAAGATAATCACTTAATGATTGATTAAGTAAAATTACTTAATGTAATTAACGAAGTATAATTACTTAGTGTAATTAATTAATGGGTGATTACTGGATGTAATTAATTAAAGGAGAGTTACTTAATGGAAAGTAATTAAAGGATAATTACTTAGTGGAAGTGTTTAAGGACTAATTATTTTGTGTAATTAATTAAGGATTAATTAATATAATTAATTAAGGAGTTAATTAATTAAGGTAAGTATTTACATGATGGTTAATTACTTTTTGTAATTAATTAAGGTTAATTCAAGGAAAATGATTAACTAAAGTATATTTAATTAATGTAATTAATTAAGGATTAATGTAATTAATTATAGTTGATTAATTAATTAGAGGATCATCAATTAATGTAATTAATGAGAGTAATTAAAGGATAATTACTTTAAATGATTAAGGATAATTAATTTGTGTAATTAATTAAAGGCTAATTACTTAATGTAATTAAAGAATAATTAATCAAGGATGATTAACTAAGATGGATAATTAAGGGATGATTAATTAATTGGGTTTTAATTAATTAATGTTAAATAATTGGGATTTAAAAGTAATTAAGTAATTAGTTTAATTCATGGGTAGTTAATTAAACTAATTAGGGATGGTGTAGTTGATTAATCTTGCTTATGGATGATTGAATGATATTGAATGCCTTGAATTATGTGATATCTCTGATGTGTGATATGGGATTGCTTTGTTTGAGATGTTTTGGTTGAATTGTGATAATATGGATTATCAATATTGTGATAAGATGATTTATCTTTTTGTGTGAATATAGATAATAAATTGAATTGTTTAAACTTAAACAACTTGGACATTAAAACGGCATTTGGATTTCGGTGAGACTGGGATCGGATTTTCGAATTGGGTATCCGAAAACCACATCGATCCAAACTAAACGTTAGGTCGTGAATTCAAGTGAAGATCAAGATGAAGACTCGAAGTGTAAAAACTATTCGTCGTTGAAACTCTGAGCGTTATTCTAAAATGATTTTGACGGAGATAGTGCTTTCAGATTCGAGATGGAGATTCAGAGTGCAAGGGCTATTGTCGTTAGCTCTCAAGGTGATTCCAAAATGAGTGTAGCGAGATAGCGCCTTCGGTTTCGTTCGAATCCGGAATGAACTTGTATAATGAATGCTTTCAGAACATCATTAGCGGAGGACGATGAGCATTCCAAGATATGTGTTCAAAAAGGTAATCGCAGCCTCAAGCCTCATCAACCGAGAATGGCTAAAATAGGGGAGGTGTATCAAGGCTAAGTGGGTCGCGCCCAAGTAGGATGAAATTTTCCCCTATCTAGAGGTCCCTTTTTATTCCGGCTTAGTGTGTGGTTGGTCGCACCAACTATGGTGTTGTCTTGTTCCGACTATCCAATAAGGGATGGTTCTGGCCGTGTGTTGCAGAGGATCAGGGTGGATCCTCGGTACTCTGATCTAGACCAGGTACTGTGATGGGCGGTTCCCCAGTAGCCTTGCTATTGATAGAAACCCATTTTCCCTACGTGGATTTACGGTTTTGATTGTATAACCCACTTTGTGGCTAGTATGCTGGAATTTAATCATGTAACAATTTCAGCTATTTTCTATTTACATGAAAAATCTAGACACTATTATAATATCACTGGATTTCCTATCAAATGTTTTGGTTAACGTAAGATAAAAACTTTTCCATGTTTATGTGTGGGAAGTCTTACGAGATACCTTTTGTTTTCAAAGGTTTTTCAAAGTTAAGCAACTTTAAACCGTTTACTCACACCAGACCCTTGTCTGACCCGGAGTTTATTTTCTGTTTTATTAAACTCTTGGGGTACTCAAATTTTTACGAGTAGCAAAGGATTTGGGTTTGCTTTGACGAATTCTGGAGGAACTTTGGAGTAGGAGGCTTCAACGTGTAGATATATAGTGTTTCCGCTGTGTTGTATCTTTGTGATGATGTCTGTATTGTACTGGAGTTGTATGATAGACATATCTTTATAACTATCTAATTTGTGTTGTATAAGCTGTGTAACTCTGATGTATATGATACTATGTAATATCTTATGTGATGTAATATATTTTATTCGTTTCGCTGTGAGATTCTGATGTTGTTTAGTTCTTTCTTTTCTATCTTTTCTCCTCTTTGTCCCTTTCTTTCTTATTGATGATGCGTCTTTCTGTGGAATGAAAGACGGGTCGTCACAACATATTTAATAAAATTAGAAGACAAATTTTTATTAATTATAAAAAATTTCAAATTCAGTTTATTTCTCAGTATATTTATTTTTGAATTTCAAACCCATAATTCAATTAAAAATCAATTTATATACACATGTATATTTATATATAAACAAACAAATATCTTATTTAATTTTGGAAAATTTCAAATTAATCCAAAATTTTATATTAATTATTGATTTAAATTTGACTCAAAACCGGGATCGTTACGTAGCATATTTGCAGGTTCAGATTTGGTGCTTTTGGAGCTTTAATAGGCGAGTTGGAGATCTTCATGTCGTATACCCGTATCTGATTGTTATTCCGCTGCATTGCTTTGCATTGTTGTTGTTGTTGTAGATTATCAGCATCTGAGAGGAGAGGTCATTATAATTATCCAAGCTGATGATTATTTATTGTGCACTCTGATATTAGCTTATGTGTATTACAGGTTCTCTTTGTAAAGATTATTGATCTATATTATATGTTTTCCGCTGCAATGTAGGATTATGTATTGTTTTTTTCTGCTTCTCTCTTCTTCTTCTCTTCTCTTCTTCTTTCTTCTCTCTTTCTTATTCTCTTTTCTTTCTCATGATTATCTACAATCGGTGCACTCTGGTACGGACATGTGTGTTGAGTCACAAGTTTTATGAACGTTTTGATTTCTGACAAATAACTAAAGGCGATCGACAAAACAAGGTCATTATGGCTATAAAGAGCTACATATGGTACTCTAGATTGTAGGTTGATTATTTGATATTATAATAGTGATAAACTTGTTAAAATCTATCCTCAAATAATCATGCATTTTCAAGGAAATCAATATATATACGACCACAATGTAGTTGCACATTCAGTGTGCAACTTTACAGGGACCGGTCGACCGGTCATAATATATGCGGTCGATCGTTCCTGCATAATTTGCACACTGAACGTGCACACATGCACATAACGTATATATATTTGAATTCCTGTCTACTGGTCACTTTTTAACCTGTCGACCGTTTTTAAACAGAAAGCAATTTTTCCAAAAGACACTTCTTTTCTCCAAAGGTTGCATCTCTTACCTTTCATCAAAGATCATATCTCTTAATGGCAACTGCTCACAAAGAGTTACAACCATTCTTATCTATGTAAACTCATCTAAATCGTTGATTAAAACAACATGATTATATATGCTTTTTACTCTAATCTCTGATCTTACTTTCTATATACTCCTGCATTCTAAAAGCTCTCGATTATTTATTGAATTATTGAAACTATTTCATATCTTTTGATTCAATAAGTAATATACTTTTCTTAATCTTTTCAAAACATCATTCGCATACTTTGAGGATAAGATTATAGGAAGGGTGTACTACTAGTGACAAATCCGTGTTTTCAAGAGCACAAGTTGTCAACAACAATTGTATTTGTTCTTTTGTTGAAGTCCTCTGTGTTGTAAGAGACAAGTGTTGAAGTCCTCAGTGTATTAGAGGCGTGAAATCCCGTTCGGTTGCTCGGGTGTTGTAAACCTGTTCCTCCGGGTGAAGCGAGGTAGTTAATAGTGAAAATCCAGATAGAAGTCTGGGACTGGACGTAGGACGGTGCTCCGAACCAGTATAAAAATCTCTGGTGTGATTTTTCTATTTTTATTTACTATGCTATTATCATCTATTTCTGCATTTATATTATAGTCCATATTACACGATCCGTGTGTACTATATTAGCACATATAATCGTATACACACCGCACTTTCATTTGGTATCAGAGCACGGTCATCATATAACCGTAACACAGTTATTTGATATATTATAGTAATATGGCAAATAACGTAAGTACTAGCACTCAAAACACCACTTACACGGAGGGTCAATCGACACAAAGACCTCCATTTTTCAATGGTCTTAACTATAGTTATTGGGCAACACGTATGTCATTCTTTATGCAATCAAATAGCTATGATGCTTGGAATGCCACTCAAAGAGAAATAGTGAATCCAACAATTGATTATTCAGAATGGACTGCAACTGAGAAAACGGCAGCAGCCGTAAATGCAAGAGCAATAAATATGTTGTTCTGTGCATTAGACCAAAATGAATATAACCGTGTTAGTATCTGCACTACTGCATATCAAATTTCGCAAACACTAAAAATCACTCATGAAGGTACTAACAAGGTTAAACAAGCCAAAATAGCCATGCTGAAAAGTCAATTTCAAAATTTCAAAATGAAACCAAATGAGACAATCAATGACATGTATTCACGGTTTCAAACTATTCACCATGCACTTATTGGCTTAGGACAAAAGTATTCTGATTTCGATGTTGTTTCAACAGTCCTACATTCTCTGACTAGTGAATGGGAAGGAAAAGTATTAGCAATTGAAGAAGCTAATGACCTTTCCGTCATGAAGCCAGATGAATTGATAGGAAATTTAATGTCCTATGAAGCAAATTTGCAGGCTAGAAAAGAACAGAAAGAAGAAAAGAAAAATGTAGCATTTCATTTTGAGAAAGATGAAAATGAATCAGATTCTGAAGACGAAGATTTGGCATTCATTGCGAAAGGATTCAAAAAATTCCTAAAATATCGAAAAGCCAGTCATTACAATAAAAGGAAACCTGGATCAAATAAACCATCTTCATCTGCTATAGAATGTTTTAACTGCCACAAAAAGGGACACATGCAGAAGGATTGTCCAGAACAAAAGAAGAAGTCAGAAAATGACAAATTCAAATATAAGAAGGACAAATCTAAGAAACGAGCCTTCTCAGTAACATGGGATGATTTAGAGTCATCTTCATCAGAAAGTGAAAGTGATTCAGAGAATGAACAAGCTAATGTTTGTTTTATGGCAACAGAAGATGAGGTACAAATTCCTACATTTGATTAATTACTTGATATTAATGCTGAATTGATAGTCAAATATAAAGACATAAAACGTCAACTAAAAATAATCAAAGCAGATTTAAGTAGAGCAGAGTTTGAACGAGATATGTTAAAAGGTGAGAAGAAAATATTAGAAGAGGAACTTGAAAATATTCAAGAATCATCATCTAATGTTGACTCTCAAATATCTCTTTTGAGTCAAGAAATAGAAGCTCAAAAAGAGAAAAATAATGCTCTCACTACTGAAAATCATGAGCTTAAAGCAAAAGTCAAAATTCTAGACCTAGAAAAAGCTAGCTTACAAACAAAGTTTGATGACATTACTCAAAATGTTTCTAACTTTAACAAAGGTCGAGAAAATTTGACAAAAATCATTGAAAATTCACAATCTATTTCAGACAAACAAGGATTGGGATATAACAAACAAGAAACCAAGAAACATCTTGGAAATAAAAGGAAGAAGAAAGTATAAAAAACTAAAGCTAAGAAAAATCTTAGTTTATTATATTCCAAACCAAAACCAGTTGTGAAATTTCAAAAGAAAAATGTCAAGACTATCAAAATATGGGTTCCTAAAACAAATAACAATTTGATTAGGAACAAATACATTCAGCAATTCATGAATACTGTGCATTTTAATAATAATTATATATATAAAGGGGATACCAGACCCATATGGGTTTGGACTCCTAAGACCTAACTCTTAGGACCCTATAAAAAGTGGGTACCATGGACTTAATTCTATTTTTTGCAGGTCCCACTTAAGAAAAGAGGAAAGTGGATATTGGACAGTGGTTGCTCAAAGCACATGACGGGAGACAAGAGCTTATTAACAAATATTACATACTCAGATGGTGGCTCCGTCACTTTTGGAGACAATTCAAAAGGCTATATCATCGGCAAAGGCGATGTGAGCAATTGCGGTACATCTAACTTACCTCTTATTACTAATGTCATGCTAGTTAGAAATTTAAAACACAATTTTCTTAGTATTAGTCAGTTATGTGACAAGGGTTTTATAATTTCATTTTCAAATAATAAGTGTAGTATTTTAGATAAAGACCATAATTTGGTTTTCGAAGGTTATAGAGACAGAAATATATATATTCTGAATATGAATATTAATCATAATTCAGATATGTGTCTTGTGGCTAATGACAATGATCCATGGCTATGGCACAAACGCTTCTGTCATATAAACTTCAGAACTATTGACAAGCTAGCCAAAAACAATCTAGTTAGAGGACTACCCAAAATGAGTTTTAAAATTAACAACATTTGTGATGCATGTCAATTAGGAAAATTGACCAAATCATCTTTTAAATCCAAGAAAGTCATATCAACATTACAACCACTTGAGTTACTACACATGGATTTATTTGGACCTACTAGGGTTCAATCAATAAATCACAGTCAATATGTGCTTGTAATTGTTGATGATTTCTCTCGTTATACATGGACAATTTTCTTAAAAAATAAAAGTGACACTTTCGATCATTTCAAATCTTTTGTCAAAAGAATTCAAAAATCAAAAGGGATTAAAGTTAAAAATATAAGAAGTGATCATGGCGGAGAATTTGAAAATAATGAATTTGAACATTTTTGTACAAAAAAAGGTATATATCATAATTTTTCGTTTCCCAGAACTCCACAACAGAACAGAGTTGTAGAACGGAAGAACCGAACTTTACAAGAATGTGCAAGAACATTATTGAATGGAACCACCTTACCAAAACATTTTTGGGCGGAAGCTGTCGCAACTGCCTGTTATGTTTTAAATCTTGTGTCCATAAGACTTCTTACCAAAAATACTCCTTATGAATTATTTAACAAAAGGAAGCCTAGAATCTCATACTTCAAAGTTTTTGGTTCCAAGTGCTTTATTTTAAATACGAAAGACCAGCTTGGCAAATTCGATCCAAAAGCCGATGAAGGAATATTTGTCGGTTATTCGGAACGAAGTAAGGCCTATCGGATATTTAATAAACGAACCAAAACTATTGAAGAATCACTTCATGTCTCTTTTGATGAAATCTATCAGCATCCTCACACTATATCAGATGATGACGAATCAATAGTCACTGACAATCCAATCATCACGAATATTGATTCTGACTCGGAAATAATTATTGAGAATATTCCTCAAATATGTGAGTTACAATCACCACCAAGAATATTAAGAGACCATCCGGCTCAAAATATAATCGGTGAAATAACATCACATGTTAGAACAAGGAGTCAACTCAATCAAATGGGTCATGTCGCTTTTCTCTCAAATATCGAACCTAAGAATCCAAAAGAAGCTGCTACAGATGATTATTGGATCATTGCCATGCAGGAAGAACTAAATCAGTTTGAGCGCAATGACGTTTGGGAACTTGTTCCAAGACCAACTGATCAGTCAGTAATTGGTACTAAATGGGTCTATAAAAATAAGGCTGACGAACAAGGAAATATCACCAAAAATAAAGCAAGATTAGTAGCACAAGGATATAATCAGGAAGAAGGTATCGATTATGAAGAAACTTTTGCACCAGTTGCTCGACTAGAAGCTATTAGAATCCTATTATCTTTTGCTTGTCACCATAATTTCAAACTTTATCAGATGGATGTCAAAAGTGCTTTTCTCAATGGATTTATCAAAGAGAATGTCTATGTCGAACAACCTCCTTTGTTCGTACATGAAAAATATCCTAACCATGTGTTCAAACTTAAGAAAGCTCTATATGGTTTAAAACAAGCACCTCATGCTTGGTATGAACGACTACGTAGCTATCTTATTAACTCAGGATTTCAAATAGGCAAAGTCGATCAAACTTTGTTTATTAAACATTCTCGAAAAGATATTCTAGTTATCCAGATATATGTAGACGATATCATCTTCGGTTCAACAAACGATAAACTCTGCAAGGAATTTTCAAGTATTATGACCAAAGAATTCGAAATGTCTCATATGGGAGAACTATCTTATTTTCTTGGACTTCAAATAAAGCAACTTTCAAACGGTATTTTTATCAATCAAGAAAAATACTGTGAAAACCTTATCAAACGCTTCGGATTAGAAAATACATCTGGTAAACCAACTCCTATGAGTACAACTACACATCTTGAAAAAGATGAAAGTGGTAAGAATGTTGACCAGAAATTATATCGAAGCATGATTGGTTCTCTTCTTTATCTTACAGCTAGTCGTCCAGATATAATAATGAGTGTTTATTTATGTGCTCGTTTTCAAGCCGATCCAAAGGGATCACATCTACGAGCAGTGAAACGTATAATTCGTTATCTTAATAATACCAAAGATTTCGGTCTTTTTTATCCAAAAGAATGTCCATTTGAATTAGTATCATATAGTGATGCTGATTTCGGTGGCTCACGAACGGATAGAAAAAGTACAAGTGGTACGTGCCATTTTATTGGAAAATCACTTGTCTCTTGGTTCAGTAAGAAACAGAATTGTGTTTCACTATCAACATGTGAAGCTGAATATATATCAGCAGCTCTCGCTTGTACTCAAGTACTATATATGCAACAAACACTTCAAGATTTTGATATTCATTTATCAAATTCTATTATATACTGTGATAACACCAGTGCTATAAATCTCTCTAAAAATCCAGTAAATCACTCTAGAACCAAACACATTGATATCCGTCATCATTTCCTTCGAGATAATATTGACAAAGGAAATATATGTCTTGAATATGTCCATACTGACAATCAATTAGCGGACATTTTTACTAAGCCTCTGCTCGAATCTAATTTTATTAGATTACGAAGAGAGCTTGATTTAATTTCAAGAAAAAATCTTGACTAAGTAATTTCTAAAGAACGTCTTCTTTTTAGTTATTCTTTAACCATAACTTTTGCATAAACTATTTTTTACATTAAATATAAGCCACTGCTTGATTTAATGGTTAATTCTCTTTACTCATTTTTTCATTCTTTTCTTTTAGTGATCGTCCTTTCCTTTCTTATTTTATAATTTCAGTTTTAAAAGGAGAGCTATTTTTAGAGTTAACATAAAGTTTCTGCTTATGTTTTCTTGGTCAAAATTTTCTATTAACTCACATCCATAGGTTTATACATAAGAAACTTGTATATAAGCTTGCAAAAATTTCATATTTTGTTCATCTTTTTTTATCTAACCATAATATTCTATACAAAATTCCCTATGGCTCACATTTGTGATAAATGTGCTCAAGAATCATACATTTCTATTACGAGTTCTGAGTCGGAGGAATATTATTCTCCTACAACACCAAAACAAAAACCAAGTTGTCATCATCAATGCTCTTGTATGTCTGATAATACTCCAAATTCAAAACGAGTGAAGAGGACACTGTTCTGTTCTCCTCGTACCAAAGCACAAATCGATGAGATACACCACTATCAGAAACATCAAATAGACCTTCAGAGACAGCTCCATTATGGGCAAAGTCAACTTTATCATGAGCAACAACGGACATCGGCACGATTATCCGTTTTAGAAAAGTTGGCAACATTTTTCTGTAGTTCCAACAAGCATGACGTGCATGAACTAATGCCGTCTAGACCATCAACATCTAAAAGTCCTAACTCTTGGGATCGGAACTATGAGAAGAATGAAGGTGCTCAGAAACACTGGAGTCCATGGTCAAAACGTATTGAAGGAAACAACGATAATTCTAATGACGAACCTTCCACTTCTCATTAGATTTATATATATAGTTATTATATCTTTATCTATCACTTGTGTAATAACGGTTATATTTTGTATTAAGAATGAAATATAATATATATATAGGTTGCTATATTATAAAAACTTGCAAAATAAAATGTTATTACTCAGCAGGCAAAACCGGTCGACCGCCCCATTTATAGCCGGTCGACCGTTTGCTCCCTGGTTGAAAACGGTCGACCGGCCATAATTCTTTGGTCGACCGGTTGACGTATTTTCAGTTTTTATATATATCTATGCGTCATTTTTCCTTCTACCCTCTTTCTCTTTTGACTCAAGCTGTTCTTTTTCCCAAAATCACAAACCCTAGTTTCCTATTTTCAATTCCCAAATCTCAACTCTTCCAACAATGGCTCCTCCTCAAAAGAAATCCAAGAAAGGAACATCCTTTGAAACTTCATCTCTGAGCATCTCCGCCAAAAAATGGCTTCAAAGTCCAATTGCTGTAACAAGATGGAATCAGATGACAAATTACAAGTTTCATCCAGGCTCTTTCATCAAATTTGATGATTTCACGGCTTATGGAGTTCAGAGGTTAGCCAATAATTCCAACATTACTCCATTGATAGATTTTTCAGAAAATAATGTGGAGATAAATCATTTGATGATCAAATTGTTTTACGCCAACATGAATCTCGACGAGTATCAACCTGATAATCCAAACGGAGTCATCTGGTCTGTGGTCTGTGGCAAGCAAATTTTTCTTACTCATGCTAGAATTGCCTCTATACTTGGTATACCAAATCGAGGCGATGAGTTTTCATCTACTTTCTGCGAAGTCTTCACTCGCAATAGTAACAGTCATCAGTTCATAGAAGACAATAGTGATGGCACAAAGTCTATTGGACTTCGACCGACAGCCAGACTACTTCATCGTGTTTTGATGCATTCTCTTTTTCCTAGACTTGGAAATTATGATGCTATATATAAAGAAAACTTCAAAGCTCTCTATACTATTTATGGTGAAATCCAAATCAATTGGGTACACATGCTTTTTGATGAAATTCTCAAGGTAAATAACTCTACACGACCTCATTTCTTCTACAATGAATATATCATGCGACTTTTGTTAGCTTGTGGGGTAAATCCTCCTGATTCTGCAACCTCAAAACCAAAATGCATTGATTCCATAACCATCAAACGAATGAAGCTTCCTCCACCTTATCTTGAGATTATGCCTTTTGAAGAATGGCAACAAAGAGGACCAAGAAAACAAAAAGCAACTTCCTCTCGTCCTCGTTCCGATGAAGTAAAACTATTAAAATCAAAATCATCCACAAAAGAATCACTTGAAACTATTGCGCGTAACCAATTTTTGCTTGAATCACGTCTCAAGCGCATGGACTCTAAAATTGATAAGCGCTTCAATAAGGTCAAGTCATTCTTTGGTATGCTATGGGATGCTATATCATGTTCCACATCCACCTCTGTTCAAGCACACGACCCAGGAAAACGTCCTGCTGCTCCTGTTTTCACCTGGACATCATCTGACGAGTCTACTGGTATGAGTGGTCATGGACATGGAGAATCATCTAGAGGGAACACTGATGAGGAAGAAGAAGAAGAAGATGATGATGACGATCATGATGATGATGAAGAGGAGATACGATCTGCTTCATCTTAGATTCTATTATGGTTCAGCACTTTAACAAACATTCATCGACACTTGTACTAAATAGTGTCGTTATTCTTATTTTTCGTTTGACATTAGGGTCTGTATTATACTCTGTTATGTTTTGGATGTGTTAATGTTTTATTTTGCTATGCATATCATATTAATTACACTTCTCTACTATTCTAGTTTCTGTTACTCCTTTCTGTCGATGACAAAGGGGGAGAAAGGGCTAACAATTGTTTGCAGGAACGTAGGCTAACAATTGTTTGCAGGAACGTACATATATAAGAATTCAGAGAGAGAGATCACATACTCAGGGGGAGATTCAGATTTGTAGATATATGTTGTCATCAATCAAAAAGGGGGAGAATGTTGAGTCACAAGTTTTATGAACGTTTTGATTTCTGACAAATAACTAAAGGCGATCGACAAAACAAGGTCATTATGGCTATAAAGAGCTACATATGGTACTCTAGATTGTAGGTTGATTATTTGATATTATAATAGTGATAAACTTGTTAAAATCTATCCTCAGATAATCATGCATTTTCAAGGAAATCAATATATATACGACTACAATGTAGTTGCACATTCAGTGTGCAACTTTACAGGGACCGGTCGACCGGTCATAATATACGCGGTCGACCGTTCCTGCATAATTTGCACACTGAACGTGCACACATGCACATAACGTATATATATTTGAATTCCTGTCTACTGGTCACTTTTTAATCTGTCGACCGTTTTTAAACAGAAAGCAATTTTTCCAAAAGACACTTCTTTTCTCCAAAGGTTGCATCTCTTACCTTTCATCAAAGATCATATCTCTTAATGGAAACTGCTCACAAAGAGTTACAACCATTCTTATCTATATAAACTCATCTAAATCGTTGATTAAAACAACATGATTATATATGCTTTTTACTCTAATCTCTGATCTTACTTTCTATATACTCCTGCATTCTAAAAGCTCTCGATTATTTATTGAATTATTGAAACTATTTCATATCTTTTGATTCAATAAGTAATATACTTTCCTTAATCTTTTCAAAACATCATTCGCATACTTTGAGGATAAGATTATAGGAAGGGTGTACTACTAGTGACAAATCCGTGTTTTCAAGAGCACAAGTTGTCAACAACAATTGTATTTGTTCTTTTGTTGAAGTCCTCTATGTTGTAAGAGGCAAGTGTTGAAGTCCTCAGTGTATTAGAGGCGTGAAATCCTGTTCGGTTGCTCGGGTGTTGTAAACCTGTTCCTCCGGGTGAAGCGAGGTAGTTAATAGTGAAAATCCAGATAGAAGTCTGGGACTGGACGTAGGACGGTGCTCCGAACCAGTATAAAAATCTCTGGTGTGATTTTTCTATTTTTATTTACTATGCTATTATCATCTATTTCCGCATTTATATTATAGTCCATATTACACGACCCGTGTGTACTATATTAGCACATATAATCGTATACACACCGCACTTTCAATGTGTGGTTTATTGTCGGACTCAAAGGGTACGGATCTGCGGATCTTCACATAGCATCAACGGGTTATGTACTTGTAGTTATTGGAAAAAAATAGAATGACTCATCCAAGAGTTTCTATTGATTGATGACAACTAGGTCAAATAGGAAATCTCAGTGTGACAATGCTACACGGTTCCCTCGAATTGAGAATTTTGTGGAACTTCTGTAGTAATACTCCACTTTGATTATAGTTAAATCTTGGTTAGATTTGAGTTGAAACATTAGAAGTGGAGAATTATTTAGTAAAAAATTTGTCTTCTCGGTTGTATGAGGTTAGTATCATGGTCAACTACAGTCAACTCAAAGTTAGATTCTCTGGCCAGAGTAGTATTGTTAATAGTAAATGTTATTATTGAACCAAGGACTTTGATTTTGTAATAATGAAATTAAATGTGGATAATATTGGAATTTTGACCAGTACCTTGCTCCATATATTCTAAAGTGATATAGTTTTGACAAAGAGAATGTATGTATATTGTCATTACTAAAAGGAACCGCTTAAAAAATAGGAAATAGGATTCTACCGAAAAGATCAATAAGTGATAGGTTTGGAAAAATATCACATCACTAGCTAAGGTGATGTGCGAACATTAATATTTGAATTGGACAATTTAATCTGTGACTGAATTCACACATTTGAGTATCACA
Source organism: Allium cepa (assembly GCA_030765085.1). Lineage (NCBI taxonomy): Eukaryota > Viridiplantae > Streptophyta > Magnoliopsida > Asparagales > Amaryllidaceae > Allium > Allium cepa. The sequence continues at coordinate 9,987,985 of CM060938.1, forward strand.
GCCGCATTAGTGAATTTTATGAAAAACTACATGATTTAACTAGTTTATAAAATGTTAGAAATTAATTAAACTAATTAATATTTAAGAAATATTGATTATTAATTTATTTTATGCTTTTATGTTGTTAGTAATTATTTGGATGTATAAAAGCTATATATGAACATATCGATATACGATATCGATGTACTTACACAAGCTTTAAATATAGTTAATAACTTAACAATCTTTTTGGAAAATTTGTACATGTAAGAGAAATGCTTGGCTAGCCTTGCAAATGAAAGGGGGAGGATTGGATTCAATTAACTAGGAATTGAAAGGGGAAGATTTTAAAGAAAGATAGGAAAGGTTTCTATTCTTTCGTTAATACAAATTATTCTCGGTTATTTTTCGTAATTAAATTTTTCCTCCTTCCATCATCCATGGATATCTCTTTGTCTCTTTTATGGTCGAAAATTACTTCTCTATTTACTTAAAAAATATCAACTCCAAAACAAATGAAAACATCAAATAAGCATAAAAGCGAGATGGTTCATCCATCTCTTTCATAGATTGGTCGTAGATTCTAAGATTTTTGAAGGGATTTCCAAACTAAAGTGTCAATTGTTAGCTAGATCTATATGCTAAATTTAATTTGTTTTCATGGATTTAATATACCTATCACAATTGTGTATGTATATATTATTGCCTCACTGTGTTTTAGAATTAGCAATACAATTTAAACAACTTGTCAAATGATCTGATCTGTTTTAACTTGATAATTGAAACCAAATTTTATATATGCATAAAATAATTTTTTAGGTTATGAATCTACGCTTTAAAATTACCTACAATAATATTCCAAATATTATACAATTTAATGATTTAGATGTTTCTATTTGAATTTTTATTCAATATATGGAGAATTTTAATGTCTTTTTTGATTTGATGTATGCAATTCTGGTTTTATAATATTTTGATTTAAAAAAATTCTTTTATTTTTAGCTTAGAAGTTTACATATATATATATATGTATGTATGTATGTATGTATGTATATAAAATTGCAAGTATATAAGAAAGTTTTAATGTAATATGGATGGTTGTTTTTGAATCAATTGGAAATTATTTTGGCTTAATCCTTTTTTGTGTGTGTATAAGTGTGTGTGCACATTTAAACATTTATATTTTATATTATTAAGCATGTATTTTAGAAATTATTTTTTATTTTTTATTTATTAAACAAGTAGAAATTGAGGCAAAAATATATGTATATATAAATAGCGAGTGTATATATGGTAGATATAAATCTTAATATCTATACATGTATGTATTAACCATGTTATTATTGTTGCTTTTGTCATTTTAAACATATTGTTATAACATATTATCCTTTATACATTGATTAGGCATAGTATCAATTAAATGTTTACAAAAGAGGAAAGATGGAATTAACCAATGATGCCCCTCGTTATATCTTTTTTTAGATCTTAATGTGATTATATTTGAATCTATTTTCTTGTTTGTTCCCATCTTTAAACACTAAACAATTACACACAGTATATGTTTCACATGATTGGCACACCTTTTAAAATATGAATATATTTGATGTATTCATACCTTTTCAAATCCTACACTTAAATAACATAGATTTAATATGTTTTGAAATGAATCTTTGGCTAATTATAAAAGCAAACCTAAGAATTCTATCATTGAAATGTCAGTTTCACATGTTTGTTTCATTTTTGTTTCATATGTTTCGCTCAAAATGAGCAATTAAACCGTAATGCAAAATCATGTGTTCGATGCGATTGAATATAAAGAATGTCTTGTTAAAAACAACGGAATACCAAGAATGAAAAATAAACATAAGAATTCTATCATTGAAATGTCAGTTTCAATGATTTGCTTATGTACAACTTATTCGATGTCCTCAAAAATTTAGGATTTTTGAAAGAACTTTCATAAAGAATTCGGTGAGGTCTCTTTATAAAATTTCCTTTGGATGGTTTGACTTATTGAAATGAAAGCGAATGTTTAGTAGTAGATGTAAAATAGGCACGGTTAGGATGAAGAGAGTGAATCACCACCTCTATTTCATGAAGAAACGCTGGATGCTAGTGTATAAAATTCAGTGAGATACTTAATATGAAATGAGAAATGTGGTTTTCATTCCAAATGTATTTTATTATAGAAGATTGTTTTCTGTAAAAGTTATTTATATGAGTTAAATATATTTGATTGATAACTCTCGATGGTAAACTGGTTATAATAAAAGAAATAAGCAACCCATAGTAAATAGTTAAATGGAGCTTCGTATTTCATGTGCCATCAAAGTAATGACAGAAATAGTGGGGAACCATATGTTACATATAAATGGATGCATCAATATACAAAAGATTATTTTCATTTATATACTAAATATTATTTACAAAATAATATTTTTTTAGTATTGATTAAAATAGTATATATATTTCAATTTTGTTATGAATATTATGAATGTTCATTGTAAAATAAATCTAAAATAACGATATTTCTTGCATTAGCTACATGATATAAAAGTACCTAATTTTTTACAATCATTTTTAGGAATTATAGACTAAGCTATGTCTTGGAGGAATAATTACTTAAATTATATGACTGTGAATCACATGATACTGGTGAATTGTACCTCAAGGATTAAGTGTTAAGCACCAATTCAGTGCAAATGACAAAAGGGATAGTGAACTATTTAGATTAATAGATATAGATTTATATGATCGAAGGTCAAGTTATACCAAAACAAATCCACTTATTTTTTCAAATTCATTGACGAACTATCATAGTCATGAACATGTGTGTTTAATACGCAAGTAGTATATCTTTTATAAGTTATTAGAAATTAAAATAGAAATAGAAAGCATAACATGCAAAGGAAATATAAAAATTCGATTTGATCGAATAAGTGAGTATATTGAAAGAAGTTCCAAAAGTACCTAAAATGAATAAAATTCAATCTTAAAGTCATTCCTCCCTATGATACATGACGATGTATTAGTAAAGAGTAATTGAATTTTGTTGGACAAAGTACGCTTGACGATAACTGCTATTGAATTAACTTCTTTCTATAAGGATATATACTTAAGAGTAAGTACATATTTTAAATTTAGTTTCATATAAATCATTGTTTATGAAATAATATAGGGTATGAATTAACATAACCCTATATGTCCTAGTTCAAGAATTGATAGGTTGTGTTAGTCGAGAGGCTTCACATAAAATTCGATCATGTACGATCTTGTGTGCACCACCCTAAAGGAGTTTGGGATCGACGGGCAATAGTTGACTAATTTTTGTTATGAATATAAATTTTTAAAACTCAAAATCAAATCAATCTTAAGTATTAGATATGATCCAAACACTCTAGCAAGGAGATCAGTTATGTGAGATTAAATGAAATTAACAAGGCCTAAATAGGCATAACTCATTAGAATATCTAATATGAATTATCATACGTTCAAGAGAAACTATGAGTTTCATATTAATGTCAAGAAGATGAATTGTTAGTAGTAACGAATTCCTCAGTTGCCAATAAACCATAAAGAGTATAGAGTCTAACAAATGGCTTGATGCTTACATCCAAAATAGATTCCAAGTAAATTATCACAGTACAATTTTGATAGTTGTACCTGAAAAGATATAATCCATTAAGTGTGGGCGTGTCTTTAAAAGGAAGACCGATGCAAAGAAAGTACACTAACAACATTGATGAGGATAACATTATAAGTTTCAATTGTTGAAATTAGCTTAACAGATTCGTCAATCAAGATACGTAAGTTAATTCAGATTTTACTCACAAAATTATCGCCTATTATGGCTTTTGAATTTGGCATGCCTTGGTTGGAAATAAAATTCTAAATATTGATTTAGAATAGATTATTTGTACATGATGACTAAAAATTCATGATCCTAGTGGGATCAATAACTGAGTTTTTATGTATTGGATAAGATCCAAGAACTGATACAGTAGTATCATTCGATAAACATCAGAATTAAGCAAATATTTTAACAAAGAAATCAAATAGTTTGATTATTAGTCAAAATGCAAAGGAAGCATGTGTTTGGAAGAAAGAATATTCTGAGGTACTAGATTATTTCTAAAAATACAACTAAGGATGTTGGGACGGTCCCTAGCGATATATACATACTTTATACTAAAATGTTTGATATAGAACATACGAGATGGATTCCTTGTGCATCGACAATGGAAATTATCATGTGTGCCATACTATCTGCCATACCACGATTCTCCTATGAAATTGGTACATTGAGCGAGTATCAAAATTGAGTCAATCGCTAAATGGTAGTTATGAGTGCTTTCGAGTATTTATGGAATACTGGAGAATTGTTTATAAAAACCATGAACTCGCTTAGAAGGGAGTTTGGACTCCAACTTCATAAGTGATATCAAATATAGCTGCCAATTTTAAATTCATGTTCAACCTTTGTTAAGAAGCTTTAAGTTGAAAATGTCCCAAACATAAGGTAGTTATGAATTCAATGGAATAGCTAAGTACATCTTCTTGAATAGTGCCGCAATAAAAGTAGTATAAATATGAAAAAATATAACTAAGCTAAGGATGATTTCAAATATTTAGAATCCTTTGACATTGTTTATTGAAAACAATGCCATAATAAAAATCGTGAAATCAAAAGATGTGAAGATAAATTCTCCAAAAGTTTCACATGACGAAGGCAGCTCATCAACTAGTTGACAACGTGATAGTAATGCAATATAGCAGATCAATTCACTAAGGTAATAGCTCAACCAATTTTGAAGTGATCTCAGAAATGAGATTAAGATTTCATAAGTGACCCCAAGTGTAGATGGGAGATTGAAACAGTTATTGGTATGCCCTGAGGGCGATTATGTAATTTGTTACATATATCTAACTCTGTATCAATCTTGTTCATAGTAGTAGTGTTTGTTTTTCTTTAAATACTTTGCTATATTGTAATAAAATTAATTTGAAGCATATAATAAGAAAATTCTTAAATAAAATGTTGTGTGATTGTTGTTGCGAATAGTTGCAGTTGTGAGTAATTAATCATAAAATAAAATGACATTTTGCTTTTTATATTCCTGATCAAGATGTTTCGGAAAAATGATATCGATTCATTCATTGAGACTGGAGTGCGTAACACTCTTCAAATATTGAGTAATATGTTACTAATAATTGCTTTGGGCATAATGGGATTACGTACTTGTAATTATTGGACAACTATGGAATGACTCATTTGAGAGTTTCCTGTTGGTTGTTTACAACTATGTCAAACAGGAAATCTCAGCCACAGTTCCCTCGACTTGAGAATACAGTGGAACTTCAGTGTGAATACCCCACTTTGGCTATAGCTAAATTATAGCACGGTGATCTGTTGAGCGAGTTTAATTAGGTTCAAGTTAATCATTTAAAGTGAAGCATAATTTAGTAGAGAATTTGTCTCTTCGATTGTACGAGATTAGTATCACGGTCGACTAAAGTCGGCCCAAAGTCAAAATCTCTAGTCATGGTAGTAAGTTAATAATTTTATTTTTAAACCAAAGACTTTGTTTTTGGAATGACCAAGTTGAATTTGGATTATATTGGAATTTTGACCAATACAAATTCCATATATCCTAAAGCGATATTTTTTTTGATGAAAAGAAATATGTATATTATCGTTACAAAAACGTGTCGCTTAAGAAAATATAAAATATGACTTTACTAAAAAATCAATAAGCCATGAATTCAACAAAACTATCACACCATTAGTTAAGGTGATGCATGCAACATTGATATTTAAATTTTTCAATAGTAATCGTTGAACGAATCCATACCACCGAGTCTCACAACCACATTTTTAAATTCTCCAAAAAATCACATGAGTTAATCAATTTATGAAATGTTATAAATTAATTAAATTAACTAATATTTAAGAAATATTAACTACTAATTTATTTGATGTTTTAGTGTTGCTAGTTATTTTTTGGATGTCCATATAAATGTTACATAAGACTATCGATATATGATACCATTTTGTATTGAAACTGGCTTTAGATACAGTTAATTACATAACAGGCTTTTCGGAAAAAGTTTCCATTTATGGAGAAATGCTTGGCCCACTAAAAAAAGGAAAAGGAGAGGGTTTGACTGATTGAAAATTAATTAGGAAGCAAAAACCTATTCCTCTCATTTATTTCCTCTCGTTAAGTTTTTCCTCCCTTCATTAATGGTTACCTCCTTCATCTCTTTCATGGCCCAAAAATTACTTCTCTATCTCTAAAATATCAACTCCAAAACAAATCAAAACATCAAATAAACATAAAAGTTACATGACATATTTCACGCTCGCACTTGAGGAAACGGCTTCATAGCATAACCACTATAGAAGAGCCAGATTAATTAAGGGATAATAAGATAGAGCCAATAGTATCTGGTACCATTGCGTGTGTTGTGGAGCACGGAACTATGAAGCTCCATACCAAAGTAATTATGTTGGATCGAGGACAATAGGGAGACAACATGGTGGAAGCACAAAGGAAACTGAAGAAAAGACGAAGACTTTTAATCCTGAGCTTTTGACTAGTAAACTTTTCTCTCTAAAATTAGGTTTTGGTTGATTGGATGGTTGGAGATAGTTTCCACACTTTTCAATATCATTTTGTACTAATACAAAAAATTTATGCATGTTTAGGATGATTGCATAATTGCTTATATGTCACTATCATACACTCACGCTAGGATTGAGCTCATCTATAGTATGTCTGCATGCATAATCACATTGCACTTTGGGTTCAGTGGATGGATGCGTGATCAATTAGCTGTGTAACATGGGTGTTTATTACGCGTTTGATGTCCGCCTTTAGGAAGATTTCGAGGAAGAAATCCTTTTTAAGGGTGGAGAATATAACGCGTCGTAAAAATTAATAAAAATAAATGAATTAATTAAATAAGATAAGGCTAAAAGTGGAAATTTTGTAAAAGTTGGAAAGTTGTCCTAATACGTTCGTGATGATTTTCTGATCAATCTCCATATATAATGTTTTGAAAACAGAGCTCAAATAGAAAAGTTATGGACGTTTTAAGTTTTCGAATTCAAAATAATTTTAATGGAAATCAAATTCAATTTAATAATTAATTCCAAATTTTAAAATAAAAAATTAACAGTAATTAGACTTAGGAATTAAGTAAACATTAAAATTATCGTTCATGTTAAATGATTGATTAAGGTATTAAATAAAATAATCAATGGCATAATATAAACATTCTTAGAATAGAGCTACCATTTGACTGTCTACCCTGGGTCGGTCAACGACTAACAATCGAACGGTGGCGTAGGAGCACTCGACTACTTCATGTTAATGGTGGCTCGAGTTTTCTGCATTTGAATGGTGCAGATTTTATTATTTTAAACCAACTTAAACCTAATGGTTCTAGTGCATTCTAACCACTATAAATAAAAGCATAGCCCCTTCCCTTTTATTCACAAATTATTTTGATAATCAAGCAAAGCTCTGCTTGCCTCTCTCATCAAAGATTCAGAAAAATACTATGTAGTTTTAGGTAAAAAAATTATGTGCTTATTATTCAATTTCTAATCCTTTTCTCCTCTAATCCCTAAATTTTGTAATTTAATTCGTATATAATATGCTTGTTGTATATGTCTCAAATGAGAGAATGTAAAAGATTAAAGAAGCATATCAAATCCAAAAAGGGAATAACCTAGGACTTATTGTAAATGAAAATTGTAGTCTTTCTTAATTTAGTAATTGTATAGTATAACTTGAATTTGATGTATGCCTTTGGAATTTTTTTTTACTCAAACATCACACTAAACCCTGAGATTCCCCTAAAGTGGAATGTCAATTTCTTAATTTAGAATCTCAATTATTCAATTATTCTATATTAAAATAATGGAATTGTGTAAGTATTGCAATTGTAATGTTTTACATTCTACTTCACTTCTTATCTTTTTCTTTCGATCTAATTAAGGGATTTGAATAGAATAAATTAAGAAATAATATGTGAGAAATAGATTCTTTTATTCATAGTTTGCACCTCCTATTTCTGCAAATTAAATAGAAATTCCATTTTTCAGTTTTATACAAAGAAGTTGAACAGAGCATAGTAGTAATTGGATTGTAAGTTTTTATTAATGTTACTTCCGTTATTTAGTATAGGTAAGTTAGGTATGGATTCTTTTCTATACAAATTCATCGATTAAACCGTGGATATTGGATATATGATATATTTGTTGAAATGGTATTGGACTTGTATGAATTTGAAATTTTGACATTTAAATGGTAGCTTGGGGCACAATATTCGCACGCCTAAAATGCCAAAAAGTACTTAAAGCCCCGCGCGCATGTGTGTTTGTGTGTGTGTGTATTGGCATAAATAATGTATAATTATAACATATTAATTATGCAATTATTTGAACATTAATTACTATTTAATCCCCTTAGAAAAGAAGTTAAATTGTAAGGGTGAAATAAGAATTTCTTATAAGGCCTTAATATGGAATGTAGTGAGATGTGAGATAATATATTAAGAGAGTTATAGATTACGACTAAGTCATAGGGATGTAACACCAGTCAAAAGCAATGGAAGTCTGCCCAGCTAATTTGGCTACCGGTAGTGTGATTACGGAGTTGATGTGTGACATCACTTACAATAAGTAACCACGGAGGATGCAAGGTTAGTCCTAAATTCTATATGATATACTTATGCAGTTAATCTGGCTACCAGTACCTACAAATAGTCAGATTAATGTGAGACATCATGATTGGGTTACTCATCATAATACGAAGGACCTACTTTGGGGTTAGGTATTAAGTGTATGGTTGAGAGCCCGACTCTTCCCTATGTACGAAGTAGTAATTGGTCAGGGTTAATGGTTATGAATGGTAGGATATCTCAGGAAGGGTCTACTTTAGATTTAAAGTATTAAGTGACCTGAAGAGATTTCATGCAATGTTAGCTAGATAGTAGCAGAGAGGAGTCCACCATGGGATATGTATTAAATGACGGTGACCTACCTTGAACGTGGTATTAAATAGTTAGAGTATGCTTAGTTCCCATTAAAAATGTATTAAGTGGCTTGGGAGATATCTCTTACATTATTAAGACATTATTGATGATAGATATGAGTTATTGGATTAAAAGAATAATGGTTATGGAATTGGATTGGGAAAGCCTTAGTGCTTATAGTTGGAAAACTTATATTATGGTTAAGATACGTAAGACATATTCTTATTTAAATTATACTAGCTAAGTACTATTATAGAAAGGCTCGAGAGTTTATTCACCAGGCATTGTTCTGACTCCCTCCTCATTACAACACAGGTTAGAGATGTTGATGAAGAATTTTGGAGGTGTGGCGGAGACGCAGACTTATGGAAGTTACTTATTTATCTACTTATGTAATTACCTTTATTTCTTACGTATCCATTAAATGAATGGAACATTGTACTACAGATAGTCAACTATTGTCTATGGTGTTGTGTTATGTTTTTATGACATTTGAATTTTAAATAAAATGGATATTGTTCTAATATTATATTTTATCCTTCTGCTATGAGTTTCTAAATGTGTAGATAAATAGCGCTGTGTATAGTTTTTCATACCAACCAATAACTGGCATTGGAATAGATCTAAGTTTCGATGGGTCTTTTCTACGTCAGAATTTAGGCTTGTTTTGAGATGGGTTATTTAATGCTAGGTTTTAAATCTTGCATTCGGTCGTGTTTCATCTCGAAGATTTTACACACATTATCTCGTATCGGACGAGATCTTGGGAGAGATGAGTGTATCTCGAGTGATAATTTTGGATTTTAAAGCCCATCTCGAACTATTTATAGTAACATTATTCTAAATTTAATATTTTAAGATTATCATTAATTGTTATCTATGTATAAAAGTTTTTAACATACATAATTTATATAAAATGATAATACTGATTTAACATTTTAGATCAAAGTGATTGATTTGGAATTAACTAAATGATTCTCTACTCATATGAATAATAAAAGTAAAATAATAATAATAAGTTGCTATGCTCACTCATTAAACACTAAAAATAAGAATAACAGAGTAATTAAGAAGTCATTAGAGTGTAATTTCTTGTCGACTCGGATAAGAAGTAAAAAATGTAAATGAAAAAAACATAACTTCGTAGTAGATCTTCTACTCATATGTCATCTTAAGTTTCACCATCTTGGAGGAGATGAGTATCAAATGATATATAAACAAAATTGAATGCCTCATTAATCTAAATATCATCTCGCTCAATTTCGAAAATAAGATTTCGAGTGAGAACTCGGGTGAGATGAACGAGATCTGAAATAGTGGTTACATGATGAGTGAAGTTGAGTTAATTTCTTTCTATTTGATCTAGTACTTAAGGGTAAGTACGTAAGGTTAAATTAATCTCGTCTAAAGCATGATTTACGAGATTGTATAAGATTAGAGTTTATAAGAAATCGCTATATATATCGTAGGTCAAGTAGTTGACAGGTTGTGCGAGTCACTTAGGTTGTGCGAGTCTAGTGAATGCATGTAATATAGATAAGCAATCTATTATGGACTACCTAAATGAGTTTGGGACTGATCAATATTGATTGTGACTAATTTTTGTAATGAAGGTAAGTTTCATAGCCAAATCATTTTTATACTTAATTATAGGCAATTCCTAAATCTTTATGCATACCTATTCACCTGTACCGAGAAACAAGTGTTGTCTAAGAAATGCCAACTTCATGATGAAGGAATTTCTTTAGAAATTACTAGTAATGAAATGCTGACATAAGTTCCACATTGACTTGCTGAAGGATGTGAGGCCAGTGGTTATGCCATTGAGGCATATGACACTTGTAGAGCAATGTGAGCTCTATTGGAATTAGGCTGATCCGCTAAGGAAGAAATTGTTGAATTTCAATTTTTTTTACTATTTTGGATCTTTATTAGGTCTATGAAATGTAAATGTATATTAGACCCAATCTAATAAAATTTTAAATCAAATATTTTTTTTAAATTGTAAAATTGGAGATATAAATATAACTTAAAATAATATGTATTATAATGAACGTAAAAAATAAATTCATTTTTGTGAAGTATAAGTGCAATATATAAGTGGTGTGTGTGTTTATAAATATATATATGTGTGTGTGTGTGTAAAATGAAACATGTATAAATGAATTTAGAGAAGGAAACCTTTTGTTTTCCTCTCTTACCCAGTGCAATTAATAAAGAAAAATATGGCAACATGAAGAGAGAGAGACACCTTTCATTTCTCTTCCTCCTTAATTGTAACAATTAATGTATTACATGACATTTATAACATATCAACCAAATTTACACATGCCTTTATTGTCCAAGTTTTGATTAATGAAATATATGATATATCCATAATTATACACACACACACACACACACACACACACATATATAAACTGAAAACCTATTAGTTGTCGTAAATAATTCAAAATCCAAAATTAACACTAATGAGATTGATTTCAATTAAAGAAAGATTTGACAATAAAAGCTTACATTATTGCATAAAATGCTCTTATAAATTTGAAATATACTAACAGATATATATTTCCATACACATGATTTGTAATGACCGAATTTTATCGCTTTGATTTAGGAATATTTAATTAATTTCAAATATTCAATTAATGGTTTTAAATAGTCAAATAACCCTCTTTTTATTTATCAATAACGATAGCAATTTTTTTTTGAAATTTTGTTTTTTAAATATAAATAGTTCAATCAAAAGTGAAAAATGTGACCAAAAATTGTTTTTCGGATTTTTGAATTTTTAACGAACAAAAGTTATCGCAATGTTTGTGCACATCTATGTACACATTTAAAAAAAATTCCTCTTTTCAAATAAATAGATTCATTAAATTTAATTACCATTTGACAATTCAAAGTACTAATCAAAAATGTAAGTAAGGATTTGTAAAATAGAAGGATTTTCCTTTCTTCTTTTTAGTGCTAAAGTATATATGTTTAAGTGCTTCTTTTTGTGATTTGATGGCAAGTACACTTGTTCACATGGCGTTGATAGGTTTCGGTGTATTTGTGCAATTTGGCTTAAGGATAAGTGGTATATTTGTCAAATCTTCCATGTTTATAAAAGTGCACTTTCATTTCACAAATTCATTTTACTTTCTTCTTCTCTTTTCCATAGCTTCCTTCTTTAGTTCCTTGCTCTAAAACTCTCCAAAACCTTATCAAAACACCTCCTTTCCTCTATAAAAACATTTAAACAAACATAGAACAATATAGCTAATGCTTTCCACATCTTAAAAAACCAAACTTTAGCACCCAAAACCCAATTTTGCCTTGGGCCGTATAAAAACCCGCACCTTACTGGGCTTAAATTTCAACAAAAATCGAAACCCAAGTCCATCAAAGCGCAAATCATTGGTTGTGGTACTTGTAGATAAGCATAGGCATTATCAGGGATTGATAGAAATCTAAACTCACAACGGAAATAATAATAAGATAAGAATACTGATTATGACTACTATCTTGAAATTATCGGTATTCCTTGGATAATAGGCTGTCACATCAGCATTGAGCATGAGAGAAAAGAAGACATCTCCAACAACTAAACAAATCCAGCTCTAAAGACATGTCCCTCTAAATCTATCATGTAGGTTGTAATGCGGAGGCGGTCAGAACAACGTTTTGGTGACTAGAAAATCTATGAACTTGCCATAATATAAATTTATACTGATTGGTTTCCATCTAATTGTTATGTCTATTTTGGTTATCAATACTAGCCTAACCTTGCATTGCACACACGATTACTTATCTACCCATTCCCAAGGTACAATATACCGACAAAGCCTTATCAACCACCCAATACTTCCTTGCACATTTATCACTTAATACTTCTAAATATGAAGCGGTCTTCTATAAACACCACAAAATACTTTTAAAAGAGAAATAAGAAGACTGCCATTTAAGACCTCAATCAAGGTAGAACTCATCATTGAAGGCCTATTTCCAAGGTGGTTTGCTAAGAATGTTGTCAATGGTCAAACCATTACTTAAGGCTTTTGACATTTAATGTCCAACTATTATCGCGTCCATCGCCAATAAAATAATAGCCATGTAAGAAACAGTACCTAAGCCACTTAATACTTTTAAAAGGACTAGGTAGACTACTAAACATTTAATACCTATATTCTGTAATGATCCTAAAATTATAATGGTTTTAAATTATGTAATTAGCTAAATTTTGCTTGAAAATAAATAATTAAAATTCAGCAATGAAAATTTTATATTTGGTATGCGTCTATTTAAGGATAGTGAATTGTAGATTTTCACTGGAAAATATGATGTTACTTTTATTATGTAATTTTCAATTTCAATTTAAAATTAGTTAATTTGATAAAAATAAAATATTTTCAAAATCTAAATATTTTTATATGATAAAAATGTAAAACATTTTCTAACTGAGACAACATATTCCATTTCACAAAATTTGGATTGCTCTAGCTCCGTTATCTTATTTTCGGCATTTTAGCAGCATTTTCGGCAGTGAATATCAACTTTTGATAGGATGATTGCATCGCTCATATTTATGTACCATTTTGTTTGTCTTGTCATGCTGATCTCCGCAGTATACTAGTTTATGCATTTCGACTTACATGCATCAACCATCCCACTCGTGCAGCAAGGCACTCCCCATCTCCTCCATGTGAACAACGCCATGTTTCCCTCCATAGCCAGCAACCAGATCTCAACCAAGCCCAACACCACCATTGCCTACCGCATCTCGATCAATAACCCATAGGCGAGCAGCCTCCATCTGCACCTCTTTTATTATATGAAGGAATATATTATATTATGTTGGAGAGGTATATAATATGTTTAAGAGTATATTTTTAAATCTATGCTAATATTTTGAGTTATACATATAATATGTTTACGCTAATATTTTGAAATAGATTTTTTTTATGATTTTAAACATATATAGATATTATATTGGAAGAATTTTAGGAAATATGGATTTTAACAAATATTGATTTTTAAAATATAATATGAAGATTTTTATGCGTTTTTATTTAATATTGGTTTTAAAGATATAATAATGATTTTATTTTAATGATTTTAAGAAAGAAAATAATAATATCAATAATATAATATATATTTTGTTTCCATTTATATCAAGCTAGTTTTGATTTTGAATTCATCGATTCAGGTCCGTCGTACTTTGCTTTGGAATTTGTGCTTGGATTCGCCGCATCTTGTTCTTGTTATTTCTCTAGCCACAAAAGGTGAGCGATCACTTATGATTAACATTCTTATATTTAGTAGAATCAATTCACATGAAATAACGATTGAAATATGTTGTTAAATTTAAACTGTTAGTCATTTATTCGTTAAATACGATATGTTAGTATTTGCGTTTATTCACCTATACTAATTGATGGTATCGACCAATAACCTATTATTTGTCAATTATGATACATGCCTATTGTTGATATGTTATATTGTTATCATATTATCCTCACTCTGCAAGTTCCCAGATAGTTAGAAATTCCCTATGGGTTGAAATGATACATACCGGAACGATATTATAGATTAGGGGAAAATCATTATGGATTGAAATGATAAACCCAAGCAATTTTTTATTGAATTTGAAAATTTTAGGATTACAGGTTGAAATGACATATACATGTAAAATTATTTAAATTGCGGATTGAAATGATAAATATCTGTATCACTTGACCATAGAATAGAAAATTATATACGGACACCGTTGGTCTATTTTTGAAAATAATTTTCGAAGTTTAAAGGGAAATATATAGGTTTTAATAAATATTGATTTTTAAATATTATATAAAGATTTTAATTTTTAATACATGTGCAAAAGTTAGATTTTTTTTAAATTATATGTTTTGGATATTTTAAAATTATAAGTTAAGTTTCAAAATGAAAAATTATAAACGTTTACTTATAACTTTATTATTTTTAAAATATATAAAATAAGATTTAAAATAGGTCTGATAATAATAAGATTTAATTTAATAATAACTAATATAATAAAAGAGGGAATTACGGAAAGGACAAACTTTGATAAAAAATTTGTGTCAAAGACACTAAGATTCATTTTTTGGCTGAAGGACAAACTTTGAAAAAAAATTACCTAAAGGACAATGCTAGTTCTAACTAGCACTATGTTCATGTTTTACACTATACAAAATGCTAGTTCAATGACGATCCGAAAATTTAGACGTTTGAAATTGGAATATTTAATTGATTTTAAATATTTAAATGTTAATTTTAACTTGAATACCAAATATCAGTATTTATTTGATAATTTAATTAATGAATTTAATAATTGGAAATCGGGGGAAATGTCGAATCTAGAACTCCAAGCTTGTTAAAAATAATTTAAAGGGTTAGAAAATTTATATTGATAATACTGAAGGTAATAGAACTTTTAAAATTAAATTTAAAAGTGGTTTGTTTAGTTTTAAAAATATATCGTTTAAATTGATATTTAAAAATAGCCTTCCGGGACATAGTCCCGGAATTTGACAAAACCAGTTCCAATGGGTCCATAATACGATATTATTACTGGATTTCAATTTTCGTAGCATTCAGAGTTGTCATGTGATCGTACGATATATGAGCACCTAGAAATTTATATCAAATTCAATATTATAACTGGGTCCAAAGTGCTATCTTCTCCATACAATCGAATTAGGATTTGAAACATTTTCCATTGCGATCGGAATAGGGGTACAATATTATAAACGCCTGGCGGCATGCCTCGATAGGATGTCAAGTTTTTAAGCTATCGATTCAAGACGATTTGAAATTTAAGTTTTAAATTAATATACATTTACTTTTGTTGACCAGTCAAAACAATTTCACATCAAAACTTTTTGCCTTCACCTCGATGGCACTATAGCAATTTGTCTCAGGCACGCAAACATTGAATCATGTCCCTTCTCTTTTTTAAAAATAGCAAGCTGATAAATAAAAATCAAAAAGGAAAAAAAGGAGAGGACATTTCAAACGAAAAGGGGGATTGAACAATGGCCGACTCGAGTAAATCTCCTTCAGTTATTTCATCCCTTCCCATTCATGTTCAAGTTCAAATAGAAGGAAAGCCCTTTTCTCTTTCGTAATTCATCGACGAAGTCTGTTCGTCCAACGAACCGAAGTCATGTTCGTGACACGACAGTGGGCTACGGGCCGATGGAAGCGAGGCTGACGTCGGCACTGGGATAATTCGCAGGGGTTGGTAGCTTAGGCGAAGGCTTTGCGTTACGGGTCGACGCTCTAGCTGCCGAGGCGATGGTGAGTTGCGGCGAGGCTGCGGAGGCAGGAAGGCGGTGGGGCGAGTTTGGGTTCGAATTAGGGGTTATTGGCGTCAACGAAGAGGTGGTTCAACGAGTTTCCGATTGTGTTGGTGTGTTGCCAGTGATGTGAAGATGGAGTCATGTTTGATGTGCGGTAAGGTATAAGATGTCTTTATATTTTCATTGAATTAATATATGTATATGTCGACTAGGGAAATTTTTATTGACAATGAAGTGAATATTTATCTTTGGTAATCACTGAAAAAGAAAACAGATTTTTATATATAAATATACATATACAATTACACATACATATTGTAATACAAAAAATAAGTGTAAATTTATGGATCTTGGAAAATATAGGAATTCATGTAAAAGTTAGATTCTTGAAATCTATAACTTAGTTTTATAAACATATATGTAGTTTCAAAGTGGAAAAAGGAAATAAATATACATATACACATTCGAAACTTACTAGTTTAATTTTGAAATAAGTATTATGGAGATTAATTTGTTTAGTAAACTTATTTAACTCATTTTATTTACTAAAAAAATATAAAATATATTTATTAAAAGAAATTTGTTAACTAAATTATTAGTTCAAAGTTGAATGAACAAATGGTAACAGATTGTTCGATTAGTTTAAATTAAACTAATAAAGCAATTGACAGTTCGATGTATCAAGTATTAATAAAACCTATAATGTTCATACAAGGTTTAAAATCGGGAAAACCAAATCGAAACTGAAGTGGATGGGCAAACAAAAATCAAAGGTGAGTAAATCTCACTCAAATTGGATTACCGATTAATTTAATTAGTTAAAATTAAAATAGTTAAAATTAAATTATTTGATTGATTGCTTGAATTGATAATTTAATATCAGTCTGTATGTGATATAATATACAGCAGTATATATATTAGAGTGATTGATATTCCCGCATTATATAGTGGATGAGACCCTATGTGCCTCGCATAATAGAGGATGACCTTTATACCGCGATATCCCACCTCGAAGTGGGATTGGATTTTTTATTTTGTGCTAACATCTGTGGGTGCAGGAAAAGCAGGTTGGAGGGATCCAACTGGATTCCTCGAAAATATTGAAATTTATTTTCATAGTCTGTAGTTGTGATTTATTTGATAACCTATGATAGATGATATTGAAAATTGAAGCTATTGAATGTTATGGATTGGCCGAAAATATTTTGAATATTTTGAGATATCAAAGGTATAAGTTCTGGATTTTTGAAAGAAAGAAAATGAAAAGAAAATGGTTTTCAAAGTAATTAGTTTATGGATATATAAATTAAGTAATTTAAACCTTAAGTTAACTTAAAACTTAGAATTGGTAATGGCTAGGATAAATAAAATAATTTAAAACTTAGAAATTAATTAAGTTGAGGTGATTATGTATGTGTTAATTATGGATTAATCACTAAGGTTTATTAAAATAAATAGCTGAAATTAATTAATAGATAATTATGAAATAAAATGATCTAAACCTTTGATTATTTAAAATTCTTAAGTTAATTATACTTATAAATTATTAGTTAATCCTAGATATTTAATTAGAATAAAATAAAATGGGTTGTAATTAGTTTATTGATAATTAAACTTGTTTGAAAATAATTAATGAATTCTGTTTTAAGTAAATTAACGATTTGTGTGACTTGTTAATCTAGTCTATGAATAGTTTTAAATTGGTCTATTTCAATAGATATTATGATAGGATTTTTATGTGAGGGTTGGCATTCTGAAAATGAATTGTTTTGTTAAAAACAACTTGGCTTAAAGACGACGTTTGGATTCGAAGAGATCGATATGGGATATCAGTAATATCCGAAACCGCTTCGGTTTAATAATTACTTCAATCTTTACGGGTTTGATTTATAGAGACAAATTGGCTGGAATTAAATAAATTAAGTAAATCCGACTATATTTGAATAAGTAACTGCACTTAGGCATTATCATAAGTAATGGATTGGCATCTAGTGTTGGTTATAACAAAAGAAGAACTCATAAAGTAGAACTAGTTACCTTGAAATTCAAAGACGTTTTTACAACTCTAGTATTTCAGTTTAAATTGGTTTACTCATGCTGGTTTCAAGCCTGATTCGGGTGTTACTTTATTGTAATGCTCGGGTCAGACCGAGTATTATAGATTTTCAGGTTGGAACGTTCTGGAGCACAGGAGACGAGCTGGATGTTAGGGACGTATTGAATATATTCCGCTTCGAAGCAAAGATTGTTTAGACTGGATTTTGGGACAAGTTATTATAACCGTCTTGTTATTAGTGAATGATCGTACTCTGATATATTGTATGTAAATTGACATTTACAGCTTTTGTTTGTATAAATGTTGTTATTTGATATTATATTTTGTTCCACTGCGATTGTGAGATTCTGTAATATTTTTTTTTGTTTCTTCTTCTACCTCTTTTTTCTTCTTAACCCTAACAGTCTGGAATTTCCGACACTCGATTTCTCGGCATTCTATAAAGTGAACGTATTAGTGTCGATTTTCGTGGTCAAAATTTTTGGTCCATTACATTTGGTATCAGAGTGAAGGTTAAGCAAGAACCTTGGATCTATTGGGGATTACTCATTTGAATAGGGTCGGTGGTACCCTAAAATGAGTTGAGTGTATTATATATGAGGGCGTACTTGTTAGTGCTTATACAAAGATTTTAAAACGGTTTTAAAAACGAATGATTTTTATATAAGCTTATATTTTGATATATAAAGCAATAATTTTTCTAATTATTATATATAATAAGATAATTGGTTGTTGATTATTGAAACTGAATAAGATCATAAGAATTAAGTGGTAATTTATATAACCTAATAGAATTCAGGTAAGAATAAATTTGCAAATAAGTTAAGATAGATTGAAAACCCGAATTTAAAGCCAAGAAAATTCACAAAAATTTTCAGATTGCTGAAATTTGTTACCTGGTTTTATTTTCCAATAATTATGAAATAATATATAGTGAGTTGGTTTCCAGATTATCATCTCCCTTTCATTAGATTTATATCCATCTCTAATTTATATGAGTATAGATATAAATATCTTATTTTATAATTTAGAAAGAAAGTGGAGAAGAAGAAATGGCAAAGCTTCGCTACCGCCTCTAGAAAAATACAAGAAGGGAAAGGAGGGTTAGGCCTGAATTTATAAGCATAATAATCAACCCCAACCGTTGGATCGAAATATGCTAAATCTGGACCGTTGGGCCTAGGTTGACTCTAGTTGTCACACAATGAACGGTCGACTACCCCTACCTAGGGATTGACTACCCATGATGGTGGGTCGACCTTTGGGCCTGGTTAATTAAATTAATTTTTCTTATTTATTTATTTTCATTTTGAATTCGTTTTTCGTCCGTAATCTCTTCATATGGACTCCGATTGCAAAAATCCAAATATGAAGTTGCTTAGAATTTTTCCATAAACGCAATGGTGCAAGTTTCATAGTCCAGATCCATCGTTGCATAAATTCCATTTTTCGAGCCTAATTAATTAATAACTAATTAAATAACCAACGCCAAATTACGAGGTGTTACAGGCCATAAGAAAGAGAGAGAAAGAGAGAGGAGGCCTTGCATGAGCATTTGAAGGCTAGGTGAGGGCTCTGTCCAAGCTTGCAAGGTGTTAATGTGAAGTGATGTCGGTTGTTGGGTTGTAGGATTAGGTGGTAGAAAGTGGTTTGAATTAATGTGAGCATTCTCACTTTAAAATTGACTTTCAAACTGACAAAATATTGTAATAATTTAGTGCTTATAGTGTTGTATGTATATGTTGGGATGCACATATATTGTTGGTTGTTGTTATTGATTTCTGTTTGAAAATGGATGACATAAATATCTATTGTGTTTCAGGGGACTAAAGCAAAGAAAATGGAAGTCGAAGTGTCTTCGTAGCGAATAGGTCACTACGAAAACACTTGAAAGAATAGAAATGTGTAGAGAGATCCAAAAGGATTCTTACCCATTGTTTTACATTTTATTTATGTATGTGCATATGAAATGATTGTTGGTCCGTGGGATGATGGTTTTGACGACAGCAACCTTAAAATAGATTATAAAATATAAATACTAACATTATAAGTTTAGATATATATGTATATGCAGGATTTAACCATGCAGTACTAAGAATGAAGACTGTACAGTATAGAGATTCAAGATATAAAGATAAAATATCAAGATAGAAGGCTCATGAGTATCGAGATTATCAAGGGTTCAAGATTTCAAGGATAAGTATTTTTTATTATTATTAGGAACTTTTGTTAAAACTCGTAGAAAAGCACTGGCATCTTAAAATCCAATTTATTCGTGGAATGGAATCCACTTCGAGCCCGTTAAAGGGATGGAACCCTAAGTAGGATGGAACCTACGAAAATCTAGTGGGACATTATTTTGTATCCACTAATTTTAATTCAAAAGATTTTACAAAATTATCTTGTTTTCAAAATGATTTCAAAACTTTGCTTTTAAAAGATCCAAAACCCTCGATCCTGATTTTAAATAATTTTAGCTTCAAAAACATCTTTATTTTCAAAGTCAAATTACTCCCGATTCTAAACTATCTTTTTTAATAATATATTTAACTTTTAATATTATACTTAGATCTAAATATAAAATTATGGTTAAATTCTATATATATTATTCTTTATATTTACTTATGAATTTCAACTATAGTCAAGTATATTTATAAAGTTTAAATTAGTTTTCATATAAGATAAAGGTTTTTTTCAAAGAAATTCAAAACATCATAAAAAGCTTTGTGATGTCGACATGCCTATGGGTACCATGTCGACATGGTGACAGTTTGATTCAAAAATTCAAATTTCAAAAGAAGTGTCTATTCGCCATAACTCTTCATGAATGGACATGGCTGTTGTTCTTCTATAAATAGGGGTCAGTTTCAAAGAATTTTTAATCACTTTTTTCTGGTTTTCACTCCTCCTCTTCTTCCTCTTTTCTTAATACATATTCTTGTCATTACTCTGCCGAAATCAACATTGAATCATACTCGACTACTTCAAGTTTGATTCTCTATCACTATCTCTACAAGATTCTCGGTGCTATTTAGAGTTATAGACTTCTTTGTAATCTATTAAGCGAGAAAAATTGTGATTATAGCCTTGGAAATCAATCAAAAGGGAAAAGGTGTGATTGTAGCCTTGGTAAATCAATTGGGTAAACTTGTGGCCCGGAAATCAAGTATCTCTACCCAGAGGATCAAAATTCTGGAGGGTGTACCTCGTAGCCTTGAAACCGAGGGTGTAATTGTACGATTTCTTTTGAAAGAAAATCCGTACTTGTGTTGCGGGACTGGATGTAGGGTAACTCCGAACCAGTATAAAATTCGGTTTATTCTTTCCTTTATTGCTTTTATTTTATTTCTACATCTGTGATTGTTTCTGTGATCATATCTGTGTGTGTATATTGCATACTTTTGTGTCTAAATTAACATTAATTAAAAAGATTTAGTAATTCTTTATTAACACTATTCACCCCACCTCTAGTGTTAATCTTAGCCTAAGGATCCGTAATCCGCATTTCTCACAATTGGTATCAGAGCAAGGTTTTCAAAGTTTCATAATCTGATTTTTGAAAAGCTTTCAAAATGGCTACCAACACTGGTACTGTTATTAACACTAGTATACCTGTCACTAGTTCATTTGTAGAGGGTCAGTCTACTGTCAGACCACTTTTTAATGGCATTAACTATGCATATTGGGCATGTGGAATGAAAATATATTTACAATCTATAGGATTAGACATTTGGAATATCAACAAACTGAATATTCTGAACCCATAATTGATTTCGCACAGTGGACTGCTGAGCAAAGACTGTTACACAAAATAATTCTAAGACAATGAATATTCTTTTTAGTTCACTATATAGAATTGAATTCAATATAGTGTCAGTTTGTAAGTCTACATATGAAATTTGGAAAACTTTGCAAGTTACTCACGAAGGAACAAGCAAAGTTAAACAGACCAAAGTTTCCATGCTCACAAATTAGTTTCAATTATTTAAAATGAATGCTAATGAGTCTATTTCAAATATGTATAGTAGATTTCAGGATATTGTGCATTCTCTAATATCTTTGGGAAAGGAATTTTCTGAAGAAGATCAAGTCAGAAAATTTTTAAATTCTCTAACTCCAGAATGGGATCAAATGACACTTGCGATCGAAGAGGCAAATGACATCAGTATTTTGAAGATAGAAGAATTAATTGGAAATCTAATGTCGTATGAAGTTCAAATGATCGGGAGAAGAGAAAGTAAAGCATCTGAAAAGAAATCAATGGCATTCAATGCATTGACCGATGAATCAGACTCAAACAGCGATAATGATGAAGAGATAGCCTTTGTGACCAGAAATTTTAGGAGATTCCTGAAATACAGAAAGATGAATAATCTCAAGAGAAACAACTATAAGAATTCTGGAAATCAGAATATAGTGCCAAATAATGACAAGTGTTACAACTGTGATAAACCAAGCCACTTCAAAAGAGACTGTTCGTATCCAGAAAGGCAGAATCCTCCTATGAACAATGAACCAGCAAAGAAGCGGAAACGTGCATTTACTGCGACTCTAGATGACTCAGACTCGTCCTCAAGTGATGATGATCAGAAGACGGATAATTCGAATTTGTGTTTCATAGTTATTCACGACTCCGACGAATTCAGAGAAACGGACTCAAAAAAAGGTACACGTTTACAATATAATTGGTTGAAATTGATTGCTTAGAATTAGTTGCTTGATTGTTTGATTGATTGTTTTTTTGATTTGGTGTGTTGTTTGAATTTTAAAATTTATTTTATATTTTTTATTATTTTTATTATTATTTTTAATATTTTCTGAAATATATTATAAGTATAATAATATTTCAGAAATATATAATAGACATTTATAATAATAATATATACATTAGAAATCTTAGAAAAAATCAATTCATGAAAATTCAAAAGCACATGTCGACATGGTCCCTACCATGATGTCGACATGGCTACCTGAATTTGAATTTCCAAATTTGAATTCAAATGTTTGAATTTCCCTCCATATTTTCACTTCATTCAATTCTCTGAAAAGATACCTTTTGACCAGAGAATATGTCCTTTGAGAATCTATTTATTCACTATCTTTTATCATATCTTTTCACTTTCATTTTCAAATTCAAACTCTCTCTTCATAACTTCAATCTCTCTTCTCTCTACTTTAATGGCTTCTTCAAGCAACCCCTCAACCATGAGAATTTATAGAAAAATCAAAGAGCAATTATTCAATGATCCAGAGGCAATTAAGCATACATCAATTATGCTAACTATGCCAAAGTCCATCCCGGAAAATTTGCTATTTTTCAAGATTTTTCTTCTTATGAAATTGATTCTCCTTTTGCAAACAATGGTGTTCTTAGTCTTATTGATGCTTCTCAAAATGATTTTGTTTGCTATCCTAATCTTGTCAAAATTTTCTATGCGAATTTAAATCGCGGATTTTATGTTGGAAATGAAGATGAAATTTGGAGTAGTGTCAAAGGCACTTAAATTGTTTTGAATTGTGATCTTTTGGGTACCATTCTCAATTGCAAGAGTTCGGGAATGGATCTTTCTAACTTTAAACTCGATGAACATGATCGTGAGGCATTTCATCACATTTTCGAAAGAGATGATGATTTTGATTTTAAAAATAGAAATTTTCGACCAAAAACAAGAATTGTTAATCTTCTTTTGCAACATACTTTGACCCCAAGATCGGGAAATTTTAACAACCCTACTTTAAAAGTTTGCAAAGCTCTTTTTGCAATTTTCGGAAACTATGACATAAATTGGGCGCAAGTTATTTTGGATGAACTTCATCCTAAAAATCTTGAAATGGGTGAGAATACTTTATACCATGGAATTTATCTCACTCGAATTTTTAACTATTTTGGAGTGGATTTCAAAGGCGAAGAATTTGTTTCTAGAAAAGTTTTCAATCATTCCAACATTTCGCTTATGAAAATTCCATTTGTTTTTCAACCTTATGAGACACTTACCTAAAAGGAAGAGCGTTTGGCTCATGAGGAAATGGAAGAAGAGGAAGTTGAAGAAGAAGAAGAACAAGGGGATGAAATGGAAATTGAAGAAGAAGAAGAAGGTGAAACGTCTTTGGAAAGCATTGAATATCCTTCCAATCCATCCAACAAAACCCTTCTTAAAAACCAAAAGATAATTGTGGAGAATCAACGGATTCTAAAACGATCCGTTAGTAAAAAGTTGGATAACGTTTCTTCGAAGATGAACAAGTTCTTTTCCAAAGTCAGTAAGAAACTTGGATTATCTTCATCATCTTCATCCTCTAACTAGTTTTATCTTTTCGTATCTTGTTGTATTTGTTTTAGTTTGCTTTAGTTCGAATGTTCATGTAGTTTGTTGTGTGCTTAATCATTGTATTATCATAGTATGCAATGAAATGAAATTTCCTTTCTGTTATCTACCTTATCTTATCTCTAGAATAAATGTTAGTATATTATATATATACACAGAATTATTCATAAAATCAAAATTAGTCATAACATTTCACTAACCCGTGTCGACATCCCCTATGTGACCATGTCGACATGTACTGGTCAGAAATGGCAATTGATTTTGAATTTGAAATTTGAATAACTACCACATGTCTATTCAATTCAAACGAATTTCTACACCTATATATACCTGTTTCTTCTAAAATTCTTCACTGAAATTTATTTCTTATCATCTATATCCTCCATTTCTTTCACAAATTTAACTATGGCTAATCCTATTCACAATTTATCCGAAAATCTTGAAGAAACTCTTAATTCGTTCAAGAATATTCTCTCATTTATTCTACGAAACCAGCGTCATTTAGAATTATCAAATGCAGATGATAAAGGAACAAGAAAGGCACTTCGATGCGAGGATGATCTCCTCTCTGCACAAGGATGATAACGAAGCACATCCTCCTTTCTCTCTCACCAATGGCAATGATAATTGGGATGCTATTAAGGCAGACCCAATCTTTGGAGAAGAAGGATGGGTGGAAGTTCCACGTAACGTTTGATTTTTTTATTTACTTTGTTTGATTTGTTTGAATGGATTTGGTTTGAATTGATATGGTTTGAATTGATACTTTGTGTGGATTGATTTCTTATTGATTTGAAGATTGGTGTGTAAAACATAAATATATATATACATCGAATTAGTTATCATGCTTAGAAGAATAATTATTTCCTATTTTATATATTCCGTTGTATAGTTTATCAATGCAGGTACTAAAGTCCAAGAATGAGGGGAAGTAAGTTTTTGTTGATGACAAAGGGGGAGAAATATAAAATAGGATAGTTAGGTATAGATTAAGGGGGAGTTATTAGGATAGAAATAGTATTTTATAAACAAAGGTTGTCATCATCAAAAGGGGGAGATTGTTAGTCCGTGAGATGATGGTTTTGATGATAACAATCTTAGAATAGATTATAAAATATAAATACTAACATTATAAGTTTAGATATATATATATATATATATATATATATATATATGCACGATTTAACCATGCAGGTACTAAGAATGAAGACTGTATAGTATAGAGATTCAAGATATAAAGATAAAATATCAAGATAGAAGACTCATGAGTATCGAGACTATCAAGAGTTCAAGATTTCAAGGATAAGTATTTTTTATTATTATTAGGAATTTTTGTTAAAACTCGTAGAAAAGCACTGGCATCTTAAAATCCAATTTATTCGTGGAATGGAATCCACTTCGAGCCCGTTAAAGGGATGGAACCCTAAGTAGGATGGAACCTACGAAAATCCAGTGGGACATTGTTTTGTATCCACTAATTTTAATTCAAAAGATTTTACAAAATTATCTTGTTTTCAAAATAATTTCAAAACTTTCCTTTTAAAAGATTCAAAACCCTCGATCCCATTTTAAATAATTTTAGCTTCAAAAACACCTTTATTTTCAAAGTCAAATTACTCCTGATTCTAAACTATCTTTTTTAATAATATATTTAACTTTTAATATTTATACTTAGATTTAAATATAACATTATGGTTAAATTCTATATATATTAATCTTTATATTTACTTATGAATTTCAACTGTAGTCAAGTATATTTATAAAGTTTAAATTAGTTTTTATATAAGATAAAGGTTATTTTCAAAGAAATTCAAAACATCATAAAAAGCTTTTGGGATGTCGACATGCCTATGGGTACCATGTCGACATGGTGACAGTTTGATTCAAAAATTCAAATTTCAAAAGAAGTGTCTATTCGCCATAACTCTTCATGAATGGACATGGCTGTTGTTCTTCTATAAAAAGGGGTCAGTTTCAACGAATTTTCAATCACTTTTTTCTAGTTTTCACTCCTCTTCTTCTTCCTCTTTTCTTAATACATATTCTTATCGTTACTCTGCCGAAATCAACATTGAATCATACTCGATTACTTCTAGTTTGATTCTCTACACTATCTCTACAAGACTCTCAGTGCTATTCAGAGTTATAGACTTCTTTGTAATCTATTAAGTGAGAAAAGGTGTGATTGTAGCCTTGGAAATCAATCAAAAGGGAAAAGGTGTGATTGTAGCCTTGGTAAATCAATTGGGTAAACTTATGGCCCGGAAATCAAGTATCTCTACCTGGAGTTTCAAAATTTTAGAGGGTGTACCTTGTAGCCTTGAAACCGAGGGTGTAATTGTACGATTGTTTTTGAAAGAAAATCTGTACTTGTGTTGTGGGACTGGATGTAGGGTAACTCCGAGCCAGTATAAAATCCAGTGTGTTCTTTCCTTTACGGCTTTTATTTTATTTCTACATTTGTGATTGTTTCTGTGATCATATATGTGTCTATATATTGCATACTTTCGTGTCGAAATTAACATAAATTAAAAAATATAGTAATTCTTTATTAACACTATCCACCCCCCCTCTAGTGTTAATCTTAGCCTTAAGATCCGTAATCCGCATTTCTCACAATGATTATATGCTACGGCTTAGTAATGTTGAGTATAACCTGGAAGGTTGAACTTTTTTGAGAATAAAAATAAATGGTAGCTTGTTTAAGTACTATAGCGGTCGCGAAGCCTCTTTTCAAATTTGAAAAATTATGAATTTAATTTGACTTCAATATTATAATATTTCGAAGTTTAAACGTTTACTATATTTATAATGATTTAGAATATAGAAGAATGTGGTTTAAAAGTTATTTGATTTACCAAAAAAAGTATAAAAGTCATGGTCTATACAGTGATAGTTGCTATGGATGCGCTTGGTAAATTCGAGATTTTAGTAAAGTAAAAGGAGTTTATCTATTTTAAATATTTTGTAAATTTTTTTTCCAGTGTGTTCTATAAAAGTTATGTAAGTATTTTAAAAGAATTTGAAGTTTTAAAAATATTTTTGAACAAGTGGTTTATTTTGAAGAAATTCCTTTACTTTTTCAAAGTCAGATTCTTTTTAAAAGTGATGGTTTTTAATTATAATTGGAATGAGGTTTTCACATTGTTTAAAAGTGTTTAAAAGAGTTTTGGAATTTACATAATTATTATTCTTTAACGATTTATATTTAAAGTATCTAGGTAAAAAGCTCACTTTTACGTACAAGGAAATCTTATCTTTCTAAATCAATTTTGGTTTAACAATGATCTTTAAGTGGTGTTTTAGATAAGATTTTTGAATTATGATTTGAGTAGTTTAAATCGTATGGAAGAATATTCAAAAAGGATTTAAGTTTCAAAAGGATTTAATGTGATATTTTTTAGACAAGGAGTTTATTTAAAGAAAATCCATTTGTTTACCATAGTTGAATTCTCTTTTAAAGTGATGGCTTTTAAGCTATGTTACCAATGGAAGTTTAAAATTTGTTTAATGTATTTTAAAGGGGACTTGAAATTTATGTAAGTATTTTAAGGGATTATTTGATATGATAAACAAGTAGTATTTTTATAAAAGGAATTTTGGTTTCCAAATTAACTTTAGTTTAAACAAAGATTTCAAGTAAGATTTATATGGTGGTATAATGTAACGACTCGAAATTTTATCCTTTTAATTTGTGAATATTTAATTTAATTGAAATATTTAGTTAATTGTTTTTATTAATTTAATAACCCTCTTTTAATTTATAACTGATAATAGAAAAGATAATTCAATTTTTTTTACATAAACTGATAATTTGACGGAAACTGAAAATGTGAAAAAATACGTTTGATTTTCAACTTTTATCGAACAATAAGTCATTGAAAGTTGTAATATCTTTGACTATGCTCTAAATAACACTTATAAATATTTAACCACTTTTATGTTGAAATATGATAATAAATGATAATAAGAATTAGAATATATATATATATTTAAAAGTTGAAATAATGGTTTGGTTCCTTAAGTGTAAAACTAAACAAAGGTACATTAATCACCTTATTAACCAACATATTTGCAAATGTTTGTCCTTCTGGTGGCTTGTGGTGTGATTTTAGAGTTTTAAAAAAAGAATTAAAGGCAGTTGCTTTGCACTTTATAAAAATGAACATTTATGTTATTATTTTCCATTCTATCTTCCATTTCATTTTTCCTTCTTAACTCCATTGTGCTTCTTCTCTACCTTTTGTAAATTTTTAAAATAAAAATCTCGTCTTTAAAGTTGTAAAATCCCTATTTCACTCAAGATCAAAGATTTAAGCAATTCAAATTATGTGCAAAGGTGAGTTATCCAAAAATCCTTTTTCGATATTTTTGTATAACAAATAATGTGTAAATTTATTTGTTAGCTTGAGAATTGTATGGGACATTCATATTTTAAGTAATAGTATTTAAAAATCATATTTTTAGTTGAACTTGCATTTAAATGGACAAGGCAAGCTTGCTCTAAAAGAAGATAATCATATTCTATTCTCTGCTTCCTTTTATTCCATCCTCCTCTTCACTTTTAAAATCAACAACCCATAAACCAATTAGAATTTGCACGTGTAATCAACTAGAAAGTTTTTAGTTTTAGTTCTAGTTTATTTTAAAAATGGGTATAGGATTTTCATCAAGTATATTTTGAGAAAATTATAAATAATAGTAAGCGGACAATTTTTGTCGGTTTTTCATCGATCATTTATCGACGAACGGCCTTTGCAATCATGTTCGTATTTGCAAATCAGGATTTTTAGAGTGAGACGTAGGATTTTAGAGTGTCAAATGGTGTTGTGGTCAAGAGATGATTAGTTTTGAATCTAAAATTGATTTTCTATGAACTAATTGTCGATGGGATCTTTGAGTAGGTCTAGAGAGAAGCTTGGGCCATAAGGAAGCTATGGCAACGGGCAGTGGTGGTTCGATGGACTGTGGTAGCAGCGACGACTCGAATTAGAGTTTTAAGGAAGTAGCTTCATGAATTCGATCGCGACTGGCAACGATGAGCTGGGAAAGGCTTGGCTTAGAGGTGCGTGGAGACATGGGCTAGCTGGCAGCGATGGTGCATAAGTTGCAAGTGATCGAGGCGTTGGTGGGGGTGGGAATTTGGTCACATCCTGGGTTGTTTGTTTGGGTTTGCTCTTGGGTTGGAGGGTTGAATTTACTTCGGAAGGAACTGGGTTGTGGCATCGAGATACCTAGGGCATGCTTGGCCAGGAGAATGCGTGGGGAAGGTCGGCGAGGTGGCAGGTGGCAATGGGTGATCGTGCATGTGCACGTGTGTATGTTTAAATCTTTTACTCCTATTTTTTTCATTTTCCTAGGAAGTGTTGGAGTTTGGGATAGAGAAAGAAGTATAGGTAGGCTGGGTAGCTTGGGGTAGTGGACTGAGAGGGCCTAGGTAGTGTAGGTTAAGGTTAGTTTATAATAATTTTTTTTAAAAAAAGCTTAACTTTGAAAAATTCATAACTCATTCATTCAGAATTCGATTGACACGAGGTTTTCGATCTTGAGTTCATATTAACTTGTAGAATACACTCGTAAAATCATTTTTCCTATATAATGGTGTAAATTAATGATTAAATAATACAGGTTGTGTATAATTACATTGTTTAGCAATTATATTTTATCACTGTCATTCTGTCAGCAGAATAAACCACCGTTCTACTATATTTAAGTCGAGTAGGTTATTTTAGACACATGTTTAGCAAAATAAATCCTAGTTTGACTATTATGTGAACTTGGACATTTATTTATCTATCAATTGATTTATATTGATTTTTTATCCATCGAAATATACTTATGGATTTTATTTAAATATCTGTTGTTTATGCAAATACCTTGGTTATGACTAGAATGTTGATCTGAAATATAGTTGTAGTTTGTTTAAGTAATATTGAGATTGCTAAGCCTCTTTCCAAAAGTGGATAAGTTATGGATTTGAAATCAACTTAAGTTTATAACAACTTAAAGTTAATTATTAATTTAATTAATAATGTTTAAGGTTAATTTAAATTAATAATGTTTAATTTAATTGTTAATTTAATAAATAGTGTTTAAAGTTAATTCAAATTAATAATGTTTAAGTTAATAGTTATTTCAATTAATAATGTTGAAATTAGTTTATTAATTTAATTAATAATGGTTTCAATTAATTATTATTTAATTAATAAAGGATTAAGCCAACAATCATTTAATTAATGATGTCTTAAGTATGTAATCTTTAATAATGATGTTTATAAGTTAATTAATTATTTTAAGTAAGGATATTTAAAGTTAATGAATTTGTTTTCAATAACAAGGTTTAGATTAATTAATTACATTTCTTTTGGCATAGCCGACGGGGTTGAATGGGCCACTGCCATTTTATTGATCTACCTTGGGAAAAAGCAAAATCATATACAAGCACATAATTATACGAACACTACATCCACAAACCAAAAAACAACAAAATCAAACAAGAAAATGAGGATGGAGGATCAAAACAGAGAGGAAGCAAAAGGAAAAATTAAAGAAGAAGAACACATAAGAGGAAGGCAAGCTCTGAATCATTTGACAAGAGAAACTATCTTATAAAAGAGCCATGAAAAATGAAGTCATGTACACTACAAGAAAATATACTTTTGATGGCAACATAGGATAGCATGGGAAGCCATGTTGCTGTCTTTCTATTATTGGTTCCGCAAAAAACAACGTCCGCTGCTATATGCCGTTGAAAACCTTCTATGAATTGAAGAAAACACTAAAACACGCTGTAATAAGTAAGCCTGCCTAAGTTTTTCATTCACCGCTTAAAGCACATCCTCTTCTCCCCCATAATAACAAACCCTAAATCTCAAATTACATCTCTAATCCAAAATTCACCACCGATCCCCATGGATTTTGCCAATCGTCCAGAGTTGCGAATCTGTCAAAACTCCTTATTATGCCCTAGCATTCATCAAATTATTCCAATTAATTTCGTGCAATGTTCGATTAGAGGTTTCAAATCCGAGTTATTATGAATATGTTTCTCGCTGTCTTCGCCTGAGAGATGCTACCATTTGCTTTTCTTGGTCCAAAATTTGAGATACTTGCTGCTTGTTTCTGCTTGTATTTGAGATGTCAACGGGTTGTTGATTAAATTGTTATTGGCAGGAGATGTTCGAAAATGATGTGCAGTGGTGCTAATGAATCAGTCTCATCCGTTGATGGTGCTTTGGCTGAAGTTGCTCTGACAGGTAAGCTTCAGATTTGATTATTGCATTTGCTTGTAAATGATGAGAGTATGAATCTATGCACTGATAATGGTAGTTGCCATGTTTGGATTCTCAGAACAGTTTGGGGTTGTATGTGAACCTATTTACTTCGTTTATTTTCCATAATTCCAAACCACACCTTGTAAATTAATTCACAAATTATAAATTTAAATTAATGAATGCATTACTTTTCAATTTTTTATTTTACTATATTTGACTCCAGTTTTCTTCCATAGTTCCAAATTGAACCATGTGTACCAATTCACATGGTATAACATTTGAATCAATCAATAGAGTATCCTTCAATTTTTATTTTTACTATTTATAGATGTATTTGCTTTAGTTGCCTTTAAAAAATCCAAAATGTACATGTAAATTAATTATGTGGTTTCATTTGATATCATGCTATTTGTAAAATAATAATTTCAATATTTGACTTGAATTAGTTAATAGTATATAGAACTGTTGCATCTTGGTGTTTTTGATAGGTTAATGTTATATATTATTTACATTCCAACTATTGTGACACGTACCTTCCACATCATCAAATTAAGTTGGAGTCGTCTTAAAAATAAGCTTTCTGAGAAACTTATATCAGAAATGGATCTCAGCTGAAGCTTATTACAAAATTAATAGGTTTCCTTTTCTAATTTGTACATGTTTATTTCAAAGTGCACATGCACAAATCTTAAATTAGGACAAGCACAATTTGAAATGAGCATATACAAATTTGAAAATGAGATATATTTTTATAATAAATTTTAAGTGATACTTATTTATGGATTAAGCTTTGAATGGAGATGTCTGTAATTATCTTAATTAAATTGTATACTCTCGCTATGTTCTCTAACTATACGTTCTAAATCAAAATAGATCAATGTCAAATTGTAGTCAAAATAAATCACTAATGTATGGCTCATGCATGTGAATACACATACCTGGAACAGTATTTTCTTATGGACAATTCCATAATAAATGCGAATACATATACAGTCACACATATAATCTAACAAAGGTGATGTTACTGTAATAAAATATCACATTCATTCCCTATTGTGATCTTCTTTGGCAAATGTATTGAAATGCAGTGCATTACCTGCTATTTCTGCCTTGGATTCCTTTTCCCACGTGCCTCTGTTTTAACTAATGGAGAAGTTGGCTATTTAGTTTTAGATGGCCAAGGACCATTTGGTTTTCATGTTCCATCTATGCTCATTCATTGCATTGAAATCATCTATTTATAGATCTACATATCCAGTGAAATGAATTTTATCTCAGTTCCAATAAAGGTTGTATGTTTATCAGAATAGAGTAACTAATCAATAGAACAATGCTACTGGGCGGTAACCAGAGAACAGGATTGCGGACTAAAATCAATGGAAACTGAAAAACATGATAAAGTATTTCGAACCTTCTGTCATTTTTGTAATCAAAATTATGTGGCCATCTTCATTCATTATAAGAAATTATTTTATCTTTTTGGCTAGCTAATTTATCTTTTATCATGGCCTTGTGGTGAAATTATTTGCACTATTCTTTGAAGCACTCTGATGGATATATGGTCTAGTGGTGTGAGTGGTTTTAGATGCATACATTTCAGATATATCATCCAACCATGCAGTATTATTATCTTTTTTTAACATTCTAGTTTAATTGCTATCTCGATTTCATCATCAGTTTAACCTACCTAACCAAGAAGCCGTTCCTTTATCCATTTCCAGAAAAGAAGTTAGTTGTTTTCTCATGATTATAATTTAGTTTCTCTTTCACATTTACGTAATAAAAAAGCTTTTAAGAAAACCAAGTTGTACCAAACTGCTTGATAGATTATGGAATGGGAGAAATGCACAATTGTGTCCAGGTTTAGGAGAGAGAACAAATTTGGATAATATTACAATTTGTAGCATTTAACAATGGTTAAGGTGTGTTGGCTTTATAATATTAATCATTTTGGGAAAGAAGGTTTTTTGGGTTCTTATATGTAAACTTTAGTTAACATGTGTAACGTAAACTATGTGTGTTTAAGATCACATATCTAGCATTGGTCTTTTCTAATGATCTTTTTAGGCTTAAAAAGGCAAAACTATCAACATCTACCTTTTTGTTCACTGTAAAGAATTATATAAGAACATATACTTATATTTATTGAATATCCTTGTAAACTTGCTAGTGTTTGGCGGTAAAAACTAAAACCTTAAATTTCTAAGCGAATTATCAGCAGCAAGGAGTTAAATATTGCACTGCTAAGGAAAATTTGATTTTTATCCAACTATTCCTTCAATATTGAATGGTGGATGACTAATGTAACATGGTCTTAATCATCCATCCAATTTTCAGTATTCAATTATAAGTGTTACAATTTGCTCAAAAAGACTTTTAGGTGTTAGATCACTGTCATTTTTGTGTGTGACTTCTAAACGGTGTCATGTATATTTCCTTCCAGCAATAGGTTCTTTTATGAATCAGGCAAAGCAAGGTACAAAGTACAAGATACAGTTAGCATTCATGCCAAAAAACATAATAGTGTTCATCAACCTGTACATTGAATACATAATTATTTTTGATTTCAAATTACCCAAAGCCACGCTTACCACTTCTTCAATGTACATCACAAAACATGTGTATGGATGCTTAGGAATATGAAGAAGAGAAGGAAAAAAAAGTTTCTCATGGTGCTAATCAGAAACTCTCACACCTTGTACTAGCTTTTTCCACTCATAATTATGAGAGAAGCAAACAGAATTGCATTAACGAACAAATATACACACATCAAACTAATTATTATATATATTCCATAACAATTATGGTGTATATATGAGATCACTTGGTAGCCACAGCCTGGAACCTAGGCTCTTTAGGCAAGAATTTCTGCTCCCCATAAATTGTCATATAATCCACAAACACAAATTTTGGGTACACAGTTGTTACCATTTCTGCTAGTTATATGGTGGCGGTACAAGAAGGATTGTAAAATGATGCAATAGAGTGGCGATTTCCAGTCTCTTTGGCAAGCACTCTGTGCCACACGCTTTTGTACTTCCCATTGCTCAAAACTTCAGCTTGGTCCCCTGTGTTTATGACTATAGCATTGGCCATGGGTTCCACATCGATCCATTCACCGTCTTTCAGTATCTGAAGGTCACTAACTTCATCATCTTGGAAGAAGAGGATGACTCCTCCAGCATCAGTGTGGGCTCGTAGGCCATTCACCATGTTTGGATTTGGGGATGGTAGGTAGTGGCTTACCTGTTTTTATGGTATGTACAAATTATTGTTTTTTTGAAAGGGTTCAATTAATAAATAAGCCTGAAAATACTTATTGCAGAAAGCTAGAAATATATCTCAATGTCCTCCTTTAAAACATTTATGAAATGCCTCCAGTCGAATATATCTTTGAACCCACTGTCAAAAACCAATGTATACGTTAATAATATTATTATGGGTCTAATAAAATATCGTAATTTGTAAATTTAGATATTCACACTACAAGAAAATATACATTTGTCCAAAAGCATGCAAAGTTTTATTCAAAGGCTAACTAGACTCCATATTGTTTTACAGTGCAGAGCAGTTACCCGGACCGTCCAAAGTTAAAAACAAGAGCTGAGCTTATGCAGCGTTCCCAGAGGTGGCATCGGTAATGAACCTTAAAGCTAATAATATGATGTTTTTCCTAACTGAATTTGTAATATCAGAAATCTACTTGGTGAGAACCTTGGCCAACCCAACACTAATGAGCTCAATCAAATCGGGAATCAAATCGAGAATCCCTTTAGGCATGGGAGACACTGCTGGAGCTTGTAAGATGATGAACTTTGTACGGCAACAACCAAAACAACAGACGCAATAGCAAAGTATCAAGGTGCAATGTCATACACTCAATTCACATGGTGAGTTTTTCCCTTTCTTCTGTAGTTGTTATAGTTTAGTATCGATTTAACATGATATTGTATTAATGCCATTTATCTTAAATAACAAGCAAATGAACTTTTTGGAAAAAAACCGCAGTTGTTTTCAATTTTCGATCTGAGATAGTTTAATTTTGAAATTCCTAGTTGTAAATGAATAAGCATGCATTTAATAATGAATGAGAAGCTTTGAGACAAAATTAGTGGTGAATTAGAGGGCACGACCTCATATTTCGGGAAGGAAAATATAATTTAGCCTTTTTCCTTAATCAGTATTTAGCTCACATTTTTCAAAAGTGAATAAATTAGAGCTTAAATATAAACTAACTGTCACTTAATAAGTTGATTTGTTTTGAAATTGCTTGGACCTGTACAAAAAGATGTACGACTTATCAAATTGCTTAGTTTTGTTAAAAGTCAAATTGCTTAGTTTAACTCACCATTTGGTGCAAGTTTATCAAAGTGAATGTTCTAGTTTTTAAACCTTTTATACATATTATTTGACTGGTTCTCATTTAAACCTTTGAGTCTACATGTTACAGTTTTAGGAGTAGGATTATTTTATGCCCTACTTACTTGGAAGCATTTCACTTGCTCTGGCTATAGGCAGTGTTTCACCTAGGTATTTCTGTATTAAGTTCTTCATGTCACTACAAGAAAAACTAGTAGTAACAACAACGACAGTCAGCGTTTTTAAGTCGAGTGCTGTGATACTTATTTTTTTTCCTAAATATAAATATAATAGACGCCGTGTAATATAACAGTAGTTGCCTAAGCGGGAAAAATAGTTAAGGCGCAAAATTTATTTCCTCTCCCTCCAAAATTTTATCGATCCTTTTCGATTGTTTCTCTCCCAAAATACGATAACTTTTCTTTGCCCAGAACCCTAAATCATTTACATTTTCTCCTTCAAAAACCCTAATTTGACGAGCTTAATTCCTTTAGAAACCTTAAATATCATCGACTTCTCATAATTATAGTTTGCTAGTTTTCATGGATTTGAGTTCATCAAGGTTAGGCTCATCGGTTTTCTCAAATTCCTCTGATCGCATCACCAATATTCGTAAGTGCTACTAATCCCCTTCCCTAAAAATCAATGGAACTATAAAGTCTTAATTTAAGATGGCTCATCATGTTTTTCAAATTTTATCATGTAATTTGATTTCATAAAGAAATCCCAAACCCTCTTTTATTTCGAATCGTCTTATTAGATATTTTGGACTGATTTTGGAGAAAGTGGATATGATTTGTCTAAACTGTAAATACATTTTAGGCTAAGAAGGTGATTTCTATTACTATATTGAAATTTGTAAATAAATAAAGATTTGAACATTTGGACAATTAGTGGCGCCATCTTATAATTATTATATAAAATAGGATTACGTATGGTTTTAAGAAGCTAATGTATTAGCTTTAAAAATTATTTTAATTTTGGATCAAAACATAGTAAATTTAAATGCTTTTGGTCCAATCTTATTAGAAGGAACATAAGGTTTATTTATATATATATATAAGCATAAAGGAAACAAAAAGTAATATTCTACTAAAAATATGTCAACTAGCAGCCTACCCTTTGACAATTTCCAATAATCACTCCATGAGTCATGGTGAGAAACCACTTCCTTTTTGTACGTTTTTACTACTTGAATGGCACAAACTAACATAAAAGAAATAATCAATTACGATACCACAATTGTTTGATGAAAATACAAATTTTTTTCTTGAAATTAACAAAATTCCACCAATAGAAGTTTATTGCAGACTACTCAACAAACCTTCTTCATGATATAGACTAATACTATCTCATTGTTAGTTTTAAAATGAGGCATTTATTGTTATTTAGGCAAACAAACTATAAGAAACAATTATCCATGAATATTTCATGTTGTTTAAATGCATTAGATTCTAGCATATATTTTATTATTTTATGTTCCCTACGGACTACTAATTTTTCATTGTTTGCTTTAAAAACCATTTTGGATATATGTGATGATTTTCTAAGACCATGTTTTTTTTGAAATTGTACTTTATATACAACAAATCATTGGGACAACATATCGCATGTCAGTAAACGTTCGAAAGCAAATTTCGAACTTGTGACCTCTTACACCAAAGCCGAATCAATTAACCACTTGGACAATGGTGCTTGTCATGTTTTTTAATTTTTAGACAATATAATTTATAATATTTTAGTAGCACCCCTTTCTTTGATATGAAATTCAAATTTTAAGCTCACAATCTTAATTATACCATTGTACCGTTTTTCATGAATATAAGTTTACCCGCACCTTCTTTTACGTCCAAATGTAGATCATTTGCTAATGATTTTAAGTTATTAGAAATAGAATATGACGAAAATGTTCATCGTTAGTTAGGAATAAGGTGCTGAAGGCAATGGCTGTAAGTTTAGTGCAGATCAACTACTAACTGAGAGGCCATATTGTCTGCATTGGTGACAGAGAGGTCGATCAAGAGGGCTGTGGATTTCAATATTGTCCGGGATGATGTGGCCATTACCCATTTGAGCTATGGTGTTGAATTTAGCATTGCAATTGAGAAGAAACAAGTTTCAGAACAGGGGAAGAGGTAATCCTTTTGTGTTAATAATATTGGGAATTTTAGAAGCAGGTTGATAAAGTTTTTATATTTGTTTATGTTGTGTAAAATTGTAGACAGAGGAGAGATCAATTATAAGAATATTCGTTAAAAAACTTCTATTTCTCTTCTTTGGCTATTGGTAAATTTAGTTGTTAGTTTATTTACGCTTTTGATTCAAATTTAATCTTTACCTAAATAGTAAATTAAGGTTGTTCTACGAGCTAATGTTTCTCCAAAGACTTATGACAAGGCTTTCGTTATCGTAGGTATATACTCATAGTTACATTTTTCCTTGTTCTTCTTCTTATGTTTTTATCTTTTATTTGAGTAGGAATACTTGTTACTCAGTCATCTACGGATAGATAACGGAGATGATATGCTAAAAATTAAGGCCACAGAATATATTCTCTGTTTTTGCATTTAAAATTAAACCTAATTACAATTATCTATAAGTAGTGGAATCAATAACTGCATGGTATTGGTTGACAAGAAGTTTGACCAACAAAGAAACTGACATCCACTAGTTCTCTAGAAGCCATGCCATCAATTCATTAGCACCAATTGTAAAAGGATAAAATGCCCATCTTTTATAGAATATTGGTTGGTAATGATATCATAAAGTTTATCTACTAGGTACGATAAATTACATAAAATTTCCATTACGATAAAATGCAAGAAATTCAACTACCTAAATTACATAAAAAATAATCATTTTTATATGAAGTTGAGATCTCAAGATTCATATGAATATTTTATTTCATATAGCTACTAATTTCTTATATGTATATGATGACTGAAATAAACAAAGTTACATTATGTCGCCTAGCAAATTATTTATTGGATGTTGCTTTCCCTTCTTTCTTTCAAGCTGATCTATTGCAATTAGGAAATAGAATATTGCTCATTAAGTTATGGCATAACAATTAAAGCCACGATGTACACTAATATTAATATAGCTTGTGTGAAGATGAGAAGTGATCAAAGTTTGTGTTATATGAAGCCATTAGGAGTACTACGACAGCTTAAGATATGTTTTTTTATTAGGAAAAAAAATGTAGTGAACTTAGATAAGTAAATATTAACTTATTTTAAAAGTATATTTTGCTTTATTTAAAAGCAATCATATTTTGCTTTTTTCTGTTGGAAGGCATATATTTTCTCTGGGAGGTAGCTCAGCTGACTCTTTCAATGTCACTGCTATGTCAGCAT
Source organism: Allium cepa (assembly GCA_030765085.1). Classification (NCBI taxonomy): domain Eukaryota; kingdom Viridiplantae; phylum Streptophyta; class Magnoliopsida; order Asparagales; family Amaryllidaceae; genus Allium; species Allium cepa. The sequence goes on from CM060938.1 coordinate 10,027,684, forward strand.
ATTAGTCCAAAATTAGCTCATGTAATTAGGCTATACATTAAGATAAATGAACAGTGGTTGACAGTACTACGGAAAATTTATGAGTCTTTATCAAAAGATATAAATTTTGTTGATACCATGAATAAATTTATTTTATCCTCTGAAATTTCAAAATATATGAATTCTATAAAGAATATCAGTTGTGAAAAGGTAATTTTAAATGGGATTTCAAATGATATAAATAAGCTGAAGACGGAAGAGCTTGTCTTGAAGGATAATTCAACTGGTTTAGTTAGTGGTGATAAGGGTTTTAATACTAATATTTATCATAAATCTAAGGGAACTAAGTTTACTATTTTCGATATTGAATGTAATAATCAATTCAATGTTCTTGCATTGGATACTGATAATAAGTCCTGTGTTAGAGAAATGGATAATGTAGGTATTTGTTCACAAATGGACAATGTAGGTATATTTTCACAATGGAGAGTGCAATCTACAGTTCAAAGTAAGAGATGTACTAATGGTATTATATACTTTAATGGATCAAATGCTTATGATACTTTGAAAGGTTAAAACCCCTTAATTAAACAAATATTTGTTATTTGTTTTAATTGAAAAGGATGTGGATAGAAGTTGATAGGCTGTAGAACTTTGGCTAGAGTTCCACGATCAGGTAAGAAAAGCATAGGCCTAACATCCTAAGCTTGCTCCGTGGTTTTTCATCATATCAATGTTCATAAGTTAGTGAATATTAAGTATAAAAGTAAAATTATCCAAGAAATATTATTTCCACCTCATCGTGTTCATCACTTGCATATCTTGTTGTCATGATTTGAATTATTTAACTGTTTGAGAAAAAATTTCATCTGACATAGACTGAATTGATGTGGGTTGGATTTGCCGATGATCTGTAAGGGGATAGTTCTGAATAATGATATTATAAAGGATATTAAAAGACTCCTTTTGCGAAATCACTCTTGACTGTAATTGCTGATTTGCAATCATTGCCTTGCTGTTATCCAATTCACTCTCTGTAAATTGCTCTTCATTATAAGGATGGAGTGAACAAGTCTGAGAAACAACTGTGAGTAATAAGCATTTTTTATTTTGATAATTCCACATTATTATCAGGAACTAGATACAATCACTCTGGGGTAACACTATTATTTTTTGCCTTGACAAATTATCTTACGTTTGAACAAAATTTCTTCAGGGAGGTATAAATAATAATTGAAGGGTTTGAGAGAAATACTTGGCTTGGATTCCAGTGACCCGGTTGTTCCTTTCTAGCTTACCTTGGGAAATTCAGCTACTTTGGGGTAACTTTTTTCAACATTTACGGAGGTGCAGTTCAATTTTTCCTATAGGTCCATGATCATGCAGAATAAAAGTGAGTAATGCATTAAATTTGTGAACTATTATGTGTACCATCATCTAACAACTGCTATTGTTTGATGCAGTTGATTACTTCCAATAGGGTTCCTAGCATTCTGATTCTGTTTGCATCTGTAAGCATCAGTACTCCCTATACATAAAATGTTTATATGATGAAAAACCACGGAGGAAGCCAACGTGAGAGAGCCGTTGAGACATGATGAATTGGAGTATTGCTGATATGGTGAATACTGGCAGTCAACAAGGTGATTCTTTCATATCTACACTGTCATTAACACATGTTCTATCCTATTTTATTATCTAAAGGTTTGTAAACTTATTATCCTATTTTATTCTTACTGGTTATTTTTAAACGACTTATTTGATTATGTCGTGCATTTAACAGTGACTTTTTGAATATGATGTCCATTTTAGTGTTGTTGCTGTTTTTTTTTTAAATTACCCTATATATCAATTTTTTAATTGTTGTATGTTGTATATAATATTACCAACAACCCATCACAACACCGATTTAGATATTCCAGTAAAAGAAATCAACTCATATTAGGATGCTGCTTTACATCTTTCTAGGAACGATAACCTTTTTGTCTCAGATTTGAACTATTCTTCTATGCTGATTGTGTTATTGGACTTTATACCTGCTCGCTGAAGGTAAAATATGACAGTATCTTGAAATTTGTTTGTTACTATTAAAACCGATACGATTATGACTAGAACTGGTCAATGTTATGGTCTCGCTTGATCAACGGAGTTATTTTCTTGGGTAATTAGCAAACCATCGACTGATCTGAAATATCTTTTTTCCTTTCAACATAAGTGTTTCACTTTTGTATAGTGCGTCCTCAGAATAAGTCATAATATATCTGATCACCTAATGCTTATATAAGATTACAATCATAATTTATATGTTAGTTTCTGTATCTTCTGCGACAGTAAAAGTAAAAGATATTTTAGCCATTAGAGTGAAAGAACCAAAGAAACTTTAATGGCTTTTAAGACCAATGATTGCATACCATAACAAGAATTGTTTGGATTTTATGATGGTGCCAATGAATCTCTGATAAATAGTGTGATGAATATTTAGTGTTTGAATTATGAATCCGATTTAACTTTGTGTACACTTTTTTGATGAATTGATTCTCAAGCGTTACTTTTGCTTTACAGGTAGATAGATGACTATGATGCAAAAAAAGGTTGCAACGAGTAATGGATCGAAGTTATTTTTGCTGCCAGAACTACTTTTCGGTTTTAACGTATGTACTACATGCTTTTGTTTTGCTATTGCTACTTGTTCTATATTATTTTTGAACTATTGATGACAAACTATTTATGTTTGGTGTAAGAATATTATGTATTTTGATTATGAAATTTCATACATTGGTTATCAAATATGTGTCCAAAATGTGGTATTGATACAATAAGTTGATTTTGAAATGTGATATCGATATAACATGCTAATTTTGAAATGTGGTATACATACACTTTGTGGCGGATGTTTATAGAAATGATGTTAAAATTTTCCACAGCATTTTTAAAACGCTGTTAAAACATACCACAGCATTTTTAAAACGCTGTTGAAAGTTTTAACAGCGTTTTAAAAATGCCGTCAAAATTGTATCTAAAGACATAAAGCACGATTTATTGCAACTACAAAACGCTGTAAATAAATATCACAGCATTGAAAAAACGCTATAAAATCTTATCTATCAAATTAGTTAATTAGAGTCTTATTAGATTCTAGATAATTGGTTAAAGTTCAATATGTGAATACCTTATAAGTGTGATTCTCTATTAATAGATTTGATTCCATCATATTATAGTTCTCCATTAGATATTATATTTGAGTCTTTAAGGCCATCAAATTGGTTAAGAAAAGTATAATATGTTCATACCAGGTATCTAACTTCGAAGTCAACTCATAAGTTAAGTAAGGGAGAGTGATTTCTTTTCAGTCCCTAACTCATATGTCAAGTCAAGTGATTCTTAGCACGAAACAAACCCTAAGGAAGATCTATACTGCACCCAACCAAACGCTGTTAAAAGATTTCATGACACCAGGGAAACGCTGTTAAAAAGGACATTTAACAGCGTTTATTTCTTGTCGTTGTATGTCCCTGGCATATAACTGCATGTCGATATACAGCATACGCAAAAACGCTATTAAAAGCTTTTACAGCGTTTTTGAAACGCTGTTAAAAGTCCTGTTTGTTATAGCGGTAGTTGATTATTACTCAAGCTTTTTCGTGGATTGAAAATCCTAGTATTTCTCTCTAACCATATTAGCCTCACAAATTTTTTGAAGGTGGTACCGTACTTGTTGCTCTCTCATCCTTGCATTCCATCACTTTCACCAGCTTTTCCCATTCATCAAGACGACCCATTCCCGCCATATTGAAACCAACGTCATCAACAACCTTATTCCATAGTACCTGAGTAGTAGTGCAGTCAAAGTAGATATGCATAATTATCTTGGGAAGGTCATCACAATAGATACATTTGACTGTCACAAGCATACCTCTGCTCACCAGTTTAGTGCATTGTTCAGAACCTTCTAGATAAAGAGGTTCTCCTTTGCCGTGCTTTCCTTTCTCCAAACTATTGATGTCCATCTGCTGCCAGAGAGATTGTGTGCGCCAGATAGGAAAAAGTAAAAAAAATTATATCTAACTTTAGTTTTATAATGACCCTAAGTTATCGTAGTATCAGACGAAGAGGCAAAAACCAATGTAGACAAGGAGTTCTAGAGGTAGTTTATATTGTAGCTCGATGAGGGGGGAAGGCAGAAGACACCATTGTGAATATACGAATTAATAAGAGCATGCTCGCCAACACCCAATTGAGTTCTCTCCTGATGAGTCAACAACCCGTTCAAAATGCATCCTTCAAAAAACCATGGGTCGTCCCAGAGGTCCACCTTGTTATGAGGAGAAAGAACATATTTAACAAGAGGCAGCACCTGTTCTCTTATCTTAAATATATTGCGTCAAGTCCAGCTGATAGAATGGGGGGATGTATATTCTAGAAATTTTTCCTTTTAATAACATATTTATACGACCATTTTACCCATATGCTATCTTTATTACACAAGAAGTTATCAATGAACTTGGTAATAATAGTTTTATTCCAGAGAGATACGTTGAGAACACCAAGATCTCCCTTCTTCAATGGTTTTTGAAGTTGTTAGAATGATACTGTCACCATATAACGACCATGTATACTCCCCTTCCAGAAGAAGTTCTTAACAACACATTAATCATAGAAAAGAGATTCTGGGGTAAAAAAATTGACCTAGCCCAGTAGATGACCATTGGAAAAATGACTAATTTAATCAAAATGAGCCTCCCCGCCTGACTAAGATGTCCGATAGTCCAGTAGTCAAGGTGAGCCGTTATTTTTTCATACAGAAGCAAGCATTGATTAGAAGTGATTCGAGAGGTAGCAAGAGTAACTCCGAGGTAGGAAGCAGTATTCTTAGTAGGGCTGAGACCAGTTGTGTTGTAGATATCTTCCTTTTGTGACTGTTAAGACAAGCTATCATTATGCCTGATTTATCCAAATTGATATTAGGACCAGTAATTTTGTAAAATAGTTTCAGGCCTCCTAATATTGTGTTAATGGTTTCATGAGTTAGTTTGTAGAAAATAACAAGATCGTTTGCAAACATAAGTGAGGTTATTTGTGGATCTTTGCATTACGGATGCAAAAGGTACAGTTTTTTGTTTACAAAGTCTTAAAGAATCCTTGTGAGCAGTTCCATCACAGAAATGAAAATGTAAGAAGACATGGGGTCACCCTGTCTAATCCCAAGTTTGCTACTAAATGAACCTTCATTGGTGCCATTGATTCTAATAGAGAAGTTAACAGTTGAAATGCACGAATATATTCATGTGATTAAATGTTTGGTGAAGTTCATGTAGCCCATTATGTATACAATTGCATCCCAATAAAGAGTGTCAAAGGCTTTTCGTATGTCAATCTTCAAAATGGCTTTAGGAGAAACATTAACATTGTTATAACCATGGAGTAGTTCATGAGTAGCTAGAACATTGTCAAGGATATCTCTGCCTGAGAGGAATGCAGCTTGATTGAGCGAGATAATTTTGGGTAGAACAGATTTCATACGAGTAGAAATAACTTTGGATATGCACTTGTAAATAGTGTTGCAGCACGAGATGGGTCTGAAGGTGTTGACATTGTCTGCATTTCTGTTTTTAGGAACTAAAGCTATGTAGGTATTGTTGAATGAATTAGGCATATATCCTTTCTTAAAGAAATATTTAACAGTTTTAAGAACATTTGCCTGAACAATAGGCCAGCATGAAGTGTAGAAGAAGGCATTGAGACCATCAAGCCCACACATGATTGTCTATTGAGAGAAAACATGGCTTGTTTAATTTCGATATCAGAAACTTCTTTACTTGGTAACTTGACATCTTCATGGCTAAGAGTAGGAGGAACCAGATGGTCAATTGCTTCAATATCAGGGCATTGTATTCAATATTGCCAAACATGTTAGAGAGATTGCTAATAAAGACATTAGCAACACTTTCAGTACTATGGTGTTGAGTGCCAGCTTAATCGGTTATGGATAGAATATTTTCTTGAGTTTGTCTAGCTTTGAAAGAAGCATGAAAAAATGCCGTGTTACGGTCCCCTTCATTTTTCCAGCTGATCCTAGTATTTACTTGAGCATTTCATTTTCTTTATTTAAAGCATCAATGTACTGTTTGTTCACTTCAATTTCCTGTCTTGAAAGGAACTCATCTACATCATTAATTTGCATTTTATCCTGAATTCTTTGAAGTTGATCCCTATAATTATCAGATTGTTTCGAGCCATTGCCATACTTGTTCCTGGACCACTTCTTCAGAGCCTCTTCCATTTCTCTGAGTTTTTTCTGTAATAAAAACATTGGGTACCAAAGTTAGTTTTAGTCTAAGCCATTTCAACAATATGGAGAAAATCTGGATCGTGGACCCAAGAGTTAAAAAATTTAAAATTTGGCTTTCTTTTCATGGAAAAGTCATTCAGGGTTAGTATTTGAGGAGAATGGTCAGGAAGCATGGAACATGGCAGGTGATTGGTCATTGTAGGCCACTTGTGAAGAGATATTTGGTTGTAGAAGATGAAGTCGATCTTAGAGAAGGTTCTGCATCCTTCCCTACGCTTATTGTTTCAAGAGAATGAAGTGTTAGGTATGGCTCGCATTGTAAAAGGAGTGGGTGCGTGGATTGAACGGACTAAAAGTCCCACATCACGGAATATTCAGAATAATCGTGGTATATATATGGGATTGGTGGCACGTAATATTAGGGATTCCTTTTGTTACAATGTGTTGCCAAGACCAGATTATATGCTCGATGGAGGCGATGGAGGGATGTTCAATCGGGACGCCGGCATGGGTGACTTCGACCGTTGACCCCCATAGACACGGTGAAGCGAACGCGTACGGTACGCGGGAATGCCGAAACTCAACATGGTATCAGAGCTCCATGGTTCGATGGGACCGGTATGATGCAGCGTGACCGAAGCATGGCACCTAAGGGGCTTGAGCATGGGATGCTCGTCAAGGTGGAGATATGATTAAAACAGTCGCTCCGTCCTGCTTATGAGAACTCAAGGTAGCAGCTTGACTCCACTGCGAAGAGGACTCGGTATAACTCCAAGGTGACTTGAGCAATGCTCGCCAAGGTGGAGATTGTTAGGTATGACTCGCATTGTAAAAGGAGTGGGTGCGTGGATTGAACGGACTAAAAGTCCCACATCACGGAATATTCAGAATAATCGTGGTATATATATGGGATTGGTGGCACGTAACATTAGGGATTCCTTTTGTTACAATGTGTTGCCAAGACCAGATTATATGCTCGATGGAGGCGATGGAGGGATGTTCAATCGGGACGCCGGCATGGGTGACTTCGACCGTTGACCCCCATAGACACGGTGAAGCGAACGCGTACGGTACGCGGGAATGCCGAAACTCAACATGAAGCTGCAGTGGTTTTAATTTCTAGGAGATTGGATTGTTGTATTGCTAAGTTAAGAGGTTTAATTCCATTCAAGGATAAAGTGTTGCCTCCAATTCCATCAGAAATTCTTAATAAATAGTTGAAGTCACCTCCTATCAACCAAGGGTGAGTTTCATGGCATAGGCAAGGGATGTATTCCAAGAGAGAGGATCTAGCATTTGCAGAAGACTCAACATAAACAAAGGACATATATATGGAGGAGGAGGAATGTTTTATGAGGGCATGACAATGGATTATTTGTTTAGTAGAGTCAATGGTGGTGAGGCATAATATGTCATGGTTATACAGAATCATTATTCTCCCATAAGACACTTGTTTATGGTTATGAATTAGCTTCCAGCTTGGATTAATATATTTAGCTGCTTGAATAGTAAGATCTAGGGTTAGCTTGGTTTCTACAAATGCTAGGATACAAGGACTGTGCTTTTGGATGAGAAATTTGCATTGGTCAAGTTTGATTTGACTATGAGCTCCCCTAATATTCCAGAAGCCTATATGTTGTATCATTGATTAAACTTAATAGGGTTGAGAAGCTCCTCTTTCATTCTCCTTGTTAGATTGTTGGGGAGTTCATTATAACCAGGAATAGTGGAAGATGGTGGGGAGTTAGAGAAAAGGATTGAAGCTTCTATGTATCTTGTGCATTCTGCTTTGATATTAGGGGGGAGATCATGCTTTTAGCTTCTCTATAGAGCTTAATCCTTCAGAGTTGGTTTTGGAGATGGGGTTGGTATGAGCTAACATGGTTGAGAGAGAGGAAGAAATTGTGCAAGGAAGGATAGAATTCGGTTTCCAAGCAGGAGGGGGAGTGAGATGATCATAGGGTTGGCTACGAAAAGGAATGGGAATCTTGAGAAAAGTTGAGTTGGAATGAGATGAAGTGGAAGAAATGTGATCAGCTGTAGAAGGAATGGAATGTGGGATTAGAGGGTTATTGGAATTTCATAGTTCTCTATGCACGTGCATGTGCAAGGATTTTTCATGAAGAGGATCTACGTTAAATGGGGTTGCATTAAATGGTTCCTTTTGTGGAGTGGGATAGATAGGAGTAGCTTGGTTTGTGAGATTTACTGATAGGTCATTATTGACTAGCAGTTCTTCATAATGGCATGTCTCTGAAGGTAAAAAATTGTCTTGATTATGAACAACTTTTGCTCCGAGTTCTTCTTTACCATTATCCGATGATTTCTTCTCATCGCTTCGGGACTGGATGTTCAAATACACAGCTTCATGTTTTTTGTTGACTGACTCGGGAGAGTCACGATGCTTGCTTCGAGTTTCCACAGATAATGACATGGGTTTAAGAATTGGAGAAACAGAGGCAGAAAGCTCAATGCAATTATTCACTTCAACTTCTATTTCTAGAATGCTTTGAAGGGTGCTAAAAGGATTATTAGATAGGATAATATCACTTTGAACATCAAGAATCACTGTCATTATCACATTCTACGATCTCATTTTGTTTTTCATCAGCATGCTTAGAGTCTTGATTTTTTTTCCCACTTTCTCTTCCATTTGATATTCACCTTGATCACGATCATTTTTATTTTTAATCCCAGTTTCCTAAATCTGGTCTCCCAGATGTTCAATGGTAGAGTCATCTATAACAACTACTTCATCTTTGTTCATCTTTTTTTTTGTTTTGCAGTCATATTCCTTTCACAATTTAGCATCTCATTCTCACCTAGATATGTTACAACACTCTGTCTTTAAGCATTGGAGGTAATTCTTGAGTTGAAGTTTTTCTTCCTTCCCTTACTTACAATTTTCCATTTTTGATACTTTTTAGCTTTCACTATTTCTTTTGGTGCTTTCTCAATCACACTCACTTGTGCTTCTTCTAAATTACTTACTTCAGCTTGTTTTGTTTTCCCATTCACTTCATCACAATTATTTGTAGAGTGGCCGAAAGCCTTGCATGCACTGCAAATGTCTGGTTTCCACATGCACTTCACTACAATATTCTGTGTTCCTCCTTCAACAAGATGAACTAAAAAGTCATCAACTAGTTCTCTGTCTGGTTTCACTTCTATTAAACACCTGGCATATTGTAATCTCTCCAATCTTTTTGTCATCTCATCAAGGCAGAGAAGTCTACCCAGTCTACTTGCAAAACAGTTTATGCCTAAGGGGGACCAGGAAAATAAGGGGATATTATGGAATTGAACCCAAACTGGAATAGAAGTTACTGCACCACATACATTGCTAACTGCAGGGTCATAAGGTTTAACGATAAATAATTTGTTTTTCATGATAATGGGATCCCCTTGAAGTATTCGATCTCAATCTTCAATACAAGAAAGATGGAACAGAAATAACACACCATCAGATCTGACTTTAATAGAACCTTTAAGTTTCCAACTGACTTTTAAGCGCTGAATAATTGCCGTGTATGATAATGGGGAGTGTAAAAGGAATCCCACAAGGCAGTCCTTCCAGATCATAGAACCTGCCTTCAAAACTTCATCTAAGTATAGCATGGCTTCTCCTTTGAAAGTCGGTGACATATGATAGTCGCTATGCTTTGATACCAAACGAAAATCACTGTGCTATAGGATTGTGTGATATGGATAAACTAGTTGTGTGGAATAAGTAAGTAAATAGTAAATGTAGTAAAGTAAATGACACCAGAGTTTTTATACTGGTTCGAACTTCCGTTCTACGTCTAGTCGCAGACTCCTTCTAGATTTTCAACAATACGCTCGCTTAACCCGGAGGAATAGGTTGACACCGCCTGAGCAATCGAACAGGACTTCTACCGCCTAAGTAACCGAATAGGACTTCTACCGCCTGAGCAACCGAACAGGACTTCTTTACAAATAACTGATGTATTTGACTGTAGTGTGTTCCTAAATAACACTGATAAGTCAATTAAGTACAATCTTCCTATAATCTTCTTCTTTATGATATATATATATATATATATAGTGTGATGTGCTTTGAGAACTGTGGAAGATAAAGTGATCAATGATCAGAGAAAAGCAATTTGAATGCAATTTGAAAACTAGAGAATAAATGAGAATTCAAGAATATTAAAATTACATTCGGTTAATTGTTTGTTGAATTCTGTAGTCTATATATAGTGTATAAAGAGTTGCAACCATATATGAAAAGTTGTATTGAAAAGAACAGGCGCAACCATTGATTTTGAAAATGTTTCTCTTCAATGAAGAGAAGCGTCTATTCATGAAAATAGCTGTTAAGAATATTCAAATTTTTAAATAAAATAATTCAGACTTCTGAATTAAGTTGAAACGCAAACAGCAAGGAAATAAGCTATTTCTGGCCTTATTCAGCCGTCTGAATATTTTCATTCAGACATCTGAATATTGTGGAACCATAATTTTGTTTCAGCTTTCAAACGTCTGAATGACTTTATTCAGATGCCTGAATTTAACATGTAACAAAAAATTACCATAGCTCAAATGGTTAGAGCACTTGCCACTAGAACAAGTGACGCAGGTTTGAGTCCTGCTCAATGCAATTTTTGAAAACTTGATTTTTCATTTAAAATATGAATGTATACGTGTGTATATCATTTTGAGAAGATTTTAACATTTTTAAACTCTAGACACGACACTCTATGATTAATAATACTTTTTTTGTCACCTTCATCTTGTCTCTATCGTATATATCTCTTCTTGTATCTCCATATACATTCTTTCATCCTTTTGTACTGTGTATCTTCATTTTGAATGTTTGATTATCTCTTTTTGATGTTCATGTACCTGCAAATTAGCTTAGAGATCCTTTTACATAATTGTATAGTTGTTGTCATTAAAATCCAACAACTGAGGTTCTAACATTCTCCCTTTTTTTGATGATGACAGCTATACAATTTTCAAAAATATTCATTCTATATATAAAATAATATTAATATGTTTACAGCTCTCCCTAAGTATAACATCTCCCCCTAAGTATAATATCTCCATCTACTAATATGCATATGAATTTCTCCCCCTTTACCATTATAAAAAAACGAGGGAATATAATAGATTATATAAAATATCTTGTAAATAACGAGATGAACTCATTATTAATTATGAAGAAAAAATAAAATAGATTTTACCATATTTGCTGAAGTCCATATTTCATTGTAAGCATGTAATTCTATTAAACGTATGGAACATTCTTTAAAATTTCAAAATCTATCATTTTGTTTCTCCGAATACCTGTAATAAATAATAATCATTTTTGGTATCCACTTACTATGTTAAGGTCCGAGGGGGTTAAGTCTTAGGAAACCGTACCCTTTTGGGTGTGGTTGAACCTTTATAAATATAATTTTTATTATTAACTACCATATCAAAATAATTATTAATGTATTTTTCTCTATTTTTCTAATTAACAGGAATCCAAATACTTAGATAATTTTTATTCATATTTTCGGTCAACGATTTTCTACTTCTAGAGAAATTATAAATATTATTGGTCAAAGCAGTATTTGAATTTCTATAAAAATTGGATTTAGTATTTACTCTAAATTTAGTATTAGCACTAACATTTTTACTATACATGAAAGCATATCTAGTGCTATTTCTACGATCAGTTTTATTATATCCTAAACCACTTTTATCATTGTGAGCTTTTTAATTTGTAACTAAGGAAGATAAGATATCTTTACTTTTGTTAAAATTTATGATTTTTGTATTTAATCTGTCAAAATTTGTTTTAGAATCACAAACTTCTTTTCGAAAAATATTATTATTAACTTTTAAAATCTCACATTCTTTAGATAATTCTAAATTCTTTTTAATTAAAGCTTTATTCTTTTTCTCAAGAGACAAAATTAAAGAACTAGAATTATTTAAAGAATTTTCCAAAAGAGTATTTTTATTTTGCAAAATGTTGATTTCCTCCAAAAGATCATTGTTTTTGTCTTCTAACTACTCATTTTCTTTTTGTAGGAAATTTTTTTGTAAAACAAGTTCTTCTGTGGTATTTTCAAAACATTTAGTTTGTTTTACCAAAAATTTATTTTCCCCTTTTAAATTGGAAATTTCTTGCTCATAATATTTTAACTTAGCTAAAGAAATTGTATTAACTTTATTCAAAGTTTTACAATCTTTTAATAATTCATCATGTGCTAACAGAAGATCTTTATATAAATAATCTAAACATACCGATTGTGATCTGAGTTTAGCCATGAAGCATTTTTCGTTTGCTTCTTTGATTTTTATTTATTGCTCTTCCTCTTCTTATTGCCTCGACTAGATCTCTTTGTAGCCCTTTATTCAACTCCCGTTCTACGTCCAGTTCCAGACTCCTTCTGGATTTTCAACAATACCCTCGCTTAACCCGAAAGAATAGGTTTACACCGCCTGAGCAACCGAACGGAACTTCTACCGCCTAAGCAACCGAATAGGACTTCTACCGCCTGAGAAACCGAACATGACTTCTTTACAAATAACTGATGTATTTGACCGTAATGTGTTCTTAAATAACACTGATAAGTCAATTAAGTACAATCTTCCTATAATCTTGTAACGACCCGATTTTCGACGCCCGAAAATCGAACCATTAGGTGTAAAAGAAGAAGAAGGTAGTAGAAGAAAATAGAACAACATCAGAATTTCACAGTCGCAGCGTAATAAATATAATATATTACAATAGCTTTAAAATACAAAGAAATCTGTACTGATTTATACATTATATCGTCATAGTACAACTCAATTCAATAACATGATCAATATCCAAATGCTGGACAGTTGTATAAACTTTTCATCAAAACTGAATACACAGCGGAGTAATAATCAAGTACGGAAGTACGTCTCGCCATCCAGCTCGTCTCTTGAGCTCCACAGCAGTCCATCCAGAATCTGCACTCTATAATACTCGGTCTGACCCGAGCATTATGGTTAAATAACACCTGAGTCAGTTTGAAAAACCAGCATGAGAAAACACACTCAATTGGATCATTAAAGTTTCAAAATCATTTTGAAAATCAAAGGTATCTCGTAAGACGACGCCACAAATAAACATGTCGGGTCTTTACCTTACGATAACCAAAACATTTCTTATAAAATCCATCTGATATTATAACAGTTTCTATAGAAAGCAAAATAGAATCTCGTTGAAATGCTTTCATCTCACGTTTCAACAATAGTTGGGCACAATCAATACCGTACATGCGCTTATTGGAGATTGGATTCCATACAATGGCAGGGCTACTAGGGTACCGCCCGTCACAGTGCGTGGTCTAGATCACCATACCGAGGATCCACCCTAAATCCCCTGCAACACAAGACCAGAGCTACCCCTTACTAGATAGTTCGAATAAGTTCACCCCGCGGTTGGGATTAGGAACTGCCACACAGCCGAATTTATAAGGGACATCTAGACAGGGGTGCCCTTACCCTAATTGGTTGCTAGCCACTAAGCCTTATGTGCACCTCCTCTGTTTTAGCCATTCCCGGTTGATGAGGCTTGAGGCTATGCGTTACCTATTTAGCACACAATCACTTAGAATGCTCATCGTCCTCTTAACGATGTTATGAAAGCATTTGTCCATACAAGTCCGTTCTGGGTTCGAACGGAGCCTAAGGCACTACTCCTACTACATCCATTTTTAAATCACCCTTAGGATTAGTAGCGATTAGTCCTTGCACTTCACTGCTCCATCTTCGACTCCCAGCTCTTGTCTTCCTCACGACAACGTTCAAACCGGATCGATGTGGTTTTTGAAAAATTAATCCTGATTTCGGTCTCTTCGAAACGATCAGCGCATTGGCCAAATTGATAGTCGGTTATTTAACTATCAAATAACACTTACAAACAATCAACAAGCCATAATAATTTCTCCAAATTATTTATTTTTAAATATCTATGCAAGATATTTTCTTACATTTCAATCATTTGAAAATAGTTTCAATTCACTTTTCTCTCTTTTCGTGGAAATAAATTTCCACCCAATTGTTTTATTTCCACTGAAAACCGTCAAGTCCTAAATACTTAAGATTTTAAAAATAATTTAAATCATTTTATTCTAAAATATACTTTAAAACATTTAAATTAAAATTACCTACACACTTTATTCAAAAATATATTCTTTTAAAAATATTTAAAATAAAACTACGTCATAAAATATAAAAACTAATTTTTAATATAAAAGTTAAGGCAAACTAAATTTTAAAATAAGAGCTACGAAATTCTGTAATTTTAACCAAACCTTTTTTTTAAAATAAAATTATTTATAAAATATAAATATTAATAATATTTTTTCAAAAAAACATAATACCAATTATCCTTTAAATAATTAATACTAAAATAAATTTGAATGACATTTACTTTAAAATTTGTAAACATTTAAAAATAATAAATATTCTAAACATTTCTTTAAAACAAATTTTTAAAGCCTTTAACTTATAAAAAGTCTCCTTTAAAATATACTTGGCTTTTCAGGGAAATACACTTCCCATCTCCATACCTTTAAAAATAAATCACTATTTATTTTTATAAGAAATTACCAATTCCTTTATAAATTCCTACCGTGAATTTATACTCCCGAATATCCATCGATATCCATTTCACTTTATAAATCCAGTTTATAAATTTCATAGTCTCATCTTCCTTTAAAATTCCAATTTCAAACACTTAAATCAGTTTTCAAATTGATTTTCAAAATTTACTCCATTTAGAATAAATTTCTTTACTTACCAAATTTCATTTCAAAACTCATTAATTTTAGATTTTACTTCTTTATTATAATTCAAAATCTTATCTAAGCTGAAATTCAAATTTCATACTTTTCCCAAATTTCTTCTTTATCTTTTCCAAATTTAAACCTTAAATTTGAAAATAATTTCTTTATCCCTATGAAAAAATATCATTAAGTCTAAAAATTTATTTATTCCTCTTTGTTCAAATATACTTTCCATACTCGGAATTAATTTATTTAAAATTTAAAAATCAACTTTTATCCTTCCGAATCATTTAATTATCCAAATTCCTTATAATTATTTTATTTAAAATTACCTATTTATTTACTTTAAAAAAAATAATCCAAACTTCATATATATATCAATTCTCAAAATTTCAATATATATATTTAACCAAGCCAGAGTATTCAATAAATTCCAATTCCCAATATGATCAATATAATTCATCGCAGACCATCACATAATCATACCGCTGAATATATATAATAATTCAAACGTTTTGAGGAATCCAGTTGGATTCCTCCAACCTGTTTTTCTTTACATCCCCAGATGTTATCACGATATAATAATACCAATTCCACTTCGAGGTGGAATATTGCGGTATATGAGATCATATTATCACATCCGCTATTATGTGACGCATAGGGTCTCATCCGCTATATAATGCGGGAAATCAATCACTCCAATATATACACTACTATATATAATATACCACATCCAATCAATTCAATCATTCAACCAAATATTTAAATTTAACTATTTAAATTTAAATAAAACGCAGATTAGTGAGATTAACTCACCTTTGACTTCTTAATTTGCAATCCGATCCATCTCGACTTGTTTCTTCACGATTCTGGACCTTGTATAACATTTCACGGTTTATTAATCATTTTAATTGATCGAACAATTAATTACTATTTATTTATTTAATATAAACTAATAATTTGGTTTTAAACTAATTTCCTTTTTATAAATTATTTTTTTCTAGCTAAATAGCTAAATAAGCTTATTAAATAATCAATAGCCCTAAATACATATTTTTAAAATAACTAGTAAGTTAAAAATGTGCATACGCAAATTTATTTTTATTCTTTTATTTTTAAAAACCTGTATACTTGTAAAAATAACCTGCATGGATTCAAAATCTAATCTTTATATAAACTTTACAATCTTTTTTTTTATTTTTAAAAATTCCTATATTCTCTCCTTTCTTGTCCATATATATCTTTTCTGTTAAAACCTTATATATATATATATATATATTAACTCTCCTATTATTATTTTGAAATCAACATTTTTTAAAAGTCCACTGCTTTCAAAAATATAAAGAATCGGTACTTAAAATAAATGTTAATTTACTTTGCTGCCATTTTTATGTATTAACGACTCAAATTCATACATTAAATTAAATAAATCACAAAAATACCTTTACTGCAGTTATTTTCTATAGAAATTCAAAAGGAAGTCGTACCCAAAATCGAGAACCGCTGTCGCCACCTCAATGCCCTAGCCACTATGCAAGACCCTCCAAAAACCACACCGTGGCCAATCCTAACTTCGTCGTCACCTGAAAGCCTCCCCATTTTTCTACGACCACCGCGATTTTCTCCCTCGACCACGCATCTCTTCGAAACAATCGCCTGAACACAAAAGAACGCCTCGAACCACTGCCATCATTGAGCGCTCACGTCACTCAACCTGCTCGCGACCCACTCCGAGACCCTTTACGTCCCACGCGCCAAATCCAGATTCAAATCAGTTGATTGACAATAAATTCGCAATTCGAATGAATGAAGAAGGCTAGAAGAGGAAGATAGGGTTTTGATTTGAGGATAAATTGAAAGAGATCGGCCAATATAATTGCGTCCGAGTGAATTAAAAAGAAGTTAGGCTCGAGATTTTTGTTTATCAGTCAATCTCTTTTTTTTTTTTTAAAAAAAAAATTGTTGCGTGCCTTAGAATTCAGAAAAGTAAAACACGTGTTATCAAGGAGGACAAGTGCTTCTGAGGTGAAAGAAAACAACAATGTGAACTATTTCAGCCGAGGTTGACCATTAAATATATATATATATATATATATATATAAATTTAAATTAAAATCGTCCTGAATTCGCAACTCAAAATCTAGATCTCCAATCGAGGTGTGCCGCTAGGCGTTTATAATGTTAAACCCCTATTCCGAACACAACGAAAAAGGTTCCGAGTCCTAATTCGATCGTATAGAGAAGATAGCTTTCTGAACTCAGTTATTATCTTGAATTTTCGATAAAGATTTCAGCGCGTTTATCTACCGTACTATCACACGCCAATTCTGAATGTTACGAAAATTGAAATCCGATAATAACACACTATTACAGATCCAATGGAACTAATTTTGTCAAAATCCAAGACTGTGCATCGGAAGGCCATTTTTAAATTCAATTTAAACTATATATTTTTAAAACTGAACAAAACATTCCCAAATTCAAATTTAACACTTTTACTATCTTCAATATTATCAATAAAAGAGGAAGACATGGTTTCGATTTGAGGATAAATTGAAAGAGAGCGGCCAATATAACTGCGTTCGAGTGAATAAAAAAGAAGATAGGCTTGAGATTTTTGTTTATCAGTCAATCTCATTTTCTTTTTCTTTTTTTTAAAAACTGTTATGTTCCTTAGAATTCAGATAAGGAGAAACACATGTTATCAGGGAGGACACATGCTTCTGAGGTGAAAGAAAACAACGATGTGAATTGTTTTAGCTGAGGTTGACCATTAAATATATATATATATATATATATATATATAGATTTAAACTTAAATTCAAATCGTCCTGAATTCGCAACTCAAAATCTCGATCTCCAATCGAGGCATGCCGCTAGGCATTTATAATATTAAACCCATATTCCGAACATAATGGAAAAGGTTTGAGTCCTAATTCGATCATATGGAGAAGATAGCTTTCTGAACACAGTTATTATATTGAATTTTCAATAAAGATTTCAATGCGTTTATCTACCTTCAATCATACGTCAACTCCGAATGCTACGAAAATTGAAATCCGAAAATAATACACTATTACGGATCCAATGGAACATGTTTCATCTAAATCCAAGACTGTGCCTCGGAAGGCCATTTTTAAATTCAATTTAAACTATATATTTTTAAAACTTAACGAAGCATTCCCAAATTCAAATTTAACACTTTTACTATCTTCAATATTATCAATATAAATTTTATAAGCTTTTAAACCATTTTTAACAAGCTTATAATTTCAGATTCAACCATTTACCCAATTTCCAATAATTAAATTCAATAATTCAATTACCAAATAAATAGTGATATTTGAAATTAAAATTAAACTAGCTTTCAAATATTTAAAATCAATTAAATATTTCAATTTCAAATATCTAGAAATTCCGGGTCATCATAAATCTTCTCCTTTATGATATACTATGATGTGCTTTGAGAATTGTGGAAGATAAAGTGATCAATGATCAGAGAATATAAGCAATTTGAGTGCAATTTGGAAACTAGAGAATAAATGAGAATTCAAGAATATTAAAAATAGATTCAGTTAATTGTTTGTTGAATTTTGTAGTCTATATATAGTGTATAAAGAGTTGCAACCATATATGAAAAGTTATATTGAAAAGAACAAGCGCAACCGTTGATTTTGAAAATGTTTCTCTTCAATGAAAAGCGTCTATTCATGAAAATAACTGTTAAGAATATTCAGACTTTTGAATAAAATAATTCAGACTTCTGAATTAAGTTGAAATGCAAACAGCAAGGAAATAGGCTATTTATGGCCTTATTCAGCCATTTGAATATTTTCATTCAGACGTTTGAATATTGTGGAATCATAATTTTGTTTCAGCATTCAGACATTTGAATGACACTATTCAGACGTCTGAATTTAGCCTGTAATAAAAATTTGCTATATCTCAAATGGTTAGAGCACTTGCCTTCTGAACTAGTTACCCAGGTTCGAGTCCCGCTCCATGTAGTTTTTGAAAACTTGAATTTTCGTTTAAAATATGAATGTTTATGTGTGTGTATCATTTTGAGAAGATTTTAACATTTGTAAACTCTAGACACGACACTTTATGACTAATAATACTTTCTTTGTCACCTTCGTCTTGTCTCTATCGTATATATCTCTTCTTGTATCTCCATGTGCATTCTTTCATCCTTTTGTACGGTGTATCTTCATTTTGAACGTCTTTGATTATCTCTATTTGATGCTCATATACCTGCAAATTAGCTTTGATATACTTTGACATAATTGTATAGTTGTTGTCATTAAAATCCAATAATTGAGGTTTGAACAACATATCAACTGGTATGTACTTCCTCGCATTGCGCGACTTGCTCTTAAAAAGGGAAGTCCATACTGGTTGACATTAAGGAGGAGGAAGACTAACCTGAGAAGAAGAGGGAGCATTCACTATAGGGGGAGGAAATACAGAGGCATGAGAAGGGTCGGAGAAGAAAGGAGGCGGATCAGGAGGAGTAGTAGGTGGTGGCGGATGAGGTACACCGGTGATGGGTGGGGGGCTCGAAGGAATGGAAGGTTCAGAGGGACACGATGTGGTATAGGGAAGGGGGAATGAAGGCTCTGCTATGAAAAGGTACCTAATGGGACACGCTAAATTACATTAGTAAATGGTATTTTTAGTTGATTAATTATTTAATAATGTGCCTAAATTTAATTAATTGTTTTGATTAATTATGTTTAAGTTAATATATTTATTTCATAATGGGGTTTAAATTAATTAATTAACTTGAAAAAGTGTTTTCAAATGTAGTTTTTTTATAAACGAGAATTTACTTTATAAAAAGATTTATTTAAAAAAGATTTTTCAAATGATATTTGGTAAATGATGTTTTATAAAGGATTTTTCAAGAGTTATAAAGGAAGATTTATAAAAGAGTTTTGTAAACAGAAAGGGATTTTATAAATTATTTTAGAGATTTGTAAAAGAAGTTTTGTAAATAATTTAGAGATTTAAAAAAGTATTTATAAATAGGAAATAGGTTTATAGAAAAGGAATTTTATATAAAAAATGAGATTTGTTTTGACAATTAATCCTTCTTAATTATGGTGGTATGGAAATATTCTTTCGATACTTAACATTAAAGGATAAATGGTTTGTTTATATTAATAAATGTTTTTAAATGATATTTGATTTGGTCCATTTAAATAGGAATTTGGAAAAGAGGAAATGTCTCTTAAGTTTGTTAACATACTTATACCGTTGAGATAAGTATATGGAAATATTTTCTAATTATTGTAAGTATAATGGGTTGTGAATGTATTTATACCAATAAGATAAGTACATGATGTTTTCCAAATATTTGGAAGGAGTATAAGAGGATCGTGAAAATATCTTTTATGAGGGAAATTTAAATCAAATAATTGAAAGAGGTTTTTATTTAATGGAAGCTTAATTAATAGAGGCTTAACAGATCCCATATGGAATTTGATTTTTTGGTTATTTGGTAATTAAATAATCGACCATCAAATCTAGACTAATTTTTAAATTTGGAAATATTTAGGAGAAAACATGAGACTTATATGGTATAGTTATCTCTGTTGATGCTATACTATACGTATCAACTCGTATGTTCTTCTAGAACAAATGATAAGGAAATTCATCCATTTAAATAGTTAGGAGGTGGTCCCTGCTCTTATCTATTGTTTATTTATTTCTAAAAGAACCGGAGTTGAGTTTACCGAAAACTATTGAATGTTGGTTCGAATAAACCCGGATCGGATAAGTATGAATTATCTGAAATCACTTTGAACCAACTTTAGCGTTCGAATTGAAGACAACTTGAAGATAATGGAATCTAAGATGGAATTTTTGAAGTGCAAGGGCTACTTACTACTAAACTTGTAGGTGATCCCTAAATAGATGTAGTAGAAGTAGTGCTTTTAGTTTGTTCATATCCTAAACAACTTGTATGGGCGAATGCTGGCATTGTTGGGAATGAGCCAGCCTGCAGCGGAAGAAATGGGGAAATTTCAAAAAATTTACCATTTCAGAACATTAACAGGCATATGAAGTCTAAACATACTTAGAGATTTTCTTAGTTTTCTAATAAATAAAATCTTATTTTATTTATATTTAGAAATAGAGTTTAAAATTTAATTTAATATGTATGTAAATTAGAATATATCAAATATATTCTTATGTACATAGTTGTGTGTAACATTAACTTATTAAATTTATTTATAGAAGGAAACTTTTTATTTCCTACCTTTTAAGTTATTGAATTAATGAGGGGGCATAAATTTATATAGAGAAGGAAACTTTTTATTTCCTTCTCTTAGCTTATTTAATTAATGAAGGACAAATTATTTATGTGGAGAGAGAAACCTTTCATTTATGTCTCTTTAATTAAATTGATTTATTATTTGAATTTCATTATTAGTAACATATATATATATATGTATATATATATGGCATGAATGTGAATATAAACAAATATATACTATACTGTAATTCTGTAAGAGCAACATATGGTAGGATTGATGATAATGTAAGACATATAACTAGAAATAAATGGATAGTTAAACACATGAAGGAAATATGGGAAATAGATAAAGAGTAACAAAGATGATTGATTTAATTTCCCAATTGGTAAACTTAATTAATGTAGCATATAAATGATAATCAATAGGCATTGTGATATAAGGATATAAACAGTCAATAACAAAAGTATGTATGTACTATTAACTAATTGCGTGTGTGTATATGTTTAAATATGTTTATATATGTATTGTTTAATGAATCCTCCAAATATACTAAATTAATTCAGCCAAGTCAACTATAATCCATTCGAGATTTATTACCAAACATGTAGTTATGACGACTCACAAATCCGTACCCTTTGAATCGACAATAAACCACACATGTCCAACCCAAAAAGCACAGACCGACGGAAAGTCATGAGAAAGAAAAGAAGAGAGAAGAAGAGAAGGGAAGAAAGAGAGAAGAGAAAACAAAACAATACAGAATCTCACATCATAGAGGAAAACATGTAATATAATATCAATGATCTTTACAAAATAGAAACTGTATATACATACATCAATCAGAGTTCAACAGTCAATCACTAATCATCAGCCTAGACAGTTATAATAACCTGTCCTTACAATTGCTGATAAATAAAACAACATTGCAGCAGATAATAAACAGATATGTGTATACAAAAATGAAGATTTCCAGCTCTCCTGCTAAAGCTCCAAAAGCACCCAATCTGAACCTATAAACATACTCGGTTTGACCCGAGCATCGAAAGGGAAGAATGCCCAGATCAGTCTGGCAAACCAGCATGAGAAAACACACTCAATTGAATTTATTAAATTACCAAACTTTTCTTTTCAAAACAAAATATCTCGTAAGACACGCCCAAACATAAACATGGACATCTTTTTAACTTACGATAACCAAAACCTTTCATATCAAATCATGTTATATTATAATATTGTCTATTGCACAAATAATATTAATCATAGCCGAAGTTGTTACATTGATTAAATTCTAGCATAAGCCCAAATGGGTAATACAATCAGAATGGCAGACACATAGCGGAGTTTGGATTTCCATACAAATGACCAAGTGAAGGGACTACCTTCCGGCAGTACATCTCTAGAGGAATGTACCGAGGACCATCACAAAGGATCCTCTACCAACATAAAACCGACCTACCTCTATACCTAGGTAGTACCGAATATATCATCCCCGGTCATTACCGACCTTTTCGAGGGCCCTCATAGTCATACAAACCACATTAATTTACATTCTGAATGTCATAGTGGGAAGAAATATATCTAGAAGACGATGATCATATCCTAATTGGGAATAACCCACTTAGCCTTGCTGCATCTAACCCTGTTTCGATCATTTCCGGTTGATGAGGCCTGAGATAATGTTCATTACCTTTCACATATCCATATCACATCCCTTTGAATGCCACACCATTTCTATTGACTACTAATTTCCTTCCACCAAAATACAACTCTTGAGCTCGTACATCTTAAGAAGGGTGTTAAGCTAAATTGCCACCACTGATGTATGTTTGTAAAAACCAGTGTACGTAATCTTAGAAATGCAATGTCAGACACTCGTCCATACAAGTTGTCCAGGAACAGGACAAACTGTAGGTACTTTCCTACCACATCCTATCGGGAAATCCCTAGGATTAGTAGCAAATAGTCCCTGCATTGGATATTTCATAACGAAGAGATTACTGCTACTAGATGTATATTGGGATTTTAACCCCAAACGATCAACAAGTAGTCCTTCACTATGAAAATCCTAAATATCAACCATCAACAACCTACATAATCGAACGCATGTACGTTGGTCCGATATGGTTTTCGAATAAAACAATCCCAGTCTCTTCACACCAACAACGCAAAAGCATTTCTCAACCTCATACAGAAACTAAGTCTCATAGACTTATCATGTATCTAACTTTCAAATTGCTATCCTTCGGCCAAGAAGGAAGCTCGATAAATTAGAGTAATCACTCCACACTACACGAATCAACATCCTCTACACAAATGATAATCAAGCCTACACAAATGGCTATGTACTAAGTGTACGACTAAATAGTTCCCACCTCAAGTCAAGGAACTAAAGTGGCCAAATTTGATAGTCAGTTATTTAACTATCAAAACAAACAACAAATATCTAGCACCACAAGCAATCACTAGGCCCTTTTAATTAATCTTTTATTAATTAAATCACTTTTCAAATATTCACTTCATATTATCTTTTTAAAAGATATAATTCCAAAACCATTTCAATACTTCACTATTTGGAAAACATTTCCATATGCTTATTTTAATAATAAGTGAATTCACAATTTAATTTATTTTCAAAGCATTCAAACTCCATTTTAAAATATCACTTCCTAAACATTCATTTTGTTTAAAAGATTATTCACTATCCAAAATTGTGAATGAAATTCCTTCACCAAATTCATTACATTTACACATTTAATAAAGGACTATCCATTGTCCAAAATCATTAATATAATTCCTCTAATAAACTTTCATATTTAACTTATCAAATTCAATTGATTTCGGATTTATAAAACAATGTTTATAAATCACATTTATATTTTAATAGTTTTACCCGGCTATAAGAAGATAGTTGCAGAAGATATGATCGAGCTTGAGCGAGTATCGAGTTAGAAAAGGATAGGAGGTATGAAGGCTAGTATGGCTCGGTCAAGGATGGGAAGTAATGAGTGGCTTGGCGTGAGTGGGTCGGTAGATGTGGCTCGGTAGTAATCTGGATCGTCATTTTTGGGTCGTCATTTCTGAATCGTCATTTCTGGATCATCATTTCTGGGTCGTCATTTCTGATTCATCATTTCTAGATCGTCATTTTTGGATCATCATTTCTAGGTCGTCATTTCTGGGTCATCATTTCTCGATCGTTTTTTTTGTCGTCGGTTTTGGATTTGATGCGCCCGGATCATTCAGGAAGCCCAGTAACTCAGGTTTTTTCTATAAATATAGCATGTGGGGCTTTAGAAAAGGGATCTGATTTTGTTCCCCTTCCTCTTCTCCACTAAGGCTACTCTGCCATTGTTGTTTTGAAAACTCTGGGTTGTAATTGTAATAGATTCCCATATTAAGAGAAAGGAAATTTATGGAGTGGACGTAGGCCGGAGTTAGCCGAACCACTATAAATCGTGTGTTATTACTGCTTTCTTTTTAATTTTCTCTATTCTTCACATTCATACTCACTATATACATTCTATCTATGATTCGTGACTGTGATTTGGTGCTTTCATCTAGATTTGGGTGTTAGTGGCCAATTTTGGCGTTAACACATTATATTTAATAAAAACTTCCACTTATAAAATCATTTGATTTACTAATTCCATTTATATCTCATGTATATGCCAAAATCCGGTTAGAAGTTTATTTAGTTATAACAACCTGCCTTTTCTAATGGTTTAAATCGACGATAAACCACACACGTCAGACTCAAACCATTCAAAAAGCTGGATTGTTACGGGGTAAATAAGAAAAAAAAAAAACCAATAAAGAATCTGGCAGTGGAATGACAAAATACAATAATCAAATAAACAGTGAAGTTGTTTACAAATAACATTGATTATACTTCTATAATACTGATCAGAGTTATATACAACAAGAATAAATAATAAATAAATGCAGAGGAACAACATGATGCAGTGGAATAACTATAATAAATAATAATAGTACAAAATCTACATCTTCATCCTCTAGAAAGCGGTCTTCGATAAACTGAAAAGCTTAGACTGACCCGAGCATAATGAGAAGACAAAACACTCGAGTCAGAACTAAAAGATCTTATGTAAGTTAAATCAATAGCAAATAAATATGAGTGTAATGGCATCAAGAATGTTTACGGGGTTTGACATCTCATATCCAGTGCCTAACGTGAGTGCAGTAATTTAAGAGATGTTCAGGATTACCATCTCCTAAGGATCCGTTAAACTATATACTATGTATTACAATACGCTATTATAATAGTATCTACAGTAAAGTAAAGTATTAAAATAGCGTTAAGGCGTTACACATATCTCCCTTAACAAATTTTATATATTCCCATAGTTTATACGGTACCATAAGCTCCTCTATGAGGTTTACTCAGAGGTCACTCCATAGGTATGGTACAAACCAAACCCGTAGAAGGCGCGATAGGGCACGTGAACACGGCATTCGAGGCAATGCCAGGGTAGATAAACCGATTGCGGATCCAGACTGGGGGTAACACATAGCCACTACTACCGTCCACCTTAGAACACACTCCCATAACCAAAATCGAGGGGTGGCCACCAAATCATCACAAAGTCATAATATGGTATCAAAAAATGTGTCCGATCGGAGGAATGAGCTCACTTGGCCTGGCGTAGCTCCTGTTTTAGTCATATCTAAGCTGACCCACGGGAGTCAGGGTCACGTAAATACCTCATACAGGATTGTTCGCCAAACCATCCTACTTCATTTCTGGAATCTCTGCCACGTGCACAGTTGTTAAAGTGGTTTTCGGTATTGGTAGAGAGTATGACAATATCTGATCCCGGTTTCTTTAACATCAAAACACTTATTTCACACCGGATGGTTCTTTTACATTGCAAAAGTCAATACAGAATTGATACCAAAATATCATATTCTCAAAACCATATCATTTTCGAAATCACATTTACTTTCGAATTTTATCACATTTGGTATCATATCACTTTCGAGTTCATATTTCCAAAAATAGATTTAATGTAACGACCCTGACTCGACTTTCGAAAATCGACACTGAATTCAACACCCGTATTTGAATGCCGTAGATTCAAACGTCGAATCTGGTTCGCCGGAGCTTCTAACACATTAAGTACAACAACACAGCGGAAGAAAAAGAATATACATCATTGATATACAATATTTGATACAACAATTTGATACAAATGATATCAAAATCAGAAATACGACAGCGAAAAGATAATAGCACAACGGAACAATATCACCAAACGACAGAAGAGTCTCCAAAAGAATCCAATTCCATACTGCAAATCCATCTCCAAAACTCCAAACCAAAGATAGCTTGAACCAAAAGCTGGAACCACCATCATCGATGCATTAAGCAAGTTCAGTCATGTGAAGTAAATGCTATCGCTCAATCCAAAGGCTTCAAAGACCAAAGACTGGAGAAGATTTCCATTTGCTACTCCTACTAGCCGACTATCTGAAAATCTAATTCTAGGTTGCCTGTGTGGAAAATTGTGGGCACCCAGAGTTTAGAAAGAGAAACAAACTCCGGGTCAATCATGTAACTGGTATGAGCAAATGAAAACATTTTTATCCTTATAAAAAGCAAAACAAAAGAAATAAAAGAAATCCATTATGCTTTTTGGAAAATGAAACTACCATAAGGCCTCCCGCCACACACACAATGCAAACACACAATTTGAGGAGATTTCTCCTTATGATAGCCAAACATGCTTGATACGCAAAATCCTTTTGATATTATTATTAGTGCATAGTGCAGAAAACCTTTCGAAAGTATAATATTAATCTTAGCCAACATATACATTTCGAACTATGCCTACTATAGCTACCATCTAAATAGTGGTGACCGCCATAAGTAAATGGCAGGTTATACAACTAAAACCGTACAAGACGCGCATTGGATGATTGGATTTCCAATAATAGTCAGGCTAAGGAACTTCCTCATCGAATGGAATGCCTCTGGAGGGACGCCCCCAAGAACCAAACCGGATCTTTGCCAACACAAGGCCGGGTTACCTCTGTAACTAGGTAACACCTACAAGTAAGCCATCCCCGGTCATTACCGACCTTTATCCCGGGATTAACCAACAAATAGCAACAACCACACGGTTAAATATCTGGGCTCCATACCATGATATCACTTCTTATCCAGAAGGAAATGGACATAGCCTAGGGGCGCAACACCTAAAAACCTTGCCGCAACATTCCTGTTTCGACCATTTCCGGGTTGTGAGGCTCAACGAAGTCTCGTCCACAAAGCTACGCTTTTCACAAAAGCCATGCTTCGATTAACACATGATCAGCAACACTTCGTATGCCACATTACCAAATTGGGATTGTATCACTAGTAACCATCAAGTACATAACCTCTGAGCTTGTACGTCTCAGAGAAGGATGTTAAGCTAAGAGAATAAATTCTCCGCCACTGAACAGAAATGTATTTGATAGTAACCAGCTTTACATCTCAAAGTGTAATATCAGACATACATCCATACAAGTCTGTTCTAGGTTCGAAAAGAACCGAAGGCACTTCAAAAAAAGCCCTTGCACTTCGGGAATTCCCAATCCCGATCGGAATCCCCATCACATATGGAGATCTCTATACCGACGCGACTCGGTGCAGAGACATTCGACGGGTAATCCTTTCGTTCTAGAAAATACCTGGTCTTCACCACCAGTCTTCAAATGCTATCCATTTCGTCGTATCATTATTCGAAATGGGTTATATGACACAAGGTCTTCTCCCGGGTAAACCGAATAATGAGCGCAATATTTAACATATGGATATTAGGATCTTAGTTAAGTCACGACTTATTACCCAAAACCTTTTCTTCAAATGGTTTAACAAATTACCATTTTCAAATCTTTAAACAAAAAGATTCATTTCACAAAGTTCACCGATATTTCACAAAGAATCATTTACAATATTTAAACAAAAGACCTATCTTTGAGATCCTTTTTTGTTTGAAAACAAAGTTCACCAAAAATTTCACAAAGATTCCTTCATAGCTTTCGAAACAATTCCATTTCAAATCTTTTATGCAAAAGATACACCTTTAAGATCCTCTTCAATTTCAAAACAAAGTTGAACAATCTTACACAAAGATTCATTCATAGCTTTCAAAACTATTTTCAATCCCAAATCTTTTTATATAAAAGATACACCTTTAAGATCCTCTTCAATTTGGAAACAAAGTTCACAAACCTTCCACAAAGATTCAATTATAGCTTTCAAAACAATTCCATTTCAAATTTGAAACCTTTTCAACAACAATTGGAAATCCTTCCTTTATCTGAAAGCCATTATTATTTGAACACAAACAGTTTTCGTTTCGGAAAAATCCAATCAAATATGACAAGTTATATCCTTTAAAGTATAAACTTGGGTTAAATTTAAATTCCCAAAATAATACTTTTTAAAATACTTTAAAGATGGTTTTAAAATCCATATATATTATATAACTTGTATTACCACTTTTCAAACCATAGTTTCCAAAACAATTTCAAAACTTAAATCCGATATATTATATTCAAACTAAATTTCAACTTCAAAATTTTCTTTCCAAAAGCTTTCCATATTCAATTCAATTCCTTTTCCAAAACCATTTGAATTAAAAATTCAAATTTAAAACAAATAATATTTAATTTCAAAATATCCGTGACTTAATCGATTTCCCGTGAAATCCATATTTGTGTGTGTATGGTTTAGTCCAGGGGTTTTACACAATAGTGCAACAACATCAATCATCATAGATTCAATCATATCAATATCGATAAGCGGTATAATCTATAATGCTTATCTTCATTCACAGATAATATAAATTATCATAGATAAATAAATTACATCCATCACAGATAATTCATCACAGCTCAAATCAAAACAGAGCATCACACATCAGGGATATCAAACAATTCAACATCCAATACAATTCAAACATTCATAAGTAGGATCAATTAATCATCCGATTTAAATCAGATTAATTACTTATGAATAAATTTCTAATCGTGGATAATTAACATTAATTAATTACAAACCTTTAATTAATTATCCTATAATCATTTATTAATTAAGCTTAATTAATAAATCAATTAATCTTAATCGTTAAATAATTAACCCTTAATTATTTAATTATTCTTTAATTAATTTTAATTAATTACCTTAATTAATTACCTTAATTAATTAATCCTTAATTAATTAATCCTTAATTAATTATTTTTTAATTAATTATCCTTTATTAATTACCTTAATTAATAAATCACATAAATTAATCATCCTTTAATAAATTATTCTTTAATCACTTGATTAATCAACTTTAATCATTTAATTAATCTTTAATCAATAATTAATTAGTCTTAATTATGTAATTAAAATCTTAATTATGAAGTTAATTAACCTTAATTCATTCCTTAATTTTAAATTAATAAATTTTAATTATTAATTAATTAACCTCTAATTTATCACATAATTAATTATCATTAATTAATTGCCTTTAATCAACCATTACTTAACCTTTAATTAACCATTAAGTAATTATCTTAAATCAAGTAATTAATCTTTAATTACTTAAGACTTTAAAATTTAAAAGATAATCCTTTTATCTTAACTAATTACTTTAATTATCATTAAAAATCTTTATTTAATAAACTTGTGATTAATTTTCATTAAGAAATAAATTAACCTAGATTTTAAAGTTAATTAACAATTAAACATCTTTTCATAATTAAATTCATAATATTATTAAGTTTATTTAAAAATAGCTTTCAAAACAAAGGATATATATATTAAAACACTTTTAAACTTAATTAATTAAGATAAATCATTTTAAAACCCTTTATTTATTCTTAAACTTAAATAAGGTATTTATTTTCTTAAAAACTAAACAAAATTTACTTTATAACTTTAAAACATTATTGTATTTTAAAACCCGGATCATTTTAAAATCTGGTAAGTTACCAGACAAACAAACCCGATCCACACTTACGAATACCTGAGATTAACTTCGATTTTTCCCTCTCCTCTCTCGTCTTCGAGAAAATCTTCGTTTTCCCCCATTCGAACTCGAGAACTCCCCGAGCTTCCTCCTTTTTCCCCAACCCAAAAAAAACCCAGACACGAGCGACTCCTCGTGTACATGCACACGATCTCTGACTAACTCAGATCGACCATGCCACCTTCAACACGTCGACAACCATCTCCTATAACCATCAAACCACCTAGATTCTCGAATTGACGACGAACTTGAAATCGAGCATCTCGACCACAACTGGTGCCAAAATGATCGTCAAATAAATGCATCGGCCCGCCGCCACAGGCTACTAGCAACCTCGCCACCACGACCATAGCTATGCCACTACCCCACGGTCATGTTCCCTCCGGTGCGATCGCCTCTAATTCGCCCACGACCACGCAAATGCCTTGATTTCATCATTGACCCAAACTGGCTATAAAGCTCTAGTTCGACGTCGATCAACCGCCTCGGTGATCGAAAAAACCCCAGACCATTTTTCCATCAATCTATATCACCCAAACCACCTTCATCATTAATCTCGGCCACTAGCACTACGCCGATCGTCGGCAATTCATGAAAATACCTTTTCTAATCATCTTAAAAATTCACGACCACCACTTGCTTAAAAATCATAATATTATCATCAAAAATCCTTATTTTCAAATGCTAATCAAGTTATGAAATCAAAAAGTGAAATTATACTCTTCGAACTTTTGACTAATGTTTGTTTATCACCAAGTTTTCTTATTTCAGAAATAATTGCTTAATGCAAATGCTTGAAACTATTTTTAAGAATAAATTTACATCATTACAAACATTTTTCATCTACAAATCATAGCTTAAAACTTATTGGAGAAGAAGGGATTGATTTTTAAATATTTTGTTAGCTTATGAATTTTAAAACAGGGAGATACTTTTGGGTATACACAGACATGCATCAATTATTCTATGTTATGTTTATATATATAGATGCATATGCATAAATATTCACACAATTAAACCAGCACATATTTCACATACAAATTCAACAGTCAAGTTTGCTCACCTTTCATATTGAAGCAGAGAACCAGGTTTTTGTTTTGATTTGATTTAGCCTGCACTTGATTTAAAACTGGATTCCTTGTTTTTGTTTTAGATGATCTGAACTTGCTCCTTGATCTGAATGCTTTCTTTATTCTTGATTCTGATCCTTGTTCCAGGTTGATTTTTTTGAGATAATTTGGTTTGATCTTTTGTTTTCTGGTTTCCCATTTTGATTTTCCAGGTTTTACTTTTGATTTCCATATTTTATCTTTTTATTTTAGAAAATGAGAAATGAAGAGAAAAGATTGATTAAGGTGATAATCTTATAGGAAATGGCCTGGTTTCTTCATTACACATATTTTTATTTATTTCAATTTAAAGAAATAATGCCACCTGTTCTTTTATGTTTACACTTATTATCTTTATGTTTCATATATTGTACATTTGTCATATATGATAAAATTATGTTTAAACCCTTAATTTTAATTAATTTATAGATTTATGTTTTAACCCTTTGTTTAAATATGTTGCTTAATTTATAAACAACTATTTTATGTTAAACCGTTGTCTAGTTTTATATTTACATATACATTATATTTTCAAATCTTATACTTATACTTTCAAAAGATATATTCATATTAAAGCTTTGCATATATACTAACTATATGTTTTTTTCAAGTATATAAAAGAAAAGTAATTTAAATCTTTTATTAAATCTCATTTTATATTTTATACCTTTACAACTTTTAAAGAAAAAGATTTAAGCTTGATTATACACTACTAATAAATAATCATATATATATATATATTAATTTTATAACTTTTTAAATAACCTTAAGAAAAATGATTTGAAATCAAATATACATAAATAAACTTATATACATATATACTATTCTTCAAAATATAACTTTTTAATCCAATTAATTTTATAAAATACTTATTTTTGAATTTCAACCCATATTCTATTTTACAATATATTTTATTTTAGAATTCCCAAATATTCAAATTAATTATCAATTTATTCATAAATTAACCAAAATTTTATATCAATTACCAATTTGATTTGGCCCAAAAAATTGGGAATGTTACATTAAATCCTCATTTAAAATCATCATATTCCTCAAATATGTCATTTAAATCCTAACTTATGTTATAACATCATTAAACCTTATTCACTTTAAAATCAAGGATTTAATTATACACATTTCCACTTTACACCATCTGAACTTTAGAAAATAAATTAGATAGTTATAAATAGTTTAATTAGCTTACATAGTATAAATGGAGATAAATTAGGTTGAATGGGTTTAAAATAGATTAAATAAGTTTAAAATATATTAAAATAGATTAAGATACTTTAATTATATTTAAAATAGTTTAAATGGTATAAAATAGGTTAAATAGGTTTACAATGAATTAATTAGATTTAATATAGATTAAATGAATTTAAAATAGGTTAAATAGAATTAAAATAGATTAAATAGTTTAAAATAAATTATTATTTTTTAAATAGATAAAATAGTTTAATATAGTTTAGTAAAGTTTAAATGATTTTAAAATAGATTAAATAGATTTATTATAGATTAATTAGATTTAAAATATATTAAATGAATTTAAAATAGATTAAGTAGAATTAAAATAGATTAAATAGTTTAAAATAAATTAAAATAGTTTTAAATTGATTAAAATAGATTAAGATAGGTTAAATAGGTTAATTAGTTTAAAATAGGTTAAATTAGATTAAATACATTAAATAGTTTAAACTAATTAAGTTGGTTTAAAATAGATTAACTTATTTTAATAGTTGAAAATCTTAAAATTAGAATTTAAAAGGACATTTACAGTTTATATTGAGATAATAAAATTTGAACTTAACATCATATTTAACCATTTCTTTCATCCAACATTTCAATAACTTAATTTCGATAAATGTCATTTATACTTCAATTTCAAATCACTATTTCAATTTAAACCAATTCCAATTTCAACATTTAAAACTCGAATTTTCGAAAATAATTTAGTTTATATAAATCAAGTTTTCTTCAAAACATCATTTAACTAAATTCAAAATTCAAGGATTTAAAATCGCTTAATTTTACCAATCTGTTGTCCGTATATAATTCCCTACCTTATGGTCAAGTGATACGGATATTTATCATTTCAATCCGCAATTTAAAAATTTACGGGTGTATATCATTTTAACCCGAAATCCCAAAATTTTATTTCAAATACATGAAATCGCTCGAGTCTATCATTTCAACCCATAACGATTTCTCCCTAATCTATCAGATCGTTCGGGTATGTATCATTTCAACCCATAGAGAACTTTCAGTGTTAAAACAATATAAAAATATAATATCCAATCATCCAATATCAATAATCAAACATACATCACAATCATCATCCAAATCATCCAATAAACATCAATAGATAACTGATTATCATTAATAGGCATTAAATTGACAGTTAAATTCAATATTAAATTAAGCGATGATTAAACAAAATAAAGTCAAATTTTAACCAAAATAACGATTTAAATATACCAAACATCAACCAATTAATTTCTAATAACATCATAAACTTAATTTGACTAACATAAAAAAATTTAGTAGTTGTGAGTGGGTTAAAACACCCACCTTTTATATCAAATCGGTTTGAAATCCAAAATAGGGCTGAAAGTCTTAGAATTCATCCAAGCCATCGTCAAAATGTCAAGAATTTCGATACAATCCCAACGAAACAAACTGCGCCCAAATCCGAGTTTGTATGCAATAGATATGATAATTAGACGATTGAAATTCAAATTTTAAATAAAATAAAAAAACAAGACAACTTTTCGCACGTCACCAGTAGAAACGCATCTCCCATCAAGTTCGAACAGAAGATAGTTGCCACCTCTAAGAAACTTTAACCCAATTTTCGCTGACCACACGCTCGCTTCCACGATGGTCTGACAACGCCTTCTCCTGCAGCAGCTTAGGCCGCACACCCTAGTGGTTGCGCAACCCACCACGGCGCCCACAAACGACCAACACCGCCGTCGCCTATGGCGAATTTTCTGGCCAACTCGATGCTGCTCTAGGCCAAGCTACCCACATGGATCAATCCCTCTCATCTTCCTCTACCTCCAGCAACCTCTGATCGCCAACAAGTTGAAGATCAACCATCCAATTGGAATCCCTAACCACGGACGGTCGAGCTTCTTCATCAAATTTTGATCAAATGGTGACTCGAATACAAAAACAAATAGCAAATCTAGATTACGCTCTTTGAGAGCTTCGAAACGGTATATAATATGATAGGGTTTGGAGGAGTTTGATTTCTGAAATTGGTTTGGAGATTGAATTGTAGGGTTTGTATTTGGAATTTTGTTTCTGCCATTAGAAGAAGGAGATAGTCTGAGATAATTGTACGTACAGTAATGAGAATATGAGAAACAATTAAGGTTTATAATGGCCTACATATACGCGAAGCTGAATAATAGAAAGAATGGACCAAATCGATTTGGATTGAAATGATAAATGATCCGAAAAACCCGTTTCGTTCCTGAAACGAAAATGTGTCATCCTATATATCAAAATAGATGTTTTCGATATTTCTAAATTCGATGGAACATTTTTCAAGTCCTAACTCTATTGTATATAGAAGTTGGCTTTAAAATCAGATTATTTCAAATTGATTTTAATTAAATTGATTTCTATGCATTTCGAGTCCGTACGATCGAACGACAAGTCTGATTGCTACGAAACTTGAAATACTACAATAATTCACCATTACGGATTCAATGAAACTAGTTTCGTCAAAATCCGAGCAAGTCGCCAAAATGGCTATTTTCACGTTAATTGAATAAATTATAATTACATTGATTAAATAATTTTTAAATTTCAAATTTGATAACTGACAATTTTTATCATTTTTTATTACTTAGACATTTACAATAATTTAAAACAAATTTACATATCAATTCAGTGTTAAATACTACACTAATTGTAATGTTCAATTTCATGTACTTAAATCCTATTAATTATATTTTAATTCCAACTAAATTGATTAAATTTTATTTCAATCTTTTATTCAATCATTCATTGTCAAATGGGTAAAACTACCACTAATTTACATTTTATTACCTAAATATTCTACTGTTATTGCCTTAATTCACATTAACGTAACATTTAATTGCATTTAATGCAATTTATTTCTAATTTGATTTCAACAAGTTAAACAAATAGGTAACAATTAAAAATTGTCACCTTTAGCTTAATTTAATCACATTTATAAGTTAATTGTCTACACAAATGTTATAATTATTTGCACAACACTAATTTCTATTCAATTACAATTTATTACATATTATTTCATTAATTGATACCACATTTAAATTATCAATTACTCTTTTAATCCAATTATCAATTAATACACAAATTATTTCATTAATTAATATAACATTTAAATTATTCCATATTTTAAATTTATAATCAATTATAACTTACAATTATTACAATTACTTGAGATTACATTCAAATAACAATCTATTACATAAATTTACATTATTAAACTTCATTCTAGCTAGTTTACCTATTCCTATATCATAAATTTTATTTTCTTCCAACATTAAATTACAAAATCTTATTTAATTCAATATTTTAATTATCGAAAAAATGCGGGTCGTTACATTACTTATAAATCTCTTATTTACAAATTAATTCATTTTATATCTTCGTAACTTTATAAATCTTATTTATTTATAAGATTCATTTATACTTCATTTCGACACTTATAAAACTCCTTTATAATTCCATTATTTTGATTTATAAAAATATCAATCTTATATATAAACCATTTTAATAAGTTTAAAATTCTCGATTTAACTTATTTTACCAAATAGTTAACTCCATATTTCAAAAATCACATTTTGATACCATTTAAATAAACTTCTTCTTTTAATGATTTACAGATCATTATTAAAACTTACATAATTTCAAAAATCATATTTAAGTATATTTCACAAAATCATAATTTTTATAACATAAAAATTATATCTTTTTATTTATTTAAAATAAATCGATTCCTTAACAATTGAAAAATTAATAAACATATTTATTTCGAAATTACTTTGAATTCTTTTTAATTTCAAATCATCACTAATATTTTAAAATTCCAAAATATGGCCCAATGTTGCAACAACACTAAATAAGGGAATTTACATCAATCATGGCATGCAAATGTCAAATATCATGTGGTAACAACATATGTATCAATATCTGTAAATAACAATCAATACAGATGAGAAATCCAATTGGACTCCTCCAACCTGTCACCTGCAACAAATATACATATGAGAAAATATGTACAATGTCTACTTCGAGGCAGATGCGTGTACAAAAGGTCATCCGCTCATACACAGGAACCTATAGGGTCTCATCTGCTCCAATAGGCTGGAAAATATCCAAACCAAAGAATATATATATATATATATATATATATATATATATATATATATATATATATAATATCATATATCATCTAAACAAGCATCAATCATTATAAATAAATTTTATTCTCACTTATATTAAAATATAAGCGTGTCAGAAAGAGTGAGTTATACTCATTTTGATTGTTTTTGCCGTTGCAACGTTTTATTACGAATAAAATTAAACGAACGTTTAATTTTACCCAAAATTTTCAGTAGCTCCAATCAACTCCAAATCAGATCCATCGCGTAGTGTTCGCGAATGCGAACCCAACACAACTTGTATTGTCCGATTTCGACCTCGTATCACAAAATTATAGCTAAGTTTACACGATTTAAATATAATTTATTTATAATTTCGTTTTTATTTTATTTTGACTTCTGCAATCCTAGCCGTTGATTCTAGGAGACAAGATCATGGCCACATGTTTTCTTTCTTCTTCCCTCGTTCCAAATGTATGCAACTCAACCAATAGCAAGCGCATATTTTTGATGGCCGCGCCTCCTACGGTCACCTAGGGGATGATCAGCGACCATCATGATGAAGCCATAACCAAGCTCTACCAACGACCACGATCCCATGAAGCTTGGCCCAATAGCCATCTCGAAAAACATGTGTGAATGGCAGTCCTTTGAGCAAGATTCACTAATGATCTACTCAACTAAACTCGATCACAACTGTTGGATTTATAGTACTTGTCAAGCTCTACGGGTTTGTAGTTGAAAGTTTTTGGAAATAGTGTGCGGATTAGAAATCAAAGAAGAAGGTGGTGAATTTCTATCCATTGAATGAAAGTGGCGGCCAAACCTAGATTGGCTAGGGTTTTGGCAACTTTAGTCCTCTACTTATAGGCAAATATAAATCACTATTCACCCGAATATTTTTCTAACTCCAAATGAAGCGTGCTGCCAGGATTTTATAATGTTTTACCCCTATTCCGAACACAATGGAATACATATTTCGAGAGCCAATCCCATCATATTTGGAAGATAATTTATCGAATTATTTTAATTAAAATTTTACTTAAACAAATTTTTACACGTTTTAGCTTCGCACGACCAAACCGTAAATCCAGTTGATCCAAAATTTGAAATCCTACAGTAATATAACATTACAGATCCAATGAAAGTAGCTTCGTCGAAATCCAAGACTGTGTCAAAATGACTATTTTTACACGTTAATTAAATATTAAATTTCCAATTTCTATAAGTTAACTTTTAATTCAATTTTGAAAGTTCTCTAACATCATTCTAATTCAAATAAAATTTCATTCAACTTTATAAATCATTTTCATTCACATTAAATTCAGAATCAAATTATTTCTGCAATTTTAAATATTAAATTAACAATTTAATTATCCAAATAAATAATTATATTTTAAATATAAGTTGTTCAACTTATAAAATTTACTTGTGAATATTTAAAATCAATTCAGTATACAAATTTCAAATGACTGAAATTCTGGGTTGTTACATTCTTACCACCTAAAAGAATTTTGTCCCCGAATTTACCAAGAAAAGCCAAAAAATCCATATACTTCTCAAAAACAAATCGTTCAAACAAGATATCCAAAATCATTTAAACCTTTTAGCTTTTCCAAAATCCACTAGTTAAACTCCTTATAAAAACTTCTCTAATTTCTCAAATTATACTTAGTTATCTTTTCAAAACCAACTAATATCGTTTAATTTTTAACTCAAAATCAGAATTTTAGTTATCCAAAATTTTCCAATTTTCTCAAAATTTTCTAACGCCTTAAATTTTCAAAAAAAAATCACCATAGCCTTCTTTGCACGCTTCGATCCAAAAATAATCACAATATATATATATTATCATAAATATACATCTCATCTTTGAGGATGAGGCATCCCGTAGGGGAAAAAAAAAGTACGATATGTAATCCGAGATATGTACCTTATATATTATTAGCGAGCATATACGACTAATAGAGCGAGAAAGTGAGCTCCAAACGCAAAGCATACGCCATCCGCACCTACTATACACTACACACAATAAGAAACATGTACATAGAAAGCAATATCAATATACAACATATTCCAATACAACAACTATATATTTCAATATAGCAAATGCAATCAAAAGCAACAAATTCAACCATCAAACAACTATCATCCCACTAGCATCCAACAAACCAATATCTATCCAATCAATCCATAACCAAATCAACATACCTTTATTTCTTATTGATATTCATTGAATTGGTTTTCAATTTATTCATATTTAATTCATTAACATTGGATTTTACTAACATTCATTTATTCAAACTCAACTACTTTACATTTACTAATTTACATCCAAGTTAGTTCACTTCCAAATTAAATCAACTATTTAACTTTCAATTTCACTAACTCAATTTCATATGAATTTCTATTCAATCAACTAACATACATCTAACAAACAATGTATATCCAACATAACCAAATTTATTTACTTCGGCTACCTTCAATTTGGTTTAACACTTTTAATTCCAACTGGTTTAATATTCAATTTGGATTGAATCCTAGTATTCACTATATTCACATTTTTATACAACACTTCTTATTGTTATTATCACTTACTAGCTTAAGTTACATTCAATTCTAACAAATAATATTTCAACTCATATTCACTTAACTAATTTATTTCATTTGTATAATTCAATTCATTCATCACTTTAATCTAGTTAATTAATTCAGTTAATTAATCCATTTTGATATCAAAATCAACTTCATTCAACATTACTTAAGTTATTTTCATTTCCTTCTCACTTACGTTTACTTTCATTATACAACTTAAGTCACTTCTAATTTAATTCAAATCCTATTTTATTTAACTTTTACTTACGTCAAATTTCATCACTTGTTCAAATTCAAATTCTGTTTTGCTTAACAAAATTATTAACCATTTAACATTTGGTTTTACTTAAATTTTCCCATTTTATAAATTATACAACTTATTTATCTATACTTTCAAATTCCTATTATATAATCATTTACCACTCAAGTATAACTTCCATTTCAATAACTTATTTAATCCAGTTCAAATCCAATTCAATTTATTTAACTTTCCTAAGTTAAATTTCAAATCATATATTTTATTATGCTAACTCAAACCTATTTAACTTTACTAAATTAAATTGTTTTTTATTTCATATTATAGGTCCAAAACTCATTTTACTTATATTTATTAATTTCCACTTGGATTTTAAATTCAAATTTGTTTATCACATCACACTTAAATTTTCAATTCAGTATTGGTAGTAAATCAATCATACAAAAACTCGAAAATGATACTAATGATGTTGCAGTCATCACCCTTATTATTTTCCAATAACAGTAGTGAATTCAATGCTTTATATTCTTTTAAAATACCTTTTTATGTTTACAAATCACATTTATAAATTCTTACTT
Source organism: Allium cepa (assembly GCA_030765085.1). NCBI lineage: Eukaryota > Viridiplantae > Streptophyta > Magnoliopsida > Asparagales > Amaryllidaceae > Allium > Allium cepa. The sequence continues at coordinate 10,067,940 of CM060938.1, forward strand.
ATATAATTTCACTATTTTACTTAACTTATATAAGATTCATTTCTAATTTATTTATCTTCTTTAGATTTATAATAATATAACCTCTTTTAAATTGTGAAAAACAGTTGTCAAAATCAACGGGATTCAAAATCTCAAATTTTTAGTTTAAATCCATTTTTTATCACAATTCATATTTATAAATATACTCATGTTGTTTCATTTCTTATATATAGGATTATTTCACAATTATAAATCATTTTAATTATAATTTCACACTTTATAATTCATTTGCTTTTGTAATTTATTCTTTTACAATTGTTGTTTTTATTTAAATTATTCAAACACCTTTTATTAATACACACACACACACACACACAGATTTTCAAACAACCAAACAATAAATTTATATACATTAATAATTTCTGAAAAATTATTCTCTTATATATAAAATATAATCGAGGTAAAATTATGTCATATACCCAATTTAAAACAATACTATGTCGACTTGCCTTGTTTAAGTGTTTCGAAATCCCTATCGATAACATAGCGTCCTACATACCGACCAGAGTTCATAAACAACTTAGCGGATAAGTAAAGACAATATAAAACATTTTTATAATCACTAACAAATAAACGCTCATATACATAATACACTCAAACTCATCTAGGGTACTACAGACCTTATCTATACTGAGTACACATCAAAGCCTAGGAATATAATAAATCTAGGCTTTGCAACCATCGACAATGGATAAACTCTATAGTAGCTCACATGGGCACCTCGCGATTTGCTTT